>OX465515.1:24804726-26050976 GCA_950022985.1 Udea ferrugalis
GATGCGCGCAGTCGGTGGCGCAGTTAGTTTAGTACGCCTAGATAATAGTCAGTCGGCGGACAATCACTGTTCGCATAATCGGGGCGCGCCCTAAGGATCAAATTTTTTGTCTCTTACCTAATCCCTAATCGTTCGGTTCCAATAGGAAGGCAGTGCGCGCGGCGTTGTTCCTGCTGCCACTGCTGGGCATCACCAACGTCCTGGACATGATACAAGCCCCGCTGGAGAGCAGTGGCTGGCAATTTGCCGTATGGAGCTTCACCACACATTTTCTGAGATCGTTTCAAGGATTCTTCATCGCATTGTTGTACTGCTTTTTAAATGGCGAGGTAAGGATTTTTCCGACCTATTTCGTGTCATTTCCGATTCTAGCAGACAAAAGCAGGTTACATAACCTGTTACTTAAGAAATCAAATGTAGCTTCAGTGAAACAAAAATGGTACTAGCATTTTTATTAGTCAAAATCTGATCAACCAATTTAAAAATACTTTTGTTCACTTGTGTAATATGAATCTTATATGATTTTTCGTTAAAATTTTACTAATACTCTCACACTCTAGTGGCTAGTAACCGTATTACTCATTGACTAAGTATTTTGATATTAACACATGATGTGGAGATAAAACCGATAAACACTGTCAAATATGTGCATTTGCAATACAAAGTTTGTTAAAATTGGTTTTTAACAAATATTTTTCGATTAGGTCCAAACAGCGATCAAGAAACACTTTGACAATATGAAAGCCATGCGAGAAACTCGTCGCCGAAACGAAATATTGTTCAGGTCCATCGACCCCCGGACCCCTTCACCGACGGGAAGCACACTTTACCAATTGGAACTTCAAATGGAACCGCTTCCCCGCCGAGTAAGGTAAGTCTTACTACATCAGCTGTATAAAACTCAGCTGTTCCATTTATTTACGGAGTAAAAAAGAACGATAGGTGAACGCCTTTCCTAATTTACTTGATATTAATAAACTATTGTACGGCCTAAGCTTTCCAATGTACGCGTAAGGACTCTGCAACGCACATACCTAGTGTATAAGCTGTTAGTTTGTAATGTAAATAAATGAATGAATAAATAAATAAGACACGTACCTATACATACATAGAATACATTCATTCGCTGCCAACGTACCTATACCCTGGTTCAGAATTAGGCGAAAATATTCTCAGACATAGGAAAAAAATAATAGTGATAGGTTTTCATCGATACAATTATGTCGAATTATAATAATTTATAACCCCATGCCTTATTTTAAATCTGATTGTGTTATAGTTTATCAAGTGATTGTCATCGGAACTTTTACACTCATACATACTTGCCAAATAGGGCCAAACTAATGCAATTTATATGCAATAATATGGTCTGATTATTTTTCTCAAATTAAAAATAAAATGGAAAAAAACTCGATCGTTTTTCAACTCTTATTCTAACATCAAATTTTTAAAATCGATATTAACGGCACTTGCCAAATATGGCAACATGAGTGTACGATGAACTGTGAGGAACATTAGTTCGCCTAATTCTGGACTTTCCACGTGTAGATTGTAACGCTTAGTCCGTACAGGCTTCACACGAGCTATGTTTCAATTTCCCATACTTTTTGCCCTGCTAGGGATTTAAGCCTTCCCTGGATTTTCAGACTTTGAGCGAGTATTTAATACTGCAGAGATGTTATTTCTGCATATTACCATACTAAAATACTAACGAATAATATAAAAAGCTGAGTGATTTGACTAAGCTGTTGGCGAACAACAATCTTTGAAATAAAAGCTGGACTAGAAAAAAATGTTTCAACGTTCTAATATTGTGTTTAATTTTACTACTTTTTTGTGTTCATGTTAAGCGACTAATATGCTGTGCTCCGTGCGTTACCATTTTTTGTTTAATAAACTTATCTAACGCTATGCTTAAGCGTATTTTGTATCTTTAATTAAAATACAGGGTAGCTCATTTACAGTGGTCCATGATGTCCTGCATTAAACATAGTTTTACAGGTATCCTGTTAATTACATCATTTAATTTTGATGCATAGGCTATTATCATAGTCGTGGGCGCGATCATGAAAAAATCTATTACAGCGGTTTTGGTTTAAAAATGCCAGAATTAAAAAAAGAAACGAAAACTCGCTCACAACATGGTTTTTTCTTGACATAAAACGTTGATTTTAGGTACCAATTTAAAGTGACTCATTGCAGCACTATCCGAACAAGAGTCAAAAATGTGTCTGGAGTTAAGAAGTTTTAAAGGAAAATTCCGAAAATCTGAAACTGTTATCATGTTTTATTGTGGTCTACTGTGAATGGGCCCACCTGTAAATTGCTGTGCACTTTGCAAATGTTATTAAAGTCGTACTAAATAAGATCGGCACAAATTGACATAGCCATTTCGTACTATGCTGATGTCGAAATATTTGATACAGTTTTTTTCATTGTAATTCTTGTCGCTAAGCAAACGTTAGCAGTTATCTGTATACTAGATTTACAAAATAGAATTCCCTTCTTCTTCTTCTTCTCAGCATTTGTGTGTCTACTGCTGTCTCAATATATAATCAATAGAATCAATTAATTATTATTATTAAAGGAGTAGGCCCTTTAATAATAACAAATTGTTTTGGCTTGACCAAAAGATAAATGGGAATTTGCGACGTCAAGTAACGTTTAACAAAATTGCTGCTTGCGTGCTCCATTTATTTTATTATCATTATTTACTTCTTACTGCCCCTCCAGTAAGCAGGGGCCGTCAAAGTTACTGATACAATAGAAATTACTTATCGGGACTAGAATAACGTTTTCACTTAAGAGAAAGGTTTGCTTCCAGCCGCCGTCGCCTGTACCTGACTGCCTCGGATAAGGCGGCTGCAAGAGCAAGATCTGCAAGTCCAAGAGCTGTCAGGGCTCCCGCGACGTTGCCGATGAGGAGCGCGCGCAGGGGCTTGGACCATCGACACAGCACAGTGGTGCAGATTGAAACTGATTGCCGAACTCAGGAGTGAGTTTTATTTTTAGAACATATCAGCGCTTAACACAAAGCATTTAAGTGCCTGGTGGGGACCTGTGCCTTCGTGTGCGTTGGTAGTATAGGATTACCTTTGCGCTAGGTGCATTGCGTCTGCAAAGCGCCTTAAAGTGCAATTCAAAGACGGACCACAGGCCCCAAACTGCAACCGCAAACTGCAAGCTACACTACAGATTCTATGAATCTTCGAGGAAGTGATTCCAAGCGCAGCGCCGCGCTTGGGAACAAGAGTGTACTTACATGAAGGCGTGAGCTTTTTCATAGTGAGAATCGCTCCAAAAACTCGCAATGTGTAAAGGCCCCTTCTTGGTTTCACCTGATCATAGTGATGGTTATCCCGCGGTGTCTTGACCGTATTTGTGCTTTCATGATAAATTAGTATGCAGTAGCCGAATGTACGAGTATCTTTTTTTTTATTATTATCGTGGGGAAATCCTCATGGATACTTACGGCACAAAACGCCGCTTGTGCGGGGACGATAAAATATAGTGCCGCTTTGAATAACACACAGAAGTGTATATTTTTCAATTAGACACTGCATACAAGTAATTTTTTAAATCTTTAAACGTAAATTGAAAAAAAATAACTTAAGCGCTACACTGAACTTTTTCAGGCTTGTTACGGGTGTCTTTAACTTGATATCTGTTAGTTTCAAGTCACCTTGTCAAACATGGCAATCAGTATGGATTAAGTGAAAATGACTAGACAGAGTCTAGAAGGTGATTCAATTAGCCTAAGCATTTACACACGTTTGCACATCGCCTACTGGCTGCATCACATGAAGTAGGCCGAGGGTCACACTGTCTTTTTCGGCCACAGGTTGCGAGAGTTCTACCGCCGAGAAGGACCTGGTGCCGACCCCCCCACGTCTTTCTCAACTCGACGGGATGAGGAGAGCAGCATTTAAGTGCCAAGCTGCTCTAATAACGAAGACAAAAGTTTAAAGGACTATGATACTACATATGATGTTTGAATCACTTTGTGTTTTTAGATTTTTTTTAAAGCATTTTCATTTAGAAAGTTCAACCTTATTTTTTTAATTGTATACAGGAGCATGGTGCTATATCGTATTTATATCATAAGGCATCATTTATCCAAATTGCTGTTTTTGAACAGCTAGTTTCATCAAAAGAGTTACTAACTGCTGCCCTCGGAGTCGTCCATTACAGGTAATGATAAGTATGTTTCTTTGAGCTTACACAATTATGTTACTGGGGTTCTTTTTCCCGTTTAAGGCTGTGTTCCTACCACAGATTCTTTGCTAGGAATATGTTTTTAGGAACCAATAGAATCGCTTTATTGGGCAAAACTAGTTAAATGGAGGAATTCTATTGGTTCTGAAAAACACATTCATCGCAACGCATCACTGGTGGAAACGCAGGCTTATTGGGTTTTATTCGTTAGTGTCAAAATTAGATTTTCTTATTACTTAGTTATTTATTTGATTCGTTTAAGTCTCTTTTTCACTTGGGATTAATTTATTGATTGATTGATTTACAATCACAAAAGACAATATTCTGGATCACAGAAGTAGAAGATTTCTGCAGATGATTTTCTTAAAAATCAATAACTCTAATTGATGTCTCTGAGTGCAGCCGTTTGTAAATTTAATTTTTTAATGTAACTAATGAAAGTGTCACTTGCAGACACCGTAGCCATATTTTTATAATAATAAAATATTAAAAAGGAAAAAAACATTATTCTCCTGTATATTGTACAGTTTATCTAATCTTAATATGTAAATTTCCCACCCGTATTATTATATTAAAAATAATTACATATGATTGAACAATCCTTGAGTATTCTAACCACTAACCTAACATGCCACCATTCCGGCGAATTTTGCTACATCAGCGGGCAAATCGCGAGACCTAGCCCTGACTCAGTTAAGTCAACTGTAAACCTTCTGAAGTCGGAGTGCCCCTTTACTAAAGAAACTACACCGCTCAGAATGGGGGGAAAGCGAGCTTAAGGAAGCTTCCCTTTTCCTTGTTCAAACAAATAATGACTAGAGCAGAGTTGTACATCCGTGATTATGTTTAGCTTACTTAAAAAGCTATTCTAGCTATTCAACGTGTCAAAACAGATCTGAAAAGCATTTCGTAGTATTTAACATAATCAGTGTTATTACTACTCGATATATTTATAAGAAACCATGTAATCTTCACTTAATTCCAATCTTAAATAATACTATAATCAAATTAATCAATCATAGTTACTGTTACATATATCAATACTGTGACTAGAAATTTTAGTGCACCTAAAATATAGGTGTACTTACAAAAAAACATTCCACTGCAGACAGCAAGTGACCGACAAACAATAGATTTGTTGTTGGGTCTGGTTTCCTGGCAGTAGTTACCCCTTTCTAAGTGTAGTCCGTGTTTTTAGAAAACTTATTCTGTACTTAGTTGAGTTTCAGTTAGATTTTTTCAAATTTAAGTAGTGAAACGTCAGTTTGTTTTGTTCCCTTAAATGTACATTTTTAAGCTTGGTTCTGTGAATTTCTCTGAATTGTTACTAAAGATGTATTCTTAATTCTTATACATTAAAGTGTTGTGAAAATATAAAATAAGGTATTTATTATTTAACATATTAATTAGGTTCTGCTGTAATTTGGTATGTAGATACGATGTTTAGGATGGTATCAGACCTATGATACAACGACGAAGGACGTAACTCTAGGTTCGGTTGAATGTGTGCTCTCAGTTCAATGCCCTCAGTTTAGATACATACATAAACGGCTTATATGCCTCCCACTGCTGGGCACTGGCCGGTGTTGGAGGCGAGTATTGTCGATAGACGAAGTGCTTTCGAGGCATACGTCAAGGTCCTGATAGTCTCCAATCTCCTGCAACCTCTGTCTCTGTCAACTTGCTTCTGGAGACAGAGAGAGAAAGAGTAGATGTGCGCCTGCGCATACACACTCACACGCAGCTGACTCTTGCATAATGTTTCAAATTATTATTCAGTTATCTATTCATTTTAACTTTTAAATCGTAAATAAATTATCCTAGCTGTATTTTCGTCAGCAAATTTCAACATTTCATTCTATTTCATTGGTAAAGGCACTTTTTAAGAGTAACGGTACAGAATTATTGTATGAGGTTGATGGGATTATATGGAAGTGGAAGACAATAGTAAGCATCATGAGGAAACGGAAGAAAAGCCTTTGCATAGTAGAGGAATCAAGATGGCCAGTATAATTATATTAGCGATATAAGTCTAGTTTTATGTTCAACAAGCTAGCTTCACTACCGCAGTCTATTCGCCCTAGTACTAGACATCAACGCGTCAGTTCAGTGGCGCGCTCTTAATACTCGTACAAAAGAGGGAATAAAACGGTTTTCTTGAAAATTTTTTGCTTATAAGTTTCTTTCCCTCTGATTATTTTATATAATTTGTAGTTTTACAACGTATCCACCGTCAAGGAACGCCAGAATTCAAGTTTTATAGGGTTTTTATTTATCCATTTTAACAACTACAAAAATAATAAACAGCTTACGTTTTTATCATGCCAAAATAAAGGGCAGAAGTGTATAGGTCAATTAATTTACCGTATTTTATTTCGAAATACGGTAATCATAAATGTTTATCCTATTTAACAGGTAATTAGTAAGCATTTGGGCACTCGTTTAAAATCGAACCCCTGACGAATATTTAAATGTATAAAAATATGTACTTTTTGCTTGAAGACGTAGGACTCTTTTTGTTAATTAATAGTTATGGATTTAAAAAAATATTCTTGTATTATAAGTTATTAATAAGTCAAAAACCATAAAGAGAACTCTTAAAAACATAAGCGGAAGAAAATACTTTTTCTTCCTCTATTGTTGACTGGAGTGGTCTTGTATGTTTTTTCATTTCAAAGTAGTTTTTTAAACAAAGTATTTTTTGGAACGAATTGCCGCAGTTGTGTAAGACGGCAGGAATATTTTAATATACTCATACATGTATAGTCTTACTACATAACTGTAATAGTTATTAAAGTTTATCTCAATAAAGGTTAAACAAAGGCTGTTGTTGTTTGATTGTTCTATAATCCATTACCATGATTTCCCTATATTTATGTTTACACTACCTGCTCGTCAATGGCATATTATGTGTCATGCAAACCATTCCTGTCCTAAGTCATAACAGCTCTACAGTCTAGCTACGCACGCTAGAGGCACGGCTAGAGGTAGGTAGGTAAGTAAAATCAATTTTGATTGGCAGACTCCTAAATTATACTGAAACTGGGAAACGATCCTTAGCGGTGAGCATTATGAAAGTGAAACACTCCAAGGAATCTACTATAGTCCATTCGCGTTAAAAATGCAGTAATTTCATACTTGTCCTTCGATCTAGCACGACCCCTAACCAATCAAATCGTTCCTAATTAGAAAGTCAAGTCCACAGTGACCAGTTGAACGCATACTTTCGAACGCCAAGTTTGCGGATCTGAGTTTTTTTGCGTGCAACAAAATTAAATTAAAAAATCCCCGCATTCTTAACGTGAACGGATTATACGGTGCGACCCATACCAGAAATAGAAGCAGTGCTGAACACATGAATAAACTCAACCTTGTGACGCTACAAGATCGGCAAATATGAATGTGTGGATTAAGTACCTATCTTACACTAGTTGTACAGATGTATTTTAAATTCCCTATACCCCTTGGTACCTAATTCGCGGTACCTACCAAAGGATATCCTAAATTTCACCCACACATCCTCGAATTCTAATAATTTGCAGACAGGTGCTACTAGTAAATTTCTGACTCTATGTAAAATAAACCTGGCTGCCAGGTAAAATATACCGGAAAAAATCAGCCGGTCTGTCTCTGTAACGGTGGTTAGTACAGTCGCTCAGTTTGCAAAAGACGTGGGTTCGATTCCCGCCTGAAGCCAAGACCAAATGTATTTTTCTGGTTTTCCCATCTTTAGTAAGATGATAATGTATTAAACCTAATTCTAAAATAAAAATGACCTGTGTAAAATTACCTTTTATACTACACCAATGATATTTCAATAAAAAAGAAGTAGGTAGGCGGAGAGGTAGGATATGTTATGTCAGTACTACTGCGAAGTCGAAAATTGTCCCCTGGCCGTTCCAAATAAAACATTTTCAACAGATTCTACTCGCGGTCTTATACTGCAATCCCAGAGGACAGCACAATACTGTGAGATCCCAGTCAGTTTGTACTGCGCAGATAGGAACATTTTCAGTAATGTTCGTGGAAATGAAGGTAGTTATGGTGACGGTTACTGGAAAAGTTGTATTAAATTGTAACATATAACCTCTTTGTCATGCCGTAATCACGGCTGCTGTAAAGTAGTCGAAACGTCGGGTTAGAAAATGAAACAAAATATAAAACCGCAAGTAGAATCCGTTAAGTTTATTTATTTCGATGAATAGTGTTTGCGTAAATATTAGAATATATTCAACCATAAAAGTCGTCAACTACAGTCATAATAACGCAATTACTGTTTTTTTGCATCTTTAAAAGATTACACCCAGAACATCCTATTTTTCTGCTGAGCCCTTAACAACATAATTGGTGGAGAGGTGGGCCACGTTTTGTATTAATTCTTCATTCTATCTTCTTATCTATCTTCATATTCTAATATAATAAAGGTCAGGAATTAACCTTCGCTCGCACAACCTTTTCAAACTTCATTCTTCCTCGTCATACCACCGCGCACGTCGCCAACTCTTTTACCCTTTCTTCTATCAGGCTATGTAATTCGCTCCCTAACAAAATCAAAATGTTTACCACTAAACTTGCCTTCAAGCAAGCCGCTCGTGATCTCTTTGTGCAGAAGCTATAACTACCAAGGAGGCCTAAAATAATAAATAAATAAATATTATTATTCATTACTATTTACAGCCTATGTTGTCCCACTGCAGAGCAAAGAACTCCTTGTGGTTCAAAGCTACTTATATATAAATAAGAAAAAGAATTGGTTTGATTGAACGCGCATATTTCAGGACCTACTGGTTTGAATGTCCTTTTTCTGTTGTAAATGAAAAACATTTATTCGGGGAAAGCTATATTATATTTTACGATACAAGTAAAATAGGAGCTGAGTTTCGACGGAAAATATTACAAAACCGGGAAATTTACGCACTGCTGTAACGAATACAGTTACGCAGAAATCCTTTGGTTGCGACGGAATTGAGGGACAATTTTTTAAAGCTTTAAAATTACGATACCGACAGCACAATGTTTATCTTTTGAGGCTGACTGACTAAGTAAGTATAATATTTCTAGTAGGTATGATTAAAATATTCAATGTATGTATATTCGAGTAGTATGATAATAATTTGTACACACATTATTAAATACAACCATCCATGATTTTCTGAGTTTAATTACCCTCGGACCAGGCCAACATAATTGGGACTGAAAGGGACCAAAAACTACTAGAGAATATTAATGGAACAATCACAACTTATCATCATCAGCCTATGCTGTTGCACTGCTGGACGTAGGCCTCCCCTAATGCGCGCCATCGCGCCCTATCTTCAGCTAGACACATCCTAACATTAATGCAATGATGAATTACGTCGTCTAAATTAACATTGGCCCAGCTGACTAGTATTGAGTTAAAAATGAGGTCAGGGACCAGTTTCAAAGTGGAACGAGGTTTCTCCCTAACCCCTATAACTACGTGTGTGTGTAAGTACTGGTTCACATAGACAAGTGGAAGGTAGTGTTGGTGGTAAGCGTCCCCGCACACTGGCTCACAAAACGCCACAACCTTCCGTATTCCTACTGTTTGTAGCGTGAGGCGCCTACCGGCTTAAAATGCAATATAAAATGTATGAAAGCTCCAAGAAATCTACTGTGGCTGTTGTTCGTTGTGGCGCGCGGCGAGTGGCCCGTGTGCCACGGGACGCTACACTAACAGACGCCCCATCTGAGGGTGCTATCCATCGATTATAATAGACGTTGATCACGGCACGTCAAGAAGTAAGTATAATTAAGAGATTAATGGAGATTCCAGTGACATTGGAAATAAAACTTAACTATACCTGTCAGCTCAGAACTCTTGGAACTGACGAAAAACTACTAAATGGATTTGAATGGAACCTTACAATAATATAGCTTATCCATCTAAATCGCACATAGGCTACAATTGACCAAGAAATATTACTTTTTGTTTTTCAACGCGGACGAAGTCGCGGGCGGCCGCTAGTACTCGTATATATGGCATTTACTGACGCCCGAGAGTTGAATGCAGAGCCCAGGATGCAATAGAAGTGTCAAGGTCAGGTCAGTGTCAGGTTAGTGTTGAGGTCAGGACAGCGTCAGGCTAGTGTCGAGGCCAGGTCAGTTCAGGTTAGTCAGGACAGCACCTATATCTGAAGGACGTGAGGGGAGGGGGGAGGTGTGCAGGAAGCGAGGACATGATATACTCCTGCTCTTTCCCTTTCCACGACTAAATTCCACTCGAGTTATCTGTAGGTGACCTAAAATATTAAAAAAAGATAGAAATATTTGCTGACCTAATTACTCATTTAAATAGCCCGAAACTGCGTTACGCGCGGACGCCCGCCCGGCTAAATTTGTATGAGGCAGCGCGGGCGCCCGCAGTTTCAGGCCTGAGAGCATTTGTTTTTTTATGTTTGAGTGCAGTGTCACGAAGGATATGAACATTTTGATTATTTAGGATTACGGGACTTACTCGAGTTGTGAGATTTTCACTCTCTTTTTTGACCCACTCTACACTTAAAACTCCGAAAAATGTACTTATGGGAAAAACACATGCACAAGCGAAGAGTCACACTCTATTGTTCCTGATATAGGTACGCGTGATGAGAGTGGAAGCAAAACGCTTCGTGCTTCGTAACGCAAATAGTAAAGTCAAAGTCAAAGCATTTATTTGCAAACTAAGTGATACAATAGTTGGAAAGTACATAATAGGATCTTTTTAACTTAGTCGCCCTTTTCGGGCACAGCAAACTTTTTTCAGAAATTTTATTACATTTTCTCTTATTTCTAAATAAATCATTCAAATTTACAATTATTTTAAATTTTAAGTTATTTCAACACTATCATAGTATCTTAACTTAAACAATAAATAAGAACAAAAAATTAAGATAATTCACCATAAAAATTAAAAATACATACATACATACCCTCACGACCATTTCCCCAATGGGTTAGTCAGAGGCCCACTGACTGTTGCCGTCATGGTGAACGGAACATTCAGGAGCCCACATTTCGCCGAGGGAATTTGAACCCAACGTGGCAAGGGGCGAGCCTACCGCCGTTATCCGGGTTGCTTGGGTTTTATATCGGTGTTTTCCATCACCGGAGAGTTAGCCGCAAATTTTACAATGAACACAAAGTAGGTGTGTTCCGGCCGGATTCGATCTCGGGACCATCGGGTTCCGAGTCGGAGTGTTTAACCACTAGGCCACGACGCTCTCACGCTGCTCGACGCTGTATTTTTTATTGTTATTTTTAAAAATTAAAAATAACAATTAAAAAATACAATTCGAAAATTTCCGACAGAAAAATCATAAGAATTAAAAATATTACAAAATTGAAACATAAAAGTGCTAAATATAAATAAACAAAAAATATTATTTTTCTTCTTGCTATTTTATCATTAAGTTTATGTTTATTTCCAACTTTAATTACTATTTTAATTTGCCAGTATTCGATTTTAACTGTAGGAGTTAAGCATAAAATTCATTTATTTATTATGTGCCAAGTATTCATCGACAGAGTAGAAACTATTTAGGATAAGGAAAAATTTCAGTTTGCTCCTAAATATTGACAATTTATTTTCGTTTTTAATTTGTAGTGGAAGTTTATTGAATACTAGCTAACCCGGCGAACTTTGTTCCGCCTTAAGGGCAATAAATTAAAAAAGTAAAAAAGAAGAAGAAAAAAAAAGTTACATAAATGAAAGTATCCTATGTCCTTCTCCCGGCTCTAAACTACCTCCATGCCAATTTTCAGCTAAATCGGTTCAGCCGTTCTTGAGTTATAAGTGGAGTAACTAACACGACTTTCTTTTATATATATAGATTTTTACAGACATGTGAAACGGGCTATCACTAAGCATTTTTATTCTTGCTGTACGTTGGAGTAACTTATCTTTACTCCGAGTGTTAATACTGTGTGCCTCACTGACTTTAGGATCAATATTATTAAAGACGAATAAAACATATATCAAATATATAAATAGAGGGCAAAGTCAGCATTTGGTATTTTTTAAATTAAGGTCCGCAACTTTGGGTATTGTCAATGTTGGCAATAATCCGGACACACTTTTTCTGCATTATAAATAGCTCAGTCATATCTACGTTATTTCCCCATAAAGTTACCCCATATCTTAGCCAGCTGTAAGCGTATGCGTAGTACGTTGTGAGAGCAGTTTCAAGATTAGTGCTGTTTTTCATTTGAAATAGGGCGTAGGTGAACTTCGAAAGTTTTGACTTAACTAGTGCTATATGAGTTTTCCAGTTTATGTTGGTGTCTATTGTAATTCCAAGAAGTTTAAACGTATTGACCTCTGACAAAGTTTTATTTTTAAAAGATAATTTTAGGTTCATTGCTGGTTTCATGTATGATCGGAATAGGCATGACGACAGTATCAAATAATCAACGATTTGAATACATTAGGGGAAAATACATATTAAAAGGATTTAAAAGACACATTTAGTTTGATTTTAAAATCTGAGATTAATCAGATTTTCGATAAAGTAAAAGGATAAAATACTGCAATTCGCCATTTTTACTCAAACGTCAATCACGCACTATGACGTCACTCTAATGGAAATCAACAAATGTCACCGTCGTATTTCATACAAGTGAGTTTGACAGACACTTGATATTTACATTAGAATTACGTCACACGGACGGCTCTGGCGACCGACCGACGGCGGTATATCCGTCCTGAATAGGCGAGCTAAATACCACAGACCGGTGACGGGCAGCAGCGTCACCGGTGCGAGAAGCTCCGCCCTGCGATCGCCAACCCGCCTGCCCAGCGTGGCGATTATGGGCATAACCTCCTATGAAGACACAGCGAAGGCCACGGCCCCCAGTTCCCGGTAGCCCCACTATTCCTGGTTATGGTGGCGACCATGGTAACGGTGGGGCGGGGGGTGCAAAGAATCTCCGGGCTACGGGAGGCTACCAAAACCGACTGACCCTGGCGACGTATAACGGACGCACGCTGCGGCTCGACTCGCATCTGGCGCAACTTGAGGTGGAACTTGGGAACATCAGGTGGCACATACTAGGGTTATGTGAAGTCCGAAGAGAGGGAGAGGACACCATAACTCTCAATTCAGGCCACCTGATGTACTTCCGAGAGGGAGACCAAAAATCCCAAGGTGGCGTTGGGTTTCTGGTTAATAAGTCCCTAGCTAACAACGTTGTGGAAATGTCCAGTGTGTCGAACAGGGTGGCGTACCTCATCATCAAGCTCACCGAGAGGTATAGCCTCAAGGTGGTGCAAGTGTACGCACCGACCTCGTCACACTCGGACGATGAGGTGGAGGATATGTTCGATGACATATCGAGAGCCCTCCACTCCACTACCAAGACCCATTTCACCGTTGTTATGGGGGACTTTAACGCTAAAGTGGGAGTACAGAATTGCAGTGAATCGGTAGTAGGATCCCATGGATATGGAAGCAGAAATCATAGGGGGCAAATGCTCGTCAATTTCCTCGAACGGGAGGGGCTCTTCTTGATGAACTCATTCTTCAAGAAGCAACCCCAAAGGAAGTGGACGTGGCAAAGCCCCGACACTATGACAAAAAATGAGATCGACTTCATCATGGCGGACAAAAAGCACATATTCAGAGACGTCTCCGTGATCAATAGGTTTAATACCGGTAGCGATCACCGACTCGTCCGAGGCTCTCTGAATATCGACTTCAGAGCTGAACGAGTCCGCTTGATGAAGGCCAGGCTCCGACCAACTCTGCTTCAAACTATGATGGGATCTGAAGCGTTCCAGTCAAATCTGGAGAACCGATTTGCTGCCGTGGAAACCACAACTGACGTTAACCAGAACCTTGAAGATGTGGTTCGAGTCCTCAGGGAAGAAGGTACGAGATTTTGTAAAATGCAGCGCAAGGGCAAGAAGTCGAAGCTTTCCGAAGAGACTTTAGGGCTAATGAAGAGACGACGAGAAGACCCACCCGTCACTTCGTCAGGGAAACGGACTCTAAACCGAGAGATTAGTAAGCACGTGCGACGCGATCTCCGTTGCTCTAATACCCTCTCGATTGAGAGAGCGATCGAGCAAAACCGGGGATCAAAAGTGTTCGTACGATCTCTTGGAAGAAGCCACCTGACGAAGTTGACCATAGAAAGTGGAGAAGTCGTTGTCTCGAAGCCAGCAGTCCTTTCGGAAGTAGAAAACTTCTATGGTCGGCTATACGCTTCGCATGCATCTCGACCTGACCCCGGAAATGAGGACTCTAGAGCCACTCTAACACGCCACTACACCGAAGACCTGCCAGAAATCAGCATTGACGAAATCGAGATCGCTCTTGGGCGGCTTAAAAATGGAAAAGCCCCCGGAGAGGACGGTGTTACAACAGAGTTGTTAAAGGCAGGAGGCAGACCCTTACTCAGGGAGCTTCAAAAGCTTTTTAACGCTGTCCTCTTCGAAGGGAGAACTCCAGAGGCGTGGAGTAGGAGTGTGGTCGTCCTGTTCTTCAAAAAGGGAGACAAAACCCTACTGAAGAACTATCGACCCATTTCCCTTCTAAGCCACGTCTATAAGCTGTTCTCAAGGGTGATCACGAACCGTCTTGCGCGAAGACTCGACGAATTCCAACCACCGGAACAGGCTGGGTTTCGGAGCGGATACGGCACCATAGACCACATACACACAGTGCGGCAGCTTATACAGAAAACTGGAGAGTATAATCAGCCCCTGTGTCTAGCATTTGTGGACTATGAGAAGGCCTTTGACTCAATTGAGATCTGGTCTGTTCTGGAGTCTCTGCAGCGATGCCAAGTAGATTGGCGATATATCCAAGTGATGAGATGTCTTTACAAAGCTGCCACTATGTCCGTCCAAGTACAGAATCAGCAAACAAGTCCCATACCGTTGCATCGGGGTGTGAGACAAGGGGATGTTATCTCCCCGAAATTGTTCTCAAATGCAATGGAGGATATGTTCAAGACGCTGAACTGGAAAGGACGTGGCATCAACATCAATGGCGAGTACATCTCTCACTTGCGATTTGCTGACGACATTGTCATCGTGGCGGAAACGCTGCAGGACCTACAACAGATGCTGAATGACCTGGCTGACTCTTCTGTGCGCATCGGTCTACGGATGAACTTGGACAAAACCATGGTCATGTTCAATGAACATGTACTACCGGAACCGATTGCGGTACACGGCGCCATTCTCGAAGTTGTTCAAAAATATGTATACCTCGGGCAGACATTGCAGTTAGGTAGGAACAACTTCGAGAACGAGGTGAATGGAAGAATTCAGCTGGGTTGGGCAGCGTTTGGGAAGCTACGTCGGGTCTTCACATCGTCGATCCCACAGTGCCTAAAGACAAAAGTCTTCAATCAGTGCGTCCTACCCGTCATGACATACGGAGCCGAAACGTGGACACTAACAGCACGGCTGGTCCACAAATTTAAAGTCACCCAGCGGGCTATGGAGAGGGCTATGCTCGGCGTTTCTCTGCGGGACCAAATTAGAAATGAGGTGATAAGGCAGAGAACCAAGGTTATCGACATAGCCCACCGGATTAGCAAGTTGAAGTGGCAGTGGGCTGGCCATGTAAGCCGTAGAACCGACAACCGTTGGAGTAAACGTGTTCTTGAGTGGAGACCGCGTCTCGGCAAGCGTAGTGTAGGACGTCCTCAGGCAAGGTGGAGTGATGATTTGCGCAGGATGGCTGGCAGGAGCTGGATGCGAGCAGCCGAAGATCGAGCTCAGTGGCGTGTAATGGGAGAGGCCTATGTCCAGCAGTGGACTGCAACAGGCTGATGATGATGATGATGATGATGACACGGACGCCATGACACCTGCGAGCTTTTTCGCGCGCTGCTGATAAAATACTAGAATAATGTCCTCAAACTTTGTTAAATTGATCTTTGAAACCGAAATAAAGTTTTTTTAGTATACAATACATGTGTACCTTTATCACGAAAGAAGATTTCAAAATTGTTCATCATGCCTATTGGATAATATTGCTTTTGTCATAATTAATTTCCAGATTATGGTCTGTAAGCCATTGTGAAATATTGTTCAATGTTTGGACGACTAGGGTATTTGGGTCTTTGCTGTCATTGCACTTAAACAGTATCGAAATGTCATCTGCAAATAAGACTGGTAAAGTTACAGTTTTATCTAATATTTTCGGTAAATCATTAATATATAATAAAAATAAAATGCATCCTAAAACACTGCCTTGAGGTATTGAACCTGTTAAGATTGTTTCCCTAGATCTGACTGTCTGTATTTCATTTGTGTTATTAACATGGTGCTCTATTTGTACTATTTGTTTCCTGTGTTGAAGGTACGACTTAAACCAGTTATAGGCAGGGCCGCGAATGCCTGAGCCATACAATTTGGTGAGAAGTATTGAATATGAAACTTTATCATAAGCTTTGGAGATATCTAACAGTAGGCCTAAGGCAGTATTTTTGTCGTTAATGTGCTGGAGGGCTGATTGGATATATTTGTATACTGCTAATGTAGTAGATCTGGATTTCCTAAATCCATTTTGGCAGTCATCGAAGATGTTATTACTTTCCAAAAATGCATATAACTGGTTGCACATAGCCTTTTCAAATATTTTTGAAAAGGTTGGAAGCAGCGCTATGGGTCTATAATTATTAGGAGTCAGATTATCGTCCTTTTTATGGACTGGAGTTATTATTGCTATTTTGAGTAAGTCAGGGAATATGCCATCTCGAAAACTTTGATTTATTAATTTTGTTAGAGGACACGCAAGTTCCTCCGCACATTGTTTTATTAAAATAGGGGGGATTTCATCTATACCGCAACTGTGCTTATTCTTTATCGATTTTATTATCTGAAGAGTTTATTTCTGGTTAAGTGGACGTAAGTACATTGAATTCAAAGGTGGATTAACAACTGGTCTCCCTTTGTTACTATTTTGGGAACCTCCAACATTTGAAAAATGATTGTTAAAAATATTAGCTATGGTGCTTGGACATTGTATAATTTTGTTATCTATTTTCAATTTAAAATTTCTATATTCTCTTGGTTTCACCCTACCAGTTTTTTGGTTAATTATTCTCCACATAGTTTTATACTTATTATCTGAATTATTTATTTGCCTTATGTACTCCTTTTTTTTAGCAATTTTTACACTTTGCTTTAAAATTTTGCTAAATGTGTTATAGTATTTCTTGATAGGTTCACTTTTTGTTTCATTCAAGATAATTCTCAGGGCTCTTTTGTGAACACAGTCATGATTTTTTAAACCAGCTGTTAGCCATCCTTTTTTTGGTAGTTTGTGTATTTTGATTTTAGTAAGTGGTATATTTTTATCTAAGATTTTTTTAATTCGTTCCAGGAATAAATTATATTTCTCGTTAAGAGTTAAATTACTATTTGTTATGTTTTCCCAATCTATTTGACTTATAGAATTTTTAAATTTATTGATGTTGTTTTTTGTGAAGAGTCTTTTTTCTTTATACCATACAGTGTTTACGCATGAAGATTTTTGGTTAAGTTTTATATAAATAGCCTTGTGATCTGAGAGACCATAATCACAAACATACGATTCTCGAATGTAAGAGGCATCGTTCGTGAATGCTAGGTCAATGCATGTAGCTGACGTTTTTGTTACTCGTGTCGGCTCATTTATTAGCGGTACAAAGTTATAGGAATTCATCAGATTTAGCAATCGATATGTTGCTTTGTTCTTGACCAATACATTTATATTAAAATCTCCAAATATCACAATTTTTTTACCTTTGTCTTTATTGCTTATTTTAAGTAAGACATTTTCAATTTGCTCATAGAATATTTCAATGTCACGGTCAGCTCTGTAAATCCCTATCAAGATACAATTAAATATGGGTACCTCAATTGCACTTATTTCAAATATATATTCTCTTGAAAATTGTACTATATCTTTCCTTTCTATTTTTTCTAAAGATTCTTTAACTATAATGCAGACGCCTCCACCTTCATAGTTTTCTCGACAAAAAAGGGAAGCTATTTTATAGCCTTGAAATTGTAAAGAGTCAAAGTTATATTTATTTCTCCAAAGTTCGGAAAGAGAAAGTACATCTACATTCGATTGGATTAAAAAATGTTCTAATAGATCTGTTTTGTTTCCTATACTTTGGATGTTCTGACAGGTGACCATTATTTCAGTAGCGGCTAAGAAATGTTGATTCTTTTGTTTTTTAGTGTGTTGACGAACAGTTTCGTTGTTTCGTTTAGTCTCGAAAAAACGTCTTGCAAAGGGATTTCATATGAAATGTATTAGATTTAGCATTTGTTACATGACATAGGGTTTTTGAACTTAAGGAACTATTTACAATTGAATCTCCACAATTCACTGGCACGTTAGTAATGGTTATTATTTGTTTGGTTATGTCATTTAAAATTACTTCCAAACCGCGTCTATTTAGTTTGCCGTCCAATCTCGAAAACATGTCGTATGAACATTGAAGATTTTTATTGGAGTCTAAAATGTAGCAGTACTGGTGGTTTGCATTATCTTGATAGATCAAATTGTTAAAATTTTCAATTCTTGTATTGTAAACATTGGCATGATAACTATGTTTGTAAGTAGGCAGACATAATATTACGTTAGTATTTTGTACATTTAAAAGTGTTGTTCTGATTTTCTGGGTTAAGTAACTGTAAATTTTAGACACATTGAAATCTGTTTCTCCTAACGATTATACAGGGTGTTACAAAAATACCCCTAATAACTGAAGTGGGTTATACAAACTCCTGAAAAGAGTCCCTTGGTAATTTCTTAGAGTCGTAGCTCATAATTAGAATTTCGAGTAAATTAACGTAAAATAAAAACATCGATCATAGAAATTCCCAGCACAAATTCGGGTTCATGAACCCGAGTTGACCCTACCGGGAGTGACCAGGAGCGACCTCCATTGTTCACGCCCCTACGTTTTCTAACTGTCTCTCTTTCTAATACTTCAAGTAGCGGCAACCAACCAATAAGTTCTGTGTGCCTAGTACCTCTGTACGATCGCCTCTGCTTCACCTGTACAAAACCATTGCAAAATGCGTCTTAAGCTAGCACTATAAGGTGCCTTACGTAAAAAAGGTTTATGTGACGCCTCAAGACCTTCATTGCAAAATGGGTCTTGAGCCAGCAGCTTAAGGTGCTTCATTCATGTGAACGCCTCAAATATTTCAACCGCAAAAAATAAATTCGTATTGTTATCAACGTAACAAGTTTAACACGAACCGGTAGGTAGTTAGGTAGGTATGTAGTCAATCAAACCGGAGACATTTAGGCTAAAACTTTTATAGGTAGGTACGTATTAGAAATCGTAGATAGATATCGAACACACAACCTCTGGTGCCGTTTTCATTATCACTAATTGTACAGTCAACGGCACATCAGCATAGTACAGTACGGCCCTGTACTACATATTCCTTGTCTGTCTGATCCATTGAATCGTGTAACACAAGGATATTTATCGTTACGTTGAGACGAAGTATGCAGGTAGGTTCGTAGGTACCTATCTGTATGGCTCCGCAAAACGGCAAGTCGCTACATGTTACGTGTCCTTATGGTATGTATTTTGTGTACCTACTAAGTCTTGCCACCCTAATTAAAATTAATAGGTACCTACCTAAATACGTTGCTCGCTAAGACCACTGGCACTGCCGGAACGCCCGTGAAGCTTTTGTGATTGAGACGTTACAATTACATTGAGAGGTTATCAATCCTAAATAGTCATTAGCTTGCGAAGACGTCATAGAAAAAGTGAGATAGCGCGCACATTAACTCACACACGCACTTAGTTTTTTCTAAACACACGCACTAATACCACGGTCTAATACTTAATTACGAAACTACACTTAATCACTCGCGCTTCCACCACTTCCACGAATCCGCCATCCGTACACACTAGCTGCGCGCTGCGACACGACTAGCTAAAAAAATGTAAACAAACCAGCGGCTCGGCTCGGTAGGCAACGGCGGTCTCTTTGACTGATGCCGCCTCGACACTCGTCGCCTTTCGGCGCAATATTTGAATTTACAGCATGGGGGGAGGCAATGCCGGCTTAAACCTTAGGTGGTAGGTATTTTGTAAGTAAAAATGTTATTGTGAAACCATAAGTAATCGATATTTGTTTCAAAAATAGGCCACATCGTGACAATAGGGGTCTGCAAACTTGGGTGGGCAAGTCCATTTTAGTCGGGAATAGTGCGCCCGCACAAGTTAGAATGGGACGGCAATGTAGCTTTGAGTACGTACAAGATAGAGACGGCGATCTATTCTAGAAAAATCGCATAGGTCCGTGAGCGGTCGCGGGCTCGCTTCGAAGGCGCGAGAAAGAGAAAAATGGCCACACTCATATTCGCGCCATAACAGAAAGGTAAAATAATATGGTGTTTCCGGCCGCCCCGCCCACTCCTTTTGTCTGAGTCATTGTGTTGTGCGGGATTTTTCCCAATTAGAGGTGAATAACATTTTTGGTATTTTTTAATTTTTTCCTTTTTTTTCATTATAAGGCAAGGGAAGATTATGTAGGACTTTCAACGAATGGCAATTTCACTAGCTTGTATTCTGGATATGCGTTTCTCTTGAATGGGATAACGATGGGTTGGCTTTCAAAAGTGCGTCTATCGCACTTTTGAAAGCCAACCGGTTTGATTTCAGCCCCAAAAACGGTGTTGAAGGTTCTGGACACAAACATTATTATTATTGGGCCCCGAAAAACTGCAGCCATTAACATAACACGTTGATGGACAGTAATCAGTCAGTCTTAATCATAGTCTTAATCAAAGCGCAAATTCGTCCATGTATGGAGTACCGTGTCACTTCTGCGACGGATCCGCCAAGTACCAGCTGGCCGCTTTAGACTCGGTGGAGAGGCTTGTGAGGGACGCTGACATCACAGATAAGCTATAAGACCTTGAACACCGCCGGAGGGTGGTAGCTTGTTTGTCGGTTTTCTACAGGTTGCATTTCGGAGAGTGTGCGAAGGAGTTGCGTGACCTGATTCCACCAGCTCCTTTTCTTCATCGGACCACTAGGCGCAGACTAGCTTTCCACCTTTATGTTCTTGACATCCCAGCAATTCGCACCAACATTAGTATTTAATTTACGATATAAAATTAGTATTTAAGTACGGTGTATTTTTTTTCAACAAGATAAAAAATCAAATAAGTTGTTTGACGAAATATTACATTTAAGTATCTGGCTGTTGGCTCCGTAGATGAGTTCTTGTAGACATGCTGACAGTACTTTTGAGATCGAACGGTACGTGCTCCTTTTTTTGAGCCTAACCGGCAACTGAAGAACCAATGTCTTTGTGTATTGTGACCATGCGTAGATGCTGTGTAGAAGCGCGTCATTTCAGCTTGGACGATCTCTACTTTACTATTTCTTTTTTCTGCCACCTACTACAAATGGTCGAATGGTGGTTTAAAGCACTGACACAATACGATCCAACAGTACCTACAACATGTTGTCGTAAACTTCTAAAAACTTTTATAGCAAGCCAACTTTAAGTTGTATCTAGGTGCAAAATTTGCAAATGTTATCGATCTCTGCCAAATTATGGTTTCGTAAAAATGGTAAAAAACCAAAATGCGCGACTTCATGTTTCCCTAGTACTTCTGCTTTTGCGTTCTAAGCAGACAATGCGGTGCCTTTATTTAAATGTCTGATTAAAGGCACAGTCAGCGGCACATCGGGCTACCCATTCCCGTTTTGATAGAATGGGAAATGGGTAGACTGTCATGCCGTTTGACCATACTTTTTTGCTATCGTTCTAATGAATTTGTTTTACTTTGTGTTACTGAAATCAAAAAGGTTTGCATCAGCGCTGATGCTGTGGGGATCCTGCTGCACGCACAGCTGATGACGAGGTAGCTCTAGCCCAAAACGCGGTTCTATGCTTCCAGGTGAAAAGCCAAAAGCTACCACCTGGACCAGCTGCGCAACCGTGAGACGAGCCCGGCGTAGTTTTTTGCAAGACGCTAGCACGCAGGACAACGGAGTTAGAGACATTTGAAAAATCGAAATAACTGGACACTTTTCGTAAATTCATAACTTTAACTCTTCAGTGACAACCCTGAGCGAAAATCTGTGCAAAAATAGTGTGACTCGTAACCAATAAGTGTACCAAAAATTAGAATTTTCGGACAACAAACAAAGAAGTTATAACAGTTATAGTGCGGTTAGTGTTTAAGAAAATTATAGGTTAAAATAAGTAAACAAACCAAAAAACGAATCCTGGACAGCGGAACCCAGGACTGCTGACCAAAGACCCAAAGTGCTTTCGTGATCCCTGTTACGCCCTTTGAAGTAGGAACCGAACTCCGGCGCTGAACTTCTCGATTTAAGAGGGTTTCGGCAACGGATCCCAGGAACCAGAGGCGGCAGAGACCCCGAAACCACGACACGGCAAGAAGACCCTGACTGGACAGCGTGACCCGCCACGTCCTTGAAGCTACCCCTCCGGTGGCCCAAGACACAGCCGGAAAACCGAGGAATCAACTGCCTTACCAGGGATCAAGCCAGCTCCAGGCAGCACGTGCAGCTCAATCGTCCTACATCTCCGAGACAGGAAAAAGGAATCGGTACGAGCAGCCTGCTGTCAACATCCCAGGAGCTGAACCAGCTGATTCAACACCAGCCCCCTGGAACCCTCGGCACCACCAAGGTCTTTGGTTTAGTTAATATAAGTTTTAGTAAAAATTTTTGATTGTGTTAATAGTTTGTTAGTTAAAGCGTGTAGCATCTTTTTGTAATTTCCGAATACGGAAAAAACTTTTTCCTATTAAATTTTTTTGTGTTAGAACCTTGTCATAATAGGAAAAATCACTGTTTTCCCGTTTACGTAAAAACGGTTAGAGATAGGAAGATTCTAAAACCACATCCTTCACATAGTTTCCCCTTAGCCACCAAGCCACTTTACAAAAAACTTAAAGTAAAACTTAAAAAAAGGGTAATAAAATAGAATATTCATCTCTTATACACTTTTCTTTACGCCGTACTTACCTACCAGCTATGTCAAAGGGCGCCGCCGCGCCCGCGCTGCTTAGCAAATGCCGAAAAGGGAAACGAAACCAAAGAAACCCATCATATGAATATGAATCGTAACTCGGGCGCATAGAGACGAAATTCGCCTCACCCCCCACCCCCCACCAATCAGAGGTGCCCAAGGACAAGGATATGTCCTAAACTTTGTGAAAATCGACTTCAGTTTGTTTTTGCACTTGCCGCGTCCCGTGACGTGACCGTGACCACGGTAAATGTGATGACCTTATTACTTTTACGTAAATTAGGTCCGTCAAGTTAATTGGATTGCAGTGTGTTTGTGTGAATTTTCTCGTGAAGAGATTAATGGTTTATTTATCTTTAGAATTCAGTTTCTTTCGTGGCCGTTTGAGAGAAAAGAAAGCCAAATAACATTTTTCATTTGAAAATACTAATTCAAAGTGAAGCGTAGGTATAATTGATTGAAGTACCTACAACCGTGAAGAACCGAGATGTGAATTGATGTTAGCTGGGAGGACATCAAAATAGTGTTATCCTCGAGGAAGGCGGCCACTTCGAACAATGATTATTGAACTAATACGTAACCTCAGGTAAGAAATAAAAGCCTTTTTGCCTTAATGATAAATGCAATTTTCCAAATCACTCGTGTGTTTTTGTTTTGAATTTGTTTATCGCAATTGCAACAAGGTTGATACGTAGGTACCTGCCTACTCGTATGTCAGGCGGGCGCCGCGCGATTTTCTGCGTTAAGCACGTGTGTCGTAGTAGTAGGTCCTATTGCGTAAAAAAGTGTTAATCGTGAGCGGTGCCTGGTAAATATGTTCCTTGGAGAGCGGTGTCACAGCTTTAAAAATCTAATTCACGACGAAATAACACTAATTACAGGTGTCCATGGCTTAGTGGTAATAGGTAGTGCATCGGATACGATAACATGTTAGGCAACGGACGCTAGGGTGATTGGATGGAAATGTAGTAGGTAATCCATTTTCTCAGATGACAGTCGTTAAGACTCGTCGGGGTAGCTTGATAACCTCTGACAGTAGGGTTTATCCTTGGCCTTACACCCTTACAATAATCCTCACAGAGCCTGCGTGTTAGGGTATGGCTCGTACCACCTAATAGTTGAAATGGAGTTCCGCGCTCCAAAAAGGCCACTCCACACTCGAAAGCGTGCTCATTTTTATACGGAACTCAATGAAAGTCTTACTCCTGGTACTGATCGGAGGAGGTTAAAAGACTAAGGCAAATGGCATTTAAAGATGGAATAACTTCAGATAAGTCGCTCGAAATCACGGCAAAGCAAGCTATCTGAAATATTACTTAATTATTTCGTCCGCAGTATTTGGAATATTAACGTAGTTAACAATAATTATGTGGCTATCGGAAGTATGAATCATGTACGAACTTAATTCATTTCAAGTGGTTTGACTTTAACAGCTGAAGTTTTCACATTTTTTTCTCAAATTTACGTACATGTGAAGTGGTATTGAGTACCAATTTCAAGTTAGCTGTTTTTATCAAGGCCCAAGCATCATTTTTACACGTTGACGAAGGAGGTAGGCACAAAGTACAGATAAGTTACATTCTGGTTTTTTTTAACTCTATGGGTCGATGACCGAAATGGGTTCGATGACATGGTATGACCGCTTATCAGCTGTCAGGTAGTGAGGGAATTAATATCGATATTTTTGTAAACTTTCGATGTACGTTTTTATGGAAACCATGAGAGATATGAAAAAAGGGACAACACCTACTATTTCAGTTTCATTCAGTTTCTATGCCATTTCAGTCTTTAGGGGTATTTTTGAAACACCCTGTATAATACAATAATCGTTCAGAGTAAATTTAGCAAGTTTTTCAGGCAACCCACTTAATAATTCATTCATATCACTGCCTGGTTTGCGGTAATGACACATGTCCAATGGTCCGAAGCGTCTTCTTAATAACTTGGAGGAACTCTCACGTTCAATGCTGCTAATCAGGCATAATTTTGGCTGGTTGATTTCCAATTTGCTAATTTCAATTAAAGTAGAATTATCTTCGGTAGGTGGCGTTGTAGCAGAATGAATTTTAGGGATTCTATCATCAGGTTGTACGAGTATATTTGAGTAACTCAATAACGTCTCTGCCTTAGCACCGCTTGATTTTGTTGTACTTTTCAATGGAGTGGATACACATGGTGTATTATCTTTTGCTTTATTTAGGTTATCGGTACCTATAGCTTTATAAAAGTTTATAACTTTTTCTTATATGTTAGTTTTGTTCAATAATTTCTTATTTAAATTGTTTATTTATTTATTTTGTTATTTGCTAAATTCAATTTTTCTTGTAATCTTTTTATATCTTCTTGCATTTTATCAATGAGTAAAATAGACTGAGTTCCATCTTCTGGCTCATTGCATTGCAGGCTTTTGTCAATGCTGAGTGTATAATTGTCATTGCAAGACAGGAAATAATCACTCAGATTAGATTGTGAACTTTGTTTTTTCTTTTCCCGAACTGTGACAAAGTCATCTTCATGTGTATCTTCTTCATAAAGTAATATCTCAAACGAGTTCTGCGTTGGGATATTTACTTGGGGGCCAGCAGGGTCACTGATAAGTTCAGGACAATGTTTGCAGTGATCACACAGACAATTTTTCCTATTTTCAGGAGCCATGAGATAAAAATAGTTTTTCACTTATACTAGTACAGTCTAGGTGGAAGTAAGCTTGGCATTTTAAGCATAATATATAGTCTCTTTTCAGAATTTCCTCTTTACATTTACCACAGTGCAGAGCCATCTTGCTTAAAAACGTCCAAAAATCCGTTTATGTGTGGATTTTTCGTATTTTTTTAATTTTATTCGCTTAATAAACCATCGTTTAAGTCGAAAAAAATGATAAAACACCAAATAACAAAGATAGCAAACAAATAAAAAAAACATCAAAATAAAACTTATTCACTCGGATGCGATCCTGGTTCCTAGATTATCCATTTCCTCGAGACCGTGAGTTTACAGCCAAGGCCATCGCCTCAATCTCGATTACTACGAAATAGGTGTTTGGTTGTCACTTTTTAAGAGACGCTTGTTGCGGGAATTCCTTGCAAGTTTTGAATTCGAATCACAACGGGGACGCTAACATTTGTTTATCACCAAATCATCTTGATCACTTTCAGAAGCTACAATAGGGTTTTTATTTAGCACAATAGATTCACTGAAGTTACTATATAGAGTTTTTGATTGTTTTTGCACTGTTTTTGACTTATTTACGTAATAGACGCTTGTTGCGGGAATTCGTTGCAAGTTTTGAATTCGAATCAACGGGGACGCTAACATTTGTTTATCAAGAAATCATCTTGATCACTTTCAGAAGCTACAATAGGGTTTTTATTTAGCACAATAGATTCACTGAAGTTATTATATTGTTTTTGATTGTTTTTGCACTGTTTTTAACTGATTTACGTAGAATGTATAGCACTGTTGTAGCACGCAATTGTTTTCTTAAGTTACAAAGAAACCACTACAAATTTTTCTTCACCAATAATATCCCTTTAAATGTACACTTTTCGTTACACACTTAATTTATCAGATTTACGAAATATGCACTTTATCTATTTTTTAATGAATATTGTAACTGGAGCGTTTGTTTACATTGGCAGTGGCGCCATCTCAAAGAAAGAAAGAAAGAAATAAAACATCATTTGTAATAAAACACTTAGGCTAATTAGTGCGTCCGTCCGATAGTTGAAAGGGAAGGAGGAATTATGCTGGATGTTATATAATTCCATCACTTAATCCCCGAATTGCATGCCAAACCTTCAAAGATACAACGTCGTGACGATGCTGTGGGCTTAAAAGCTTAGCATTTACAACCCACCCATTCATCGTGCAAATAATCCGCTTAGCTCGGCGCTGAATTGTCTCTAAAATTACCTAAAACGTCATAGACACGGAAACAACCTAAAGTTATATCCTGCTATCCAAATATTATGAATACAAAAGTTTGCGTGTGTGGATTGGCCGTATTGCTCTTTAACGTAAAAACGAATGAAGGGATTTTAATGAAACTTAACAATAATGTAGCTTAAACATCTGAATAAGACATAAGAGCCTAGATTTAGTCCACGCGTACGAAGTGGCGAGCGACCGCTACTTTTAAAGAAATGCCTGCCTGTTGCAGTCTACTGCTGAACATAGGCCTCTCCTTTTTTTTTCGCCACTGTAATTAACTGTAAGAAATGAGTACAAGAGACGTTAGCGATTTGGTGTAGGTACCGCTAGAGATTCATTCGGATTAAGGGAGAAACTTGGAGTCTACACTCTCAAAAGAGGTTTTTCAACTAATTACAATGCACAGAACTCGCAATACATTCTTCAACAATGGAGTAGTAACAAAGTAACGTCTTCCACACAACAGTATCAGGCTCTTAAAAACTGTATCAACTGTGGACCTAAAATGCACATTACTCGTAAGCACACGACAAAAACATAGGAATGATTCGAAATAACGCATTATAATCCCCGCCAGTTGCTAATGCACCTGGCCGCCATTTTTGTGACGTATGTTTTGTAATAGGCTAACAGGTATCGCTTTAATAACTATTAAAGCGATACCTGCGCCTGGCCGCCATTTTTGTGACGTATGTTTTGTAATAGGCTAACAGGTATCGCTTTAATAACTATTAAAGCGATACCTGCGCCTGGCCGCCATTTTCGTGACGTATGTTTTGTAATAGGCTAACAGGTATCGCTTTAATAACTATTAAAGCGATACCTGCGCCTGGCCGCCATTTTTGTGACGTATGTTTTGTAATAGGCTAACAGGTATCGCTTTAATAACTATTAAAGCGATACCTGCGCCTGGCCGCCATTTTTGTGACGTATGTTTTGTAATAGGCTAACAGGTATCGCTTTAATAACTATTAAAGCGATACCTGCGCCTGGCCGCCATTTTCGTGACGTATGTTTTGTAATAGGCTAACAGGTATCGCTTTAATAACTATTAAAGCGATACCTGCGCCTGGCCGCCATTTTTGTGACGTATGTTTTGTAATAGGCTAACAGGTATCGCTTTAATAACTATTAAAGCGATACCTGCGCCTGGCCGCCATTTTTGTGACGTATGTTTTGTAATAGGCTAACAGGTATCGCTTTAATAACTATTAAAGCGATACCTGCGCCTGGCCGCCATTTTCGTGACGTATGTTTTGTAATAGGCTAACAGGTATCGCTTTAATAACTATTAAAGCGATACCTGTTAGCCAACAACTGTTTTGCGAAATGTATTTTTTGAACTCACTTGGTTTTTAGTTTGACAAGGTTCCATCGCATTAGCAATTGGCGAGGATTATAAATAATTTATTCGCGGTGCGCATTTCAGCCCGCCTGGACTGGGTGCTCGTATTCAGACATCTCCGTGCTTCGGAAAGCACGCTAAGCAGGCTGACGTCGTTAAGCCTAGTCAGAGGCCTTAGGGCGGGTTGAAAACATCTGACATTAAGGTTGCTCACTAACCTTGCAACCCCTCTAACAATCCGCCCTAAGCCCGCGTATTGGAGTATGGCTCAATCCACTTCATAGTTGAGGTGAGGATGTAGGTATATAGGCCGTTTATGTATGTTTTATGTATTCTGCTGCCCGATGTCGGCTAACTAGGCCAGTTTATCATACCGTGTAAATATTATCTTTCGACATACCTTTAGACTGGCCTTTACCCAGTGCAATCAAGCGCAAGTTCAGTACATGCGTCCCGGGACATAATATGTACTTGCATAACCTTCAATCTACCTCCCACTGCTCCGGCATCAGTTGGAAAATCGATTGTGTTAAAGGTCACAGGGCTTCCGAGAATGCAGCCCGCCCACTACTAGGTGCCTGGATTACTGGGATAGGGGGAAAGCTGGAGTAGGGTGACGTTCAGTGGGCGTTCTGCGTCGCTTTCCAGGAAAAGCAAATTGAATGCGAGTTTGCGAAATTGAGAGAACAACCTAGGTATATACTACTCAAATTCAATATTTCTTTATTCTGGTAAACCATTACGTCATGAATCTTAAGTTTAACCACATAATAATCCAATATACTGGATGTTACAAAAATACCCCTAATAACTAAAGGAGGTTATACAAACTCCTGAAAGAAGTCCCTTGTTAATTTCTTACAGTCGTAGCTCTTAATTTGAATTTCGAGTAAATTAACGTATAATAAAAACATCGACCATAGAAATTCCCAGCAATAATTCGGGTTCATAACCCAAGTTGACCCCACCGGGAGTGACCAGGAGCGACCTCTTTTGTTCACGCCCCTACGTTTTCTAACTGTCTCTTTCTTTAATACTTCGGCATGGTTGGTTGCGGCTAGTAGCGGCAACCAACCAATAAGTTCTGTGCGCCAGTACCTCTGTACGTTCGCCTGAGCTTCTATCGCCCCTACTGTTTTTGGTTATACCGAACTAGTGCTAAGCCTAAGGATACGTCACAGTCCGTCATAGGTAGGAGCAGAAATTCACGACTTGCACTTAAATGCGTCTAAAAACAAAAACTACACGGAATTTACTTACCCGCAAGTTAATAGATACTTGTGAAATGTTATAAGTTGGCTACTTATGACGTTTCACAAGTATCTACTTGAAACCTGCTCTTTTGAACAGGAACAAACAACAGCCTTTTTTCGTCCCACTACTGGGCACAACAGTCTCACCTCAACTCTGAGTTGGGGCAAACCATTTATCAACACGCGGGCTTAGTGCCGGAGGATGCACAAAACTTGTTTTTATTATTTAGAGGAGTCCATATGGTGCTTTTCCACTGTCGCGGAGCTGGGGTGGCATTCCAGCTGACATCACTTCACATCTCGGTGCTTCACGCTTACTCCAATCGTCAATACGCATCAGAGCGAATCTGAATTAGTATTTTCTCTCATTTCGTTTGTTAATAAATAAAAATGTTATTTGGTTAAGTGATTTTCCCTCAAACGACCACAGACGCAAAGAAACTGAATTTTAAACATAATTCGCCACGACGCAAGTGAGTTTAGGCGTCAACCGGAATAGCACAGCAGTGCTGAACGGGTTTTCATAAAAGTAGGAGCGGAGGACAGCGGGCATTGTAGTGCGGAACGAGGACAGCGGGGTGGTGCGGAGCGGAGGACAGCGAGGCGGTGCGGTTCCGAGGGCCGAGGTTGTGTATATCAATCCATACCAATAGTATGCTCTGCTCCAACCCCCTCCGCGACCCCTCACTACTCCACTCTGCTCTACTTCAGTGGAAACACTCTCCTCTTTTCACCGATGTTCTCCGCTTCCGTTACTCTCCGCCAAGCCCTGCGTCAGTGGAAATGGCCCCCCATAGTTACCTCGCCGCCTAGGGTATGACGGAGTTGTGTTGGACTGGGATCTCAGCATTTGGCGGCGAAGCTGGAGCTCCCTCAAATGGAGAAGCCAGTAATTGGCCCTCACAGGGCCTCTCTTCAACTGATTCCCCAACAAGTAATAATAAGAATGAATCATCATAACAAGTAACTTCTTATGTAAGGCCTAAACACGTGAACCTCATTACCACGTTGCGTTTCACTGCGTCACTTTGATTGAACATTGCGTACGACCACGCAATGTGGCATCTGTCCTTATAAAAATTGAATTATTTTGTAAAAACAACGCAGCAGTTCACGCCGCACAGCACGACGCAGCGCAGCGCAATTTAATGTACAGTCAACAGCACATCAGGTTACCCCATTTCCGTTTTTTCTCTCGCTCTTGCCAAATGACTTTGTTCGCGATAGAGCAAGGAGGACTGACCGGAAATGGGTAGCGTGATTAGCGTGGCGTGCCGGCCACCGTACTAATGAGGCAGCTTCTCAAGACTATGAAATATAAATAGTTAAAATCAACCCGCATCAAACCCGCGACCTCTGGTGTAAAGCCAACTTCTCAAGCATTACACCAAATCGGTCGTTATTCATGTCATACCTATTTAGTTCTTGGAGATTCAAAAGTAGGTTAAACCTTGCAAAGCAACCATTTGGATAAAAATATATTATAATGGTAATGCCTGTAAAATGTATTTTTGTGCAATAAATATTGTTTATTATTATTATTTATGGTAGTGGGCGGGGCACATAGCGTAAAGAACTTAAAATCATTGTAGCCGTAATTTTTTCCAATTCAAATGCAAACGCAGCGTGTGACGCCAAACTCAAAGTACCTAAAATAAATATCATTGGACATTCGTCAACACCATCTAGCGCCATCTAGCCTGGAACTGAGCAAAACTGACGATGGAATACTAGACAAAGGATAGAATAGACAGACATGTACGGTGGACGGCACATCACTCTACCCATTTCCGGTCAGTTCTCCTTGCTCTATTGCAAAGGAATGACAATTGGCAAGAGCGAGAGAAAAAACGGAAATGGGGTAACCCTTTTTTTTAATACATCACGCAGACGTGTTTATGCACTATGCATATTTGTACTGGGCCGGAACCGAAACCCGCGACCATTGGTGTAGTAGTAAATATGGATTTCGAAAAAATAAATCGACCATCTCTGCGATTTTCAAATATGTACAAGAAATACACAACATAATTAATGATAAGAAATACGCCATCGGAATCTTAATTGATATGACCAAAGCCTATGACAAAGTGCAATACAATATCTTATTAAATAAACTGTATGATATAGGAATTCGAGGTATTAGTCATAATTGGTTAAAATCTTATCTTTTGAACAGAAAACAAACAGTAGAAATTGAATATTTTAATAACGATACTAAAACAATTGAAAACATTAGATCAGACACTATACCAGTATCCGCTTCAATACCCCAAGGCAGTGTCTTAGGGTGTCTATTGTTCATCATTTACATAAACGATTTTGCCGAGGCTTTAAATGAATACTGTGTCATGTTTGCAGATGATATATCTATTCTCATTGCCAGTCCAGACTCTACTAATTTAAATGAAAAACTTAAAAGCATTCTCTTCAAAACCAAAAATTGGCTATCCGAACACAATCTAGAAATTAATCTTTCAAAAACAGAGATAATGACTTTTTACCCTCATCAGAAGCAACAGCTAAACTTAACTTTAAACATAAATATTGACAATAAAGATTTTGAACTAAAAAACGTAAGTGAACACACCCTACTAGGCCTAATTATTGATACCAAATATTATTAAGTATGAAAATTAAGTACACTATTTCCGATACTCAAGACTTGAGCATTAATTACAGCGAATAATGCCCCACGAAGGACATGTTTTCTTGTATTATTATGGAAGCTTATGGAATTGCGCAGTTTTTAAAATTAGTAAGAAGCTATGGAATACCTTTTGTTTTTTTTCAATTTACGATTGAATTTTCGTTATGTTCTGCATGATTCACTTTTTTTTCACTATCAATCAAAATTTTTGTATCTTGTAGTTAAGTTAGGACAGAGATTATTTTAATCATAAAACTGCAATCAATAGACATTATAATAAAAATAAAATATTCAACAAAAGTCAAATGAAAAAAAAGTTATAATTATTTAAAGCCAAGTGCTCACAAAATTTTAAAAAATAACAAAAACATCATTATCTCGAAAACTACAAAAAATCGTAGAACATACATGGGGGTTAAATCGGTATGTATGGTACCCTACTATCAGCTGGCACCGGCTTGACACCTTAAAAGAAACACCCTGTATTTATAACGAGACGACATTATAACTAATCATCAGCTTCGCCATAGAAATAAATTCACCCTACCGGCCTCTAAAATGAAGCATCATTCTTCCAGCCCTCTAGTCATGTCATGTCCATAAAAATCTACAATAACCTACCCGATTCCTTAAAAAACATAGTAAGTAATAATAAATTCCTAAAGGATCTTAAGAATATTCTAATACAAAAATGCTATTATACTATAAAAGAATTCTTAGAAGATAAAAACATTAGTACATTATGGTACAAGTGTGTAATGTTGGTGATTACCGCTGAGGCGCCATTGAGACCCGAGCCGATGGGGTAAGCCTTTGCCCCGCAGTGAGACGATTTGGATTTTATTATTATAAGGTACTGTTTACGTCAGTAACGATATACCTAGCCTAGCACATTATTATTAAAACTAGGAAGAGCAGTATAGTAACAGTTAGCCGTTTTTAACCACTGCGATTTCAGTGCAGCCGCTTTTGCCGCCCTAGTCAAAGGTCAAGCTGAAATCAATAGTCCTATCTGTCATGCGCACTAGTAATCAAATAATGTTGCAAGTCGAAACAGTTTATTTCCAGCGTGGAAATCTGAAACTAGAGTGCATGCTTTTTCCGCATGCATTTTTTTTTCCTTCTTCAGCATGCAGTCGTGATCTGCTAGACATAGGCCTTATATACGGGATCGTGTATGTTTTTTCGTTTTCCTTGACGTGAATGACTGTTCCAATTTGTTGCGTTAATTTTTCACTATTACCCGTCCACGTGACGCTTGAATGTTCCATGTCCCGTTTCACAGTTTTACACGATGTACACGTTTTCCCCTTCCCCCTTATTATGTCTCTGAAGTATAAAGCATTGATAATCTATTGCATTGTCTTTAAATAACAAGTTTCGTGAATTACCTTTTAATCATTTAAATTGCTTTCAAAATTAAAATAAATTCAAATAAATAGTATTTTGCAGAGAGGAATAATTACTAATAGAAAAAGGTTACGAATATATGGCTATCAGTGGTTGCTAAGCAACGCTTTGTTAGTTAAAATTCTTCATCGAATTGTTTAGAGTATAATAACATTTAGTCGCCTATTTAGAAACTCTGGAAAATGTATGTTCACAAGTCTTTTAATTTACCCGTTTGTATAGGAAAATGTTTTTAATTGCAACATTATTTGGTCACTTATACGCATGACACTTAATGACAGTCGTTTTGACGTTTAGTTGACAGCTAGTGTAGTGATAGGTCCTAGCATAAGCTACTTTTGTAATGCATCATCTTCTAGCAATATAGGTAATATCATGCTAATATTACATTGAGCTTGCAGCTCAATATATTAATATTAGCCGATATAAATCGAATTAAAACAAGAACAGTTAGTTTCAAATTCAAATTATTTTTGAATTTTAATCTATTATTTGATGGAACTAGAAATTAGAAATCTTTCGTATTTGAAAATGCGATGACTAAGAAAAAAATCGCGTCCTCGCACACGCGGTGTTTCGTGTAGCTACAAAAAGCCGACATCTGTCATATTCATAAAGTTGTAGCGTGTTGCGTGTGACGGCTTCCGGCTTCACCGTTTGCGGCGAGTCCATATAAAATGTATGAAAACTACAGGAAATATGCCGATAGCGGCATTTTGTGGCGCGTGGCGTGTGGCTCGTATGCGTAGGAAGAAACGCATGTAGTGTTGTACCTCGTTCCTCATAGCGACACAGGCGGCGCTGTTATCGCTCAGTCAACAGTGTTTCAGGAAGAATGGTGTTCCGAAAACGACATTTATAAGCAATAACTCAAAAAAGATAGGTAGTGAAACAAGTAACAAACAATGATATGTAGTGAAGTCAAAGTCAAAGTCAAAGCATTTATTCGCAAACTAAGTGTAACATAATAGCTGGAAGATACATAATAGGTTCTTATAACTTAGTCGCCCTTTTCGAGCACAGCAAAAATAGTATTATCATAAAATTAAATTAAACTTCTTTAGAAGTTTAATAGGTAATTTCAATATTACAGGTAATTTTTAATTTTAAGACTAACATAATTTTTTATATGTTTAGTTATATTAACATTGTTGTAGTACCTAAGCTTATAGAATAAATTAAAAAAACAAAAACAAAAAAAAAACAACACTACAAAAGTTAAAAATGTCACTAAAAGAATACAATTTAACAAGAATAACATCCATGAATTAAAAATAATTAATTACAAAATTGCAACACAATATGATATACAAAAATAATTACCTTACTATTTTATCATTATGTTGATGTACCTACTTATTCCCAACCCTAATTTGCCAGTACGAGTTTCAGATTTCAAATGTAAAAGTTAGCATTAAATTCATTTGTTATATGGTATGTATTTATTATGTGTAAAGTATTCATCGATGGAGTAGAAACTGTTTTGAATCAGAAAATCTTTAAGTTTGCTCCTAAATATATTCAATTTATTTTCGTTTTTTATTTGTAATGCAAGTTTGTTAAATATTTTTACATACATGTGAAACGGGCTATTACTTAGCATTTTTATTCTCGCTGTTGGTTGAAGTAATTTGTTTTTACTGCGAGTGTTAATATTGTGTGCTTCGCTAACCTTCGGAAAATGTTCAATATTATTAAAAACGAATAAACAAATATCAAATAAATAAATAGAGGGTAAAGTCAGCATTTTATATTTTTTAAAGAAAGGACGGCAACTTTGGGTATTATCTATATTAGCAATAATCCGGACACACTTTTCTGCATTATAAATAGCTCGATCATATCTACGCTATTTCCCCATAATGCCACACCATACCTTAGCCAGCTGTAAGCATATGCATACTACGTTGTGAGTGCAGTTTCAAGATTGGTGCTGTTTTTAATTTGAAAAAGGGCGTACGTGAATTTCGAAAGTTTTGACTTAACTAGTGCTACATGAGTTTTCCAGTTTATGTTGGTGTCTATTGTAATTCCAAGGAGATTAAACGTACTGACCTCTGTTAAAGTGTTATTATTGAAAGAAATATTAAGATTAATTGCAGGTTTCATGTATGGGCGGAATTGGATAATTTTACTTTTGTCACAGTTAATATCCAGATTATGGTCTTTAAGCCATTCTAATATATTGTCCAACGTCTGAACGACAAGTGTATTTGGGTTATTGCGGTCATTTAAATTAAACAGTATAGAAATGTCATCTGCAAATAAGACTGGTAGAGTAACGGTTTTGTCTAATATTTTCGGTAAATCATTAATATATAATAAAAATAAAATGCATCCTAAAACACTGCCTTGTGGTATCGAACCTGTTAAAATTGTTTCCATAGATCTGACTGTCTGTATTTCATTAGTGTTTTTAATATGGTGCTCTATTTGGACTATTTGTTTCCTGTGATGAAGGTACGACTTAAACCAGTTATAGGCAGGGCCGCGAATGCCTGAGCCATATAATTTGGTGAGAAGTATTGAATAAGAAACTTTATCATACGCTTTGGACATATCCAACAGTAGGCCTAACGTAGTCTTTTTGTCATTAATGTGCTGGAGGGCTGATTGGATATATTTGTAAACTGCCAATGTAGTGGACCTTGATTTCCTAAATCCATTTTGACAGTCATCAAAGATATTGTTACTTTCCAAAAATGCATATAACTGGTTGCACATAGCTTTTTCAAATATTTTTGAAAACGTTGGAAGCAGCGCTATAGGTCTATAATTATTAGGAATCAGTTTATCGTCTTTTTTATGGACTGGAGTTATTATCGCTATTTTGAGTAAGTCAGGGAATATGCCATCTCGAAAACTCTGATTTATTAATTGTGTGAGCGGAAAAGCTAGTTCCTCCGCACATTGTTTTATTAGAATAGGAGGGATTTCATCTATACCGCAACTGTGTTTATTCTTTATTGATTTTATAATCTGGAGGGTTTCTTGCTGGTTAAGTGGACGTAAGTACATTGAATTCAAAGGTGGATTAACAACTGGCCTCCCTGTGTTATTATTTTGAGATCCTCCAATTTTCGAAAAGTGATTGTTAAATATATTGGCTATAGTGTTTGGGCATTGTATAATTTTGTCATCTATTTTTAATTTAAAATTTATATATTCTCTTGTCTTCACTCTGCCAGTTCTCTGGTTAATTATTTTCCACATAGTTTTATACTTATTATCTGAATTGTTTATTTGCCTAATATACTCCATTTTTTTAGCTGTTTTTACACTTTGCTTTAAAATTTTGCTAAATGTATTATAGTATTTTTTAATAGGTTCACTTTTTGTTTCATTCAAAATAATTCTCAGAGCTCTTTTGTGAATACATGATTTTTTTAAACCGGCTGTGAGCTATCCTTTTTTTGGTAATTTGTGTATTTTTATTTTGGTAAGTGGTATATTTTCATCTAATATTTTTTTAATTAGTTCCAGGAATGAATTATATTTCTCATTAAGAGTTTCATTACTATTTATTATGTTTGCCCAATCTATTTGACTTATGGAATTTTTAAATTTGTTGATGTTGTTTTTTGTAAAGAGTCTTTTTTCTTTATACCATACCGTGTTAATGCTTGAAGATTTTTGGTTGAGTTTAACATTAATAGCCTTGTGATCTGAGAGACCATAATCACAAACGTACGATTCTCGTATGTAAGAAGCATCGTTGGTGAATGCTAGGTCAATGCATGTAGCTGATGTTTTTGTTACTCGTGTCGGTTCATTTATTAGAGGTACAAAGTTATAGGAATTCATCAGATTTAGTAATCGATATGTAGCTTTATTCTTGACTAATACATTTATATTAAAATCTCCAAACACTATAATTTTTTTATCTTTGTCTTTTTTGCTTATTTTCAGTAAGACTTTCTCAATTTGCTCATAGAATATATCAATTTCACGGTCAGCTCTGTAGATCCCTATTAAGATACAATTAAACATGGGTATTTCTATTGCACTTATTTCAAATATATATTCTCTGGAAAATTGTACTATATCTTTCCTTTCGAAGTTTTCTAAGGATTCCTTAACTATAATGCAGACGCCTCCACCTTCATAGTTTTCTCGACAGAAGAGGGAAGCTATTTTATAACCTTGAAATTGTAAAGAGTCAAAGTAATATCTATTTCTCCAAAGTTCAGAAAGGGCAAGTACATCTATATTCGATTGGAGTAGAAAATGTTCTAATAGATCTGTTTTGTTTCCTATACTTTGTATGTTCTGACAGGTGATCACTATTTCAGTAGCTGCTAAGGAATGTTTATTGTTTTGTTTTCTAGAATGTTGACGAATAGATTTGTTGTTTCTTTTAGTCCCGAAAAAACGTCTTGCAAAGGGGTTTAACATTATTATTGGTCATAGATCTAGCATTGGTATCTTGGCATAAGGTTTTGGAACTTAAGGAGCTATTTACATTTAAATCTTCACAATTTACTGGCACGTTAGTGATGTTTATTATTTGTTTAGTTATGTCATTTAAAATTACTTCAAAACCACGGTTATTTAGTTTGCCATCCAATCTCGAAAACATGTTATATGAGCATTGAAGATTTTTATTTGAGTCTAAAATATAGCAGAACTGATAGTTTACATTATCTTGGTACATCAAATTATTGAAATGTTCAATTCTTGTATTGTAAATACTGGCGTAATAACTATGTTTGTAAGTAGGCAAACATAATATTATGTTAGTATTTTGTACATTTAAAAGTGTTGTTCTAATTTTCTGTGTTAAGTAACTGTAGTTTTTAGACACATTGAAATCTGATTCTCCTAACAATATAATACAATAATCGTTCAAAGTAAATTTAGCAAGTTTTTCAGGCAACCCACTTAATAATTCATTCATATCACTGCCTGGTTTGCGGTAATGACACATGTCCAATTGGCCGAAGCGTCTTCTTAATAACTTGGAGGAACTCTCACGTTCAATGCTGCTAATCAGGCATAATTTTGGCTGGTTGATTTCCAATTTGCCAATTTCAATTAAAGTAGAACTATCTTCGGTAGGTGGCGTTGTAGCTGAATGAATTTCAGGGATTCTATCATCAGGTTGTACGAGTATATTTGAGTAACTCAATAACGTCTCTGCCTTAGCAACGTTCGATTTTGTTGTGCTTTTCAATGGAGTGGATACACATGGTGTATTATCTTTTGCTTTATTTAGGTTGTCGGTACCTATAGCTTTATAAAAGTTTATAACTTTTTCTTGTATGTTAGTTTTGTTCAATAGTTTCTTGTTTAAATTGTTTAATTTATTTATTTTGTTATTCGCTAAATTCAATTTTTCTTGTAATCTTTTCATATCTTCTTGCATCTTATCAATGAGTAAAATAGACTCAGTTCCATCTTCTGGCTCATTGCATTGCAGGCTTTTTTCAATGCTGAGTGTATAATTGTCATTGCAAGATAGGAAATAATCACTCAGATTAGATTGTGAACTTTGTTTTTTCTTTTCCCGAACTGTGACAAAGTCATCTTCATGTGTATCTTCTTCATCAAGCAATATCTCAAAAGAGTTCTGCGTTGGGATATTTACTTGGTGGCCAGCAGTGTCACTGATAAGTTCAGGACAATGTTTGCAGTGATCACACAAACAATTTTTCATTACTCATACTCTGAAAGTAGGTCATTACTGACCTGAGAAGCGGGCTGAAAGTAATACTTTTCATCCCTAGGGAGAATCACTTTCAACTGACATCTGCCAAATTATTAAAAAAAAAACTTAGTTATTTTTCACATATCTATTGAACCATGTTCCAACTTTCTATACAGCCACGATGTAAAATTGAAATAACTTAAAGTTAAGTATTGATTAGAGAATGTATATTTTATAAATAACTTTATTATAATTCAGTTTCAACAATTTCTTCAAAATAACTATTTACCATTTTTCCAATGAAAAAAATAAAAAATAATGGCTGAATAGTGGGCCCGCCACAGAAAAAAAAAACAAACAAAATAGGCGGGATAGCGCCAATTCGATCTTCATTTATTTTTAAATCTTTTTCTTTGGCTAATTCATGTTTTATTTTTACTTTCCTTGTATTCGTAATGAAAAGCACAGTGTTTACCTCGGGTGAAAGACTTATTTAGTCCCTCGAACTATTGGCGCCCTCACTTCGTTCCGGGCGCCAAACCCCGTCTCGGGACTAAATAAGTTACTTTCACCCCTAGGATAACAATGTACTATTTCCTATTTTCAGGAGCCATGAGATAAAATAGCTTTTCACTTATACTAGTACAGTCTAGGTGGAAGTAAGCTTGGCATTTTAAGCATAATATATAGTCTCTTTTCAGAATTTCCGCTTTACATTTTTCACAGTGCAGAGTCATCTTGCTTAAAAACGTCCAAAAATACGTTTATATGTGGATTTTTCGTATTTTTTTAATATAGTTCGCTTAATAAACCATCGTTTAAATCGAAAAAATGATAAAAACACCAATTAACAAAGATAGCAAACAAATAGAAAAACAACAAAATAAAGTTTTATCATTCGGATTCGATCCAGGTTCTTCGCAGATGCTTTTCCTCGAGACCGTGCGTTATCATTCAAGGCTGTCAACTCGATATCGATTGGCACGAAATAGGTGTTTGGTTGTCACCTTTCAATAGACGCTTGTTGCGGGAATTCCTTGCAAGTTTTGAATTCGAATCACAACGGGGACGCTAACATTTCTTTATCACCAAATCATCTTGATCATTTTCAGAAGCTACAATAGGGTTTTTATTTAGCGCAATAGATTCACTGAAGTTATTAAATAGTTTTTAATTGTTTTTGCACTGTTTTGACTTATTTACGTAATAGACGCTTGTTGCGGGAATTCGTTGCAAGTTTTGAATTCGAATCAACGGGGACGCTAACTTTTGTTTATCACCAAATCATCTTGATCACTTTCAGAAGCTACAATAGGGTTTTTATTTAGCACAATAGGTTCACTGAAGGTATTATATTGTTTTTCATTGTTTTTGCACTGTTTTTGACTGATTACGTAGAATGTATAGCACTGTTGTAGCACGTAATTATTTTCTCAAGTTACACAGAAACCATCACAAATTTTTCTTCACCAACAATATCTCTTCAAATTTACACTTTTCTTTATACACTTAATTTATCAGATTCACGAAATATGCACTTTATCTATTTTTTGTTGAATATTGTAACTGGAGCGTTTGTTTACACTGGCAGTGGCGCCATCCATAACCTACTGTTCTGTACTGTGTGATAAAATCATACGTAGGTTACAGATACTTAATTTACCAAAAGTTGGATTTTGCTAAGTTGAAATGGTCTTATCTCCCATTAACTACTAAATGGTTTACAGCTGCAGGGCAAATACCTTTTCTCGCCGTCAACCAGTCACTAAGGATGAACTCGGTACCTCCAACTTCGACCTGTAGTTGGACAGCACAGGCTTAAAATAATGATACAGCCCGCAGCAGCCCTGTTATGACGCTTGACTGAGGTCCGCGTTGTAAGAAATGTGATATTAGGAACTATTCGTGTAAAAGGTTGGAGTGAGATGATTCGTAACAGAAAAAAAAAACAGAAAGTTGCTTCTTTTCTTATAACTTTTCGGTTCGTTTCAGTTCGTAACTGATTCAAATACTAACTTTTACTAATCAGGGAATAATTTTTGCACTTAAAACAGAGGAAATCAAGTCATGACAAAAGTTCTAGGGGAATTTAAGAGGAAATAAAGAGTACCTACATTCACATCCATATATTTGCACTACATACACTGTTATTAAAATCAGTAAGTATACATAAAATGTTCATAGTCCCTGTAATGGTGCCTGAAAAGACACGTACAATTTTCTTATTAATATATATTTTTACAACTTGCGTTGGTAACCGAGCTAGTACTTATACATTAGTATTATGTAAAGAACTTGAAATAGGTATCTTAGGAATATGTTTCAAATAGTAATTGTTATGCTTACGGTTCTTCTCGGTAGAGTAACATGTCCGACGACGGTGGTTAATTACTGTATTTGCAACATATATTCAGTTTAATATAGTATTCAAAATTATTAAGAGCTTATTTTTCAATGAACCACTCACACCAACAACTTGGCAGATTGTAAAATGATTTTTCAAAATACCATTATGTAATAAAGGAATTAAATAGATTGCCGAGTTCTAACTTATTCGTCTGGTGACTATTGAAAAACCGGCTCTTAACCTATTATGTAGACATATATTTGGTTAATTATGTTTGAATATGAGTACTTACTTGTTACAGGTATTTAATAGTTAAGATATTTTACTTTCATTTTTGCTAAAACATAGAGAGGTTTTCAATATTTTTATAGTAGACAGTTCATCTAAAACGCAAAAGTAGCGTTTCAGATAATGCTAAAACTTACACTAGGCACATAGTTGTATATATCAGACACAGATGATAAATCACTTTATGTTATTTTACAAAGAACTTAATGTTAACAGCAGCATACATTTTTTGCACATGATTAAAGGGCATAAGTTACATTATGGAAGAGCAATAGAAAAGATATACAAAAATATTCCAGTAATTGATATTAGTTTAAATATAAATGGAATGCAAATTTTATGATCATGAAATAGTAAGTATATGAAGTTTACAAACTAGGCGCACTTCCGGTGAAATAAAATTCACGTCCGTACAGGTTTGTTTATTTACATTCGTAGCTAGACCCTGAGCTTCAAGCTTACAGTCCGTAGCCACTCGTAGCCGCTTGTAGCACACATCGGATATACTGTGCTTCTAAGAGAGCAACCAAGAGTGAAATAAGCATTCCAGCGTATCACACTGAGCTCCGGAATACTTAAAACTAAGAAATACGCTAAGTTGTTAGATTTAATGCACTTATTATGAAACAATAAGAAATGTCTGATTTACGGAAGATAACATTTTCTTTATTGCACGCTGAAAATAATTACAAAACAACGATAAAGATATATGTGTCATTAGAGGAACGCAAATTATCTGACACAAATGGAACCTATCTTTTTCAATATAAGATTCTTAATCTGCTAGCTAACATTACATTATTACCTAACTGTAAGCTTAGTCATTACGCTTAGTGTACATGATTGTCAAATTTCGAAAATTGTCTAAAAGTATCAATTTTCAAGATAAGAGAACTTTATCTAAGATAAGATTAACTTACCACTTCGACAAATTCATCAATAAATATCAACCTTACTTTAATTTATTTATTCACATGAATCAGGTGCTAAGTAACGAAGAAGTTGAAGAGAAGAAGAAAGGGTATTCAAAGAAATTGGCAGAGTGGAAAAATCTTATTTATCTTCATAGTCTGGGAATGCCATTTGGGACAAGGATCACTCGTGGGGTTTACTTATTTAGGTTATTTAGAACAAGGAGACTTCAAGTATTAATAAACTTTAATGTAACATGGCCAACAGCACGACATTCTACTAATTTCCATTCTCTATTTGCACAGAAATGTCATTTGGAAAGAGCGAGAGAAAAAACGGAAATAGGTAGCCGGATGAGCCGTTAACTATACACCCAGTAGCATTGGTTTTTATCTGTATACCTACTCAACTTGACTAAATTAGAGGATTTACTACTTATTTGTGCATAATAAAAACAAATTCAAAAAATTGTTTATTAATCTACATAAACACAATCACTAGATTAGGTCGAGTGGATGACACAAGTCAAAATGTCATTTAACGTCATTTTAATCATTTTTGGCGTTTTCTACACGTGTGAGGTGTAAATCCTGGCTACCCCCAGAAGTGGACCGTTTTAAGCGGTCGACTGGCAGTTGCCAGTTTGGCATACTATACAATGATACCACAATTCTCCATTCAAAAACTACTTATAGGCCTAAACGGTACCTTTTCCTTGCAATACAAATAAGGTAAAAAAACCATGCACAATTCATAAATATAAATAAATAATACCAAATACAGACATTGGTAAATTATTGATCTAAACATTTAATAAATGCATTTTTACTAATGTACATTTTGTGAATTACATCAAACATTTTATTCAGCAGTAAAATGCAATGCACGTCTATGAGACACACCTAGCCATAGATATGGGTTGAGCTACAACTGGTAGCAACAAATTGCACTTTCCTATGCTTCTATCATTTTTCATCACTTGGAATCATCATTCACTAGAGAGGGAAAAAGTCCAGCGGGCCTAGCATGCGCAACATCGACAAAATAGCCATCTCCCCCTCTTTCGTTCGAGAGAATCGAAGGGCGTGACTTGACTTCGTTGCTTCTCGACAGTGCTGCCATATTACAGAAAAAAAATTAGAAACTCCATTTTTTTACTGGTAACACTTGTAAAATTAATTCACACAAAGACTCAATCAAGAGTAAGTAAAATATTTTGTTACTGCTTATCTCATAACAAAAAATAGAAAGTTTTTTTTTTTAGATTGATTGTGTGTTTGAGACGAAAATTGGCCGAGTATTTCGACTCTAAAGTAAAAAGCAAGCACGCGTGCGCCATCTGTCGCCACTTGCCACAATCAAGTTGCACACTGTTATCTCAGTTGCTTTTTGTTCACATAGCCATTCATTAATAAAACTTGTGTTTATTGAAGAAATTGATATGTGAAAATTACTTTTTAATTATGAATAGTATTAAAGCAACCGTAATAGGGTGTTTAGACAACGCCTGTCAAAGTTTCTTTAATTGGAGAACTTTTAATTTGGGCTTAGCGGCGCCATCTGTGAAGATTACTTTCCATATAAAAGTAGTCCGGTCTTGTCATTTTATTGTTGTTGAACGAATATTTGTAATGTTATCTTTAATTATTGTGATGTGATGTGACACCGAATGGGAGTTGGGTTGTATTGCGGCCCCATTTTAATTCACTCTAATGATGGTAAGCAAATTTCAAAAATATAATGTCCTTTTACTCCGAATTCTAAAAGGTTATGTCGTATCGTTTTAGCATTGGCGTGTATTTTAATCTTTTTCTTTTTTTGACAAAGCTGCACGCGTTGTATTTTAATAGTTTCGCATACAATTTCACTCGTCTCGTCACTTCTCGTCCACCCTTCCGAGCGACGAGTAATTAAGCCAACAGAAATGTCAAAAATCGATAAATCCGTGATAAAACAGAGGTGCCATGTTAGGGCTTGTCGAGAAATCCGTATTTTCCATACAATATTTCAAATCTGACATTAAGCGGCCATGTTAGCAACAGTAGAGAAAATGGAGAAATGGCTGCAGGGCGACCTGTGATTGGCTATTTGCTCTCTCGGATTTACTCGCGGCGTGCATGCTAGCCCCGCAGAAGTGCAATCGTACGCGAGATGTCGATGATTTCCAGTCCGAGATTTAGCCCAACCTCAAGGCTCTTCGTTCACAAGGCAACGCAAACCATTGGTACCCGTCGATTATGATCTCTAAGCTACTACTTCAATACAAAATCATAGAGTTTGGTACACATTTCGCTGAGCCTTTCAAGATGGACGGAGCAATTATCGCACAAAGATGAAGAATAGGCCACTCTCGTTTTACGATTTAATGTTGTGTCTAAGGCATGAGCGCTAGCAGATTTTCACGAAATAACTTTGCAATAGGGAATATGCACTTGGAACAGATGGTCATATTATTTTTTTGAGTACTATTTTGAATTCTCGTTACATCTCTATCAATATTCCCTAATTTTATTTCTTTGTCAATGTAAAAATAATTATTGAAAAGTGCAAAAAATGTGGGAAATTCAAAGCGGTTGAAACAGTCACGTGAGAGTGCGACGTCCAAGTCTACGCGTATGTCGCTGTCAAAAGCGCGACAAGAAGAAAAATTAAATAGTTTGTAGGTTACATTTGTGTTGTCATAGACTTGACATCAGAGTCCATGACAACCGAGCGCACTATAATGGCGGCGTTTGAAACGCTTGAAAAAATTTGAAGTTTTTAACAGTTATAAATTGTTAATCATACTACATTTCGCATTTTTGGTGATGAATATTATTGATCAGTCATAAAACGATATAAGCTTTCATAAAAAAATATAAAAAAGAACAGTGCAAATTCTCTACTGTATTGATGATTAACGTAGTCTTGTGTACGAAGGGTCTTACACGTAACAGAGTAGTTGGAAGACGATCATAACCGCCATCTTGAATCGGTTGATACTGTCAAACTGTCACGTTATAGTTGTGAATGAACGTACGGCTTACAAATACTACTAAGACTGCATGACCCTCCAACAATATAGGGCCGATGTTTTAATAACGAGACGAATTTAAAATGTATGTTAAAAATATTTTTTACAGTGAAGAATGATATAAGAAAAAAGAAACTCCTAATTTGGACATGCAAACATTCAATACATTGCATGTTTACTTTGACATTTTAACACCAACATTCAGTTGTTTTGTTTGGCTGGTCATGCTTTCTCAGAATATTGCTATAAAATAGCTACTTACATATAATGGAACTCGAAAGAACATTTTGTTTTCGAGTACAAATTATACTATGTTATAAATCTCAAAATTCGCTAATAATCATTTTTCCAGAGTCTTCTTCGGCTGGGCCTTGCCTTTGCTGTAGAAGATATCCAAGAACAAACCTGTAACATTTAAATATTCATTTTTAAACGGTTCTATTGTTAATTTACTTAATATTTATAGGAATCCGTTTAACGGCAACGGCATTACAAAAAAAACGTAGATAGGTTATGTCAGTACTGACGCGAAGTCAAAAACTGTCCACTGGCGTACGTACCTATGATTTGACCGTTTGTACAAGATAGCATGATCATTTACTAGAGCGTAAACGAGACAGATACATGTTGCTCAGTGTTGTCTCAAACTGTCAATGCTTTGCTCAGGTGGTCGAAAGTTTCGGGTGCCACTTTTTTAGCACAAGTAACCTAACTACGTCTTTTTATTATAATATCATCGTTTAACGGGTGATATTTTTATCGTGAATGTCTCATTATCATCATTAACAGCCACAAGAAGTCAACTGCTGAACATAGGCCTCCCCCATTGATTTGTTTATTTATTGATTTCCAGAGCTTCCGGTTGCGAGCGGTCTACAGTCAAAGCGATCCCATGACCTTTGCCAGGTCAGATCGTCCGTCCACCTTGCGGGTGGGCGCTCCACTCTGCGTTTGGCCTCAAATGGTCACCAGTCTAGAACCTTTCGGCCCCAGCGGCCATCAGGTCTACGCGCTATCTGCCATGACCACTACAGGTATCGTTGGCAAAACGAACGTGAGTTCTAAGCTGGCCATTTATATTGATGCCGAGTCCTTTCCATTCCAGAAGCCTAAAGGCGTCGTCCAATGCGGCCGTGAACAGTTTCGGAGAGATCACTTCTTGTCTTACGCCCGTCTGCAAAGGTATCGCATTCGTGCTGTTGTACTCGGACTGACACGGTGGCATTTGCTTTTAGGCTCTTCAACATACCGACAGTCAATGTGGCACCCCAGGAGAGACTGCAACACTGCTCAAGTCTCAACAGAATCGAAGGCTTTCGCCCAGTCCACAAACGCTAAGAAGTGGCAGATTATACTCCTCAGTCTTCTGTATAATCTGCCGAAGCGTATGTATATCGTCTATGGTACTATAGACCTTACGGAATACGACTTGTTCGAGATGCTGGAAGTCATCAAACCTGCGCTGATGACCCTCAAACAGCTAGGCTAGACATGGCTCAGAAGCGAAATGGGCTTGTAGTTCTTCAGCGTGTTATCTCCTTTTTTGAAGAACAGTACCACCTCGCCTCTGTCCCATGCCTATGGCGTAGTGCCCTCGAACAACACGGAATTAAACACCCTCTGAAGGACTCTGAGAACCAGCTAACCGCCTGCCTTCAGAAGCTCAGTGGTAATTCCGTCATCGCCCAGCGTCTTGTTGTTCTTGCGTCTGATGTACGGGATTAACACGTTTGTTGTTTACGTAGCTTTTTGGTAGGTGTTTACCGATCAATAAGATACGAGACGTTTTTTTTGATCATCAGACTCTGTAAGGCCACACGAAGACTCGACGGGACGCCGTGACGATGGGACAACTTGAGGCTCCCACGGAGCCTGGGGAAATGGGTGAAATGGCCCACAATAAGCGGATCGATCACCCGACCCACTGCTAGTGTCCCCGATCGAAATTAATAGTAATGTTTATCCGTTGTCTAGTATCCCATAGCACAAGCATTTAGTTACTTAGTTTCGGGTTAGATGGCGCTGTGTGGAATAATGTCCAGTGCCTTACCAGAGAACACTAAGATGGCGCCCAGCCACTGGCGACCAAGCAACACGTTCCCGAAGATGATGACTGAAGCCAGAACCGTGAAGAACTTCCTCGTCGTCGTCACCACGGAGCACGGCAGCGGACCAAACTCTGACACCTGGAATGAAATGAGATAAAATGAAGACATAGCTAAAATGATGACGAGGGTTGTTTGGAAGAGATCGCTCTTCAGCGATAAGGCGGCGAAATTGTAAAGTCGCTGAACGAAAAGGTTGACCAGTTTTCAAATAAATTCATTTAAACGTTGCAAGCACATGTTACCTTTTTAAACTGAGTAACAGGCTAGAGTATGTCGAAAAGTATGCTTTATTGTTTGACAATAAAATTAAAATTAGATTAGACCTATGTTCCTTCACGATTGACAGTTGAACCAACTTACTTTTACTTTTTAATGGTTTGATCTTGTCAATGTCATCATTGAGCAAGCAAAAACAGATCTTAGTGTGGTCAACCCTTCTATTCCGCGACTGTATATTAACGTTAATCTATATTTCTTTATTGTGTACATCTTATGTTTTGGTGTGCAATAAAGAATAGATCTATCTATGATCTGAGACAGAGGGATACTACGGAATGTCATGCCGTGCCGTGAAATTTATTTAGCTTGGGAAGGGTTATTGAATGTGTCTGAGCAGCCAGGAATATCTTCCGGAAACGGTTCTTGTTCCTAGTTGGTGCCGCACGCGCTCATTGAATGAATTATTTGAAGTGGTCCTGTTTGAGGAACTTCTTGGAGTTTGTGTCTGCATATGAAATCATGTGATAGCGAGCCTGCTAGGCTTGCACTGGCAATTTGCTAGAAAAGTGTGATGTCTAGACGAGCGTATCATCGATCTATCGTAAAAGTACATGATTCGTTCTTGACAGGGGTACTTCACACCCTGGCGTGGGCTAGGACATAACATAAGCAGCCGCTGTGAACCTTGCAGGTTCACAGGTTTTTTTTCTAAGTGATCACTGCTGTGTGACCCCAGATGGCTTCATAGCTTTACCGGACTGCAGGGTGAGCACAGACCGCTCTCAACCCTAATATTTAGAATGACGCCTAAGGGTCTCCAGAGTTGGGCAAGAACCTTGGCCTAGGGCGTTACTTAGAGAAGGCATTCTAAGGGGACATGTTTGGGGAAACAATAGTGACCAAGCACGTGCCGGTGTACACACGAGCGAAGCAGTGAAGAGATGTGAAATTAGGAGCAGTATACGGTCACTCCGTTAGTTAGCACTTATCATTTTGATTTTAAGAAGATTATACCAGATGTCACTATACTGAGATAGGGTATTTAAATCTGAAGCTCTCTGTACCTACGCTTATATTTCCTAAAATAGATAATAACAGTGACCAGACACAGAACAAACACAAAAGTTTGTCCTGGGTGGGGATCGAAGCAATGACTTTTGGTGCTATAGGCAGGACCTCTACCCAATGCACTACAAAATGAGTTCCAATGCGGAACTTTCCTGCTATCCGCAACAAGGATAACATTGTTTACCGAAAAATACCTTACATAAGAATCAAGTCTGTTAACCCTGTATTAGGGCAGATCATGTTGCAATTTTTCGTTGGTTTTGGTCCCTATTACCATGGAATAGAGTTGAAAATATGGTGTCCAACTTATAAAGTTATAAAGGGTTAAAATTACCATGAAGAATATAAAGAGTTGTCCCAGGGCGCCCAGCAGAGCGAAGCCAGTGATGTACACCAGCACTTCAGGATATTTGGACGCGAACGCGATGAACTTGAATATCTCCCCGCTCAGTACCACGCCGAAGGACATCATTATTGTGGACCTGGAAGAGGAGAGACAATACACGACGTAGTAAAATCAAAGGCATTACCTATTGATTAACAATGCTTGAATTATTTATTTTTTATTATTCAGGACAACGTAACCCGTATAAAATGACAAAAAGGAACCAGCACAAAACAATAAAACAAAATCAATAAATAACATTTGAACAAGAAAACATAGCATAGGAACAGTTCTACCATGAAGGGGTGTTACGATGGCCATAAAAAATGGACCACACTCAGCTTATATCTGGACCGGGTCGGTTCAGTCGCTGATTTCATGTGGGCCCAGCTGAGTGGACGCACGGAAAGTTGGAACACGCGGCTACATAATAAATATAATAATTTTATGCATTTAACGTGTTATCAGTGGAGTGCCGTTAGGTTTTAACCTCTGAACCCGGGTATAGTGAACAGTTTGTTGCGAAACTTTATACAAAGTGTTTTTAACAAATACCAAAATGCAAATCGGCGATCACAGCACACACATATTATTGTAACTACGTGTAACCATTTTAACCTGTATTCACAAATAAACGATTTTATTTGATATACCTATTTATTTTGTAGGCCAGTAAAATTCATCCAAACAAGAGGCTAAATTCCAAAAGTGTGATGTAGTTGTGTATTTTTGGTATGTTGTAAAGATCTGTTACGGTAGAGTGACTTTAAGTTTGCAACTTCGGAAAACTTGTGTGAAACTTCGTAATCATAGGACTTTTTTCACTATTCCTTTTTTTCAGGGCCTAAACTATAACTTTTCTGGGGATGATACATTTATAAACTGCATTAAATTGCCTACAATTTGAGCCCAATTGCAACTCTGTTGACTTCATGAGCCAAGCTAAAACCAAATTTTTCTCCTAGAACTGTAATTTCTAGGTTTTACTTACTTATTTCGCAAAATATTTGGAAAAATACATGTCCTATGAAGAAAAGTCACTGATTATGATGATCATTTTGAAGCACATTTATTCAGCTTTTATTTGAACCCGAAACTAAGTTTGTAAGACTAACATTCCACTCACCATCTCGAAGAAACAAAAACAACGTAGAATGATTTATAGAGGCAAAAGACTTAATGTATGTATTGGTTTATTGGAAATTAGACCGGAATCATAAAAAAGTTATGGGGGAGGGTCATTTGCACCAATATCGAACCCGAAAGTGATATATATAACCTCTCCGCATCCTCAGTGATCAAAGCACTGTTTTGACTGCATATCATGGCGTTGTTGCTTCCACTTTGCGATATGGTGTAATTTTTGGGGCCATTCCAGCTACAGAGAGATTATGTTTAGAGCTCAGAAGCGATGTGTAAGATCTATCTGTGGATTAAAGCCCACTGACAGTTGCCGTACTTAATTCAAGTCCCTAAAGTTATTAACTTTGCTAAGTCTTTATATCCTAGAAATATGTATCTTTATTAAAAATAATCCTCACTTATTTGAAATAAGAGAGCTCCCACCAAACGTTAACCTTCGCCCTTGGAACTTTCAACTCCACAGTCACTTAAGAAGGACCGCCCTTGGGATGAAAAGTATAATCTGTTTGGGCCCTGAGGTCTTTAATAGGCTACCTGAGCAATTGAAGCACTGTAATATAAATGTTTTAATGAAGAAACTGTCAAGATTGCTAATAGATAAAAGTTATTACAGCATAAATGAATATTTTATGGACAAAACTCTGGATTAATTTTATTTAACTTTATTTAATTTAATTGCAATTTTTGACATATTTTGACATTTTACTAATTTAATTGTGACTCTGTTTTATCTTGCTGACTTTAGATTATTTTTTTTATTTTTTGCGAGATTGACATGCTAATTTTCACTTTTATTATTTAAATTCTAATGTGTTTTTATTCACTATAATTGAATTGAGAAGCATGTATATCTGATTTGTTTATTACTACCATTGCTTGTAATCGTACGCCGTAAGGCCTCTCATGGACGTTCTTTTATTTATATTATTAACGACACCTTATAAACCTGTGATAACAATTAAATGAATTATGAACTATGAATCAGCATAGTTATTAATATTTTCAGTTAGCCAACATCAAGTATTTGTTTTGCCTAGAACATAAATTACAAATCGAACTATCCGTCAAAACTAAGATACAACACCAAAAGTCGTCTCTGTCAGCCAAAGGAAAACAGGACTGATGATGTTAGAGGCAGAGGCGGTTTTACCTAAACGGGTGGCGCCTCGCCAAGTGACATATGAATACTGAAACGGGCTTTTTTCTTATGTTATAACAAACTTAGTAGAGTTTTTTGAAATCCAGTAGCTGTGTCGTCGCCGCAAATTACACGATTTAGTTTTCTTGAACAAAGTGCTAAACCACGGCGTCAAATGTCCGGATATTCTCGAGCACGTAACTTTTAACATCCCCTACAAATTACCCATCCCCACACCTTTCGCCACGAATTTCGGTTGTAATGCTCCCTTTTAAAGGATGAGAACGAGTGTAACATGTTTAACGGTAGGGTAGATGATCTGGTTAAATTCCAACATTATTTGCCCTATTTTAATAAAAGGTTCTGGAACTAGTTGCATGCTAGGTTTTACCATACTAACAATTTTAAATTGTTAATTTTAAGTTTTATTTATTAGTTTTTAGTTTTTTCAAAATTGGTGGATGACATCATTCTTACCTATAATAGGTGTAGTATGTAGTTTATTGCGGTATAGTTTCAATATGTACACTGTTATGTCTTTACATAAATGAAGAAATACCCAATATATATTCAATCTTTTCTCAATAATAACACGAGCTAATAAGTTTTTTTTTATTGTAAGTACATACCTACTTAAAACTTCTTGAAAACGGTTCACTTTCGCAAAACAGTATGTGGGGTCAATATTGTTGCAAAGAGCCTTCCTCATCGTTCTATGTAAGATTCCGGTCTAATTTCTAATAACCCTGTGTACATTGGGCCTTTTCCTCTATAACCCATCATACCTTCATTTTGTAATTCTTTTTTTCGATTATCTCAATTTCCACAATTTTTTCGAAGTGGTTATTTCTTTTATACTATTGAACTGACCCCCAACACAGGAGGGAGGCCGCGAAAGCGCCTGAAGTACGCAGGCACTTCCGCCATCTCGGAAGACGACGTGTAATGCAAGCAAGAGCACCCGCACCCCTAGAGTTCCCGCAACCATGAGCCACCGGAAGGGCGGCTCCACTGCCGCAACCGCTGGCACGTACGGCCCCAGCGGGCCACGACACACGGGGGGGATCAGCCTCCAATCACTGGCAATAAGGCCCAGAGTGCCTATTCCGACATGCACAGACCAAACGCGGGAAGGAAGTAAACGCGGATTTCCATGGAAAAAATGGTTACGTCTACCTGCCACCAGAGGTCGCGACCATACAACTCGATGTTAACTTCCTCGACGCTTGCTCGATGGATGTCGTACTGTAACGGAACGCTCTTAGATACCCCTTTTCATTCGTTTTTTATGCAAGCAAACATATAAATTAATTATGATTGATACCGGAAGATGGCGTTATACTCCTTTAGCTCGCGCTAATGAAGTTTATAGTTATTACGTAAATAGGTTATTTATTCTCGGCAGGGCCGCCTGCCGCCTGCCGTCTTCTAAGTCAAAGTAGAACAGCTAACCGACCACAGACGAACAGACAAGCGTATTTTGGATTTAGGTTGTAAACTTCTTCGATAAGGATAGTTTTCAATAATATAATTTCTCAATTTAAGAATTCGTTCCCACGTTTTGAAAAGGTTTAGTAGTGTTTTGTTATACCTAAGTACCTACGTACTCAGATGACTGAAATTCGTATTACGCTCAATGGCCATAAATCTAGTATAATAAAGATCTCAAATTTGACACTTCTTATAAACAACAAAAACTGCTAGAGAGGCGAAGGCACTTGAGATGCTGATACAACGAAACCCTTGTGTTTTTGTTTCTCATGGTCATAAATCAGACCCTAATTGCATTATCAAACTTTGGCGGCAGTCATGATCTAGACGTCGGGAAGAATGGTCAAAATCTTAAGCTCTAGACGTATTACCTAACCGTAGTGGTAACTAGTGCTCAAATTGAATCAATATCGGGACTGGAGACTGGATATTAGAGGAGTACAAGACAAGGCGGTACGAGACGTTAGGCGGAGATAGGGGATTTTGCGAGACGGAGAATATTATCAGGTCAGATCTTTCCGTTATGCGTTTTAGACTTAACCCATAGGAATAGTTGTCAAACCAAGCTGCGCGGTGGTTGTTTACACTGGCTGAGACCAGAAGGTTTATGGGTTCAATTCCCACACCAGAGATGTTCTGTCAAATAAACTATTGAATATTTACTTGCGAGGATGGGTTGTGCTTCATAATTATTCGAATTGATTAAGTGATAAGAGTGTTGGTCAGAGGACTAATTGAGACGTAAAAGGATGTGGGTTCGATTTTCGCACTAACGCATGTCTAATACTAATTAACTGGCTGTTTGGAGCAGTGGTTCGAGTGCTGTTTAAGATTTGGACGGACGCGAGTTCGATTCTCGCTATGATACGTAAATGATGGTTGATTTTCGGTTATACTTCATACGATAATGAATAACTGGTACTACTGGTATTTTATAGGGTTTTAAACCCTGCCATGAGTGAATTTGACATTTTAATGCGATGCGTTATTTTACCTACGGAACATCTGAGATAAACTGGGTGACAAAATGCTGCCAAAGAATATTTGACCATGATATAATATCGATTTTAGTTATTTACGCTACTTTACAACAAACTTCACGTATGTACCACATAAAACCTAGCTGCAAATCTTTTAAAAGCCTTTCATTCAATTACTATTCCATAATTATAGTTCAATTTGAATGTTAATGGTGATGACCTTACATGGCCTGTGGGCATGTACATCAAATGTTCGTATCACATAAAATATACGACACACATACCTATATACGTCATCTACAAACCTCCATGATGTACATTTTGACAGGTTATTGATTGTCATTCCAATTATTTTATTATACCTATTATGCATTGGCTTATTCGGCACTCGTCAGGTCATGCACGATAAAGGTTACTGTTGTTGCTAAAAATGATCGAACGGTGGTGAATCTGTTTATGTATAAATTAGATATCTTTTAAGTAAATATAATTTATTTGCATGGGTTTTATGAATTCTGCCACACGGCGTCTATTATGTCTTTAAATAGTGTTTTACACATAAATTCAACTATTTCTATTGAAGGCAATAGATTTGAGATCTTCGCTTCTTTATATGCTTAAAAATGACAGTTTTTGACACATTTTATTCAGATATAGTTTAGATACATTATTTCTCGTCAATTGAGTCCTATCAAACCTTAGATTACTGCTTACATACCTCATAAAAGAATACTGGGTCTACTACAAAACAATACAACGTAGAACGGTCCTACCATAGTTAGACGATCACATCCACTTGGCCAGGTTATTTATTTTGCATTTATTGTATCATTAGGAAAGGGGTTTATTTTGTCATTATTTAAATAGAGTTTAAAAATATTATAAGTGTCAAAGGGGGGAACGTTACAGTACTCACTTAGTGCTAGGTTTATTTTCCCAGCTTAAAATGAACACATTTATGATATTTGCATGGATTTTATTATGCGTAGCTACGTTATAGTCAAAGACGATGCGGGCGCAGCAATATCAGAAATAGGTGAGCTCTCTGACATAATCAGAACAATTGGCAACAACGCGGCAGCAGCAAGTTAGATTAAATTAAAACATAAAATTTGCCTTACCGCAAAAGTAGCAAAAATTTTACTCTCGCAAATTGCTTGCCAGCAAGTGTACAATTTTACTCATATTAAAATAAACGCAAAGCTATACATGTCTTGTGTGTAATAATTCGCAACAGTTCACCTAATCAAAATAAGTGGCATAATTCAATTGGATACAAGAAATGACGGTTGTATTGAGACCAGTCCAACCACGTCTTATGTTTTGTATGGCGTCTAATGTCAATAAACCTTTTTGTCTTCTTCTTCTTTCTTTCTTTCTAATGAAACCAATAGCGACCTATTTGACTGCGCACAGCCCCGTATCCTGAAGATACGCTCAAAACACGATTAAAACTCAAGAATTGAATTGCAATAATTTAACTAAGGCTTGAACATATTCTTGAATGTAGATTCGTAATTTAGTGTTGTTTCAGAACAAAGCCAATTTCACAAAGTCCCTAATGTATGATGAATGCAATGTAAATTCATATGAAATAAATATCCCTAGAAATTATTCATAGAGGCACTTTCGTAACTTTTCACTTGAAAATTTAATGCCTGTGGCAGTTGATTTGTGTTTTTTTTTAAAGTTTACGTTTATTGCTGCAGCTATTATGATTTAACTGATAGGACTTGGTGAAACTGGCCCTAAGTATTTCACCCCCGAATTCACAAGCGCAAATCAAGGTTGAGCATCCTTCAAAAGTATAGCTGTCCCTTTCAGTTCTATTGTCATTTTGCGGAGGAACAGCATGAGCTTGAGCGCGTGCTTAGCGTTAATTGACGTTTGTGTATTCGGGGGTTAGTGACACATAGTATTTATAACGGTAACCTACCACCAGTTGGTATTTAACATCATCGAGTATGCCGTTGGAGACGATTCACTCTTGATTCGTTCCTGAAATTGAAAATAATATAGCGTTAAAACATGTGTGGATACTTACGTATCGTATCGTATGTTATTATTCTAATAGAGCAATAGGGCTGGTCAAGGAGGGTGAGTGTTGATTCGCAAGCAAGCACAAGAGACGCGGCGTCGCTGCGTAAGGTGTGCCCCAACCTAATATCGTGTAAAGCTGTTTACCGCTAGAGTTGGCTTTCTGTGCGTCTGGCACTGCGATGGATATGTCACTGCTGGTGTTGTATAAGACGGGTGGCTCAACTCGGCAAAACAGTTTCGGTTGTTTAACAGTATTTTATTGCATTTCCTTTGTTGAACACCAAGGTTGCTGGCCCCATCATCACTTATTGATCAGCAATCCTTTAGCTACTTAATTGTGAGGTTGACTTGTGTCCACATTCATTCGATTTGAATAATTGCTGTTTTGCATTATTCGACCATATCTGGTATACTGAGTGGTTACAACGCAGCATGGTTTCCATTGTAAAGATACACTTTGTTGTTCTTGCCTTAGTGACTACCTAAGGGCATTCCATAATAGTGTAGGTACATTTCCAACTAGGAAAACTCCGCAGACATCTGTGGATCCCTGTGTCATCTGCAGCTCATGCTGTAACCCCTCACCATCGTCCAGTCCACACACACGTTATTTGCCTCCATAATAGGAAAAAAACAGTATCATAAAGAGGTTCTTACCTGCACTGCACCAGTGAGACCATCCATTGTAAGTGAAAGCAGCAATAACACTTCTCCAATACCAAATCCTGGACTATCATCACCAGTAGCCTTGCCTTGGTCTTTGTACATGAACAATACCACTCCGATCACAATAAGCAGTATGAAAAGGTATTTCCTCAGAGGGTAAGACTTCCGACCAATCAGGACTCCAAGAACCATAACTGGTATTGGCTTAGCTGCTTTACCCACCACCTGCAAACACAAGAATACAGTCTCACAACTTGTTGTATTTGCCTACTAAAAACCAAGACACTGCATGGTTACCACCAGAACAGAGATATTTAAAAACAACCAATTTTAATTAGGTATCATTTTACTAAGGGCTGATTTTTCAAAAGTTGGATAAAATTTATCAGACCACTAATTGGCTGGTCTAGTTAAATCCATAATACTCTCACAATGAAGTTGAATGAGAATTACTAAGCCTTTATCAGGCAGCTAACGTAGGTACTTGTAAATTCTCAAGTTTCTTTTTATTGTGCTCTCCAAGTTCACTACCACTTGCTGCGAAGCAGCCGTGAAGTCTACGTGTCAGTTTAACAAGCAAAGCAACACAGTTTCTAAAAAAATTATGAATATGATAACCATCAACAGAAGTTGACATTTTTGTCCCACATCTGCACAGCTCTCTTTAATTTTGTTGTATAAAGTCAAAATATTCAGTTATTTAAAGGTTCAGAACTTTTGATAAATACATTTGAAATTAAACATACCTGTGTTGGGTAGTTCACCCACTGCAATGCCATAATTGAGCAAACCATTGCAAGAAGATAAGTCAATGCCGATGAAAAATAGTATACTTTCCGTGTACTATCAACTTCATGTTTCCAGGACAGCTGAAAACAAATAGGTAATTTATTGTTGAACCAAATTCTTTGGTGTTGAAAAAGAATCTTTGCTTTGTAAAGTTGCGGAATGAAAAGGTTGACCAGTTTTCAAATAAATTCATTTCACATGCTTTATCGTTCGACAATGAAATTAAAAATTCGGTTAGACGCATGAACATGCGTCATTACTGTCTGTCATAAAGTAGACATTATTGTCTCCATTCTATCAGAACTAATATGAATGAGTCCAAAATATATTTCTTACCATCAATATTTGCGCAAAAATGTAGTTGACTGCACATTGGATCAGGGTCAGTGATAAAGCACTGGTAAACTTCTCTTTATTCTCGCCATATGACCCACGAGTTATTTTCTCTTGTAACATTCCAAACATAAAGTAACAAACCAAAATACCAGCAGAATAAAAGATAAAGCGAAATTCACTTCTCGGTCGGGCCATTTTTCAAACTTTTTTTATTTACTGTGTAAATTGAATGAAGATTGATCAGAAAAACCGAAAGTATTCACAGAAATTCAATTCAATAAGGGAAGATCACATTATGCTACTCGATTCAAGGGACACGTAACGTTTTAGTAGAAAATTGAGAAAAGTCCTCCTCAGCAAATGCAGAGTCAACACGTAGGTGCACAACCCCGGCAGACCAATACCTACACAACACAACAGCGTTGGAATGGAAAAATCAATGTGATTGTGGCCGTGTGGCGAACGACCAGTGACACATGTCAAAGTCACGTCATAATGTCAAATCGCATTCCCGTTCCGTTTATCAGATTCATTTTTTGAGACAATTTATTGCCCAGTATTGCCTCAATAATGCCCAGTATTGCCATTTGCTGCCCTTTGCCTGTCGACCTCACAGCCACTTGGCTATGTTGATATAAGTTGATATAGCGCCTCTGAAAACGTAGTAAAAATTGAATAGCGCATGTGTGAGTGATTGTCCATGTGTGTGTTGATATTGTGTTTATGAGGTCGATGGGGAAGAAAAGGTACTATAAAATGGGGTGAATCAAAACATTATTTGGAGTTTACTAGCTAATGTTTTTGTCAATTCGTATTGAATTTCGAAGATAATTTCGAAGACTACATGAGTTACAACCGTCTCTATCGATTTTATTAACACCAGGAGAATTCATACAGAAATAAAGCAACTTTTTGGCTAAAATGCCTTGTGAGTCATCCCTCATAGGGGGTCAATCGAAATACTTTAAGAAATCCATGGAGAACAATAATTTTCAGTATAATTTCTTTCTTCTCCAAAAAACTCTTCATCCACACTTTTTCCTCAAACGAACCTTGTAGCTTGTAGTAAGTTAGGAATTGGGATTGTAGGGATGAACAATTTTAAGAAGGATAATCCGTTTACAGGAGTCAAATTTTTAGCTGAACTTTGGCGCACCCGTTCAATACACTTGCATCAAAATTAAAAGCTAATACCTAGAATGCCTTGTAGAAGTATGCAAACTGGCACGTTATCTTCGTTAAAGCGTGTTAATTCAATGTCGGAGGCGTTAATGTCTTACAACCTCACGATTTCTACATCATGTTATCCACAGCGATTCAGTAGCCCACATTGATTAATAAACCAAGCTAGGGGGGCTAAGTTGTGAGCACATTAATACATTGGCCGTGTTTTTGTGCTCACCACGTTTGGCGAAGTCCTAATTTATTACGGTTTACTTAATAGCTGAATTTTATTACGGCTCAAAACTTATGTCATGATACAGGACCACTTAACCCGTTCAGTGTTATGTGGCCTAACGAAAAACACACGCGCGCACTCATTCAGAGTGCGTTTGGAATTAATGTTTCACAACGCCATCTATTGTTGATCTGTATCACCACTTGTTATGTAACTATTCCTTTGACGGAAACTCTGTAGAGGTACCCAATTATTAAAACTACATAAAGAGACTTTTTAATTACAAAAGTATTTTTACACCAAATATTATTTATGGATAATTTATTGCAGTAAATTATCCATAAAACTCCTAAATATAAAGCTCACACGGACTAACATTTATTTAGGAAAGTGGCAATTCTTCTCTAGATATCCCGGATACTTTCTTATTCGTAGTTATCATCTTTCACGTAATTTTACCGACGGTTGAATACCTATTTCGAAACTAAAAAGCACTTCATTTGTAGAACTTGTAAAAATGTTTGAAGAATGCATGAGTAGAGGTATCAGATGCTGCAGCGCGCTTGTAGTCGTTAATATTTCTGGTGGTGTTCACTAGATGGCAGTCGTAAAATCAAGCCAGCGGTGACGCGACGCGATTCAGGCATTCTAATGGGTAACGAGTTCCAAAAAACAGCATTTCTAAATCAATACGCATCGCGCAGCCGCACAGCGCGTTCGCTGTGGCGCTAAAGATCTACATTATTTTTAAAGTTTTCAGCTGCCTAGAGATGCACCAATTCAAACTTTTATACTCGCTTGTTAACACTTGAACAACCTTGACTGTTAAAGTTCAACACTATGATGAAAAAAACATTCGAATAAATGGGGTCTCATTTTCGCATAGTTTAAGTAGGTATAAGTCGATAGTTTCCTTTAGGAAACACTGTTTAAAAATTGTCATAACCTCCACAGCTTTCAACCCTGTAACGAAAAACATTCATTGACTGAAATAGATTGTCAAAAAGGACCTACTACCTACTAGCGACTGTTTTAACTATTAATCGTATGGAATTTCTGTAGTTAAAGGTACCTACTATCTGCCAGATATTAATAACGATGATTATGATGTATTTATTTATTTATTCGTACACAAGCAGATATTTACAGTAGTACACCATTTACAAGAACAAGTACAGGTAAGCTTATTATTGTTTTTAAAATTAATGTGAAATAATTTTAGAGATTCTTAGAAAAACTTATACTGATAACGGGGAAGCTCGAATGAAACCCGATTCAAACTTTTTGAATTATCTAATCAAAACAAATTAACATAAGGCGCGAGACAATCTCAGATCAAAAGTCCTGCCAAAGACTACTTGACATCTCACATCACAGATTGCATACAGAGTAAGTAAAGGTGGTTGTACACATCGACTACGAATATCTATCTAACAGTTCGGCCATCCTGCCAGGTTTCTCGTCCCGAGGAACTAGGTCTTCACCACCAGCGTCGTCACCCGGCGCGTTCTTACCGACACTTGACAGTCACGTGCTTGCTAGATGATCCACTCGAACATTTACTCCAAGTGTGTCAGATATTAGGATTTAACTTCGCCAAATGTGATCATTATTTCGAACCGAAAAAGGTTAGCCAGGGTTATACCACAGTGAAGCGTTTAAAATCTATCATCTGTCAATACCATACTTTACAGAAAGTAACACTACGCCTTACAGGAAGTAATGCCACACTTTACAGGGAATAATGCCATACTTTACAGGAAGTAATGTCATACTTTACAGGAAGTAATGCCATACCTTACAGGAAATAATGCCATGCTTACTTTACAGGAAGTAATGCCATCCTTTACAGGAAGTAATGCCATCATTTACGTTAAATAATACCATTACCATCACTCATTTATTTTCAAGCGTGCTTAATCCAAACCGTATCATTAACACATAAGTTAGTTAAGATTTGTTACACATCAGGCACCAGCAGTTTTCAAGCAAAACCTCAGCTGGGGAATTTCTTATCATTCGCAACGCTAAGTGGCTGAAATTTCAAATAATGTTGGCACATGTGCTTACCTTTACCTTTACTTACATTTATTGAATACTCAACACTTTACTGCATTCCATTAAACATATTCACCACCTTGATTTCAAACGCAGCTTGCGAGCTTGAACTATTAAACTCTGTCCTTGTTTCACGGACATGATCAGCAGAAACCTAAAATTTTCCTTATAAGACGAGTTGTAGCTGCAATGTTATATTGTGATACCCACAATACTTCCCATTTTAATCTCATTTGATTCGAATAACCAAAAATTATTCCACAACCCTTACTCCACCAACATTAAGGTATCACAGTAATTTTCTGAAAGAATATAACTTGATACGGCCACCACGTGGTTATGTATCATTCATCAAGTACATTGTACTCTTCAAACGATCACCGATGCTTTCCCCTCACGGCCACATCGCAGTTATCATGTAATTTAGTTTTAACTGCCAACCGTTCACCGATGCTTTCCCCTCACGGCCACATCGCGGTTATCATGTCATTTAGTTTTTCATTACTCATACTCTGAAAGTAGGTCATTACTGACCTGAGAAGCGGGCTGAAAGTAACACTTTTCATCCCTAGGGAGAATCACTTTCAACTGACAGGTGTCAAATTATTTAAAAAAAAACTAGTTCTTTTTCACATATCTATTAAACCATGTTCCAACTTTCTATACAGCCACGATGTAAAATTTGAAATAACTTAAAGTTAAGTATTGATCAGTGAATATATATGTTTTAAATAACTTTATTATAATTTAGTTTCAACAATTTCTTTAAAATAACTTAGCTTTGAGTAAAATATTTACCATTTTTCTAATGATGAAAATAAAAAATAATGGCTGAATAGCGGGCCGGCCACAGAAAAAAAACAAACAAAATAGGCGGGAAAGCGTCAATTCGATCTTCATTTATTTTCCTCATTTTTTCTTAAGCTAATTCATGTTTTTATTTTTACTTTCCTCGTATTTGTAATGAAAAGCACAGTGTTTCCCTCGGGTGAAAGACTTATTTAGTCCCTCGAACTATTGGCGCCCTCACTTCGTTCGGGGCGCCAAACCCCGTCTCGGGACTAAATAAGTAACTTTCACCCCTAGGATAACAATGTACTATTACTTGTCAACCGTTCACCGATGCTTTCCCCTCACGGCCACATCGCGGTTATCATGTCATTTAGTTTTACTTGTCAACCGGTCACCGATGCTTTCCCCTCACGGCCACATCGCGGTTATCATGTCATGTAGTTTTACTTGTCAACCGGTCACCGATGCTTTCCCCTCACGGCCACATCGCGGTTATCATGTCATTTAATTTTAATTGTCAACCGGTCACCGATGCTTTCCCCTCACGGCCACATCGCGGTTAGCATGTCATTTAGTTTTACTTGTCAACCGGTCACCGATGCTTTCCCCTCACGGCCACATCGCGATTAGCATGTCATTTAGTTTTACTTGTCAACCGGTCACCGATGCTTTCCCCTCACGGCCACATCGCGGTTACTTATCATCTTTTCATATTATTATGTATTGTCTATGTGAATAGTTGTGTCTTGTTTAGTGTAGTTGATAGTGTTGTTTTATGTAGTTTTGTTGACGTTTACTTACAGTTGTTAGCATATTCCATTTAAACATCACTAACACCGCAGTGAAAGGTGTAATGCACTTGTTGTCGTACAACTCTCCCTCTCTATGTCACACTTCATAATCACATTTTCAGCCAGTCACCATAAAACTTGCAATGGGTAAATGGCCCCTTTATACTATCATTACGTACCTACCCGTAATAATGCCCAAAACAACTCAAGTGGAATGTCACAACTTCCAGGCCACCTGTACGACTGACCTTCCACCAATAACCACTGTGTGAATCAGTGCACCACAATAATAAATCAGTGCACCACAGTAAACCAGTGTACCACAATGAATCAGTGTACCACAGTAAATCAGTGTACCACAATAAATGAATGTACCACAATAAATTGGTACCACAGTAAATCAGTGTACCACAATAAATCAGTGTACTAAAGTAAATCAGATGACATTAAACTTTCGATTCTAGTGGACAGCAGCAACGTAACACCGAAATGCCAAATAGCACATTAGGTGTAGTAACTCAACTAAATTGCAATACTTTTGATTGGCAATCGCTTTAGCTGCCATCTTTCCTCATTGACCAACAATAACAGTCCATACAATTAAAATGTTGTTACTGATTTAGTGCATGAAGGTTCCTAATTTTCCTGAACCATCCCAACAGAATATTAAACATTCAACCTGCTTTAGGAGACTGCTGAGTTTGTGAGTCCCTTTTAGTCCTCACCAAAGGTTAATTCCAACATCTGGATCTGGTAATTCAAATTTAAATTACATATTCCTGTTGTAACGATTAGAAAATACTTTAAACATCACCTGTAACCTGCAGTTGTAGGAACTTATTAGAAATCAATGTTTCTAAATTACTTAACTTGCCCCTTTGTTCATTTTATGTCTCATAACATTTGGACTCCACTTTCGCCAATCATTGAAAAGCCATTCTGCATTTTCCATTCATTTAATTTGGTTTTCTTTCATGCTGCATTTCCAAAGCTGAATCATTTTAACAGAAAATAAAGTAACATGTTAGTAAGTGTCTTTCAGAATCAGCTAACAAAACATAATTACTTCTACTCCTTAGTTTACCTTTCAGTAAACATACTGTGCTAAACAGGCAGCATAGCTTTCACTCACTGTAAATTCCAACATAAAGCCAGATACAGCATACAGAACCCAAATATTGCCAGGTACCTTTACCAGACCTCAATTATTATGTCAATTCAACAAGCAATATCTACAACTATAGTTAAACCAGGTGGATATTACTGTAGCTTTCCACTGATGTTACTTGACCACAAGCACAGCCGAGATCATTGTCAAATAACACATTCATGGTTTAAATAATGATGACTTATTCATTTCTGCAACATTTCCTGTATTTTGGTAATCATAACCATATGAACTGGTTCGGAAATCGAGCCTGCACCCCTTTTACTAAGCTGTAGCCACTGCTCTAACAGGATTGTGATAAAAATACAATCAATGTGGTAGACATTTAGTCTCACAGTTCAAAATACAAATACAAAATACAAAATCATTTATTTCAAAACACAATGCCAATGGCACCCACACTAGACATAGTCTGTTTCGCAGGTGCCGGGAAGATTAACAATAATACTTTGCCTCGGGATCAGATGTTGAGTGTTTTTAAAAAGCAGGTTGACAATTCAAAATATAAATATATTCAACAAATAGATATGGTTTAATAAACACCTATATGTATGAAAATAATTAAATAAGTATATATATAAAAATATTGCAGTTTAGGGGTTAAAACTTACTTTTAATTAATTCTTCAGTGGTGTCGTAGGGTAATGTTGAGAGCCATTTAAAGATTTTCCATTTTGCTTCATGAGGTGAGGAGTTACTTATATTGCAGTACTTGGCAACTTTGTTATAAATTAATGTGTAAATAAATGGGGGGAATTTTTGAGCAAAGGCAGAATTTACAGCACTATTCGGGATTTTAAATATACGTTTGGTCAACATAATTTCGTAGTCCCCAGATCTTAATACGTTTTTATGTGTTATAAGTGAGACCTTGTGAATAAATAGTTGACGAACATTCAGGAAGCCAATCTCTCTGTAAACATCAATTGTGGGATGCCTATATGGTTTGCAGAGCATAGTTTTTATAACAGATCTCTGCGCGCGCTCTACTTGCAACATGGTCGTTTTACAGGAGCCTCCCCAAACTGCAATGCAGTAGGTTAAAAACGATTCACAAAATGCGGAATAAATTTGTTTTAAAACTCTGGGGTCAGCTACTTTTCTGAGATGTCTCATTAAATGAATTGACTTACGAACTTTTCCTGAGAGGGTGTTTATGTGGGATTTAAAATTTAGGTTTTCATCTAGAATAACGCCAAGGTACTTAAGTTCATTAGTTTTTTCAATTTCAGGACAGTCACAATCTATATTGCCTGTGCAGATATGCAGTTTAATTGCCGATAAGGACGCGACTGGCGCTGAAGCTAGGGTCTTGTGGAAGCAGATGAATTTAGTTTTTTTGGTGTTGAGCGTCAACAGATTATTTTGTAACCACACGTACACCTTACTCATGCCAAGCTCTGCATTTGCAACAGCTTCAGCCCACGTAGATCCATGAAATATTAACGCAGTATCATCTGCATAACATACAACATCCGCGTGCTCGATGTTTAGATCATGAATACTTTTGATGTAGATTATGAACAGTGAGGGACCAAGAATACTGCCTTGCGGAACCCCAAAGCTTACCGAATGAGCAGCACTGGCCTCACCATGGACAATAACACTTTGTTTACGCCCCAATAAGTAGCTCTCGAACCAATCACGGGCAATACCTCGAATGCCCAAGAGTTCCAGCTTTTTAAGCAATATTGGGGTGGAAACAGTATCAAACGCTTTGGCGAGGTCCAGGAATACCCCAATGCACTTTCTATTTTGGTCTAGATGTGAGACTGTTTTGGTTACCAGCAAAGAAACTGCATCTTCTGTTGACTTCCCGCGGCGGAAACCGAACTGGTGGTCAGATAACAGTTTTCGTGATTCCAAATAGTTAACAAGGCGCTTGTTTACTATTTTTTCCAGAAGCTTGCCGAAGGTACATAAAAGAGATAGGGGTCGGTAGTTATCTGGAATATCACGTGGACCAGATTTGTGAATGGGAACTACTGCTGCCATTTTCCAGATGTCGGGAAAGATACCGGTACACAGGCTTTTGTTGAAAATTATTGAGAGGGGCTGCAAGACAAATTCTCTGATCTCCTTTAAAAGTGTATTTGTTATGTTGTCTATTCCTGGTGCTTTACTATTCTGTAGATTTAAAATGAGGGAGTTTATCTCAAAAATATCCGTAGGTTCCATAAAAAACGATTCGGTGATGGGGGTACTAGATTTTACGTCATTGGCTAGGCTGTCCTGGGTGGCTTTACGATCTAAAAGTATGTCGTTTGCAAGTTTTTGACCTACGGTAGAGAAGTAGCGGCCACAAACATTCAGGGACTCCATTTTATTGGTAGTTCCACTAATTGACAGAAGTTCAAGGGGTACCTGTTTATTCGATTGAAGGTGACATATATTTTTGATTGTATTCCAAAGTTTTTTTGGGTTATTTTTATTAGCCTCTAGTTCATTTGCTTCATGTTGACGTTTCAGTTTACGAAGGAGGTTGTTGCAGAAATTCCTGTAGCGACAATAAATTAACTTGGCTAAGATGTCACCGGGATTCCGCCTGGAGATAACGTGCAGCCGGTCTCGGTGACGCATGCATCGAATTAATCCTGGCGTGATCCATGGCTTAATAATGCGTTGAGAGCGCCTGACGGTTGTTGTATGAGTGTGCTGTTTTACAATTTTATGGAGTTGCTCAGTGAACAGGTTTACTAGCACATTAACGTCACCATCCTTTAGCAATTCCTCCCAGTCAACGGCTTTTAGTTCCTTCTGAATGGACTCGATGTCTCTTTTAACTTTAGTTTTTGTTTGTTGGTGTAATGCCTGGTTTTCGGCAGAGAGGCAGCGTCGTCTGTCTTCTACTGATCGACTCAGACTCTGACTCAAGCAAGACTCAGGCGATGCCAATCGTCTAAGTTCCTGGCAGAGTATATTTTTTAGCGTAACGCAATGCTTGCGCGATTTAAAGTACTGCCACTGTCATCTATTGGTAATTTTGTGAAGTTTGTCCCTCACCTGTCATCCCTCTGACGTTGTCACACCTATGACGTTGACGTTTCGGTCTGCATTCCCCGGGGTCCGTACTGTGCCTCAGGGTCTCAGAAAAATGAGCAAACCTATAATAGATGAGATGAAATGAAATTTAATTATTTGCTAGATTTTGAGTGAATACAAAATAGGATGTCAGTTTGTATCAGGATGTCCAGTTAAGATCTACTTAGATCCAAGCGTGCAAATGTGGAGAGCATTAAATATGTTGGCAAACATCCAACTGACAAAATAATCATTGATGGCGTAGCGACCAGCTGTGCCAGACTCTTTTTTTGAATTTAACCCCACTCAACCCCTGTAAACCCTTAGGCAGAGCAGACTGTCTTGCTTTTAAAAAATGTTGTAAATGAAAATAATCAAATTCCCATCACCACATGCATATTGAAAATCGTCACCTCGATGTGTGTCCGAACCAGATCACCCCACAGTCGCGGCGGAACGTGAGGTCGGCTCGGGCGCGCGTCGCCAAGCCGCGCGCGTGTCTTTGGCTGGAAGAAAGGAAAAAAGAAGGATGAGCGATTTGTCAATGGGGAGATGACGTGAAAAAACATTGATTCGGAGACGAATTAAATTGCTGATTTTAATTTCGGTGGCCGTTTCTAGGGCTTTTAATGGAATTTAGGAGCGTGATTGTGCATTCCGTGCGGTGATAAATACGTTCGGTTGATTTGTTGGTCCACTTCCGTTTCCTGGCCAGTGTTTACATTGGCGGTTATCGACCCCGGTTATCGATCCGCCTTTAGGGCTTTGAGACCCTTGTTTCCGCCGGGATTAGCATTCCTGGGTTCCCAACTTCGTCCCTCAGACTGACTTGCGGGCCTTTTGGGTTATTTGTCCCGAAAAATTCATGAAAAAACAGTAATTACCTTCGAAAACAAGTTCCTGTCAAACTGGCCTCCTCACCCTGAAATATTAGTTTATATCGTGAAAACGATCATCACATGGCGCCCGAACATTGAATACGAGGTTCAGTGGTATTACATCCCGTTTCCTGGTCTTTTTGTGCTCCGGAAGCGTTGATTTGGTGACAATTCAGAGGGAATTTTTTCATCGTTGCAATCTTGTCTTTGAGGTCGGAAATAGTGACTTAGGAAGCTTCCTTCGGCTAGGTTTAGTTAGGATCACTAGTAATCTAAAGCTAGAACTAAAAATAATAATAAAGTTTATCATAGTTGAAACTGTATTTTTGCTCTTTTCATTTTGTTTTGTACGCTGGTGTATTCGGGTTGCTTGGCCTTGTTTTGTGTAGGTTTTGGGTTGGTATCATCCAGTTCAGGGTGGTTTCCTGCTTTCGGTGTTTTGAATTAAATTTCTTGGCATTTTTTTGCCTTGTTTCTGAGTTTTTTTTTGGTGTCTTTTCTGGCCATTTTAGCTCTTGTTGTCTGCAGGTTTGCATCCCTGAAAATAGCATACAAATAAATTATAAATAAACACAAGTAATTAACTGAATATTATTAAATTCAATACTTTGGAAATATAAACATGGAAGAGAGGCCTATAGCTTTCAATTTGTTGTTAAAAGATGAGTTGGAGTATGAGATTAGAATCCGTGGTGGGAAGCCTCTTGGCACAGTGGTTGAGTTGAAGGCTCGGGCTAGGGCACTCAATAAGGAATTGCCTTCAGATGAAATACTGTCTTGTGATTTTGATACAGAGGCGGAGTTGAGTCACATACAGGAAAGGTTGGACAGTCTGGACGATCTGATTGCTAGTGCTTCTGTAAAAACAAATTCACTAAAGTCACTGAATAGAGTACAAGCGTTGGCTCACCATTTGTTTCATAGGCTTGGTCGTTTGGATGCTAATGGGGATGAGAGTGTGGCTTCTGAGATTGAAAATTTACAATGTAGGTTGAATAAAAAGCTTTTTAAAATGGATCACATCTGGCAGGTTTTTAAGAGTAGCTTCACTGTTCCACAGTCTATGGAGGCAGAGAGACCTGCCCTGTCCAATGGCAATCAGCAGCAGTCCATGTCAGTTCCATCAAGGGATTCTGATCCATCATCTGTTCATAAACTTAATTTGCGTTTCAATGGAAAAACCTGTATCAAAGCATTCTTGCAGAGACTAGAGGAGTTGTGCCTTTCTCGGGGCATCCCAGATTCCAAGCTTTATAATTCAGCTGCTGAGTTGTTTGTTGATGAGGCTCTCTGCTGGTACCGTGGGGTGCGGGCAGAGGTGCATTGTTGGTCTGACCTGAAACAGTTAGTCTTGGATGAATATTTGCCCTCTGATTATGATCATCGTTTAATTCAGGAAATCAGAGCTCGCACACAGGGGCCTGATGAGGGTATAGTGAACTATCTGAGTGTTATGCAGAATTATTTTGTTCGTTTATCTAAGCCCTTACCTGAGGAAGAGAAGTTGGGCATTGTGCTGTTTAATATCAGGCCGTTTTACACTGAACAGTTAGCCTTAAGCCCTGCAGAGTCTTGGTCGGATTTGAAGCGTAAATGTAGGCTGTTGGAGGGCGCTAAAGAGCGTTCCCAGCATTTTTCTGAGCCGCCACGGGTTACTACTTCTTGTGTTGCTCCTGATTTGGGTTATAAGAGTCACGGAATGGCTCCAAAGGTGGCTACAGTCCAGCTTGAAGAGAATAATAACTTTTGTGTGCGTTGTAGGGTAAACGGACATAGCCTTAGAACTTGTAAAGCATTTCGGCCGGTTTGCTATCGCTGTGGAGAGAAAGGGGTGACGGTTAACACTTGCCCACGCTGTAGGAATACTCCAAAAAACGCCAAAGCGTGAACCAGCGAAAATTATTACATGAAAATTCGACCTGCGAGGAAAATCTTTTAAAAGTTAATGTCAGAAATATAACGTTGACAGGTCCACAGAGTAAAAATTACGTAGAGCTGTCGCTGGTTCACGGAATAAATCAGAGTGTCCACTCTCGTCCATATTTAAAGGTCGTGATACATGAGTTAGAATATAGCGGTTTGCTTGACTCTGGTTCTGAGATATCAATTATTGGTAAAAATGCCATCAATTCATTTGTCGATTTTGCGACTGTGCATCACTCTCAAGAAATCAATTTCATTAAGACCGCTAACGGGTCTTCTTCGCCCGTTACGGGTTATATTTTCCTACCAGTCACTGTGGATGGCAACACTAACATTGTAAAATTTTATTTGGTGCCTGGAGTGCACATTGAGCTTCTGTTTGGCTTGAACTTTTGGAGAACTTTTAACATAGCACCAGATGTGCTGGCTTTATTAAGTCATAGTGAATATTTGCCCGGTCAGGGTCAGGTGCATGCTATAGCGCCCACTGATAGGGCGTTACATGACTTGGACTCGTTAAGTGAAGATGAACGTAAACAGGTTTTGAATGTAGTGGCTGATTTTGAAGAAATCTCAGCGGAAAAGAAGGGGCTCGGTAGAACTCATTTAGTTAGCCATAAAATCGATACGGGGGATCACCCGCCAATCAAGCAGCGTTACTATGTCATGTCGCCACAAAAATTAGCGGAAATGAGTAGGCAATTAGATCAAATGTTGGAGGATGATGTAGTGGAGCCCAGTTCCAGTCCGTGGAATAATCCTGTAACGCTAGCCCAAAAGGCGGACGGGTCTCTTAGATTTTGCTTGGACAGTAGGAAACTTAACGAAATATCAAAGCATGACGCTTACCCACTGCCTTATATTAGTCATATTCTGGATCAGCTCAGGGATGCGAAGTATTTATCTTCAATAGATTTAAAGTCGGCCTACTTTCAGGTGCCTCTGGATTCACAGGAATCACGTGAGAAGACTGCCTTCACCGTTCCAACACGGGGTCTATTTCATTTTAAAGTCATGTGTTTTGGATTAACCTCAGCGCCGGCAACTCAGCAGCGCCTGATGGATCGGCTGTTCGGTCCGGAATTTGATAATAAGTTATTTATATACCTCGACGACATAATTATAATAAGTTCCCAGTTCGAGGAACATTTGTCGATGTTGCGCAGGGTGCGCGACAAGTTGCGAGATGCAGGCCTTACCATTAATATGGGAAAGTGTCAATTTTTTAGGAAACAATTAAAATATTTAGGACATGTCGTTGATGAACATGGTTTGCGTACTGATCCCGATAAGGTTAGGGCGATTGTTGACTTTCCGGTTCCTACATGCAGGAAGGATGTGAAGCGTTTCCTTGGCACGGCATCGTACTATCGTAGATTTATTCGGAATTTCAGTCATGTGGCTGGCCCATTGAATTCCCTCACCTCCACCCGTAAAGGTGCTCCTCCTTTCAAATGGACTCCTGAGGCTGACTGTGCGTTTAACAATTTGAAACTGGCTCTTACCAGCGCCCCAGTTTTGGCTTGCCCGGATTTCAACGGCGACTTTGCCGTGCATTGTGATGCCTCCGACTTCGGTATAGGCGGTACCCTGACTCAATCCACGGACGATCAGGAGCACCCAATTGCATACTATAGTCGTTCCCTTACTCCCGCTGAAAGGAATTACTCCGCTACGGAACGAGAAGCCTTAGCTGTTGTCCTTGTTGTTGAGCATTTTCGCCCCTATCTAGATAACGGGAGGCCCTTTCGTGTTATTACTGATCATGCGAGTCTAAAATGGTTCCTAAATTTAAAGAGCCCTACCGGACGCTTGGCTCGCTGGGGCTGTAGACTGTCTCCATACAATTTTAGTGTTGACCACCGTAAGGGTGTGCTTAACGTAGTGCCTGACGCGCTGTCGCGATCGGTACCTGTAGCTGCAGTAGACGCGGACACGACCGCTGACCCGTGGTTTTCGAACATTGTCCAGCGTTGTATGGACAAGCCGGGGGCCTGTCCGAATTTTAAACTCGTAGATAACAGGCTTTACCGTTTTTCTAAAAATAAGAATAAGTTGAGTACAGATTTTCAATGGAGGGAGGTGATACCAACCAATCTCCGGGAAACTTTAATAAGAGAGGGTCACTCGGAACCAGTTGCTGCGCACTTGGGCGTGGCAAAAACGTATAAACGTCTTAAGTTGAGATATTATTGGCCCGGTATGTATAAAGATACTGCGGACTTCGTTAGGAAATGTACGACTTGTAGTGCTTATAAACATAGTTCATTGGCAACTCCTGGTTTCATGGGGGAGCCCAAGGTTTGTAGTCGTCCATTCCAATGCATCAGTATCGATTTGGTTGGACCGCTGCCAATGTCTAGACGTCAGAATACTTTTCTTTTAGTAGTAGTATGTTGCTTCACTAAATATTGTTTGTTGTTCCCGCTCCGCCGAGCTACGGGGAAGGTGATCTCTCAGAGGCTCGAGGATCATGTCTTTTTGGTACATGGTATACCCCAAACAATAATGTCTGATAATGGTCCCCAATTCATAGGACATGAGGTCCAGGATCTGTATGAGAAGTACAATATTCCGCAAGTTCACTTGGGTCCCGTGTATTGTCCTCAAGTTAACACGGTCGAGCGGTATAATCGCACAATTATGACTGCGGTTGCCTCATTTGTCGAAAATGATCATAGGACATGGGACGTACATTTAGCAGAGATTCAATTCGCCGTAAATACCTCGGTCAACGAGTCAACGTCTTACACTCCTTTCATGTTGGTTCACGGAAGGGAGGCAGTGATCAACGGCAATATCTACAAGGAATTTCAAGACATAGAGGAGTTGAATATTGCATCTAGGGATTCTCGTGTCCGTGATCTTGGTCACTTAGAAGACATTTTTAAAAACGTTCGGGCATCTCTGCGTAAGGCTCATGCCCAGAACGCAAAAAGTTATAACGAAAAAAGAAGAGACATATCGTTTGAAGTAGGTGATTTAATATGGAAACGTACATACAAAATATCTAACGCTAGCAAACATTTTTCATCAAAACTGGCTCCTAGATATGAGCGGTGCCGAATCGTTGGTAAGCTTTCTCCTCTTGTGTATGAGCTGGAGGACGAGGGCGGAAAGTTTTTAGGTAAATGGCACATAAAGGATTTTAAAAATTTAGACGCCGCCGACGATTAGTTTGATTACTCCGTTGTATCTTGTACATGCGAAAGGTATTCACTTTTCTTTCACCGTGAGTGTGGCGGTCGCAGAATACCCACTCCGCCGTTCTTCCTGGCGTGTCGTAGAAGGCGACTAATAGGACATCAAGCACCAACCAACATCATACTCGTATTTATGTATATTTGAAACAACTTCGCAACTCCGGTGCTATTGGGGGTGTCTCTTCTTGTGTGTGTGCTTTGTTTTTTTTTTCCTTCTTGAAAGGGAACCTTATTTTTGCCCTTTTGTCTGTGGGACTGTTCCTGTTTTTTCCCTATTCTGTGTGGCATCCTCCCGCTGGGACCACCATCAAACGTGTGCTCGGTTTTATTTATGGCTCTGTCCACACAGGTAGTTTTATCATCGCTTCAGTAGGAACTTGTGTCCGGTCCGAATTTTGGGTCCGAAGCTGTTGCATACACACACACACACACACACACACACACGCGTGTACACACCCCAATTTAAAATTGCGATGACGTTAAGGAGAATGTGATCACTACCATCTCGTATCACATTCTCTAGTGGTCTTCATAGTATAATAATATGTATCTTATATTTTTCTTTGTATGGTTTTCATTCTTAACAAATAGAAGCTCATGAATCATTAAGTAACCTTTGCTATCTTATTTTTTTTTCTATTAATTACTTCAATATTGGGTACCAACTTGCTTGAGCCTCGTCGTCAAATAGCCAATTGGGTAGTCATTTTTGTGATGTTCAAGTAACTCTCCTGCTTGTCTTCATCTCTTCGTTCAGTTTGTGATACCGTCCAGTGGAGGCGAATTACCATTCAATTTTCCTTTTTCTTGGCTGAAAAAGAAAGAGGACTAATTACTGGTGTGTGTCGTGGGTCCGGTCGAGGGCGACCGACGAGTTCCCTTCGTGAACTCTGGCCTGGGTGGGGGGATACTGTAATGCCTGGTTTTCGGCAGAGAGGCAGCGTCGTCTGGCTTCTACTGATCGACTCAGACTCTGACTCAAGCAAGACTCAGGCGATGCCAATCGTCTAAGTTCCTGGCAGAGTATATTTTTTAGCGTAACGCAATGCTTGCGCGATTTAAAGTACTGCCACTGTCATCTATTGGTAATTTTGTGAAGTTTGTCCCTCACCTGTCATCCCTCTGACGTTGTCACACCTATGACGTTGACGTTTCGGTCTGCATTCCCCGGGGTCCGTACTGTGCCTCAGGGTCTCAGAAAAATGAGCAAACCTATAATAGATGAGATGAAATGAAATTTAATTATTTGCTAGATTTTGAGTGAATACAAAATAGGATGTCAGTTTGTATCAGGATGTCCAGTTAAGATCTACTTAGATCCAAGCGTGCAAATGTGGAGAGCATTAAATATGTTGGCAAACATCCAACTGACAAAATAATCATTGATGGCGTAGCGACCAGCTGTGCCAGACTCTTTTTTTGAATTTAACCCCACTCAACCCCTGTAAACCCTTAGGCAGAGCAGACTGTCTTGCTTTTAAAAAATGTTGTAAATGAAAATAATCAAATTCCCATCACCACATGCATATTGAAAATCGTCACCTCGATGTGTGTCCGAACCAGATCACCCCACAGTCGCGGCGGAACGTGAGGTCGGCTCGGGCGCGCGTCGCCAAGCCGCGCGCGTGTCTTTGGCTGGAAGAAAGGAAAAAAGAAGGATGAGCGATTTGTCAATGGGGAGATGACGTGAAAAAACATTGATTCGGAGACGAATTAAATTGCTGATTTTAATTTCGGTGGCCGTTTCTAGGGCTTTTAATGGAATTTAGGAGCGTGATTGTGCATTCCGTGCGGTGATAAATACGTTCGGTTGATTTGTTGGTCCACTTCCGTTTCCTGGCCAGTGTTTACATTGGCGGTTATCGACCCCGGTTATCGATCCGCCTTTAGGGCTTTGAGACCCTTGTTTCCGCCGGGATTAGCATTCCTGGGTTCCCAACTTCGTCCCTCAGACTGACTTGCGGGCCTTTTGGGTTATTTGTCCCGAAAAATTCATGAAAAAACATTAATTACCTTCGAAAACAAGTTCCTGTCAAACTGGCCTCCTCACCCTGAAATATTAGTTTATATCGTGAAAACGATCATCACATTGGGACTTCTGTTTGTACTTTATGTTTTGCAGGGAAAGTCCCACCATAGCCATATCATGGTCAGTAATATCAGTTGCGCATACTATCCCAATTAGTGGTTTTGTAGTTCTGACGAAAATATGATCAAGACACGCGTTATTCCTTGTAGGCAGTGTGATGACAGGCACCAGACCATGCTGAGCCAAAAGGCATAAATATTCAAGGCCAGAGTTGTACTTGTACACCAAACTGATCACAAACTTTACAACTGGAATATTTTGTCTCAACCATATTATTTTGTTAGCTAAAATACTGAAATTTAAATACTTCATATTATCATTGAAGTGAATCAATCATAAATCCCAAAATCCAATGACTTTCATTTAGCAATTACTGATTCATAACATTTCTATCCTGAACAGATATAAAATGTAATACTTACAATCTCCAGATCCTATTATATTACTATTATTTTCAAACCTTATCTGGCATCTTCAACATATTACATTTTCAGTTGTTAACATTGATTACCATGTAAAAATTTCCAAGTAACCACATTTTCCAATTATTCTTGAATCAACAATGTCTTGAATCTCTCATAGTACTAGCCTGTATTTTTTTTTACTCATTATCATGTCACATCATATTCACCATCTACACCATACTCGTTTATATCCAAACGTATCGTGTTTTAGTAACACCCTGTAATTCCTTTGCTTCTCCTGCAATCTCATAAAACAATTGAATAACAACTTTTGAACAAATTCAAGAAATCCCAACAATTTGGTTGCAACTTTTCATTCCTTAACAGCCCTCATTTCAAGTTACCAGTGAAGTATTATATTTAAATCTTCCTCCATTACAATCTAGGCAATCAGATCAAAGTGTTAAGATAATTGTAGAAACACATGTCGGTTTTCCTATTGAACAACCTCAGATATTTAACTAGGGTATATCTGAGAACATCCAGTCTTGAACCAATAGTCATCTAAGACTCAAGTCAAAAATGCAACAATAACAAATCCAATAATAATAATATAGACTCATAATTTTACTGTCTCATTTATCAAAGGAGAGAAATTACATTCAGATTCCTAAACCTTTGTGGTTTTACTTAGTTTCAGTTTATGTCAGAGCTCCACAGCATTCAAACTTCAAAATACAAACACACGGCCGGTTTTCTTCCTTTAAAAAATAATAGCATTAAGGTTAAGCTTGTCTATGGATGCTTTTATAGAAAATGGCAGCTTCCCCTCCTCCCGCGGATGATGAGGTTTCTAGTCTAAGGATTGTCTTTGGTTGGTAACCCAGGTTACGCTTTTGTTGATTGTCATTTGTGTCAAGTATTGTCAGGTTGGTTTTTATTTCATTGTGTCAACAATTATATTTTTTTCGGAAGATATAAATGCTTAAAAGAAAATAAATTTACCTACCCATCAGAAAATGCGGTAAGATTGTTTGGAAACATAATTGTAGAAGACAATCAAGTTTTGGAAAATAGCCCACATCAACAGGGTTTAATAAAAGAGTTGAAACATCAAATTCAGTCCAAGCATTCATCAGCATTCATTGGGTTGTAAGTAACACAAAAGTGTAGTTGCGAAAAGCTGTTTTGATTTAACTCTGCGATTAACTGTGTTCAATTGGTGCAACATTATAAACAAAAATCTCAAGGTACGGATGTTTGTAGATTGGAAAAGACGATTTTGCCCTGTATGCAGCGTAAAGCATTTACTAAATATTAAACAAAATAAGGAATAAAAGGCATACTAAGTGAAAATTGTTTAATTTATACCCAATTTATATTTCCAAAGAAAACAAGCAGAATTTAGGTAGGTACCTACCTATAATATACCGTACCGTTATAAATCAAGAAATATATACAAAAAGGTTTTTTTTTGTTAAACCTTTTTGTATATATTTGTGGATTTAAAACGTTAACATCGTTGCCGCATTATGAAAAAACAATTAAAACAAAAAAAGCTGTCAAAATCTTTACATGCGGAAATCTCTATGGATCCTAAGGCGAGTTTTTTGCTACGGAAGTTACCCGTCTGAACCTGTTCCCTATCTAGTTTGTGTACAAACATTTGAAAGCCACCCTGTTTTGGTACTTATGAGAATTACTCTCTTCTCATATGATAGCTTTCACTTACTTGTGACAGATTTTATTGCAAAATACTGTAAGTACAACAACACACAATAACTACCTACCATATTTAAATAGTTCCATTTTAATTGAACAAATAACAGCTAATACTTTTAAACCTTTGTGTTGTCTTCCTTTTTAGTTTCATTTATAGTTTCAGTTAGTCCTAGTCTGAATCTTCCAAACTTTCAAAAAGTCCTCATTTAACAACCACTCTACATGTTTGTGCTGGCTTAACTCATTTTTTTTTTAATGTTTATTTATTTATTGCACAAAATTACAAACAACAAGCACAATTGGTGGACTTAACGCCTAAAGTCCACCAATCAACCACTCAACCACAAGACTTTACAAATAATTTAGTAAGTTAGGCTGTGCAACTAACTAGAATTTTAGTGATAAGAGAACTTATCTTCAAAGATTTCCACTATGTTGAATAAATTATTTCTTGTTTAGGCACTTATAAGAGCAAGCTATGATTTCACATAATATATTTTATTGGTCAGTAGTAAATATCACATCATGAGGCCAGGGGGGCTAAAACAGCAACATTTAGCATTTCATATTATGAATCATCTATTTGACGTTTCATCTAGACCGCGGTCCGTTTCGAGTCAAAAGTGAGTAACAGCGCGCTGACACGCATCCCGAATTGATAAATTGTATGAACGTGAGCGACGTCAGCGCGCTATTACTCACTTTTGACTCGAAACGGACCACGGCCTAGATGAAACGTCAGTTAGGTGTTTCATAATATGAAATGCTAAAATGTTACCGTTTTAGCCCCCCAGGCCATAGTTTCACTTTTAACACTTTCAAGAACAAATTGTAAACAAATATAATTTCTTTTATTAAAAGCCCGCTTGACTTTTTAGACAACATGTTTGCTTATGCTCATACAGTAACTCAATTGCTGTCTTTCTCATGGTCTTATTTAAGATTGCAACAGTTCATTCTAATTAATTCCAAATATTAAAACAGGTTGAGTAAACTACCATTTCAAATCATTAAAATCCAACACAGGAACTGAGCGGCTAGACCAATTACTAATTTTCACTATCTTTTTTTAGGTGATAGGATTAACTGTCTTTAGGTGATAGGATTTTATAAGTTTTCCTGTGATACTCACCACACAAGTGTTTGTATGCAAGCCAATAAACTTTTGTCTTGGCCTTTTAGAAGATTGATGCACCGTCATGGACACATTTTATTCTTTGTTTTGATTCATATTCCATCAACTCTGTTTACATTTTATTCCAAGGTGTAAGGTAGTGCATCCTTGAGCTAGATAAGGTAACAAATTAAACTTACTTACAACATCCTTATGTATCTTTTACTTGCAAAAACTTTATCAAGTAAGAACTCTTGATAGGAATTCCAGTAAACTAATTGTGTACCAATATTTGTATAGTACCACTTTGCAAGTACACTTAACTTTAATTCAAATATGCATGATTTGGATTTTTCTGTAAGTCTTAGATCAATCTGAAAACAACAAGTTGTAGGCAACAACTTTTGGTAGCCATTTCCATAAACTGCACATTCATTCTGCCAGGTGAATTATATGTTGCCTATTATTGTTCCCGGTAGTTTAACTTCTCATTTTACAAGATACTGAATCAATCATTTCAGGCTGAAATATCGTGACATTCGACACAAAACCAAAATATTTTCTGCGAACTTCTTCCAGAATCATCTCTGTTCTCCTTGATTGACTTCTAGTAGTTTATTTTATTACACATTCTGATGTAGGCTGAAAATATTGTGATTCGAGCTTCCCACACAATTTAAAGATGTCCTTCTGTTAATGGCGTCTCTTCACATTTTCACGAAATATCGCTTTAATCATGTCTTTAACTTAATGTGGGTGTAGGTCACTAATTCCGCTTCTGATCTGATAACGGGGAAGCTCGAATGGAACCCGATTCAAACTTTTTGAATTATCTAATCAAAACAAATTAACAAGGCGCGAGACAATCTCAGATCACTTGTCAAAAGTCCTGTCAAAGACTACTTGACATCTCACATCACAGATTGCATACAGAGTAAGTAAAGGTGGTTGTACACATCGACTACGAATATCTATCTAACAATACCTATTTAATGTTTTTTAGGAAATAGCGTCTCTAGTGGATACTAAAGCAATTATTGTTATTCCAAAAAACAAGTTGACGCAAACGCCAACGATTTAAGGTTGAGAGCTACAGTCGGAGCTAAGACACGGCTAAGAGTAGCTTACCTAGGTAAGCTGCTCCTTAGCAGCAGTGCCTCAAAATAGTATATTTTTCTTTGATTATAATGTCCTCATACTCTGCTAACGAGGGTATCTGATAAAATGGCGACTTGGGGACCAGGTACAGGGTGAGGAGTTTCACGGCAGACTTAGTATCCCACATTTGTTTTAACAATTGAACACAGTAGGTACCTACAGCTTTTATAAATAAAACAATGTGCTCGACTAGCATTTCTCTGAGTCCGATAGAGATCGCATGATGGACGCCTTGCGTGCCCCTGTTTCGCTTGTTTGTTCTGTACCTTATTATTTTGTGGTCAAATTCAGAATCACTGAATTCTGTGCTGGAACAGCTATATATTAAGGCGCGCCCTCACTGGGAGCATTCGCGTACAAGGTTAAACGTTTAGTTCCTCACTTCCCCTTACTGACCAATTTCTGTTGATAACCCTGTGTAACATGCCTGAAATCCATAATAGTGCACTTGGCAGTATTTCAGCAAATCTGGCCATTATGAAACCTGTGAACCTTACTTAATCTATGTCACTTGTTATTTCAGGCAGTAATATTAATATTTAAGCCATGAATAAACAAATAAGATAATCGTTACTCAAATTTATGAATTATTTAATTAAATAAAGTCAAATTGATGTTTTAAGTTCAGCGAGACTGTTAAACCAGGACGTCCGTGTTTTCCATTTGCATAGCTGCAAATTTAATTCGGCTCGCTAAAATTACCATTCGACAGTCTCGTCGATCACCAGCTCTCAGGCTTCATCGGGCTTTGTGCCGATCCCTCAATTACGCTCTTGTCAGACTGTGTATGATGTGCATTTCACTCGAGACATTCAGGGAATAATTTTAACGTCATCAATCCTGGCTTAATTTAAAAAAAAGTTTATGTTTCATTCTTAACTTACATGATAGAACTCGTGAAATGAAACGCAACACAGGGTGAATCATCGACTCTATTCTTTATGTCACAAACTTTGTTGTCGTAATTTACAAGCCTCCTAACATTTAAAAAAACGTGAGACCTATGTTGCGTGCACTTATTTATTAGGGTTAAAAAATATTAAAAAACCGTATTAGATGTCGACTAGTTAATGCAAATATATAATTAACAGTTAATTTGTTCGCTTAATGTGACTTACCTTTCCTTGTTTTAAGTTAGTGTTGGTTATGTAAATACATGTAAACAAGTGAACTGATTGGTAAACATTTTGCTGTGCTTAGGTAATGTTTCAGTGTGAAGTTCAACTAACAATATTTAGGGATTCAAATAATTCGTCAATTTAACTACAATACAACTAAAATTGCTATTCCTTACCTCACAAAAAAGGCGTAGAATGAAACGTCTATCTAATAAAAATCGACTCTATTTGATACTTAACAAAGTCTGTTTTATTTTAGAGGATGTTGTGTCCAAAATTTAAAAAAAGTTAAGACTTAATGATGCTTAAAGTTAACTTAAATGGATAAAAAAATACTAAAACCTTGTTAGATGTCGACTAATTTATGGAATTAGTAACAGTCAATTGGTTAGATATGTTTATAAACCTTGCTAAAAGTTGATGTGAAATAAGTAAAATCATTGGTAAACTTTGGAAGTGAAGTATTAGGTGTGTGAAGCTTATCTCAGAAAATTCAGGGATTATTTTTGTCCTACCATCATCAACTACAGCATGTGGCTATGAACATTTTGAAATTAAACTAAATTGCTATCCTTTGCCTCACACGAAACGTGTGTAAAGGAACGCCTATGAAACAGGCGGTTGCTGCAGAACTAATAAAAATCGACTCTATTTGCTACCACACAAAGTCTCTTGTTATGATTTAAAGGCTGTGGCCTCCAAACTTATAAAAAAAGGTTAGACCTGTGATGCAGATATGCACGTAAATTTGTTAGAAAATACCAAAATCTTATTAGAGTTGTTTAATGGACAATTTGTTGGTCTATTGTGTTGTTCGTGTAATTAAGCCGCGTAATGGATTTATAAAACTACTTTAAAGTTGCTTTTGCTTTGACAGTAAAATAGTTTGTTCCTTGTTTGATGTATCATCAACTAGTGTTTTGTTTGTTTTGGAAATAGGTGTGTATCAACTCGTGTGATGAGTTTGTGAGATTTTACGTGACATGTGTTGACTTGTAATAAACTTTTTAATAAGTTAACTTATGAGGTTAAGTTTTTACGGATGACATAGATAAATGCGGCAAATTTGATTCAAGTGATGGTTTATTTTCTGCTATGACTCATGGTTACACAGAACTGGTGAGTACAACTAACAATGAATTCCATTATTTATAGTTACAACCGTGTTAATTCATTGTATGAGTATTTATAATAGCTAAATGGTGTAAAGTTGTATCGTATGTCTACTTAGTTAGTAGATACTTGTACAGTACGGACGTACGAGCACAAGTTTTACCTTGAAGTACCTACCTACGGTCTCTGCGATACCGACTTAATCCAGGTAGGTACCTAGGTACTTACAAATTGACGTAAGATCATGAATATCAATGTAAATCAACTAGGTAGGTAAAATAACCTACAAAGAGATAGGTTTTCGTAAACATGATACTTTGAAATTACTCATGCAGACCGAGACAACCAGTCATTTCGAAACTATCAATTAGAATTTGTAAACAGTCAAACAGTCTGTGTAATAATTATCTACATACAAATAATGTATTAGGGTTGTCACTCACATCCAAACAGGTAGGTAGATAATTGTCTAAAGTGCGTGTTTTATGTGCGAAGTTATTAACATTGAACCAATTTTTTTTTATTTAAAACTACGTGTGTCTAACCTGAAAATACCTAGTAGGTATAATACCTACCTAAATCTGGATTAGTTTACTGGCTGGAAAACGTTGTGCGTGCTCACATTAATCTTTCGTCATCTGCTATTCTTTAAGTAAAATATTATTATTTTTATCATTTAGTATAAGTTTTAACCCGATTCCTATTTGTCATATTATGTAGTTGTCAAAAAATTTAAGACAGGTCTCTGCAAAGTCACCCTGTAAATTCCGAGTCGTGTGTTAAAGACGTCGCGAAGTTATTATACCTACCTACCTACCTACCTAATTGATATAAATTGCAAATACTCTGTAAGTACCTGAAACTGTATACTGCATTTAAATCCTTGACAAATTGGCCTATTCCACATGATTCGAAGGCGAAGTATACTTACTCAATTAGTTGTTAGGCAGTAGTTCCCAATAAGCCTCGAACCACGACTCCGCACAGACGAGATGTCTAAGGCGGTTTTCCGCAATGGTAACGGGAAGTTGAGTCGTTAGGTTGAGGTCATATGAGCTGATATGACGCGCCTCTCCACCGCATTTACGCATAGGTACAAAAGTGTCGATCTCTACTGCAGTAGTTACATGAAATAATTAATCTCGTACATCATTCTTGTACGTAATTGGAGCAGCTGAGCTTGATTGACCGTCTTCTGCGCTCTTATCCGTGGTTCCGTGATCTCTTGTCAGTAACTCTGGCGCCGGCAAATGCGGCCCGCAGTCGAGGGGAGTCGTGTAGAGAAGAAGTACCTATACCTTCCTCTCTACACCGGAGCCTCTTTAGTCTGCTATTACGACAGTCGGGGGTAGGGACCGTGGCAGTATTCTAATACAGGGCAAGCTCTTTGTCCTAGGGGGCTGGCTGTAGCCTTTATCCACACTTCTAAAAGAAAGACGATCTCTTACTTCGATTTAAATACTTCGCTTAGTGTAACTGAAAAAACTTGAGAGAACAAACGAAATCTCTGATAAGCCCTCCCTTTTGATGAGGATCTGGCGTTCCTCAAAGAACTTACTTAATCTAAACATAGACTGGAAAACCCACTCAGGACGTCGTCGTCTCTTCACTGACTCTTGGCGCTGGAGCCTCTGGACACTCATCACGAATGCTATGAGTAGAAGTGCAATTTGAAAGCAACTTTCAAAAGTATTGTCAATTTAGTTGTGGTCTAGCCAGAATAAATAAAACTAACATTACCTAAAACCCGTTTCTGCAAGTTCTGCAACAATGGTAACTTAGTTTGACCACAAATCGGACCAAAACTTTGAATTGATATTCAGCAGCATTGATGTCGGACTAAATTGTTTGGCATCCGATCATGTCATCATGACACATTATCGTCTAATTTACAAAGCTTTGTAAAATCATGCAAGCACTGCCACACGGTTGTTTCAGAATGAGCTCGTCCCCTTTCAGTTGTGTTTCGTAATTGGTAGAATGATTAATCCTGCCGATCGCGGAAATAGCATGAATTGCATAATGCAATGTTCAATTTTGCTAAGTCCTATCGTGAAATGCACCGCAATTATATTGGCTTTTGATACTGGGCAATTATTGCATTTGCTTTGAAACTTGAGTAATATCGAAAATGGTAAACGGCATTAGGAATTGTTTTATTGATTCGCATGAATGTTTAATTGGCCTTTTGGTCTCTTAACTTTGTTTGGTATCATCATGCATGATGGTTGGACCCAGAAAATCAGCACTTCTGCCTAACGCTGCCCGCCCATATTATTCGTTTTTGGACCTATAAATCTGACCGATTTGTCTTCCTTCCTTATTTTTGACTTACGTTGGTAGTACGTGCACGTTGCACTATTGCAATTATTAGTCTTACAAAAAACAGTCACTGATTATCGTGTCGGCGGGGAAACTGAAGCGAAAGTTGACTCAGGCGAAGGTACTGGCACTTAGCATCCATTACAGCTTCCTGAGATCTGGCCGACAAGTCAACATTTGCAAACCATTATGGAAAGTCAATTGCTCTAGCCCACTGCTGTTTCAAGACAACGGCAGACCACACACTACACAGCAGACGGTCGCTGAATTAAAGCTCAGGGTCAATTAGTGAAACAAAGATAACGCTCATCAACGACATCAACACATTGTAAGCCAGGCTCATCGGTGACCTACAAACATTGGATTTACTATTGTGTCTGGTTTTTTTTAATAATAGGGAGCAAACGAGCTGGAAGGTCACCTGATGGAAAGCCCTTTCCTTCTCTTCCTTCTCTTCAGCATCTCGTGACACCAGTGGTGTTGCAGTTGCAACACCACTGGTGTCACGAGATGCTTTGCCTGCCTTTCAAAAAGGAATACGCTCTTTTCTTGTAGACCCCGATGTCATACCCTTCCCGGAAACACCGCCGCTGGGAGACCGTTCCATATTTATTTTTTGGTAGTCAACGACTAAGCTGCACAGGATAATGTAGGTCCTCATGGTCGTGGTCGTCGGACGCTTTGGCAACGTTGCAACAGCACGTAGACTAACCCCCTTATTCATGAAAATGGACTCAACGCTAAAACATTGTTTAAGCAATTGACGTGTTATACCTATGTCACTTACTCGCGAATGGCGGCAACAACTAGAATGAAAGTGACAAAACGATAGAAAAGTTATCGTGTTGTTGAAGAGCTGGTTAAGTTTTTATGACTAACGGGGTCAGGTCTTCTCACAACAACACTTCGGAGCAACGGATCTCACTTCAAGAGATTATCGCTCTCTCTCTGTTTTCTATATGACAGACGATGTCACATAGGAAACATTAGTACTACTTCGATAAAATGCCTTTGTTTTCTGATATTGTGGCCGCTTCAGAAAGTGCAAAAAAATAGCAGCTACTTTAATGAATTGTATAAGGTTTTTTCTACAGTATACACGTTATTAGTCCATATTCTGTAACGTTGCCAAAACCTCCATCATTTGAATCCAATTATGGATACAATGATTGGCTTCACCTATAGACAGCAGACCAATTCAATACATAATGCATGAGCAAATGCCGCAATAGTGATGTCCTTCCAAACAAGGACACTCACTGCCGCACTCAGAGACGTCAATTAATGTTAATGGTTTATTACAGTCAAAATTCCATTTTAAAAAGAGACTTTATAACAAATAGAATAAAGAACATTTAAGAATGTAAAATTTTGACTCTAATGAACCATTAACGTTAGTTGACATCTCTGAGTACGGCAATCAAATTGTAGAATTACCTCTGTCCAGGTTCTCCCGATGAACTATAAAACATGAAGATCTTCAAGAGAGGTTTGAAAAGGTTTTAAGGGAAAATGAGTTGTGACAGCGAATTGGCGACGATCGCTACTTTCTCTAAATTTCGTTTATTTTCGCAAAAGCTGAGCATCTTGACATCACCATCCAGGTTACGGGTCCTGAATTTGATCTCCACCTAGAAAAACATAAAAATATAAATCATTCTTCGAAATTTATGCATGTGATTATTTGAATTGTTAATGTTTATGTTGATTCTTCTTGAAATTAACCAATTATTTTGTTTTTGACATAAATTTGAATACTCCGTTAAAAGCGCTGCATAGTTTGGGTTCAGTGGGCGTGTAAACGTTTCTCAAAGCTAGAAAAGTGTTTTAAGGACGTTTTTTTATTTGTAATAAAATTGTTCCGGTGGGAACCCTATCTGGCTGTCAATTTTATGTTATCTACCACACCCTGGTGTCGGATAAAGTTGGTTACACTCTTATCTGCCATTTTCGACATGGGTAATAATGTGACCCACAGAATTTTATTAGTATGTGCGATTTTTTAAATTTTAAGCTAGTATTCCACTTCGTCCTCTTGAATTTATCTGACTTGACTTCAACTCGGTAATGGAATTATTTATGTGTGTTCAAAGCACTGCATAATTATTTCGGTTATAGTACTCGTATTAGTCCAGATTTTAAAGTCCTGGCGATGCTAGAACGAAACTAGTCAACGATCAGCCTTCATAAGTCCCACTGTTGGAAATAGTGGACACCTCAACTATGAGGTGGTATGAGCCATATACTATGGCAACATATGTTTTTAACGAGGGTTGTTAGAGAGGTATGGAAATCTATAAGACATACTAAGGTGTTCGACATATACCGCGAACCCCTTGCCCCATTGTGATGCCCGAAAAATACATCACTAAAGGAGATCCTCCTTTGCCTCAGCTCCGGCGCAAAAGTAATATCCTTTTATTTTAGAGTACAAATAGAGAAAATATCACTTATTGCCGCACTCAGAGACGTCAATTAACGTTAATGGTTCATCAGAGTCAAAATTAGGGACGTAGGGACGTAAGGAACGTAGGGACACTACGAGATGGCATATTAATACAGGGTGATCTTTTTTCTTCAAAATGCTGTTTGATTTTAAATTATTGAAGTTCGATCATGATATACATGCTTATATGCCATAATTGCTTTATTGCTATGTTAATTAACTGAAAAAGACGAATAAAAAAATATATTTTACACAGCCGCCTATGAAAATTCAACGGGCAAAAAAATATATTAGCACGAGAATTTAGCAATATTATATAATTTTTTCTGTATTACTTCTCTTAAAACTGACATACATTACTTTTGCGCCGGGCATGTGGTAATTTTGTATGAGATTTGGCGGATCTCCTTTCGGTCAGGAATTCAGGATGGTCACTCATCCGATTTCCAAATTAAAACACCGAACATACAAACCAAAAACTGTTTTTATTTGTAAACATATTTGTTTCCAATTAAAAATAAAATAATAAAATGTATAGCAGTTTTGCTCCTCGGCTTCTATTTATAACGGGTTACAATATCGCTACTAAGTTCATAGTAGGACCACAGAGAATATAAATACCCAACTAGTTATTGCAGTACAACCTATTTTTGCTCGGCTTTCTAATATAATTGCAAAAACAAGCACAAAGTTTAAGTCTGTAATATCCTCTGAACTCATAACTTTTCCAGGGGCTTCCCGTAAACTATTATAGCGGTCTTGAAACTAGGAATAGAGTCATAGGTCAACGCCTTGTTTTGTTGTGATTAAGGTTAATATTATGAGCTCATTTCAGAGTATGACTGTTGTAATAGAAGGTTGTGAATGAAATTAATATGTTTAAATATGTTACCGAAAATGTGTATGAATTAGGTATTCTATGCTTTAGGCATTATGTCCACCTTTTGTACTAGTTTGTGTATCATAAAATATATAAAGTAGGTATTAGCGGCCGCTAGCGATTTTGTCAGCCTAGACTTAGGTTGAAAAAAAAGTGATATCAGTAAAGTTATATTCAGATGCATAAGCTATATTATTGTAAAGTTTTATTAAAATCCATCCAGTAGTTTTTACGAGAAAGAGCAACACGGCACGTCCACACATACAAACTTTCGCATTTATAATATTAGTAGGATAAGATTAATAGGATGTAGAACAAATTAAGAACTTAATACAAAGTAGAGTTTAGTATTCTGATCCCTAGGTTACCAGATTCGTGTAGACGCAGTTATCTTACTCGTACTACATTAAAATCATTGGAAATTAATCCAGACAGCTCCTTCTACCCCCAAACTAAGAATATCTTGTACTTTAAGTACTAATACTAAATAACGGACAAACATACTTAGATACTTTATCTTTCTAAATAAATACAATATGTACATAGGGAACCAGACAAATCCAGACCAAAACAAACAGACATGTTCACACACACGAAAGTAGTGCAGGGACTGAACTGGCGCCCTCTGGTGTGGTAGGCAATTTTTTTACCATTACACCAAATAGGCCATCGGTTTATAATTCCAGAGACCCCGTTAGCTCTATCCTCTTGGCTATTGCTATTCTTGTTTACTGACTACAAGATATATCAGATGATAGTGTTATGTCTAGTAGTTGAATTCATGCCATCCGAATACCAATGATGTCGAAACCTTACACCACATACATAGATCGGCCTTGTAATTGATAGTAACCAGACTCTGATGTAGTGTACAATAAACCTCAATGTTTGTATTGTCACAGAATACTAGAAGGGGCAGAAGGCGCACTTCTAAACGAAACTCAAACGGATATGATTCCTGCCGTAACGGTGATAAGCTCCAATCTAAATCGCATTCGCACTTCTAATACCTATATTCACCTAGGACCATCCGTGTCCGGGTAGGCGAAAGTGAATTCACCTAGTTTATATCGATTTATTATTTATAGTTTCTAATAAACTTTTTCTTGATGATTATAGAATCGAAAGTAATTATCTACAATGAGTGATTTAAATATGCATCCGGCTTCGCTACAGTTCTATGCTCTATGTAACAATTTCGATATAAAATTAAAAATAACGTATGCTGGATGCACTCCGGTAAATGGGCCCAAATTACCACTCTATGGCACACCCAACCAATGGTTGTTCCCGAAGAGGAAGGCCTGCGAAAACCCTACTATCCAATGAGGAGCAAATCGCATCGCATCGGGTTAAGGAAGTTGGGGAAACTGCCTGCAAAATACGCCCATTTATTTCCATTAAACTGCCATGGTCCAGTATCCTGAGACAGAACGACTTCCGTCTAGTCAGCTAGTGTAAACTAATTAGTAACGTAGATAGAAGCTACGGCTGAAAATAAAACGAATAAATACAGAAATCTACGAGTATCCTAACGTCGTGTCGCGTTAGGTGAACTAGGTACCTAATTGTCTTCCCTCGTATTTGAGAGCAAACAAAGCAACCATCCATGGCTCCAACGATCCAATTGTTATTAACTTGGTTAACATCCGGTATCCTGGGATATGCTTAATTGGTGTCACTTTGGGGGCATTGACTTAGACTTAGAGGGTAGTTATTCAGTAATTGGCTAACTAGTGAACAAAGCTACATTTCTACTACCATATAATTTCTTGAGTAAACGCGGTTCTCATTTTGGTTCACTCTGATGATTTAGTGCTTCCAGTTATTATTATCTTTTACTTTTATACACTTGTACTTGGGTCTGGAAACCCGAACAAAATCCTAAGTAGCTTAACTAAGGCATGCGTTTTAGTCTGGGCATTGAAAAAAGTTTAGCATAGCATCCCTGCATACGAGACGGTTCACAACTCTTTTCAATAACTCTTTTTTGGTCTTTTAAAACTGAGTTCTGATAGTTTAATTCCTAATACTTATGCTTATGAGTAGTCCTTTTGATAGCTTTTCAAAACAATTTGTGGGTAACGTTAGTTCAATTGTTTTAAAAAAGCTTACTTGTACTCGAAATAAGGCTTGTTTTTCTGTCTTATTGCAGGATAGTCTTAAATAAACTGTACAATATCCAGGTAGAAATGCGGAAGTTCACAAAAAATGAGAATCTTGAATGGGGATTCTCATTTTGCTTTGCAACGATACAAACAAAGAAATACTTTTTTCCTTCAATTTTACATTCTATGTCTTCAGTTCACTAATCACTTTCTAGCTAGTGCTCGCTCTCTGTCTATTTTCATTTTAACAGGTTTTTTTCCATTTGAATTTGAATTCACAGTTTTACAGTACACACTCAATGTGCAAACGGTCCTAAACTGAAGCATTGGAATTTACTAATAACTTGTGTTATTGTTTCAGGTGCTAGAAAATAAGTGAAATATGAACGACCACAATAAGAAACGAGCAAATAGTTTCCGAAAATTATTTCCACATATATTTTTTTCACATAAAAGCAAAGATAAATCTGGCAAGGATCCAAGAAATCTGAAGAATAATACAGAAAATGCATTGGTTAGTAATCAATATCACGACCCTCAAGCAGTAATTGCAAAGTCAAGCAGAGCTAGGGAAAGTAATGATGAAAACATATATGAAAATTTAGCCATTTCTCGGCATAAAGTCGCAGTAGCTGAATTTCCAAACCATGATATTCCTAGCAATCACTCTTCTAGCAGTACGCTTGTCTCAGAGAGTGTTAAGGAGCAATCTTTGAAAAAAAAATATGACAGCGAAATATCAACTTATAAAGGCAATGTATACACAGATTATACTGCTAGCCCACAAGTACCAAAAAGACCACAAAACGAAGTTAGTACTGAACCAAACAACATGACAAATGAAAGAAAAAAATATCCGGATGTGTATTATCATTCACTAGAAAAGCTAACTGACAAAATCTCTCCTCTTGATGAAATACACATCTACAGAGGGTCTAATACTAGAGCAGATCCTTCACCTGTTGGTGCAGAAATTAAGAAGGTTAGTACTACATTCCTTATATCACCAAAAAAAGAAGCTGAAGTTCGAACAATTCAACCTAATAGAGCCCGAAGTTTATCACTCGATAAAAGCAATGATAGAACTAGACGAAGAATTTTAGATGGAAATGAGAGGCTAAGAAATGAAAATGTTGCTGAAAAGCCTTACAATTATTCAGCACCGACATCACCCCTGCCAGTTAGTCATAGAATTCCACATATGCCCAAAACAGTGTCTCCCTATGAACAAATAAAGAGAACCATGATCGAAGCTGAAGAAAAAAGAAATTCTCTGAACAGATCTAGTAAAGGAAATAAATTTTCTTTCACCACTGGATCGATAGACTATAGTGAATTAAGGGCAGCGAAAGAAGCATTACCTCGAGACAATGTGAAGTTGGATGATGTAGCTGTTGAGAAAGAAAGAACTCGCTTGAAAGTTGAAGCATTCTACTGGCAGAAATTGAAAGAACAGAAGCAAAAAGAGGATGAGTTTCTATTAGGACAATCAATGCATTCACCTGGTAATCATATTTCGTATAGTACAACATATTCTCAGTCTAGTTGTAGTACACCAAATTCATTTGTAAATGAACCAAGAAGTTGTAGTTTACCACGGGGAAAAGATTTAAGAAATTATGTGGTTAATCAACCTGTGTATTACGCATCGCCATTTGCTAGAAACGCACCCGAAAGACGCACAGACACTTTCATTAAAAGTCGTGACTCGTATGATACAGACATTGTATACAGACATCCCGAAAAATTGCTTGTGAAGAATTTTATTACGCCAATGATGGTTGTACAAGATCAAAAGCCAGTACCTATTTTCCAACGCGGGTCTCTAACTCGAGAATCGAGGGATAGTAATCAGCAACCAAAACGAGTCAGTTTTGAAGAGCAGTACTCATGTAGAACCACTGCAGAGTTGAATGAGGCCGCTAGAATGGTTGAAGCGAACTTGAAAGAGACGACCGAGTGTGAAATAACAATTAAATCTCGGGGTGAGTGTTCGCCAAGTGCTTTGAGAGTCGGAATCTCGTCCAAAAGCCCATTAAATATCCCGCCGAGACCGCCTGTTCGCACAACAAGTGTCAGCAGTATTGGTAAAAAAGCAAAAGCACTAAATTATAAAATACACAGGAATCTGCCTCCGACTGGCCAGTTGATTTATTCAGAATCGGAAAGTGGCTCCGAAGCTGGAGAAATACAAAGGATTCTGCAGGACAACTCGCGAAAAGGTAAGTCAACCGTTTTTGTTCAATTTTTTACTTTCAAGTACTTAGTTCAAGTTCTTTTAGTTCAAGTACTTAAGTTGGCACTGTTATATTTTGTCAACTTAAGATTTATTTATTTTCGTTGTACAGTCGGGGAATGACAGGGTTGACCACCCTAAGATCCGTTTTTGCTTGCTCAATGATGACATTGACAAGATCAATTTGGTTCAACTGTCAATCGTGAAGGAACATACGTCTAATCGAATTTTAGTTTTATTGTCAGACAATAAAGCATACTTCTCGGCCTACTCTAGCCTGTTACACAATTTAAAAAGGTAACTTGTGCTTGCAACGCGTAAATGAATGTGTTTGAAAACTGGTCAACCTTTTCATTCCGCGACTTCACTCGTAACCGAACCTTAATTAACCACGGTATAGATAAAGGCTGTTAGATCTCTAGACAATCTAGAAAGCCTGAATAAGATCTGACAAAAGTCAGATTTAGATCTCCGAAACTATGAGCTCTACGAGTATATTGCACATCTTTCGATATACTTACGTTTGGCTTCGGTTTATTTTACTTTTGTTTTTATATTTACTCTAGCTACCGTATTGTCGCCTATTCCAGAAAAACTTGATAAAAATATTATTAAATTAATAAAATTAAACTACAATTTATTGTTTTTTCACAATCATAAGGGTATGGAATGGAAAAAAGTAACCACGAAATATTTTCATGCATTGTAAGCAGTGAAACATAAAAATAATCGATCTAAGCACCACCCAGCCAGGCACCTACACAAACTTTAGCAACTGGAAAGCCTTAAGTGCAATACTGTCGAAATACAATGCTTGACTTCTGATAGCCCATGCTCCGCTTCCAGTTTTAGGCTTGAACTTGAATAGCCAATCCTAATTCGCCAATCGACCGGGAGTCGAGGAAAGGTTCATAATCGTATAGCGCCGACAATTTCAATTGAACTGGGCCCCAAGTCCGCTAATTTTATAACGCTTCAATTGAATCGTAGTTGAGTCTCAATAGTCTAATTTGACATATTCTTCATAGAACACTACTCGACTAGAATAGCGATAAATTTCCATAGCGGTAGGCTCGCCCCTTACCACGTTGAATTCCCTTGGCAAAATGTGAGTTTCTGAATGTTCCGTTCGCCAAAACGGAAAGAATCAGTGTGCCTCTGAATAACCCATTAAGGATTTGGTCGTGAGCTCTTTTGACATTTTATTCAGCTTTTGAGATATAGCGATCGTTCGTACGGTAATGATTTCTTATATCACGTTGTTGGCAAGTTGTTGCTGTATACATTTTACATATATTTTAATAAATGACGTCATTGATATACTACATTACATACATCTTACTGATTACAAAATCAGAAAGTGTATGTCCACATTATGTTGAATAATGATGAACTTGAGTCCACTTTTTATTTAGAAACAAATAATATTTTTTGATGAAATAATAATCTTACCCATTTTTTTTACATCTCTCCTGTCATCATGGTCTGCTGGAAGATATCTCTTTTTAGAGATAAGTTTACCTGTACTTGTTCAGTCCTAAATGTTGTACCACTGGAAATATGTGCTTGTGTATGAATAAATATAATAAAAAATAATGAAGCGTATTATAATTCAAGACATAATTTTAAAAGCTAGCGAATGGTAAGGTAATTACGGTTTGGTGCCAGTGTAAGAATATCTGGGTCTCTGACAGATTAAAATGATATTCTAAAGCTCATTGTTAGAAAATAGTTCTATAGGCTAGTTCAGAATCAGTCTCTGTTTGAGAACTAGTTTAAAACGACTACGAGTTTGTTTAGTTAAATAATTAAATGTTTCACCCTCTTTATGCAATGCGCGTAGCCACTACTATGTTTAAATTAACTCAGCGCACTGCAGTTGATTTTGCAGTTACGATTTAGTTTCGTGCCATCCCTCTCTATATTTAGAGGAATATAGAGAGGGATGACACGAAACTCAATGGGTAGAGACCCATTGCTTGTGTTTTGAAAGAGTTTTTCATATCCACATACGCGTTACGCGCAAATAGAATATTGTTTGTTCGGAATATTCCAATTAAAACCAACGTTTGATACTGTTCGTTTTTCGGAAACGGGTTGCAGCCAATTCGTTTTTCATTCGCGCTCGCTTTTTCGAGTGGATAAAGTTAGGATTTATTCAGACATTTTGGTGCCACTATTGATTGAATTACCAAATTCGTCATCCTCCAAAATTCTCTCTCAAAATGCTGTACCGAAGGTTGTCTGGAAGAGATCGCTTTATAGCGATAAAGTTTGTCCCTTTACCGAAACTCAGTAAAATGTATTTTTGTGCAATAAAGATTATTTTCGTTATGTCACCTTAAATTCAATAAATTGACTGACTTGCAATAATAAGTATTCACACACAATACGCTTTTGACTTTATCCCTCGTGGGTAGTCAGAGGGATGCTAGCTGTTGCCGTCATGGTAAACGTAACAGTAGAAGCCCTCCTTTCGCCAATCAAAGAATCCAATGTGGCAAGGGGCTAGCCTGCCGCGCCGTTATCTGGGTTCGGTATCAGCGTTTTTGTGTCCCAGTAAGTAGCCTGTAGAGGAAATTCTCATGGATGGATGAAGTTATGCCGGACTCCTAGGTAAGATCCCGGCTGTGTTTAAGTAGGTACTTAAACCCCACGGCACTCAACCATGGCACTTCCAAACAATCAAAGTCCAGGTCTTTTCAGATTGCTTGTACAAATAAATAGTCCTCTGGATCCAAGTGAGCTAAAATGCGAATGGAATAAAAGAGCGATATTTCCCTTTGAAGATTAACATAAGGGACCAACAATATGTTACGTTGCGTTATATGTACGTGTAACGGTCAGTGGTTTTGTTGCAGAATTTGCAAAGCAGATTCCGAACAGAACCGTCAGAAACAGAGCAGACGGCGGTTTGATCTTTTTGACAAGTTGACGGTTTAAATTTCGTGATTGGCCTCTACTCTGGTTTGCTGTTTCTAATTTCCTTACTATCTTTTCATTAAGTGCATGCAATACTAACTTGTATGATGTTATACTATGCTACTCAGTTTGTCACAAAAAGAGCTTCAAGGACTTACGTATTTTCTGATATCACCACGAATATACAAGGGCGGCACTGCTCACAAGTCCGTCGCCTGTTAAATATTCCATAATAACGCCCGCAAGTAAAATAGTAGCCAAAGTAGCCACAAAGCAAAAAACTCCAGAAACTTATAACACTGTTTTGCTTTTTCATTTCTTAAAAATTGACTTTAGTAAAACTTGGTTAATCCAAATTAACGCCAGCTATATAGACATGCTAAAGGACGTCAAAAAACCGTCTCTGCTATTATAATCGGCCAGGCGTCAAATGCAAAGCTTACAAATGGGACTTACCTCCCACCTCCATTTTAATGTCACCCCTCTCGTAATTTCATCCTATTTAGTATTTTTTGTAGAAATCTAAATTAAATCAATTAATCATGAAATAACGAGTTTTAATAAGCTCCACTGTGTCCTGAAGACACACAAATAGTGCTGTTGCTAAGTATGTAAGTATTCACATCCACAGAAAAAAAAACAGTCAGGAAAGTGCTGTCGCACAGAAAAGTCAATAAATTCAGTATCAAAATCATCTCAGAGCCTTATGGAGCTACTAACACCCACATCCTAATATCGGATTTAAGCTGTCAACAACACCTCATTTCCATATACGGCACTTATGTAAGGGTCAGGCAGGAATACCTAAGCAAACTTTCGCGAAAACGTTTGCAATAAAAATATTTCACGCTTCATAAAATCAGCTTCAAACTTCAAAGTAGAACCATTCTAATTACTGTTTGCTGAACCATACGGAATCTAAAGAAGAAATAAATCGTTAGGCAGAAATTCCCTGAAGGATTTATAATCTTCGATTGCTTTCTGCAACGTTAGTACTGCTCAGAAATAAGTTCAAAGAAATAAGGTACCGCAGGCTCTTGGAAAGTAGATTACTAAGCTGCTTACTCCTCCTCCAACTGAGGAAGTTAGTATTGCATGGGAAAAACGAAAAAGAATCCGACTATCAATGGCATCTTCTTAGGTTGTGAATTTTTATCAGTGACACCCTTATAGAAAATTTTGAATGCCACGTTATTCTTAGTGGCAATATTAGTGCTTTGCGTATCACAATGCAACTGAACGTTATCCGCTTACATGTTTTTTCAATGACTTACCCCCTTATCATAAAAACTTAAACAGCTCTTCAACAACACGATAACTTTTGTATCCCTTTGTCACTTTCTTTCTTGTTGCTGCTGCGATTTGCGAGTCAGTGACATGACACTTTAATTGCTTAAACAATGCTTTAGCGTTGCGTTCGTTTTTATGAACATTTATGGGGATAGTGTGGGACCGCATTCGGTCAGTGCGTTGCGTTGCGGCACCTGCGGTGTGTTTTTTTCCCTAAACAATAAACGAGGTTCGTTACAAATCACAAAAACTGCTCGGAGATGTGTGGATTTTTAGGGTTTGGTCGTTATTGATATTGAAACGATACATCTGCGTGTTTGACTGTCGAAGCAGATAACACATTATCGTTTCTTTATCAACGACTAATTTCTACATTAAGCCTTGTCTTTCGTACCAGCTTACTTCTTCTTCTTCTTTATTTCAGTGGTCTGACAGGGTTTTTAGGTCTAATTTGACACTTTTTCTATGAAAAAAATTACATATTTGACATTTGAGACTCAATTACGATTCAATTGAAGCGTTCTAAAATTAGCAGACTTGGGGCCCTGTTGTTGTTATTATTTTCGATCGGGGAAACTGGCAGTAGATCGGTCTGCCTATTTGGGCCATTTCAACTATTTCCCCAGGCTCCGTGGGAGCCTCATAGTCATAATTACTATTGTTGAATAGGTACCTGTTCTGTCTGCAATAAAGAGTTTCATCAAACAAATTCTGTAGCATCTCTTTGAAATTTTTCAAACATTCATAGTTCCATTTTATTTATGATATTTTAGCTGCGAATAAAATGTGTGGTGCATGAAATGAAGTAAATAACTGTGATAAAAATGCAAGAAATGTGCGATCCGTTCTCTTACAACACGCAAGTTTAAAATTGTTTTGCAATACGTAGACGACAGATACTTATTCGCCATTTTGCTTTTGAAACTTGAATCATTGCTTGATGGACAAAGCTATTAGTTCGAAATCTAATAGATCGGAGTTTCAAAGATTACCATGTTATACGATGATAGATTTATGTGTCAAACAAATGTATCAAGACTTAATCGAATGAGGTTCAAATTTAATTTTCTATAATGAAAAAATGATAGAATAGTTTTTAAGACCTTGAAGAAGAAATAAATAAATAAATGAAGTTTTAGCCCTGTATTTTATTCATATGTTTTTGTCTAGTATTTCTTAAGATTCATTTCATGTATTTATGTTAATTTATCCAGCAACTTAGTTCACTCGAATTTGTATCTAAATTGATCAAGGCCTTTTAAAACCATAAATATTTTTGTATGCGGACGAGTTACCCAACCCCCCTCCCTACTCCCTTAACACCACGCTGAGTTCATCTGTAAATCTGTCGTACAATCACCTACTTTAAAGATCAAATTCATGTTATGCTAGATTAAGTAATATTGTAACAACATTTGATAATCCTAATAAAGAAGATAAACATTTGTTAAAACTATAAATTTCCAATAGCCGGGTTTTCAGCTGGCTTCTATTATATACTAAAGAAAGGTTTTTACTATTCAATTCAATTCTCTTTATAAATAAAAACAACACTTCTATCTATCTAGATACATTTTAAACCTTTTTAATGCATGGTAAAACTGCCAACAACCGTATTTCTACCGCATGGTAGAAATACGGTTGTTGGCAGTTACACTACAACACTAAAATTGCAACATCAGTGCATACTGATGTTGCAATTTTAGTGTTATTGACCAAGAAAGTTTAAAGAAATGTATGTTATTTGATTTTTTGGATTTGTGTCCACCTCGAGTAGAAGAATAATAGGAGAAAATTCACTGTAAAAAAACAATAATATTTGACAGAACGTCGTCTATCGGGACAACTAGTAGGTAACCATAGTATGTTCGCGTTAAGAATGCAGTAATTTTTTATTTTTCTAAACTCGGGTAAAAAACCGTTGCATTTGAAAGAATCCGTTCATTTGGGCACTGTAAACCTGGCTTTCTAATTGGGAACGATTTTATTGGTTAGGAAGCGTGTTAGGTCGAGGGAAAAAAATAAAATCACTGCATTCTCAACTCGAACGGACTATACATACAATCAAAATTGAACATGACGTACCTTCTCACACACAGCTAGTACTGCCTAGGCTGTAATGAACGTGTCTGAACCATAGATCAATTATGAATTTAGGCTAGACAAAGGGGTCGGTAAGGGGTCGGCAACGTCAATGCGTCCAGCGTGCCCACTTTGAGTAGCGGCTAGTGTGGTGAATCGACCAATCAGGGCAACTGTTGTGAAATATTAACTCGAGATTCACCCGATATTGCTTTCTGCATATCCTTATATTTTCCCTATCTTTCAATCCGTAACTTTTTGAAAATAGAAGCTTTCTCTGTTTCAACTATTTGTTGGAACTATTTCTAAGATGGATAGACGCCCCCCGCCGGACCGCGACCCACAGGGGGGATCAGCTACGGATCACTGGCCCCACCAACCGATTGTGTAACACGCGCCTCAAGGAGCTTGCAGACCCCACTGGGCCCACAACCCCACGTGTCGCCCTTACGGGCTGCAGTGAATGGGGTGACCAAGTCCACCACACTGTCAGGCCTGAGTTCTCTTGGCTTCCGGCTCCCTACCACCGGTACTGAGACCCCTCGCCACGCCAAAGCGAGAACTCATGATTGGGAGTTGATGCGAGGCCTGTGCTCAGCGTGAGACTTTGTATAGGCCATTTATGTAACTCAATCTCTGTGAAGTGACCAAAGTTAACTAAACATTTCTATCGATTTCAAAGTGTCATCGGTATCGCAAGTTCTTCTTAAACCGTGAGTTCAAATGGTTAAATTCACAAACGCAGTAACTTCATCTCTTGTGACTTGAATGATTAAATGCACAAGCAGCACTAATGGAATAATACATTTAACTCTTGAAGACTCCTCGCTGGCTCAAGTTTGTTGGACTGCTAGTTCTGATTTTGAGATATCCTTGTCACAGTAAACACAACAGTGGGTTATCTAAGGCCGCCCGACGAGTTATTAGCCTAGCGTGCTCACAGACACGCGGCACAGCCCGTACGTACTGCCGCCATCTTATTCCCCCTTATTTTATGCTAGCGTGAGCTTGAAATCGCGTGCCGACACGGCGTGCGACGCGCTCGCATATATTCAAACCGAGAGCGGCACGTTTGTGTGTAGATATTTTACTGTTCTCTGTTTACTGTGTCCGTGTCGTCGCTAGTAACTAAGCGGTTTGTCCGTCGTGTTTAATTTAATATCAAACACAAGCGAGTATTTGCATAACATTTAACTTCGGATCGGAGTTCAATTAAAATCAGCATATCTAGTTACGTAACTTTGAAGTAAGGAAATGGAACGATAAGACGAGTATCTTAAGAGTCTTATATCATACATAATAAATAGATTTATTTCAGTTAATTAACATAGTTGGTTAGGCGTTTTTAAGAGAAATCTGAAATACCTAAACCTTGACAGAAGCAAAATGATTTAATGATGCTTACCCAAAATCTGTGTGTTTTCTTCCAAACCACTGTATTAAGAACAACTACAAGTACAAGTTTTCAAATTGGCATTCTGTAATTTCAGGAAATGCGGTTCTTAATAAAAAATAGAAGTACAACTAAATTATGAATGGAAAAATTATAAACAAAATATAAAACCTGTAAAATTACTATATGATACATGAGCGCTTGAGCTATGGAGGGCTACTACTTTCAGTCTAATTGTTTTTATCAGCCTACTCTGCCCACAGTTGGGAAAAGGTTTCCCTGTTTCTTCTCCACTAAATACTTTCCTGAGCTGAACTACACCAATTGGGTTTAGCACGTCTCGCCATCGCCTTATGGGTCTGCCGCGAGGTCGTTTTCTGCCTCGGGGCACCCAATCAGTCGCCCATCATAACCCATAACTCGTCTGACACCGGCAGTCATGTCAAACCCAGCCTTTAAGGCTTCAAAACTTGCTAACAGACACAAAAATAGCTCTCGACTACGTTTATAAACCCTGGATATTCTGAAAATTCCAGAAAACTCACTCTCATGACCAAATATCAAAATATTCTGAAAAATATCTATGAAATCGGATTGTTAAAACTGAACCACACATATCCTATCAATCCCGTTAGTAGTTTGCTTGTATTGAATTCTGCCTCCGGGCGAAAAAGGATAGAAGCCAGCTACGTAGAATTCAGTAACCCTTATTTTAAAATTCCACCTACAATATTTCAACAGTGGCTTTTTGATTCGGGTGACGGTTTATTTACATTTTCCATAAAAGTTCTTTTTGATACACCACACAGCAAAAGTTTGCGATAACACTACTTGTTTGCGGCGTTTCCAGAGTTTCAGTGTAAAATGTATGCTGCTAAAACTTTTGTGTTTATCATGGTTTCAGAAACTAAAAGACAATGTATAGGCCGTTGACTTGGTAGGGCTTTGATGCAGAACTACCCTAAGGCCCGGCGCCCATTATCGGCATCAGCAAGGAAAAGGATCCTTCGGCATCCTACATGCGAGCGCACACTATCGGCAATTATGCTTGAGGATGCCGAACCGCAGGTTGCCTCGGCGCCGGCGGCGTACCGAAGGATGCCGAAGCATACTGAAGCATCCTGAAGCATGCTCAAGGCTGCCGATACAGCAGCCTCAAGCATGCCGAAGCGGTATTTTTGTATTACGAATACATATCACGGAAATTTCTGCTTTATTGCCATTATGTTATAGTATATTGCTATTTGCCACCTAAAATCCTGAGGCTTGCCGATGCCGATAGTGGGCGCCGGGCCTTATGCGGTTGCTAGTGATGTAAGTGAACTATCGATAGCTTGCCAATCATCAATCTGTTTGCGGTTTGTGGTAATGGCCACAAACTAGACAATCTGGCTTGAGCAATTTGATTGGTACCCACCCCTAATTCCATCGGCACTGTCTAGTTCGTATTTACCTACAGACTATCTAGTTTATACATTTTACTAAAACTGGTATTTTATGTTTGTTTGTGTTTGTTGTTGTTATTTGTGTTATCGAATAGACTCGAAAATATACTTACTTACACTTATACGACCAAACAACAGCATTATAAGTCCCACTGCTGGACGCAATGTATTTGTAAGAGGGGTGATACACCTAGGGGGCTAGGCTATGGCTTGGCTATGCAAGCGCGGTTCAGTTTTATTTCCTTCCGATTTTGTCCGACATAGTTGCATGGTTGCATCGAAACAGTCGTGATGGGGGATGGTCATGTCAACCTGTAATTTTATCAATATGCGCTAAGGCCGAATAATCTTAACGCCTAACATCTTGGAAATTTTGGTCGGACCCGATCTGTCGTTGCCGATTCGCTGTTGCCCTTGGGTTACTAGCACCTCACTTCCTATTAACTAAAGTTGAAATGACTTGAAACTAAGTTGTCCAATTCTTCGGCGTAAGACAAAAATATCGATTCATGAGAAGTAAGAAACTTCTAGTGCCTCACTACTGCCGCCGTTGCTCTCTTGTTTTAAAGCCTGGCTTTGGTGATGTGATGTAAACTGTGGACAGACACACAGTTGCTAACTCTGCTGCTGACATGCTCGTAATTGTGACTTTGCGGGTTCACTAAATATGTTTATTGTTTACTTTGTGCGCGGTCCGTTTTGAATCATAAGTGATATAAGCGCGCTCACGTTGCTCACGCCTCATACAAATCATTAAAAGGCATGACGATAGGATCAAATAAACAACGATTCAAATATTCTAGGGGAAAATACATATCAAGAGGATCTAAAAGACTTGTTTAGTTTTTTTTTTAAAATCTGGTATTAATTACATTCTAGTTAAAGTCAAATGATAAAATACTGCAATTCGCCATTTTGACTCAAACACCTGTCACGAATCCTGACGTAGTGACGTGTAGGGAGTGCCTTATGAAATCAAACAAATGTCACTGTCGTAGTCATACAAGTGAGTTTGACAGACAGGTGATGTTTACTTAGGAGTGACGTCACAGCGGACGCCATGATACATGCGAGCTTTTTACGCGCGCTTTTGATTAATACTAGAAAAATGTCCTCAAACTTTGAGGACAGGAGTATCATTAAACCGACCTTTGAAACCGAAATAAAGTGTTTTTTTCGTATACAATACATGTGTACCTTTATCACGGAAGAAGATTTCAAAATTGTTCGTCATTCCTATTCGGGACGCTTGTGAGCGCGCTAATATCACTTTTGACTCAATTCGGAACGCAGCTTTATCGCTAGCTGTTGACTCTGACTTCTTCCTCGTGTACTTGGCTCATGAATATTTAAGTGATCCAACCTGAAGGTGAATTTAAAGGATAAGAAAATATTTGGTTAAAAGTGAGTATAACTTTAGATATAGGGTGATTTGGCAAGATATGAGCAAATTTTAAAATAATAATTTTAGTATAATATAACACTGCTTCTTTAATCGTAAATATCTTAAAAAGATAAGTACAAAAGATAGTTTTCATTTCGATAAATATTGTTTATTACTACTACTACTATACTAGCATTTAGCTAGTTATTCGGATTGGCACGGGATGCAGCTGAAAGTATGTTTTCGAAATGCAACTTACGTTTGAATTCCGGAATGCACGGAAAAACTGTCAGAAACATCGGAATGTATATGAATGGAGTGGAAGTATTTCCGTCTGTCTGTAACGTGTCCGCTAAAAGCTTTGCTTTCATTTATTTTCACAAACCGAGGCATGTGATTGAAACGTCAACGGAACTAAATGGTTTAAAGGTAATAAGTATTTTCAGAAGGATATCCTCCTTCATGAAATTCTCTTCTCTTGATATAGATTGTGTAAAATAGAGGAATGAAAGGTAAAAGATGATAATCGTAATGGAAATATGGAATAGTCATGAAATGGAAGTAGTGAAAGACTGTGATAGAGTAAAAACGGAAAAACCGCCTGTAATAACAATAATTAAATATTTTTTATTGAACTGTCACAGTCCAATAGTAAATCATAAAACGACCTATGTCTGGACCAGGACAACTAGTTAGATACTCAAAGTAATATAACCAGTAACACTGAAACCTGAGTAGAGATCGTCTAAGCTGAAATGACGCGCCCCACCACCGCATTTACGCACACAAGCCAAATTCAAATATGTACGCCATACACAAACATGTCATTATGATTGGTTGTTCAGTCCCTCCACTGTAAACACAAGTGAATTTCAAATATGGACGCAATACATATAGGTACATGCAATTTTAATAGGTCGTTCAGTTGCCGGTTTGACGTTTGAGCCAAACTGTCAACTGAACAACCAATCATAATATATTTCATTGAACATAATATATTTGTAATAAGCTTGTGTGTGTAGATGCGGTGAATTGGCTCATCATTTCAGCTTAGACGATCTCTACCACACCGTTGAAATAGTTCTATGTAGGTATGTTCTTGACCTTCCTTCCGCTTCTCCCATGCATTTAGTCACGCTCCTAAGTAAATGTACACAAATAAATGACCTTAAAAGTTACGAGTATAGTGAATGTCACGTTCCCTAAGCAACTATCTGTGCCATGCATCTGGCAGCAAGCTAATTTGAGTCTTGTTACAGACCCAGACCGTATAATTTTGTATAAATTTACTTTTCGGGGAGGTTTATACGCGGTACCTGTATGGTAGGGTCATTACGTCGCAGCTACTATTTGTTAAGTCAATTTATTCCATATTGGAACGTTCATTAGAATTTGTATAATTGAAGTTACTAATTATCAGCCTATGTGAAGTATTACAAGTTATCTCTACGTTAAGAAGTTTTCTCGCAGCAAAAGACGAAAGTCACAACCCGTGATAATGTGTTTCAAACAAGTGATGAAAAATTAAAGAAAGAAGGAAAGAAAAAAAATACATTAATTGTTCGGGACACCGTAACCCACAAAATATAAATGCAATGCTTGTTGTTTATAAATGTAATAGATATAAAGTAAAACTGTACAAATACAGGGTTACTTCCTTTTTTTTTTAAAATAAGCTCTTTAGAACAATATTGAACTACTTCGTCGTATTTTTTCAAACGTAGTGGTTTTTATTTAAAGTGATCTTGATGAGGTTGAAATCAACGTTCCAGAGCATAAGAATGGTTTTGTGATCCTCTAAGTTTTTTTATGAGATTAGTTGATGAGTACTTTTAACTCCTTAATTGTTACTAGAATAATAAGTTTACAAAACATATTTTGTTTTAACAAGCATCTAAGTTTCACCTTAACAGGTCCCATGTTTGTGTCTCTGAGTTTTCATACTCCTTTCATTTGGATTAAATTAATGAAATGTACTTCTATTTTATTGCCACATAATTTTGTCAACCCTACCAACCTATGCTACTCAGCCCTTAAAAGTCAATGACGTAACCCATCCCATGACCCAGGTCGATATACGAGTAAGATTCGTCGAATGGAATTTATCTCCGTTTCGCCAGTTAAACATAGTACTTTATCTCGAAGTAAGGGTGCTACCTAACGACTTAAACATAATCTATAAATAAATAAATATCCCTGGACATAATTCCTTACCGGGCCATCTACCCCCAAGATGAGCTTATTAAAGCCCGTTTTTAAGGGATACTAGACGAACGGATCAAGGTGCCCGTGGCGCAGTTGTGACAGTGATCGGCGACAATCGCTGATGTAAAGCAACAAACGCCGGGTCGGAAATGGGATGGGTGACCACCTCGACCAAAATTTAGTGATGTGTATTTCGGGCATCTCCGTGCTTCGAAAGGCACGTTAAGCAGTTGGTCCCAGCTGAAGTCGTAGATGTCAGTCGTTAAGCTTTGTCAGAGGCCCTAGGGCAGCTTGATAACATCTGACATTAAGGTTGCTCACTAACCTTACACCCCTCCAACAATCCGCACTGAGCCCGCGTGTTGGAGTATGGCTCGTTCCTCATACTTAGTTGAGGTGAGGCCTGTGCCCAGCCGTGGGACGTATATAAGCCGTTTATGTAGACAACGGATGGATAAACTTAGATAAGTTTTCTTTTGTAAATAAATACTTAATATACACTGCTCAAAAGTGTCTTGGGATATCTCAAACATTTTTATACAAAGTATAGCTATTTGGGAGGCTGTAAAAATTAAAATATTGATACCAACGTAGAATTTTTTAGAACACAGAAACTGCCATATCTGCCCTTTCAGATTGTATGAAGAAATTCATTGTAGTAGCATTATTGTACAATCGTAAGGACGTTAAAAAAATACAGATTTTTCTTTTAAAAAGTCTCAAAATTTTAGCAAAATTAAACGTTTTTTTTTGTAATTTTCTTAACCTTTATCTTATGCCTCTGTCCTCGCGTTATTCTAAGATAATGCTCAACTTGTAAACAAACTTAACTTTATGAAATATCAGAAAAATTATATCCCTATGATATAATTTTTAGACAGTTTCGATGGATGTATATAGAAAACACCCCAAAAAACAGCAATAGAAACAGAACATGTTCATACACGAAAATGTTTGTACTGTGCAGGGATCGAACCCTCGACCTTTGGTGTCGTAGCCGACTCCTCAATAATTACACAAATCTCTCGTCGAATATAGGTGTGTTGAATTAATTGTAGGTACAAAACGATCTCATTTCGGTAGGCAGGACGGTGACAGCCGAGGCCACATCATTTGCGTTTGTAGCTACAGAAGGGTACACCCCTCGAGCCTTCACTTCACCTCAAACCTCACAGAAACCATAGGGAATTAACTATTCAAAAACTATCAGAAAATCGTTTTAGCTCGGGCATAAACCAACGAAATAGCTTCCTAAATTTGGCACGATGAAAAAAGCTTTTGATCTGGGTGAGTCAGCAAATTCGTTAACCAATAAAATAAAACAAGCAGTGAATTTAGTCAATTTGCGAATTCAAGTATTTTGTCATTCCATCCTCTTGTGAAGGATTTAACTATTGAATTTCGTGTATCTCTAAAAATTCATTACATACATACACACATACATAAACAGCATATATGCGTCCCACTGCTGGGCACGGGCCTCAACTCAACTATGAGGTGGTGCAACGTAATGATTTTTTTTTAAGGAAGGGTTGCAGAAAAATTTATAATTATTTCCTTAGAATATGTTACGTTGATGGTCAGATAAAGAAAACCTCCGGATAAATTGATACATGGTGTTTATTTCTGACTTTGGCGATACAGTTATTTTGATCTCACTCTCTTAAAAGGTTAAACTATTCTAGAACACTGCTTAGATAATAAGGTCATTCGCTAAGTACCAATTTGGAAGGAACAGGGTCGCGTAACTCAGAAATTACTAAGGGTTCGTGTGGTGAGTATTATTGCATCTTGTGATAATAAAAAAACTCAGAAGGAGTATAAATAAAACATGAGAATTAGAAAAACATCAGAGCAAGCTGGTCTGCGGGTGCACTATCATAAGCAAAGGCGGGTACAACCTGGTTTCTGCTATGGTCCTCGGAGTTTTCTCACGAGGGAACCTGTGCCTCCTATGGTATGTCCTCCTACTGACGTGCCAGATCTGTGCATCCACAGCGCTTCACTGCTGTGCCATCGTGAGACATCTTCTATGAAATTGTTCAAATTACGTTCCTGGTTGAAGTGTTTGATAAAGAAGGAAGTTAAGAAAGAGTATTCATGTAGAAGGATTAATTAAGTGTTAAGAAAAATTCCCCTGAAACAAACAGGTAACAATAAGTATGCGGCTTCCTAACAAGGTTAAGCCACATGGCAGATGGGTGACCACTTTCAAAACTTACTCGGGCGTCCTGCTTCATTTTCTCTGCTGGAACACACCGATTCTACCACCCACCCAGTATGCTGGTTATAATACGGATAATAAACTAATGCTCGCTGAAACAAGAAATATGACGAAAAATCAGAGATTGCGTCAAAGAGGTAAGAACCGAAATATTTCCAAAATAAAAACTATAAAAAACATACCTCATTGTTTGAATCTGTCGCCTTCTACGACATCAACCTATTTCAGGCGATTTCATCGGCAAAGCCGGATTATAATTTATTTAACTGCACTAACACAATGGATCACACAATGTCTTCCCAAAATTAGAGAAAAAAAACTGTCTGTCAAATCACTCTAAGGAAACGTCACTGCGGTCCGTTTCACAATCGATTTTCTTTAAAAAATGAAATATTTACTTGTTGTTTGAATTTATTAATTTAAGAATTGATATCATCTAGGTACATAAGTAAATTATGTAGTTTAATTATTTGTTTACTATGTAAAAGTTCAATGATGCATTTAACCTATTAGGCTGGCCTTCAAATTATTGTCATACGTTCTGACACGTTCTGACATACATTCTGTCACATGTTCCGTTATGATCTGTCACGTTCAGTCGCGTTTATATCAATCTTCACAAAACCATTGCGAATTGGGTCTTATGACAGCAGCATAAGATGGGCTATGTAATGATTGATTTTATCCCGTCTGCACATTCATTCTATTTTATGTCGCTCATATGTCACTCATGAACGACATATGAGCGACAGATGAACGACGGTTCATCTGTCGCTCATATGTCGTTCATTGTCATGTGCCGCCCCACGGGTTAATATAAATTCAGAGGAAAAAATAAGCAACGGGCGCAATGACAAGCATCGACCTGCTTTGAAGTACCAAATATAACCACTAGATGTCGCTAGCAGTTTTGAAAACAGCGTTTGAATTATTTAACTATCAAAATATAAACGCTTGGAAAAGTGAACGTTACAGTGGAATCAGCCAACACCCGGGCTCAGTGCGGATTGTTGGAGGGGTGCTTACACCCCTCCAACAATATCCAATAGCCTTAGCTAGTGAGCAACCATAATATCAGATGTTATCAAGCCACCCTAAGGCCTCGGACTAGGCTTAACGACTGACATCTAGCGACGTCAACCGAGACCAACTCCTTAACGTGCCATCCGAAGCACGGAGATGCACGAAATACAAATCACTAAATTTCGGTCGGGATGGTCACCCATGCACTGTCACAAATGCACCACGGGTACCTCATAAATTCATTACTTTAGCATAATTCTAGTAGAGATTGCGAATAGTGAACCAACAGCCTTTAATAGCTACAAACTGGCGCACTATATCAGCAGGATCATGCTATTCTGCTTGAATTTTGAAAGTCCCAGGGGAAATCAAGTATCCTTGTGGGACTTTTAACGCTGTTGCTTGCAGTGTAGAGTCGACCTAATTCTGATGTATCGATTTTGCGACACTCAAGGGGTGAAAAATGACAGCATCCATCTCATGCATATGCATATATGTATACAGGGTGGCCCAAAAGGTGACACATTTTTTTTCTGGGTTTCTGACATCCAAGTGTACCTGAAAATACCTCATGTACCTTCCGCGATTATTCGTAGTTTTCGAGTTATGTTTTTTTAAAGTAAGTTTGAGTATTTTTGACTTGACCTACTTAAAAAAACTTACTTTGACCTACTTTTTTTCTGGCAGAACCTAGGCATCCATTATTAAATCTTTTTTTTGTAGCATCTGGTACTTGTAATTTCACCCATAAAATACCTGTCGATGGTAATGTCATTACACTCGTCTAGCGTAAAAACAAACCCTTTTTTCCATTTAACATTGATTGCCTATATCCTAGATTAGATTACCCTAGCGATTTTTGGGTGACTTCACGGGGCTATTTCGCTGCAACAAATTAGTATGTCATTTTATAGCTGTAAAATCGCCGCCACGCGCACCGCCCGATGCGATATCGCGGTTATAAAATTTAGTTTTATTTTGAAAACCATGAAAACCTTGTTTTACAAGCTTAGAGTTTCATTAATTAAAATAAAGACTATCCATAGCTATTTCAGAACATAAACTTTAATAACTTCTAAAATGGAACGCGTCAAAGAAATTGTTCTGATCGATACCATGTATTGATCATCATTAATTCAGTCAGACATTTTATTTTTTCAAATACTTCTGATATAAAACAAAGATCGTCGACGTTATATTTTCTTTTCTGCAATGAGGCGTCTGCTTTTCGCCATAATTTAAACCTTGTATAAAGTAAGCTCTAAATTAGATTTCGCTCACAATTAAATGTTTTGACTTATGATTTATACTTAAGCTACTCAAATGGTACACTAACACTGGACAAGTCGCTTGACATAAGAATCAGTAAAATCTCCACATACGGTTTTCTATAGCGCCACGAAAATACAAACATGCATAAACCCATATCCCTCAATTACTGGCAGTCATGTGTAAACAAACGAAATAATGTTTCAGTTGCAATATTGCTTTACAAAAGGTAATTGTGGCTTGTATGCACCGTTAGAAACACGGTGTTCCATTAAGAGGTGAGTTGGTAGTTCAGTTCGCATGGCTGTGGCTCAGTATAAACCATACAGTAGGTTATCTAAGGCTGCCCGCCGAGTTATTAGCCTAGCGTGCACACAGACACGCGGCACAGCCCGTCCGTACTGCTGCCGCCCTATGCCTCCCTATTTTATGCTACCGTGTGCGTGAAATTGCGTGTGCGTGATATCGCGACACGGCGCGCGCCGCGCACGCACACATTCAAACCAAGAGTGGCACGTTTGTATGTAGATGTTCTACTGTATGGTTTAAACTGTGGCTGTGGGTCGTGGCACTCGCGTCGGTGTTACCCGTGTTTGTAGAGCACATTTTGAATGAAATATTTCCTGGGGGCTGGGGTGGAGGCTTGGAGTGGGCAGAGGGAGGCGGGCATAGAGCATTCGATCGTCGACTAGTGGCGATTCTGTCTGAGATTAAATTCGTATATTGCAAGTATTTATGTAGATTCTCTTAATATTCTTTCTCATCATGGGAGTTAGTGCTTTATTTTGGGTAATCTTTTTGTTGTACAAAATAATAATAATTATAGAAAAAGTGCAAAACGACGCAAAATATTAATAAAATTAATAAGGCTGAGCATGCATATTTTTGCTATAAAAATATATCTGTTGTCTTTGCTATAAATTCTACAGGACTTCTTTTTAAGATTCACACATGCTGGGAATAATATACTAAGATTAATATTGAGATTAATATGAGATTGGTACAAATGACGGACTTAGATAGATAGATATTTTCTTTGTTACACACCAAAACCACAAAAATAAAAAATTAAGAAATACACTATTCCAAAATCTATCAATACACTATGTCGTTTTGATTTATATTTTGAAAATCTGCCTTGATGTATTTTACTGGAGTGACAAATGTTATCTGACTATTGAGCAATCAGCCATAAAACTATCAATTTACCAGTTAATTAGTCATAATCAGAAGAATTGCCTCGACAGTCGTCGTCCTGTCAAATGCTATTATTGGTCTGTCATAGTTCCACGAGAACTGAACTTGATAACCAAATACGTCGATCTTGTCCCGTAGGAAAGGTACTAAACTCAAAAATATAAGGTAAGATATACTTTATTGCACAAAGAAAACAATCACATAAAAATGCTTGCTAATCCACCTATCAAAGATGGCCTTATTGCCAAAAGCGATCTCTTCCAGCCGGTAGAGAAAAAAGAAAGACAAATAGATGTGGAAAAGGAAGGGAAATATCATGATTTCAACAATATTCCATTTTCAAAATATTTTTTCGCCTATTCGAAGCGGTGACAAATCCAACAATTCAAAAACCACGAAACTCGTCCAGCAGTTTTCACGTTAAAAGCGCTGGAACAAAATGGACTTTGTTTTACAACAAATTTTGGTTGTTTTGTAGGTGACAAAAAACACAAGGTAGTCCGCGAGACAACTATCTGAGTTGGTTACAAACTAACACTGCTAGAAACCCAGTATTTTAACTCATGGTTAAAATGCCAGCAAAATGGGAAAATAAATTCTTTGTTAAAGTTGATGAGTTATGTTACTCTTTGTATATTGTTCGTACACGAGTATTGTTCAATAAATATTTTGAACATCCAAAAACACGAAGGCAAACGGTAAACGAAAATATAAATGCGCCGCATATTTTACTGTATATTGAGCTGAAACTCACTCTGAACATACTTGTATTTATCCTAGTAATATTTTAAACGCGAAATTTTGTATGTGTGGATGTGCCGTGTTGCTCTTTCACGTAAAAATTACTTGTTGGATTTAAATGAAACTTTACAATAATTTAGCTTAGGCACCTGAACAGCACATAGGCTACAATTTATAAAAATATGTCACTTTTTTTAACCTAAGTCCACGCGCACGAAGTCGCGGGCGGCCGCTAGTTATCCCATAAAAGTGTCAACGTAAAAATCATTGAGAAAAAAATGTAGTTGTCGAGAGTAGTCTACTAAAATTTGTTTAAGTAAATAAATATTGCCTATCATCTTCCTATCTCCAGTGCAGCGTAGTCTAATCTTAGCTGATATGATGTAACGATTAACCCGGCATAGTTAATCCGCTATATTTAGACCGTGCTTTCAAGTGGATGCACACTGTAGCGGGCCTATTGTTCTGCTTCGAGCTTGAGGCAATTACACCGGCTATTGACACCGGCCGCATACATGATCGGCGTTTCCTGAAGCTGAAGCTTTCAGATCTATAGCTGAATTGGGCCTATTCGGTTAGATCACAATATGACGGCATTTCAAATTATACCTCATATCAATGCTACACTATACAGGGTGTTTCTTTTAAGGTGTCAAGCCGGCGCCAGGTGATAGTAGGGTACCATACCTATCGATTTAACCCCATGTATGTTCTACGATTTTTTGTAGTTTTCGAGATAATGATGTTTTTGTTATTCTTCATAAGCTAGCATCATAAGCTTTCATAATAATACAAGAAAACATGTCCTTTGTGGGGCATTATTCGCTGTAATCGATGCTCAAGTCTTGAGAATCGGAAATAAGTGTAATTTTCATACTTAATTATTTTCTAGTATTTTGGCATAATTTTGTCATTTCTGAGATTTATTGTCTTCTAACGTTTAAACAAAGCTCATTTGTTAATAAAACAGTCATTTTTTAACTTCCGATCATTCGAAAGTCACAACTCCTGGTGTAATAAAAAAATTAAAATTGAGGAAACCAAAGAAAATATCCAATAAAAGTCAATCGAAAAAAAAGTTATAATTATTTAAAGCCAAGTGCTCACAAATTTTTTAAAAATAACAAAAACCACATTATCTCGAAAACTACAAAAAATCGTAGAACATACATGAAAAATGAAAATGAAAAAAAATGAAAAATTCTTTATTGAACATGGGGGTTAAATCGATAGGTATGGTACCCTACTATCAGCTGGCGTCGGCTTGACACCTTAGAAGAAACACCCTGTATATGCACACTGAATACTGGAAAATCCATTAAAGTTTTAAGTTTGTATTTTTGTTTATGTATATTTATTTTCATTTATACGGCCTATTTAAGTAGTTACATAATAATTATTATTTATATTATTTGTTTATTCTTATTATTTTTTGCTCACATTTTTAGCACAGCCCAACTCTCTGGTTCCTGCAGAAAATCCTCTGCCGAAGGATGTCTGGAAGTGATCGCTTTGTAGCGATAAGACCGCCTGAATTGTACAAAAGCACGTCCTTTTAGCAAAACCCTGTAAAATATATTTTTGTGCAATAAAGATTATTTATCTTATCTTAATGCTTTTAAGATTTGACGACTTCCCAGGAACTACACTACTACAGATACTTTGTTTTCATGTAAGTGACTCATGTAAGTCTTTTTGAAAATAAAATCTTCAAACCCAAAACCAAACCTACTGCATAGGCATCGTTTCAGTGTCAGAAGGCCATCCATAGTTTGATTTGCGTGACTATAAAAATTCTGTTACTGCCGCGCGTATTCACTTGTAAGCTTAACAATAATACAATTTATACCATGGATAAGTCTGATGATGTTAAGGACCAGTTTTATGAGGAGCTCTCAAAATGTATTGAAAGCGTAAGACCCAGAGAGCAGATTCTCCTGTTGGGTGATTTTAATGCCAGGGTAGGTCGGGACAACGATGCATGGCCCAATGTTTTGGGCAGGCATGGAGTTGGTTGCATGAACAGCAACGGCCAGCTTTTACTCAATTTATGTGCACAATTCCACCTTGCAATAACGAGTACCATGTTTAGGCTTCCCGCCAAATACAAGAATACTTGGATGCACCCAAGGTCCAAACACTGGCATCTAATTGACTACGCAATCGTTCGGCAGCGTGACGTCTCCCAAGTCCTTGTCACCCGCGTCATGCGTGGTGCGCACTGCTGGACGGACCATAGGCTTGTTGTCACTGAGTTGCGTCTTCGCCTCCATCGCCCTCGGAGATCTGGTAGATCAAAGTCCAATGCGTGTCTTAACGTAGATGTGCTTCAAGATTCTGAGGTTAGGAAAGAATATGCTCGATCTTTGGTCTCTGGTTTGCCATCCATCGGAGAGGAGGGCGGCTCTGTCGATTGTGACTGGAGTGCTCTGTCTTCTCACATACTGAACACGGCCACAACCACTTTGGGTCGTAAAGTCCGTAAGAACGAGGACTGGTTTGATGAGAATGACGCAGTATTGACGGAAGCAATTGACAAGCACCGCCATCTTCTCCGAAAACACAGCGGAGCAGACCAAAATGTGAGCGTTGCGGAGATCAGAGAAAGTGACATGCAGCTGAGGCGATTATCTCGGGAGGTCAAAGACAAGTGGTGGCGAGAGAAGGCTCAGCAGATTCAGCGGCTCGTTGACACGAATCAGCTCGGTGAGTTTTACAGCGAGGTTCGGAAGTTAGTTGGCACAACCTCTATTGCCAAAGTGCCTTTAAAGCCGGTGTCTGGCGTAGGTTTACTAAAGAGCAAAGAGGAAGTACTTGCGCGATGGGCAGAACACTTCAGCACTCTGCTAAATGTGGATCGTGCTGCTGACCTGGAACACATACATTCGATTCCTCAACTCCCTGTCGCTGCTGAACTGGACGATACTCCCACTCGTGATGAAATTGCTCTCGCCATCAAACAGCAGCGAAATAAGCGTGCGGTGGGCATTGACTCTATACCGGGGGAACTGCTTAAATACGGCGGTGATGGGTTGCAATCGGCTATATGGGAACTTGTTGTTCGTATGTGGCAAGAAGAACAAGCCCCATCTACTTTCAAAGTATCGCGTATCAGGGCGCTATATAAGAACAAGGGTGACCGGTCTGATTGTAATTCATACCGTGGTATTTCACTGCTATCAGTCCCTGGAAAAGTCTTTGCACGAGTCTTGCTGAACCGCCTTATGACGCTTTCTGAAAGACTTCTTCCCGAAACCCAGTTCGGCTTCCGCCCAGAACGAGGTACGTGTGAGGCTATATTCTCAGTGAGACAATTGCAGGAAAAGGGCAGAGAACAAAGTCATCCTCTATATCTCTGTTTTGTTGACCTTGAGAAGGCCTTCGATAGTGTTCCTCGTGAAGCCCTCTGGCTTGTGCTTCTTAAACTAGGGTGTACAGAAAAGTTTGTGAGACTTCTAAGACTATTGCACGACGACATGCAGTGCTGCGTTGCTGTAAACGGCGAACAGTCCGATTTTTTCCCCGTCACCTGTGGGGTAAAACAGGGGTGCGTTCTAGCACCCACGCTGTTCGCTTTATATTTTTCAGTCGCAGTGCAAGAGGTCTCACAAGCAACTTCTGAAGGTGTCCGCATCCGTTTTCGCACGGACAGTAATATTTTTAATTTGGCCAGACTGAGAGCCCGCACCAAAGTGTCGCATGCCGTGATCACTGAGTTGATGTACGCCGATGACCTGTGCTTTGTAGCAGAATCCCCAGGAGGCCTGCAACAGCTAATGTCCGACTTCCATGTGTCTTGCCAGAAATTTGGCTTAAAAATCAGTGTCAAAAAGACGGAGGTCATGTCTTTGGACATTCATGGTCGTGAGACACTGAATATTACACTGGGAGTGGATGAGCTGATGCAGGTGGACAAGTTTCGTTACCTGGGGAGCACAATATCGTCTAAGTGTGATCATGACGCAGAAATCAACAGCAGAATCGGCGCTGCTGCAGCGGCCTTTGGCAAGCTGGACTCTAAGATCTTTAACTCTCACGACTTTAGGCTGGCAACGAAGATCGCTGTCTATATGGCAGTCGTGCTGCCTAGTATCTTATACTCCGCCGAAACGTGGACCGTGTATCGCCGTCACATCCGCATGCTGGACCGATTCCACCTCAAATGCTTGAGGAAAATACTTCGCATCCGATGGTCTGACCGCGTACGGAATACTGAAGTACTGCGAAGAGCTAATGTAGGTGGCATTGCGGGCATGTGAAGCGTATGGCGGAGGAAAGAACAGCTAAGCGCATCTTTTACTCGGAACTTGAGGAGGGCAAGCGAAAGCATGGCGGACAACTCCTCAGGTACAAAGATGTGCTGAAGCGACACATGAAGCAGTGCGACATCGACCCTTCACAGTGGGAGCAGCAGGCTGCCAAACGGCCGGAGTGGAGGGTGCTTGTTAAATCGAGCGTCAAATCATTCGAAGACCGGCGCCTCCTTGAGCTGGATGCCAGGCGTGACGAGTTGAAAGCCCGACCACCTGCGGCTACCAGCTATAATTACGAGAATGGTGTGCTCTCATGCCCGCAATGTGCGAGATTGTTTAAAAACCAGATAGGCTACGTGAGCCACATGCGAGCACATCAACGCCATAACCGGAGTTGAAGACAGTCGCCGTGGCCGAAATCGGCCGGGATTACATCATCATCATCAATACAATTTCACTCTTCGAAGAAAACCTAACGATAATACATTTTCGCGATATTTACTAGCTGCGACAAAACAACGTCTGATAGGGTACGGGTTAGCTAGTGTCAAATAATTCACAAAGTCGCTGCTAGTCTGCAAAATCGAGAACTTGTGGTAGACCCTCGAGACGAGGTCGACTGATGTCCATGGCCTTCGCTGTTCGATGCCCCGGTTTTCATACACTGACCTCTGTGCCATAACTACAGTCTACAACTTCAACCACCGTTTAGCGGACAAAATACTGGAAATAATGTTCGCGAACCAAGTGCGCTCCACTGGGTTTTTTTTTATTTGTTTGTCGTTCAATGGCGCATTACGTGATATTCAGACACGGAAAGCGATTTGCACTTCGCGAACCATTTTTTTTCTCAAAGTTTAGTGAAAATCTTCATAGCGGAATTATAGGCAGGCAACGTGAACCCAACGGTACGATTGGTTTTCGACTTAGGCGAAACTCGATTTGATTGACTATTACCGGTCAGTTTATCTGCCGGACGTCCCAATTCCAGGTGGAAATAGCTACATATCTGCAATATTGAATTTCACTTCAGGTTCGTATGAGAACGTAGTTGCTAGAGGGAAGAATGTAGCACTAGCGAGTAGTAAATGTTTAGTAAATAATTTAAAACAAATATTACTGGACATTATTCCACACACCATCATCTAACCCCAAACTAAGAACTTGTGCTATAGGATACTAGACAACGGATAAAAATGCTTAAATACATTTTTTTTGCAAATACATACCTAACATAAGTACATAGGAAAATAATATAAAAAATATACTTCACAGGATCATCTTTCAAGGTGGTTTCAGAATTTATTAATTATCTCATGACTTTTAACTTGCTTTCCAATAACGCGACATGCTACGACTGAACGGGACTACGACAGGATCTGACCGCTACATTCGCTACGAGTGAATAGCGGGCTTTACAGAATAGATCGAGCTTTGTAGCAGCTACGAAGGCACTTCCATGCTATTTGTACGAATGGAGTCCCAGTGCCGTCGAACGCAGTCTATTTTTATCCGGCAACAACAACCATTTGTCGGAATGATATTTACGAACTCCGTCAGACTACTACGTAAATACTCATACGGTTTTTGTTTATCTATCGGAACCGAAACAGCAACACGCCGCTGTAATTAAACTGTAATACTATTTACTTTTGTTTCAATAAGCCTTTGTTAAATTGTCCTTTGTGAAACGACTGTGGTATTGGATGTTGTGCATCGTTGATATTATTCAGATGGCTCGCAGCTTCGATTGCCATTGTGTCGAATGAATGGCTTGAAAAAGAGAGAAAAAAAATCTACCATTAAAAGCTCAATGACAATTGACGTAAAATGCTTTTTAGAAAGTCTTTTTCTATGATCGTGTATAGTAGGTTGGTAAGAACGTGAGATTTGGTAATGTCTGAAATATGGATAGCGGGGCTAGCTCCTGCGGTTTAGGGGTGAGGAGGAAGAAGTTAGGTGAGGTTTTCTCACGCCATGTGCCTCTTTAGCCTCATACTTATCTGCTTAGGTATTTGTATGTTCGTCTGCAGAAAATCTCTTTTTAGAGATAAGCTTATCTGTGCTTGCTCTGTCCTAAATGTTGTACCACTGTGAATATCTGCTTGTATACGAATAAAAATATATATATTTAAAATTGTCTTGTGTGTGCCTATTAGGCGATAACGATTTGGCCATTTTAATCGATTATTTGGATTGCGGTTTTCCCTTATAAATACCTGTTAAGCTGCTTAAAAAAAATGAGAATAATCAATGTGACCTCGTGAATACATGAAGTAGTATTTGGTAGCTACCAAATATTAGCATTGTACTAAATGATCTAAATGGTTCTTTCTTCAGTGTTCATTAAAAACGTACCTAAATACCAAAATTTAAGTTGTGTTTTTTTTAAAACCCGATACAACTGCGGTAAATCCCACACTTGCGCTATACAGTACATAAAGACACAGTACATAAGGAAGATGATGTAGCTATAACTCACTTCACCCTCGAATGTGTAATTGCCGCCTAAGCGGATGTGCATTTGGAGTGACAGTGGTAATTGATTGCACGCTTCAGATGTTATCTGTTACCTATGGAACCTCGCTTTGGGGTTGAGAATGCGTGTGTGATAGGATTAGACCGAATCGGCACCAATACATTAGTATGGATAAGTTGACTGGTTTCTTTAGTTTTGGAGTTTACTACCACACCACTAGTCACTGCCGAAGTACTAACATTTTGGTGTAAAAAGTAACTATTTATAAAAAACTGCTAACTTTTTGATCAAAAGTAACTATTATTTATTTTATCTGATTGTGCGTATTTTTATCATTAACTGAAATATCTTTGTTTTTCTAGCAAGTTGGACAGCCAAACCTCCCTAAACTCTCTGTTTAGCCTTGTGGTTGACTTTCTGATAGTGCCTCTAGGCATTAATTACACTAATTATACTTTTTTATGTAATTTTGTGCTATAAAGAATAAATAAATATTTACGAAAAAAATATTAGAATAGAAATTATTAAAATAGTAGTAGCACAGTAGCTACAAGCATTGCTTGCTTGGGCTAGATACAGTAATAAACCGTTTTACTAATATTTATTTGTAGAGTAAAAAAATGAAGACTTCTTATAAATTTCTACGGCTATTTATAAATTCAATACCTATTCAAGTCCACATTGTTCACCAAACATTTCAAGCCTTTGTTGAGAAAATGAAGGAAAACTTGGAAATAAAAACACTGTAGCATAATTATAAGCCGATTAATTTTCAAGTCTAAGCTTCCAATGTTTGAATAAAGGTTGTGATTTAACAATAACGTTAAGGGGAATATATTTTCGTGAATTTCTTCATATCGACGAGTGGGTGTCTCCCGGAGAGGATCGGAGCCAGGCTCCTAGAATGAGGGAAATGAAAAGCCGATATAAGCCTTTTCAATGGAGCTCATGATGTAATGAAAAGGTTTATTGTGCTCGCACTATTACTATAGAAACGATCTTTATTCACAGAATTTAAAAGGTATACTGCGAATTTGTTTATTTTCGGAATATCTGGGTGTTTATTGTACAGAGGCAGGCAAATCAAACTCAACATAGGGCACTTAATGCTGCTGACATTAGACCCATTTTGGAATGGTTTTGTAAAGGTTGATGTGAGCGCCTCTATACGTTAATGGTAAGTGACTACTTAGTTTGAAGTCTACTTTTGTTGTTTTTTGTTGATGATTGAATATTCTTAAACACATAAATCGAAGTCTACCTGTATGTATTTATCAGTGAAAGATTGATTATTTATCAAGATCCGCCTAATACATTAAGTGGTAAGCGTTCCAACCTCGTCTCACCTCCCAAGATAGATACACTCTAACGTCCCGCCATTAAATGCCTTGTAATGGATGTTTACGTTTTTATTTTCACGAAGGGCGACGAGGAACGGAATGTGGAAAATAATTTCGCTGTTATATCGAGACGGGAGCGGCGACGTTTCGTGTGAATGAGCGAACCCACCACAATGGAGCCTGGAACGCTAACTCCCTGCCGATGTTGTGCACGCGAATGAAATTAAATAAACTCAACCATTCTTCTGGAATACCTTTGCTGTCTGCTTTAGTGAGAAACGCGAGCGTTTCGGACCTTTGGTACTGGGGGATCTATTCACGGATATACTAGCAATTCAGCACAGTTATCATCAAATGGTGATTATTTTTTTTAACTTGCTATAAAGTTTTAGTTTAGACATACTATATATGCTGGCGAATGTACAGTCAGCTGCAGCGATTGCTAGATTAAAGTTTTTTTTTTTTGGTAAAAATTGATCGTTTCTTGTGCACAGTCAGAGGGTGGTGTCGGACCAGCGTTTGGCTACTCCTCCGCGCAAGGTCGATGCCCGCATCGATCGCTTGCGACAACCGCGCGCCTGTGCGGCACCGCACATGCCGCGCAACAGGCCCAACCTAACCTTCCCTGTGTATAGTAAAAACATAAGCCAGCCTGTTCAGTTTCAAAGAGGGCGTCCAAGGACGCAGACGACGCCCCTAAGTCGGGTCGTCGCGACCGCTACTCACGAATCTCATTCGCGCGATTCCCGCTCCAAACCCATAACTGTGATAACAAACACCAAACTTAAACTTTAGGTTCGATGCAAACTTTGTACAAACTTTGTTTAGTATTTAAAACTTTTCAACTACCCGCGCCGTGTGATCTAGGGTGTGGTTCAAAGCAATTAGTTCGATTGGTTAGACGTAAGCGCATAACGCGTGATGAATCGTTGCACCACGTTGCCGGCTTCCTCGAAGTCGCGTCTGTTGAAAAGCGCACGTTGCACAGGTGCGTTTAAGCTCTGTATTCGAATGGCGACGCTGTCTAGATTTAGTGCGGAACTGAACTCTAATTGTTAGTGCATACGGTTGCGCCGGACTGGGGGGGCAGTGGGCGGAGGGGGGGAGCAGCCCACGCTCTCGCACATCTGATATCATTTGATATTTTACTATCAGCTACGAGCACGTGCAGTCTAGTATTTCTTTTTTGGGATTTGCCGCCTATTTTTTTTAGATTGCTTTTCTATATTTAGTAAAGGCATCGGGTTACATGTTTACAGTGCCGAATTACTTCTAAAAATACCTTACCGGAAACCAAACCGTACAATTAACATTATGTTTCAAATGATCGCTGCTGTTACATAACTATCTAAATTCTTATATTATATTCTAAAACCAACAAAATTAAGTTAGCTCAGCATGAAAGCCTAAAGATGCTAAATATGATAGCAGCATTATTGATTCATTAGTGTCATGATGGCAAATACAAAGTCCGTGATGTGTGTTAATGACCGTGATGAAAGAAGAAAATGAGTCCATGGGATATTATCCGGAAAATATCCGAGTAATATTATACCGTTGACCCAGAATACAAAAAAGCCTCCATTATCTGTAGATCGTCGGATATAAGTACATACTAATCCAATTCCTAGGTAATCACCTTAATTTTTGATTAAAACTATTTAATCTATCATTTATGGGTTGTTTGGAAGAGATCGCTTTTAGCGATAAAGCCGCCACTTACGTTAATCTCTGTTCCTTTGCTGTTCATTTCTGTTGTTTTGGTGTACAATAAAGAATATATATATATATCTAATCTACGGACTGTCATTTGTGGTTTTTAGATCGATGTACTTTATCAGGAAAAATATTGAAGTTACCTTAGATATCTATAAAAGGTAAAATGAGATGGTAGTGGTCAGTAAAATAGTAAATAATCTGTAATTGATATGCTTTTTGACATTTGAATCTGTTGACATACTTTTTAATAGCTGTCAAAGTGGAGTTCTATTGATTTTTTTCGTGAATATCGGATATGGCGTCAAACATCCTGACCATATGAGATGAGATTAAAATGATATTATTTTTATAGCTGTGAAAGTTGGCACAACATTACTTACCCTATTACATCTATTTTTAAAAAAAACTTATAAATCTTATATAATAGGTATGTGTGTGTGTGTGTTGATGATCGATTTGGTGTTGTGGTTGGAAAGTTGGCTACTACATACAATTATTACACTATTTTGTATAAAAAAAAAATTTTTAGTCAATGGCCGAAAAAAAGACGCCACTGCCCACTACCAAATCCTATATTGGCTTTTGGAAACACATCTAAATGTCACAACCCTAATGTCGATTTTCAACTATCTATCAACTTTTTCTGTTAGGCTTAGAATATTTGGGCGGAGATCCAGAATTCCAGAGACTTGGTTTAAACTCTCATATTTATATGAGTGTATATATTTATATGGTTATAACTATCCTCGGATTAAGCAAACGTGATAACCATGACCATCGGTCCTAATTTGTTAATACTTAAAAACTACCCAGTTTGATGAAGGAACATTGAAGCGACTATTCACACCACTGAAATACAATATTTAGAAAGAAAGAAAGAAAGAAAAAACGTTTATTTCATCTGGACATCGCAACTACATCACAAAAAAAAGATAAAAACAAACAAAACTAAATTGTTACACAAAAATTAGACACTAACAAACAAATCAACAAAAAACAAAACAATTTTTCCTCCAGACAGCAGTGTCGCGATGTCCAAAATCAAATGGACCACACTCAGCTAATGCCTGGACCTGAAAGGCTCAGGCGCTGGTTTTCCGTGGGCCCAGCTGAGTGAAAACACGGACCTTCGCAGCGGCTTTTAAATTAATCGGCTATGCGTTAGAGTTATAAATTATATTATTTAGAGCGGCGTATCCCGATTACTTAAGTGCTAATGGATAAGGCACTCTAAAAATGAAACGGCGTAGTTTTTACTGTATTCTCTGGTCGATACTGGACAATCTCTCTAGATTTGAAGAACAATGCTTTCTTTTAGAAGGAGCCTGATCGACCAGTAAAGTCCTTTTTAAAAAATCCCACTTAATTTTATAAAAATCCCTCAAAAGGTAGAGTTACAAAATAGAATTCCCATAAAAACTGGAATGATCAACCTGTATGAATAATATTAGTCATTTTGTTCGTGAAGTGAGTAAATATATGTTACGATACACAATTTTTATATTTCAGAAGAATCAACCCAATAATTACATAAAACATTGCATCGAATATGAATGGAAATACAGATTTTTCAAATTAAAATAAAAATAAGCCTATTAATTCCACAGCTTTAGTGCGATAGTATCAATTTGTTAGACAGGTAAATTCTATGCGGTTATAGTTTTCCATCTTTTGGCCGACACATTCAACATTCGCTCAAAAATATGATGTCATTTAGCTTAGCAGTGTTTTGCCAATGGGCCGCGCTCAGAGTTCCTATTCGATGAATGGATGTAAGAGACTGTTAAAAATGTATTTAGTAATAATTTTTAAAAATTATTTTATTAAAAATTCGGGTATTACTTATGATATGAATATTAAGACACTCGAATGAAGCAGCAATCAACCCTAAGTACGAGTATCTTACATTAAAGTTACATCAGCAAAAACACTGTGTCAGACAGACCGAAATACCGAAAAAAAGGTAAACAGATATTTGAATTTTTGCTAAAAATGTAACGCTTGCACAAATCCATGTGAGATTTTTCTCTGAAAAACCTTGTGTTTTTTATAAGCGTGTATGTCCGCAAAATTGGACCTTCCAAAGCTCTTTCTGTGATAATGAATGATAGAACCTCACTAAAGGTAAGTAAGGTAAGATAAGGCAAACGTTAAATGTTAGATGCCCCATCTTACACTTCTGGCTGCTCTTGGACAGAGTTAATGGATCATTAACATCCCTAACTAGTAAGTAAATTTTTGCAACACTCAAGAGTCACTTAATAAACATAAGTGCGTCATGACGTTAATTAAAATTTATTTAAGTAACGGCCAACCATCATTAAGCTCCGACTTATTTATGGCCTTACATTATGCTCAAAGAGCGCAGGGCACCATTAAGCGATCTTAGCACAGTTAAAATTCTTTTTTTTCACATTTTCATTGTGTCTAACTTCAACAAAATATAGACTGAAAACGCAAAGTTTTCCACTGAAATCAAGTAAAATAGCACAATACGACTGGGACAGCATCACAAACTGTTCTGATCCTAAATAATAGTTTTATCTGGTGTTATAATTACCAGAAACTCAGCCTAAACAGTTATTCCGTCAATCAATATTTGTCATTAGTGCTGAATTGTGATTTGAACTCGCGACCCTTTTAGTCCCATCCGGCGTTCGAACGCTCAACGGGTCTTCTAAAAAGGTTCTAGAGTTCCATTAGTCAAAAGTTTTGCTAATTTATTTTGGCCAAAGAACCTCTGGACTTACTTAACGTTTTCACCCTGTTTAATTTATCGATTCGATTTGAGGGTATTTCAAAAGAACTCGTTTAGTGCGACGGCGCCCCGGAGTGAATGGAGGTAATCATGCCTAGAGGGGAAGATGGAAACAAATTATTATTTGCTGCATTTTATCTACATTTTCCGTTTATTTTAGCTTGAACGGTGCAGCTCTAGTTTATTAAGTCTTTAAATATCTTGGAGATTCTTCACCTTGCGGCCTTTAACTTCGGACACATGACTAACCATAACATGGTACACCATGATGTTAGATAAAACGGTTTTACATTACATTTCGCCATACCATCATTAACTCTTTTGGGAAATAAATATGGAACATTTTTTACACTTCCGAACCCCATATTTATTTTTAAAAAAATACTAAAGTAGATAAAAATCATCCCAAGCAAACATTTTCAGGATGTGTTGAAACCTTGCAAGGGATTACAACATTCATGAAAGTTCAGGCATTTTTTGGAAACTATGCAGAGAGCCTGAATTTAGAGTGCTTCCGCACTGTAAAAAGCTAAAAAAACCGGGATCAGTTTTCAAAAATCGCCTCCGTTCTGGATGCTAATAAAAAACAAATCTACTACAGGTAAAAATGTTTTCTATTTGTCGGTACCTACGCAAACTGAAACGTGTATTTCCCAGCATTTTTATGAAACCTAGACTGATAAAAGGCGTTACTTGATACTTTTTTATTTATTACCCAGCAGACTCGCTTCTAGCTCGAAATATGGTGCTGCGCTAGCGAGTGAATTTAATTACCAGTTGAATGAGTACGATGCTCTTTTTCATTTCAATAGCAGCAGGGCAATTTCATTCTTTAAACGACGATTTTGCATGGAGATATTATTCGCAGGGCTACGGGATCACATCAATGTCTTCTTCTTCTCTATCGTTTCGCTCTTGGCAGAGCGGTCGTGGTCACTTTGAGGTAGAAACAGCTTTCCGCACGATCTCCCGCCACCTTTTCCTGTTGGTAGACTGTCTAGCGCAGTCAGATACGCGGCATCCCACTGCGGATTTTATTTGGTCGGTCCATCGCATTGGCGACCTGCCACGCGGTCTTGTCCCTTCCACTTTTCCCTGCACGACCAGCCGTTCTATGGAGTCATTTTTCCGCCTTGAGACGTGTCCGAAGTATTGCAGTATGCGCGACTGTACTACGGCCGATAAACGCTGCTTGATGCCGAGCTCCTGGAGTATGGACGCATTGGTACGGAAATCAGTCCACGGTATCCCAAGCATCTTCCTCCAGCACCACATCTCCAAAGCATTTATCTTCCCCTTTTCCAACTCGCGCACTGTCCACGTCTCTGCTGCATAAAGAAAGATGGGGAATACAAGGGTTCGCACGAGCCTGATTTTGGTGGCTTTAGTAAGGTTGCGATTCCTCCACACTCTCCTTAACTTCTCCATTGCAGCTCTGGTTATAGCCATCCGTCGCTTTATCTCATCTGTGCAGCCGCCGTTATTCGAGATTAAAGCACCAAGATAAACGTAGGTCTGAACTACGTCGCAGTTCGCAATTTGCGTCACTTCCGGCGAATTGTAGTTGACGCGATCCACGATCATAACCTTCGTTTTAGACCAGTTTATCTTTAACCCAAACGTATGGCTCACGCGCTCCATCCTGAGAAGCAGCTCCTTCATGTGGTCAGCGCTACTCGCAAATAAAGTGGTGTCATCTGCGTAACGCAAGTTTGAGATCGTATACCCTCCAATCGCAACACCATCGGTCCAGTCTTGAAGGGTGATTCGCATCACAAGCTCGGTATAAGCGTTGAACAGTAGAGGTGATATTATGCATCCCTGTCGCACGCCCGCACTGGGATGGAAACTATCCGAGAGGATGTCATCAGTCCGCACTGAAGCTGTTCCTCCTTCGTAGAGCTCCCTAAGCAAGTGTACGAGGTGTTGAGGTGTGCCCATTTCAAGAAGTGTTTTCCACAATGTTGGCCATTTCACAGAATCGAACGCTTTTGAGAAATCAACAAAGCAAATATATGTTTGCCTGTTAAACTCTCGAGCCTTCTCAATGATTTGACGAACGATGAGGATTTGTTCACGGGTTCCTTTACCTTTCACAAACCCGGCTTGTTCTGGCGCAATTTCTGCTGACAAATATGCTTTCAACCGCTCGTTAATGATGTGTAGCATTATTTTGCTGGCGTGTGTTATCAGAGCAATAAGTCGAAAATTGCTGCATTTCTTCGTGGAACCTTTTTTATGGAGAGGAGTGAACACCGTATGAGCCCATTCAGACGGCCATTTGCCTGTGAGCCATATCTTGTTGCAGATGATGTGGAAGATGTCGACGCCACGGTCTCCCAATGCTTTTATGGTCTCAATCGGGATCTCATCTTTTCCTGTGGCTTTACCGTTTTTAAGATGGTGAATAGCGGCTCTTACTTCTGATCGCAGAATATGTGGCTCGAGCATGTCACTTGTAGGCTTTGTTGATGCGAAATTTTGCGACAGAGGGTCCTGAAACAAGGACTGACAGTAACTCCTCCAAACCTTCGAAATCGCGTCTAGTTCAGTCACCACTAGGCCAGACCGATCCTGGATGGCCCAGGTTTTGGACGGTAGCGTCTTCGTAATGAGGCGGATTTTATGATATAAGTCACGTGATTCATACCTAGCTGCATGAGACTCCATGTCCTGACACATATTTTTTAGGTAGGCGTTATGATCTTGTCTGCTTTTCAGTTGTATTTGTGCCGATATTTTGTTGAGATCCCTCATACTGGCTCCGGCTGCCTTCATCTTTCGACGCTTCTCGACAAGCCCGAATGTATCGCCAGTCATCCAGTGCTGTCTTTTGTGTTCTGCAATTGGTGGTGTGGTCTCTGAGACAGCTTTAGTAATGAGTGTCTTAGCTCGATCCCACAGTGTATCAGATGTTTCATTATCCAGATCGGCTTCAGACCATTGTGACCAGCACTGTTCGACTGTCGAGCGAAACCCCGAAACATTCTTCACCTCTAGCTTCCGCGGTTTTTTACTGAGTCTAGCTGCGGTCAGTTTGAGCTTAAGCTTGGAGATCAAAAGCTGGTGGTCAGACCCGCAATCAGCCCCAGGTAACGTGTGGGCATTTAATACAGATGATCTCCATCGTGACCGAATCATGATGTAGTCTATTTGATTGCGAGTCTTTCCATCAGGCGAAACCCAAGTGTACAGCCTTCGGGGGTGATGTTGGAAGAAGCTATTAACGATCAGGAGGTCGTTTTCTGAAGCAAATTGTATCAAGCGTTCACCTCGCTCATTTCGCTTCCCGAGCCCAAATCTCCCAGCGCACTTGCTCAGCTGATAAGCGTATTCTCCAACCTTAGCGTTCAAGTCTCCTAGGATGACTAATAATTCTCTATTAGGTACCTTCGCTATTGTAGTTTCTAGGTCTGAGTAAAACTTCTCGACTATCTCTTCGCTCGCAGTAGAGGTAGGGGCATAGACCTGAACGATGTTCAGATTCATTGGTGAAGCTTTTATCTTAATGCTGATAATACGGTCGCTTACTGGTTCGTACCCCATAACGCATTGCTTCAGATGTATGGGCAGAAGAAAGGCCACGCCATTGCTGCTGCTGATTTCGTTGCCAGAGAAGAAGACGACGTGATGATCTGCCAACTTATGTCCACTGCCCTTCCAATGTGTTTCGCTTAGACCACAGATGTTGACACCAACCCGTACCACCTCCCGTTCTAATATAGTAAGTTTCCCAGGCTGGTTTAAGCCGCGTACATTCCAAGTTCCTATCGTCTGGAGGCGTCGCAGCTTGATGGGGTTTCCAGTAGTAGAGTTTCCATGGAGGGCCTGGTCACCTACCCCGCCATGGCCGGTAGCCAATTTCACACCGCGCGCCCCGGACGCAGCGCAGCGCCGGTCGCTAATCGGTTCGCAGGGCAATCGTGTTTTATTACTTGTTTCGCTCATGTGACTTTCTTGGGAGTTTTTTCGCAGTGGTTTCCCCTTGCCTTCTGCGTCAGACATTTTTGGGATTATTTAGATCTCAAGGCCGCTGTAGCCTCCTCTACCCGGTTGCCCGAGTAGGTGAGTGGTTATTCCGCCACAGCACGGTCGCCATTGCCTCGTCGGTTATCCAGCAGGGGGCACCACGATAGTTCGAAAACTATCGTACCCGGATTCGCTTTTTTAAAACGTCCGGGTCGTGCAGGTGAGGTTGACATTTGGGGCTGACTAGATGGTGTTGTCATTCTCCCCCTTACCCCCCCACATCAATGTAGCCAATGATAAAAAAAAGGTAGATAGGTTACTTGTGTGTGATAAAAAGAGGCACTCGAAATCAGAACTTCTCGTGTAGCTGAGCAAAGCATTGACAGCTTGAGACGACATTGCGCAACATGTATCTGTCTTTGTTTACGCTATAGTAAATAATTGTACTGCCTTGTTCACACGTTATAACATGGTCTAATGATTACGTCGTAACCCGTGAGCAATTTTTGACTTCGCGTCAGTACATTCCTCTACCTGTGAGTTGTTTGGAACAGATCGCTTTTTAGCGATAAAACCGCCCAAATTATAATAATAATAATAATAAAAATTCTTTATTTTCTCAACACAAATATTTTAACCTAAGAAGCCAAAACAATATTGCAACTAAATTAGAATTTGTGTGAGACTGACGCCTGTGATAGGTATGAGCAAGCATACCTGTTTGTACAGGACATCAGGCTCCCACCTCCACGGATTGAGTTAAAAGTATACAATTAAGTAGTCGCCTAAAAATAGTAGGTACATCTATGAATGAGAAAAGCGTTTTACTCATGGTGTGTGTGTGTGAGTGTGTGTGTGTGTTTGTTTGGGTGTGTGTACTTGCGTGTGTTTGGGTGTGTGTGTGAATGTATATGTGTGTGTTGTGCATGCTTACAACTGTGTGTTTTATTTATGTCCATATAAGTAAGTATAAGAGTGTGTGCAGTTTTATCATATAATTTCATAACATGTGTATAATATATTGTTCGGTTTCGTTGTACACTTACTTGTTCTTACCTACTTATCTTTAACCATTATTGTTGTTTAGTGTGCAATAAAGAATATTTACTTACTTACTTACATTGTAGTATCATTGAATGTAGCGAAAATGTATAAGACAAAATCGTGTTTCCCATAAAACTCGAAATGAAAATGGGTCTAGCTACCGATTTTCATGTGTTTTGATTTCTTGGGTTTGTCTCTATCTCAAATAAAAGAAATGAAATTCGAAAATGGGAAAATGCTGAAAAAAATCTAATTGCCTTTTTTGTTGGTTGCACAATAGGTATTATTTCATTTAACTTTCTGGAATGAAAACGGTCGCGACAGCTTGTAATTCATAAAGATACATTTACTTTGCTAACAAATCCATTCAAGTTAAACATACCGAATAATTCTGAGTAAGTTCCGCGATTTGGAGAGCAGAACTAGAAATTTTAGCAACTCCTAACTAACTAGGCCACCAGGTGGTGTAAGCCACACTCAAATATACAAAATGTGTCCAACACGTCGAGCGTGTTTAATATTTAAACCTAGTTTTAAAGTTAGCTACTCCATGTTTCAAAGTCTACTTAGAAATCCACTTCCATTATGGCATAACGCACTCCCAAGACACTTTAGTGAAACGTGGGACTTGATGTTGAATATTTTCATACTTAGCCTGGATCTGAGCTACTCTGTAGCAAATGGTGAAAATAAAATATTATTATGTACTGCGAGGTTCGCAGGAATTATTTTATTGCTAAAGTGGTGATCTTTTCTTGAGTAGAATTTTAATAACTTTAATGCAAAATATTGAAGCCTACACGGCGTTCGCCTGATGACGATACCTTCGACGATGACTTAGGAAATGCGGAGAATTTCGGTTATGCAAGCCATCTACAAGTTCATACCTTGGTAGACGTCCATGGCGTGTATGGCTTACCTGTGAAGGCTGAAACTTTGATAAGCTGGTGCATCGCCGATTTGCGAAGACCGCAACGAGCGATAGCAGTCAGGAATATACGAGGCTTCCGCACAATCGATTACAAGGCGGCTTGTGTGCTAGCCGACACACACTAGCGATATGAGGCGCATCGGTTTTCAGCCCACGAAGTATCCCCAAAGATTGTTTTCTCTTCAGAGACCTTTTAAATACATGAAACAATAAAGGACATGATTATGATGATAAATCTCAAACACCTGAATACTCGTCGCACAAAGTATTTGCCTAGTGAAAACAGAGGCATTAAAATATTTCGTGTATGAAAAATCGATATAAAAGGGTGGAGATGCCAATTAGCGTAAAACTTCAATAGTGAAAAGGCTGCTAGTGAATAAGTTTATGGTCAAGCGAATTTCGTCCTTCCATCTCGTAATGCCGTCCATTGCTTCTTTCACTGCCATTTGCTTATAAAAACAGCATTAAGTATGAATAAATAAGTCCTCTTTCTTCGAAGCTTTGAAAGCGTCTGTCTATACTTACAAAAAGGTAAAGTTTCCATTCATTGCATTTTAATGCCCACCTCAGCGCCGTCGCCACAGTATAAACCATACAGTAGGCTATCTAAGGCCGGCCGCCGAGTTATTAGCCTAGCGTGCACACAGACACGCGGTACAGCCCGTCCGTACTGCCGCCTCCCTATGCCTCCCTATTTTATGCTAGCGTGTGCGTGAAATTGCGTGTGCGTGATATCGCGACACGGCGCGCTACGCTCACGCACACATTCAAACCGAGAATGGCACGTTTGTATTTAGATGTTCTACTGGATGGTTTATACTGTGACGTCGCTTTGTGAACGTTCCGCAACTCAGTGCCATTTAATAAGACTGCCAGAAATCAGTTCTTGTCCATTTATACAGTAAGGAAACTCGTTTAAGACGGTTCCCTCACCTTAAGTGTTAATCTGCTTCCTGTCTAAAGTGAGGAGCGTTGCGTTGAATGGGTGTAGTGCTACTATATTAATTTTCTACACAGTTTTCCTTAGCACAAAAGCGTTTGCAATAGACAGCACAGCGCTAAGAAATGCTGGGAAGTATTTTGTATCTGTGAATATACATCAAAGCCGGGTTTATCCCAGCTTTTATAACTTGGAAGGAACTCGAAAAATATAGAGTTTTGTTTGCAAAAATAAACAAATTGTATTTTCCAAAAATTTGACAGGATACCGTTGTTGATCATCAAACCGATTCGCTGCGGATGACACGTATCCGTGCCATCACTTTTTTGAGTGTGGCGTTAGGCACGGATGTGTGTCATTTTAAAATCGATGATAACTCTTTCAATTCAGCTTAAGGAAGTTTTTACCCAGAACCAAAGTAACTTGATTTTTGACGTACAATAAGCTCGTAGCCTTCGTTTCTGGATTTATTAATATTTTTGAAATAATAGAGGTTACCAACCTTTTTTAAAATGTTAGTTATTTGATATGAAATAGTCTTATTACCGCTGTTAGGTTATCAACACTCCACGTTGTGGCAAAACAGTGGTCCACGCGTACGAAGTCGCGGGCAAAAGCTAGTATTAATATATAGTTATATTATAGCATCTTCTCCTTGATTCAACTACAGAGTTAACTTCAGTATCAAGTCAATTGTGAATATTTATTATCTCCTTAATCAAACTTGGTAGTTTTTCATTTGCATAGTTGAAATTTGTTATACAAAGAAAACTAAAACAATATTTAGGCCTAATTTAATATTTATATTCAATAAAATCTTTAAGAAATGCGAAATAAGTTGAAAAAGTTTAGCACAACTGCATTGAAAAAGTCACTTACCTTCTATTTCCAGAAATACACTTGTTTTCCTACTTTTTATCACTTAAAACAATGTGCCGGTCTGTTTACGTTAGATTTCGAATGTAAACTAAAGGTTTTCAAGCTTTGAACATGTAAAAACTAGTAAAAATACTGATTTCTTTTCCGCATGGCGGAAGACGCAGATGCGTGTCATCTAATCGTATGGCGTTGGGCGCTAAACAGTGTCACGTCCTTTTTGCTTGACGCCACCGTCGGAAGTAAGCGAAATTGGCCACCGCAGTGAATCGGTTAAGTAGTGATTTATTTAACTGTCACAGAACGACGTCTCTGTCATGAGAGCTGGTCCTAAATACTCAAGTATATTCAAAAACTGAATATTATATTTATTTAATGAAGGCCGGGTTTGTGAATAGTGCCAACGCGTGATGGACTGGCGTGTCGGTGAATTATTGTTTCTGTCCCCTCAGTTAAAGTTTGAGTTGAGAAACGATTCCTATATGCCTATACCCAACATTAATAGTTCTATAAAACAAAAGAGAACGTTAAAAAAACATAGTCAATTTGTGGACCAATTACTTACCAGTTCTTATTACATAACCAATGCTACGAGTAGAATAGTCAAAGGTCTGTTGAAAGATTTGAGGTTGCAATATCTAAATGAAAGTCTTTATGCATCCGTTTTATCAAAGGCATTTTGCGTGGTCTCAAAAAGCTGTCTAGATTCTCTACGATAATATCGTCTTTCACGGAATAAACTGCTTATTTCTCGTCAGTCTATTCGTTTTATCTCAACGACTAGAAATACTTGAATGTCATTCGAATGTATTGCTTTAAAAGGCGCTTTTCACAGAAGTACGAAGGCTCACTTGAGTACACTTGGGTGCACCCCTTTACAGTTTATCTTGCAGGAATGTAATGTTAAGGAATATCGTATCGGACTCTGCATTCAAGGTACAGTCGCGTTCACATCAACGTTTATATAGGGGCACCTTATGCTAATGACATAATACCTATTTTGGAATGGTTTTCTAAGGGATGTTGTGTACGTGCCTGTACATTTTACGACTTTGAAAAGACGCACCAATATAAATGGACAGCTGATCTGCTTTTATGATAAGTTTGGTTTTGAGGAAACAATGTTAAGTTGTAGGTAACAACCCACTTCAGTACTTACTTTCATTGTGTAACCTGAAACAAAAAAAGGAATAAATAAATGTTTAAAAGTGGCACTTTACATTATAACGTTGCATAGGCGAAAAGCGACGATATAGTTTGAAGAAATAGGACCAATTTTGGCTTGTTCTAAAGAGGTGACCTTGTGGTATTTACTCGCGTGGAGGAGGGGAAGAGAGGCCTTTGCCCAGCAGTGGGATCCTCATGGCTGATTTAGATTAGATTAGATCTGTATTTAACGGCTCAGGGTCACGGCCCAGATGTGAGTGAGGATGGATTGTGTGACTATGTGTCATAGATTTATTGAATTGCAGTTAAGCTTTCTTGAACCTCATTCCTCGTTTGTCTTTTTTTCGTGAAGAAAGTGAGAGTGTTTGATTTTCTTACGTAAGAAAAGCGTCTTCCCTTTCATCTTGTTGCCCCAATATTATCTCGCGTGCTTTTCTTGATTGTTTACCGCATTGCTTATAAGTCTACTACCAACCTATCTAACTTGTAAATGTAATTTCTGGAGAATACTACGTTCACTTTCGTTTCATTCATGAATTGAATTTAGGGCGATTAACGTTTCGATTTTGGATTAAGGTCATGTGGTTTTTGGGTGTTCTGTGTTTGACTCGTACAGCATAGGATGGCCACCAGGTGGGCAATTGAAACCTATTAATTTCCTTTCATTATAAATCCTTTTGTTCCATTATGGTGTTGCCTGTACCCTGTATTATTTTCTATACATGTGAATACTAAAACGCTTTCGTTAAACGTGTAAGATTTTCTAAAAAATAATGAAAATTAGTAAATTAGGCCTTATACAAATTTTGTACCGCTACCCTGTTTCTCTACCCTGACTTCGATATAGGCATGGTTTCCAGGCAAACGAAAGGTCAACTGACACTTGATTCCGCTTACCTGGTAGATAATCCTCAGTTTGACGGACACCGTCCAGGCCATAAGCAGCTTTCTACGCTGGGTAACACTGAAAAAAATACATTTGTTAGTTACAAATTCAAGTATTAGTTACTGGTTCCTCAAAAAAAGTAGTTTCCTTAAGGAAAACAACTTTTTTTGTAATACACAATTTCACAATTTTCGTTAGTCATGAACTTATGATCAAAAACAACAAAATGGTGTGATTGTTTTTTTCAGTGAAGAAAGAAAGCGTTATAAGGTCTTTGAGTAAAGTAGTTCCTCACCTGAAGCGACCTTTGTTATGCCGGAGTTATATAGCGACTAACGAATTTACTACACTTCGAAACGTACGTACGAGAGATGATCTTCATCTTTTCCCGACGTGTCGTTTTAAGCTCGTAGCACACTTTGCTTAAGAATCTTCAGCTGTAAAGACGCGAGCTGCAAGTTGAGTGGTATAGGCCGACTTCTTATAATAATATTGCAAAATACATTGTACTCCTTACAATTAAATGCTCAAATTTGAATGACAAGATAATTGCTGGGTCAGAGCCGTGCAGTTGCAGTGCCGGTGTTTAGTTTTTTGCTTTAGATTTAATAATATCATTGCCTTTGGTTAACAAGTGTACAGTATTAAAAAGTTATATTTATTTCACGGCATCCACACAACACACATACTGTCCTTGTCTAATATTCATTTATATGTATGTCTATCTCCCGCCCGCACTCTTTTCTTTATGGGTGGGCAACGCTGAATTTGGCGGCAAAATCAGCTGTCACTGAAGATTTTTCTCAACTACAAATGGACGATTTCCCGCGGCGGCCGCCTTATTAACAATTTTAATTGGGAAATCAAGATATCGGATATTATTGGATATTTGTGAATTATCGGCGTTTTGGGTGAGTGTAGGGCTCCTTTTCTTTGGTTTTATTTATGTGTATATAGACACACGGTGGAAATACGGCAAACTGCGTCGAAGGTGCTAACCAGCAAAATATTTGCGGTGTGTGAAAACTCCATCTGAGGTTCAGATTAATATTTGATCCGAGGAAAGCTAGTAGCATTTACAGCCGGTATAAAAGAGCGACCTGGAGCACTATTACAATACCATCTCTTATCTATAACCTGACAGTTTCAGTCACAAGCCCATCTTCTGAGCTGCATATTTACTGTCGCAAGTCATATTTTGTGGGGTAAATAGTGTCAAAAAAAACCTCTATTTTCCCTCACTGCTGTAGTAACTTATTTAGCATGTTTTAGTCAAATTCCCTTAAATGAAAAGGTGTAAACTGAGCTAAAACTGAGCTGTAATATTATTGTAATAAGGTGCTTGGTACATTCACGTACCTTTTAAACGGTTATCTTGAAATTGATCGGTCGATTGTGAACCGAACCGCGTGTATACGAAGCTTCGGCGTTCTGAGATGGAATTTGAATATCATCCTGTTGAAAGTCAGACGAACCGTTACAGAACCTCATTACCACTAGTTTTTTTCGAATGATTTTATAGCTAAGCAGGAATGCCCATTTTTAGCTTTAAGCAAGCTACTCAGTGATAACCTTTAATTTTTAACTGTTTAATTATAATTAGTAAGATTCAAACCTTTTTAGCTTGACCTTGTAAAAAAATGTCTTTTTTGACAACTGTTAATCTTCTTTCATTTTCTTTCTTTTAAACTTGGGTTGACGATGAAAAAAACAAAGTTCCTGGTACATTTTCAACTGTAGCTTTTAATTTGAATTTCTCATTAGACAACTAAACAACTAAACAATTGGAAATAGTACAATTGATCTACAAGTTTGTCACTGAACCGTTACTAAAACGTTCCATCGGTAACGTTTATTCTAATTGGTCGTTTGAACCATCAAAACTTATAAATTTAACCAATTTCAACACGTAACATTGATCTCAATAGTCCATATCTCTGAACAGTTATGACTCCATAACCAAGATTTAACAAACGAAAGGAAAACAAAAAGTTTTTTTCTCCACTTACCTCAACAGTTACGTAAGGGTTTGATTGTTAAGTAAGTTTACCGCTCCATAACCTAGATTTCGAGTCCTCATTGGGGCAACATCAATTTGAATCGAAGTATTAATTCATTTTGTGGTCGAGGCTTGTACAAAATAAACAAATACAGGTCTGTTGCTATCCAGATTTTTCACTAAGTTTTCGCCTTGAAAGCAGTGAGACACGTAAAAGCTTACCGTATATGAGTTGCGATGGCTTCTTTTCCCCAATAATCACGTTCCATCACTAACACTCGTGCATTTTGCAATTTTTTGAAGCCTCGCTTTTGATAAAAAAGGCAGTGGAAAACTAGCCTGCATGCGCCGACATTTGTTAGTGCGCAGACGTGTATCGAGCCAAAAAGGTGCGTTTCGTTCCTAGTGGAAATTCCAAGCGTACCTTTGTAGCACCACGTTTTGAAACGCAAACGAGATGCAAAACGTCCAAAACATGAGAACGAATCTCTAACGAATGCGAGTAATAGAGTGAGGTTAAAGCAATTTTGAGTAAAAATTCAATCAGCACTGTAGCGGCGATAAGCGGAACTAAAGCTTGGAACGAACCAATGTGACGAAACGCCGCGTGTTGACCTTCGTGAAGGGCTTGACGACGCATTCGTTTCGTCGACTGGCACTTTGTAGACAAAATGTTATGTCTTGTAAGTATTTTCATGAATGCATTAAATAAGTAAATGTATGTAAAATGTGACCTTCACAAAAACAATTGAAGTAAACGCTGAGAAAATCGAGTGCCAATATAAAATATGCTCATTCTGACAGGCAAACAAATAGAAAGAATTTCATATTAAAAAAGTTAGCAACTGGAACTGTAATACTAATAAGAAATGCGACGTTTTGTCTGCCTGCTCGGCTGTCATATCAGCTAGTTCCAGCCACCATTAATGCTGAATTCTTGAAGTAGTTTCCAATCCTCCTCAGCCAACTTTCTAACAATGACGGCTAATGCTTCCAACTCGGAGTACTTTTAAATCGTCCATGTCTAACTTTATGCTAAGATATCGTTAAATCTTCTTTGGACAACTAGGTGTTGTTATATTTTTTTTAAATATAAGTAGTTGTTTTTCAAATCGGTATGAGAAGATGAAGTGGAATATGCTCACTCACTCAGACCTTCATACATAATAAATACGAAAGACTTATCAGGTAAACACCTGCTGTAAATCACCGCCAAAGTAAGAGAAAAAACCGTGTAAACTAGCAAATAAAATGCGTTAAACTTCTGGTTCAGGGTTTCGGTGAATCCAGGCCGCCTGCAACCGGCAGCTCTGGAAATCTATGGGGGAGGCCTATGTTTAGTAGTAAACATTATGTGGCTGTTAATGATGATGATGAATCTTCTAATCTCAAGAGATTAACAATTATTAGATTTAAGAAAAAGTTGTCAAGATAACCTCTTTTTCTTAATAGATTCCTCGAACTATCTTTAAAACATTTTAGGGATTCCAACCCAATCAGGTCAAGATCACTCTGTATATTTGTGTTATACTCGTCATAACACGACTCTTTAGCCCAAGTTTACTTAAAACAAACTCGAAAGCGAAAGCTTCGTTATAATGTTTATTCTTTGCAATTATCTTCTCTACACCTAACGTTCTCGTTAGCAAATTTATTGATGCGTATTTTCTGTGTTCGTTATTTTCCCTTCATTTTATTTTGTTGTTGTTTGTCTGTTACTTTGTGTTCAGACGGTATCCTGTGTCAACGGAGAGCGCTCTGTCGATATTGGTTCTAGTTGCTTTCTACTTGTTTCGGTGTACTTACCATTTAGCTGTTTTTGTTTTTTTGGAACGTCTCCTGAACGAACGTACTTTGTGTTGGGTTTCCACATTTTTGCCCGATTTTTTGCTCCTAGTCACTTGCGCTTTGAACCTGAACCTAGAAAGTGTAGGAAAAGTGTTTTGAAAAATTGCAAACTTTACCTAGACTGTCTTTTACACGAAAGTAAGCGCAGGTTTTAATGAATGATAACGTGTTTAAAAAAATGTTCAAACATAGCCAATACGAGACCAAGAAATACACTTTGTTCAAATTGAGTTCATAAAATTAAATTGAGTCAAAATATCCGTTGTAAATTACCTAAACATTGTATTGAAATTTCAAATAACTGTAATTACAGTATCAAGAAAAAATATAAACGTTACTAAGTATGACTACAAAATACAAAATCTATATGTTCGTAGTCCACCGCCTCTTCGTAGTGTGCTACGAAAGCCAGTTATGTGCCTACGAGGTGCGAGTAGATGAATAGTACACTTGTACTTTATCAAATTCTTGTGGCAATTACGAATGCTTTTTTCAATGTCATAAAATCACCAAGAGATACCTTATTTATGTATCTCATCACATGTTTTGGTTTCCACGAAACAGTGTCATCAGTTGACTGGGTCAAAACATTAAACAAATTATAATTCACTCTCTCAAAATCACAACTTCCTACAGAGCGTATAACATACTTTAATGTGAATTTGAAAATGCTAAAGGTACCTCATCACATAAGGGTTAAAAATTGTATTAGGCAAAACGACGTCTGCCGGGACTGCTAGTAAATAGTAATAAAATATCATTTCACACAGCGCCGTTTGGGCCCATAATAAGCAAAACCTATATTATGTGATACTGAGACAGCGGATTACAAACTCAGGCCATAGTCCGACACGTTGATTAATCTATACTCACTTTATCTAAAGTAAAATTGAATTTGAGGGATTTGATTGTTGTGAACCAAGATCTGCTTCAACCACTTGCTCACTCAACACATTTTCATAGTCGTTGACTGCAAAATTGTTGGAAAACAAACGGCTTGTTAACGTCGCTACTCCTATATTTTCACTAAATTCAGTACAGTCAGGCCCGGCGCGCTCCGCTATGGAGTTACGATGCTTCAAACACGTGGGGCGCTTGCAGCGGCACCGCGGCAGCGACAGACGGGTTCAATTCAGTAGGTCGACGCCCGTCAATCGGTGCTCGTAGCGCGCTACTCATGTTACTCGTAGCAGTCGTAGCACTGTTCACGTACCTATTTTATCGTTACCGTTCATCTTAGTATCCTACTAATATTATAAATGTGAAAGTTTGTATGTGTGGATGTGCCGTGTTGCTGTTTCCCGTAAAAACTACAGAATGGATTTGAATGAAACTTTAGAATAATATAGCTTATACATCAGCACATAGGCTACAATTTATAAAAGAATATCACTTTTTTTGACGAAGTCGCGGGCGGGCGCTGGTAGTTCAAAATAATTACAGAGGTTGTGCTTCAATATTGGTGTACAGAACAACATTTTCTTTCATCATTCGAGTTGTTTCGAAAGGTTTACCCTTGTTTGATCGAACAACGTTTCGTCGAAAATCAGTTGGTCGAACAACGTTTGAGAAAATCATCACTTTGTATAATATCATTTGATCGAATTTTCAGTTCGTCGAATGTTTATTTGCTATAACAACGTTTGCACTAATGATCAAAAGGTAGAATGTTCATTTGATGTAATTTTCAGATGGTATAACATGCCAAGCAGCATGTAATGCGGCAAGTCGTTTTTTGGGTTTAAAAAAAAAAATAACCACGAAGGCTTAAGGCGGGAGCTACGCTCCGCTTCGCTCCCGCCTTAAACCTTCTAACCTAATCTAACCGAGTCGGTTCCGCCCAAACTATAGTATAGGGCAGTGACGAAAAAATAAATAATTAAATATTTGATACGATGTTTCGACTAAACCATTATTAGTGTAATGAAACATTCGTTCAAGTAAAATTAGTGCATCTGAAAATTCGATAATATGAAATTAGTTCAAATGAAATTCGTTCAAACAAATAATTACATCAAATAAAAATTTACCAATTAAATATTCGGTCAAATGAATAATTCTCCGAACTGAAATTCGACCAACTGAAATTCGACCAACTGATTTTCGACGAAACGTTGTTCGATCAAACAAGGGTGAACCGTTTCGAAATACCTCTTTTAAGCGATTTATCCATAAATACATATTTAATTACACCCATTTTAGCTGTGATTTCAAACTCACCCACTAGACGCCATAACAACTCGTAACCCTCACGCCTAGCGATAAAGTACATGTTACCTCACTCTTGGCTAGTCCCCTGATAAAAATAGATAAAAAGAGTTCTCACAAATCTACAGGCACTTATTCAACGACGCCTGTTACAATAAATGAACAATATGCCCAATTTAATACAAATTGGATTTGACTGCATATATTCAACAAAAGCACGTGTTCGCATCCGTATAGATTTGGAAAGAGGGTGGGGAAAGGGGGTGCCTGAAAACTGAAATCCGCTTTTCCCGAACCGTAATTTTTTCCAGTTTCAATCTGTTAAATCGTTTCTGATACGGCGACACATCGTAAGTAATTAAATGTTATAAATATTTCATGACTGTTGTCACTAACTAATTAAAGTTGAATGTCTGAAAAGTATTTTCAGAGTTTAACTTTTGTTAACAATGAAAACGCAATGTCAATTAGAGATCGTCTAAGCTGAAATCACGCCCCACCACGTCAACTCGTACAAACATAAACTTTATGATATTAACGTTTTAATTCTAGTTTCTGATATTTGGATTTCGACTTTTTATTTTATTTTAATTTAATTAAGCCATGAATATACAGGGTGGCCCAGCGACAGTGGTCCAAAAATTTTTTTTAGGTAGTGGGCATCATAACAAGTCACTTAAAAAAAACTTTAGTTCCGCGAAAATAAATACTTTAGAAGTTATGATTTTTTCAAGTTTCTTTTGAAATTTCTCAACTCCAATCACTTAATTCACTCCTGTTTGGAAACTATCGCACTGATTCAGTTCAAATTTGGTATAGATGTACAATAGTAATGTAAAAACCATATTATGTGCAAATTTTGAGTTTATTCTAAGACAATTTGTTTTTTTTTTAAGTTTTGTCAATAATTTTTCGCCATTTCAAAAACTAATACAATTTTCAAAAAATCACCGCTGCAATGTTTGTGCACTTGATGATTTGTTTATGATCTTAAAAACTGTCCATAAGTATGATAATAGTCTATGCAAAAACTTAAAGCGGTGCAACCAATGGAACACTTTCAAAATTGACATCATGTACGGTAAGTGGCTAAAACTCAGAATGGGTCATTCCTGCACTGACTCTAATTTAAAAAAAAAAGTAGCAAAAATATTTTTTTTCGGATAGAGGGCATCATAGCAACTCATTTAAAAAAAACATTAGATACTCGAAAATCAATAGGTAAGAAGTTATAATTTTTTAAATTTTGGTCTCAAGTGGTCAAACTTCAGAGACATAGATCACTTTTGTTTGTAAACCATCTGACTAAGGAACTTCAAATATGGGATGACTTAATAATTAATCCCATACTTTAATTGGCTTTGATTTATTTTATGTTGACTGGTAGATAATGCCTTAACAGCATTAAGTCCGCCTTTTGTATCACTCATTGTATTGTAATGAATAAATGAGATGAATCCTTTTTCACTCTCTTCTATTCTTACTCATTTTGAAGTTCATCAGTCGGATAGTATACAAACGCAAGTGATTTATGTCCCTGAAGTTCAACCACTTAGGCCCAAAATTTAAAAAATAATAACTTCTAAACTATTGATTTTCGAGTATCTAATGTTTTTTTAAATGAGTTGCTATGATGCCCTCTATCCGAAAAAAATATTTTTGCTATTTTTTTTTTTAAATTAGAGTTAGTGCAGAAATGACCCATTCTGAGTTTTGGCCACTTACCATACATGATGTTAATTTTGAAAGTGTTTCATTGGTTGCACCGCTTTAAGTTTTTGCATAGACTATTATCATACTTATGGACAGTTTTTAAGATCATAAACAAATCATCAAGTGCACAAACATTGCAGCGGTGATTTTTTTAAAATTGTATTAGTTTTTGAAATGGCAAAAAATTATTGACGAAACTTAAAAAAAAAACAAATTGTCTTAGAATAAACTTAAAATTCGCACATAATATGGTTTCTACATTACTATTGTACATCTATACCAAATTTGAACTGAATCAGTGCGATAGTTTCCAAACAAGAGTGAATTAAGTGATTGGAGTTGAGAAATTTCAAAAGAAACTTGAAAAAATCATAACTTCTAAAGTATTTATTTTCGCGGAACTAAAGTTTTTTTTAAATGACTCGTTATGATGCCCTCTATCTAAAAAAAACTTTTGGACCACTGTCGCTGGGCCACCCTGTATTTCTATTTGATCGATCCCAAACCCAATAGGGTTTTCATGTATGTAATATTTTGAATTTGTTATGTGTAATAGTGTAATTGTAATTACAAATGTTTTGAACAAATAAAATGTTCTTCTTGTGAAAAACTACTTATAAATCCATTGCGTCATTTTTCTTCAGAAACTGCAAACGTTTCTTTCTTCTTATCTAAAGTTAAAAAAAGAACGCCAATCCATTATTTTAGTGTCTAAAATCAAATTAAATTTCAAACGCAAGGTTAAACCTTTATTGCAATTATAAGGCAGCACTTCCCAATCTGAAATATTTTCCCAGGTGTGAACGTGTTATTTCACTTCCGTCGTTTCTAGCGACTGAAACGGCTGCAGTTAGCCAAGTAATTGTGTTAGCCGTGAGTTTCCCCATAGCTAGCAGAACGGTCTATAGTGTTAGATCTCCCATTTCACCCTCATCCCTGCTTAGGCCAGGACTTTCGTCCTTGTGAACGCGAGTTTGTCCCTGCGCACGCAGGACGTGCCCCACCCTGAATACGCCCATATTGTTTAATGAAAAGTGATTTTATCTTTTGTGAAAATTCACTGGCGAAGTCCTAAATGTCTTGTTAACACGACAAGCTATGTGTGGCTAACTGTATGAGACAAGGGCATAAATTTACATTTTATTCCCAGCGATGAGTAAGCGCTTGTCAAGCCCCGTTGCGGTGCAACCCTATCTAAAGCATTCTAAAACAAAACACTAACGGAACTTTCTGGGTTTGTTTTATGTTTCTATCTTGTTGTGAAAGCTTGCTCCGCAAAACGGCACTGCTACGTAATATATTTTTAAAAATTTAAAACAGCTGATACGAGTATTTTAGTACAAAAAATAGTGGTTCATATTTCTGGAACGTTTCATTTAACGCTTTTCTAAATAAGAACGGTTTGTCTAATGGAACTTTATGATTCTTATGATGTGTTTTTAGAAATAGGCTTATTATGTAGATAGTAAAACCAAATAATACAATCAAAGAAAATGTTGTGTCACTTCACTATATTTATTATTAAAAGTTAGTATGGTAAAATAAAACTTGGCGGAACCACTATGAAATAAGTAAAACAAGGAAAGCTCGGCTGAAACTGACAACGCGAACATTTTTCGTCTCTCACAAAGTCAGTCACCTTATCTCGACAGTATATATTTTTGGTGTGCCCATGGGAGCAATATGCGACAAGTTACTACGCAGCGGTCTGGCGTGTCCGTCTAACCCGTAAAAACCGTGGCGTTTCAACCCTGCGCGACTGCCAGTCGACTGCCGCCTTTCTACGGCAGCGGTGATCCCTACCAATTGTTCCCACTCTCTATATATTACAGTATCAAAAAACACACCAACCAATTTATAAACACCGGAATTGAATTACAATACATATCTAGCATATAGTTTAGTAATGATGCAAACAAAGAGAAAATAGTGAGAACTGTAGTTTTTTTAAACTTTACCCAAACTTAAGTTCGATAAAAATGTGACTCGTGCTCAAAGTGCCAGTGAAGTGTGCTAAGAAGAAAACAAAATGTTTTATAACAGTGCTCAAAGTTAGGTTAGATAGGACTGTGAAAATAGGACTTAATATAAGACTTGTGAAAATGCGCTTGAACTTTCGGTGTTAGTGCGATTCATACCCTAAAATGCTAAGTCGGTGGAAAAGTAAAGACAAGACGGAAAAATCCGGCAAGTCTTCCAATTCTAGCAGTAAGAAGAAAAGAAAAGGGAGGGATAATGGTAAGTTTCGTTTAATATGCATGCCTATTTTATTCTGTTGCAGCATGAAAATTGATAAAATAGTTTGAACTTTATTATTGATATCATGATATTGTTGCACGTGTTCATTTTACTGCCCTGTATAGAATAACATTTCAACCCTCTGCGGCTCGCGGTGCGAATATCGGTGGACATTTCAAGCTTTCACCCGCAACTTCCTCCATCGGGATTTTATTTGGTAGCAATTCAGTATAGGCAATGAAAATTTTAACCTGTCAAAAATGGTTGGGTGCCTTTTAGGACAGTTTTAGATTTTTTATCAAATTTATTAAATGCAGTTACAACTGTTTCTAGTAGGTTTTTTAAGATGCATTGGGAGGACCCGGAAATCCATTCCTCTACTTGTGTGTTGTTTGCGCTTTTTGACGATAAAGCCGCACAAATTGTATATTAACTTTAATGTATATTTCTTTACTGTTTATTTCTGTTGTTTTGGTGTGCAATAAAGAATATATCTATCCTAGTTAGTCATATAAGACATTGCTTTACTGTTAACGCAATATCATTTAACCTTAAAATAAATAAAAAAAATTAAAATTTTAGGTCACTTTTATTGCCTGTTTTGGTTTTCGCTATTATTTTTATTGAAAGTTTATTTTGTATTTAGCTATGTTAACTAGATTTTCATTTAAAATTTAGGTCTTAGATGCGTCTTGAAAAAAATTATTGTCTTTGTCGCTACATAAATTTGCTTTTCCAAAATTATTATATGCTTCAACGCGGCGAACAACCTGAATTGATGTATTACTTTATCATCATATTTTGTTTCCTCAAAAACCCCAATTTATAATTTAAACAGAATTTTGGCGTGAATAACTTCAACAGTATCGAGTAGCAGTTGAGAGTTTATGTGTAATGTATATTTTTGTGGTTCGTGGATTTTCGTGGTCCTTCACGCGGAAGTAATTTGATAATAACAATAGTAAATTATTTATTTGCTTAAACAATTCAAGTTCTTAAATTACATTTTGCTCATGTTTATCGGTTTAATGCTTGGCAAATGTTTTGTCGTCGTGCATTGACATTAGTAATTGAAAATATATATAATTAGAATGTATTCATCATAATATGATTATTTATGTTTAATAATAAAATAAGTAAGATAATCGAACACTGCAATCAACATATTACCAAAAATGAGAAAACAATCTTGAAATTAAATAAATGGTCAAAATTGAGTGTAAGGTAAAGTCGAATAAGTAAATTGAATCAAGTTGACAAATATAGTTATTAAATTAATTATTGCAACGACATCACAAAAATGACAGTTATTTTGTGTATAATTCATAATTAAATTTAACAATGTACAAGTCATCAACAATAGGCTAGATGACTGTAACTTTTTTTTGTTATTATCAAAAGACCTTACATTTATGTAAACAATTCTTCATTAGGATCAACTACCTGAGATATCGCAATAAAAAATGCACATTATTGGACTTGCCTAAGAACTCTTCATATATACGTGACTGTGATTATGACGTCACGTTCACTGTTTTTGTAAGGAGCTCGTAAGAACTTTGTTCGACAGCTATATTGAATATTGCGTTTATGAAAATTTACCCCTAACATAATTGCTGTATAATAGTATGGGTTACAAAATAGTGATATAGTTTCACAAAAAAAGAACACTTCTAAAATGGACTTGCCCACCCAAGTTTGCAGGCCTATTGTAGCCTCATTTAGAAACAAATTTCGATCGTGGTTTCACAATAAGATTTGTGTCGAATTACTATTTTTGGTGACCAAAAAAAACATGCAAAATGACTAATAGTCATCTACCCTGTTCGCTTGAGGTTACCAGCATGGTAGTACAAATTCATTTATGACATAAAAGCAGTTTTCAATAACATTTTCATAAAAAGTATTAAATAAAAATTAAGTGTTTTTTATTAGGGAATAATTATATTTTTTGCATGAATTCTGTAGATAAAAATACAATAATTAATTCTGATCACTGAAGCATGTGTAGTGAAATTGCATTTTAAAACTAATATGTTGAAGGTTAAGTTTAGCATTTAAGTTAAAGAAATTTTGTTTTTCTTTACCCATGTTTTTGGGTGATAGTTTATTCTATAAGTTACTTGCATGCTTAAATTGTAGGTATAATTGTTCGTTGACGGTTACCTGTTATGTGTTCTTAAATAAATTAATTAAAAGTTATCATTTTATTTTGTTTTTTTTTATTTTGGTCGGAGACAAATCCCGTGACTCTGAAAAACTATTTATTTTCGTTTCGATAACTAACACCGACACTGCAGACTCTACTGAATACTATAATATCTAATTATTTTACCTAAATAAATCCACAATATAATAACCACTAGGTATTGTGTTCCAGCGCTCAGCGGTTAGCCGACAGTCAAATAAAAATTGGGTGTTCCGGCTAGCCACCATAGTGCAATAAAACAAGTAGGGCAGCTTGGCGGCCGGGCGAGCAATAATTGCCTGAACATGTAGGGTTGTCGCTTTTGATTTGGAGGATTGAAACACACAGGTGCGAATGAAACGTACGGCTTGGCCGCGAGTACATACACAACATAAACGGCCTATATACGTCCCACTGCTGGGCACAGGCCTCACCTCAACTACACACATCAAAAGTGTCTAGGGATATCTCAAGCATTTTCATACAAAGTATAGCTATTGGGGAGGCTGTAAAAATTAAAATATTGATACCAACTGAAACTGCTATATCTGCCCTTTCAGATTGTATAAAGAAATTCATTGTGGTAGCATTATTGTACAATCGTAAGGACGTTAGAAAAAAAGACAAATTTTTCTTTTAAAAGGTTTCAAAATTTTAGCAAAATCAAAGATATTAGATAATGCTCAGCATTATCTTAGAATACCTCGAGGAAACAGGCATAAGATAAAGGTTAAGAATATTACAAAAAAAACGTTTGATTTTGCTAAAATTTTGAAACCTTTTAAAAGAAAAATCTGTCTTTTTTTTAACGTCCTTACGATTGTACAATAATGCTACCACAATGAATTTCTTTATACAATCTGAAAGGGCAGATATAGCAGTTTCTGTGTCCTAAAAATTTCTACGTTGGTATCAATATTTTAATTTTTACAGCCTCCCCAATAGCTATACTTTGTATGAAAATGCTTGAGATATCCCTAGACACTTTTGATGTGTGTATGAGGTGGAACGAGCCATACTCCAACACGCGGGCTCAGTGCGGATTGCTGGAGGGGTGTAAGGTTGGTTAGCAACCTTAATTTCAGATGTTATCAAGCCGCCCTGAGGCCGCTGACTAGGCTTAACGACTGACATCTAGTGACGTCAACCGGGACCAACTGCTTAACGTGCCTTCCGAAGCACGGAAATGCCCGAAATACACATCACTAAATTTCGGTCGGGGTGGTCACACATCCCATTTCCGACCCGGCGCGTGTGTTGCTTTACAACAGCGATCGTCACCGATCACTGTCACAACTGCGCCACGGGCACCTCAAGCCGGACGCGAGTGCCGCAACTGAATTATCATTAGAATCAATAAATTCCTCAGTGTGTGACAGGACGGCTCGGCCGCGTTTACAGCCAAGCTGCGCTCGCTGCGTTTGTATGAAGCTGGCCTACTGGTTATACTGTGGAGCCACCCTCTCATTAAAATACTCATTAGTACTAATTTAACAGATACAAAATATGTCAACCGTGTTTTCCGTTCGAGTAACAAATAACCCTTCCATTGTTTCAATTGACGCTCGCCAGTCACATTTTTTCGGTTCCTGTATAGAATGTAAATTATGCAAACCACATTCACAATGGATATTTTCGGGCAATTATTCTCACTGGTACTCGTACTAATTAAACTTAATCAGCCAAATCAAGTTTAATTAGCACGAGTGTGAGGCAACTGCGCTTTTAATGACGCATTTTCTATGTAGCCAAAATGTTGCGACGTGTAATTTAACAACTGGGGAACGCAGGGTGAATTTTTCAAAAGGGTGGTTTCAAACCCAAAATTATGAGTAATTATAGATAAAGACTCAGAGAAGTCTAGAAGTTGATTTGGACAAAAACTCAAACCGATCGGATAGACATTTTTACCTAAAGTTGAGAGGATGGCTGTTATCGAATGCACTTTTGTATCGAACTCCGTAATTGATAAATGTATTGTTTTTGCTGAAGAATAAAATTGGGTTTATTTTCATTTACGTTTGGATGTAACCTAATATACCTAGAATGCTTTTTGTGCTGATTGTAATAATATCGCAATTGGAATTGATGAATTTACGCTTTTTGCAGAAAATTCGCCTTACGTAAATGCACTCGGTTATCCTAACACTATTTCCAAGTTCAACGTGTGTACTACCCACCTGTTTTAAAAATAATACTCTTAAATGATTGAGTATTAAATTTTCTAAAAAATTTAATACTCAATAATTTCGTTTTAATCTTACCATATCCGTTCATTTTAATTTGAGGCTAGATTAAACACGTAGTTCTCTCCTAGTAGGGTAGATCTGACTAGTGCGGGGCGTAGTCCAAAGTAGTAGCAGTAATAAGATGTTCAATATTGAATTATTTTGATTCAACCTTGAACGGAAGCATCCCGAGTTGTTTACAAAACTCCAAAAAAGAAAAAACTCGCTGCAGCTTTTTGTAGTTGCGTTGTTTTTACGACAATATCGATGTGGTTGCGTTGTCATTGCGATGTGGCTTCGTCATGTGCACGCGTTGTTTGAAAGACCTCATGGAGTCCGAAGAGGTAACGTGTCTGCGGTGTGGTCGGCCACTATTTCGCAGTGTCGCTGGTGGTTGCGATGTCGTTGCAATTTCGCCGGTTTTAACCGAAATGGTCGATAATGACCAAAAAAAGATTGTACGTTTGAATAGTCCTATTAATTTTCAATACAAAATATATGCCCCACCACCTCGTGGTTGTAGCGGTGGTACGTGTGAGTTGGCCCTTAGTCGTATCAGCCATTGTTCCGCGCATCTCCGCCCGCTCCGCTCTGGTGGCAAACGGGGCTTATTCGCACTCCATCCACATTTCCCGTTGTCACGCCGGCTTACGAAACGAACGGAACCGTGTCCAGTGAGATGAAACGTTGCATTTCCGTGTCGCCATGCATTTGTCGACTGATGCTGACGAGGAAATGGACAGTAGTCCTAGCTCAAATTGTGAATGCACTGACTACGTGCTCGACGCGTAGCATCGCGCTACGACGTGGCATCTATAGAATGTCGCTTACTCGTAGCATGTCGCGACGTCCAGTCATGATAATTTGTACGAGCCGTGATAATTTTAGCTTTACTTACTATGTACTACAGTACAGAGAGATTATTTTCAACACATTTGCTAAAAAAGTGGTACTTTACGTTGCTGTATCTCGTGCGTGAAGTTTTTATGCATAAGTGCGGTAATATTTTTCATTTTTTTATGTAAAATGTTGATTTAAATTATACTTATAGATCTATTGAAAAAATTGTTTGTTAAATCACATTATTTGATTATATGGATACAGCACATACATACAGATACCTTAATACCTAAATAAAATAAAACGTATTTGTTTGTTGGATTTAATTTTATCCGTGTTAATATGTTATTATTCTTTGAAGCATAATATTATTACATTTTTTGATTTTTAATAGACAGAGTGATTGAAAGAAAGGTTTATATGTATAACATAACATCCCAGTGCATCCGTGTGAAGCCGGGGCGGGTCGCTAGTTTAAAAATAAAGAGCTTTCAAGCAAAATCGTGTCCCCAAGGAAATTGCCTTTCCTTAGTCGACCTTTACAGGTTACTAACGACGTAAGCATTGACTTAATCAGGAAGATGGTGCTTAAATATTGTCGCTCAGAGTTTGCTCATACACACACATACACGTGAGTTCGTGAAACACGGGCACGCTTGGACATAGTAAGACATTGAAGCAAAAATACAATGCTTTGAAAATTAATTCTAAAAAAGTACAATAAATAAATGAAATAAACTTGCATGAATGGAGGATTTTAAATCGAGTGTAGGCGCAACTTTATTTTGTAGTTAAAGACGGTGTTATAAATATGGTAACCTCCTGTGAAGGTTATTAGTTAGTGAATTAATAGATATTTAATTTTATTTCCAATTCTAACCATTAGTTTCCGAGATAAGAGCATTCAAACAAACGAACTCTTTCACTTTATACAAGTATTATAAGTATATAGTACGATTAATAATTCGAGTCAGTAAAATGACAAATTCAACTGTCACTGATACAAAAAATGTGACCCGCTACAATAGTGACTTTCGGCAATCAATAGACTTACCCCCTTATACATAAAAACTTAAATAGCTCTTCAACAACGCGGTAATTTTTGTATCGCTTTGTCACTTTCATTCTTGTCGCTGCCGCCATTTGCGAGACATAACACGGCAATTGCATAAACAATGCTTTAGCGTTGCGTTTGTTTTTATGAATAAGGGGGTTAGACATTTAGTCATGCTTAATTTTATGAGGTATCAAAACCTTTTTTATTGTAAATATGAAATAGGTACATACCGCATTAAATAAAACGATTTAAGAAATATGAACCTACCATGATATTACAACTTTTCCTACAGCATTTTTACAAGAGCTGGTAAAAAATGTTTATTGAGATTCAGAGAAATCCACTTGAAAGTCAGGAAAATACATGTAATTTTATACCTTTTCATTAATTACGGTTGTAATTGATTGCGATTCCGTCAGGCCTGCTTCACATACGTGTATCAGGATACCCCCCCATAGCGTGAGGAGGCCGGGCGCGGAGGCCAGGTCGACCGCTCGGGGACAAGTGGAGATGTTCAAGCGGAATCCCACATCGCCCCTTGCAAAGCGGAGCGGAGATACACCGGGGTTATTTTAGTGGGTATTCCCACCTTTAAGGTGGGAATACCCACTAAAATAACCCCGGTGTTAGGGGTAACGGTGGGCGAGTCCCAAACTCCCCCACCGTTACCCCTAACAGTGGGATAGTGCGTAAAGAGTATTTTCTCAAAACACTCAGAGTAAATTCATGATAGTCAATACTGTTTTTCTTTGATTCAAGTAAGTGAACCAGATTCTACAAAACCTTCATCACTGCCTTGTATGAGAAATTATGATGCGTCGACCTTTGCCGCTTAGGCCCGTAGTCAAACCTTTAGAAAACGCTTGTTTGGAAGATTTATGCATTGTTTTGCCAACAATAACAATAATAGCGGTTTTTTTTCGGTAATTGAACAAATTCGTAATATTATGGGTTTTTAAGTTTGTGGTTACAAAGACCAACAGCACGAAAACTTTTTGTATCGTGTCGTCACATTTACGCCCCGTAGCACCGGTCAGTACCCTACCAATGACATACCACAATATGGAGTGGGTACTCCATATTGTGGTATGTCATCAAATATATGCCGCGACGAAGCAGAGAGACGCAACGCGCTAATGAGGTATTTAGCCTACTTTTAGCCCTTGTCCTAATAAGCCTGTTCACACCCAGCGATTGTTGGGCGGTTTCGGTTTATAGATCATTTTATTCTCAGCAATGCTCAGCAATATTCCGCCGGATAGTTGGTTCAAAAATGCTTGTTTGTATTATAGTGCGATAAGTGCGCGTCCAGAACGCGTTCGAGCCTGAACACACCTAGCGATTTTTGGGCGTTTTGATTTTGACTCTCGATATTGTTGAGGATATCGCCCACGAGTGCGCAGCGACCTTGCGGAGAGCTCGCGATGATTATTTTTTCGCGGCAATATCACAGCGAGCTCCGAGCATGCCGCACACTCGCGGTGAAATCGCCTCGCCGTAAAGTCGCCTAAAACGCGTTTTGGACTCCCACTCATCCGAGTGCGAGATATAGTCCAGTCATTATAGGAGGTTCACCTCGGAATTCGAGATACCCAGCTGTAAGTTTGTAAATACCTGTACATTGACACCCTAAAAGTTGTCTCAAAACCTACATATGGTAGGGTGTACGCAACTATTAAATTTCAAGGTCAAAAGTCACAAAAATCGGTTTTTTGCGCTTTTTTTATAAATATCTCATTTCCTATGGGTTTTTTGCTATTTGTATTTATTATCAATATTGTAGAATACAAAATTTTCTACAAATTATGTTTGAAAATTTTTTTAATACGGTGAACCGTTTTCGAGATAGAGGGCGGAGAGCGCGCGGTCACAGCATCACTTCAGGTCAACCGGTGCCTCCGGTCAAAAACGCGCCATATAACCTTATTGGCAGTCTATAATGCTCCGAAATCTGTGAAAAGTCTCGACCATCTTCGACATGCATTACGTCAAGCCTACAAAACTTAATAAACCTGTGCAGCTTTCAAATATTCCACCAACAAGTACAGCTGCTCATCAACATTTCGAACGTGTATATTATCAAGTTCAAACTTGGTTAGGGCATGATTTGGAACCCCAGGTATAGAGTTGGGCAATGCGAAACGATTTTCTGGAGCGGGCTTGCAATGCTCTTTAGCTTGTGGCCAATGTAATGGGCAAGCTTGTCTCAATGCTCTACCATGTCAGAGCGAGATTAACGAAGATGGGAGCATGGAAGAACTTGAGACAAATGTCGTTGAAGACGATAATGAAGACCAGTTTGAAATTTACCAGCAGCCGGAAGACGACGATGAACAGGAAGAAGATGATTAAAATTATAAATTGTAGATTTTGTACCCTTTATTCCTTTTTTATCTTTAAATAAAAATAATTTAGCTTGTGGCCAATCACATTGGCCCATGCCAATTACATTTGCCACAAGCTAAAGAGCATTGCAAGCCCGCTTTCCTGCATCCGCGTTGCGAACCACAACCACTCTTGCAGTTGCAGAAAATTGTATTTAGCAAATGTTTCGTGAGCAGGTGGTAAAATTGACATGATAGGCTCCAGAAAATCGTTTCGCATTGCCCAACCCCATACCTGGGGTTCCAAATCATGCCCTAACCAAGTTTGAACTTGATAATATATACGTTCGAAATGTTGATGAGCAGCTGCACTTGTTGGTGGAATATTTGAAAGCTGCACAGGTTTATTGAGTTTTGTAGACTTGATGTAATGCATGTCGAAGATGGTCGAGACTTTTCACAGATTTCGGAGCATCATAGACTGCCAATAAGGTTATATGGCGCGTTTTTGACCGGAGGCACCGGTTGACTTGAAGTGATGCTGTGACCGCGCGCTCTCCGCCCTCTATCTCGAAAACGGTGCACCATATGAAAAAAATTTTCAAACAAAATTTGTAGAGAATTTTGTATTCTACAATTTTGATAAAAAATACAAATAGCAAAAAACCCATAGGAAATGAGATATTTATAAAAAAAGCGCAAAAAACCGATTTTTGTGACTTTTGACCTTGAAATTTAATAGTTGCGTACACCCTACCATATGTAGGTTTTGAGACAACTTTTAGGGTGTCAATATACAAGTATTTACAGACTTACAGCTGGGTATCTCGAATTCCGAGATTCTTACCTTAATTATGCTTAAATGACTGGACTAATACCTCTTTCCGTCTAACGTCGTCCTTTTCAACCCGCGCGTTATACTAAAACGCGTTATCTGGACAGGGTCTTTTTGTTGGAATTACTTCTCAATCAATGTATTAATGAATAACGTCAAAATGGAACGAAAAACATAAATAATTAAAAGTAAACCGATTTCAAAGAGTGTCTTTTGGTAGAAAAAGGTTTCTGAATAAATTATTGTGAAAATGTTCTGATCTTATCTTATCTTAGCCCCACCATTCCAAGAGCTGTTTTTTTTCTCTAAACCATCGTCGTTTATTCTGCTTATCACGGAGTTGCATTAAATACGAACGGAAGTTAAATCAGAAATGTCTGGTTTGACTAAACGTAAACTATTTTTATTGTTTGCTGGTAACTTTGCCCTTTCGTGAAACTAAGTTGAATTGTTTACCTAACGGAATTTAGTCGAAACCAACTTTATGTGACTGCTGCACGATGTTATGCCTTTATTTTGGACGCATAAACTAGTTTGTTCGTATTGTTAAAATAACTTTGTTCAGGTGGGCATTCGTTGAAATTAAACTGAAGCAATGTATAATAATTAATTTATCTGTCTTACCATGTGGTTGACTGGTAGAGAATGCCTCCGGGCATTAAGTCCGCCATTTGTACTTTTTATGTGCAATAAATAATAAATAAATGAATAAATATAATCCTCGCCAATAGCTAATGCGCTGGAACCTTGTTAGGTGCGCGAATAATAATATCCTGACCGCCGAAAACCATTCATTTTTTTTTATATGGGAACCAATATGGGAACTCAATTTTTAATCCCAAATGAGGCAAACTCGTAAGAGTATGCTTGACGTTTTGAATATTGTATCAAGATACCTTGTCCATCAAACTCATGCCGTCCCATCCAATGATCTTCTCTGTTTATAGAAATGGATTACTGTTCGTTCGTTTCGCTATAACTCGAGAATGGCTTGGCCCATTTGTCTTATCTTGGTGATGAAATATTTGTGATAGTTCAGGGAAGGTTGGAAAGTAAGTAAGCATGAGAGAACGCTCTTAGCTCTAACGCTTTAGTTTAATTTCCTTAGCAACTATTTCAAACTGTCAAACAATGTCTGACAACAGAACAATATCTGTGGTAGTGAATCATCATACTGTCTTGTTCACACGTTACAACACGGTCAAATTATAGGTAAGCACGCAGTGGGACTTTGCATCAGTACTGACATAACGTATCTACCTCTTTTTATTATAACATTTTCCGTTTCCGTCCAGTTCCGTCCAGTAAAGTGTCCAAAGAACTGAAAGTGCGCTGACGGCGCTCACGCTCATACAAATAACTGCTCAAAAGTGTCAAGGGATATCTCAAGCATTTTCATACAAAATATAGCTATTTGGGAGGCAGTAAAAATTAAAATATTGAAAGAAAGAAAGAAAGAAAGAAAGAAAAAACGTTTATTTATGTTGTTTATTGATACCAACGTAGAATTTTTTAGAACACAGAAACTGCTGTATCTGCCCTTTCAGATTGTATGAAGAAATTCATTGTAGTAGCATTATTGTACAATCGTGACGACGTTAAAAAAAGACAGATTTTTCTTTTAAAAGGTGTCAAATTTTAGCAAAATCATACGTTTATTTTGTAATATTCTTAACCTTTATCTTATGCCTCTGTCCTCGCATTATTCTAAGATAATGCTCAACTTGTGAACAAACTTAACTTCATGAAATATTTGAAAAATGATATCCCTATGATATCCCTAGACAGTTTTGATGTGTGTATCAAATCGGGACGCGTTTGAGCGCGCCATTATCACTTTTGGCTCAAAACGGACCTCACAAGTTCATTCGCGTTGGGAGGGCGTCCATAAATTACGTGAGACGATTCAGGGGGGGAGGGGGTTGAGTCAAATCTCATCTAATCTCACATTGGGAAGAAGGGGAGTCTCGGCAAATATCACGCAATTTTTTTTCTGATTGAAAATAACATAACATAAAATTAAAAAAATACACTATTTTGATCAATGCTCAAGATTTATTTTTAAACATTCATCGTAATACGATTAAGATTATTCAATAATTCGTTCGAAAGAAAACAATTTGATTCATACTTCGACGTTTTGCATCTACCGAAAGTCATTTTTTTTCTTTTTTCATTAACAACCCAACGCGTTTACGTAGGAAATCCACATTCTGAAATATCTCACGTGAGATTGGGGGTTTGGGGGACACGACATCTCACCAAGGGGGTAGGGAGGGCCAGAAAATTTAAAAAAACACCTCACGTAATTGGACGCCCCCTTGTGAATTGGGTGGTTACAAGCTTATTTCAGTGAATCGGGTTACGTTATTTAACCTCACTAGCAACACAGTAAACAGAGAACAGTAAAATATCCACATACAAACGTGCCGCCCTCGGGTTGAATGTGTGCGTGCGTGTCGCGCGTCGTGTCGGCACGCGTTTTCACGCACACGCTAGCATAAAATATGGTAGAAATAAGGTGGCGGCAGTAGAGACGGGCTGTGCCGTGTGCCTGTGAGCACGCTAGGCTAATAACTCGGCGGGCGGCCTTAGATAACCTACTGTTATGTTTACTGTGCTTTTTCAAACCCTGAAACTAGAGTCCGACCGAAACTGGTTTTCCGGCCGAAACCGAAACCGAAACCGAATGTTCGGCCTGGGCTTCAGTTTCGGCCGAAACCGAAACCGAAACTCACGTGGTCAAGTATAAAATACCTACAATTACTGAATTCTAGAGCTTCTTACCCATTATTCTGATGATGACAACAAAACAAAGTTACAGACTCATTATTTTTAACACAAGATCCCACCGCTGGACAAAGGTCTCCCTCAATTGTTTTCCATTGGCCCTTGTCTTTTGCTAAAGTCCACCATTCGCCGGAGTAATGTATCAGGTCGTTTTTTAGCCCAATGGTTGTGATTCGGGCCGGATGCATTCTACAGACATGACCTGCCAACTCCCATTTCAGTATGGCGACTTTCTAGCCCACGTCTTGGACGCCAGTTTTAGAACGGATCGTGGTGATATTCTGTCTGTATGTTAAATGCCTAACACACTCCACTGTCTTGCCCTTGAAAAAATCCGAGTTTTGACTTAGGGTCTTCCGTGAGTAACCAGGCTTGGGCACCGTTTGTTAGGATGGGCAAAATGCAAACGTCGAGAAGTTCTTCCTTGAAAGATATAGGAAGGTCGCACTTCATAAAAGCCTTAACCAGTTAGCTCCTCCAGGCGATTCGGGGTACGATTTCCTTATCTTGCCTGTTTTTATACAACGACCGTGACAAACAAGCATGCATGCACCGCAGCCTATGCACACGTGCAACTCCAGGGAATTACTTGCTCCTTGCCGAACCTTTTCAAACACCTCTTGAGAAACTCCATTCTATCGCTCATCAGGAAAACCACGACAGGGAGTTTTTAGGATTTTAGGAGGATTTAAGTGTCCTGAGAAGGAAACATCTCAGGAACCGGACTGCACGAGATCATGGCGGCTCCATAGTATGTGGATGAAAACCCTGACGATGGCGGGTGGCCTGTTCTCGAACTCGAATCATTTGTGTGTTGTTTGTCATCAGTTTCGTTTTCGTCTAGTTCATCACTAATCCAATGCGATAGCACAATACCGTTAGTTCTTTGAGCATTGTCTGCCCGATGGGTGTGTTGGCGAAAAGCACGCTGTCGTTGGTAAAAGTTGGTCAATTTTTATAATTCGACATCGATTCCTTTTTTAGACTGGGTCTTGCGAACTGCATCCAATACGACAGTTAATAATCTGAGTGATCCAATATTGGACTATTTACATCATTCAAGTGCAGAAACGAAACGAAAACTTCATCGTCAGCATCAACAATCATTGCTGAACTTTAGGCCCCCCCACATAGATTTCCAAAGCGGCCGGTTACGGGCCGCCCACATTGACCGAAACCCTGCGATCTGTATCAAGTCAGCCTTTTCCATCGCTGGTGGGACCCCACGCTGCGTTTGGCTTCAAATGGTATCCCACTCGAGAACTTTTCGACCGCAGTAGCCATTCTCGTGCAATGTGCCCTGCCCACTGCCACTTCAACCTGCCAACCAGCGCAGCCCCACGCCGCGACGGCGTTTTTAGTACCCAGCCGTGTTTGATGCGGCGAATTACCTCTTTCTCGAAGGTGGACCTGCCTACTTGGATTATTTAGCCAAGACATACTCGTCGACAGCTTCGAGAATCGAGCTACCAATAGAACAGTCTCAACCAAAAACTACATGTAATCAGTTCCGTCAAAACATTACCCCTGAAGAAGTTTTGCGTCTGGTGATAACGCATTGACTCTATTTGTGTTGCTACGGAGCCATCCAAATGTCCCACGACAATTCCTGAACATTGTGGAGGCCGCCAGGTTCTGCCATAGCGTTGCCGCGAGAAACGGAGTTATACGAGCGCGCCCGAAGACTTCCGAAATGAGTTTCGGTTTCGGCTAAAGTTTCGGCCGATTTCGGCCGAAACCGAAACTGTGGCCGAAACTTGATTTTTTGGCCGAAACTGGCCGAAACCGAAACCGAAAGTTCGGTCGGCACTACCTGAAACCGATCAGGATTTGCCAACGCTACAGCGCGCCCTAAAGCGTGCCTATTAGAGTTTAATTGGCGACTGAAACGGGAGAGCTTGTTAATTATCTGGACATTTGAAGTGCCGTTCAATTACATTACTGGGACGCCCAGTCTCACTTTGCTTTATATTTGCCGTTGGTATTGACCGGCTTTCGCTTTTTTACTACAATGCCGCAGAGATCAAGAGCTCTTTAGTTAGTTAAGAACTGTGAAAAGCTATTAATAATTGTGATCCGTGCTTTGTTGCACAAAAGTTAAAACTGATTTCGAAAATGTCAAAAATAAATATCAGAATTAAACTGTTTGACACTTTTTTGTTTTATATTCATTTAAATTAGTTAACCTAACTAAATGTATTTTTAATATTTTATTTTAATCCGTAAGCAAAACCAGCTTCACTAATAACGATCTTAAAACAACCCATACAACACACTTAAAGCGTTCTTTAAACTAGGAATCCCTGGAATATACCTATAAAGATTTTCAAATTCACAGCGCGCTCTAAAGCGTATCCATTAGTAACTATAGTCAGTTCGCGTTAAGAATGCAGTGATTTCATGCTTGTCTTTCGACCTAGCACGCCCCTTACCAATAAAATTGCTCCTAATTAGAAAGCCAAGAGTGACCAGCTGAACGCATACTTTCGAACGCAAAGGTTGTAGATCGTCTTGGTGTAATTGTTGAGAAGTCGGCTGCTACACCAAAGGTCGGAGTATAATTAGCTCACTTGGGGCTAGATGGCGCTGTGTGGAATAATGTCCAGGGATATTTATTTATTTATTATTATTATAAATCGCGGCATGATAATCATTTGATGCGTTCACCAAAGATATTATTATTTCGCCACCCAAAATATTTCAGGATATAGGGCAAACAAAAGAAACTAACCAAAAATTTTATTTTATTAAACATACTAACAAGCGGTTTTGCCAATTATTTTTCTACACTATTATTTGCAATCTATTCTCGTGACCACGTTATTTGCACAATGTTATATCTGGTACTTGACGATTCCATCGAGATTTAGTTGTAACTTGGTTTATCCGTTCGATCATCATCAACACAAAATATTTCTTACATCCAATGCATATGATATAGCAATACACGGAGCCCCTTCTAGTAACATGCAGAAGAACCCACTAATTAATTGGTCTTACTTGTTTAATACAGAATCCACCGTGATCTTCATCTTACTGGAATTGATCTACGAGTAGAGCATAGCATGAAAGGAAGTCACCCTCCGCGTTTTTTTGTCTGTTTTTACATAAGCTTTCACTATCTAAATAATAGTTGATGCTAATTATATTTTCTAGAACGTTTGTCTGTATAGTTCATTCAAATTACTACAGGGAAAAGCTGTGTGCAAATAGCCAGTTAGAGATAAAAATGCTTGCACTGCCATTTTTCCATGGCTGACGTAAATATGATAATTCATATTTATATCAAAGTTCTATCTGATCCATTTTTTTTAATTTAAATTGTGTTTGCGTTTGACCTCAGTCTTGCCAGCCACGCTTACCCAAAAAATGCCTATTCACTCTTGCCTTGAAGACACCAAGGTTGTATGTATCCGGAAACAAAGACGCAGGGAGGGCGTTCCACTCCTTAGCGGTGCGGACCAGAAAGGAAGCACCAAACCGCTCAGTTCGGACCGCTGGAAAGTCGACCACATGGAGGTGAAAGCCCTCGCGGCGTCTTGTGGTCCGGTAGTAGAAAGTAGAGGGTGGTATCAGGTCATGAAGTTCTTGCGCAAACTCTCCGAAATACACCTTATAAAAACCGATAGACAGGCAACTCTACGCTGATGCTCCAAACTCGAGTTTGGTTCCAACGAGTGTCTCGTCACCTATCAGTCTCCTGGCTCTTCGGTCTACTGAGTCCAGTGCATCCAGCTGATACTTGGCAGAGCCATCCCAGAGGTGGCAGAAGTACTCCATACACAACCGAATTTGTGCTTGGTACAATTGTAAAAGCTGTTCCGGTGTGAAGTGTGTTTCCATTTCGAATAACTTGTCATTATGTTCTATTGCAATAACTATTTCTGTTTCGTATAAGCAAACGCAAACTTTCATTTTCTTTTGCTCGAGATCTCCATGCTAATTACTATGGAACGAGTGAAGTTTCTTTGACAGCCGTCTGCGCAGTCCCGCAACTCAGTCTTCCACATGACGCCGGGTGAGTGCACGTCACTGCGTAAAGAATAGGAAAATGAAATGGCAACTAGTACCAAATTGTTAAACCCAAGAGAGCTTTTAATCAAGTGTACTTATAAATATAAACCTGCCATATTACTCTCATGGTGAATCATGATAAAATCATACGTTTGATAAATTATGCATAATGCATATGAACAAACAGTACGGAGGAAAAAAAACAAAGTTGTACTATTTTCAACAAAAGACCCTATGTGCGCCTATTTCGTGTAAATTATCCGCGTAATTATAAATGTCATTTTCGTCAAAAGCGACGTGCGTTCACCTTGGGGACATGGGGGGGAGTGAGCTGCGACGGTGCGCGGACAGCTATCAAAGAAACTTCACTCACTCCATAGTAATTTGTATGGAGATTTCAAGCGAAAAATTCGGAATGTTTGGGAATTTTTTGCACAAAACTGAAATAAAGCAATGAAAAACAACTGATTGGCAACGCTTCTTTGATATCTGATCTTTACACGTTATTTAAAACACGTAAGTTGTTAGTTTATATGATGCCTAAACTTTTGAAATACGGGAGTGCGTTTTGCACGTTTTTAGCGATATTCTGTTTTTTTTTCACATTGGATCAACTTACTAGATAGTAAGTTGATCCATATACTGGAAGTTTGAGCTGATAGTGCAACTCTTTGACTACTATGACGATTTTTTTCCTGCCTCATACTTCATATTTTCTATATAAAACTTTAGTTTTCCCGAGAGCCGTTTTCCTGGTATCGCGCCTTAAGTGAAAAGTTCAGAATTCCTTACATATTAACAATAATTCAAAGGCGCAAGAAAGACACTGTATAAAATGAACGGTAAGCTGATCAAGGTGATACTAGCCACATAAAAAGTAACTAACTTTGAAAGGAAAACCATGTACCACGTGAAAGGAAATATCGAGAGGGGCAGAAACAATATCTGATCTGAAGATAAAAATAATAATAAAAGTGATCACAACTTTGTTGTTGAAAATGAACCTGTTATACCTGTTTTGAACCGAGGATCTACTAAAATGCAATTGATTTACAACTGTCAAGATCACTATATCATTGGTGTTCTCAAACGTTTGAAAGTGTTAAACTATCAATAACAAACATAAACGAAGTTTTCTAAAAAAATCTGCGTAACTAGCGTACCGATGCAAAAAATAAGAACCGTGTTATTTAATTCACTATTGAAGTCAATCTGTGCCGTTCACCGCAGTTTGATAAGCATTGACCTGTGCATACCAGAGACGTTGATCAAAATCCGGAGAAGACCGAGGGAAGGAAATGCGCCTATTCCACAGACAACCTTAAGGTCGTAGCTCACTAGGCAAGCACGGCAACTGCATGGCTCCGACCCAGCAATTATCTTGACGACCGTCTTGGTGTAATTGTTGAGAAGTCGGCTACTACACCAAAGATCGCGGGTTCGATCCCCGCACAGTACAAACATTTGCGTGCATGAACATGTCTGTTTGTATTGGTCTGGGTGTTTTCTATGTATATTGAGTATGTATTTACAAAAGATAAAGTATTTAAATATGTTTATCCGTTGTCTAGTATCCCATAATAACGGACTGTAATTAGCCCACTTGGGGGCTAGATGGCGCTATGTGGAATAATGTCCAGGGATATTTATTTATTATTTTGTCATTCGAACCTTAACGTTAATAATATGAGTAAGCCAACAGCGAGCAGTCAGCGCGCTCTCAACTCGCAGCTCGCGTCCTTTCAACTAACGGTTCAAAGAAGATGATCAAACAGAACCCAGAATTGCCACGATCGAAATGTATAAAAATGGGTTCACTATAGTAACCCTATAACGTATTCAAAAAATACCTTCCTAAACCACCTTGTGTAAAAGTTATCACACTGTTTAACTTCAATATAAGCTAGAAGAGTAAGAACCGTCATCCGCATGTCAAATGTGGCCAAACAAATGCTGATTTTTGAAAATACGCAATAACCCTTACTATGGTGAACCCATTTTTATTCACTTTGTTGCTGGTTTTTTTGTCTATGCAATTTTGATCATGTCCTTTGAATGGCAAGATAATTGCTGGGTTACAGCCGCGCAGTTGCCTTGTGTGCTACGAGCTTATACCGTCATGATGCAGGAAACCGATCATGCTTGTCAACGCTGTGATTCGGAAATTGACTTCACGCCCTCGAAACTTGATAGTCCTTATCCAACCCACTACTTAGATTGTGGCGTTAACATCAAGTTATCACCGTGTGCTTGTGTATCTGATGTTGTTTATTTAATTTACTGCATATCATATAGTAGAAGTAAAACAAAATAAAACAAAATTAAACTGGGTGTGCGCTGGTTCCATCCCTAGATAAAAGGAGGCGCTCTTGGTGCAATGAAAAGCAAAACTCTTTCTTTTTAGCCGGATATTAAAACCGTTATTCACGTAAAAAGAACACAACTTGTTATTACGTTATGCCGCAGTGTCATTTATGAGAGCTTCGTTCTAGAAATATTTTTTAATGGGAAACTAAAGGAAAGGTCCCATTTAAAACAAATCTTTTTATTTACCCTCATCGACATTGTTCCCGATAAAGCCCTAATCTAGTTTCTACTTGTGCATTTTTGGCTTTCGACAAAATGAGCCCCAAGGTTGGTTGAAGTATTTCGTCATTTTGAAGAATACCTTATTTTTTTCGTGATGAAATCCTTATAGATAGCTCGCCGCCCGAGGGGACGACAAGGTTATGTCGGACTCCTATCGACTAAAACCCCAAAGCTGATTCATCCCATAGTTCTACCGCAGTGCCCCGCCGCCAGTGCTAGACCCACGGGGCCCCTCCAACTGGCCCCCAACAAAGAAGGGAGGCCACGAAAGCGCCTGCAGGCCTACAGTGCCCGCAACCTCAGCGGTAAGCGGTGTTAAGGACACCATTCTGCCATGCATGAGTTCTCTCAGCTTCCCGTTGGTTGCCCCTACTTCCGGTACCTAGCACCCGCCACGACAAAGCGAAAACACAAATACGGTATGATCGAAAATTACAGAAAAATCTCGTTTTTGAAATAACATGAAATTCGTTGCATGTTTCACAGTTAAAAATGGGGGCGCTCATCAGTGATTTTAGATTATCTCTGCGTTTAAAAGCCGAATATAGAGAGACCCTATCATCATGTTCTATTTAAGAAGAGTAAATTACTTCATAATTAAGGATCGCTACTAGGGTCGGCCGGAGAGAAAATCTGTCAAATTTGAAAGCGATCGTGACAGCTATGGTCACACAGTGGTTGGGCCGTGCAATCCGTGCATGAATGCAATGCATAAATCCGGACGACCGTCTTGGTGTAATTGTTTAGAAGTCGGCTACTACACCAAAGGTCGCGGGTTCGATCCCCGCACAGTACAAACATTTGTGTGCATGAACATGTCTGTTTGTATTGGTCTGGGTGTTTCCTATGTATAATAAGTATGTATTTACAAAAGAAAAAGTATTTAAGTATGTTCATCCGTTGTCTAGTATCCCATAAAAACGGAGTATAATTAGCTCACTTGGGGCTAGATGGCGCTGTGTGGAATAATGTCCAGGGATATTTATTTATTTATTATTATTATAAATCGCGGCATGATAATCATTTGATGCGTTCACCAAAGATATTTTTATTTCGCCACCCAAAATATTTCAGGATATAGGGCAAACAAAAGAAACTAACCAAAAATTTTATTTTATTAAACATACTAACAAGCGGTTTTGCCAATTATTTTTTTACACTATTATTTGCAATCTATTCTCGTGACCACGTTATTTGCACAATGTTATATCTGGTACTTGACGATTCCATCGAGATTTAGTTGTAACTTGGTTTATCCGTTCGATCATCATCAACACAAAATATTTCTTACATCCTATGCATATGATATAGCAATACACGGAGCCCTTTCTAGTAACATGCAGAAGAACCCACTAATTAATTGGTCTTACTTGTTTAATACAGAATCCACCGTGATCTTCATCTTACTGAAATTGATCTACGAGTAGAGCATAGCATGAAAGGAAGTCACCCTCCGCGTTTTTTCGTCTGTTTTTACATAAGCTTTCACTATCTAAATAATAGTTGATGCTAATTATATTTTCTAGAACGTTTGTCTGTATAGTTCATTCAAATTACTACAGGGAAAAGCTGTGTGCAAATAGCCAGTTAGAGATAAAAATGCTTGCACTGCCATTTTTCCATGGCTGACGTAAATATGATAATTCATATTTATATCAAAGTTCTATCTGATCCATTTTTTTAAATTTAAATTGGGTTTGCGTTTGACCTCAGTCTTGCCAGCCACGCTTACCCAAAAAATGCCTATTCACTCTTGCCTTGAAGACACCAAGGTTGTATGTATCCGGAAACACAGACGCAGGGAGGGCGTTCCACTCCTTAGCGGTGCGGACCAGAAAGGAAGCACCAAACCGCTCAGTTCGGACCGCTGGAAAGTCGACCACATGGAGGTGAAAGCCCTCGCGGCGTCTTGTGGTCCGGTAGTAGAAAGTAGAGGGTGGTATCAGGTCATGAAGTTCTTGCGCAAACTCTCCGAAATACACCTTATAAAAACCGATAGACAGGCAACTCTACGCTGATGCTCCAAACTCGAGTTTGGTTCCAACGAGTGTCTCGTCACCTATCAGTCTCCTGGCTCTTCGGTCTACTGAGTCCAGTGCATCCAGCTGATACTTGGCAGAGCCATCCCAGAGGTGGCAGAAGTACTCCATACACAACCGAATTTGTGCTTGGTACAATTGTAAAAGCTGTTCCGGTGTGAAGTGTGTTTCCATTTCGAATAACTTGTCATTATGTTCTATTGCAATAACTATTTCTGTTTCGTATAAGCAAACGCAAACTTTCATTTTCTTTTGCTCGAGATCTCCATGCTAATTACTATGGAACGAGTGAAGTTTCTTTGACAGCCGTCTGCGCAGTCCCGCAACTCAGTCTTCCACATGACGCCGGGTGAGTGCACGTCACTGCGTAAAGAATAGGAAAATGAAATGGCAACTAGTACCAAATTGTTAAACCCAAGAGAGCTTTTAATCAAGTGTACTTATAAATATAAACCTGCCATATTACTCTCATGGTGAATCATGATAAAATCATACGTTTGATAAATTATGCATAATGCATATGAACAAACAGTACGGAGGAAAAAAAACAAAGTTGTACTATTTTCAACAAAAGACCCTATGTGCGCCTATTTCGTGTAAATTATCCGCGTAATTATAAATGTCATTTTCGTCAAAAGCGACGTGCGTTCACCTTGGGGACATGGGGGGGAGTGAGCTGCGACGGTGCGCGGACAGCTATCAAAGAAACTTCACTCACTCCATAGTAATTTGTATGGAGATTTCAAGCGAAAAATTCGGAATGTTTGGGAATTTTTTGCACAAAACTGAAATAAAGCAATGAAAAACAACTGATTGGCAACGCTTCTTTGATATCTGATCTTTACACGTTATTTAAAACACGTAAGTTGTTAGTTTATATGATGCCTAAACTTTTGAAATACGGGAGTGCGTTTTGCACGTTTTTAGCGATATTCTGCGATATTTTTTTCACATTAATCTAGTAAGTTGATCCTTAAACTGGAAGTTCGAGCTGATTGTGCAACTCTTTGACTACCATGACGATTTTTTTCGTGCCTCATACTTCATATTTTCTATATAAAACTTTAGTTTTCCCGTGAGCCGTTTTCCTGGTATCGGGCCTTAAGTACTCGATTCATCTACGAAGTAATCCGTTGCTCCCTAAGTTATTAGCGATACAACTTCAGGTGAGCAGCAATTGCGCCCCTAACTTTAAGCTCAGATATAAATATCTGAAGGATAACATTATCACGACTATTATCCCAAACAAAATAATCAGTGGCACCCGGATTGTTGCCGTCATGTTGAACCCGGCGTGGTAAGAGGCAAGGCTCGGTAGACTTATCGCTGTTATCCGGAGGTACCTTATACTGCTGACATAAGACCCATATCGCAAAATTTGAAGAAATCCCAAAAACAAAAATATAAAATCTCTATTCCAATATTTTTATTTAGGTCAGTATGGCCTTTTACAAGCAATAAGATTACTTCTAGCTAATTCTATTCACCGAATACTCGTAGTAGAATCAATATATTATGTATTTGTAAAGTTCGTAGCATCACAAGGGGACTCAATGTGCAGCCCACATTACTGAATTGAACTGTAGCTGCATAATAATAAATACAATTTTCGAATGACGCTAAGAACAGCGTCGTCTCGCTTCTTCACCAAGAAGAGACGAAGCGGGGGTATATCTCATGAATATACCGTGGCTGCGGTATTATTCTGCTTTAATATGATTAGGGTCGGTTCACACATATCAGTGAAGCCACAGTTCCGTCAACGTGTTGGCAAGTTCAGTGTTACTGCTTGAGTTGCGTGAGTGATTCAATTCACACAATATGTCAGTTCAGAGCTTCAGTGACAATGTGTCGTCTCATTCGTCATGCATTGCTGTCGTTGCTATGGCTTCGGTCCATACCACGGAGCTAGCAATGACAGGCGCGGATCCAGCCCTCAAAAAAGGTTGTGGGCACAGCCACCAAAAATTATCAAAGTGAGAGTTGAATGGAGTACTAACTCACTCACAGGGGCGGATCCAGCTTTGGCGCCAGGAGGGGGTCACAAGGCCGTTGTCAAGTCAAGAACTTGTTATTTAATTTTGATATTATAGATACAAGTAAAAAGTAGGTATTTCATTTATGTTCGTAGGTACTTTACTTGAAAAAAAAAGGAAAGTGATTTCGACAGTGGCGACGATAGACCACATGTGGACGTTGACGACATCAAGTTCGCGAGGCCTCTTTTACTTCTCAGTAAAAAACGTTAAATTAGGTGGGCCAGGCAGAACCTAGCAACAACGCTCTCCCAAGATACCTGAACGCGAGCGAAGCGAGCGCTTTTTTTTTCGATTGTAAATCGACTAGATTATTTTATAGTGAGAGAGACTTGAAAGAAAGACCAATCAAATCTAAAAAAAATGCATTTGTTTTTTTGCGTTTCTTACGTTTTGCTTAATAAGTAGAAAACTAACTCTAAATACCAGATAGTCTTTCTGGGAGGTGGATAAGTCCGTTAGGGCTATCTACGTGTGTTTATCTCTCAATTAATTCTGCCTCGTTTCAAGAAAAATGGAAACAGGAGTAAGTAATATAGGGCGAGCGAAGCGAGCGCTGTTTTTTTCCAAAAAATAGCTTTAGTAATCAGTAGTTTATTTGATATCTGTAAAGCTAGAGGCCGCTCAGGAGCGCTGAAACCACCCCAGCGCATGACCCCCATGAGCCCACTGGATCCACCGATGCTCACTCATGAACAATCATGGACTTATTATAATAACAACAAGCAAATTAGGGTTGTGGGCATGCCCACAGTGCCCACAACGGTGGATCCGCGCCTGAGCAATGATGGCTATTTCTTCAGTACTTTTCATGACATCATAGATAACCCTATTTTCTCGATTCTATCAATCGCTCGTCCTTCAGTTTGATTTTGTCCTCTATTGATGGTTTTTTGGCGAGGATATTTTGTTAAGTCGAGTAGAAATATGTGTTTGCATGTGAACATTAAAATACCGGTGTCGCGTATTTCAATGCTTATGAGGATGTTACTGCGGAAATAGCGAAACAATTAATTAATATTTGCACTGTGCAGGGTACTGTGGTAACTGACAGATATGTATGAACGGACCTTTACTGTGCTGAGAAGAAAACTTCGTTTTACGAAGCTGCACATAAACGTTCGACTGTTGTTCTGTGGCTTGAGTATATAGGGTGTTCAATACAAACATCATTTTCTTTTATACTGTAAGTAAGAATCTTGTTAAAGCATAGACGCGTTGTTTGAACTGCACCAGAGCGGTACTTGAAAACCAATGTTTATTGAGTGAGAACACTTTGTTGCCCTCTCTAAGAAATACCACTGCTTGTTTTACTTCAGTTGTTTCATAGCAAAACCTTTCTTCGATCCTGAGGAAATAAATATGATGGGGTTTTTTTTTCTTGTTACTAACTCTCACGTGATATTCATGAACACTTAGCAGTTCTTTAAGTAGCAACTTGCTACTTGACAATGTTGGGGTTTAGTCTTACGTCAACTTTGTTTTCCATAAGTTGTTCGTGTGTGTACATTCACAAAGGACTTAGGTTATTTGTACGGGGGTTGTTTTTCAATTCTTTTGTCGCTTTGTTTAGGACTTAAGTGATATTTCTTTTGCTTATTCTTTTCATAACAGGAATGTAAGAAAAAGTCGCCAGATCGACGACAAGTCAAGATGGCCTATTAAATTTCATTTCGAAACATTTTGGCGCAATCTACATGTGGCTAGGCCGCTCATTCATTTCTTATTTATATCGCGAATTGAATACTGCAAATACATACACACATACAGAAGCAGAACGAATGGCCAGGAGGGTTTTTCGTTTTCAGCTTATTGATTTCAGAATGTCATTACTCCGCCGTATTTGAGTTACCTAATAAAGATGTTTATGAAAATATCAAAAATTATAAAAAGCACCCTGACCCGTAGTAGTTCACTCGAAGGAAACAGTATTTTTTGTATAGAAAGAAAAAAAGACAGATCGGAAACTAAGACATTTTGAAATACTCTTACAATCAAATTCATCCTATTATAGCAATAGACTCTAAGCTAAAGCACAAACATCTTTAACTTCCAATGTAATTTTGTGCGAAAGGCTACGCTGATGCCGTTCGCGGTTAGGCCTTTTTAGTCACAAAAAAGTGCTCTATCTTCAACGTCACTACATAAATCGTCTGAAAAGGGCACAGATACTATTATTAGAGAATGTAATCTGTAACAGGCAAAACTCCCGTACCGACTTATTCTATTTTTGAGGAAGAAGTGTGTCTTAGTATATAATCCAGGACACTTAAATTGTGGAACGAACTCCCTGCCGAGGTTTTCCCGATGAGCTATAGCGACATATAGATCTGAGGAAGAAGTATGTAATTAATAATTTAAGCAGTTTCTAACAACCAGTCGTGTGCTAAGCTCAAATTACATTCTTTGTTCTGTGGCGCTAAGCTTCGTGCCCCACGCCCCAGCCCCCAGGGAGGCCGAGACTCACCCGGCTTCACTGAATGTGGACGACCGCTAGGGTTACCAACTTGTTTACCTCGAAGTAAAGTATATTTAGATCTATGAAGGGTATTAAACAGTAATTTAGTAAAATGAACAGTATTCTATTTATTTATTTGTCATCAATACATATTTTTAACAGCTTTTCGCACTTTTACACATAATAATGTTTTTGAACATTTTGATGTTGATAACAGTATTTTGTATACTTTATTTTTGAACAATAGTTAAAAGCGAAAAACAGTATGATACTGTTTAAAACAATATGGTTGGCAACCCTAACGACCGCGTACTCTATCGTCCCATCCCCGCTCGTTCCGTGTTCAGGCACGCACAGCCTACGGTTGTGGTCCAAAGCCCGCGAAACGGTCAATACCTCAACCAATAATTAGACCAACTCTAATAGAAACAGAAATATCAAGTAATTTTTAAGTACTAATGTAATCTGGAACGATCCGACAAGTGCCTACCTCAGAAAGAAGAGTAGCTTAGTATCTAATTAATAATTTATGCAGTTTCCGATAACCAGCTGTGTGCTACAAATTACATTCTTTGTTCTGTAGTGCTAAGCTTCGTGCCTCACAGTCCAGTCTCCAGAGAGGCGGAGGCATACCCGGCTTTACTGTAGGTGAAATACCAAGACGGACCGCAGGTCCCAAACGACACTAGTATAGTATGTTCGCGTTAAGAATGTAGTATTTTTTTAATTTGATTCCGTAACACGGAGAAAAACTCAGGTACAAAACCGTTGCGTTGGGAAGAATGTCAAATGGGCACTGTGAACTTGGCTTTCTAATTAGGAACGATGTGATTGGTTAAAGGGCGTGCTAGGTCGAAGGACAAGAATGTAATCACTGCATTCTTAACGCGAACGGACTATAGTTCCTATGAATCTCTGAGAAAGTGATTCCAAGCGGCCTCACTACAGTGCCACGCTTGAGTTTGTAAACAAAAGTGTGTCGCTTTCAGTTTGAGGTCTGCGGTCTGTCTTCAAATTGTACCTTAGACATGAACAAAATTTCGTCGACATAAACCCATAATCGCCAGTAATGAAATGTATAAAAGTGGGTTCACCATAGTAAATTAACCCTATTACGTATTAAAAAAAATTAATTAAAATAGCCTCCTTAACCATGTAGTATGAAAGTTATTAAGCTGTAGGTATAACTACATTAATAACAACAAAAACAACAAATGCATTTTTATACATTTCGTTCCTGGCGCTACTGGGTTTTTTTGTTCATCTTCTTTGGACGTCCGCGTACTCTCCCGCCTTATGCCCACCCGTTTGCGGTTTTCAGGCACGCACAGCTTACGTCTGTGGTCCGAGCACACGAAACGGTCAACCCGCAGCATTTGTGTGACTGCGTCATCGTTCAATCGTTGATCGGGTTTGATAACCGCACTGTACAAACATTCGAGTGCATGAAAATGTCTTTTTATGTTTGTATGTATGTTGTCTGGCTAGGTGTTTCCAATGTATATGTCACCGGAAAATAACAAGAACCGTAAATTTATAAATTTCCTAGGAAATTTATAAACTTTCGTAGGATTCTAAACGAGAGATAAATTGTATTATTTTACGCCCTGATTTCCGGAAATTTATAAACTTTCGGAACGCATCCGTAAAATAATAAGTGGGCAGTAACCAAACGCCATGTGCGCTCTGATTGGTCGAATAAGTCACGTGTTCCTTCTCCTTCCTCTCCTCCGCCATTTCATTTTGGCAGAAGGCCGGTTTTAAGTTTTTAAATGTTGTAAGAACAAATTCGTCTTCGTGTTCATTGTATAATTTGCGGCTAACTCTCCGGCGATGAGAAACACCGATAAAAAACCTAAGCAACCTAGATAACGACGGTATGCTCGCCCCTTACCACGATGGGTTCAAATTCCCTCGGTGAATGTGGGCTTCTGAATGTTCCGTTCGTTCACCGTGACGGGAACTCAGTGTGCCTCTAACTGCCCCATTCGGGATATGATCGTGACGGTATGCTATGTTTTGTATGTTATATTTTATAAGTGCATTTAATCTTTTTAGAAACTTTTTTATATCGTAAAACACGTTTTCTGCTGTTTTATTTTGATGAAGTAGGGGTTATCAGCCTATTATATTGTAAAAATTAACCCGTTAACCCAAGAGGTGCCCGTGGCGCAGTTGTGACAGTGATCGGCGACGATTGCTGTTGTAAAGCAACACACGCCGGGTCGGAAATGGGATGGGTGACCACCCGACCGACATTTAGTGATGTGTGTGTGTTTCGGGAATCTCCGTGCTTCGAAAGGCACGTTAGCAGTTGGTCCCGGTAGACGTCGTTAGATGTCAGTCGTTAAGCTTAGTCAGAGGCCTTAGGGCGGCTTGATAACATCTGACATTAAGGTTGCTCACTAACCTTACATCCCGCCAACAATCCGCACTGAGCCCGCTTGTTGGAGTATGGCTCGGTCCACCTCATAGTTGAGGTGAGTCTGTGCCCAGCAGTGGGACGTATATAGGCCGTTTATGTTATGTATGTTTATGTAAACCGTTAAACCTACCCAGTTTTGAAATTAAATTCCGGGCAGTTAGGTAATCCAAACTGATAAATGTACAGTTTGGCAAGTCTGATTGTATCATAATCTATGAACACAAGCATTGCTACTGTCAACATCGACCAATCAGAGAGCAGTGTATTATTCTCCGTAATTTATAAAAGCGTAAAATTAAAAGCTCTTCTGTGATTAGTCGAACCGTTTAGAATTATACGAGTAGATATCCGTTAGTTTATAAATTTACTACCAGTCGTCGCAAATTGATAAATTTCCGGAAATGTAGCCGTAAAATAATACATTTTATCTTTCGTTTAGAATCTTACGAAAGTTGATAAATTTCCTAGGAAATTTATAAATTAACGGGTTTTGTTATTTTCCGGTGACATATATATCGAATGTATTTACACTGATCTAAACAAAAAGAGGAAGATACGTTAAATTATACGTCGCGTATTCAAAAACGGGCACATGACATGACATATGAATGTCGTGCACGCGAACAAGTCGCTGTCATATTAGCTTGAAAACCGGTCCATTGGACCTGTTTTTTGTGTGGTCACGATTGCTATGTGAATGACGTATAATCCTCTTTTTATTTTAATAATGAAGTTATACAGTACAATAATAACCTCTATACTACCTACGAGGTTAAGGTTTAGGAAGCTGCTTGAATGCGTTATAGGGTTACTAAAGTGAACCCATTTTTATACAATTCGATCCTGGCGCTTCTGGGATTTTTTTGTTCCTTTGGACGTCCGCGTACTCTCCCGTCCTGGTTCACCCTTGTTTGATCGAACAACGTTTCGTCGAAAATCAGTTGGTCGAATTTCAGTTGCAATAAAATCAGTTCGGAGAATTATTCATTTGACCGAATATTTAATTGGTAAATTTTTATTTGATGTAATTATTTGTTTGAACGAATTTCATTTGAACTAATTTCATATTATCGAATTTTCAGATGCACTAATTTTACTTGAACGAATGTTTCATTACACTAATAATGGTTTAGTCGAAACATCGTATCAAATATTTAATTATTTATTTTTTCGTCACTGCCCTACACTATAGTTTGGGCGGAACCGACTCGGTTAGATTAGGTTAGAAGGTTTAAGGCGGGAGCGAAGCGGAGCGTAGCTCCCGCCTTAAGCCTTCGTGGTTTTTTTTTTTTAAACCCAAAAAACGACTTGCCGCATTACATGCTGCTTGGCATGTTATACCATCTGAAAATTACATCAAATGAACATTCTACCTTTTGATCATTAGTGCAAACGTTGTTATAGCAAATAAACATTCGACGAACTGAAAATTCTATCAAATGATATTATACAAAGTGATGATTTTCTCAAACGTTGTTCGATTTAGTAATATTATATCAAACGTTGTTCGATCAAACAAGGGTAAACCTCCCGCCCTATGCCCGCCCGTTTGCGGTTTTCAGGCACGCATAGCTTACGTTTGTGGTCCAAAGCATACGAAACGGTCAATCTGCAGCATTTGTGTGACTGCGTTATCGTTCAATCGCTGATCGGGTTCGATAACCGCACTGTACAAACATTCGAGTGAGTGTGTTTGTATGAATGTTGTCTGGCTGGGTGTTTCTTAGGTACCTATATTACGAATGTATTTACACTATACTAAACAAAAAGATACGGAAGATACGTTACGTTCATACGTCGCGTATTCGGTACCTGTAATGACGGTAATGACGTGCACGTGAACAAGTCGCTGTCGTATTGGCTTGAAAACCGGTCCATTGGACCTGTTTTTTTGTGGTCACGTTTAGTACGTGGATCTTCCTCTTTTTTTTAATAATGAAGTTATACAGAACAATAATACTTCTATACTATATGGTTTAGGAAACTGATTTTTTGAATACGTTAAAGGGTTACTATAGTGAACTCATCTTTAAACATTTCGTTCCTGTCGCTTCTGGGTTCTTTTTGTTCACCTCCTTTGAACGTCCGCGTACTCTCCCGCCCTATGCCCGCTCGTTTGCGGTTTTCAGGCACGCATAGCTTAGTTTGTGGTCCAAAGCACACGAAACGGTCAATACGCATCATCTGTGTGACTGCGTTATCGTTCAATCGTTGATCTGGCTCCATAACCGCACTGTACAAACATTCGAGTGTGAGTGTTGTCTGGCTGGGTGTTTTCTATGTATATTACGAATGTATTTACACTGATCTAAACAAAAAGAGGAAGATATGTTACGTTCATACGTCTCGTATTCAAAAACAGGCACATGACATTGACATATGAATGACCTGCACGCGAACAAGTCGCTGTCATATTAGCTTGAAAACCAGTCCATTGGACCTGTTTTTTGTGTGGTTACGTTTGGAACGTGAATGACGTATCAATTTCTTTTTGTTTTTATTGATGAAATTATAAAGTATAATAACTTCGATTGTACATAGCTTAGAAAATTGATTTTTTGAATACGTAATACCTAGGTTTCCTCTAGTGAACCCATTTTTATACATTTCGTTCCTGGCGCTTCTGTGTTTTTTTTTGTTTATCTCCTTTGGACGTCCGTCCTATGCCCGCTCGTTTGCGGTTTTCAGGCACGCACAGCTTACGCCTGTGGTCCAAAGCACACCAAACGGTCAATCCGCAGCATTTGTGTGACTGCGTTATCGTTCAATCGTTGATCGGGTTTGATAACCGCACTGTACAAACATTCGAGTACAGTCAACAGCACATCAGGTTAGCCCTTTCCGTTTTTTCTCTCGCTCTTGCCAAATGTCATTTCTTTGCAATAGAGGAAATAGGACTGACCGAAAACGGGTAGACTGATGTGCCGTCGACCGTACATGAACATGTCTATTTGCATCCTATGTACGTTATAAATGTAAATATTTACAAAAAATATTTTTTTAAGTATTTTTATCCGTTGTCTAGTATATTTAAAAGTTTTTCTACAAACCGAAAATAAGACTAACTAATCTTATATTTGGTACCAGTATTGGACGTTTCCTCTCAATTTACTATTAGAATTCGATTGGCGCTTGTTATTAAGACAGAGTAAAGCCCTCTGATTAATTATCATGGAATTCGTCCTTATGGCTCTATCGCGGAATATATTTATGGCTATTACCTCTAACCGTTGTACTTTTACATGTTGATTTATTCTTTCCAGTAAATTATTGTTCTTTTTGATTCATATTTTTATTCACTTAATTTCTATGTTATTCTTGGAAATAAAATAATACGTATTCAGGGGCTTTTTTAAAAAGGAATTAGTACTTAAATACAAATTGGACCTCTCTGTACCTAACTCAGACGAATTTTTAACCCCGTGTGCATTCCTAAATCAAACCGGGAACTGTTGACTGAACTGGAATTTCGGTTTGGCAGTAGTTATTTTTTTTATTTAAATGTGCGAATAAACAGATTGCCTGCTTAACACGCACACATGCTACTTACATGAACACATGCATAGAAAACTATACTTACAAAGGTAATTGGTTCGATGCCGGAACCAGGATAAATATTAGTGTTGAACATAATTGTCTGTTGTGTCTGAGTATAATTATCAAGTTAAGTTTGTTTAAAACTCGGTTTGCAACTTAGTTATCGGTAAAAAAACCTCTAATTCGCTTACTTTGCGAAATATTAAAGGTAGGTATAACAAGCCGGAATAAAAAAGTGCTTTGTTTTCTTATTTTCTTACCTCCAAGGTATAAAATGGATATTGATATTCATAGTGTTTCAAAATATTATATCACCTGAACGGCCCAGGCATTCTATACATTGCATAGGCTTTGTATACAATACCTGAATTACACATGCAACTTGCCGGTAACATATACAATTGCATTCATCGGCAAATCGACTTTTCCAATTCGTTTGACAGATTTATGCGTGAAAGTGAGCTATAGAGTCTGGGCTTTCGTGTTATATCTTTTTGATTAGCTAAAGACGTTTAGATTTTTTTGATACAATGTACACAATGAGTTCCAGTCTTTTTTACAGCTCTTTAATTTAAGGAACACTTTCAGGAAATTCCTCGGTTCTAATTGTGGCCGTTTTGATGAACCTTTTTAAATAATGTTAGCAGTAGCGTTTCATCATTCCTAACATCCTGTAACATTATACAAACTTCCATGTCATTTTAATACTATTTACTACAATTATATGTATAATTTAATTGGAGTTGTTTTGGTGTGCAATAAAAATAAATCTATCTATCTATCTATGTATACACAATCTACTTTGTTTACAAGGTGTATACATAGTCAATTAAAACCAGTTTTTCTATTTACTAATTTATGTAAGGATACGCCAAAGTTAATGGATTTACTCAAAGAGTTTAAACAGCTACCTACTGGGAAATTGCTGTTCAAAGGAGAGAAAAGACGTAAATCAGATTTAGAGCTCTTTTCAAGAAGTAAATTGTGCCGTATTATTCTAAACAATTCACTTGGCAGCTGGTAAAGCGAAGTAGAACGGGCGCGTCGCGGTATAAGTATTTGTAAGAATTTTTGTCTAGCACTTTTCTCCAAATTAGATTCGAACTGAGCTGCACCGCGGAGCAATTTTCTAAAGTAATCCGTTATATCATAAGGTCTACATAATATGGTTATCCGTCTACCACTACTACTTACTTATCTACTTCTTTTAGAGTCTTCCTCTTAGATATCCGTTCAGGAGCATTATTACAATCTCTTATAACCTGACACAGGCTCAGCTTTTGAGCTCCATATTTACTGTCACAAGTCGTATTTTGTGTGATTAATAAGTGTCAAAAAAAACCTTTTTTTTCCTAATTGCTGTAGTAACTTATTTTGCGTGTTTTAGTCAAATTTCAATGAGTGAAAAGACGTAAACTCAGCGAAAACTGAGCTGTAAAAAGATCGTAATAAGGCCCCTGATGTTCATAAATGAATATTTATTAACAATCATTGTAATCACCTCAACTGTTGATCAGTTTTTGTTGTATGTTTCCTGCTAACGAGTGTTTTTAGCAACATATTCGAAAGTTTTCTTTTTTTTTGAACTAGGCAGTCATTTGACCACAAATATAATATTATGATTGATTTAAAAAACGTCATGGCCCAGTTCTAACCTGGCTGAACACCTACTTTGTGTTCATGGTACGATTTGCTGCTTACTCACCGCTGATTTGCAATACCTATAAAAAACCCAAGCAACCCGGATAACGGCATTGGGCTCGTCGCTTACCAATTTGGGCTTAAATTTACTATTGAGAATGTAGCTTCGGAATATTCCGTTCACCATGACTGCAACAATCAGACGACTGACCCCGCTAGGGATATAGTTGTGACCAGAGATTTAAATCGTTAGATAGTTAGGGCACATTTGACGATTTAAATCTCTGGTTGTGACCGTATGTATGTATTTAAATCCGTATTTGAGGCGAACTGTCAATACGTCGAAAGCCGACCGCCGCCTGCCACATTTTATGACACGCTTTTGTATAAAATACAACGTTATTTATTTCATTCAAGCCAATATCCAGCTGTGAGCAAAGCTTCATATATCAATCAATTGTGTTTTCATCGATACGTTCAGGCTTATTTAAAATATAAAAAAGGAATGCTGTTTGTTAGTCTCGCGGGAACGGCTGAACCGATTTGTAAAGGTCCAGGACACTGACGTAAAAGATAGACGGACGAAACATCACACAAAAAATGTGAAGCATGCAAGGTGCTTCAATTGCGTTTGTGTACACGACCTGCTACACTCACACAAACACACTAGGTGCTACAAACTACGCCATTTTACTCCGTTTGATAGTGCCAATGACACGTGCTAGTCACGCTCACACCTAAACTGGCAGCTGATAATATGCTTCACTCATGATTAGACGAGGTGACGTCCGTCTTTCTTTCACGTCCGTGGATCCAGGAAAGGTTTGAAGGTGAGTAAACATGAGAAAATGCCAGGAATATAGTGAAAAACAACAATTTCGTTTTCCTTAGCAACCATTTCTGCTCTACCCGTCAATGATTGACAACAGAAATACGTCTGTCGGGTCAGCTAGTCTAAAACAAATAATAATGTCTGATGTAAAAAAACATATCCCTTTTTACTCCTACTCTTTTTACGTGTTGCCCTTGGGGTGGAATAAACTGATGATATTTTCGGAAATGTAGATACAAATGGGCATTGCGATAATGATCAGTTAAGAAGGGACGCTGATGGGACATTCGCTTGTAATGTAATTGTAATGACCAATGATATTAAAATAAAGAAGACGTAGATGGGTTACTTGTGCTTAAAAAAGTGGCACCCGAAACCAGAACTTCAGAGCAAAGCATTGACAGTTTGAGACGACACAGACACAGATAAACGAGACGAATACATGTGGCGCAGACATGTATCTGTAAATTATTCGCATCTGTACTGACACAACGTATCTAGGTAACTCTTTTAAATATTATTGGTAATGACTAAGTAATAAAGAAAACAACAACGATGAGAGATATCGAATGAGATAAACCCACGACAGTAGATTTTCATTCAGTAACACACGCAATGATAAGGTAATTTGGTTATTAACTATAATCAAATAACATAAAACTAGGAACAAAACCAAACCCATTACCTATACAATTAAGTACGATTGCTTCAAACAAAACTCGCTGTAGATGCGGCTACATCCGAATTAACTTCTGTTTTTCTTAATAAATCTTGATATTTGATTTCCGTTTGAAACCTTTCATGAAACCTACTCTCTCATTATATTGAAAATTAACGTCTCACGCTGTTTGACTGTATTAAAATAGGTAAATAGAAGTGTATTAAATAAAAACAAGGGAAAACAAAGTAATAATAAAATCAGGAATACGCAAGTCGCAGCTAAATTATATAGTGTGACAACTGTAATGTACTGTAATTTAAAACTGTAAAGACAAATGACAATCAATACATTTATAAAGCTCAAAGGAGTATTCACTCCGTAACACACATGTTCAGTTTGAATCAATTCAGCTTGGAAATGCATTTTTTTTTTATTATAATATCATTGGCTTGAATGTAAAATCCAACGGTGACTACGTCTGACGGGTTCATTTCCGTAAGTTGTCGTGTTGCGGCCGTGTCACTGTGGCATTTAAAATATCCTGTTAATATTATAAAGGCGAAAGGTTGTATGTGTGGATGTGCCGTGTTGCTCTTTCACGTATAAACTACTGAATGAATTTTAATGAAACCTTACAATAGTGAAGCTTATATATCGGTAGAAGCTCTACATCTGAATCGCACATAGACTACAATTTATAAAGAAATGTTACTTTTCGTTTTTCAACTTAAGTCCACGCGGACGAAGTCGCGTGCGGCCGCTGGTAATATGTAAAACTGCCCTGCCCGCTCACGTTAGGCTTTTTCTAGGACCGATAACCGGTCAGATTTTTCTCTCTTTCTCATTTCTGGCTGCTTTTTGTAGGACGTGTACGCTTCACTACTGCAATGACTACGTTCTGGTTTTCTATTACAACAAATCTGTCACCGATGTTCGGACAGAACAGCTTGGAACAAAGTAGCGGTTGACTTTACGTTTATTCGTCGCAACGCAACGCACTACTGTGGGACCGGTGAGATGAGGCAAAATTTATAATTTAACTAGCGGCCGCCCGTGACATCGTCCGCGTGAAATTGGGTTGAAAAAAAATTTAATATTCATAAATTGTAGCTTATATCCTATTCAGTTGCATTAGTTATATTATTGTAAAGTTTCATTAAAATCCATCCAGAAGTTTTCACATGAAAGAACACGGCTCATCCATAGATACAAACTTTCGCATTCATAATATTAGTAGGATTAAAACAGATCAAATGACTTCTAATTGAACCCTTATTATTCCCGAGATTTGATCTTGCCCCCCCCAAGACGGCTTCACGTAACCGAACAAAGCGAAGAGCGACGAACGTCTTACGGTGGGATCCTGATCCTGGCGGATTTGGGAGACCCCCCCTAACGCCACTGAGCCACGAGCACCTCAATAAAGATAATAATATTACTGGCATAATATCGCGAGTCAATTCAATTTCAACTTGCTATCTAGCGAACAGCTTCGAAAGTTTTTCCGGAAGATAAATTAAACTGATAGAGCTTTTGTAGTGGATCGAAAGTTTTTTTAACGACTTGGCGTGCTTACTGGACTAACGAATTTAATAAAACTTCTACGTAGACTTCAGCACTTCTCACTGGGTATTGATCTTTCAAGTGACTGAGCTTCCGATCGTGTTTTTAAATGAGACTTACTGTTTTTTTACTTATTCTTGTTTGTAGAGTTTCTCTTAACTCAAAAAGTTCTCCTCTATTATTTGAATTCACAGACGTCTGACAATGTCTCAGAAGATAAAGTCAGTACTTTGAGTGAAGTTTCTTCAGCAATTAATGATGATGAATACACACATTATGCGCTTTGGAACACTAGTCAAGTGATGATGTCGAAGTTAAAAAGTCATCATCATTGTTTGAGACGTATAGACGTACACTGCTAAAGGTCTTTAAATAGATAAGATATGAGTACTTTTTAACACAAAACTGGAGGTACTTAAATGGTATACGAGAACTTTATAATAACACAGTAAGCGATCCCTCAGCGATACAACTGAGGATTGACCACTTCAATACTTACAGTAGGAATGTAACGAAAGACGTACCTATAGACATACAATATTGAAGGTCTCTAGATAGGATAATATGAGTACTTCATAACACAAAACTGAAGGTACTTAAATGATATAAAAGGACTTTGTAATAACACTTCAATACCTTCGGAATGTAACGAACCCTTGCACTTTTGACAGGTTTGGCGGTTTTGCCCCGTCTCTTTGCGGGTGGCCTGTAAAACTTCATAGTGGAGAACTACCCCATCCCCTTCAGTATTTGTTGCGAGTTAAACAAAATTGTACCTTAAAAACCGCCCAAGAAAACTGACTTATAACTTCGACGTAAACCACGAACTTTATTATGAGCTGCCGTCAAAGTTATTGTTGAAGTTGCGATTGTGCAACTAGGGCTAAGATTATTGTTATTATTAAACTTCGCAACTACTGTGCTCGAACCCTAAAAGAGATTAGCGAACTTCACGTAAGTTCAACCTGAGACTTTGAGTTGCCAGGAGCGACTGAAACTTAGTGGGCAAATAATGATGAACTAAATCACTAACGTAGCCCGACGTGTAACCCAGGCCATATAGCACGAAGAACGTGCAGATACGAGTAGCACTAAGCCAGTTCAAGCTGTAAATTCATTAATTTTTTTAATTCTTAAAATAAAGTAGATATTAACTAGTCATTTAGGACAATGTTGTGATTTAGGTCAATGAATTCGGATAATCCGTTCGGCTTCCTGCGACCTTCGCCAGATCGTCGGTCCACCTTTTGGAGGGCCTGCCCACGGAACGTCGTCCGGTACGCGGTCGCTGTTCGAGAACCTTTCCGCCCTAACGGCCATCGGCTCTCCGCGCTATGTGTCCCGCCCACTGCCACTTCAAGGATTCAATCCTTCGAGCGATGTCGGTTGTCTTAGTTCTCCTTCGTATCTCATCATTACTGATTTCGATCAAGCAGGGAAATACCAAGCATCGCTCTCTCCATTGCTCGCTGAGTGAGGTTGAGCCTTCTTATGAGACCCATAGTGAACGACCACGTCTCACTCCCTTAAGTCATTACTGGCAACACACACTGGTCAAAGACCCCACTGGAAGAAGACGTCACAAGACCGTCTTTGACCAGTGTGTAATAATCCGTTACTTTCCGATAATTTTGTTTACCTAAAAAGTGGCACCCGAAATCAAAACTTCGAACGCCTTAGCAAAGCATTGACAGTTTGAGACGACACTGCGCAACATGTATCTGTCTCGTTTACGCTCCAGTAATATCCCATCCATTTCCATCATACGATCTTGTAAACACGGTCAAAATATAGGTACTGGCATACGGGGGCGATTTCCCTCTTCGCATCAGTATTTTTTTTTGAATTGACTAGCTGTTAGTCCAAGGTGTGACTTTCACAGATTTACTGGGCAATGGGGTGGGCGGAAGTCTCACAACTTTCGCATCAGCTATGCTATTCCGGCGGACGCCAAAACTCGCTTCGCACGTGGTTGAGTGATCAAACTCGCTTCGATCGTCAACTCCTTTCACTTTAAATCGGTATTCCCGTTCACTACCGAAGTACGGGTGAAGTGCTGTGAGTAGCGAATCGAGCTAGTGTTTGCATGTATGAAAACTTATAATCGAAAAAAAAAATGATTAACATTTATTCAGGCAAAAACTCAAGAAAATGATAAGTTAACCATTTAATAGGCCAATTAAATAGTTGAGTCTTCACTATTTGGACCACAATCATCAAAAAACAGTATAAAATGAAATATTTACGGCCATTTTGGCCAAATAGCCTTAGGGCCGTAGTTGCGAAATAAAAAAACATGGATGACAACATGACAATTCAATTTGACACTTGATTGTTATTGTTGTTGGTCGTTTGCTTGTTTTGCAGTTTTATAAAACACGAAGTTTAGTCTTCAACAACATTCAATACCTATTTATGTGAATAAAAAACGTAATGAAGTAAGTATAACACTTCTAGGTAACCTACGTTTACCAGACTATACAATAAGAATGTAGTTAATAATAGATAACTTTTATTGCAGTCCTACTAAAGAACGGTCGCCGCACCCAACTCGGGCACAAGTAGAAGCTCTAGTTGAGTTCCTGGAAAAAAAAACCCAAGCCTGGCTAAAGGTTTCTCAAAAGTAGCCAGTGCTGAGACACAGCACGCAAGAGTTGGGAAAGATTGGCCATTCACCTAAATAGCCTGGAGGGAAGTGCTAAAATCATGAAAACAATGGACAAAGGTATCTGTTACTAAAATATTTCCTAAAATATACTCTTATCAATCCAAAAATCTTCTACGTCCATGTATGGAAATAAACATTGGCTCAATATTATATTTATTTGTTGCAGCTCTAGGGCGCTGGAGACCACCATTGCCACTTTCATAGCGACAATTGAAATTTAGTAGCTTTTTGAGGCTAGAAGAACAGCACAGCATCCAAAACATGCAAATATTTTAAAATATTGCATCAGCTCTACAATCCACCAAGGAGATGACATACATTTTTAACAACCAAAGAACATGAATAAAATAAGTTTTTTCACTGTGCGCTAGGGTGTGTTTTAATTAGCAACAATCGGTTGTTTGAAATCTTGTGATTAATAACAATTATAGAGAGTGATGATCCCAACCGGTCAATAATCATCATCATCATCAGCCTGTTGTAGTCCACTGCTGAACATAGGCCTCTCCTTTTGCACGCCACTGTACTCGATCTTCGGCTGCTCGCATCCAGCTCCTGCCAGCCATCCTGCGCAGATCATCACTCCACCTTGCCTGAGGACGTCCTACACTACGCTTGCCGAGACGCGGTCTCCACTCAAGAACACGTTTACTCCAACGGTTGTCGGTTCTACGGCTAACATGGCCAGCCCACTGCCACTTCAGCTTGCTAATCCGGTGGGCTATGTCGATAACCTTGGTTCTCTGCCGTATCACCTCATTTCTGATTTGATCTCGCAGAGAAACGCCGAGCATAGCCCTCTCCATAGCCCGCTGAGTGACTTTAAATTTGTGGACCAGCCGTGCCGTTAGTGTCCACGTTTCGGCTCCGTATGTCATGACGGGTAGAACGCACTGATTGAAGACTTTTGTCTTTAGGCACTGTGGGATCGACGATGTGAAGACTCGACGTAGCTTCCCAAACGCTGCCCAACCCAACTGAATTCTTCTGTTCACCTCGTCCTCGAAGTTGTTTCTACCTAACTGCAATGTCTGCCCGAGGTATACATATTTTTGAACAACTTCGAGAACGGCGCCGTGTATCGCAATCGGTTCCGGTAGTACATGTTCATTGAACATGACCTTGGTTTTGTCCAAGTTCATCCGTAGACCGATGCGCACAGAAGAGTCAGCCAGGTCATTCAGCATCTGTTGTAGGTCCTGCAGCGTTTCTGCCACGATGACGATGTCGTCAGCAAATCGCAAGTGAGAGATGTACTCGCCATTGATGTTGATGCCACGTCCTTTCCAGTTCAGCGTCTTGAACATATCCTCCATTGCATTTGAGAACAATTTCGGGGAGATAACATCCCCTTGTCTCACACCTCGATGCAACGGTATAGGACTTGTTTGCTGATTTTGGATTTGGACGGACATAGTGGCTGCTTCGTAAAGGCATCTCATCACTTGGATGTATCGCCAATCTACTTGGCATCGCTGCAGGGACTCCAGAACAGACCAGATTTCAATCGAGTCAAAGGCCTTCTCATAGTCCACAAATGCTAGGCACAGGGGCTGATTATATTCTTCAGTTTTCTGTATAATCTGCCGCACTGTGTGGATGTGGTCTATGGTGCCGTATCCGCTCCGAAACCCAGCCTGTTCCGGTGGTTGGAATTCGTCGAGTCTTCGCGCAAGACGGTTCGTGATCACTCTTGAGAACAGCTTATAGACGTGGCTTAGAAGGGAAATGGGTCGATAGTTCTTCAGTAGGGTTTTGTCTCCCTTTTTGAAGAACAGGACGACCACACTCCTACTCCACGCCTCTGGAGTTCTCCCTTCAAAGAGGACAGCGTTAAAAAGCTTTTGGAGCTCCCTGAGTACGGGTCTGCCTCCTGCTTTTAACAGCTCTGTTGTTACGCCGTCCTCTCCAGGGGCTTTTCCATTTTTAAGCCGCCCAAGAGCGATCTCGATTTCGTCAATGCTGACTTCTGGCAGGTCTTCGGTGTAGTGGCGTGTAAGAGTGGCTCTAGAGTCCTCATTTCCGGGGTCAGGTCGAGATGCATGCGAAGCGTATAACCGGCCATAGAAGTTTTCTACTTCCGAAAGGACCGCCGGCTTCGAGACAACGACTTCTCCACTTTCTATGGTCAACTTCGTCAGGTGGCTTCTTCCAAGAGATTGTACGAACACTTTTGAACCCCGGTTCTGCTCAATCGCTCTCTCAATAGAGAGAGTACTGGAGCAACGGAGATCGCGTCGCACGTGCGTACTAATCTCTCGGTTTAGAGTCCGTTTCCCTGACGAAGTGACGGGTGGGTTTTCCCGTCGTCTCTTCATTAGCCTCAAAGTCTCTTCGGAAAGCTTCGACTTCTTGCCTTTACGCTGCATTTTACAAAATCTCGTACCTTCTTCCCTGAGGACTCGAACCACATCTTCAAGGTTCTGGTTAACGTCAGTTGTGGTTTCCACGGCAGCAAATCGGTTCTCCAGATTTGACTGGAACGCTTCAGATCCCATGATAGTTTGAAGCAGAGTTGGTCGGAGCCTGGCCTTCATCAAGCGGACTCGTTCAGCTCTGAAATCGATATTCAGAGAGCCTCGGACGAGTCGGTGATCGCTACCGGTATTAAACCTGTTGATCACGGAGACGTCTCTGAATATGTGCTTTTTGTCTGCCATGATGAAGTCGATCTCATTCTTTGTCATAGTGTCGGGGCTTTGCCACGTCCACTTCCTTTGGGGTTGCTTCTTGAAGAATGAGTTCATCAAGAAGAGCCCCTCCCGTTCGAGTAAATTGACGAGCATTTGCCCCCTATGATTTCTGCTTCCATATCCATGGGATCCTACTACCGATTCACTGCAATTTTGTACTCCCACTTTAGCGTTAAAGTCCCCCATAACAACGGTGAAATGGGTCTTGGTAGTGGAGTGGAGGGCTCTCGATATGTCATCGAACATATCCTCCACCTCATCGTCCGAGTGTGACGAGGTCGGTGCGTACACTTGCACCACCTTGAGGCTATACCTCTCGGTGAGCTTGATGATGAGGTACGCCACCCTGTTCGACACACTGGACATTTCCACAACGTTGTTAGCTAGGGACTTATTAACCAGAAACCCAACGCCACCTTGGGATTTTTGGTCTCCCTCTCGGAAGTACATCAGGTGGCCTGAATTGAGAGTTATGGTTTCCTCTCCCTCTCTTCGGACTTCACATAACCCAACTATGTGCCACCTGATGTTCCCAAGTTCCACCTCGAGTTGCGCCAGATGCGAGTCGAGCCGCAGCGTGCGTCCGTTGTACGTCGCCAGGGTCAGTTGGTTGTGGTGGCCTCCCGTAGCCCGGAGATTCTTTGCACCCCCCGCCCCACCGTTACCATGGTCGCCACCATAACCAGGAATAGTGGGGCTGCCGGGAACTGGGGGCCGTGGCCTTTGTCGTGCTTCCATAGGAGGTTATGCCCATAATCGCCACGCTGGGCAGGCGGGTTGGCGATCGCAGGGCGAAGCTTCTCGCACCGGTGACGCTGCTGCCCGTCACCGGCCTGTGGTATTTAGCTCGCCTATTCAGGACGGATATACCGCCGTCGGTCGGTCGCCAGAGCCTCGTTCGTTGCTCAGCAGGATGCACCGCGTGCAGGTGAGGTTGACTTGGGGCGATAGATGGAGGTTCGCCCCCTTACATCCCCAATAACAGTAGTGCTTATTACAACCTTATTGAAATATGAGAGGTAAAGAGTTGCTGGCTGTTTACCTACCCATAGTTAATTTATATCTTAGTTTGTTGTTTGGACAGTAAAAACTGAACTGTTAGTTTTTCAGTAAATTGTATCTATGCAATATCTAGTTGTTAAGTAAATTGTCCTAGAGACCATTGAAGTACCTGCAAAGGGTCACTAAGTTAAAAGTGCTTCAATTATTACAACACCATGTATCCACTTAGTGCGCAATAAAGTTTTGAAGTTAGAAGTAATTAAGATTTTGTCTGCTTTGTTTGCAATTCCGCACGCTCGAACCAATGTCCTCAAAGAGGCCCCCTTTACAGGGACCTTGATCACACTCAACCAAAGTTGCTAATACGGTGGACATATTCTGTTGTTCCATGACTGAATTCACAAAGGCTACTTTGTTTGTTTTAGGTTGCCAGTGGTTTGTAATTTTTAAAGTTTTTATTTTATGTTGAGTTTCTTTGTTTATGTTTAATGTTAGCTTAAGTTTATGTCTACCTACATTAAACGCATTGCATTGGGGTAACCTGTAATAATCTTGTATGACAGTGTTGTTGTAAATGAATAAATAAATTTCTGTAAATAAAACGAAGCAAAATAATTTAAAGTGTTTTTATTTTAAAATGTCCTGGCACACCATAGCTGATCTAGCTAGGTCTGGCTGATTGGCCAATCAAAATTTCACTCTAGTTTCTATTACAGAGTTTTCTCCTCTGCCACTTGCCCAGGTGTCTAAGCTGGCCTCTAGCCTCTTCATGTTAACCAAAAGTCTGGGCAGGAAGCCCTGCTCTGTCGATATATTATGCAGGACAGCACTTTTTGCTCCAGTGTCAGGCTCCTAATGAAAGGGTTCCTATTGCTCTCTCGACACTGTTGCGGGCAGTAGCATGAATTTCATTGTAGTGCACTTCAGGTGTTCCCTCTACAATATTTTTACACAAGTTTCACACAATTGCATCAATTGTGTGCAGTGGAAAAACCTGTTTTCCATTGTACTGGTTGTTAAAACATATATCTCAATGAGGTTTTGAATGAGCTCTTCAGACAAACAATATAGGGCCACATAATCCCGGCTATCATTGAACACTGGTAAACGGCGCAAATTTGCAGCTTGACGTGAACTGGCGATCACGTCTAAAAAATAAAATATTTAAGAATGAAAATGAACTAGACATTTCAACAAATGGATCACTTAATTTCGAACTGAAAATGTGACAGATGCGATCGAAGGTCGGCTGTCAGATTGCACGTTGGGAATGCCGTGAGTTAGTCATTTGTATGGAAAAGTAGTACGTTTCACTGCCACCATCACAATCGCAGCGCCACCGTAGTTAAAGTGATCGCCGGAATGCCAAAACGCAATCTCCCTTCGACATCGATGCTCGCACGTGCGATGTGCACCGCCGGAATAGCACGGCAGTACAGACGTAAAGTATCTACCTCTTTTAAATATCATCGGGCGAATGATAGTGAAGAAAGACAAACAGAACAGCACTTACTAGCTGTAGAGATATAGTTTGTAGGTGGTTGGTTGGTCGTATCTAAAATGATATTTATAGACGCGTATTGCTGAATGGTCCACACAGCATTAAAATCGCATAGTCCACGTATGGTTGCGGTCTGAAAATGACAGTTTACAAATTCAATTGCTCCTCTAGAGTAAGCCGAATGATAAAGCTCAAAATAGCAAAGCAGAAATATTGTGAGATACCTAAGAAGAGTACCCTTCAGATATGTGAAACCTTTTTATGTAGATAATTAATGGCAAGGTTTGTTTGTTTGATTAAGTTCATGACGATTTGAAAACACTTGTAACAGGTCTTCTTAAATAAAGATATTTCTGATTCTGATTCTGATTCTGATTCTGATTCTGGTAAAGTAAAACGGTTTAAACCCCTAAGTTGCTTCATAGTTTCTCTATGTATGTCATGATATGTAGGATTGGGCGGGGTTAAAGTTCCAATTAAGTTATACGGCTTCGTAGCTGTTTAACTGTTAGATCTATAGTCTATTTGCCATTTATTGATGGATAATAGTCAGTTTGAATTATAATTAAAGCCCGTCTTTAGAGGAAGAAAAACAATCAGAAATAGGATTAAAATTGCTAAGATAACAGCTGGTTTGGTTGATTATAGCAAAATAAAAAAATATCAGATAATTATTATTGCTTTGTGTTATTTATAAAAGATCAATGGTACACCATCTAACAAGATACGTTTATTTAAAACGAAACATAATATAAATATTATTTATTGCGAAGAAGATTTGTAAATAGCATTCGTAATATTCCTGAAAAGCTCTACCTTTTCGAGCTGAATAGTAATTTCTATCTACCTATTAAATATATTTTCAGAAGCATCTTATAGCTACTGTTATGATCTTAATACATCATAACTGTCTGTAATTCAACTCATATTTCACAACGATCTTTTATCACACATCTACTTATACTTATAATAAATCTGTAGAGAGGCCAATTCTGTACATGATATTTATTTAAAAATAACTATCAAAGGGTAATTAGGGATCGTTACTGATGCCAAAAATGCAATCAGTAAAATTTTGGTCTGTCTGTCTGTTGTATGTTCGTTATAGAAACAAAAACTACTGGACAGATTTTAACGAAAGGCACAATTATTATTCATACTCTTACGCAGGTTATAGTATACTTTTCATCACGCTACGATCTATAGGAAATAAAAAAAATAATCTATCGATAGCAGTGAAGGGAATGATTGGGAAAACGGGAGAAGTTGAGTCTGTCAACAACTGGTTATCAATTGTTTTATTTGGTAGACAGTCAACCTGATAAGATAGAAACTTTCAAATAATTATATCCTCCTAATGTTATAAATGCGAATGTTTGTATGTGTAAATGCGATGTGCCGTGTTGCTCTTTCACGTAAAAACTACTGGATGGATTTAAATGAAACTTTACAATTATACAGCTTACGCATCGGAATAGGACATAGGCTACAATTTATAAACATATATTAGTTTTCCACCAGACATAGTCACGTGTGCCCGCTAGTATTGAATAAACTTTTAGGTAGTCAGAATTTTGATCGCGTCTGCACCTTCCCACAAACTTTTGTAAAGAGAGCGGCGCGGCGTCCCGAACAACACTCGGTAGTGTCTGCACTCCTGGGGCATTGTAGCGCCTACATACATGCGGCTGTAGCACAGTATAAACCATCCAGTAGAACATCTAAATACAAACGTGCCACTCTCGGTTTGAATGTGTGCGTGAGCATCGCGCGCCGTGTCGCGATATCACGCACACGAGATTTCACGCACACGCTAGCATAAAATAGGGAGGCATAGGGAGGCGGCAGTACGGACGGGCTGTACCGCGTGTCTGTGTGCACGCTAGGCTAATAACTCGGCGGGCAGCCTTAGATAGCCTACTGTATGGTTTATACTGTGGCTGTAGTGTGCAGGCACCCCCCTAAAGGCGCAGGTGTAAAGGGATTGGCAGGCTTTGAAAGCGGCGCCGGGACCTGACAATAACACCGTACAAACTTAGCCGCATATCTTATATAGTTCTTTGCGACCTCGCTTCACTAGTCTAGGTTTTAGCTTGGATTTTTATTTAGTTACTGGTGTTTTTGCGTTTGGTAATCTTTAATGGTAAATTGGTTTCCTTAATTGCACTGTTATGTTTTTCGTATTGCAAAGAATATCTCTATCGATTTATCAAACAGAGTGAATCTAATTGCGCATTAGTTTGTTTGTTTGCTTGTTTACTTTGCATATAGAATTTACAAATTATATGTTTGAAAGAAAGAAAATAAAGAAAAACGATTATTGACCACACAAAAATAAAATGAAAAACGCAAGCAAAACAAAATAACAAACAGTAGGAGTATAATATTATCAGTGAGAACTTATAAAAACAAAAAACGTCAAGATGGGCCAATCAGGACCCTACCTCCTGCCTAGGTTTGCTAACAAGGCTATTTAAGGTTTACACATAAAAGACACCTACATACATAAACGGCCTAAATATGTGCCACTTCTGGGCACAGGGCCCTACGTTTGCTAACAGGGCCATTTAAGGTTTACACATAAAATACACCTACATACATAAACGGCCTATATACGTCCCACTGCTGGGCACAGGGCTCACCTCAGCTATGAGGTAGAACAAGCCAAAGACACCGAAGTACTCTCGTGATGCAAAACAAACATTATGCAAGAACGTCTATATAAGTCAACATCATTGTCAATTTGTTAAGCTCATTCGTGAAAGCGATCCCAAGTGAAGGGTTGTTTGGGGGCTGTTTAAGTGGGTCGATGAGAATGTGGCATTGTTGGGGGGTGCGCAGTACCTACGCGGACTGTTCGCCGAATTGCGGAAAACTGCAGTGCGCGCGTCACGCTTCCCATCACCGTGTTAGGCTCCTATCGCTTTAGTCTTATTGTTTGAGAGTGATTGCTAGCTACTTATTTCCTAATTAAATTAACGTGGTCTTGAATTATCTCTACCTAGTAATTAGTAATATGTATATACTAGCGACCTGCCCCGGCTTCGCACGGGTGCAATGGGATGTCATTATACACATAAACCTTACTCTTCAAACACTCTAGCTATTAAAAAAAACTGCATCAAAAATCCGTTGCGTAGTTTTAAAGATTTCAGCATACAAAGGAACGTAGGGACAGAGAAAGCGACTTTGTTTTATACTATGTAGTGATTACCTACTAGTTTTTTCGTCCTCATAATTATTTTATTTAATCCACAGATTATCTATCAATAATCTCGCCTTCATAGTGAACTAGCAGCCGCCCGCGACTTAGTCCGCGTGTACAAGGGTTAAAAAAAAATGTATCCTATATTTATAAATTGTAGCCTATGTGCTATTCAGATGCATAAGCTATATTATAGTAAAGTTTAATTAAAATCTATCCAGTAGTTTTTACGTGAAAGAGCAACACGGCATATAATTTTAGTAGGATTCGACCTTTCCTTTTTCGTGGCAACGTTTTTAATTGCATGCTAATATTTACATTATAGGTAATCCTTTAAACTTTCATGGTCACTAAAATAGACATTGTTAAAATCGAGATTTCTACCATGTACAGAGGCGCACACATCAACCTTTACATAGGGGCACCTTATGCTGTTGACGTAAGACCTATTTTGCAATAGTTTTGTAAAGGTTGATGTGTTCGCCTCTGTACATGGAAGTGTGGTGGATTTTGATATTTACATTGTTATGCAGTTGTGTTATGTCGGAAGTGGTCGGATGTATCTGACTCTGTGGCTGTTACAGTAAGCGCTTGAATTTAATTTAATAAGAATTTGTGATCATCATAAAATAATCTGCTCCTCTGAACATTACTTCATGACTATAATACTCTGTAGCTCCAATAGTTAGAAACAAACTATGTATTTAAGTTACTATCTAGTTTTTTGCCGGATTCTTCTCGATAGTAACAACTTCCGAACCGGTGGTAGAGTAACATTATTTTTTTTTTACATCATTTTATTTTTTGACTGACTTTTCATTTTCATTTGTAAAAGTTTACATGATGAAATACTTTTCATTTTCATTTTAATATTTATGGAAAAAAACTTTTTTTTCTTACCTAAGTCCATGTGGACGATGTCGCGGCTAGTTTATCATGATTTTGTTTCTACGCGTAGCGACATCTACCTCGCTTCCTACGAACTACAACTCACGTAACCTGAATCGCGCTTCCAACATTATTCAAGAGAATGCTTTAGTTTCCAAGAACCCGACAAGAACCATTGGCCTTTGTAGCCCACCAGACATAATACCTGTCTGGTCGGAGGATCCTCCCTTTTCTATGGTGAATGAGGAACATGACACACTTTACCTCTTATCCCCATATACTATATACTCTAAGTGAATAACTGTAATATTACACTTGTAAAAGTTAACATGTAATGAATGCCTTAAGTTTGAGTTTATATTTGCCACAAACGTGCTTTAAGTTACTTCTTATATAAATTACTCTGTAGCATAAGCATTCTCTTCTCCCGCAAGTTCTAATTTATGAGTAGAAGAATTTCAAACATTGTATCTCATGAGTTAACAGTTTGTTTTGTGAGAAAAACTTAGCGGTTGCCCGAAATTTCGTTGCATCTTACCGAGTAGTTGATTTGTTAATAATAACAGATAAACAACGTTTTTGTAAATGCCACAAAAACGTTTTTCACACCCTTAATGAAGGGTTAATCAAAAATAACTTCATTCAGATAGACACATTATGTTACAGAGTATTTCTAGAAAATTACAACATTAACTTAAAATGAGTTAGTATAGCCAGCACTGTCATTGTGAAAAGAACAACAAAACATAAACACTCAAAACATCTATGGGCAAATCCTATCCTACTTCCTACTAATATTATAAAGGCGAAAGTTTGTATGTCTGGATGTGCTGTGTTGCTCTTTCACGTAAAAACTACTGAATGGATTTTTATGAAACTGTACAATAATGTTGCTTACACATCTTAATAACACATAGGCTACAATTTATAAAGATATTGTGTAAATTGTTGAAAATATCAAGTAAATATAAAAATGTACACGGAATCACGTGGTATGGCATGACAGACGGCTGCTGTCATTAGCGTAACTATGGGTGCGTTCCAAATTGACATATCGCGCTAACGTCAGACAATTTGACGAATCCGTTCATTTTGAGTCCACCTAAGTCCACGCGGACGAAGTCGCGGGCAGCCGCTAGTAGTACCCATAAAAGAAAAACCCACCGCACTCAGGAATTTGAATGCTGGGATTTATTATAGTTATTTTCCTTTCTTGTATTTGGTTAAAATATGCATCACATAAAGGTATGTATTTCATCCTACTAATATTGTAAATGTTAAAGTAAGAATGGATGTTTGTAACTCTAACGTTAAAACCACTGGGCGGATTTAGATGAAACTTTACACTAATAATATAGTTTTTAAAATATCAGAAAACACGTAAGCTGCAATTTATATTGACCGTTTTACCGCCCTTATGATATAAATAGAGGTTGAATTTCCAAAACCGCTATACCTAGTAAAACTTGCCTGAAATTTAAAGGAAGCTATAAAACATTTCATATTCCCAGATCCAGGTGAATGAGGAAGACCGATGTGTCTTAGGATAATAAATTAATTCTTTAGAACGAAACCGTTCTCAAGAAGTGCTTTTCAAAATCATCCAAGAAACAAGTAGCCATTATTATCAGGAATTCGCTAATTATTCGCGTTCCTCTTATCAATATCACGAATCGTAAAGCAATTAGCAACTAGTCTGCCCGTCCCTGTGGGATTCTGAGTTTCAAAATCATTTAATTGAACAATAGCTCACTGCGACTTCCCTTCTGCAATCTGTGTCTGCTATCACAAATTAGATAACTATGTACTTAGCGTGTTTTTTCTAGGCATAAAAAGCAAGGGTCCTCTGCAAAGCTTCCTGGCAGTTTGCCTAATGTCTTCGCTGTGAAGGTTAAAAAGAGGCAGTGAATATTTGAGGTGCTTCAGGCATTTGTTAAATGGGGTATACGATGAGATATTATTTTGGCAAATCCGTGAAAAAGAATTACCTGTACAACACATTCATAGAACTCATCATGTCACTGGTTTTTACCATACATTTTAAAATAGGAAGTGAAGACGGATTCTTTGGTTAGAATTGGCCTTATGTGTACTACACTTTTGATCACACTTATCGGGCAATGATGCCCTCGTGTTTGAGTCATTTGGTCAGTACACCAGACCTAATCCTTAATACCAATACATTAGACAAGTAGTCTTTGTAAATTTTTAATGTCAGCTAATTCGTTGAAGGGCTCAGCTCCTTACTGTTTTCCACATACCTGTTTCTGTCTTCTTAGGTTAATAAATAATGAATTGCAGTGTTTTCTGTACTTTCATCTAGGATTAATTAATCTTCAGTGGTTTTCATCTTTTATCCAGTAGAAAGCTCAAAAACTGTATTATCCATATTACGTTACACAACATATCCTTATATCCATATCCTATTTGATGGGCTCTGTAAATCACTTACATGTCTGTACCATAATATGGCTTACCACAAATTGTCAGCACTAATAAAAGGCCAACCTGCCCTCTCGGCACACCAGTTCTAATGTAATGCCTTAGATACCTTCCGCTCCTTCTGTAAGTAACTAAGTCGTTGAACTCCACGCTTGCAAAGGCAGGTCCTTAATCTAAGAACTAACCAACTATTTCCCAATGAAATCTCAATTCCTTCAGCGTCTTTGCAAATCCAAGTTAAATCCATCCATTTTGTCATTATGTAGTTTTTTAATTCCTTGGCAATTAACCCCAGCTTCTTCTTTATCGCCAGATCTTTCTTGTTCATTGTTATTTCAAATTTCCTTAAACTCGTTGTCTGTTATAACTTCGAATATTAAAATAACTTTGTGGCTTGGTTTGAGGCCGGCATCCATGTAATAATCTGAATGTAGCTGAACACGTTTATTTGGCGAATACACGCAAAATAAGTATCTTGATCCGCCAATATACAACTGACGAATCAAGATATTTATCGACGAGTCCCACACCCCCACCGTTCCCCGTAACGGTGGGATAGTGCGTGAAGAGCATTTTTCAATATTTATTTAAATAAATTTTGAAGATGCATCAGTAAATATCAGGATATTTATCAAAATATTTATTGAACGTGTAGCGTCCGCCTTTGAGTATCAGGAAAGTTCTATTAAATGAAAATGCCATACTCTGTCTCACCATTAACAGAAAAAAATGATAGAAAAAAGTATTTTGTAAATGCAGCGGATATGAAATGAAAAATAAAACTTCAATGTTTTTATGTCTAAATCGGCTAAAAAGAGGCAGCATTACTTCAATAATACTTTTGAAATCACGTTCAAGTTTTAGAAACAATTTTAAAATCAAAAAACCAAGTAGGAAATTAAATCCATTTTGTTTCAAACCCCTTTTCCATCGGGGGTATCCTGCATCCCTGCCAATGTCAAGTGTTTTTATTTTCATTGTAAGGAGTTTGTAGAACGGAACGTCAGAATTTGTTAATTCCTTAGGCTTTTCATGCCTTCGCTGTAGTACAAAAGAGTGAAGTCTGTTTGACGGGCTAGTTTTCCTTTTTTAAACGGGTAAATCACGGCTGCAGCCGACTTAAACAGACAAGGATATTATGAGATTTAGTTTACACGTAAGGTACTTATGGACAATCTTTGTTATTTATTTTACATTGCATTTTGTAAAGAGTTTCGACCAATATGGGAGATCATCAGTACCTAATAAAACATTATGGTACTTGTCCCATTTGTGTGAACAACGGTTATCGGACATGCGAAAGTTATATTTAGCGTTCATTCTCATGTGAATTCTTTATTATTCTGAAAGAAATCTGTCGATGGTTGGGATGTTATGGCATATTTTTGGATTAACTTACGGAAATGCAAAATTCTTAGCTCTTAAATCCAACGAATCTTAGCAGTTGGATGGCTGTTTTCAGTTCTCCAGAACTGAAAACAGCCACACAGCAGCAACTTCTTTTTTTCCTGGTCATGGTCTTACCTCACTATTCCTAACTCACGATCCAAGTCCTCTTCTTTCCCCCTCAGCCGAATATTCTTCTTATTTATTTCTAGACAGCCGTTTGCATCTGATTGATAGAGCTGGAATTATTTGATCGACATTAAATATTAACACCAAAACAATCTACCAAGTCTCTAAAGCCAGACTATCAAATCATCAAAATACATTAATTGTCTTTAATCATCCTTACTTATACAAAGCCTATATTTACACAAAACCACTTTTGTTTTTTTTCATCACGTACTGAAAGACTTGAATATTCAGAGTGATTTACCAAAATAATCCTAGCATCGATCCATTCTGATACTTGTCGGTCCACTTCAGTCTGGATCTTCAGGAGCAGTCTTCTTGATCTGTGGCATTCGAAACCCAACCCTTCCGATTTGTAAGGAACATTCGTTTCTGTCATGCTTGTTGTTGTACGTCCTTGATCACTACACCACCTATAATATCAAAATTTTTCCTTAATCTAAGGCATAAACATAAAGTTGTTGTTGTTTGGGACCACCACAAAATTGTCTAAGAAATTCTGATCAAGTAGAACGGCGTTGCAAATTGTATCAGTAGTCACAATATAAAATCACTTCGTAATATCTGCCGTTTACACACACTGTGAGGTTGACATGTCTCCCAAAGCACCAACACCATGAAGCACTAAAATCACTTTTTTGTATAATTCAGCAAAATTCCATGCTAAGCAAACACTACGAATTATATTTACATCACAGCTGAAGTTGAAGGGCATTTCCATCTGAAAAATTCTTCCAGTCGACCTCGACCTCGACTTCGACTTTCCACTCCAATTTATACCCTAGACAAGCGCCATAAGTTAGTAGGTACTATAAAAACCCCCAGGGTTTAACGATATATATATGTTTATTCCTTTTTTACAGGTTTTACAGAGAAAGCAAAGCCCAAAAAGGCTTTCGTCTTAGCTATCCGCCACGTATTTCCCCTCTCTTTCGCGCATCCGTCATCCATCCCATTCACAATCAATCTTGACGTTTCGTTCCAAAGTTTCATGTCAAATGTGTGGAACGAAACGTATTTAAGGTGATGAAAAGATAATAAAAATGACGAAGGTCCATGTAATTTCAAAATTCTAATCCAAAGTCAAAAAAAGGTTTTCCTAATTTTCTAAAGCTATTTATTCGGTTATGTTCCCTCCATTATAGTAAAAATTGCCACGGTTTTGACAGATTTGTTGCAGGTTTTTCGTAGAGATGAATCCTTTCGATAGTTTTTTACTTTTAATTCGAATGATTAAATTACTTACCTTTTTTTCTTTATAACGGAAATAAATGCATTTCTACTTAGATAGAAGATTTCTACCTAGAGTTTCCGTAGAGCCATCTAGGTTGGCAAAGTGCTACCAAGTCAGTACTATATTTTAGTCGGCACAACCCTAGCTAGAAGGAAGTAACTGCAGCTTAGTAACTCAGACGCCCGTCAGATGGCGTCCCTGCACTTAAATTACATCGTCAATGAAATTGGATATACATCCAGTTTTCTGTTTAACTAGGATCTGGATACTTCAACATGCAGATACATTCATCACACCAATAAATTACAATTCGGTAACGCTAGAAAACCGGGTTTTCTACAACATTTAAACTACGTTAAAAACTACTTTTCTACCTGTATTTGCCCGACGTTTCGGCGACAATTGCATGTGCCGTGGTCCGCTCGTGACCGCGGCACATGTTGGCAATGTTGTAGAAACCCGGTTTTTTAGTGTTTATAATATAGTGAAAAATGCAACAAGAAAGTTTAAAAACCTAATTTGATAATGTTCAAAAATAATCGACATTAATAAAGATTCTGAAATTCTAAATTTGAAATTCCGTCGAATTCTAATTTATTGCTGTTGTTTTTATCTGACTATTGAAAAACCAGCTTTCAAGCCTGTAAACAACAGTGAACAGTAGCAAAAGATATGAATAGGGATTTACTTCGTTAAATACAAACACTGCCACATGCTCTTCACTGAGAGCTTAAATCTTACTCTAGGATTACCTACCGGCTACACCCGAGTTTGCTACGATTTCGGGAATAGTCTCGAAATCGTAGCAAACTCGGGTGTAGCCAGTAGGTAATCCTCCGAAACTAATTGAAGTTTCGGTGCAGAGTCAGCAGAACTGTAGACAAGTTTGTGGCATTGCATTGTGCGTGTTGACAAGCGTCTGCTAAAAGTATCAGGAGGCGAATTAACAACCAGAATTCAGAACAGAACGTTTCAGATTTTTTTATTTAATTTAGCGTTAAGTAGAGTGTAACGTTAGATGTAGGTAGTCGTTGTTGTGTAGTTACAATTTGAATCCACAGACGGTTCCAAGTTTAAAACTGGCAGCGCCACCTGTGCATTACAATGTAAACTACTAGAGCATAGAGTGCAGTTCCCATCGCAAGCAAACCCCGCGGCCCGCTTGCACTATGACGTCATCGGGGGCGCTTCATGCATCCCCTAGCGCCTAGAGCCCTCTACTGGATCGGTGTGTCGATGGAATTACTATGCTTTCTAGACTTTTGCAGTTAACACTATTTCCTAGATATTCTGATAGAGAGCGCTGCGCTTTACAATGCAATTTTACACATTGAATTTGAGTAAATATGTTTTTACCATTGATTAGACCCACATCACCCCCGAATGAACAAACGCAAATCAATTTTGAGCTTCTCTCTAAATACTTAAAGCAGTCCCTTTCAGTTCTATCGACAATTTACGAGACAGCATGAGGTTGACTAATTGTTGATTGACGTTTGTAAATTCAGGGGTGAGAAGTTCAATAGACACCCAAATATGAAATTTACTAGTAAGAATAAATATATTTATACCTAATGTTCATAATGATATAACTACGCGTACCTAACTATACATGAAGATCAATTGCATAAATATCTGAGTATAAATATCATACCTACATTAATGCTAATGTCAAACAAAAACATAAATAACCCTACATTTACACTATAGAAATGAAATAATTTTATTTATTTATTTAATCTTTCTTGCACGAAAATGAAAGTACACGGACTTTTATAATAATTACTTTAATAAATAATGTCATCCGTGTCTTGATTTACTCATGCATCATGCATTAAAAATATTGCACACAATAAATAAATTAAATTTCGCCCTGTGACTTCTCCCCCCCGTAAACAGATATTTGGAAAATAATTACTAACTTACTTTTAGGTAAGTATTTTTGTTTAGATTGTTGGCTTCTAGCCTAGCTTTGAATTCGGTAGATCATCGATATTAAAAAAAAATTAAAGGCCCCAATACGCTACCCTGGAGCACGCCACGCCGATTAAAACAAATAATATGATAAAATTGTTTTAGTTGTGCTTTAGTTTCATATATTTTAACACAATTTTGGCACCCTGTCAAGTAGCTTTCAATCCATGGCAAAGCTGTTCCCCGTATCCCATATTTTGTTGTTAATCCAGAAGTAATTTGTGAAAGACACAATCAAAATATGCCCTGCTCGTATCTAAAAACAATGCTATTGTATGCATGCTATTGTTCAAGTAGCGCGTCACATCCTTTGTAACATGAGAACATGCTACCTAATACAGGAATGCATTTTTCTGTTATCATATTTTAACAATTTTTTACAGGCATGAAAGGATATATTTTACTCGTATATTCCTTTTTCCAATATTTTTGAAAGGTTCTGAAAAGATAAGCCTATAGGTACCTCACGATAGTCAACCACTAGTTCTTTAGATTTTGCACTATTATGTGAGAGTATTGCTAGAATGTTAAGAAATTAAGTTTTTTTTCTTCTAAATGTCTACTGCTGTGTGGCCTCAGATGGCCTTGACGGTTTTACCGGACTGTATATTTAGAGTAACGAGCTAAGGGCACCTCAGAGGAGGATTAAAACCTCGGCTTAGGGCGTTACTTGGAGAGGGCAATCGGACATATGTTTGGGGAGAAAATCGACCTGGCACGTGCTGGTATCTAATATCGAGACGAAATTAGGGTATAGCTTATACCTAATACTGGGTGAACTTGACTTTTAACAGTTACCTTTCAAAGTTAACACTTGAAATCGATACTAAGACTATTACTTATTCAGCCGTACTGGTGATGCCTATTAGCGGGTGGTATCGATTGTAAAACCATTGAAAGGGGCCAAAGTCAAAGGCAAAATGTAATTATCTTATACTAGGAGTGTTTCACTAATTTATAAAAAAAACTATTAGCATTACTTAAATTGATGCATTGTCCTGTCAGCAACTCGCTCAAGTTTACAGCGGTAAAAATTGAAGAGACTCTCTATTTATGCTCCATCTGTACAACAATGTCTTTTGGTCTTTTTTTGTAACGATTCAGCAGTTTAAGTTCTGTTTCATCGTGCCAACGCAACACACTGACGGGGCTTTCCCCTTACAGCGCCACCTAGCCCCAAAGTAGCTAAATGCAACTAAATTATTGTGCTATGGGATACCAGAAAATGGATATGCATATTCTTTTTTTGCAAATACTTAGTTATTTAATATAACATAGGAAAAACCCAGACCAGTACAAACAGACATGTTCATGCACACACATGTTAGTACGGTGCGGGAACCGAACACGCGACCACGGGTGTTATAGCCCACTTCTGAACCATTACGCCAAATCGGTTGTCAGCATATATTTTTCCCATCTTTTAAATCTCTTTTCTTCCATATTTATGGAGAAAAAGTCCGCCACCGTAGAAAAGATACTGAATGGATGGAATTCTTGGTATTCACGAAAATACCCATTCATATTCATCCAGAAAAAAGGATCTAAACGTAAATCACTAAAGTGAATGAAACTATAGTGACATGAGCCAGGGCCTCCTGTCAAAAAATAATTTTATAGCGGGAATGTTAGTGACTACGGCAGACAAGTAAATATGAAAAATACGGGACGAAAAATTTGCATAGAAAGAAAAACACTCAAAGTTATTCCCAATACCCATGTTAGCTCCGAAGAAGCTGTTAGTTTGTCTGTGCGTGTCATTTAAGGCATACATACACAAACATAGTAAAAAGCTATCTGATACCGCTAAACAAAGATTCTTCTTCATCGTTTTACTGGGATATCTACAAAAATTTAAAATATGTTATTACTTATTTTATTTGTAACTACCTGTTACGAACAGACGTTGTTCTGTTGTGAATCATTGGCAGGTAGAATTGGTTGGTAAGGAAAACTAAACTGATGTTTTTTACCATATTCCTAGCATTTTACAATTTTTACGCACCTTTTGAACCTTCCCTGGAAGGGAAATACGAGTAACACACACACTTCACGAATATTTCAAAAGCAAAATTAGCCAAATCGGTCCAGCTGATCCCGAGTTTTAGCGAGACTAGCGAATAGCAATCCATTTTCATATATTTATAGAGATATAAGTTTTAAGCTTCCAACCAAATCAGTTTCACTTATGCTGATCGTCTTTGTTTCAGAAGAAGACTGGCATGGAGATCGAGATTCGAGAATGGACGGTAAGCACTCTTCTAAGCAACTTTATTGATAAGTATTTTAATCTGGGACATTCTTATACTTCGCAATTGAAACTAAAGCTAAGCAAAGCATGTATGTAGGTACTACCGGTGTCGAAGACTGATATCAATTCTCAGCTATCGGAATACTCTGTTAGATACAAAACAAACGAGATGTTTGCTCTAGATGTGAAACGTGTACTACATCTGATCACTATCTGAGTCAAACATTAGTCTAACGGAGTAGTTTCGTATATCCAAAGGCAAAAGCATTCCTTTAACTATAGGTCAGCTCGCTCGTATGTGAGTGTGTCTTTTCATCAACCTGTTCAAGGACGCGGCCTTAAGGTTCTTAGTGTGTCACATCAGATTAATCATTCGAATGACAGTAATTACTATATACTGTCCCAGATTGTGGAACAACCGGGCACCAGAGTTCAGCGCCGCCTTCGAAATTCTAAAATTTTTTCTACTCTCCATCCATTTTTCAGTTAATCGATTGCGTCCTTTTTTTGTTCGTTTGTTTGAGCTACAAAACCCCCGTGCTTTTTCCAAAAGGATAACTAGAACGGGTATGCAACACAACTCAATTAAAAACTTATCTGGGTCAAATCAGAAATCGGCAATATTTTTCCTTGGTTGCTTATTTGCTGTTCATCTTCTGTGCTAAAGCACGTTCGTTGTATCTCATCGGTTTTTTCCATGTTTGTTTGAGTAGGGGCACTGAGTTAGCCCCTTGTTGTATAGCTCCATCATAGCACTCTAAACCCAATACCAAATAGATGATTTAAAAAAGAAATTGGCCTTCTAGTCAAATGTTTAGGATTTGATTAAATTATGATGAGCAGGAAACCAATTAGAGGCCACTAGGTCAATAGAGCAAGAACATGATACACTGCTACCCAAATGATGGCAAGTGCAGCGGAGCCACAATCAAAAATATGGAGAGATGAGGTGAAGTTGACCACTAGCTGGAGAAGGCCTAGGGAAGATTGTCAGCATGTATTTCTTGAAGTCCGAAAAGTCGCTTAAGTCAGATAGTGTCACTAAGTCTACCTTTGAAGGTTTTATTTTCAAAATCCTGTTACAATAAAACAAACTCAGTTCAGTATTTGTAAAAGTTGAGATTTGACCCTTTACAAGTACTGAAAGAAAACAGCTTTTTATATTATAGATATATACAAATATAGTATTATAGCATGCACACACTTGATACACTTGGGCAAGTCAAAATTTATCCACTAAGCCTGTGGACTTGCGTTATAAATGGTATTTGAGACCGATCTTGAAATGACGCCGAAAATCGCTATTTCATCAATAAATACGGCGTATTTATGAAAAATATAGTTATTGTATGGGTTGTTTATTACCTGTGATGTGATATACTATATAAATTGCGCAATTATACGCTTGATTGATGGGATTTTTCTTGATTAATAACTGTATGCGAGTCAAATGCGAATCCTACTCTTCGCGCCATCGCCTCTTCGGTCTAGTAATGTAAATAAATATGACAAGATGCATTTGTGCTTCAACATGTAGGTTTGCACTGGTCTGGGTGTTTCCTATGTAAATCAAGTATGTATTTACAAAAAAATGTATTCACGTATCATCCGTTGTCTAGTATCCAATAGCAGAAGCATTAAGTTGCTTAGTTTGGGGCTAAGAAGCGCTGTGTGGAACAATGTCCAGTGATATGTATTTGTTTATTAAATGAAAACAATAAAATAATTATAATCATGTTCAACTGAAAAAAACATCATTAAAATGCTAAGCAGCCTAAATCTCATGCGATATTAAAAGTTAGTCTCAGGCCCAGTGTGGATTGTTAAAGCGGTGTAAGTCTAGTGAGAAACCATAATGTCGGATGTTATCAAGCCGCTCTGAGGCTACGAATAGGCGTAGCGACCCACATCTACCAGGGCCAAAACCTTAACGTGCCTTCGAAGCAAGGAAATATCAGAAAAATACATCATTTCAGCGGTGGTCACCCATCCCATTTCCGACCTGGCGTGTGTTGCTTTAGAACAGCGATCGTAGCCATTGTCAACAATAAACTGCGCCACGGGCACCTGGACGTAATTAATCACAACGCTAAAATCAATTTGGGATCTAATATATAGGACATAGGTTCTGTTAATGTGATTGTTCCCAACTAATTGAACTCCATGAAGGGAGTATTCGTTAGATAGATGACAGCTGTTAAGCCCTGATTCTAATATCCGGATGACATGGATGATCTCATCATTGAAAGATAAACTATCGATCGTGCCCTATGTGTCTTAACAGAGTCATTGTGAAGCCCACGGGATGACTCAGTGGACGCCAATGAAAGTCCGAAAATTGTTCAAATCTGCACGATAAAACGACACGCATAGGAGAAGAACAATAAACTACACTCGTAAACAGGTTAATTTAACTAAATAAACATAACCCTACTTACTTACCAGCAGTAAGCAGGAAGTTGCGAAACAATATGGAAACAACAATTGAACAGCAAGTTGAAGTTTAACACAACATAGACATGATGACATATTGCCGGCTTGCAAACTAAAGCTTAAAGTGCTTGCAGCTGAGTAACAGCGAGTTCAGTACTAATTAATTATAGATAATAAAGTTATGTTATGTTATGTATTAGTGAAAGAAGATTCTTAGTTAGCCGTAACCAATTACCGGAAATGCGGTCTCGAATGCTGTGGTTAAAGTTTTAAGTGAAATAGCTCAGCCAATTTCCAGGCAGGGGTGCAAGTTCGCAGGTCGAATCACGAAGCTTTTGGCTCCCTCAGAGATGAGAAGTACGAAGAAGATGTTCAAATAATTTCAGAAACCTTTCAGACTGACCAAAATATCTGAGCTGTTTATAAAAAGCAATTCTAAAACTACAATTATAGAGTTGTATCTTTCTAAAGAAAACCAGAAAAAGACATTTGGTCATGTTGGCATCAGGCAGGACTTGAACCCGCATCTTTCGCAAGCCGGGCGACTGCACTACCAATTATGCTACCGAGACCATTAACAGACCGGCCGAATCTTTCTGGTATATTTTGCCCTATGAGCCAGGGTGATTTCATCAATGTTATAGGCATCCACCTCTAACACTCGGAAGAAATATTTTTTCAAATATTTAACTCCCGATTAAGATGAAAAAGCTATTACTATATTTTATTATTGTTTTTTTTTTTTTTTTAGCATTTTCCATGCAGTATCTTTCTAAAGAAAACCAGAAAAAGACATTTGGTCATGTTGGCATCAGGCAGGACTTGAACCCGCATCTTTCGCAAGCCGGGCGACTGCACTACCAATTATGCTACCGAGACCATTAACAGACCGGCCGAATCTTTCTGGTATATTTTGCCCTATGAGCCAGGGTGATTTCATCAATGTTATAGGCATCCACCTCTAACACTCGGAAGAAATATTTTTTCAAATATTTAACTCCCGATTAAGATGAAAAAGCTATTACTATATTTTATTATTGTTTTTTTTTTTTTAGCATTTTCCATGCAGTATCTTTCTAAAGAAAACCAGAAAAAGACATTTGGTCATGTTGGCATCAGGCAGGACTTGAACCCGCATCTTTCGCAAGCCGGGCGACTGCACTACCAATTATGCTACCGAGACCATTAACAGACCGGCCGAATCTTTCTGGTATATTTTGCCCTATGAGCCAGGGTGATTTCATCAATGTTATAGGCATCCACCTCTAACACTCGGAAGAAATATTTTTTCAAATATTTAACTCCCGATTAAGATGAAAAAGCTATTACTATATTTTATTAGTGCAGTCGCCCGGCTTGCGAAAGATGCGGGTTCAAGTCCTGCCTGATGCCAACATGACCAAATGTCTTTTTCTGGTTTTCTTTAGAAAGATACTGCATGGAAAATGCTAAAAAAAAAAAAAAACAATAATAAAATATATAGAGTTGTATGTTTCATAAAGTGTTATTCAAATCGCTTTGAGAGGTCGAATACGTTTAAATCCTGACTGCACAAGCAAATTAGTAATCAAAGAAACAGAGTTCATCATACTTATGTTTGCCGTATGAAAAATAATGCTCTATCGTGGTGAATTTTGACGAAAACTAAAAGTGTGTAAAGTCAGTTGACTGATCATAGTTGAACGTGAAAACGTCATAAATGGAATGCCTCAGAGCGGGCTAACGCCCGGCTCCATCGAATTTTTAAAAAAGGTCAGAATTGGAATCTACGGGATTCTTCCATGCACTGTATTTATTTCGAGTTTCCGATAATAATAGTATGGAGTAATTAGTGAAATGTTATTGGCAGACATATCAGTCAACCCTCCTTCGAATTATTTTACTACGTTCTCCGGCGATATCGCGATACAATTCACAACTCAAAACAATTAAGGTTAATTAAGGTAGCAATCCCGTTTCCCAAGGATTATTTTGTTATTCACCATTACCGTTTAAAGAAATATGAAAATAGCTAAGCCTTTGTTTGTAACAAGCTCGTACTCTAATATCAACTGACTAAACTCGGACTTTCAGTGAATAGGCAGGTTACTCGACGGAAATCTGTAATTTTCTACCTTATTACCTGTCATTTCACTGCATCTAATCGGAAGTACGATCTATACACCCCTGATGTTTGATTTACTGCATGCAATTAAGTCAACAACCATCGAAACTTGATGTTTTCCGCTCGTCTGTTATACGGGAGTCTAGTAGTTATGAGCTCGATGCCGCGAAGGTCGAAACCGTTCCATTTTACGCAACAAGTATTTTTAGTTGTATGTTTTACAATTTCAATTCGAATAATTACGAGTACCATGTGGCGGCATTGAATTGAAATGTTAATTACTAGTTGTTTTTTGTTTCTATTTAAGTTCTCAATCCATTTTATGAATTATATTTTTTAGATTTAGATATGTTTGAATTGAGCTTTCGTGAAACGGAATTATTCAAGTGTTGCTGTGCTACCTTAAACGAACACACTAACACATTGCCGTTCCTTTTACTTGCATTCATTTACAATCCTGCAATGATGTTGTCCTGCTCATCACAAATGATACGCTGTGAAAACTAATGAATACACCTAATTTAATGAAATGCAAATTTATTAAGTGCTTAGAAAAAAGTTTTTTTACCGATTATGGGATATTTCACTTGAATTTATAAATATGTCACCTTCTTATTGAGTCGACGGCAATATATCTGACAGGGCAACATTACCTTTTACTCGCAAACGACTTTAGTCCGTAAGTCGTAGCGCGTAATGTCACAATCCGCTCGCGACAATCACTTCCTTAATCCCTTTAAGAATTACTTGCAGTAAATGTATTTTCAAAAATGATTACATCTCGCTCTAACGCATTCAAATCCAGGAATGTCGAGTGAGAAGTTAGTATATGTCTAAAAATATGTTGTATAACTGGTGCTTTATTTCGGGAATTGGTTTACGAGAGTTGTTTGTTTACAAATGTACGCAGTCAGCGTCAGTCGACATTGGGCTCACACGAGGGCCAGTCGTGGAAAGGTAACTGTAAAAAATTCACGATAGTTTGTGAAGCACGAGACGAGATACGAAAGACGTGAGGTCTCCTCCTTTTTTTTGCGACTCCAGAATTCTAAAAACTGAAAAAAGTAAGTGGTTTAAACAGATCTTTTCAAGTTTTCTTGTCAGTCATAACAAAATTAACCTTTATTAAAATCTATATAAGTGTATTAATATTAGTTGTTTTCAATTTTTTTTTTAAAATTATAAAGTTACTAAATTGAAATGTTTTTTTAAGTGCTACGATTTGGCTGCAAATCAGCTATAGAAAACTGCTGCCACGATACTATTAAGTTCTGCTGCTGTAATACGGATAATCGGGAGGGTTGGTACCCTTCCGAAATATATGTAAAACGGCAGATCCCAGAGGACTTTGAAGATGTATGCGACAACTGCGGCCGCATGCGTAAGTATTGCTGGTGATAATTAAAGTTTTATTTTCCATTTTAATTTGCTGTGCCCCATTAGTAGATGTGGATGAAGCGAGTGCGATCACGCTGACCCTTCTTGTGATGAAATCATTTTTATCTATCATTGAAAGTTTTAATTAGTATTGGTAAATTTGTGCAATATTACATTATCTAAGCGGCAGTTAAAGCGCGAAAGTTCAAGTGCGAATGTAATTTTGTAGAATCTGATTGCTGAATTAAATCAACATTTTTATTAAATTAAAAGAAGCTTCAACACGAAATATTGCATCATCATTTTTCATTTTCATATTGAATCATTTATATCGATTGACATGGCCATAAAACCGTGTCTATAATAACAACAGTGTGTTTGTATTTATAGTGTTTCAAAGACTTTTACACCTGTAGAGCTTACAAAAACTTTTACTGGAAAATGGCGCGCTTAAAACGCGTGGGCAGTGCTTTTTGTTTTCACCTAGTGACCCAAGAATTAATGTCACGTTTTTTTTCCTGGGGAATCCTCATGGATACCTCGCCGCTCGGGGGGACGACAGATAACTTTATGTCACCTTACTTAACTTGGTGTCAATTTAAATGAACAGCAGGGACAGTGGATTAAGTAGACTTTACTTACTAATGGTATTGACACTGAATGATTTTACCAATTCGGGTCCGGCCGCTATGCCCTCGGCCAGGACGCTTTTGATTTTCATCATACGTTGGCACGCGGCCCCCTATTAAAATTTGTGAGTGTCCCGGCCGAGGGCCTCGCGGCTTCAGGGCGTGGCGGCCAGACCTCGAGGGTTTTTTTTCCTTTGTTTTCACTGGATTTGTACCTGGCGGAACATCATCGACATATCTGTTGGTAGTCAAATATTCTTACATGCACCCACGACTACTTACCAAACTGGGTGGTCAGAGACACACTGATTTTTGTGGTCATGGAGAACGGAACATCCAGAAGCCCACATTTCGCCGAGTTTATTTAAACCCAACGTAGTGAGGGCAAGCCTGCCACCGTTATAGGGTTTTTTATCGATGTTTTCCATCACCGGAGAGTTAGGAGCACACCGGCTCTGAGCCAAGAGGGTTTGACCATATGCCACGAGGCTCACTTCTTTAGCTGTCATTAGGAAGAACGGCCTCTTTCGGAACAACTAGCTTCATTTAATTAAAACCGGTGCCACTTTACGAAGATGGATGAATAAATTTACCAATATACATATAACAAAGGAATTTATAAATTAAAATGCCTATCCGCGGCTTTATTAGTAAGTATGTCACCAGAAATGTATTTTATTATGTAAGTAGGTCACAAAACCTGTATAATAAAATTAAATAAATAAATAAATAAATAAATAAATGTCAATTTGACAATTAAGAAAATAAGTAAAATCAATACGACAAGTCCAAGAAGATTGATAATAAAGATTAACCTGTTTTTTTTTTGTTTGCTCTGAGGGAAATGTCACACGCATTCCACCCACTGTGGACGATGAGAGGGAGTAGCTGAGGTTTTTAGTCGGTAGGCCATTGGGTCAAACTTCCCAGTGGGAGAGTCCGACATAACCCTGTGACTGGCACGAAGCCTACTACCCTCCGGCTAACCTATACTGTGTGTTGACCTATTAATATTTTAGCACTGGTACTTTCATGCATAATCTAACATGGTTGAAGAATGTCCTAGGTTAAATATAGATCTAAGCACGCTTATGCAGGTGAAGTATACATTTTTTGTATTTATGTCGATTTTGTATTATGAATTGTGTGTATTTCGGTATTTTTAATTATGTTAGTGTTAATATTATTATTTTTTCAGGTGTTATGAGTACGGTATATAAATGCGTAAATCAGTGTCCAATCATCATTGATATAACATTTCTTTGAAGTTTAGTGTCCAAATGACTTTGGCACAGGATGTTTCTGATATTTACACTATTTTGGTTCACCTATTTATTTGCAAATTAAAATGTTTTTAAGTAGTTCAACATCAGTACCTACGTTATTTTAACGATTTGTTTTTCTTATTCTGAATCTGAGCTTAATTAAATTCGTTCATGAACTACTCTAAAGGCTCTTGTGGAGTGCCAAAATTGAACCGAATAATTCGGCTGAATAATCCGTTCGATGCGTTGGAACTGAATACTCTGTCGATAATTCGTATTCCGTTAAACCTACATTAGGCGCCTAGAATATCTCTAGTACCGTCCTTTCAACCTTTACATAGACCTTATGCTGATGATATAAGACCTATTTTGGAATGGTTTGTAAAGATTGATGTGAAAGCGTCTGTACAAATATATTGAAAATATTATGTGGTGTCTGATTAGATGTGAACTGATATAGATTATTTGTAAAGTTTCCTTGTTAACTACGTGACCGATTGTTGAAAGCTTTTGGCTTTAAGGACCGAGGTCTTGAATTAAAACCCTTGGTAGGGCAATGTGTTTAACGGTTTGGCAACCATTTTGTTTAATTCTAAACCAATCAAATAAACTAATTGATGCTGTTTTGTCTCGCTTAAACTACAACTTCGGTTCGGTGGTTCGTTCCTGTGTCGTGCTATCCAGACGTGGAATGCTCTTTCAGCGCATGTGTTTCCTTCTTCCTACGATCCCGGCTTTTTAAGCGGGTCGTGAAAAGGCATTTATGCAGGCCTTCAAAATGAGATTGACCAGCCCAGTTACTTTATAACTGTACTTGTGACTCCCATATCTGGACTTCACGGCTGCTTCCCATCAAGTAGAGTGAAGTGAACTTCGGCAAGTGTAGGTCTTTCCTTGGTCCTCATTCTTCAACTGCGGTCTTTTACGATCGTGTCTGTCATGACGTCTTTTGAGGTTCATAAAAACCATAATGTTTTTATTGATGCTTGCTTCTGTGTGTGTGTTTCCTTCTTCCTACAATCCCGGGTTTTTAAGCGGGTCGTGAGAAGGCATTTTTGCAGGCCTTCAAAATGAGATTGACCAGCCCAGTTACTTTATAACTGTACTTGTGAACCCCATATCTGGACCTCACGGCTGCTTCCCATCAGGTGGAGTGAAGTCATCTTAATGACCACAATTTAAAAAAAAACTTCGGCAAGTGTAGGTCTTTCCTTGGTCCTCATTCTTCAACTGGGGTTCTTTTACGATCATGTCTGTCATGACGTCTTTTGAGGTTCATAAAAACCATATGTTTTTATTGATGCTTGCTTTAACTTAGCATTGTGTAATTAAGTTCAATCAATCGATAGGTGTAAACCGGGCCTTCAAAATGTTCATAACCGTAAATCCTTTTTTGTTGGGCATTCATGGACCTTTTTCAGTTCTTGTTTATCATTCAGGGAATCCGTGCGGTATTCCACTTTCCAGGAAACGCTTTTTTCCGAAATACCTTGAAAAATAAATTACTCTAACGAGAAATACCATTTTGTTGCGTTTTTCGTAAATCAACATACATTTTTTAGGAATTCCACATTGGACATTTGAAAAGGCGAGCTTGCGGATTATAATGTTAGGTATTTCGTAAATGAATTGTTGCCTCTCAACATATTATTTCTAACATTAAGGCCTGATTTTTCAAAAGACCAAACATTTTATAATAAAATGTTATTTAAAAGATCACATTGATATCTCTTCTTGGTCGGACACTCTTGGCAGAGTGGTCGTGGCTGATGATGATGATATGATGATGTCACATTGATATAGGCACAGTTAAAATTTGCCAATCAGTCATTTATTCGGCCTGAAAAATCAGGCCTTAATTAAATCTTCTATTACTATATTTTTTTAACGTCTTGATGTTTTTTCAGGCGGTCAATCCGATGGCGAGTCGAACCGTAGTTCCTCGCGTGGGCGCTCCTCGAGGCGTGATGATCCCCGCCGGCACACCCTGGCGGGGAACCATTACTACGTAAACCCTATTCATCAGATTCCCTCTCAGGAGATTGAGGTGAGTGATTGGATCTAGTTTGTGGGTAGGTCTAGGTACCGCAGCGGACTTGAAACTTCTTTGTTGTGAGCTTGTCGTCACTATGCCAGCGGTGCGACGTGATGATCCCCGCCGACACACTCTGGCGGGGAACCATTACTACGTAAACCCTATTCATCAGATTCCCTCTCAGGAGATTGAGGTGAGTGATTGGATCTAGTTTGTGGGTAGGTCTAGGTACCGCAGCGGACTTGAAACTTCTTTGTTGTGAGCTTGTCGTCACTATGCCAGCGGTGCGACGTGATGATCCCCGCCGACACACTCTGGCGGGGAACCATTACTACGTAAACCCTATTCATCAGATTCCCTCTCAGGAGATTGAGGTGAGTGATTGGATCTAGTTTGTGGGTAGGTCTAGGTACCGCAGCGGACTTGAAACTTCTTTGTTGTGAGCTTGTCGTCACTATGCCAGCGGTGCGACGTGATGATCCCCGCCGACACACTCTGGCGGGGAACCATTACTACGTAAACCCTATTCATCAGATTCCCTCTCAGGAGATTGAGGTGAGTGATTGGATCTAGTTTGTGGGTAGGTCTAGGTACCGCAGCGGACTTGAAACTTCTTTGTTGTGAGCTTGTCGTCACTATGCCAGCGGTGCGACGTGATGATCCCCGCCGACACACTCTGGCGGGGAACCATTACTACGTAAACCCTATTCATCAGATTCCCTCTCAGGAGATTGAGGTGAGTTATTGGATCTAGTATGTGGGTAGGTCTAGGTACCGCAGCGGACTTGAAACTTCTGGATTGTGAGCTTGGCGTCGCTATGCCAGCGGTGCGACGTGATCATCCCCGCCGACACACTCTGGCGGGGAACCATTACTACGTAAACCCTATTCATCAGATTCCCTCTCAGGAGATTGAGGTGAGTTATTGGATCTAGTATGCGGTACCTAGACCTACCCGGTCTAGGTACCGCAGCGGACTTGAAACTTCTGGATTGTGAGCGTCGTTATGCCAGCGGTGACACATTGTCACAGTACGCATCTTCATCATCAGGGCAGATTCATCATCATCGTCATTCGTAGCCATTATCCATGATCCTCAGTTGGTCTGTCTCCATCGAGTTGCGATTACCTTGCTCAATTTGGAGGTTAGTAAACTTTAATGCGAAGACATCGAGTAGCCCTTGAGTGTTACGAGCCTACGTCGCGACGGTAGAGCACCTGTTTGAACACCCTAACGGCTTGGCTGAATCATCAGCCTCAGCTCTCTACCAAGGCAAAATGGTGGTGGTATGATTTTCAAGTGTCATGGGCGCAGATGGATATTCTGAAACCTTGCAACAGTCAAATATTGCTAGAGATCGTCTGAGCTGAAATTTGCTTGTGTGCGTAGATGCAGTGAAAGGACTCGTCATTTCAGCTTAGACGATCTCTACTAGAGTCTGATAATCTTGCATGAAATGAAGGTAAGTATGGTCATTATTTCCAATGGTCTTAGGTTCCCTTCGGTCTGGTTCTACTTTTGGCATCAAGTGGTGACCTTTTGGATACTTTGCTTGTATGGGAGGTGAGTGGTTTTTTTTTGGGTAACTTGATGAAAACTTGTGATTTTGATAATTCAATCAGCTTAGCGAAAAAACGAATTATTGTTATTTGAGTGTATCAAAATAAATTATAGTAAAAATAGGTATGAGGCAATGTGCCTAAACAAGGCATAGCAGGGCATTTGCTGATGTACATATTTAGGAAGAGTTAGAAAACCACAACGAAGTCAATTAAATGCCTCTTTTGTGAAAAGCATCCAAAAAATTTAATATCCCTAACAACATTCTTAAATACTAACGATATTTTTTTACGTTAGAAAACAGGAGATTGAATTTCAATTATATTATTTATTTTACTATATGTATTTATTTGTTAACACAGCTTTTCTGTATTGGTACGACTAATTAGAAACAGGTTATCTGTTTGATAACTAGGATGTCACTGACAGCAACATACGTAAAAATTATAGCACACATTTACCGTCAGGACGACAAATTGTTAAGTCCCGTTTTCGGTGTTTCACCTATGAAAGCTTTTCAAAAGAAGTTAAACTTTCATGAATATTATCATTTAATTGATAAGCAATACCAGAATTATATTAGCTATTAAAACATGAAACTACTTGAAGCACCGCACAATTGCAATATTCCTTAACGCCCACACCGCTCTCTGTGACTTTAATAGCTTTTGATCTGCTTCTAACGAGAAGCACAAATACAACGTATGTAATATAAACTTAAAGTCGCTTGTGGCGTACTCGTACACGAAGTCAAAGGCTTCATTTTCTAAGTTCTAGGAGGAAGTTTCTATGCCATTGGAATATAACGCGTTTTCAGTTTCATTTATAAGTGTTGTTTATTCTTCCTTAATAAGCCTTTTAAATGTCTGTTTCTAGGAAATTCACACGTATCATGTTTTTGAAAGAAGGAACATATTTCATTAGGTACATAACAAACATAAACAATAAAGATTACAAAAAAAAACAAATTACTGAAGTTCGTTATACAGCCAACATTTTTCTAAATGAATTGGTTTTATAATGAAATGGCACTAGTGTAGCACTTTTTTGATATTTGTAACTATGATGCAAATAAATAAATTATATAAATACGGGACGCAAGTTGGCTGTTTTGCAATACGTGGGTTAGGACTGTGTAGTTTCACACATTATAACTAACTACATACAAAACTGGGTCATATTGAGCTCAAATGGACATCTTTACGTTTTTGATATCACTTCACGCATTTTCAATATTTAGGTCAGAATACCTGAGTTATAAAATGTTGGCCTAAGATATCTGCAAATTTCTCGTAAAGCCTAGGTTTTGCTAGGGTTATCAAGTTCAGCTCTCGTAAGCTTGAGAACCAATTAGCGGTTTAGAGTTTGGATCCGTAATCCCCCTTAGCAGCTGTCTTCTGCAGGTATGTTTCTAACCTTGCGATGGTAAACAAAGTTCCTGACGTTAAACTCTACGCAGCTCTTGTAAGTCAGGATATGAGTAGTTTTGAACGTCTGTAGTTGATAAAAAATTAAGTTAAAAGCAAAATAGTCGTTCCTTATTTAAGCTTAATAAAAAATACTTATGGCTAAGCATAACATAAATATAAAATAATGCGATCCTACCACTACCGATTCAGACGTTGATTCTACTGTAAATACTCTCTCAAGAAACTCTATAGTTACTTTTTTTATCATTTTTTGTTCATAACACTTGCGATCGCAAAGTATAGTCAACATACATAATGTACAGAAGAGCTAGGTTACAACCTTTTTTCTATTTAGTCGTTGGTAAATTTTGATAACCGTTAATAACCGTTAACCGTTAACCTTTGTCTGACTGATGAATAACTGGCAATAATTATTCATAATCAATATTATCACTATCAGCCGCAAGACGCTATGTCCATTGCCGAATATAGGCCTCCCCAATAGATTTCAAGAGCAGTTCTAGAGCGGTTGAAGGCAGGCTGCATCTAAGGAAATTGTGCGACCTTTAGCAGGTTACTCGTCAACTTTGCGGGTAGGCGGGCGACCTACGTTGCGTTTGTTCAAAATGAGCAAAGCAGTGTAGTCAAAAGACAATCATTAAGTACCTCTAACTTTTTGGAATCAGGTTTTCTTTATCAGCTTTCGTTTTTCCTAGATTTAAAGACTATGAAGTAGCAATACCTTGACATGGAATATCGAACAATTTAACTACAGCAACATCAAAAGCATCTTTAATTAAGTGCATTAATCGATAGGAAACTTCAAGGTTTTATAGTTGTTGACATGTGATTCTACTGTATAATTGTCATTTTATTGATTTCGTTACATTATGAATATCGAAGCGGCCCACGTCACCAGTTAGTCAGACAGGGAACTGTGACATAAGCATAGAAGCCTATGTAGGTAGGTATAAACCTTGGTTCTTAGCTTATTTTTATTATGATTATTTGTGTACCAATTTTTTCAGGTCTAGTTTTTAGTCCCATATATTTTTGTAATAGCGGCCGCCCACGAATTCTTTAGCGTGGACTTAAGTCAGACAAAAAAGACATATTTTTTTTTATCAATTGTAGCTTAAGTCTTATTCAAATTCAGAAAGTTTCATTGAAATCCCCCCAGTAGTTTTTACGTGAGAGAGCAACACAGCACATCCACACGTACAAACTATCAAATTTATAATATTAGTAGGATATTCCATCTGTTCCTTAGTGGTTCAATAAAAACCACACGCTCGCACACACACTCACGCATGCAGTACACCATTCATACACTTATAAAAGTCTAATTTTACCAAACCTGACATTGTGAAGTGCACTGTTATTCAACTGCTATCAATTTTCAATGTGTTTTTTTGTATCCATATTTCTGTATTGTTTTTTTTAACGAACATCAGGACCTGCGCTTCCCTCTCATTCAACGGTTCCACAGGAAACCAGCGCCATGGCGTTTGTCCTGAAAACCGGTTCAGTTGCTATACTTTTTATTTATATTTTACCCATAAATTGTTTTTAAACATGGATATATTTTTTTCTTTCATCCTCAATATTTTATTATTGTTATTTATTTAGGGGAGTTAATGACTTATGTTTTTTTTGTATAATGCAAAGTAAAATTCAGACTTTATTCCGTACCAATACCAATATACCGCACGACATAACAAATATTGGTTTACGCGCTATAGATTGATTTGGGTCAAGCACGCTAGTGGCATGCTGAATGAAAGATTAGTATAATCGTGTTCTGAACGTTTGAATTTTATTATTTAGTCAAACTCTTTTCGAGCTTGTGTTTGTTTTTTTTCTTAATCAGACTCGCTTTGCCGTTGCGACTGTTGCGTTTTTGCGATTTTTGAAGTGTTTTTGTTTGCCCATGCGATATTTAGCAGTTATTCATTCGAACACTGAAACCAATTCGGAGTGGGTGGTCCTGAAAGCATAATGTCATGAGAGCAAAACATCTGCAATTAAAAATGGCCTCCTTGTATAGAGAAATTGGTCCTTATTGTCAAATGACAACAAATGAAATGGTCACGGGAGCAAAACGTCCATAATTTGAAACGTACTACAATTTTGAAAAATGAGTTCGGATGAATGTTTTGCAATTCTTTTGTTTTTTATAAGCCACTTTTGTTTTATGTGACTTTCATTGTAATCACGCTGAGCTCAGTCCCATTGAGCACCTACTTTATCATTAGGGGTGTATCCCACTATTTCTATTAGGTATTTCTATTGATAGAAATACTGGGACTGATTCAGACTGATTGTCCCATTATTTCCATTGCTGTCGGCTGCGTCAAAAAAACGATGCATTATCACCTCTTATGAAGGCGTACATACAGAAACTATTTTATTTATTTCTTCGTTCAAACGAGTATTTGTTTTTTTTAATACCGCGAAGTCGTGTTTCAGTTTTAATCTATTCATTAAAGGTGGTATACTTTTCAAATACCTAACACGGCGTTTTTTTTGACGCAATAGAAATAATGGGATAAAAATTGAAATTAACGCTTGTCCCACTATTTCTATTTTCTATTTCCATGGAAATAGTGGGACACACCCATCATTAGTCACCTACCTAGTTAATTTCGTATACTTATTTTTATATGAAAAAAGTTCCTATAACATTATAACAAATTATCTCCACATACCTACGCGTAAACCACATTGAAAATCAATCTGTTATCTGATAATTTAATAAACACCTGAGCATTTAATTATACTGTTCGTTGTGAACAGATGTTTTTTAAATAATGTTGATATTAATATATTTTATAGTGGAATGATGCTTGAACTGGATAGTTAAATGAAAATACTGACCTATATCTTGCCATTCTTTGAACCTTAACGCGTTCCCTGTTCATTAAATATCACAATTAAAAACCCATTGTTATGAATCACATGTGACTCATGGGACAGGGAATGTGTTAAGTTGTGAATACACGAGCTGTGTGTTCAGTGGTACATTTTTATTCATAAATAGCAAATAAGATAATAGCAGCGAGAGCGGACAGGTGCTGACGTACAAAATATATTATACCACTCACAACTTAAGGGTCAAAGGAGAACATATAGGTCTCGAACAAATTGTTCCCAAGAATGAAAGTGCCGGCCAGACAAAATTAAATACTAGATTTTTATTGTAAATGACGTCCGTCATTAGACGGTTCCTGAACCGTCTACATAGTCATGGGAGACAACTACTGTTTCCTATGGCTCCGGTAGTAAAAAAAGACAAAGATCTATCGTATACTATTTTATTATAATTTATTTTGATACAAGCAAAGATGTGCAACGATATTAGATTTACCAAATTATAAATGTGACGTACAGTCAGCATCAAAATCACCTGTGCTAACTAAAAACTAATATATTTGTAAAATCTGTATTTAGTCAGATGATTATATATGAAGAAAAATGTTTTCATGATGAAATGTTTGAGAAATGATTAGTTTTTCAAGGCTTAATTATAAAATGGTTATTGGTCATTCGTGTTTGGCTAAACATTAGTAAACTTTGTGATATCTGTGGACCCGCGTTCGAAGGCTCGGGAGCTCCGCAAGCCAAAAAGTAGTTCTGCTTAAAAGCGGGATGCCGGTTTGTGGTATTGCGATCCCTAGTTGCCGTTATGCTATGTTAAGTTACAATTTTACATTTACATTTTGTTTTTTAGCATGGCCGGCCAGTTACTCTAAAGGTCTATAAGTGTGGGCAGTATTTGGTAAAGGTTGGTTTATTCCTTCAAAAAAAGCTTAGAATTCACCCGCCCCCTCAAAATCCGGAAAATATCCACTATTTGAGAGTCTACTTTTCTTTTGCACAGTTTCCAGGAAGGGTTCGTAGGTACCCCTTCATATGGAAAAGATATTTGGTCAAAAAAAAAAGAATGATAGTTACCCATTTATGTGATACAATTCTAGTTTCAAATACTAAAGCTGTCTTTCTTAGGATCCCGCGGAATCTCGCACCCATAAATATTATTACAAAACTAAAGGCTTTTGTTTAAAAAAGTCATTTAGTAAGTATGTCAAATAACATTTCAATTTTATTCCTGACAAATAACAATTATGTAAAATTATGTAAAGTTGTTTTCAGAAAAAAAACATCATGTTTGCTCAAAGTAAACAGTCTGTTAAGGTTTAGAAGTCAATCTGAGAGCCAAGCTAAGGTTTAGAGGAATTTTCGTAAAATAATGTTTTAGCTTTGCACAATTTGCTTATTTTACTGTGATCTACTATAGTGGCATTGTCGTCAATTTTTAACCTTGCTACATCTGCGGATCCGCGTTTGCGGTTTGGAATCCCGCTACTCAAAAAGTGGTTGTTTTTGTTGTTGATTGTTATGAATCACATATGACTCATGTATCAGGGAATGTGTTAAGTTGTAAATACGCGGGCTGCGAGTTCAGTTCAGCATAAAATAATTATATTAAAAAGTGGTGCGGGATTCGGCGGGATTTCGGCGGCTTTGCAGGATAAAATATCCACTATCCTCCATTATCTTTAGTAACAGTATAATGATATGCTAAATTAAGTTGACTATACAATCATATTTTCAATTGGTTTTTTAGCTTGACCAGGTGGAATATAAAAATCCAAAAGAAGAAGTAGTAACACAGGTATTTTATGTTAACATGTTTGACGGAATGGGTTAGGGACATCTACGAGTATATAGCCTAATCAAAATCCCAAATAGTCAATTGTAAAATGTTCATGTGTAGATTTTTCCAGACCAGTTCCAAAGACAAACTCAGTTAAGAAATCAGAAGTTATGTAAAATTTTGCGCAGACGATATTTGCCGAAGACGTTCAACTAAACTTACTGTTTAAGCGGGTTAAATATTTCTGAATCAAAACTAACCATCAATGCACTCGTATTGCCTTTCGTGTCTTCCAAAATATTTCCTTTTAACGTAATATTAGTGTTTAACAATCGAAAATAAATTCAAATTAAAAGAGGTTAAACATTGAAACAAGTGGGCGACTAACGCATTGTACTTAGTATTGAAATCTCCTACCCCAAAACAATTGTTGTAAAATAACGCCTAATTATTCTACAATCAATTTAAATTGTTATTTCACAAATAGGTTTAAAATCAAGCCTTTTTTGCTGAACATAAAATAAATAATTTCGTCAATGTTTTAGGTTAGTACGATCAAGTTGTAAAGAGCTTCTAAGTTGAAGTTTTCCTAAGGAGCTATCTATACTTAGTAAAGATTTCTTGAAGATGGGTATTGAAACGGTAGATCCAATTAAATTTGTATTAGTTGCAAATATTACAAATTCATTAATATACAACAATCAGTATGTACCTAGGTTTACTTTTATCTTTGATGGTTTGTTTTGTGACAGAAACTCTTGTCCTGTTTTATTGATATGTATATCAAAAAATAATAATTTCAAGGAAAATAGAATGAAAAGAATTCAGAAAAATCTGACAACTCCCTGCATTAGTACAAAAGTAAGCAACATATTCAGTTGAGCGCTCTAGTACCTTGTCGTAGCATAAATGTCAAGTAAGTTAATGTGACAAGTTGCTAAAGTGTTAATAAGCATCTTTTGTTGCCACTGTACTCACAAACCCCAACATACCATGTTAAACTATGATTTATGCCCAATAAACGTGCAACAGACGACATTGATCCTACTTCTTTCTCTCACATTCTCTAAAGAAGTAGTGGGTTCTATCGGTGATAGCCTTGTCCCTAGGTGGCCCTTGGTTCCCCCAAACTTAGACCGGTTCAGACAGCGCTGTGTGAAAAAATGTCTAGGGAAACTGGCATGTCCATTGACATTACTATTTACTAGTATATAATATAGATATTTTTATTTCACACGTGTCGAAAGAGAGTCAATGATTGATATTGCACGTTTAGAAGAACTAATAGCTTTGTGACCATATGAATGGTCGTTAATTTTCTGTAAAGTTGCTCATATTCTACTTTAGTAGGCCTGGAGGCTCATCCAGGACGGCGTTGTACTTGTTTCAGTTTAGTTTGTGAATTAACCGATTTGTTTTTCTGCTGACGGAAATTATCGCTGTGTCGTTGTTTTTGAAAATGTTTGTGTCTGTCTTTAGAAATAGCTAAAAGTATTATGACACTGAGAAATATTCGCTTGCGTAGTTAAGCTTGATCTGTCTGTGTCTTACGTGATAGAAGTCGCCAAGAAAGTAATCGCATTTTTTTCTTTCAGCAACCCCGAGGTTATCAGCCGCCGAATAACCTCTTGTTTGATGATGATCCCGGCATCATGTCTGAGGTGGAAACCTCCTCGACTGGGTTCCGAAGGGGAGGGAAACAGCGCTCATCGCTGCCAGTGGTGCGCACGCCCAGCAAGACTTTGGAGCGACCTCTTGGTAAGTTAACATTTTTCACTGACATTTGAAGTTATGCCTAGGTTATATTCGCATGGCTAGTACTACCTCAAAGTTGAGGTGTGGCCTATGCCCAGCAGTGGAACGTAGAAAAGCTGTTGTTTGTTCGTTTCGAAGTTATGAACAATTTTAGCGATGTGCGAATGCGAATGATCCCCATATTAGAACCGCTAGTTACTTATCAATATTTTCGAACGCCAGATTATTAACATACTAACATTCATATGTGGCGGACATTACTAACGAATCAGTCATACTCATCCGACGATAATTTCGTGAACGTAGCGTGTTTTTGAACTTACTCGACTGGACGTGATTCCGCTCGATCCCGACTCGGGCTGAATTTAGTCACGAATGCGCTCGACTCGGCCGTCGATGCCACCGCGTGAGCCCCCTCGACCTTATATGAATGATTCGTAGTAGTCACCACAAGTCTCATTCGACTCGGTCGAATGATTAGCCGATCAGATTGATTTCTTTAGTATTATTCAAAGTCGCACATCTCGAAGTCGAAAAAGCTCTTGCAGGTAGTCTAGCAAGAGTATAACAGGTGTCGCTTCTCGCAATCGTTTTGTGCGATTAGGAATTCAAGGTGTGGGCACGCTGGTCAGGGCCCGGTTGAGCTTAATTTAGTTTTTTAAAAGAAAATACGTTTACGTCACTTTTTGTGTGTGACGTAGATTTTTTTTTTTAGATGGAGCTGCCACATCCAATATTGAAACTCCAGTTTTTTTCGAAAAAGTCCGACCGAAACGGAAGTTACCAGCTATACCTGGTCAACCATTACAATAGAGCTTCACTTCACTTTATATTTATTTACTATTTATTGCACACAAATTATTGGTACAAAAGTGGACTTGAAGTCATTATCTCTACCTGTCAACCAAAGTAAGCAGAAAAGTAATATAGGCGTACAAAAGTGGCAATGAAGAGCTTTTTAAGGAAAGGACATACCTACCAAAGACAAACAGACGTCTGCCCAACAGCATGTAAGTACCTGTGTGGTAATGAAAATTTCACGTCACCCTGTGTTAGAGAACGTCTAAGCTGAAATGACGCGCCCCTCCACTGCATCTACGCATACAAGCAAGCACTCTTTTGTGCGTAAAACCTGTGGAGGGGCGCGTCAATTCAGTTTAGACGATCTCTACCTATTAATTTTGAGTTCCAGGACTTCCGGGGGAAGTATGACTATCTATGGAGCTACGTCTTTACTACTACTAAGTATTATACGTTGACAAGTAGAAAAAGCCTTAACGTCATTAAGTTTAATCTTTTGTACCATTCGCTGTTGTGCAATAAATAGTAAATAAATATAATCAACTTTGTACACAAAATTTTGGCAAAATTGAAGTGATAGTTCAAACTTCGTTTCACTTCAATCTACCTGCTTAGTCGAAAATTTGAATCCCTAAATGTGAAAATCCCTGATCTTTTAGTTATCAAAAAGTTTAATTTAAAAAGTGTTTTGTTAATTGTACCATTTCACCAAATTGTTTTGTGTTATGTTGGTAGCTATGTAAATTAGGTTAGTACGTGTGGCTGCGCCCACGATTATGAAAATACACCGCACTGAGAGAATTCTAGCGTTTAACTTGTGTCCGCCTGTCCCAATACCTTACATTCAGGAAGACCATTTTATCTCGCTGATTAACATTACATACAAACGACAAAAACGTTACGAGCGGTCTCTTATAAGTAATAGGGTAGATGACTTTGAGTGATTTTGCATGTTTTTATGTTCCCCAAAATAATAATTGATTTCAAATGTTATTGTGAAACCACAATCGAAATTCGTTTCAAAATGAGGCCACAAGAGGCCTGCAAACATGGGTGGGCAAGTCCATTTGAAAAGTGTAAAATTTTTGTAAAACAATATCACTATTGTGTAACCCATATTAATATGAAGCAATTATGTTAGGAGACCATTTTCATAAACGCAATATTTAATATAGCTGTCGAACAAAGTTATTACGCGCTCCTTACAAAAACAGTTAGCATGAAGTCACGTTCGTATGGAGCGTTTTGGGCAAGTCCAAAAATGTGCATTTCAAATTGTGATATCTCTGGTAATATTGATCCAAAGGAAGTGATTCTTTGAGGATTGTTTACATAAATGTAAGGTCTTTCGATAGTAAACAAAACAAAAATTACAGTCATCTAGCCTATTGTTCTTCTCTTCTAATTGCACTATGCATTTAAATGATCATATCGGTATTGGTATTTCAATAAGAAGTTACATTGTTAACAACAAACCGCCCTGCACTCGGTTGGAGAATGGCTCACGGCTCGCCCTTTGGTTCCGGGGTGTTAAAATTGGACCACGGTAAGGCGACATAACGGTGGCCATCGGGTTCAGTGGGAGTGCACATGGCGGGGGCTGCGTGCCTACAATCCAAGTGGCCCCTCAGAGGACGGCAGTGTGGTGGGTAGATGTTGGTAGTGAGGTACTCCTCCCAACGAGAATGGCTGGATAGCCGTCACAGCGCGCCAGGGTTATGCTGGTAGTATGTTTCGTCGGAAGCCTCAGAGAACCTTTCTCTACGAATGATGAGCATATCCAAATCATCTGACATTGGCAAAAAATTTAAACTCACATAAAATTAATATGGGAACCATCCATCCGACCATCATTTGAACAGTTTGTTGTCCGAATCTGTCGTCGTATTTTGAAGATTTCGACTTATCTATTGTAATATTTTAGTCCCAGCCAGCGGTCGGTTAAATTACTCAAAAGTACTTAGGAAATTTGCAGTTTGCGAAAGATGCGGGTTCGAGTCCTGCCTGATGCCAACATGACGAAATGTCTTTTTCTGGTTTTCAAAAGGCCTAGCACGAACCGATAACGTTTTGGTAATCGAAAAGTAAACGATACTTTTTTTCTTAAAATCATCGGAAAAAGAAAAAAGAGTATCGTTTACTTTTCGATTACCAAAACGTTAGCGGTTCGTGCTAGCCCTACAGATCTTTAGTATTTAGGAAGTTCTGAAGAACACTCCGCGACTATGTCTATAAACAGAACACAGAAAACAAAACATGGTGATCAAATTGGTTCTGAATATTATAATGTTATAGGAATTACTAGAAAGTGTGAAGAGGAGGTGTGATATTCACTATGTCGTCATTGCATGTGATTATTAGTTATATTGTTGATTGAAGTAAAATATGTACGTGAATGGAAGTTGTGGGCCAAAGCTAGTCGCAGAAAAAAAAACCCTTCTTTTCTCTATTTAATTCGATTGCAGAGAAAAAAATAGTTTCACAAGTATTTTTGTCTCTGAACCGGCCTCACACAGACGGAATGTCTCTCTTAATTCATAAATCCATAATCTTAAGTCCGGCACCTCTCCTTACACATATACGCATACGCATTGCTTTTGGCTTTTTAATAAAAAAAAGAAGTGCAAACGCAAATACTGGGTATCCTTTAAATATGAACAGAATAAACTGACTCTTAGTATCACCTTACAGCGGTTCTTCGGTTACTACAGAATGTCCGTAGCATCATTTTATGAATTATTATGTTTGCTGGGGTAAAAACCAGAAAGCAAGACACGCACATGAGAAGAGCCATTTCCGCTGAAGAATTCATAATTAGTAATCTGATATTTTATTATTGTTTTTAGCATTTTCCATGCAGTATCTTTCTAAAGAAAACCAGAAAAAGACATTTGGTCATGTTGGTATCAGGCAGGACTTGAACCCGCATCTTTCGCAATCCGGGCGACTGCACTACCAATTATGCTACCGAGACCATTAACAGACCGGCCGAATCTTTCTGGTATATTTTGCCCTATGAGCCAGGGTGATTTCATCAATGTTATAGGCATCCACCTGTAACACTCGGAAGAAATATTTTTTCAAATATTTAACTCCCGATTAAGATGAAAAAGCTATTACTATATTTTATTATTGTTTTTAGCATTTTCCATGCAGTATCTTTCTAAAGAAAACCAGAAAAAGACATTTGGTCATGTTGGTATCAGGCAGGACTTGAACCCGCATCTTTCGCAATCCGGGCGACTGCACTACCAATTATGCTACCGAGACCATTAACAGACCGGCCGAATCTTTCTGGTATATTTTGCCCTATGAGCCAGGGTGATTTCATCAATGTTATAGGCATCCACCTGTAACACTCGGAAGAAATATTTTTTCAAATATTTAACTCCCGATTAAGATGAAAAAGCTATTACTATATTTTATTATTGTTTTTAGCATTTTCCATGCAGTATCTTTCTAAAGAAAACCAGAAAAAGACATTTGGTCATGTTGGTATCAGGCAGGACTTGAACCCGCATCTTTCGCAATCCGGGCGACTGCACTACCAATTATGCTACCGAGACCATTAACAGACCGGCCGAATCTTTCTGGTATATTTTGCCCTATGAGCCAGGGTGATTTCATCAATGTTATAGGCATCCACCTGTAACACTCGGAAGAAATATTTTTTCAAATATTTAACTCCCGATTAAGATGAAAAAGCTATTACTATATTTTATTATTGTTTTTAGCATTTTCCATGCAGTATCTTTCTAAAGAAAACCAGAAAAAGACATTTGGTCATGTTGGTATCAGGCAGGACTTGAACCCGCATCTTTCGCAATCCGGGCGACTGCACTACCAATTATGCTACCGAGACCATTAACAGACCGGCCGAATCTTTCTGGTATATTTTGCCCTATGAGCCAGGGTGATTTCATCAATGTTATAGGCATCCACCTGTAACACTCGGAAGAAATATTTTTTCAAATATTTAACTCCCGATTAAGATGAAAAAGCTATTACTATATTTTATTATTGTTTTTAGCATTTTCCATGCAGTATCTTTCTAAAGAAACTGCATACTAAGATACTGCATGGAAAATGCTAAAAACAATAATAAAATATAGTAATAGCTTTTTCATCTTAATCGGGAGTTAAATATTTGAAAAAATATTTCTTCCGAGTGTTACAGGTGGATGCCTATAACATTGATGAAATCACCCTGGCTCATAGGGCAAAATATACCAGAAAGATTCGGCCGGTCTGTTAATGGTCTCGGTAGCATAATTGGTAGTGCAGTCGCCCGGATTGCGAAAGATGCGGGTTCAAGTCCTGCCTGATACCAACATGACCAAATGTCTTTTTCTGGTTTTCTTTAGTAATCTGATTCCAGAATGCAGGTGCCGCTCTAATTTTTAAATGTATGGGGATAACCGCGTTATGAAAATATAATCTTAAATATTCCGATCCGGAATTCAGCTCTTCAGTATCATTCTTACAGATCGACCGTCTTGGTGTAATTGTTGAGAAGGCGACTACTACACCAAAGGTCGCGCGCGGGTTCGATCCCCGCACAGTACAAACATTTGTGTGCATGAACATGACTTTTGTATTGGTCTGGGTGTTTCCTATGTATATTAAATATGTATTTACAAAAGAAAAAGTATTTAAGTATGTTTATCCGTTGTCTAGTATCCATAATAACGGACTATAATTAGCCCACTTGGGACTAGATGGCGCTATGTGGAATAATGTCCAGGGATATTTATTCTTACAGATCGATCTGAGAAATTCATAATCTGAAAAAATCTTAATTTGTGTGTGTGAAATAATAATATTGTATGTATATTGTATGTTAAAGGCCGGAATACGCCTTGATAATATGAATTAAGAGAGATGTTCCAGCTGTGTGATGCCGGCCTAAGTCTCTAATCAAATTAATTTGAATAAACTATACAGATTTGGGGAAGTGAGGAGCAGGGTGTTAAGTTCCTCATCCACCATAGAAAAGGGAGGATCCTCCGACCAGACGGGTGTTATGTCTGGTGGGCTACTGCCCGACGGTTGATGTCGGGTTTCTGTATATGTACTCAGTCGCTTGAATAATGTTGATAGCGCGATTCAGGTTTTACGTCAGTTGTAGTTCGCATGTGGCGAGATAGGTGTCGCCACACAGACTTTCTAAAAAAACGTAGTAATAGTGAACAGTTTCTATGTGAAAACAGACAGACAAACGCAAAGGGGGAAATTCCTTTCATACTTTGCTCAATATGAATTCCAGCATGATGACGACCACGGTGGAATCTGTATTACGTAAAATGTTAGGATCTCAGGGGCATTCTTTTGGCACTACCATGGGGGGTTTGCCCATACTCGCTGCGCTTGGCAGGCGTGTTGGCGAGCGCAGTTGCACAATTGGTAGAGAAGGAACGCTGCTGCACATTCCCCGAATTGTTATCCTTTTGTGGCGACAAAGGGATAACTATTCGGGGTAAGAGGCGTCTTACGACACCCACGGGATGACAGGGTGTGTTACGTGCCGACACTACACGACATTGACTGGATGCGGAAGGGGGCTGGATGCGGAAAGCTCAGAACCGGGAGCTGTGGCGCATTTTGGGAGATGCCTATATCCAGCCGTGGACTATGACAGGCTGATGATGTAAATATTTGTGTGTGCTCAAAATAGTAGTTTTCGATACAAGTGCGGAAAGTATGTCATTTTGCACGAGTCTCGAGGCATTTTGGCCCGAGCCGGCAGGCGAGGGTCAATTGCAAAAAAAATTTCAAACCAATGCGAATCATTAACACAATTAAATCAAGAGTAAAAAGGGCGGGAATGAAAAAACATTTTTTTTTCAAGGCACCCGTTGTTTGCATTCGGCCTAGTAAAAATAAACTATTTTTTAAAAATATGCTGAATAAATTTACTTGTGTACGAAAAATGTAAAATAAACAACATTAAAACACGATCAATTACAAAAGTTTATCGTGACAGTCGTGACTAATCGTAAATAAAGAAAGCGGGAATGAAAAACTTAGGATTGACAGTCTTTTTTTAACACGGCATCGGTTGTATTCAGCCTAGTAAAAATATAAGAAGTAATTTAATTGCATTTAAACATGGGAATGCAATAGATACCTATTATTTTATTTCAAGTATTTTTTGGTGAAACTCATTCATACTTACAAATCTCCGGCCATTGCTAATGCCACAAACAGACAACTTTAAGTAAGCTGTTTCCGGAATATCATTGTTAATAGTTACTAAATAACCCTTTATTTTGTCAATTATGCAATTGAAATATTTTTATTAATACACACATCAAAAGTGTCTAGGGATATCTCAAGCATTTTCATACAAAGTATAGCTATTGGGGAGGCTGTAAAAATTAAAATATTGATCTGTCTTTTTTTTAACGTCCTTACGATTGTACAATAATGCTACCACAATGAATTTCTTTATACAATCTGAAAGGGCAGATATAGCAGTTTCTGTGTCCTAAAAATTTCTACGTTGGTATCAATATTTTAATTTTTACAGCCTCCCCAATAGCTATACTTTGTATGAAAATGCTTGAGATATCCCTAGACACTTTTGATGTGTGTATTATATTCCCAGTTTTGATGCCAAATAACGTATCTAAAAACAAAATAAAATGATTGAACATTCAACCTCTTTGGTAGGATGTATGGGTTTTACTAACATTATCAAAAAAAAAATGGAAAAGTAAAAAGCACTAGTGCGGAAAAACCAACTTTCCGCACGCTAAGCAGCAACGAAAAGTACCACTTTTTGAGCAACTGTTTTAAAAAACATTTTCCTTCGCTACACGATCATCCCGAGCACTATAGTATCTGAACCATCTTATTTTTTTCTGTGGCTTACATATTTGAACTCCTAAAATTGAAACATACACACTTCGAATGCCGATGTGTTCTAAACACTTAAAATTACTTATTTAGCCTTTACTTATTATTACAATGTCTATTGGTCTATTGGCGTGGCAAAAGCGCACTTCTGATCTCGCGCTGTGGGGAGCGGGCGCTAGGAATCTTAAGGCCCAGACTTCACCAGAGCTGAGTATACAACCAATAGAATCACATCTCCACATCTCCATGTGTGAATAACGCAATTCCATTGGTTGTTGAAAACACAGCTCGACGCCGCACATCTCCGCTCAGCTCTGGTGGAGTCTGGGCCTTAGAGTAGACGATGCACAATGATTGAATGTTGAGTCGCTACATGAAGAGCCTCTACCCACTATGTTAACGCGACACGCTTGAAGACTCCTTAATCTAGATCTCAAAGACTGCCATGGATTTACACAAAATAACGCTGGGTCATAATACGGTAAAAATGGTATTAATCAGTAATGTCTACAAAATGTAAGTATCCTTTGTCCATCATTTCATCAATTCGGTGTGAAACTTTAGTAATGCCCATACGGGGGGGATCATGCGTAGTACCTAACTACCGTTTCATCCAAGTTCAAGAGTATACTAAACATACCATTCATGACAGCGACATGCTTACACGAACTAGTTACAATGATAAGCATTCACTGAGCTTTCCGTCATAGATCATAATCTTTTTGTATCAAAGTGCAGAACTGTAGACATAGCACGGTTACCCATCATAAGACCGAATACTTTTTTCCCAAATTTCATTTTACCGAAAACGAAAAGAATAGAGATTCTTCGTTTGCCCCCATTACATTGTGGATTAAATCCCATAAAGATGGTATGTACACAAGTGAAGAAGCATGTTAAAAAAACTTTCAAAATGGCAGAATTAAAAATGGTTCTTGATGAGTCCGTAAACAAGTTACTGTTGTAGCATGGCAAAAGTGTGTAAATCTTGTCATTGAAGAAGAGATGCCATCAAGTTCTGCCAAAATAGAACTTGATGGCATTATACCTAGACGTAATTGTCAATTTTACAATTGGGTAGATTACTATGAGTCATTTTGCACCAAAAATAACAGTTGAATTCATATCTTATAGTGAAACCACAATTGAAATTTGTATCAAAATGAGGGATGAAGATTGTAAATGTAAGGTCTTTCGACAATAAACAACAGAAAATTACAATCATCTAGCCTGTTCAGGTTACCGGAGATACCAGTACATCAAGTTCTGAACGATGTGATAGTGATTAACCAAATAAAATGGTTGAATCCGCCTTTGATGAATTGAAAAAGATGATTGTATTGCGTGGTGGTTAGCCTATCTCTTTATACCAATCCAAAAGGAAGGCCTGTGCTCCCTGTAGTGAAGACATCAAAAGGCTATTGTGGAGATCTCTCGACTTCAAGAAAACATTAATAATACAAAAATAGTAGATTATTAACCGAGGGGATAAAGCAGTGTCTTCTTTCGCGGGTGACGATTCAAATCGCGAGCATAACGAAGGACTCGATGTTTACTCCCGAGCGTAGCGAGGGTGTTAAAAACTTAAATCACGAGCGAAGCGAGGGATTTAAGACGAGTCCTGAGTGAAGCGAGGGATTTAAGTTCACCCAAGACAAAGACAGCTTTATCACCGAGGAAAATACTCTACTTTTCGTACCATTTGCGAAAAAAATATTTACTATTTAGTTATTAAAAAAACATACATAAACATACAAACTAAACCATGTCCCGCAAAACTGCAGAACAATTTTGACTGCAGGATCAGTGATTCTTTAATTATACTATTTTACAATGAATATCAGGACTAAGAATTTTCAAACACACATTAAATGCCTTCTAATCACACCCTTCTTTCTATTTTATCACATATAATACTGGCAGGTCACAAATAAAGAATTAAAACTTCTAATTTAAATTAGCGCTCGAAAACCTCGGTAAGTATTCCAAATTTAAATCACATTCTCTCCCTAGAGGATGAATGAAATTCAGTACAATTTTCTTTCCCTGTTTTCAACAGATTAAAAATGACTATTGTTATGTTCTCTTTTTGCGGGCTAGAATGTCACTTTTTTGAGCAAGTGGTACGAAAAAATGCTTACTGTTGTAAAGATAGAAAAAGGTTATGAATATATGCCTCAATATATGTCAGTGGTTGCTAAGCTACGCTTCGTTTGTAAACATTCTTAATCGAATTTGGCTGGAGTATAGGTAAAGTGAACATAATTATGCCAAATAATCCATCTGGTAAATGAAAATAGTTGTTAAGGGACTTCGGGCAAAAGTAGAAAGTTTATTTTGAAATTCGGTTTAACGTTGTTCGGTAAAACGATGCTTATGTCAAAAGATACTTCGATGGGTTAAAAATATGTCAAACAATACATCTGGCACAATGATATTACAATAAAAAGAATTAGATAGGTTATGTCAGTACTGACGTGAAATCAAAAATTATTCACGGCGTACGACGTAGTTAATTTGACCGTGTTATATAATGTGTGAACGAGATAGTGCCATTATTTACTATACAGGGTGTTTCAAAAATACCACAAAAGAATGAAATGGAATAGAAAGTGAATGAATCTGAAATAGTTGGTTTTATCCTTTTTTCATATCTTTGAACGATTTCGATAAATAAGTACTTACATCAAATGTTTGATGCATATAAAATGAGTACAAAAATGTCGATATTAATTCGATTCATTGATATAAAACGTAGGGGCGTGAACAAAGAAGGTCGCTCCTGGTCACTCTCGGTTAGGGTCAACTTGGGTCTATGAACCCCAATTAGTGCTGGGTGTTTCTATGACCGACTAGCTGTCCCAACAGACTTCGTTCTGTTGTCAAACATTCAGTGTCACGTGACTGGCAGGAACAGTTGATAAGAAGAAACTAAAATTGTTGTTTCCACAATATTCCTAGCATTTTCTCATGTTCACTCACATTTTAAACCTTCCCTCGACCATTACAAATAATTCAAAACCAAAATTAACTAAATCGGTCTAGCCATTCCCGAGTTTTAGCGAGACTAACGAACAGCAATCCATTTTTATATATAGAGATGTTATTATTTTACGTTAATTTACGCGAAATTAAAATTAAGAGACACGACTGTAAGAAATTAACAAGGGACTCTTTTCAGGAGTCCCCGCTTCAGTTATTAGGGGTGTTTTTGTAACATCCTGTATAGAGCGAAAACGAGACAGATACGGACTGTCAACACAGTCAATGCTTTGCTCAGGTGAACGAATCGTTCTGATTTCGGGTGCCACTTTTTTAGCACAAGTAACCTATCTACCTATTTTTATTATAAAATCATTGATCTGGCAAATGAAATGTTGGTCAGTAGTTTTCAGTCAAATGAAATTCGGTCTAGTGAATTTCTGACAAGTCACAGGTTCCCACATAGCACAGCAACCAGCTTCACCGAGTGAGAATTCCACAGTTTGAGCGTTTGCGCACACAAACCACTATCCACAGCCACGAAATGCCGCCACCGGCAAAATTCATATCGTACTCATATTATAAAGGCGAAAGTTTGTATGTGTAGATGTGACGTTTTGCTCTTTCACGTAGAAACTACTGAACGGATTTGAATGAAACTTTTCAATATTGTAGCTGATACATCTGTATCGCACATAGGCTACAATTTATAAAGAAATATTACTTTTATTTTTCTACTTAAATCACGCGGACGAAGTCGCGGGTGGCCGCTAGTATTTCCATATAATTTTTTGCCGCACACCCTGGAAGCTAGTGGCACAGACAATGCATTTAGAAAGATTCAATAACTTAAATAATAGTAGGAAAGAGCTGGTGTTTCAAGATATGTTCCTTCCCGCAGGGTTGGTGTTCCTGCAGTACCGGAACGAGACGAAGCGTGCTCTCCTTCCTAACGAGATCACATCCATCGATACAGTCAAGGCGCTGTTTGTGAGGAGCTTCTTGAAGCAACTCAACATGCAATATCTAGACAGCCCTCTAGTGAAGATCTACATCCATGACTCCTCTAAGGACATGTTCTACGAGCTGGAGGATGACAGGTATGTTGAACTGCTATTTTTGCAATGTTGCCGTATGTATTCAATAGGGTAGGGTTGCCGAGCACCGACGCTGCCCATCGCAGCCTGTACCCCTCGTGAAGGATTCAATTTCAGCACACTGTAGACACTCCACTTTGCTTCATCTCCGAGACATCTCCTGATTCTTTCAAATTCAGCAAACCAATTCAGTGCTATAATGTATCAATAAAATATTAATCTATTTAAAATATATCAATAAAACCAGCACCCTTTAAGATGGTATCTATAACTTGCTAGTGTCAATCAAATGGGTAAAGAGGGATGACTTACGTGAGCTACAAATAATTTGATCTGGATTTGTTCTATGAATATGCTGATGACAGAATTTGTTTCGCTTTGGACACGGAAAAGCTCATAAGCTTTTCCAACCGATCTATAACAAAAATTGGTATAGGCTTTTAGATCCATGTTTGATTTGTTCATCAAAACAAAAAACATTCTGCTAACGTCCTTTTACAGCCGCAATCAAGCTGCAAAGGAACCTCCCATCTGCGGACTTTTTGTATTAAGGACAATATTCTTGTAACTTCTACACTAAATAAGTATAATTTGAGCTATTTACGACTATTATTATTACTTGAGGTAAAATTGCTGTAGTGTAAAAGTTACCGAAATCAATATTTTGGTAACTTTTCTACTTAAAGAAATTTTGAATTGACCTTAAGACAAAAACTCAAGAAATCTGACTACTTTTGAAATGCCCCTCGTATTTCGGATTAGGTTACCCCGCCATCACCAAAGGCCGTCCGACAACAGGACTTTTAGGGAAAAGGTCGCCTACATCTTGCTGCTCCGTATCTTAATCTGCATTCAATCGTTTTTTTTGTATTCGTTATCTTTTTGTTGACAAATAGGTCCTACGTTGAAAAGATTGGATCGTGCAGTGATAGAGTATAGGTACAGTCAGCCAAGAAAGTGGTCCACCACTTTTGACAAAATTTTCTGCGAGATGTAACGATCGCTAAGGTTGACTTTTCTAAGGGTAAGTTGCACCATGGTAGAAGTTATAGTTAAAGTTAAAGTTATTGTCAAATTTGACAATGTTAGGCCCAAAAATTACGTCAAATTGTCAAATTTGACAAAAACTTTAACTTTAACCATAACTTCTACTATGGTGCAACTAACCCTAACACATGCACAATGTTATGACGTTTTGTCTGTTATTTGAGATGCCTGACATTTGACGTCATTGGGTGACTTAGTTTAACCTCAATAGATGCGATTATCTATTTTGCTCAACTAAAACCATGTCGATCTTTTTGAAGAGAAACTTATTACTACTGAAAAAGAAAGTCTCACTTACTGTCAAGTATTTCGTCACTGAAATTTAATACCAATCTGTTACTAATTCGAATTTGACACTTGGCATGACGTTCGATCATAAATGACAAAGAGAGCAATAGTCACTAACACAAACTTATTGCCAGGGAAAATTGACCTTGCTGTTTCATGACGTTCAAACGAATCTCAACCGTAGGGTGGTAGACCACATTTTTGGCTGACTGTACTTGAGACCAACAAACTGACGTTAATAGGCTGGACGCCCTAGATGCGGCCCTGGATTGATGAAGTGGGGAATGACCTAATTGGGTTCGGGATTTATAATTCACATAAAAAAGTCACTCTCCGGTGATGGAGCACCGATAAAAACCCAAGCAACTTTTTGGTTCAAATTTGCTAGACGAAATGTGGTATTCAAAATGTTCCGTGCTTTCACGACTATTGCAATTTCGCGTCTTTGACATCTAAGTATGCGTTTGACAGAACAACGTCTGTTGAGTCAGCTGGTTACAAAATAAAAACAAATCTTAAACGGTTTCCTTCATAAATATAGTTTCTCATCAGAATATACAGTCTCAATGGGTAATTATCGCAATGAAATGCGAATTGGGAATACCTATTAAAACGTTGAATGTTCATTTGTTCGAAAGTTTGAAATCCCTTAAGCACGCTGGACTAAAAGCCTCAAATCCCAAATTGATTCATTTGTTTTGGAGCTCGTTTCCCGATTCGGTGGCATGCTCGCTTCGCTTGCTCAGCTTCGTACGGTTGGTTAATGTAAGCCTAACATGGTTGTCGCTTCGCCCCTCTCACCTATTTCATTGAATCCTCTCTACGTTGGTTTCGTCGAACCACTTCCAATTTCGAAATCTGAAAACGTAAGGTAATTTTTTGTCCGATATCTCAAGCTTCGGTATATTTCGGAAGTAGGTTTTGAAGCTTGAAGTTTCATAAATAATTAAAGTTCATATTTAGTAGAATTGCGTCAGTGGCGATATTTTGTGTCTAGAACTCCAGTTGAGTGCTGACCTAGAATGAAAGATGAACAATAACCTCGTAACATGACATCAAGTTGCAAACAAAGCGATAGTTAACACTATATTTGGCTATAATAAATCAATCGTGCATGCAGTTTAAACAATTCGGACGCTATAAAAAAGCAACTTAAAAACGTCAAGAAACATTTTATCTGGTTGAATCACCTGAAAAATATTTTGTTGCAGCTACAAACTTAGATTCAGAATCAAATATTTTATCCTGCCTCCGTGCCTACGTGCGCGGGCCGGCCAGACAGTTTTTTTCTGTTAATGAACAAAAAATGCAAAACAATAATGTTTGTTTCCGTGTGAAAATTCACCGCGCTACGGGCCGAACGAATCCGCTTAGGTACCCTGGTATCAGTGCTGTCCATGCCGCCAATTCTAATCCCCTAACGTTGCTTGTTAGGGTTCCCAACCTCGAAAGGAACATCCGAAACCCTTACAGAATCACTTGGATGTCCGTCCGAGCGTCTGTTAAGCTAGTACTTATATTAGATACTCAGGGTTAACTGTCCCTAAGAGCTGTGAAAAAGGGAATCAACCTAACACTTACAAAGTACTTTGAACTTATAGGATCACGAAATTAGGCACGAAGCAACGTCATTTAGCACAGACAAAGGGAAAGCAGTAAATGTTTTGTAAAATCATATAATAAACATAATTTCAATTCTTCAACATTTTAATCTATTATTTGTACGGAACCCTCGAGGTGCGAGCCCGACTCCCACTTGTCCTTTTTTTACTGCCATCTAGAGATAGCAGCTGGAACCAACAATTTAACGTCTATCGAACACACGGAGCATATGCACAGCAGGAACTAGATACGAGTACGTTACACTGAGAGGTAACACTAGTCTGTTAGTGTTTCGATGTTTGTCGGTTATCATTGCACACTTCTGTCAAACATTCACATTGCCTTGGATTTTGAATTGTCTCGTTTGTGTCCTCTATTTGACAACAAATGTGTCAAAATCGCTATGCCAACAATTTTAGGAGTACAGACATTATGTCAAGCCTTGTTAACGTAATGGATTCCCTCATGGACACCCAGTGTTTATTTGAGCCCATTTACCATTCTATGACGGGTACATTTAACTGTCAAATTGCGGTTGTTGTGCTAATCGGTAATCCTGGAAGTACAGACGCCTTAAAAGTTATGTAGCCCACCTTAGTAGCGACATCTTGTAACATGCTTTTTTCGTAGTGCCATCATGCTTTCCTTGTACGTGTGTAACCGTGTTAGTTCTTACCTAAGTTCTCGTATTATCTTGTGAGCCTCCCAGCTCAGCGGCGCAGGCACCAGTTTTAAATTATGTTGTTACTTAGGGGTCGTGAGTTCGAATCTAGTCAAGGACACATTTTTTGCCATGAATAAATCTCTATATATAAAAATGGATTGCTGTTCGTTAGTCTCGCTAAAACTCGAGAACAGCCGGACCGATTCGACTAATTTTGGTTTTGAAATAGTTGTATTGGTCTAGGGAAGGTTTAAAAGGTGAGTAAACATGAGAAAATGCTAGGAATGTAGTGCAAAGCTATAATTTAGTTTTCTCTTAGCAAATGCTACCTGTCACGTGACACTAAACGTTTGACAACAGAACGAAGTCTGTCGGGACAGCTAGTATATTATAAAAAAATCTTTCGTCTCGTTAGGACATGGACAAAATAGGTAACTATGTATGTTGTCCACAACACAAAGCGCCAGTCTCAAATAACGTTGTAATTGTAGGTCATTAAGTAATTACCAACTCAATGCGAGAAACTAGGTATGAACCTTCACACGTACAAGGAAAGCGAGATAGAACTACGAAAAAAGCATTAAACTAGATTCCGCCATTGTGATAGGTAATTTAAACGCAAAGGCGTACAAGTTATATTGGATAAAAACAGGGAAAAAATCAGTTTTTTATCTAAATATGTTCTATTACACTTAAATTTTCATACTTGACGAATAATATGAAAACAAAATGAATGTATTAAAACTGCGCAAAAATAAATACGTTTCTAGGTTAAGGACAGTCTTTAACTTCTCGACTTACAAACGTGAAATTTTCACCCAGACTTCCTTTGTCATTATGTTGTTCTCGTAGGTGAGGTAGGATTTCTTAAAATTGAAGCTGAAATAGTGTGAAATACGGTCGCATAGAACAAATGTGAAAACCCTTTTTTACTATTAAAAGACATAAATAATCTTATCGCTACAAAATTTTTGTTGCAGCTCTTTAAAAAAATATGCCTCTTTTTAAGATATCGTTTTTCAAAGCCACTCTTTGTGATGATAGAATACAAGCTAATAGAGATGGAAATGCCAGCAAAGGGAATATAAATAATGTCAAAGAATGCACTCAAGATAAAAGCATATCATTAAATGTTTCCACACAGCCTGCAATGTAAAGGTTTCAGGATGATTCCCGATAGATAGATAGATACATTTTTTTAATGTACAAAAACATCACATTTCAAGCAAATTACAGAGAACAATGTACAATTTAGGCGGTCTTATCGCTAGAGAGCGATCTCTTCCAGACAACCTTCAGGTAGAGGATCGTAAGTAAATAAAATAAACCAAATGTGAGAGAGCTAAAATAGTAGGGAAAGTACTAATAATAATATAAATAATCTAATTGAAATAAGGTCAGAAGATACGGATAAGGATAGAGTAGTCTGTGTTGTCATGCAAGACATCAAACAGGCTAAAAATCATACAGTGGCTCTTAGGTCGATGAATTCGAGTTTTAAAAAATCTCTTTCTCTGCGGTAGGTACACTTTTTCATGACGCCCTCATACAACCACAAAACGAACTATAGCTTTCATACCTCCCACTGACTCGCGAGCCATGCCAAAATACGGCAGTCCGCATGGTTGGGGGGTGTATTTTTTCATTTATTTTATTTTATTCGAAGAGCTTTGGGGGAGACCTTTGCCCAGCAGTGGGACACATCAGGTTAAATATAAAAAAAAGAAAAAAAAAACTTGGTGAAATAGTGTCCAGTGATATCCAGTGATGAATAATAATAATGTCACTCTGATATGTTATATGTATAGTACATTATGGAGAATGGAAGATACACTATAGATGCCTATGAAATGTGTTTCAATTCTGCAAAACACTTTTGAATTGCCTATGCCGTTTTAAAATGATACATATTGCATATTTCAAAGCCAAGTGTAAAAGGGAGCGCTAGAAAGGCATATTGAAATCGTAAGTTACTTCTATACTGTCATGCCTTCTTTGAACTTGAAAAGCTGCATCAAATTGATCTGAAGGTATAGAGGGCTTTCTGATTTTGAATTCGTTCTAGTTGATATCTGAGTAACGTTATTGGCGTTATACGCGATGATATAACAATAAAAAAGACGCTGATAGGTTATGTCAGTACTGACGCGAAGCCAAAAGTTGTCCACGGGGTACGACGTAGTTAATTTGACCGTGTTATGACGTGCGCACGGCTTAATCCATCCGTTTAAGAGGACTACTAGACCTAACTGAAATCGAGAATTTAGACACACACACATAGACAACCGGTATATCGCCATCTATCGGCGCAACATGAAACTACCGTGTCAACATAAAACTACAATGAGATCTCGCCATTTTTCCAAGAGATGTCGCTCATCTACACTTATAATAAATCTGTAGAGGCCAATTCTGTACATGAAATAAATTTAAAAATTAACAATCAAGAGGTGATTAAGAATTGCTACTGATGCCAAAAATGCAATCAGTAAAATTTTTGTCTGAACAAAAACTACTCGACGACTTTTTTAACGAAATTTGAAACAATCATTCTTCATACTCTTGGGCAGGTTATACCTATGTATACTTTTCGTTATGCTTTAATCAATAGGAGCAGAGCAGTATACAGCTTATGAATCGGAATCATGTGCTACAATTTATAAAGATATATCATTATTTTTTTAACCTAAGACCACGCGGCCTAAGTTGCGTGCGAACGCTAGTCAATAATAAATTAATTACGACCGGAAGGAATTTCACCTCTATTGTTACATTATACCTATTATCTAACTAGCTGCCACCAGAGACTTCGTCCACCTGGACTCCAAAAAAAACAGGTCTATAAAATAGTTTATGGCATATCTCAGATTTAACAAACGTAGGTATGTACAGTGAACAGCACATCAGGTTACTCCATTTCCGTTTTGTCTCTCGCTCTTGCCAAATGACATTTCTTTGCAATAGAGCAAGGAGGACTGACCGGAAATCGGTAGCGTAATGTGCCAGCCACCGTAGCATCATAACATTTTATTAAAATCGCCCAAGCCGTTTCGGATGAGTTTGGCAACGAACACTGTGACAGTGTGTGAGAATTTTCTAAAAAAATAAAAAAACAAAGAAATAAGTTCATTTCAGAAAACATAACGAATTATCAATTGTAAATAATGATATTTAATGATATCATTCATGACCTAAAAACAATTGATAATTTTACTTTACTTTTGATATTACATTAAAGCACCCATAGATCAAACAACAAAATAGACAAGACATTTATTTTATTTATTACTAGCGGCCGCGCGGCCGCCCGCGATTTTGTCTGCGTGTACTTAAGTCGAAAAACAAAAGTTTCATTAAAATCCATTCAATAGTTTTTACGTGAAAGAGCAACACGGCACATCCACACATACAAACTTTCGCCTTTATAATATTAGTAGGAAGTAGGATTAGTAGGAAGTACTAGATATTTGTGGGTTGATGGAAATTTAACTAGAGAGGTGTTGTTGGATTAGTATTTACTGTAAAAGTGACACTGGGTATAAAAACAAAATATTAAAATAATAATGAGACTATAGGTGAATATTTTGTATTTCAATCAAAAAAGAGTACTAGCCTAGTACGTGCGTAAAAAAATAATTGTATGGATAATAAATACCTAGTATTTAGTAATTGTATGGATGGCTGTGAATAAGAAATAGAACTCATTTAATTAAATGTTAAAACTTTTATTTGGTGGGATCACATTATTTTTTATTAATTTTTAAATTTTTATGTTATGACTTGTAACAGACTTGTAAAATGGACTGTAGTCAAGTTTTCACTTTCTGGCCATTTTGCCGGTTAATGTAAGCGTATAAAAAGTACAACGTTTAGTTTTAAGCTCAAATATTTAGTGATGGCTAAGCATGGGTTAGTTTTAAGCTCTTGTTAACGAATTATGTTGTTTAATTGAAGCTATTTAGGTGATAGTAGTGGATATGAATCATGTTATTCTGGAAAAGCGAGATGACATGCTTATTATAATAATATTTACCTATAATTTTGAAAAATAGTAAAAGCACTGGTTATGATGACATAACTACAGAAATATTAAAACAAATACCAATTAAATTATCTCACATTTTAAGTCACATTATTAACAATTGTATTTCAAAAGGCACCTTTCCTAATAAATTAAAAATAAATTAAAAAGTACAATCATTGTACCTCTTTTCAAGAAGGGTAATAGACGTGATATTACATGTTATAGACCAATAGCATTGGTGCCAGTCATTTCGAAAATATTTGAGCGAGTGATTTAAAGCTCCTTGAGTAACTATTTTGAAAAATATAACATCTTTGCCGAGGAACAGGTTGGTTTTAGTTGACATGCGCCCTGTACATGGACTTAACAAAAGCATTTGATTGTGTTGACCATGGTATATTATTAAAAAAACTGTCTGCGTATGGTATAAGAGGTAACGTACTGAAACTTGTTGAGTCGTATCTGAGTTGCAGAATTCAATCCACTAGAGTCACCAGAATATGCCCTTTTAAAAAAACTGAAATTAATTAATATTCAGAATTTGAAAACATGTCACTTGGCGTGCCACAAGGTAGTGTCTTGGGGCCACTGTTATTTATAGTTTATATAAATGATCTGCCAAAAATCACCAGTCACCAGACAGTATTATTTGCTGATGACAGTACCATTGTTGTATCGGGACCTGACAAAGTTCAGTTAGTACGCGAAGTAAATTACACTATGGACAATGTTATAACTTGGCTAGATACGAACAATTTAAAAATTAATCTTACAAAGACGAACGTAATGACATTTGGAAAAAGAATTCGTGAAATTATTGGAATGGACATTAGGTATTTAGAATATAAAATTGACCAAGTAGATAATACAACTTTTTTAGGTTTAACTGTTGACCATAATTTGGATTGGAAGACTCATATTGAAAAAATGTGCTCGTCTAAACCAGCATTCATATGCCCTCTACATGCTTGCAAAGACAGTAGACATTGACGCCGTTTTGACAGCATATCACGGATATGTCCAAATAGAAGTTAATTAGTTTATCTTTCATCTCGTTTTCCCACATAAAATCATTTCGCTCAATCATTTCCGTTTTCAATTTCTCCTTCTCATTTGCCCACACGGCAAACAGGCAATATTTCTTTTGGGTTACATGTAGCTGACCCTGTATCTGGAAGTACCAAGCATGCCGTTTATTAATAGCTAGTTCGCCTGTTGTCGTTTTGAGCCAGAAAGTTACCTTTTTTTATTTATTGCTGATTCTAGACCCATTTTACTGGCCGTCAAAGGGCACTTAACTTCTACCCGAGTATGTTCACCCATCAAACCATCAGGCGTGGCACCCAAAAAAGGTAATTCGTTGTCATTAAATACGGCCCACACGGCTTAATGGCAACATTTTCTTGCAAGCCCAGCTGAGTGAGAGCTACTTTTTCATTGTTCTGGCCATGACTAATAGATTCTACATGATCCAATTTTTTATTGTAAATAATGTCCTTCACTAAGGAAGCACATGGTGTTGTTGCACGGCGTCTTATAACCCTGCTGAAGTTAGACGCAGTGAGGAGAGATCGTCTCATTTCAAGCCATTCTCCGTTGGCTCTTTGCAAAATAGCTTTTCTTTCCACCGTAGCTCGCTCTTCGTCAGGTCTTTTCAAATTTTTCAAGAAGTTTTCTCTCATTTTATTGTATATCTCCTATACAATAAATACCCTGATGGGTTTCCGCATTCCTGGCCAAAGTGTTTATCATTTATTTTTGAGTGTAAACCAGTCGTCTCTTTTTCTTGGCATACCTTTTCCTCAGTAATATTCCTTTTTTTTTCTATCTTACCACATTTTTAGTTTTCAGTTTTACGCAGCATGCAAGCATCATTATTTCCAGAAAAACTGCGACAAGCCAAGTCGCTACATTTCTCGCCGGAAGAACGACATAGTGGCGCCACCAGTTCAGCTGTCACTGCTTAATAATGGGTCTTATTACATGGCAATAAAAGTCTACAACCATTTACCAAACTCCTTGAAAGCTGTGCAACGCAAAGAGTTTGAAACTAAGCTTAGGAACATGCTCATTGATAATTCTTCTTATAGCATCAAAGAATACTTTGAAGCTAAATTACAATAAAAAATCGAAATCATACATTTCGTTTGACTGGCACCTCTTATTTTTATTTTTTTTGTACGCCTGTAGACATAGATAGATTTGTAGATTTTTAAATATTCTAGTTGCTTTGTTATTTTTTTTTGTTTTTGTTAATGTTATAATTCGTTTTTTATTTTTTATGTGTAAATTCACAATACCTTGAAAAGGTGAATTTATGCCTACCATCTACAATTTTACTGCTATCCTTGTACTTTCTGTTACAAATTTATAGTGAATGAATGAATATGAATATACATGATACCTGTCTATGCATTATATAGATCTATGGTTTCACAACCTGCGACTACGAAATAATTTTGCCAGATGCAGAGCGTTCACTAACATTGAACCAAACTCGTCAATCTGACCAACTGAAGTATTAGAAGTATAGTAACTTTCTTATCAAATTAAACTCTTACTTACTTTTGAAAAGTGTCATTGCAATCTTTGTTTTCTGTGACAAGCCTCGGTCTTTTTCTAAAAATGACTCTAAACAAGTCATGACAGGGATTGGCATGAAGTAGGTCCGTTGGACCTATTTTTCAAAGTAGGTCCATCGGACCTATTTTCAAAAGTAGGTTAATTGAAGCTATTTTTGAAACTAGGTCAATTGGAGCTATTTTCGAGAGCAGGTCCATTAGACCAATTTTCGAAAGTAGGTTCATTGAAGCTACTTTTGAAACTAGGTCAATTGGACCTATTTTTATAAGTTGGTCCGTCGGACTTGCTTTTGTTTGGTACGCGGGGCCATTTCTGTCATATGGGCTAAAATTAGGTCCTACTTTTGTAGAGCCACTTTTAGTACGCGGGTACCTATATCTTCCTCCTTTTAGTTTATTCGAAGGCTATAAATTAAAAATATAGCTTGATTAGGATGACAATTACTAGTAGGACCTTGAATACCTACTTCACTGCCTTATAATAATTACAATTATTCTATGTTTACTGCACTGACTGTGTTGTCTACTGAAGCTTACGAAAATACCGCTTACCTTATAGCATCGTGCATTCTTCGGGCGTTCCTTTTATAAGACATTTTTTTTAATTTTTTGACGAGTTTTCGTGGCCCACCCGTGTTGGTGTACACAATAATCGAGTACTTTTGAAAAAATAATAAAATATTATTTCAGCTAAGCAATGCGTCACACGTCCAACCAACGGCCTCGGCCGGTACTCGTCGCTACTCGAATTCGCTTGTCGCTACACGGCGTCTCACGCACACACGCACGCGCACTGTGCCTGAGAACCAATTGAACAGTATGGCGTTTTTTGGAAAATATACGCATTGAATCCCAAAAATAAAAAGATAAGACGACTTTGTTGACATTTTGGTGAGTTTTCAAACAACCAAAAATATACTAAGAATAGACTTAAATACTACAATAAATACTAAATAAATAAATACAAAAAATAAACCATGGATTTGAACTCGGGACCATAAGATTAAATAATATATCGGCTGTCTCATAATTACGTTCCTCCACCGCATCGACATCTCTTATCATCGAAAATAGCGGTTAGTTTATAGCATAGTCCATATAGACTTGAATACTTTTAAATAAATGCACAGTATACAAACATAATGTGACTCAACCACCGGTGTCGGAAAGTTGTTTGAACTCAACTGAGAAGAACCGGCAAGAAACTTTCGTGTGGCTACTTTCAAAATTCTGATTGAAAATTAAAGTTGTTATTGGAAATAAAACTATATACAAATAACGTTTTATTGTTATTAAAATTGCCAAATAACTTTCATTCTAATCATAATCAAGCTTTATCCTACGAACAAAAACAAACATAATACAAAAAGGAAAACTAGGTTTTGATCTTGCGACCATGAGTGAAGGCTATTTACGGGTGTGTGTTAATCATGTTCCTCCACCGCGTCGATCTAAACACCGAACGAAAATAGCGCTTAGTTTAAAGCATTGTCCATTTTATGGTAATTTATTTATTAATTCATTTTATAAGACGTTTTTGTTGACTTTTTGGTGAGTTTTCGTGTCCCATGCATTATTATAGCATACGCAATATTCTAACAGTGATTACTAAGCAATTAAATATTATTCAAATGCGGAGCGCAATGCGCGACACGTCCGTCTAGCATCAGGCCTCGGCCGGTACTGTCTGTACACGGCGTTTCACGCACACACGCACACGCAATTTGCTTGAAAACAATTATTGGTGTTTTTTGGAAAATATACGCATTAAATCACAAAACTAAAATGAGCACGCTCTAGTATTTTATAAAACACACATTCTGTGAAAAGAACAGAATGATAGCATGATGTTTAGTACAGTTTTTTTTCATTCTAAAATTTTTTTAGACCCATCTTTGCGATTTTTTTCTATCGAGCCGAATTTGTTAAATCGTGTTTTCAAATTGATAAAACCAACCCTTGAATCCTCAAGAATACGACATATTTTTTTCATCTGGATCACCGAAGTGTAACACTTAATTTTCGTTACTATAAAACTTGGATTTAGCTCTACTAGTCCCCTTAAGTGAGCTGTCTTCACGTGATCATGCTTTTCAATATCGTTTCAAAGCACAATAGGTTGAAAACCCAGTAAAAAATCGGGGAATACGTTTTGGGCATTTAGGAAAAAATGAGCAAACGCATGGTTATCGATAGTATGAATTATCATCAATACAATGTGGTTCGCGATATACAGAATGAAACTTTTTAAATCTGTTTTAAGCACATTGTTTCTAGCACTTTTTACCCTTTACCATGATATAATAAAAGCTGATGAAGATGAAGATGCCAGCAAAAGTAATAATGTCAAAGAATGCAGTTTAGTTAAGAGCACATCATTAAAAAATTTCCCAAACCTCTCAAGTTGGAAGACGATTTCCGATAGTAGTAAGATGTGCTGGCACGTGAAAAGCCCTTTTAACTTGCCTATGCCGTTTTACAATAATAATACATATTGGATATATCAAATCCAAGTGTAAAGGGAAGCTGGAGAAAGGAATATTAAAGTGGAAGTTACTAGTATTTTTCATGACGCCTTCTTTGAGCTTGAAAAGCTGCATAATATTGATCTAGAGGCATATAGAGTTTTCCGCTTTTCAAAAGACATGAAACTAACGATTTATGTCTTTGTTATACTTAGTTGATATCTGAATAACCTTATGACGCATCGGGAACTTACCCTAAGAATATTTCCGGGAAAGACATTTGCGCCCATGAACATTTGCTCCCATGGACTTTTGCGCCCACAGGCTTTTGCGCGCAAGAACAAGTGTCTTTCGAACAAACGTCTGTAAAGCATATTGACCCTAACTGCCCCGTTATTGTAGGGAGCACCAGTTGAGACAAAGATGGTCGTGGTTTCGATTCCCGCACCGATACATACACACATCAAAAGTGTCTAGGGATATCTCAAGCATTTTCATACAAAGTATAGCTATTGGGGAGGCTGTAAAAATTAAAATATTGATACCAACGTAGAAATTTTTAGGACACAGAAACTGCTATATCTGCCCTTTCAGATTGTATAAAGAAATTCATTGTGGTAGCATTATTGTACAATCGTAAGGACGTTAAAAAAAAGACAGATTTTTCTGTTAAAAGGTTTCAAAATTTTAGCAAAATCAAACGTTTTTTTTGTAATATTCTTAACCTTTATCTTATGCCTGTTTCCTCGAGTTATTCTAAGATAATGCTGAGCATTATCTAATATCTTTGATTTTGCTAAAATTTTGAAACCTTTTAGAAGAAAAATCTGTCTTTTTTTTAACGTCCTTACGATTGTACAATAATGCTACCACAATGAATTTCTTTATACAATCTGAAAGGGCAGATATAGCAGTTTCTGTGTCCTAAAAATTTCTACGTTGGTATCAATATTTTAATTTTTACAGCCTCCCCAATAGCTATACTTTGTATGAAAATGCTTGAGATATCCCTAGACACTTTTGATGTGTGTATGTCTGTTAATGGAACAGCTATTTTAATACCTTCGTCGCTTTTGATTCCCATAACACAACAGATGTGGTCTTATATGACGAGTATTTATTTAAAGAAAATACATATTGGCGGATGGTTAGATACTCTTATTTAAATTACTATTTTATTATTCGAGTGTCTGAATTGATGAACGTTTACCTGCACGTAGGTAGCGCGTAAGTTGTCTTATTATGTTCGGCAATAATAAAATGTTTCGATTGATATATTTTCTGTCAAACCTTTACTTTAGTTAGAGAAGTTATCGCTAGCAGAGCAGAGGTTCAGACGTTGGCAAGGGGCCTTAGTAGGTGAAAACGGCAAAATGGACTGTTATCTATGAGCTATAATTGAAAAGATTTAATGTTTTTCGCACTGAAATTTCTAATATGTATTACAGAACATATGTGTGATGGGATGACTGTTTCCAAAGAACGATTGGAAAAACTTTGCTCGATAAATCATCGTAGGTAGTTACAGAGGAACAACGTATTGCTTGGTGCTCCTTCGTTTTTAATTCCAAAACAGTGCAAAAAGTTGTTGTTGTTACTTCAAATTTATACTAAAACATTCGACACAATGAGACCATTCGAGTTGTGAAGTGATAAGTGAAAAAAAAATACGCTAAAGTGACTAAAACATTAAAAAAGTGTGATAATCGTAAGGTACTGTAACATTTTAAATCACAATTTTAAACAAAACATTAAAGCTGTGGCAAAAGACTGGACTTTGGACCCCATTAGCGAATCAGAAACTGCGAGTGTGTTGCGGGAAGTGAATGCCAATTTTCGCCTCATTCGTAAGCGGCGCGTTGGCGCAGTGGTACTGAAGTGCATATTGAGTCGACAAGTACCAAGTTCAAATCCACTAAGTGTTCATTGAAAAACTGTATTTATTTTATTTTTATTATTTTTTATTAGTTAAAATGGCATCCAGTAACAGTCAAAACCTTAACTGGGGGTGTTGCGGCATGGAATCGCAGGACATGAACTATATTCAGTGTGGAAAATGTGCGACAGCATTTCATTATGATTGTTTGCCCACGACGCATAGCCAGGATGTTCCTACTACGTCTACGTGGATATGCCCCTTATGTCTGGGAACGGGAGTGGATGGTAATAACGATAGTACGCCCATACGATTTAATCCAAACATAACAGTTAGACCAGGCAAGAGACAAGCGCTAAACTCTCCACCAAATGATAAGCCTATAACAAGAGACGAGATGCAGGATTTAATCCGAGGTATCATGACTGAAATCCAGAAGACAATGCGGAATTCTATTACGGATATCTTAGGAAAGGAGTTGAAATCCTTAAAGGAAGAAGTTAAAGATGTGAAGGAATCAATGAACTTTATGAATGTGAAGTATGTGGAAATGACAAAGGAACACAGTGAGTCAAATGAAAGAATGAAGCAGTTGCAGACTGAAAATGGCGTAATGCAGTCTAAGATAGAGGACTTATCTAGCCGACTTAATCAGATGGAGCAGAATGCGCGGATGAACAATATAGAAATTCAATGTGTGCCCGAGAAAAAGAATGAAAATTTGTTGTCGATTATGACTGAACTGGGTAAATCAATCAAGTGTCAGATCTCTGAAGAAAACTTAGCCAACTATACTCGCATCGCAAAAGTAAATAAAGAATCCAATCGCCCTAGGTCAATTATTGCACAATTTAGTTCACCCAGAGGCCGAGACCAGTTTTTGGCGGCAGCAATAAAATTTAACAAGGTCAATCCCCATGACAGACTGAACAGCTCCCACGCTGGTATCGCAGGTGTCAAGCAGCCTATCTACATCTGCGAACATCTCTCTACTACCAACAAGGCACTCCATGCAGCAGCGAGACAGGCAGCCAAGGACAAGGGATACAAATACGTTTGGGTGAGAGGTGGCCGTATCTACATGAGAAAGACTGAAGACTCTGAATTCAAGATTATAAGGAATATTGATAATTTAAATAATCTGCCTTAGTTCTAAGTTATACCTTGTTTAATAAAATAAACCCTTTGTAATTTTTGAATGTATTCAGATTTATATCCACCACAGAGCTAAAAATATATTATCAAAACGTTCGTGGGTTGCGTACAAAAACTCACAATTTTTTGAATGAAGTTATGTGTAATTCTTATGATGTCATTGTTTTAACCGAAACATGGTTGAATAGAAGCGTTATGAGCAATAAGATATTTGATGACAGGTATGTGATTTATAGACGAGATAGAGAAAGTACAGGATTCCACGGAAACAAAGATGGAGGCGGAGTTCTAATTGCCGTGCTGAAGTCAATTAAGTCAGTTCGAAGATTTGAATGGGAATGTAAATGCGAAGATATTTGGGTTGTGTTGGATTTAACAATAGGAAAATCTGCTCATCGAATGGCTCTTTGCGGTGTGTATATTCCACCCCCTGTTAATAGATTAATTTTGGAACACTTCGTTGATAATTGTAAAACCGCAATGGCTAGTATTAGTAATTCAGATGTTTCTGTCTGCATCATTGGTGATTTTAACTTGGGTAAAACTAACTGGAGCTTGGTTAATGATTTGGCGAGTAATTACGTTGCACCTGGTCTAAGTCAGTCATTGGTAGACTTGATTCATATTAATGAATTAAAACAATTAAATATAGTTGGTAACAAGTCAGATCGTATATTAGACTTAGTACTAACCAACCTTTCATCCACTGAATGTACGGTTTGTGAATATATTGTAACCCTCAGTGTTTTAGATCCGTATCATCCCGCTCTTGAAATAAGTATGAAATTGGCCCCTGAAGTCACACTTCCTTACAATGTCAACAATAATCATAATTATAACTTTGCGAAAGCTGATTATGTACAGATCCGTTCTAGCCTTACTGAGTATAATTGGAACGAACTGTTTCATGAAAGTGGAGACGTGAACAAAATGGCTTATTTATTTTACGATATCCTTAACAATCTCGTGGAGAAGTATGTGCCCAAGAAGAGAATAGCAAACCGTTCTTCACCACCTTGGTTCAGTGCAGCAGTTAAGAGGGTGATTCGTGAAAGGGAAAATACAAGAAGACGCTTCAACAAATATAGGAATCCCTTGGATGAGATCGAGCTGCGCTTGCTAAGTAAACGTTGCAGTATGCTATCAAAAAATTCATACAAACAATACATTGAAAAAACGGAACAAGCATTAAACATAATCCTAAAGTTTTCTGGTCATTTGTTAAAGCTAAAAGGGGCGGAAGAAGTAAGTATCCTCACGCAATGACGGACGGTACTAAAGTCTCTTCGGATGGTAAGGAAATCTGTGACTTGTTTGCCTCACACTTTGGAACGGTGTATGACGTTGCTGCTGATAGTAATCATCAGGAACTCATTATCAATGACTGGAAAGCAATCATCAACCAGAGCCTTGAATTATTGGTACCATGCCTCACAAAAGATCAAATTTTAAAGAGCTTAAAATCCATGGACCCTAACAAGGGAGCAGGACCGGATGGTGTGCCCCCTATATTCATAATATCATGTGCAGAGGAGCTGGTGACGCCAGTCTATTTAATTTATCAGGCATCACTTCGGTCCGGCATATTTCCGGATGTCTGGAAGACTGCGAAGGTGGTACCTGTTCACAAGTCAGATAAAGTCGAATTAGTAAATAATTACAGACCCATTTCCATCCTGTCAACTTTGGGTAAAAACTTCGAATCCTTGATCAGTCCTGTCTTGCAAAATCACTTAAATATTTACATCAGTGACTGCCAGCATGGTTTCGTTAAGTCCAGGTCCACGAACACTAATCTGACCTTGTTTACTGAAGCTGTAGTGGAAGCCTTGGATTGCGGCAAGAATGTTGATGTCATATACACTGATTTTAGTAAGGCGTTCGATAGAGTCCCCCATAATATTCTTCTGTCGAAATTGAGCGCATATGGTTTCTCTGATTTACTGTTAGCATGGGTGAAGTCCTACTTAGATAACTGTAGCTTCTACGTTGTCGTTAACGGATACAATAGCAGCCCTCGTAAAATAACGTCAGGCGTTCCTCAAGGATCACATCTGGGCCCACTACTCTTTAATGCTTTCATAAATGACATCCCAAACTGCTTCCTGCACTCTATCCCATTTATGTATGCCGACGACTTGAAGTTGGTTGGCGTGTGTGAAACCACAGAGGATATGAAAAATATTCAAGACGACATCGACCGTATGGTGGTATGGTGCCGTAACAACCGTATGGAACTGAACACAAAAAAATGCTACCATATGAGATTCACTAGAAAGGTTAATGCACTGAATAGCACATACACAATTCACGCTGATCCCATCAAGAAAATGGAAGAGGTTAGAGACTTAGGGGTTGTTTTCGATAGGAAGTTAACTTTTGTCCCTCATATAGAGAACATCATAAAAAGATCGCACAGAATGTTGGGTTTCGTTTTGCGTAATACCAAGGTTTTCAAACAAAATTTTGTTAAAATTAACATTTATAATAGCCTAGTACGAAGCATAATTGAGTACTGCAGCGTTGTATGGAGGCCTCACTATGCTACCCACTCATTAAGGTTGGAACGATTGCAGAAACGGTTTGTAGCAAGTCTGGCTTTCAGTGATGGAGTTCACAAAAAAAAACGAGCCTACGAAAAGAGATTACGCCACTTCAAAATGATTTCTCTGGAAAATCGTCGAGAATTGATGGATCTGTCTTTTTTGTTTAAAATTTTTAGAAATAAAATTTGTTGTCCCCCTCTACTACAAAAGTTTGGACTTCGTGTTCCTGTACGAAAGCCTCGTGCTCCTATTGCTCCACTTTATCCACCTTTTCGCAAGTCTGTGTTGGGTGCAAATTCCCCTGTCCCAAGACTGTGTAAGCTATTGAATGGCTATAGCAATATAGTCGACTTGCACGCCGATTCATTCGCCAAGCTCAAAGCAACCTTAAGCCAAGCTTGGCTACAGGTTGCCGAGTAGCCTTCTTTTTTTTATAATTTATTTTTAACCTACTGTAAGTTAGTTTTTCTTAATGCATGCTGTGTTTACCTTATGAGATTGTTACATTTAGTTCTGTATCTAGTTTTAATTTATTATGTAAGATATATTGTTAACAAACGCTGGTAAACCTTAAATAAATAAATAAATAAATAAATATAAAAAATCCTGAAGTTACGTCTAAAATATCATATAAATGCTCATTACAACCGTATTTTACGATAATAATTCGTAATAAATCACAAATACATAGGTATTTACCTTCTCGATTTCGTGACTGTTTTAGATTTAGAAAATACTAAATATTTTCATTCACTTTTTGATAAAAATGTGAATGGCGCTTACGATTTTTAGCTTCGAGCACGTTGATTCCATACTAAACGCGGACCCTCACCTCGTCCCCTACCCCCTCACCTCAGGCGCGAAGAGCTACGAAATCTGAATTTTCGCTGAACGCCTAACCCCCCTTAATTATTTGCTTCTAATAGCTGAAAAGTACTAATGCTTTGGAGTCATATAAACAATTAGCGGTCTATATTATGCCACTGCGTGAAAAAGTCGCCAAAGTTCAGAAAGCTAACCAGCTTTCTGAACTTTCGGCACTTTAAAAATTACATTAAAATTTCGTTAAAGTTACCGAAACTTTCTCTAAAAATTTGCGAGAACTTTATATCCACGGCTAAATCCATCCAGTTTATTGAGCTGTCCGTACGAGATTATGGCCGAAATTGGTCCAAATTACATTAGGTTAAAAAGACATTAACAAAATGTATGTAAAAACCGTTTGGCTATTCGGCTTACATTTTGAAAAAATATGAGCAAACGCATAGATATCGAGAGTGTTGCAAATCAATATAGTCAATAAAATGCAGGACGTGATGTACAGAATAAAACGTTTTTTATGCAATCGTTTTATAAAAAAATTAAACCATCATAATTTTAATTTTATTAATGTACGGATTCTAGGAAATGAAATGAAATCTTTTACCATCATTAAATTCGAATTATGCTTGAAAAGCAGACTCGATTGGCAGTATTCCGGGAACACCTTTAAAAGCTTACACGTTTTGTGAAAGCTTCTGAAAGCTCCCAATTCCAGAGTAGGTAACTGAATGAATTTGAATGAAACTTTACATCTGAATAGGTCATATGCTACGATTTTTAGAAAAAAAAAACACTGATTTTCCTTTATTTTGTATATTCCTAAGTATTTTATTTATTTTCCTTACGGTTAGTATATTTCTGATTGGCCACGCTAACTCTTACTTATCATGAACCTCTATCCTCCTTATTCATAAAAACGAACGCAACGCTAAAGCATTGTTTAAGCAATTGACGTGTTACGTCACTTACTCGCAAATGGCGTAGCAAAAGTTAACATGTTGTTGAAGAGCTGTTTAAGTTTTTATGAATAAGGGGGTTAAGTAGACTACTAAGATCTTACTCTGCGTCTTGATGCTTTTAAAAATAAAATTAACTTTGTGAAGACAATGCACGAATTCGGATTGGCCGGTGTTGCAGCGAGGGTTCAAGGAGGGTGGAGTGGTCTAACCACTAAAACTGTTAAACCAGCGAACTAAAATACTATCTTCTATTTTGGAAATACCTTTTTAAGTAAATCAATTATTCATACCCACTACAAATTCAATAAATTGTGTTTATGACTTCAACAAGACCTTCTTCCATTGTCTTACCTGTTTAGAGTTCCGAAGCCGAATAGCTGAAAACAAACCTCTATAGATGCGTCATGTACCTTTGTCTGTCTGTCTGTACGTACGTCTCAGCCACTTTTTTGAAATTTTATTGTTTTACTTGTTTTTCCAAGAAGACTACTTTTATGAACTTACTTCTATATACAGTGTGTCTGGTCACCGATGTCCGACCCGTTAAGGTGAAGTAATATGATCTATTTTATGAATAAATCCACCATAATTAAGCACTTTTAATTAATTTTTTTTTAATTTTTTTTAATTTATTTTAGGTGAATTTTACTTGCGTTTCAAAGGGTTTCTGATGACAGGGTGATATTCAATTTGTCACAACTTCTAAACTATTTTACTTGGAACTTTGATTTTTGCTTCAGTGTTTAGGTGATGTCTTTGGGTATCCAAAAAGTTAAAAATAAATGTATGTTGACAGTTTAGTTTTTCTGAAAAAAAAATAAATGTAAAAAAAACTAACAAATTCTATCACAATTTTCAAGTTCAAACATTTTTTTGAGGTATTTTAAGGGAATAATGAAAAAATGCTTTTTTGTCACCTTATTGCCTACTTTTGTAGCTGTCCAACGATACCACTTTTGTGACTGTAGGACCTCTAAATCGGCAGATATTGCAAACTAAAATAACCCACCCGTACTCCCGAGAAAAAAAAATTAAAATGGCGGCCATTTTAAAACAACTGGGGCAAAGTGCTTAATTATGGTGGATTTATTCATAAAATAGATCATATTACTTCACCTTAACGGGTCGGACATCGGTGACCAGACACACTGTAGATTAATTTTCTTACAGTAAAACTTGCAAATAAGTCTCATTCACTGCTTTGGCTAAAATTGCTAAGTAAAAGCCAAAAAAATCCGAAAATTTGATAATGTGCCCGTTCAACATTAGTTAAAATAAAATTTTGAAAGCATTTATATTTTTGAGATATTCAAAGTCTTGAGTCCGTATTTATAGTGATAACTAAATAAGTACCAAACGAGGCGAGCTGCGAAGATTGCAGGGAAATAGTTTATTAAACTTCACTAAATAGTACTTGAAATCGGCTGGAGAGATTTATCTCATCGATACGAAGTTCTAGCATTTTATTTGCCTCTTTGATTAATTGAACGGACGTTTTCTGTATTGCATGGAAATAAATGTTGGTGAAATAAATAAATAAATGTTCAAACACAGGAATATTTGAACTGAGCAGGGATCGTACCCGCGACCTTTGATTTAGTCGCCAATTTTCTAACTAATTCATCAAACCGGTCGTCATATTAGCCAGTATAATTTAGCGTGTTTTTACTCCAAATTATTTTGTTGAGGCGATGTGCTTTTAATTTTTGCTGGCAGAAGTGTACGAACAAACGAACCAAAACGTATGTTATTGTCTCAATTTCTAACCCACTATTGATAAGCAACGCTGCAACATACAAGGTAACGTGCCCCGTCACTTCAGTCGCAAAATTAAATGTCGACACGAAGAATATAACAGACAAAACATTAATGGTAGTTAAAGTGATGCTGTAATCAATACCCGATGCCCGTGATTAAATTCTCGGCATCGCATTCAGCTCTTTCTATGGCATATTTCCCAATAACTACACCTATTCAAATATGAACCAGAAGCCCCTGTCCTGAAGCAACATTCAAGTCAGATTCCTTAAACGAGTATTTCCAAACCTGTTAGTCCAAAAATTCAATTCTACCAACCACAAGCGTGTTTTTAGAATCTAGTTCGAAGCATTGTTTCAGAATTCAAGAACTTCTAACGTAGGTCAACACTTATAAACGTAACGATAGGGTAAAATTCAGTTCAATCTGTTCTCGAGAACAGTCTCAATCTCTTTCCTGACACAGATAGCACAAACACTACTTAGTTTAACATGGTAAAAAATCATACTAGTGAGACAATGGTAAATACTACTAGGCTTCTATCAATATCTCCAAAATCACATAAAATTACGAAAATTGAAAAAATATTAAGTCTAAAATATAAGGCCTTACTTAAAATCGAATTTACAGAACCTTGTTTCTAGTTTTTCAGAATCCCATTCTTTTAAAAGAAACAGTGTGTGAAACGTAAGTTTAATTTAAAGCTCATATAACGGTCAGTAACTAGAGACTTGATTGGTTTTGTAAGTATTGGTTCACGGTGTTTAAATAAAGGTTGCTAGGGCGTCTAGCCCCGCTAGGGCGTTTCCGTATCCGAGAGCAGACCCCGCCATCAGTTTTACTCCTGACGTCGCGCTAGCCATACCCTACGACGGGTTAGCTCGCCGTGGTGTAGTTCAGAAGTGTAGTTACTCGTTACGATGAATATCAACAGAATCACCCACCAGCATGACCTCCGGTGTCAGTTGTAAGTAAAACTTTACAATAATTCAGTTATTCACTGATGCAACGGAAACATTACAAAACGTATCTTGTTGTTGTGTTTGCAAGGGTTAGTTTAAAGTTTATTTGTTTTCTTTTCATTTCTAAAGCTTTAGAGAAGTTTGTGGGATGAAGTAAATTATTCAAAATGGATGGTATTATAAGTTTTCGTTTTGTAAATTAGGCTATAAATACCTTCCAAATACTTTCCGGCTGTTTTCAGCCGCTTTCGCTACGACACACAGTGTAGGTTTTTCGTTATTGGATTCATATTTATGAATGGACAAGGGATAAAGCCTATGCAAGTGTGGGCGGTTCACTGTAAAAAGTTTCATGAAAACTGAATCATCAGTTGGATTGAATATTTTTCAAACGGAGCCGGCCGGTCTTTTTGCGGACGATAGCACAACGTTAATCCTATACTACCAACGCACACGAAAGGGTAAAAAGTCCCCGCCGCAGATACCCGCCTTGCTTTTTCTCGTGGGGGGCAGTCGCGGGCATAGGCGGGCAGCCGCGGTCTTTATTACTTCGGGGACATAAATCTTTCCCCTCTGTCGTCTGCTTAAAAAGGGAAACCCAAACAAAAGAACATCAACAAATGATGGCGATACAAAGAATCATGTCAATTTCAATGCCGCAGCAATTTGAAAATTTATTTATTACGAACAAACCATTAGACGCGGTACTACTTTGTAGTAGATATAAATATAAATTTTCTTTCTTTCTTTCTATATATTTGTATGGCAAAAATCTTTTCAACAATCTTATAGTACGGCTGGCAACACAAATGAATCAACCTAATTGAATCTACAAACAAGGTATCGGATTATGCTTAGATTGTAACTCATTAGTTAATATTGTCAAATTACCCAAATAACTAAATGTGAGGGTAGTCACAGAATATGTGAAACGTTAGGTAAAAAACAATTTTTATCTTGGTATAGTTACTACACTCATAGTATTCTCATTTAGGCGGCTTTATTGCTAATAGTGGTCTCCTCCAGTCAACCTACAGGTGGGGGCAAAATAGAGAGAAAAAAAATCTTAATTTACACATATTATGCAGCCATAAATATTATTAATTTATTTATTGAACACATTACACACCAAAGCAAAACTACTCCACTACTACTACTTTTAATTTAACAAAACTAAACATATGTTTAATCTTATGGTGGGCGTGGTATGAGCATTTTGCCGCCCTATTCAAAAAAAGGTCAGTAATTCGTCAAGTATAAACACCTTGACTTTAGGCTTTACAGCAACTGTCCTCGATTTCGGAGATGGTCCGGGAGCCACAGAAAGAAAAAAATGTTGCAATCAGGCGGGGTACACGCGCATATATTTTGCTCACGCCCACAGACGTACTATAAAAATTCGTACTTTTTTACTTCTGCATAAATTAAATACGGTTTGAATTTCAGTTTTTGTACAAATGAGTTACTATGATTAAGAAAACTGAATACATAATTACTTTGACAGCTTTTATTTGGTAGTTTTTTTTTTATTTGACTTTTCTGGCGGAACGAGCTTCTTTGTTCCTGAAAAAATGGTTTTTGATGTCATTTAAGTGGTTTAAAGCACAAGTAAATATGTGACGAGTATTTATTGAAGAAACACACCATATACAAGGCCAATGTAGTATATGGCTTACAAAGAATAATAGGAGCACCAAAAAAGAGTGTCACCTATGTGCTCAAGTTTACTGTGCAACGAGCATTGTTTGTACTGTTGCTAAACCTATTATGCTGAAAATCTTTTTGCAGTTGTAGTCATAATAGGTAATTATTTTGTAACCCCTACCGTTTTTTTGTTTTTTTTTTTGGAGTATTGTAGCTTAAAGTAAATTGGAATAAATATGTTATTATTTAATGAGTTATTAGTCTATAACTTGAACCTGGAAAAATTAACCTAGTTTGAATGCGGTTCTTCTACTTAAAAATAAATCCAAACATGAGCGGCAAAATGCTCACACTCGCCTTCTGACGTTACACGGAAACGCGCCTACTCTAGGGTTAATAATAGTCTAGCTTTACAGTTAAAACCAAAGAAACAAGTTTGTGTATACAAAGGTTACCTGCTTGGACAGTAGAATTGACGCAACATGAAAATAATTGAATGTGGACATGTAACAGGAAACACAGAGATAGGCATCTCGAATACCTGCACCAAAGTGAATTAGAAAAGGAAAAAATATTAGAGTTAAAGCTTGAAATAGTGTCCTTTATTGATTACCATTTAAACATAGGTACATTCAGAAATAGACAATTAAAAAGAATACAAAAGTTTGTCACATTATTTTTCTATGTTATACCTAAAACTATCCACTGCGTCTTAAACATGGTGTTTACCACTTTTCCGATCCACCAGACTAGTCTTATAAAATGATATTGAAGGTGTTGAATCTTTCTCAGAAAATATCTTGTTTACTTACCTGTAAGGGCCACGTCGGGTCGCGTTGTCGTTAAAGTCGAAGAGACACCTTTCTTGGTTCAGTATGTTTCAGTGAACTCTTATCACTACGACTAAAACCTTCAACTCCCACACGCTGAATATGGTTATTACACTATAAATTATGGTATTTTGACGTTACTTAGTAACTAAACAAAGGATTTTGTTAAAAGTAACTATTTAAAGGAAAGTCCTCTAAACACTGCTGAAAATAGCAATGCTCATCATCATCATCATCATCAGCAGCCATACTATGTCTACTTCTGAACATAGGCCTCCCCTATAGATTTCTAGAGCGGCCGGTTGTAGGCGGCCTGCATCCTTGCGGGTGGGTGCCCTACTAGCAATGCTCACTCAAAGAAAATATACAGAGCTTCTTTTCGAAGCTTCATAGATCATAGTTACCAGAAAATTATATTTTTGCTGTTAAATCTTTCGAAGAAATAAACGTTCACAAACACAATGGAACCAGCACTGATACTTTAAAAGTCGCTCGAAAGGCCCGAGAATTTACCGTGTGGTCTTTATTATAAATCCCGTTTCAATAACATTGTATTACCTGCTGCTCCACTCCAATTAGTTCCTCAACGAACGGACTTTTTAATACAAAAATATTATTAAATACGAACCAGTAGTTTCTGAGATGTGCGCGTTCAAACCAACTCTTCAGCTTTATATTATTATTTAGTAGAAAAGTGTAGATTTGACTGATACACATTCCTTTGTCCTCCGTGTACCCCTTGCAAGATAGTCTCTAAAATTTCGAACTTGCTAATCTCAAATAAATATATGTGTAAATAATGTTGAGATGTTTTTTTTTAAGTGTTCTTCTAATATAAAAGTGCTTTCATCAGTTTTGTTCGGACAATGATAAACACTTTGAATCTATGTAATCACTTTCTTCATTCCTAAATTGGTTTACGATCACATTTGGTCTTGGGTGTATTGTCCAAAACTCACCACAGCCGCAAACGTTAAACGGAAATTTTGTCAACTGACTACTCAACGGAGTTAGTCATTTCGTGGAAGACCCTCGCCATATTGTATTAAATGTGGTAAGGTAGTAGTTTCTATCATCCTCTGATGTGGCGTCTAGACGGATGAGCGGGCTAATAAGCTCAAAGCTCGAAGCCTCGAAGCTCAGATAGAATGCAAATAAACGCTGTTGACACCTGTCTACACACCAAAGTAGTCGACACAGGCAAACCGATGCTTGTTAGCAACAAATATTATGTTGTATTTAATTAACCTTATTCAACGTGGCCATCAAACGTGCTGATTGGCCCCTTTGATGGTATACAAATGTTATTAAATGCTCTACAATTTTGAATATCGAAATGTTTACATTCGAGTCTTATTTAACCACTCTATCGTCACAGCTAAATACCTAATGTCTTCTCACCTGTCACATCGTTTACGCCATATTGATTTTTTTCTGTTGCGAATTTATGCGAATTTTCCGAGAATTATTTGCTAATTTTCCGAACAGGATCGCAAAATGATAAACACACAGACGAAAAGCTCATTAAATAAGCGTTTATACTGAATACAGACTAACGTGTTTTTATTTTAAGCAAATTAATATTAATTGGTTGAATTTTAAAAATGGCGAAAAAAAATCACTTTTTTCGACTTTCACTTAACTATTTTTTTTAGTATTTAAAAATCAAATCTGTAACCTGTTTTCACTGCATCTGTATAATACACAAATTATTAATTATTTTGAAATATATTACAGTGTGTAATATGTAATAATCTATTTATAAGTTTATTTTAAACTTATAGCATGCCCTTATTATCATAACATAACCTCAACATGAACTTTTGACTTTTTATTTTTCTTACTTTGACGTCTCGTAGGGATGGTCCGTTGTTGCCAGGTCGATACAAATATCATAGACAAATTGTAAAAAAATATTCAATTGAAATAGTAACAGCAAAATCGATTCTGAACGGAAAATGAATCACCCCTCAAGTGCCTCAAAAACTGGTAGCCAAAGCTACCAGTGACAGTTGAGACGACATTGGCATTGGTAGCTCAAGTTACCAGTGACATTTGAGTGGTTAAACTCTTTTAAAATTGTTTTGAAACTATGTTAGCTGTCGGTCGTTCTATGAAATCCTTCTACCAATATTTGAACTGTGACAGTTCAGTAAATAAATATTTGACAACCAACAAATATGTTGATACCGTACCGTTTGGTAAAAAACCCGGTGACACTTTAGAACGCATACCATTTATTGCCATAATTTCATTTGCCATACATCAATTGGCATAATCATCGAAAAGCATAATTTTTATTGGCATAAATTTTAAATCGCATAATCATTTTAATGCATAATAGTTATAAGGCATAACATCAAAAGGCATAATCATCACTATGCATACTTTCGTTGACCATAACTTCAATAAGCATACTTTAAAACGCATAATGTCAGTACGCATAACTATCAAAAGACATAATGTCACTATGCATAACTATTAATATTCATAATTTTGTTTGACATAATATTAAAAAGCCTAATTCACATAAGAGCATTTTTTCTACTTCAGGGCAAATCCGACTCAGCCAACCCCGACGCCACGTGGTACTTGTTTTGCCCTACCCCAAGAGTGTAATTTAAACCCGCGTAGGCATGGAGGGGCGAGGCGGCCCGCGGGCTGAGAAAGCCATCTGTGACGATTAGCACGCGTGGGACCGCCGGAGCCCCGCAATGCCGGAGCCGTGACAGAATTCTTTTGCTGTCTACATTTCACTATGAGCAAAATCTACTATATAAAAATAAGTCGGGTTTTCCTTCCTGACGCTATAACTCCAGAACGCACCAACCGATTTCCACGATTTTGCATTCGTTGGAAAGGCCTCGGGCTGAGTGAGGTTTAAAGCAAAGAAAAATGAGGAAAATTACAATAGAAAAGCGGGAAAATCTTTTTTCACATACAGCTAAGTCCACGCGGACGAAGTCGCGGGCGGCTGCTAGTAATTAATATATATCACTATGAGCAAATGATATATTAAAATTTTGTTAATAAACTAAATGAAGGCGGTTTTCGGACAAGTGCTCTTTGGATTTTTTACATTTACATTACATGCTGCTTGCGTTTAACATGTAATATTTGTAAGCTGCATAATCAATGTATGCTTTTTGAAATTATGGTAAATGAGTGTTATGCCTTTTGAAAATATGGATTTTGATACTTATGCTTATCAAAAGTATGCCTTTTGAGGATTATGTCTTTCGAATATTATGGCAAATAAAAATTATACCTTTTGATATTTATGGTTAGTGAAATTATGCCTTTTGATGAGTATGCCTTACGAATTTCGGCCATGTTATGGTATGCGTTATGAAGTTATGCTTTTAGGAATTATGGCAAGTGATTATTATGGCTATCAACATTATGCATTGTGATTTTATGACCAAAAATGTTATGCGTTTCATTAGGTAACCAAAGAACCCAGTAGGATTTTGGTGAAATATGATTTTGCTTTTCTTCTATTTATTTATTTATTTATCTTTGTTCCTTTTTATTACAAATTGTTACTCTTCTATACGGGTAGGAGACAAACACATCAAATCAATTCAAGTTCAATTTTAATTCGTGTTGTTCTCAAATGTAACTTTCAATAAAGGTAGTTCATAAAAAAAAGGATATCCCAAAGTTTGTAAAAAAATAACAATTTCAAAGATAACTAGGTATAAAGTTACATGACCTTTTGGCAAACTTGTCTTTTTAATTACTAGGTATTTCATTAGTTAATATGATTGACCTTTAAATACGTTATCATTAAAAAAAAGCTTTAAAACTACAGTAGGTAATTACATGTTTATGAAAACAAAATGATGGTATAAGTCGTTATGTATTTTTAAACTGATTAGGGAAATTGGTCAACATTTTGAGGGAAACATCAGAAGCTCTGCTCTGTTTTTTTTTTGGATTAGCTGCTACCCCCTATTTTTTTCTTAGGGTGTAAATGCCAACCGAACGTAACTCTACATAGTGGCGAGTCTATATTTTTTCTTGATTTTCTTCTTTTTCCATTCAACTGCTGTCATAGCAATTACTGTTAAATCGAGGTTCCCAGACACAAATATATTTCCGCAGTACAGGTAATGAAACATGGCGACGGGTGCCGGAGAGTGCCGAGCCGCCCAAGGCAGCTTATAGCTTCACAGGTGGAACCGATTATTGCATTAACTACGTACACACGCAGAGACTACAGCTTTAAGTCCATTTGAGCGTGAAGCGATTTCAACTGTATCTATGAGCTTTTTTAAGCTTCACATAGGACGAATAAAAAATGAGTACTGATATTTACACACGCGAGTTATCTTGCGCCGGCAAACCAATTACTCCTCTATATCCGGTTTGTTAGTTTTTAGTCGGTAAATTATAGCTTATTTAACAAACTAAAGTTAAAATGGCATACAGGCAGTGTTGTTGCTAAACGTGTTAAAGCTTTATCTGAGGACTCACTTAGAAAAAAGAACCACAAACCTATACTTAAACTTCTCAAAAGATAGAACCTATACTTAGTTAAACTTCTTAACACCACGCGCAGTGACATGATTACTTAGAAAATAAAATAATACTTTAAAAAAAGTTTTGCAACAATACTGCTTCTCTTTTATCTTTAGTTTGTAATAAGCCAAGTACCTACATTAAAAAGGGGCGACAAAAACATCGAAGACATCACTAGCTCGAAAATGTCATTGAATCGGAAAGATACAACCACTAACCTTCATACACGGAATATTCCTTTGTTAGACCCCTGAGGAATATACGGAATATAAAAATTCTGCCAAACAAAATTCTGCTATCTTAAAAGTATGCCATTGAAAATTCGGCCATACAAACTTTCTGCCAAATGCCTTTTCTTTTTTGTCTTTCCTTCTTTTTCTGCCTTAAACATTTCGGCCAAAGAAGATTATGCCAAGTGTGTTCTGCAAAATGAAATTCTGCGAAAAAACATTCTGCCAGATAGAAGAAACCCATTCCTCAGATACTTGGAGAGCTCTAATTATCAAACACACTTCATCATTTTGTTAGTTTTTCATTTGTTCGGCTTGCGCGCGTAAGTTTTGTATCTTAGCAAGAAGCGCGGGCTGAGGTGAGTGTCATGGCGGCACTTGCACTAACCAATCAAATCGCTCCATTTGGGTTGTGGCTTATATTACGTTTCATTCTACGCAAATCTTTACTAAGCAGTCATGGTTGCAGTGTTTTAGGACTTTAACGCAATATACATGCACAATAATAAAACGCCGTATCACACGCAACACTTCCGGGAAAACCGGTAGCAATTGAATTAAAAACAGCGAGGAAATATGACCTTTTTGCTTCATTTTCACGACAAAGGCTACCGTTTGAAATTGTGTTTCTAAAAAAACAACTAGTCACCCTGTCAAAGCGTTCAGACAATTTTACGCAAACTTCAAAAAGCACCCTTGTGGTGAACGATTTTCCAACGTCCAATCGTAAGGCGGTTAAAATGCGTGTTTTTCCGCTTTTGTCTTTCGCTGATATATTGACATATAATTTTTAGAGCGCATCATAATATTGTGCAGTTATAATAAACTAGCAATGAAGCAGGTGTAAATCAGCCCAGTAAACAAAATATAATAATTTATTTGTGATCTGATTTGCGTTCTTTTTCGTTCTTATATTGATCCATCAACATCATCATCATCAGCAGCCACATGATGTCCACTGCTGAACACAGGCCTCCCCCATAGATTTTCATAGCGGCCGGTTGATACATAATAAATAATAATCCATACTGAGCAGAACTTCTGTAATAACATTTTGCTGTCCTCCGCACAGCAGTACATCTACTCATATACAGGGTGGGGCGGAATAACCGACAGGGACAAAAATATCGTGTAAAGAACCTCACATACTTGCGTATTAAGTACTTAATACGTGAATTCAGACCATATTAAAAAAGTCGTAAAAAAAACAATTTTGTACGTTGTGACAACCCTATTGACGAAGTACCTATCTGTACTTTCCGCAAAGCCGCGAAACGATCAAGTCGCCACATTTCACTCGTCTCACTTGTGAATAACACAACAGTCACTTGCCTTAAATACGATGCTCGATGTGCCCACCTCCTCTAAGTAGGCACAGCCGAAGACGTGATCGAGTATGCCTGTGCACACGTGACAGCATTTACGCTCCCACCAAGCAAATTCCAAATAGTCTTGCGCTTGTAAACACATTTTGAAAACTGCCACTCACTCACACAAACACTCGCACTACTTATTATTTGTATAAAAAACTCCACTCAACCACTCGCGCTTTTACGACACCCGATGCACACGCACTCGCTGAAATCTGCGAAGCGACTAAAAAAATAGGGCAGAGCGCGGTCCGGTAGGGAGAAGTAGTCGAGTAGAGCCCTCACCGTTTCCAAGTTTCCAATAATCGACATCGATAAATTGTGTTCTTTTAATAAACACAAAGCCCATAAGTTCGTAGTGTTAAGTTAAGTTTTCGATTATCAACAATTAATAATCGAAAGAATAAACGATAAAAACGCTTTAACAAAGTTATCGATTATTTTGTTAAATCGTGTTTGATCTAAAAGCTTATAACCGCTAACAAACCAAACAAGTTACCGGCAGGCCTTCAAGACACCTTTTTCTTTTATCGACTTTAAGTACAATGGCTAAAAGCTTGTCAGAAAAGATAAAAATGTGTGTTAAACAATGTTTTGCATTCAGCTTGCGAGTTCAATTAGTGCTTTTGCTTCCAGTTGTAGTTTTAAGTTCTTTTTGTGATTCACTATTCACCGTAAAGCAAAGTTGTCCCTATTTCTTGCAATCAATCAAATCTTGTTGGAACATCATAGGATTTTAGAATTGCAATGAAATGATATTATGATTAATCAGCGGGGTTGGTATCGACAAGTCGACTGTCGACACCTAGCTAAGCGGCTGAGGAGAACACTAGCTCGGCGGCGCAGGCAAAGAAAGGCGGCACGTAAGCAAAGCGGCGCGGCCTCTTTGTTGTCGCCTTTCGGCGTGTGCGCGTCGGTTTGCAAATGTTGAGGGAGACAGGGCCGGATTAAAACTTGAGGTGGATAGTGTAAATTGCTTTTATTATGTTTAAATGTAAAGTTGAATTTTAGTTACTTAATTTTATTATGTTGTTATAGCACGAACAATTATGGAACTTGAATTCTTGTTTCAAAAGCTGAACTAATTAGCGTAGGTATTTAAAAAAATGTGCCTTAATTAGGAACTTGAGTTGAGGAGCTGAGATCGTTATTGTATTCCTCAGTTCATACAATCACATTATTATCTCCTCAAAGGCAAATGAGTGCTTAAGTATCATTCTAGAATGCAGTACTATGCAAACCTACTGTATTTTTTTGCTTAGACTAATGGTTGACTTATTGCCGCGACTTGCCGAGGATCTCCCCACGATAATTAAAAGAAAAAAGGTCAACGACTTTTTAAATCTTTTTCCCTTAATACGTCCCAAACAGCTGTTGATTAAGGTTGACGACGCATACTTTTGAAGCAAAACTTTGTCATTCAATAACTCGAAAAGTATCGAACTATAATATATAAAAATAAAATAAAAATACCTTAGGTATGTGTATGTGTAGGGCTTTTCATAATTTCAAGGATTGTCGGTCGGAACGCCCCACCCGGTATGTACAACATGGTTATTTACGTTCAGTCAGGTAATGGTACAAACTCCCTCATGAACCGCCGGGAAGCCCAGAGAACTTAGGCGTGGCATTGTGGTGGAGTCACCACTCATCTGCTGCAGCTCATAAGGACGACACGAGAGGTTGCGGGCCTGGTGGAGCCTGCGTGCGCCTTTAGACGTGGCGCACAACCGGTTGGTTAGGTTAGGGGGGCAAGTGATCCGTGGCTGACCCCCTGTGCGCCGCGACCGTACCCCTGGATGCGGCATCGGAGCTGCTCTTTGGATGGCCCGTTAAAGTCTCCGTACGGTGCCGTGATTGTTTGATTGCCGATACGAATGGTTTTAGTCGATACGAATCCGACATAACCTCGTCGTCCCTCCGGACGGAGACGTATCAGAGCATAGCGATTTCCCATGAGAATTTATTAACAAAAAAAACACTAAAGGTGCAATTCCTAGACGGACCGCAGACCACTAATGCAACTGCAAACTTGTGTGGCTTGCAGTTTGCGGTCTGCGGTCCGTCTTTTAATTATACCTTAACTTGAATGTGTAGTAATTGGTAACATGAGAAACTGAATGTAGAGTCCGATTACGCTATTAATTATTGGATTCTGAGCCAATTATTGAGCTAATTATTGTTGTTCCATCGGTTAATTATTGTGCTACGACTGGCGTTTGATTTCCTTCATCTATTTTTGCACGTCCGTATCGTCTAAACTGAAATTCAATACCAGTTATCAATCGTTGCAAGTCGGAGCGAAATTAATTTTCAATCCGATTGCTTTCTACATTTTTGTTTCTTGTTATTCAAACTAGGTTTGCGTAGCTAAATGCTAGTTTACGAACAACCACTCAAGCATTTGAAGTAATTTTGAAAAATATTTTTTTCAGTTGAGACCTAAACGACACTGTGTATGGGATGTTGTCTAATGATAAGTTTCGTTGGACATGTTAAAGTTTTGAATATATCGTCGATCGATATTTTTAAAGACTTATCCCCATAGCATATAGCTAAACTCTGAGTTTGTCTTTTTGAATTCGCCTTGTGTATCGTAGGTTAGGGTGGGGAGAATGCACATCAATGCATTCGCATATCAGTTTTTGCTTCAGTGGCATTGAAAGGTATTTGACGCAAGGCTTCGTGAAACAGTGGTTCATCCAGGCGTCATCGATTCGTAGTTCGCTTCACTTATCTTGCTCTTTACACAAAATGTCTGCCCCTAGTAAGTACACTCCATTGCTTGCTTAAAAAAACCGCTGAGTTTGAAATAAAACGCATTAAATATGGAAGTACACTTCCAAGCCGATATTCGAAGCTCATATTTAATTCAGTTGATCAAATTGATCCGACTATTTTTCGGTGCCTGTTGGAAAGGACTTTGCCTATGAAAATGCTAATTCTGGAATAGTGAATTAATTTAGGCTGTTCTTATTTTTTTGCGTTATTATTATTTAAAGCCTCGATACTAACGTACGAGTATACCTGTAGAAGGAATATATTTTGACATGGATATATATTATTTTTGAAAAGACAACTTTAACGTTTAACGATCATAAACTTGTCAAAAAGTGTTGAAGCATGTTTCTAAAGAGCATAGCGATTTCTAGGCCTGTTTTCTAAGAACTGTTCTTTTCAGGGCTCATCTCCGTGATATACGTGACCGCTCCGTGCTTCGCTTGTTCGAGTCCACCGACATCGCTGGGGGGACTTTCCCGGGGGCTGTGGGCGTGGGGTCCGTCATCATGCCTGCTGGCGCTGCTTCGTGCTCTGGACCATCAAGCTGGGATCAAGTAACTACTGAATCTATTGGTCTTAAACACTTTTGCGCAGCCCTTTTTAGTCCCGCTTAAAGTTTGTTCCTGTATTTTAAGTTACCAATTAAAAATTGGGTTTATTTCTGTAGTAAAGTTGGCTCTTTAAAAACTTCCGACTTCACTTATAATGGAGAGCAGCTACCAAGTAACTTGCAATTATTTTATCATCAAGTAATAAGAAGATAAGTATTTTAGTAAAATTTACCTTTATGGAAAACCTATACCTTCTGACATATAAAATAATGTACTCGTATATACAGAATGATTCAAATAGGCGTTGTTGGCTAAATCCACAACTGGTGAGAATGTAGAAAAGTGCACATAAACGGCCTATATACGTCCCACTGCTGGATACAGGCCTCACCTCAACTATGAGGTGGAATGAGCCATACTCCACCACGCGGGCTCAGTGTGGATTGTTGGAGGGGTGTAAGGTTAGTGAGTGATGATCTGAGTAATGTCAGATGCTTTCAACCCGCCCTAAGGTTGCACCTCATAGATTAAATGGTTTTCAGAATTGTAACATTTGCATATTGTTGTTTTAGGATCAGAATTACTTCAGTGAACCGGAGATTGACTCGGAGTATCATCATCAGCACGTCCACAAAACAAAGGTAAGTCATCTCTTTGCTCGGCTACACCCATGACAAGTAAGTGCCTTTTTTGTAGGGGTAGCTTGCATTGCTTAGTTCCTATTTCATCTACACTACCGTATATCAAAATACTTTATTTCTGTAAAGATCTGAAAAGCAGAAAAATACATTTGGTCATCTTGGCATCAGGCGGGAATCACACCCGCATCTTTAGCAAACCGAGCGACTGCCAGGATGATTCCATCAATGTTAAAGGCATCCACCTGTTTTTTTGTTATTAACTAACTGACTAACTTCGGTAGTTAATTCGTGAGTAACAAAAAGTAGAATTACAAAAATAACTAATACAGAACTTTTTTTTTAGAGTTTTACCTACAAAATACTTTTCGTATATTGCTTAGCGAAATTGATTTTAACTGTAATTTGCGAAATTGTTTTATTTAAATAAAGTTGGATTAATTGATTTCTAACTTGCTGTAATGAAACTTGTCGTCGTGATCGTTTTCTGTGTATATTTGATTAATTATAAATGTTGATGTAATGCAAGCTATCCCATTCTATCCACTTATCATAAACTGCATTTTCAGCAAAGATTTTATCCTCTTAAAATAATTACACAATTCAGCATTTATATGTTTTTGATCATTTTTTTTTCTCTTTTGTCATAGCACTCCTACTTACGGAAATTGAATCGACGATATCTTTTAACAACGCCTACAAAATTCATAAGAATAAATTACATTTCCATTTGGAAATGAATTTATTCTTATGAATTCTTATGAATTTATTCCATAAAAAAAGAAAATAAACTGTAATACTTGGTGTGGTTCTCCTCCTCTCTTCCCCTTTACTACAGTAGTCTTATTAAGTGCAAAAATATATTCAGTTATAGTAACTTAATCACGTGTTTAATTTAGGTCAATCAATAAATTAAGAAAACAAACACATATTTTCAAAATACATCGTTTATTAAAATAGTAAAAAATGGTAACAAAAATATTTGTTTTAACACTAGGCTAATAAAACAAGAAAATTAAAAATGTAGGTAAAGAAAATTACAAGGAGGTCTTAGAAACTATAATAAATAATAATTAACTCGCTATGGCAAGCTTAAGTCAAAATGGAATGACTTATTTTACAGACAATGAGCAGGTGAATGATGAAAAACAATTGGAATTATGTTAGTCATATCAAAGTTATAATTACGTCTTAGTTAAAATGTAACAGAAGCATTTCACGAATTGCATATAATCTACAACATCATTTTTCGATGAAGCTAAAGGAACAAGGTGTTCACAAGAAAAACATCCGGAGATGAAAAAATCTTAAAAAGATCGCAGAAATTAAAATATTATTTGTTTGACTTAACATAAATTATTTTAGTTAATATATTTAGTGAGAAATCAATTTGTGTTTTACATTTCACAGTTATTATTTTTTATTTAACTATTGAGTAAGCTGGGATTTTCAAAGTGGCAATTAAAATTGCTATTAGAGAAATCTACTACCCTCAGGGCAAAAATTTAATAACAGAGGTTGCATATCACGATAACTACAAAGCAGTATTATTGCTACCGAAAATCACGTTGTACGTACGCCTTTGATATTAAACGGCCATTGAAAAGGTTACAACCCAGTTTGGAAGTCCCTTTTTATGATTATCCATTTTTTTAGTGTTTGTATTTCATCTTGGACATTTTTCCTGATCTCCCTTTAATTATGGTCTAGTGATATTCCCAGTGGAGGGATTCTTCGAGCCACTTAAAATAGTTCTTAGGCAGTTTCGTACACCCAAAGTGTCTTCAAATTAGTATTCGCCTACTTCATACTATCTTTCTATGGACTTTATTTAAACGCTCTGCAAATAGGCAAGCCTTTATAATAATGGGCACCACTGTAAAGTTTTTTCGGTGAACTTCTCCAGGAAAGGACCAACGCCTTTTTGAAAGGTTCCGGAGCGCAACCACTGCAGACTTGCATAACCGCTTTCACTTCTGCTTCAGCTGGCTCCCTCTCATCCACCTGTGAATAAAAATTGTTTTTTAAATTGTCATTTAGTAAAATTAGAGCGATAAATAGAATTAAATAAAAACGTCATATTTCCTTAAGAAACTGGTAATTGAAGGTCGTAAAGGTAGAAAATAATATGCCACTTTTCATTTCACTGTTCGTTTGACCTGACAGGCTAATGGGGTCCGTAGTCGAGCTAATGCCCATGTTGACTAAGTATTGCTAATCGACTATACGATCGATTGGACGTGTATCGTTTCTTAATATTATGAAATATGAAGAAACTTGTTCAACCTATTTACAATAGTTAACATAAGAATAACAGGATGATATTCATCCTGTTATTCTTATGTTAACTATTGGATAGCACATGCTGCAAAATTTGTTGGCCAGTGAAATCAACTAAAGCATGAAGTTTTTTACTCTACCAAATGTTTCATTAATGATCTTTTAGCGGCATGAAAAACAGATTACGGCTTTGGCAAATATCACATCAGTGCTATTATGCTAGACCTATGACATTCGGAAAAAAGCTCTATCTAAATTATAAGTAGTCATTTACTACCAGTCAATAGAACACTGTGTTTCAAGTTATAACTGCTTAGTTTTTAGCTTTTAATTATTTCAGTTTAATATCTTACAGTCTGCTTTTGCAAATTCTGCACCGGTACATTCCCGACGACTCCAGCAAGTCCATTTAATAATGATTCTTGGAACATAATATCATCTTCCTTGTCGTCAACAAATTCTGGACTTAATAGAGCTTCGTCTACAATAGAGCCATCGGATAAAGCTACAAGACCTCTTTTGTCTTTTTTCCCTGAAATTAGAAAATTGAAAGTTAATTACAGAGAAGAATTTATAAATCTTTTAAACAACATTGTCTTATCCAAAGAAAGCGGGATAGGGCAGGAAACGGGCTATGGTGAAAATATTTTAGAATTAACAAGAATTATATTGACCTGATTTCAATTCCTCAGTCAATTCCTTTTCTGGATTATCTCTCTTATCTCTCTTCTGTGAATCCCTCTTGAATAGATTATGCGATACTGTGTCATCAATGTACTGAACATTAGCTGGATTTAGCAGAGACCCGGACAAGACAACTGTAGTTCCCTTAGAACCCAAAGACCCAGCTGATAGAGATGGGAATGTTTGGGCCTGTCGATTGGGTGTAGAGACGGGTACTGGCAAGGCTGGTATTTGAGAGAAAGACAGAGGACTTAGCTGGCTAGCTGGAATTTGTTGCATGCCATTGGCCAGTTGTTCTGATACGATTCTATTCCCGAATTGACCATTGATGAACTGCTGCTGTATGTGTAGGCCGTTGGGCAGCTGCACTGGGATCATTTGTTGTGCTCCTGCAATGTTTAAGTTCTGGGGTCTTTGCAATTGGCCGCCTATCAAGAAGTTGCCGTTGCCGAGGGGTGTGGCTTGAGGCGGCGGAGGCTCGGTGATAGGCTCTGTCGAGCTCTCGACTGGAGTGCCGTCGTGCCTGAAGTGGTGAGCGTGGTGATGCTTGTGGTCTTTGTGGGCTTTTCCAGCAGTGAGTGCCACGTGATAGATTTGCAGCATCGTGATTTCTCCCATAAATCCTGGCTGTCCTGAAATTGTTAAAATCATAACTTCAATATTTGTTTTGTGTACATGCAATTTCTATAAATCACTTATTATTTGAACTGGTTACATAAGGCCTCATTGAGTTTGAGTTTGATACGTGCCACTACTGGGCGCACCTCAACTATGAGGTGGCGCGAGCCATACCCCAATTACACGTGACTTCTGTGCGGAATGTTGATAGGGGACTAAGGTTAGTGACAAACCTCACTGACAGATGTTTTGAGGCCGCCTGGCTAGGCTTAACGACTCATCGTTGGATGATGACTTTCAAGGCACCCGTAAGTAGTTTAAAATAATCACTTACTGGCTACTGGCTCCAGGGTTTCTTTAGGGAACAGAAGAGACTGGTCTTGACCGCTTACGGCGACTCCACCTCCATTGATTACGTGGCCAACCAGCTTTAAAAAAACAAGAACATGATTGAGGACAAGCTTAGAAACCTTGAGGTTGTTGACTATTTGTCGTACCTCAAGGAGATTGCCCAAGATCAAAACAATATCAAATCAAACAATACCAGGGGTCTTTTCAGTAAAAACAGATGCACAATTGAAAAAATCATATCCAGAAAGATGTAATTAGCCATTCACAAGATTTTCATTTGTCACATTAATATCATCTTCTAAGTAAAGCGTGTCAAACATGCCACAGCATTTGAAGTCACCTTCATAAAATCCTCAATTCTTAATAATTGGAGATACAATTATAATTCTCACATTAAACGTTTTCGCTCTAGTTATTTATTTTTTTTGAGCTGTCTTAATGATTCAACTTATGAGGCCTATCTAGACCGTAGGCCATAGGCCTCTAACTGCCAAACTTACTCTGTTATGGAAGCCTCTGCCGACTCTCTCCGCGTTCACCCATATCTGCCACTCGCCGGTCTTGCCGTTCCAAGATTGGCAGGAGTGGTACCATCTGGAATTTCATGATTTCATTACAATGTTGTGGCATTCACATATTCATCTGTTGGAAATAAATTAAAACTATTGTAAAATAATAAAAAATAAATCGTTGGATTGTAACATAGGATGACATAATAACATACACTGGGACTTTGAGTTCATTCACTTTTACCTGAAAAAGTGGTCCAGGGTTTATTAAATTGGGTTAAGGGACCTTGCATAATGATGTGTAAAGATCTTGCAAAAAGATTTTAGCAATAGGTTAGTTTCTGAAACGACATATTTCCCGCAGAAAAAAAACAATAGAAAAAATACGAGCCGGGGCAGTTATACAAACTATTTCAGTTCCACGAGGTTGAAGTAATCTTCAATAGGAATATGCGACTCGGATATAAAGGAAGACAATAGCACAAGAGTATTGATTGTTTGAAGCCTCTATCCGCGGCATTGAGAAATGAGATAGCTAATTGACTCTTGTTTAGAGTTGTTTTATGAAGAATACCAATACAAGAACGAAATTAATATAACTTGACATTATTCCATACAGCGCCGTAATAGCCCTAATCATGATCAGGATCATGTACACTGTTATTTTAAGAAAGAGGTAGAAAGGTTATGTCAATACTGATGCGAAGCCGAAAATTGTCCTTTGGCGTACGTACAGTCAGCCAAAAAGTGGTCTACCACCCTACGGTTGAGATTCGTTTGAACGTCATGAAACAACAAGGTCAATTTTCCCTGGCAATGACTATTGCTCTCTTTGTCATTTATGATATAACGTCATGCTAAGTGTCAAGTTTGAATTATCGTAACAGATTGATATTAATATTTCATTGACGGAAATACTTGACAGTAGAATTGTCACTGAGACTTTATTTTTCAGTAGTAATAAGTTTCTCTTCAAAAAGATTGACATGGTTTTAGTTGAGCAAAATTGATGATCGCATTTAAAGAGGTAAAACTAAGTCACCCAATGACGTCAACTGTCAGGCATCTCAGATAACAGACAAAACGTCATAACATAATTGTGCTTGTGTTAAACTCTGTTAGAAAAGTCAACCTTAGTGATCGTTACATCTCGCAGAAACTATTGTCAAAAGTGGTAGACCACTTTCTTGGCTGACTGTACCTATAACTTGACCTTGTGAACAAGATGGTATGATTATTTAATAGAGCGTAAACGAAACAGATACATGTTACGCAGTGTCGTCTCAAAATGTCAACACTGTCAATGCTTTGCTCAGAGGTTCGAAAGTTATAATTTCGGGTGCCACTTTTTAGCCCAAGTCTTTTTTTATATTATCATTGGCTACGAGTGATATTTATTTATCTATTGGTAAAATAACATAAAAGTTATCTTCTACGAGAATGTATCATATTGCTAAAAGTATTCATGTGATAAAGCTATTATTCAAGTTAACATGAGTTTTAACTAACCAAGAGGTTAGTTTGTATTGGCATTATGATTTTTCCTAGAAAATATAACATGCCCTTGTTCTTCTACCTACGTCTTTTGTATCAATGAATGCCCATTTGTGAAGACAAAAAGTGTCATGGCGAATTCAATTTGTCAACTCTTCGTGCTAATTTTAGTCATATCTTTTGTTTAATGTTTTCGAAACATTTTTCGCGACTTCATATTTGTGGATCGCATTGCATTAGGCAACAATGCGATGTTAATTGCAATGCGGTCGTAACAAGAACGATTTACGCAAATCGTGCGCATTCTGTTAGCTTATGAATACATTTCTAGTCGATATTGCGGTTTTAAAAATGAAAGGCGTGGTCAAGTTGCTTTGTAACAATTGTGTAATCGATACAATGCATTACGTGGATTTTTTATTGTGTGAGGCAAGTAAACATGAGAGAAGATGTGAAATAAGACGCCTTTTTCCTTTTGGCTTAGACTTTTCGGCAAGAAGTTTCAAAGTCCAAGTTTACTTCTTCATCATGATCTTCTGGTCTGGATCGTTTTCATTTCAATATTATCATTATGTCACTAATCTTCGTTATTGTCTGCTAAGTTTTGTCCAACGCTGGCATAAATCTCACTACGTATTCTAAAAATGAGTCATAAGCCGCCTGCGTTCTTCAAAACTCTATGGCCTTCAACAGGTAATCCCTCCGCTTAGGGCGTTTTAAATACTTTTCAAGTAATTAATCCTAAGTGGGCCCCTAATGATCATTTGTTTTTCGCGCATCGGGCCCTACCAACTGCCACTTAGTCTCGTAAGTATAGTTTTACTTCGGATCACTTTATTTCTTATTTTCTGATTCGATTTTGTAACTAAATTAATTGCATAGCCTTGAGTTTATGTGACCGTGTTATGCAATACCTATTATTGTGAGTTTTTGCTACACAAAAAAATGTATCCGTCTGCTAATAAAACAATGTAATATGTTCACTTCCGTCAATTTTGCAGATCAGTCTTAATAAAATAAAAAAAAGGCTGGCTCAACTTTCTCCCATTTAGTTTCCCGATAGTTTTATTTAAAAACTTAGTAGGTTTCTAGATAAGTTTTGTGCAAAAGAAAAGTGTAGGTGTTGGCATAACTAAAGTTATTTTCTACTTTCATTTAGTTCCTCCCACATCAAATATTAAGTTCCCTATGGCTTTCAAGAAACTCTACCTGCAAATAAATCTACCTAACTTTTGCTTAAATTTGAATGGCAAGATATTTGCTGGGTCGTCTTGCAGTTGCGGTATCGGCAAAATGAGCTATGATCTTAATTCTGCTTGGAAATGCTGTGAGAAACTTCAGTATGCCTTAGTTAATTCATTAGAGTTCAGAGCAGTCATTAGTCTTGCTTTCAATATCTGAATTATACACTGAGTTGATACTCAATATCTAGGCTGATGACGACCCTGCCTGCTTAGTCAAAGGTCGAGGTGAATCTTCATTCAGTTCAAATTTCAACCTGACAAAAATGGTCTAAATTATTGTTTGAAGTATATGTTTATCAGTCTCTCCCCATAATTCACAAACGCAAATCAACGTTGAGCATCCCTCAGTATTATAGCTGTCCCTTTCAGTTCTATTGTCATTTTACAGGACAGCATGAGCGTGAGTGAGAGCGTAAGAGTTTAGCGTTGATTGACGTATGTGAATTCAGGTGTCTAACCTCCGAATTCCGCGCTCACGCTCATGCTGTCTCGTAAAATGTCAATAGACCTGAAAGGGACAGCTATACTTCTGAAGGATGCTCAACGTTAATTTGCGTTTGTGAATTCGGGGGTAAGTGCCTTATTACTTGCTCTAGCATTGACGTCAGATAATCTTTGTGTAAGATATCCTAGATATATTTTTCGTCTAGATGAAGACGTCAATGTCTACTAAGAATAGATTCAGTAAATTAATACGAAGGAAAATTGATATTTTTCCTAGTAATTAACGTAATATAATATCGGCATACAAACAAAAGATTAGTGACAGGTATTGTCTTTTATACCTATGACTAGCTGTCCCGACAGACGTTGTTCTGTCGTCAATCATAGACAGGTTGCAATGGTACTTAGGATAACTAAAATGTTGTTTTTCACCTTTCACCACCTTTTAAACCTTCCCGGGACCTCCACAATTATCTCAAACCCGAAATTAGCCAAATAGGTTCAGCTGCTCACGAGTTTTAGCGACACTAACGATCAGCATTCCATTTTTATATAGAGAAGTTAAAAGCTTCCCGTCTCCTTACGGCGCGCTCTCTTTCTTCTATTTTGCAATATCGAGGATATCCTTGATGTCACTCAACCTTTCTGTTCATTCTTAACATCACCCGTTACGTCAATGTTCCTTCCGCTGCTGTGTCTATAAGTCGTAGAGTTACCAACGTGATTGATTTTTTGTGTTTCCGTTGAACGAATTATCAATCGAAACTTTTCTTTTAATATTTTCACGTCATAAATTATGTGATTGAAAAGTTTTGCTAAGTGTCATCATATTGTTATGATGGTCGTTTTAGATAGTGTAAGGCGCCTCATGCTGGTCTTGATTCTAAAATGGACAATTTATCATGATAATCAACGAAGTGACATAAAAACAGGGCAAAGCACGCATGGAATCAATTAGGACCTTTTGGCAATTTATTTTGACTGGTGTATACATGGTCTCTTCCAAAATGTAGCTCTGTCAGTTTTTCTTCTTAATTTCGTTGTCTCATTAGACGGGACAATAAAGTTTTATTTGAGACCCTTTTGCCAACCGCACATATTAATAGACTGAGTAAACATCATTTATTAGCGCTGCAAGTTCAGGCATAGGACATGAAAATTAGAGGGCTGATATGACTGAACGTTTCTAATTTCCCGTCAGCTCTGGCAGGTAGATTACCCGTTCTTGTATCAATACTAAGCTATTCTAGATCCATATCGATCGACGTAACACGTGTAACATTATGGTCGCGTGTTCGACCATTAGTGTAGGTATACTCTTGTGACGCAAGAGTGCATATTCAATCTGTCTTTGTATCGGTCTCTTTTCCTTACAATTCACATAAGCATACTTTATTTTCAACATTGAATTGAAGTGTATCCTACATCTTGATTCAAGATTTGATTGGAAAAATAGATTTCTCAAAAAAAAATATTGATCAATGCGAGATCAGCGAAATCCTAGACGCAACTAGGCTGAGCTACCGTCTGGGTAGAAATTTCTTGTATAAGATTTTTAATTTTGTATTTCATTCTGAACAATATTATAAACGTTGAAGGATTATTATTTCAAAAATAACACTACTGAACTATTACTCCTGAAATTAAATAAAGTTAGCCCTTTGTTATCTTCAAACGTTGTTGTGTGCCTAGTGCTTTTTAAAAGCCAGCTCTCAAAGCTTTCAATTTTTAACTACTTTCCAGCATTTTTTTCCATTTCAGCGCTTCCTTTCTGAAGTAAACTTTTAAAGCCCTTACAAACGTAGTTACGTGTGCCAGTAAACCTATTAAGTTAGGTGAGTTAGGATGTTTTATTCTGACGGTTCATGATATAAGCTGACTAGTTGGTACTTTAGACTAACTCTGGAACAATTTTTAATATTGGAAACTTACCCACTTAAATACTTCTAACGGTGACATAACACACAGAACCAACGTCAAAAGCTCATCACAATATGTTTGTCCTAGGTATCAAACCTTTACCTAGAGAGTGGGTTGGTGGTCCCTTGAGACATTTGTGATATCCCTGGACTATTAAATTAACTTATTCCAATTATATTCCTACTGTTGATTTAGCTAACGAGAGCTAGAGGCGTTCAGCGTTGGCGCTGTTCGCTGATCGTTGGACTAAGATAACTTAATTAGCATCAGCTTGATTAGATAGAGAGCTAAAATATCAGTACCCAGATTAGGCTATGTCTGTGGTATGAAAAACTTACTTGTTCAACTTCAGTGGGTAATTAAGCCTAAAGAAGGTTTGTCCGTGAACTGCTAAGCTGAAGTAACTGGCCACGTTGGTGTTCGAGATCCATGCTAAAATCTCCTTAGGGTTGTCTCTCACTGCAAAAGAAAAAAATGTATTTGTAGCACACTTTTTATTAATGTAATAAATCATAAATAACGAAAAAGCTAATTTGTAAGTTTATGTCAAACATCTTAAAATAATCAAAACTTCAACTTGAAACTCAACAAACAATAACTTCATCTTCAACAAATTATAATGATAAATGACTCTAAATAAAAACAATAAACATATCAGTAAAATAGATTTGCACATGTAAGTTACTTTAAGAGTGAAAAGAGTATTCTTATTGACCTCATTAATGGATATCAGAGAGGCACGTGATTATCTTCAAAAATAAACAAATATTATTTCCTATTTGAACCAGTATACTCGAACGATATCCTACTTGTACGAGTACTCACTCAATATTCCAGGAAGTGGAACGATCATTAACTATAAATAATTCAGCATTCAATAAAAGGATTATCAAGTCAAATGCGAGGATGAGCTAGATATCTTTAAAGCGTTCGTCTGTTTACTCGACTTCCAGATATTCACGACAGATGGCGTTGATTGGCTCTTATCAGCTTCCTTTGAACGTACCAGCTCTTGCATAAACAATTATTGATTTGCAGAATTTGTGTTGTTTGTTAACAAAATGTAAAACCATGTTAAACTAGCTAAACCGACAGACGTCGTTCTGTTAAATCCAATTGGACTGTGACAGTTCAATCAAAGCGATATTTAACATACAACAAATATGTTATTTTATATTTATTCTCCTATTACAGGCGGAGCTAAATCCAACAAATCTAATTCTGTACTAACATTAAACTATTCAACTTCAAAGGTTTTGAAATAGACAATGAACCCCTAAAAGGTATACAATCAGTAAAACTACTCAGTTTGAAATGTAAAGTGTAATTATTATTATTGTTACAAATAGTAACAACTTTTCATAATACGAGTATGCTAAGCCAGATGATGAAAGGTCTGAAATAATTTGTCATTTCTAAAACTTAACTTATCTTAACTTGGCAAAGTAGATGTCGTCTAGCTAAAGCCAGTTGCCGGTCAGGCAGGCTGTTGGGTTAAATTATGTAATGAAGTACATACACCACCAGTATTCTCCTATTTCGTAACCGTTCGAATGTGGGGTAACAGGCCTGCGAGAGGCTGTGGACTCGTTACATATAGTGACAGATTTAATAACATGATCCGACGTACTCATTGACATAAACTGTGCCTGTTGAAACATAGAATTACTAGCTCTCCGCCCGCGGCTTTGCTCGCGGTTTTCTTTAACTTCATTTCTTTTTCATTTCGACTACTATTAGAGCAATAATTATTATGGATAAATTGACAAAAAAAATGTATTTCCTCAAACTATTTAAGGGGATGGCATGTTTGTTGAATTTCAATAAATTTTGTTTTCTGATCTTTACAAAAAAATACCACTGAAGTATGGTTCTGTCAATTATTAATTTTCAAACTCGTTACTTTTCGTGACATGAAATCTCAAACCCACTGAGTTAATTTAATAAGCTGAAACCTCATAACTACTGAACATAGAAACCCGAACTTAAAATGGTAAAGGTGGCCTTTCTAATGGCTATTTATTAAAGGTTTAACGTTCTTGATATTTATTATTATCTGTATTAGAGCCTAATCCAAGATTGCAGATAAAGTGCTGACCCATTAAAGCACAAACTACTCCAGGAGCCATAAAGCAGCGTTCTCTGTTACAAAATCCACGAAACGTTCATTGGTTCGTACAATTAACGTCACTTTAGTGTCCAAGAGTGGCACTTCAAGTACTTTAGTTAGAGCTTCTCAGGCAAGTTGCGAAATCACGCGAACCGATTGCCCATCCGATATGAGTTGAGATATGTTTAATATCCCGAGAACCAACTGTTCAAATTAACAGTTCTTATATTCTCAATTTTGAATTCCGTAAATTGTGAGTATTAACACTACTTGAAAGAATGGTCGACTTTTGCAAAGGATAGGTAACAGTGAGATCTAACAGTGAAATTTAAAAAACATCAATCACACGTGCATAAATTGAGCTTAAGGCCCAGACTCCACCAGAGCTGAGCGGAGATGTGCGGCGTCGAGCTGTGTTTTCAACAACCAATGGAATTGCGTTATTCACACATGGAGATGTGGAGATGTGATTCTATTGGTTGTTGAAAACACAGCTCGACGCCGCACATCTCCGCTCAGCTCTGGTGGAGTCTGGGCCTTAAAAGTACGAAACTTTTCAAGCGCCATTTTCCAAATCTCGGCTTTCCACGGTCCAGCCAGACCAGGCTATTCGTACTGAATTTGAGTACTTCAGAACTCAAGATCTACCTTGTTATTTGTTTCATATAGTTTAACAGGTTAAAATAACTGTACAGCTGATTGAAAATTGATATTTTCCAATCTACCTACGATTGATCTTAATGTAAAAATAAATAACTAAATCGATTGATGATTAAATCCTTAAGTCAGAAGTTAAGCACTTGAGAAATAACACTCATAGACACTTTTTAAAAAGTGTGCCAATTTTATGTTTTTTTTTTGTGTGTGTTTGGTAATTGTCCGATCATCATCTGATCATCCTGCGGTACTCTTTTAATCTACAAGTCTTCATGCATTACACATTCATAAAAAAATGTTATAGTTAATGATTTGAAGATATAGTTCGAAGCCATGTTATTTGCAGTGTCTATATTTTTCTGGGAGGCATGGTCAACGGCAAGACGAGCTATTCATTTCCGGTCATCCTTCCTTGCTCTGTCATAGAAATACACAACGGAAGTGAATAGCCTAATCAGCATTTGACTATACATCTTTTCACCGATCACTCCTAGAATACACCTCTCTAATAAATTCCAATCATGGACGTATCCACTTAAAGCACAAGTTTGAAGCACAGTCGCCCAAAATCATGACGTGACGATTAGATGAGAGCAAAACGTCCCGTATCCACTACGTAACAATTGACGCGCAACACGTGACGCTCAACATGTACGGCGACGTTGCACAACAGCGGGCGTCGTTTCCAACATGACGCGCGGCTTGTAATTTGATGCTAAACGCACCGATAGGGCAGTTGTGCGTTGTTGATCACAACATGATGAGCTACATGTTGTGCAACATGTCGCGCAGCAAATGTTGCCTAGTGAAAACGCGGCTTTATAATATAGTCGAGCAAGGACATAATGTAAAACTAATTTGTTGTTATTATTAAGAGGTTGGCTATTATACCGGGCAGAGCAACATTCGTGTTGAACAAACAGATGAACATGTCTGTTTGAATTGGTCTGAAAAAGAGATGCTTGTAAGCCTCCTAAAAACTAGGTACCCCTTGAAAATTACCGAAATTCTTTGCGTTAATAAGATTATCACGGACACTGTTGTGTTTTAGGCCTCTTATTGAATTTCTTACTAATTTATCCATTCATTTTATTACTACTACGTGGCGCACGTGGGCTATATTGATTCGTTAGTTACTACGTACTACTACTAGTAGTAATTATTGACAAAACTTTTAAATCATGGTATCAAGCAAAAAACTGTCTTTTTTAAAATGTTGCGTATAACTTGCGTCTGGCGAGAAATAACACTGATGAGGCGACAGACGTGTGGACGGCCCGACGGATCCATCTGCTGACGCCTCTGCCGACGTCCGCGGACGCGTCTGTCGGCGTGTGGAGCCGGCATAACAATACAACTTAACCTAAAAATCATTAAGGTATATGCTTAATAGTTGTGTCCGTTGTAAGTTATTATTCTCACATACAAGTCCATGTCATCTCAAACCTTGGAAAGTATTTTTCAACACGATTGATTCGAAGGCGATTAATGTATGGCCACAAAGAAATGTCCTTTACTTTGTATACTTTATGTTTTAGCAAAAAAAGTATTTATGTATGTTTGTGTGACATTTTTGTTCTAAGTAAGAAGTTTAACTGGTATATTGTAAACAAAAAGGATTACATTTATAACGAAAAGTAAACCTCACACACCTCGTACGGCCGCTCCCTGTGAATAAATTTAATTTGGAGTTTAGTAGAAATCCTTCAAAACTTTTAACGCTGCCTAATACGGTTACTAAATCCAGATCAATCTGTGAGTTAAATTAGATTCATTTTATACTGTGGCAGAGCGTTGCGACCCAGTGGTTAAAAACTCTGTCATGGAACCTGTTTGCTTCCAAAGTTAAGTCTGGCCGAAATACCTACCAAATTAACAATTTAAGGGAAAAAGCCCAAACTACCAGGATAATGTGGGCTTCTGTTCTGAATGTTTCGTTCACCCAGACGGCAACGATCAGGTTGCCTCTAACTACCCCGTGTAGTATATTTTTGGGCACATGTTATGTTTATTTTAAATCGAAATGCAACATGTCAACCGGTTTTGCAAAACTTAAATATTTTTCTTATACAGTAAATGTGTTTTAAAAGATTGAATCGGACTGACAACCAAAGTAATTGCTTCTCTCAGCCGTTTAATTGCCAATCAGCCAAGCAACCCCAGACTTATATTTTTCTCCTCCCGCTCAAATTCGCAAGGAGTAAAGGGGAAAAAAATTATTCGACCCAAAAATCTATTGCGAACGCTAGTGTTGAATATGAAAGAAATATTTCATTGCACACAATAAATGAACGAACTCCGTGTTCTTGGAATCCGTCAGTCGTCCAATAAATACATAGCCTAATCAAAAACGGATATTCCATAATTTCTTAATCAAAAGCGGATATTCCAGCTAGAGCCGTATATGGAATTTCTCAGTGAACTATGACAACAATTCCGTTTGAATCTGTGCTGCTTTGATTGTTAAGCTTGCCTGTGTTGCGGAATTCCTTTTAAATATGTTCAAAGCCAATGACGCTTAACTTCGGAATAAATGCCTGTTTGCAGTTTCACTCTCAGTTTACAAACAAAATACATACCTAGGTGTAGTATTTTAGTTTTGATTAAGAGTAAACAAAGTTTAACTGGGGAACATCGCAACTTCAAAAGTTTGAGTCACTAATATTCATCATCATTCGACATTATTCCACAAAGCGCCATCTAGCCCCAAACTGAGCCAAGCTTGTACTATGGGATACCAAAGTACTCAAAAACATACTCAAATTCGTTTTTTTTGTAAATACCGTTTATTGTGATTAGAAAACACCTAGACCAATGCAAACAGACATGTTCATGCACATAAAGGCAACTTCCTAACTTTAACACCAAATTAGCCGTCGTGGTTGCTAAATCCCGTTATAAGACATATAAGTCTGATCCTCTGACAGACTCCGCTTGCCTGAAATCTGTAATCTAGAAGCTATGATGGTGAGGTAAAAAACACAAACCTGCATATGAGAACAACGGGTGATCTGTCGAATGATTATGGAACTTGGTCCATGCGCAGAGCGTGAACTCCTTGAGGTCTGGTAGACTTTTCTCGTATTCCACATACTGGTAGTGCAGCTCCTGGTTCATGGAGACCTTGTAGACGCTGCACGTGTCTGAGCCTTGCGCTGGTGAGGAGTTTATCAGGGAGAGCTTGTTGCTCAAACTGTACGGTGGAGGCCGCCGGTTTACCACTTTCAAACTGCTGCTGTTAAAGGAAAAACTCATTCAAATTGAATACTAAGTAACTGGCAATACCAATTAAATTATTTATTTGAAAGTTTTCGAAATAAAGTATGTGTTTGTAGTAAAAACATCCGCGTAAAATCCCCGATGCGTTTGATTGACGAATTTATTTTTAGTTTATCATAATCTGTGGTGTTATTGGTCTAGTTGGTTCAGGAAAAAAATGAAAATGGAAAAAAAATAGTTTTTAAATTAAAGCGTCCGTAAATTACATGTAAATTAAATAATTTGATTTTAGTTTGACATAATCTGTGGTGTTAATGAATAGCTTAAAAATAAACTTTTAGGGTGAATATTCTACTATTCATGTGAGAAAGGTTTTTTCAACATTTTTGAAGTTATTCTAAGCTATAAAAGGATATTGTTGGTGTATGTTTATTGTAAGTTTTTAATGTGTTAATATGTTATTTTTAAATAAATCTCTCGTTTTTATAGATTGCGGAGTTTCTAAAAATATCCGAACTACCTAGGAAAAATATCCGTGAATGTTTGCCTATATTAAACTTAAATTACCTGGGTTCGAGTGCGTCCCCCAGGAGGGTCGAGTATGTTAGCCCAGACTTTTCAGGCAGTATTGGCTGCCAGTCTTCGGCGGCCACCAGCCCTAGCGTGAATATGAGGAGAGACCACATCTATAAACAAAAAAAACACTTTGTCAATAAAAAACACTAGGCCTACACTTAAGCCGTCAGAGTCGGTCCGGTGTCGCCCCATGTACATGCTGGGCTCGATGGTGCCCACTAGTGGGTCCCCTTTGTGCTCTAGGTACGTTAAATAATCAAATCGGTCTATAAATGGATAAAACGTAATATTATTATGTGTCATAGTAAACATCGTAATTTGTTTAATTTTATTATACAGGTTTTGTGACCTACTTACATAATAAAATATGTATAAATATAATAAATATTACAATATTATGAATATTATATTATTAACATGTATGTGTATATGTATATGTGTGATTATGTATAGGATACTCCTGTTTTTTCATACACCCCCCTGATATCACGATTTTAAATCTTGGCAACTCAGTCGTGCGTGTATCACTATGAACGTTAATATTAAATTTTAGTTTTATTTATTCAATATAGATCATACATATAGAACTATGCATAAAGCTTATGGTATTTAACTAGGTGTAAGTAGCGTTTTATTCATACTAGAACTTGATTGAAATAAACAGTGTAGAGAGTAGAATTAGTGAGGTCAATAGGCTTCTGTGTGTCATCGCACCACGAAGGTCCGAAGTTCTCAAAACATGAATATGTTTCATCATAATATAAGAATCAGTCCACTACTGGAACATTTATTAAATATATCAAAAATAGTTTGTAATTTTGCTTGTTTTCGCTAAAATTCTGTAGAATCTGTAGTTATAGATTAGAAATTTTAGAATAGAAAATGTTTGATAGTCTTTAGACTAGTTTAGGATAGGTTAGAGTAGTGTAGGGTAGGTAGTAGGTTTATTAGTTCTATTTATTCAAATGACTGTACGTTACAGTTTTAAGTTTTCACCTCTGTCAAAAACAGTGGGTAGTGATGAAACATAAAATACAAATCGTCTTGAATTCCGTTACCGTGTCTCAGTCGAGTCGCAAACTGTTCAACACTCAGGTGACAACTTAGAAACTAATTATGTAAGTTCTCCGTAGTCCATCTTCTATGTGAGATCTATGAAATGTCTACATTATAGGAAACTAAAATAGGAATAATTTCTGCGCAAATCTCCCTTTGTAAAGCTATAGTCCGCTTATTATAAGCGCTTTGAACTAGATGTTATGGAGTAGCCATTGAATTTTTTCAAATTCACCTTTGTAGTTCATATCACTGTAATAAAATTAGATGAAAAAAGTGTTGTCTTTTGCTCTCCTACGCCTGTGAACGTTTGCGAGAAAGTGACAGCGTATTTGCACATGATGAAGGGTGTAAACTAAAAAAAATATAAAATATTGATAAATAATGTCTGTGCTTGGCCATCTTGAACAAATGATCCTCATAGTTGAGGTGATATCTGTGCCCAGCAGTGGTCTTGACAGTTCTTTGATAGTTTTCTTGTTAAAATTACTCTTACGTCGTTTGTTGCGTTTTAGACCAATTCAAGCTTTCATCTTGTCAATCAAGTTGTCACTTTCTGGCTAGTATTTAAATCGCTTAGTAAGGAAAGATAGACCTTCAGAAATTGAGGTAAGTTAAGTATCCACTCTTAGGTACATAGAGAGATAGATCGATAGGTAATCTTTATTGCCGTAACAGCCAAGTTCTTCAAGATGGATAAGGATTCTACAGATTGGTGTAATTTTTCCTGAAAGCGTTGTCTACCAAGCAACCAACAGGTAGCCAAAAAATTACGAGATGAGAAGGGTAGACAAGTGCACAAAGTAGTGACTAATACTACAAACGAACACACATTCAAATAACTGAAAAGATGAGTATAGGAAGGAATAATACGTCATTGACCCAGAAAACCACAACAATACTAAATAAGAACAAAATAATAATTTAATCCAAAACTTCACTGAACAGGATAATCGCCAAATTAAATAGTCTTCCAACATTCCAAAAAACAGGAAACCAAACTCATTTAACCCACCAATGATCATCGCGAGACTGCATTAAGAGTAAAAGGTGTAATAAGTAATATCTCACTCCTACACGTAATGGTCTCATTTAATTTATATTAACTGTAATGTAACAACCGTGTTTGTATCTGATCCGAGGTTGCCTCCTTGTGCAACTCTTTAGGAAGTAGAAATTAAATCAATCTGACTTTTACTAGCTGTTCATTATATCACTAAATTAAACGAGCCATTTGCACGGCTAGGAAGATAGTAGGTTTGATAAAGTCAAACTAATTACGAGTATTTCTTATTCGATTTTTACTTTAGAAACAAACAAACAAAAATATCTTTATTTAAATAGACCTGTTACAAGTAGTTTCAAATCGTCAATTCTAATTAACAAACAAAATGCAATTAATAATACACATGAATACCATAATATTCAATGTATACTATAAAATACTTAAATAAATCTGACGCTACCACCGGATCAGAAATTTGATTCTGTACTGAGAAGAACCGACAAGAAACTAAGCAGTTACTCTTTTCAATTGTTTCTCTTTTTTACAATCATTGTTAGTAAATTACAATACGAATTTTGAACAAAATAGCATACTTCATGAATAAGAAAAGAATAACTACTAAGCAAGGAAGTCAGCCGAAAATGTTTTTTAAGAAAGGTTTCTGCGAAATTGATTTCTGAACAATAGGGAATATGCACTGTTCTTTTTTTATTTTTTTAAGTTATAACTTAATATCGTTTTATGACTGATCAATAATGTTCATCACCAAAAATGAAAAACATAGTATATTTATAAATTGTTCAAAAATTTCATACTTTGTCAAGCGTTTTAAACGCCGTCATTATGGCGCTCTTGGTTGTCATAGACTTGGACGTCACGCGAGTCTATGACAACACAAATGTAACCTACAAACTGTTGAATTCTTCTTGTCGCGCTTTTGACAGTTACATATACGTAGACTCTGACGTCACACTCGACCCACTCTGTTTCAACCGCTTTGAATTTCCGTCATTTTTTTGCACTTTTCAATTATTATTTTTAAATCGACAAAGAAATAAAATTAGTAAATATTGATAGAGACTTAATGTGAATTCACAATAGCTCTAAAAAAAATTATATGACCCTGATCTATTTCAAGTGCATATTCCCTATTCAACATAGTCAAATAGTATGTGAAGAAAACCTGAGCAGACCAATCCCTCAAAGGTGGTACCTGTTCATAAGTGGAGGTCAGCCGAATGTGCATGGTGTATCTGTGTGTATCGAACATGGTGATTATGAAGGATCTCTAAGTTTCACTGCAGGAATACTTTGATCGCTCAGATAAAGCACATTATTTGTCACGAACATTCGTGTGTATCCTATGTCTAGGTCTCATCACTATGTATTTCATCATCATAAGGCGTCCTACTACCGTCGTTTCCAGAGCAACGGTTGAAGCCTGCCTGCATCCAGCGAATCCTGTGACCTTGGAACAGGTCTTGAGGAAATTCGTAAATACGTAGGTATACCGTTAATCTGTGAAGGTAGGGGGACATATATCAACACAATACAGTTACTGGGTAGGAATCAAACGCACGAACTCGTGCTTTAGTGCACTCTCCTTTTTGCAAAAACAAGGCGTTGATATTTATATATTTAGAAAATATATTTGTAACTAAATCCTTGCCACGATACCTGGGTGCCATGTCTAAGCAGCAACCGTATTGCAGTCACATAATGTTTCTGCAAATGTGAAAGTAGGTACTAGGTAGTTTTATTCGAAATTCCGCACTGTATAGCTGATTGCTAGCGAACAAACATAGGCGTGGAAAGGAAAAGTGGTTGCTGTATGGTAACCCATCAGTTCCTGTGTCTGGCCGGTTGCTTATTAATGTAGCTCATGAATACTCGTCATAGGGCTGTGAAACTAAGAAATATGGTACCCTAGTAGATTTGTCTTGTTCCCACTCCTGGGGCATTATTACAATCTCATAAACCCGTCGTAGAGTCAAAAAATCTTACTTCTTCTTCATGCTGTAGTAACTTAACGAAAAGACGGAAACTAAACTGTAAAATGATCATAATAAAGCCCCTGGGGTGGCATTCCGGCTAATATCATCTCACATCTCGGTGCTTCACAGTTACTTCAATACGCTTCACTTTGAAGTAGTATTCTCCCTCATTTTGCATGTAAAAAAAATCGAAATGTAATTTGTCTTAGTTCTTTCCTCTCAAACGATCACAGTCGCAAAGAAATTGAATCTTAAGGATAACTCACTACAGCCGAGTTGTGATTTGGCGCTAATCGGAATTGCATAGGTAGCTGTACAAAATTTGCGAAACTCAAGGGCCAGAAAGAAAATGAAAGCGATGTTTAGGTATTTCGTTCAATAACACACAGCGTTGAAGGTACGACGAACAGCAAATCAACAATGAGATCCGACTATAAGTATACTTATCGTTTTAAGTCTAAAGTATACCGCTACTAACAGCAGAAGACCTAGGTCAAGTGTAGACGTTCTACCGCTGCCATGAATAATAACTAAAATGATCCTACCTCTTTAGGGGTCTTACCTAAACAAGGTACTATTTGTGTAAGTATCTTCATATCAGATCAATGATATATAAAAGAGGTATAGATCCCTTATGTCAGTACTGACAAATTGGCCCCTGGCGTACGTGCCTATGATCTGACCGTGTGTACAAGATAGCATGATTATTTACTAGAGAGGCAATACTGCCCGTTGTCTTAAACTGTCAATGCTTTGCCCAGGTGGTCGAAAGTCCTGAATTCGGGTGCCACTGTTTTAGCACAAGTAACCTATCTACGTCCTTTTTATATCATTGTTAAAGATTATAAAACTCAGACACGGGGATTCTGAATGCCCCGATCACACATGCGCATATGCGCGTTGGCAGTACCTACTTACTAGCAGGCTTTCAGCTCGTTTGTTTGCCACGGTCGTTGTACAAGTATAAAAAAGGAGTAGTGTGAAGTTTCAGATGACTAAATAACATAGGTACTGTTAGATACAACAACAAAAACTGACTAAAAAAGGTAGGAAAAGGTACTACGTTTCTATTGAAATAGTAAATAATTTCAAAAGATTACATAGAGTTTACATGCGTCGGCAAAAGGTACTATTTTCAGTGTCTCAATATATGTTAATGCATTTGAAGTATCAAAGAATATTTGCCGAAGTTACGTAAATTTGCATCGAGAGTAGGCTATCCATCACATCTTTGTGTCGCAATCGAATCCACGAGCTTCGACGCTATGGGAAGGACCAACCGCACCACAGTTGACTGCTGACCCATTGCGCCAGAATAACAAAGGATTTCTTAGATCATTTCCAGAGCCTGTTATTTGTTTCCGTCTGAAGCCTAATTTCAAACCTAGAAACGTGACTGGAGTTTAGACTGTTTTACACAATTTATGTATTTTTCATTCAAATCGCTTACATTCACAATGCTTAATTGAACCAGATAAGTAAACAGACGACTTAACTTGTGCTTTGATGGCTACATAGCATGCCCTCAGGACCATATCCCTAATGGGTTAGTCAGAGGCACACTATTTGTTACCGTCATGCTAAACGAAACATTCAGAAGCCCACATTTTGCCGAGGGAATTGGAACCCAACGTAGGAAGGGGCGAGCCTACCGCCGTTATCCGGGTTACTTGGGTTTCATATCTACAAACAAACAAATAGCTTTTAAAAGTCCCACTTCTGGGTCACTTCAACTCTGAAGTGGGGTGAGCCATACTTCAACATGCGGGCTAAGTACTGATTATTAGAGACTAGCGACCCGCCCCCGCTTCGCACGGGTGCAAATAGGATGTTATTATCAGATAAACCTTCCTCTTGAATCACTCTATCTATTAAAAAAAACCGCATCCAAATCCGTTGCGTAGTTTCAAAGATTTAAGCATTCAAAAGGACATAGGGACAGAGAAAGCGACTTCGTGTTATACTATGTAGTGATGGTGTAAGGTGTGATAAACCTACCTACTAAATACACAGGATACACCCATACCAATTAAAACAGACACGTTCATTCAAACTAATGTTTGTCCTGTGCGGGAATCAAACCAGGGTCCTCTGCTGTTTAGCCACTTTTTTTTCCACTACACCAAATGGGTCGTCTTTGTGTTGGTTTGTATAGACATGCATCTATTAAATTGAATCTGCAACTATATCTAGACGCACTCGGACCCGCATTGTATGCCGGCTGAAGTGATATCGCAATAAGATAACGTTCCGAAACTGAATTCATCGGTTATAATATAGTACAGACGTTTATTCGCCCTCAGTGATTATCAAGGTTACACGATAAGACATGATATACTTTATTACAATGATTTAATAATGAAAATAGGTACTCGTAGATAGATCATAATATGTGCTAAAAAAGTGGCACCCGAAATTCGAACGATTCGTACACCTGAGCAAAGCATTGACTGTGTTGACAGTCTCACACGACAATTCGCAATATGTACCTATCTGGCTCGTTTACACTCTAGTAAATAATCGTACTGTCTTGTTCACACGTTATAACACGTTTGGATAATTTTTGACTTCGCGTCAGTACTGATATAACCTATTTAGGTACGTCTTTTTCATTGTAATATCATTGGTTTACTGCACAAAACAGTTAAAGATACATTACAAGAACCTCTTAAAAATGTAGGTACAATTTAGGCGGTCTTATCGCTAAAAGCGATTTCTACCGAAAAATATAAAATGCGGCGGTGCGAGATAATAACACAATTACAATTTTAACCTTGTGCAACTTTCTTTGATCAAAAGTTAGGAAACAAACAAGTTCATGGAATCATCAGTATAATTCCAGTTCACATAAGCGTGTATGAATATACTATCTTATTTTAAGTAATATGAACTAATTATACAAGATGATTAACAGGGGTCACGTTCAAACCTCTAGCAGAGGGTTACTTTCATCCCCGAGAGACATCAAAAATCACATACATGAAATTAAGGGTAGAAGGGTAAGGTTTGTTTGTGTGTACATAATGTCAAATTAGCTTACTGAAGCTAAGCCAGAGTTGGTCGCTGGTGTAAAAATTTTAGGAATTCATAAAGTGAACTGAATTACATACCATGTGGAAAAACGAATCGTGCCACGTGATAAAATATAAAACATTCTTTCAATGGATCCAATTCGGCTGTATGCAATTTTCAATTTTTTTTGATCGAAATTTAGTGATGTGTATTTCGGGCACGTTTAGCAGATGGTCCCAGTTGACGTCGCAAGATGTCAGTCGTTAAGCCTAGTCTGAGGCCTTATGGCGGCTTGATAACATGTGACATTAAGGTTGCTCACTAACCTTGCATCCCTCCAACAATCCGCACTGAGCCCGCGTGTTGGAGTATGACTTGTTCTACCACTTAGTTGAGGTGAGGCCTGTGCTCAGCAGTGTTACGGATATTGTATTCATTGAAACAAATAAAAACCACTTTGGACGTTTCACTCGGTTACCGAAAATCATTTTGATGTAGGCTGTACCTCGAAATAAATGTTTTGCATCTGCTCGTTGTGAAGTATGCTTTTGTAATCGTTTCATTTGTGTAAAAGGGGATTTATGACGAGTAATTATTTTTGATACACTGTGAATTATTTCATACGTACCTGCTATTTGTACTCGGTGTGTTATTGAAAACATTATGGGTGAAATAATTTCAACACTGCCTGATTGAATGACTGAAATAATTAATGAAGTAGGTTCTGTGTAAGAGCAAAATAGTTACTGATGTATGTACTATTTCTAAATTGCATGTTTTGATGAAAAAAAATATCGGTTTGATTATAGTTATGGTCATGTGAGGGGAAGCTTAGGAGATTGCGGTCATAAGAGAATCACTTAAAATTTCTTGCCGAATCCTAATTTGCTGGTCGTATCTTATTGTGCTGAAATCGATGTAATCTCATTCAGTATCTAATAATGGAAACTATATTATAATTAAAACTGATCAAATACATTTGCTTTGCTTGTGACTAGACTATAGCAGTAAGTAAGTAGACCAACTTGAGTTTCTGAGGGTCTTTCTTTGGGGTTACCTACTTACTCGTACTTAGGCTTTTCCTACCTTATAAGAGCTACTTCTGAATCTCTAAATGTAGTTTAGTGGTTTTTGTGGTTGTGGGAGTATCTTAATTTTTACATATTTTCAATTGTTTTTTCGCATTTTATTTAAATGAGAAAACAGATATCCTTTTTTGGAGAGCTATAAAAAATAAGCTACTAAAACTTGTTCTTCCTTGATTGACTTAACTGTTCCTTGCATTGTTTATCTTCATTCCACATTTCTGGTCGAACCACAACTTAAGCAGCTTAAAACTTGAAGCGTCTCATCGTGAAGCCATTGCTATCTTAAGATGCAGTCCTTCGCAGCGCCCCAACAACCAACAATGCACTGTGGGCTGAGCAAGACCGTCTGTTGTGACCCTATCTTATTTTCTACTAGCGACCCGCCCCCGCTTCGCACGGGTGCAACAGGGTGTTATTATACATATAAACCTTCCTCTTGAATCACTCTATCTATTAAAAAAAACCGCATCAAAATCCGTTCCGTAGTTTCAAAGATTTATGCATTCAAAGGGACATAGGGACAGAGAAAGCGACTTTGTTTTATACTATGTAGTGATGACTTAGGTTTAAGAAAATGGTTTTGAGTCACGTCCGATTGCCATCTTCCAGTAACGCCCGTCACTTAAATATTAGGGGTTGTGAGCCTTCCGCTCACACCATTGCTCGGTAAAGCTGGGAAAGTCGCACTATTGACTACAAGCTAGTCAATTAAAAAAAAAAGGTTATGAGTGGGACAGTTTTCGACTTTGCATCAGTGCTGACAAAACATATCTTTTCTCTCTCTCTTTTCAATATCATTGGTCGTGAATGTATTTATGTGTTTCAAGTATAGTTTGGATTCGACCTACGCAATTTACTGGAAAAACTGACGGCTGCGTAATTTAATTTAGTGGTCAGAGCCACTCATAGCATATTGGTATTCCGACCTTTGTGTATGTTGTGATTCAATCATAAACCGTGCCTTAATTAATATCCGTATAAGTAGCTTGTAAATATGATAAATAGTATTTTTAATTTAATTACAACTCGTTATCCCGCTTTTACGTGGTCAAATTGAAATGGAATACTTTTCTGGTGGATTTCAACGAGTTAAATTAATTATCAATGCGTAATGACTGAATTTAATTCACATTTTCCCGAAATGATGAGTAGTTGGCAATGTATAGTAATTCAAAGGAAACCAAGACCGGTGGCAGACTGACATCGTGTTCGTGTAAGCTAGGAAGGGATAAAGTAAATTATTATTTAAAGTTTTTTTTTATAAACGCACTTGAAAAAAATGACCATGATGTCCGTCTGTATTTGATACATTAGCATCTAATTTGTAGTGTGAATGAATGAAAAGATATGATGAGATAAAAAAGCGTAAGGAGGCCTCGCAGCGACACGAGAATTGTATGTTTAAATAACAAGAAAAAGACATTGTTACCGTACTAAAGAAAGATCGGACCTTCAATTTCGTGAATAATAAATACTTACCTCTAGTTAAACTTTACATATTCAATGAACTGATACCACATAATTAAGAACTGCCCTCAAACAAGGTCTGGGAAAGTTTTTAGATTCTGGTGAATACTCCGGGGCCAACTCTTAACTGCTACATGTTGAAAACTTCTTGAAACTATGCGAAATTTGCAATTCAAGAGGTATTTCCATGAGCTCCACGAAACCGCCTACTGTAGCAATACAGATTTATTAAAATAACTAGCGTCCGCCTGCGACTACGTCCGCGTGGATTTAGGTTAAAAAGAGTGAAATATCTTTATAATGTAATGTAACTGTAATGTTTCATTAAAATCCATTCAGTAGTTTTTACGTGAAAGAGCAACACGGCACATCCCCCATACAAACTTTCGCATTTATAATATTAGTAGGACTAGCCGCCGCCCGCAATTTCGTCTCGTCCGCGTGGACAGTAAGGAAAAAGAAGTGTCATTTTTTTTTATTGTAGCCTACGTGCGATTCAGGTATAAGCTACATTATTTTAAAGATTCATTAGAATACATTCAGTACTGGTTAACGTGAAAGAGCAACACGGCACAGCCACACATACAAACTTTCGAATTTATAATATTAGTAGGGTAATATGAAAACAAAGTAACATGCGATCACGGCTATCCCATCAGCCTAGTGGAGACTATTTTCTTGTTTCGTACTTTTTAGGGTGCGTTTTTTGTAGTCACGCTTTAGGTTTTTAACTGTGTTTTGTTATGATCTTACGATTCTTATTTTAATTAACATCTCCTTCAACATAACATGACAGAAAATACGCTGACTAGCCACAACTATATCTCAAGCGGGGTGGTCTGAGTCACAGGCCTTCAGGAGCCAAATTTTTGCCGAGCTTTGAACGCAGCGTTGTAAGTAGCTTTAAATCTTATTCCAGTAGGTATTTTCAAACAAGAGTGAATTAAATAATATTCACAAGGTGAGTAGGTGTTCCCTTCAACTTTCATAGAAATCTAATACAAAGCCTTTGAAACGGCTGCTTCGAAGAAAATCTAATCTTAGTATTTAATCAGGAAAACGTAGGACGAATGACTATAAAATGCTCGTACTTCAGAGAAAATGAAACCTAGAAATTGAAAGTTAGACGCTTAATCTAGGAAAAGATTAATTTCATGGTTGCAGGAACTTTTATCCTCAAGTGTTTCCTGAAGTGGATGAAAAATAAATTCCATTGCTATGTATTATGAGGGAATCATGTTACTGCGGATAGGTTCAATCAATAAATTCATTAGATGATACGATTTCATCAACTTAATAATTGATTTCCGCAGTTTTCACTATCATTCAGTTAATTTAATTTGAATAAGTTTCAGGTACAATACATGGATATTTACAGATGAAACAAATAGACTTAGCTTATGACAGGCATACTAGGGAAGCTTTGGGGGAAACCTTTGCTCATCAGTGAGTAATAATAGGTTAGAGGCCGAAAGTTTGATAAAAATCAGTATTTATAACTAATTATCACATTTTGTCTGTTCGCGCTTCGATTTGTAAATATGACCGAAGGTTTGCCTAGTTGAAGCTGCACAACAAAATGATATTATAATAGAAAATAAATAGATAGGTTACTTGTGCTAATAAGTGGCACCCCAAATCAAAACTTTTCGTACACCTGAGCAATGCATTAACAGTGTTGACAGTTTGAAACGACACTGCGCAACATGTATCTGTCTCGTTCACGCTCTAGCAAATAATCATTCTATCTTGTTCACATTACACTACGAAATCAACTACGTCGTACCTCATGGACGTTTTTCGGGTTCGCGTCAGAACCTATTTACGCCTTTTTTATTATAATAATATCACTGGCAAAACAGTTTAAATTTTCAAACAGCGTTGACGAGTATACTCCAAATGCTGTAGCTAGAGCCACGTCAAAGCGAACGAGGCATTCAGACACCCACACTCACGAATTATAAATTTAAACACGTAAAGGGCGAGTCAGGTGAACTCAGGTGCCATCATGACCTTTTTGACTGAACAATGATTGACCAGCTTTTGTAATACGAGTTGAAGGAATTGAAGGATTAAAGGTATTAATAATAGAAATAAATCCCTATTTGCTTTGCCTCGCCAAAACTTGAGACCGAATTTAAAAATTACATCTTTTTAGTATTCTAATACTTTGTAAAAGATTAGATTCTTTATTCCTGAATATAAAATTACAATAGGTATAAATACATTTATGCTAAGCTACATGAATTCATATTATTGAGATCGTCAAAAGCTAAATAAAATGTAATTAATAAAATATTATAAAAATGACACAATAAAGGAAAAAAACGAGCTCTTCTCTACCAGTCAACCGCAAGGCATAACAGAGAGTTTAGGAAGTTTGTGCTGTGCAACTTGCTATAGTTATAAAAATAAAGATAGTCTTTTTAGACATTCCGTAAATGTTCTGCAAGTACATTAGCCCCTAGAGTTCGGTCCTTCGTAACTAGAGCAACCGCTGTGGCTGATAGACCGTCAGTTACTTCACTGGACTACTTTTTCCAATAATATTAGCATACTTAACAGCATTTGCGTGACTATCTGATAATTCATGCGCTCATGACAACTGTGTTGGTTACGTGTGCGAAAGACGCCAAAATTAATTTTGTAACTTGAATGAAATGTGTAAATATCAGTTTAAATTGTTGAGGACAGCTATAGATATAGCTAATTGATATAAACCCAGATTTTTCACCTTGTTTGAACATATACCATATACATACCTTGTATTTGTACAATGAATGAACATTAATTTCACATACTATGACAAACAAAAAAATAGGCAGTTTTAAAAATATTAGATGAGTGATTGACTAGCTAGTCAACTCAGGTTAAAAAAGTAATGTATTTATCTTTATCAACTGTAGCCTATATCCTATTCAAATGCATAAATATTGGTAAGTTTCATTAAAATCCATCCAGTGGTTTCCACACATACAAACTTACGCATTTATAATATTAGTAGGATAGACAAACAAAAAAATGTACAAATGCGACTGCAGGTCGCCAATAGAAATCAAGAGTGGTGTTGCCTACAATTACCTGCCTAGAAATGTCAAAATTGTCTAAATGGGCCAGTCGTACGGTTGAATGAAAAAAAATAAAAGTTTTGTGCTCTGGGTCCATTTCTAAATAATGCTGGACAGTTGGTATTTTATACGTATCGCCTACTTCTGTTAATTACAACTGTTTGAGCTAGCGGTACATTGTAGTTGTAAAATTTGACATCATCGTTGACATTCTAGTTTTTAACCTTCAGTTCTGTTCAAAAACCTATTTTAGAAAAGGCTTTCTAGCCTCAGTAGTTTACCATGCGTTGGACATCAAACGATGTTACCATTTTGTAACTGCTGTGCGCTTGACGTGTCCTTTGTGCTGAAGTGTAGCCAGGGTCTTTCAATTCAGCCTCCATTAAGTTGCACAGGTTGCATTTGACGGGTAATCTAGAAGCTATCCGTCCCCTACGGGGAAGGACAGGGGTTGAGGCGCATCCTATGTACCAGTAATATCACATACTTGACGTACTCAAAGCGCGACTCAAATGAGCAATATTAAAGAGCAGGTCGTCTGATAAGCATGGCTGGTAAAGGCAGCAGGAAATATCGTTTAACAAATGACAGAAAATAGCAAGAATTGTTTATTGTTTACTGAAACGTCACATTGTATATTGAAGCTAGAGGACAGTTTTAATAGATCCAAGTACTAGAAACAGCTTTGATGTAGACAGTTTTGAAGATGGATCGGTAACAATACTAACAATCGCTGTTTTAGATCAAAACTCGTATACAAGTTAATCATAGGATCTCTCTGAACATCTTAGGATTTACCGACACGAGATAATTTTATGAAAAATTGACGATATTTTTCGGGCTGTTGCCATAGGAATTTAGTCTTAGGTCTTAGGGTTTGCCTTTTACAGCTGGTAAATGTTAGTTTTGGGTATAAAACAATGAGTAATTCTTGATCATTCATTTGAGTCAAAACCTGATATAATATTGTAGGTATCTTATGAGAGTAACAATTTTTATTTTTATGGATTTTTCGGCATTTAGAGGGTTGTTTGTGTTTTAGCATAATTAAGAGATTATGCATTATCTTCTCACACTCCGCCTGAGCCTAGACTGAATGTTGTTTGTCTGGGTTTTCTATCTTTGCGAAATTATTACCAATAGGTTAGGTAGGTAAATCTTAGGTTTTACTGAAAAATCTCAAAATTTACCTTAATTCTTAAAGCATACCATATCTCACGACCATATCCCTAATGGGTTAGTCAGAGGCACACTGATTGTTGTCGTCATGGTGAACGGAACATTCAGAAGCTCACATTTCGCCGAGGGAATCCGTGCTTATAGTGTACTCGACTACTAACGGATTGTGATTGCACAGTAAACATAACAGTAGGTTATCTAAGGCCGCCCACCAACTTATTAGCCTAGCGTGCCCACAGACACGTGGTACAGCCCGTACGTACTGCCGCCACCTTATCCTCCCATATTTTATGCTATCGTGTGCGTGAAATCGCGTGCCGACACGGCGCGCGACGCGCACGCTCACATTCAAGCCGAGAGCGGGACGTTTGTATGTAGATATGTTACTGTTCTCTGTTTACTGTGGTGATTGTGAACTCCTTCGGGCCCAATGTTTTGTATAAGCACTTGTTATGCGCATACGCCACTATGTAGTTATCTTTCTGATCGTTTATATTCCTTTATTATTAACTGAGAGTCTCAGTTAATAATAAGGCTATGCTTTCTAAACTTTATTGTGTAATCTTTTTGAACGCAGTGCAAGCCGTTATAATTGCATATTATTATATAGCAAATGCAGTTGGATTTAGTAAAGACTGCGTATAATTATACAATCCTTGTTAGTTAAATATTATTGCGAAAACCTTTTATTACTATATACTCGTACTTTAGCAGATTCATTTTCAGAGAGAAGATTGTAGTTTCTCGGAAATAGTGCAATTAAAAAACTCTGTTTCATTCTCAGAAATATGTAGAGCGAATATAAATGCAGTCAAAAATATAAATAAAATTTAAGGACTGCTTTTGAAATGACGGTTTTTGTTACAAAAATAATTATTGATTTGAAACGAAAAAAAAAAAAAAAGTTTGCAGTTTTTTGATAAGGGGGCTAAAGGTTAGCTCGCGGCGTGTTCGCGGCGTTTCTGCGGCGTTTATTGTATTGCGGAACCATCGCCAGATCTTGTCGTGTGTACCGTGTACGTTGCGAGAAACAAAACGCTAGGTGTGATTAGGCTGTTAAAGATTACTGATTGGTCCTAGAATCTAGGATGTTGAGTTAAAAATAATTTCACTTACCCATGAGACATATAACCAATTCAATTAGCAGCAATCACACGCACGTCATATAACTCCCACTTAACTAAGTGGTGGTTTGGTTAAGCACTCTGTTTCGGACCTCGTGTGGTTCCGAGTTAAAATCGACCGGAACACCTACATTGTATCAGTTGTACAACTTGCGGCTTATACTCTCCGGTGATGAAAAACCGATATAGCGCTCGCCAACCGGTTCAAATTCACTCGGCAAAGTTTGGGTTTCCGGATATTGCGTGCCGCCAGCGTTAATTGATGCTTTGGACTACCCCGTTGTTGTTAAATAACCGTAATTGTGTTTTGTTACAATATTTAACTACCAGCACACAAAAAAACTGCAAAGTCTGTTTAGTCATAACATTACATTATTTGTAAGACAAGGGCATTTGGGGATCACGTGGCGCAGTTGTGATAGTGATCGGCGACGATCACGCCGGGTCGGAAATGGGATGGGTGATCACCCCGACTGAAATTTAGTGATGTGTATTTCGGGCATCCCCGTGCTTCAGAAGGCACGTTAAGCAGATGTTCCCGGTTGACGTCGGTAGATGTCAGTCGTTAAGCCTAGTCAGAGGCCTTAGGGCGGCTTGATAACATCTGACATTAAGGTTGCTCACTAACCATACACTCCTCTAACTATCCGCACTGAGCCCGCGTGTTGGAGTATGGCTCGTTACACCGCATAGTTGAATTGAGGCCTGTGCCCAGCAGTGGGACGTTTATAGCCCGTTTATGTATGTGTGAGACACGTGTCATGTCATCTCCAGAAACACAGCGACCTTGACCGAGCAGGCTTTCAGGTTGATTGGAAGATGCTGCGCTTGACAAGACAATTGTAAAGGACATTATGTGATGGGTCAGCTAATTAATACACTAATTGATTGGCCAGTGATGTCACGTCTTGACTATTGAAACCGGTTTAAACCAAGTTGAGCTCAAACCGGATTGCAATCGGTAAAAGTCTCCTTAAACCGGGTCTTATCATATCTAAGAGATGAAAAAGCTCAGTGAATGTGGAAAATTAAAATAAATATATAAATGTTATTCTGGACATGGTAGGCCTATACTACCAATCATTTTAATGGTCGATACATTCAAAATTGCCGCTTGTAATCTGGGTGCGAATCATTAACAAACCGTGAACCGTTTGTTTTATTGATCTCTTGGAATTACTTTGCCCATCAGTTTCGTAAGATTCGTTAGTTTTACAACTAGGCAAATGTTTCAAACCGCAGTTTCTGCGATTTTAAACGGCTGGCTTCGTAATCCGGTTTTCTTTCTTTTACCGATTTAACCCGGTTTGGCAAAACTTCAGACTGTTACATCACTAAATTGATCAATGTATCTTCCAAATGTCCGTTCCACGTACGAAGTGCAGTCTAGCATATTGTAACAAGACCTTGGGAAACCGCAGCGAAGGCAAATCAGTGGAGTGCCTAGTGCGACTGTTAATTGCTATTCGATCAATACTGCGTAAACGCGTTCCTCCAACAAATTATTACAAAATTAGGCGCTAATCAGTATGATTGTCAATAAAAACTTTGTCAATTTCCATAGCAAAATGAAGCCAATTATGTATTTACATTTATGCCAATTATGTAGGTAATCATTTTTGTACGTAAAAAAATTGACACTTTGAATTCGCTACAGTTATTTTTCCCTGTTCGAGTTTTCGATGATCGATATACCTATTGTCTTCTAAATTACTACCAAAAAAAATATAATTAAATAGTAACGGCGTAAAAGGTAGCATTAGTCTATAGTGAGTTCAATGCGAAATACAAGTGCAAACTAGGTCACTCGTAAAACGATCAAATAACGTAATACATAATCACGCAATTTGTCAGTTGATAGTGAAACATTGATGTAGTCACATATACACCCACGTCTTTAGTAGAACTATTTATATTTTTTATGTTTTTAATAAATTCAAATAAATAAAAAATCTGTTGACATGCCAGGTTCTGGTGAAATGTGAGCAAATTTTTGTTTTCCCTATTTTTTATAGCATGTTTCTATTTCCAGGCAGCTGTCAGTAGGTGAAATCCCGAAATTCCTCGACTAAAATCGATCGATTGCCATGTAATCGTCTATGTACCAGAGCTTTTACGCCCAAACTTAAGTAATTCTAGCTGTCCCGAAATTCCCGAATTGTCCCGACGGACAGAGTAGTGGTTTGTCGAACTTTCAGTGTCACGTGACAGGTAGAAATAGTTGATAAGAGAAAACCAAATTGTGATTTTTACTAGTATTCCTAGCGTATCTCACCTTTCCAATCTTCCCTGAACTTCAACAAATATTTCACAAGAAACCAAAATAAGCCGAATCGGTCCAGCCATACATATCTACATTTTTTTATACAAAAAACATAAGAAGTTCTTGTCAAGGTGATAGAAATTATGTAATTTAAGTATAGGATATGGATATGGATATTAAGAACAATAATTGCTCATTTTGTCATCACTTCCGAGATTGCGCTTTCGATTCGCCGGATTCTTTTCGCTTAAGCGTATTTTGTTTGTAACTGCGTTAGCTAATATCCCTAATAATCGTCTAATGATGCATATCATCGCGGTTGAATCATACAACTGTATTATTAGCTCGTTAAAAATTTAGTATCCATGAAATATAGCAAAAAAAACACGAATTGGTCACAGATATACTATATACCTTTTGGAGAGGTTCGTTAAGTTATAGGGCGCTATCTTCGGGTTGCTAGTTTTTATTGTTTTTTTTCTATCACTGGATAGCTAGCCGCAAATTGCAGGGTTCCGCCCAGTTTTGAAACTCGGTACCACCGGGGTCCGAGCCAGAGTGTTAAAGTTGACATGGTGGCGAATACTCGTATAACCACCGGATATCAAATCCGGCTTTAAAACGCTCTACTTTTTCGTCTAGGTAACTTTTAGAGTGTTAACTAAAGTGCTGCCATGATAGATCTTTCGCTGTTATGTAAATGTACTTATTAATCGTGTTGTTTTCGATTAATCATCAGATAACCGGTTGGTTACATTATAAAATAGTGGGTAATTTTGATTGGTTCCTCATAATTATTATATGAGCATGTGCTACTGATGAACAGCGATACTAACAGTGGCGTAATTGAAAATGACTGAAGGAGTATAATGCCACTGGATGCCGGTTTAGGTTTTGAAACAGCCGTTAGTAAGAGTTTCAACAAACTCTAATTTTGAAAGTGTGAGAATACTCGCACACGGTCCGGGTGGTAATTACACCACCGTGAGACTTAGCTTGCTTGTCAAGCAACACACGCCGGGTCGGAAATGGGATGGATGACCACTCCGACCGAAATTAAGGCGGCTTGATAACATCTGACATTAGGGTTGCTCACTAACCTTACACCCCTCCAACAATCCGCACTGAGCCCGCGTGCTGGAGTATGGCTCGTTCCTCCTCATAGTTGAGGTGAAGCTTGTGCCCAACAGTGGGACGTTTATAGGCCGTTTATGTATGGGACTTTCCTTCGGATGTCAGTTGCAAAATAAGACATCAGACTCGTCCTGTTTTTGGCGGTTAACCGTTTTACAACTGTAACTGAGTTAGCCAACAGCACTGCAAATTGTTGCAAACTTGCAAATTGAGTGATTTCTAGTTCTACGCAATATTTTGCTCTACACAAACGTGCAGTGTTGTAAGTGTTTAGTTTATATCTATCTGTTATGCAATTGCTTTTTTTCATCAAGCAAGTTTTGATTGTAGTATGATTCATGGGCAAAAAGCTTTAAAACAATTAATTGTTATCCACAATTTGTATGACTTGAATAAAATGAGGTTTTAACTACTTTATGCTCGAAACCACAATCCTATTAATATTATACTCGTAAATGCGAAAGTTTGTATGTGTGGATGTGCCGTGTTGCTCTTTCACGTAAGAACTACTGGATGAATTTGTATGATACTTCACAATGATATAGCTTATGCATCTGAATAGCACATAGGCTAAAATTTATGAAGATCACTTTTTTATCATAAGTCTACGCGGAAAAAGTCGCGGGCAGTTGACAATAAATCAACTTAGCAGTCCTACAACGTATTCTCAAAACAAAACGACGTGTGCGAAAAAAAGTATAAAATGGTCACTGAGATGGAAAGTGCGGACGCCGGCCGCTGCGCGCGCAGCCGGAAGAGGGGCCGTTGCGCAAGCGCCGCCGGCGCACATAATAATTTCACTTGATCACAAACGCGGTCTCGCACATACTCGCGATCACGTAAATCGGAACGGACGATATTCATGTCACTGTTACTTTTTTCCGTTAATATTCTGATGCTTATTTGTTTATGTAATGTTTTAGTTTTTGAATTGTATTGAGATGTTATGTTATTTCTTATTTTTTAAAGTGACTTTTATCCGTTGATTCTCTAAATACCCTACGCCTTTTTTTGTCGTTTGACAAAATAAAGATCCGTAATCTGTTAAAATCTGCTAGAATCTTGTTGTTGTAATAAGAAATCCGTGCAGGAATCGAAATAAGTGAATAAACCCTTGGGGATTAAAAAGAAAATTAAAACCTAGGATCCACTAACACAGAAGGATGTTCGTGTCTATACTTAGTTCTAAAAACTGATGAGACTGTTTGGGCCGAAATAAACTGTTACCGGTTCCAATGAAAAGGCATTTCCCGGTATTCCGCAAATATAAAGTCGTTTTCACCACCTACACGTTATGTCATTTAAGTATTACATATGGTTTTTCTTTTCATTGAGTTCAAATATCCGTGTGAGATTTTGAAAAAAATATAACTATGAGTAGGTACTAATTGGTAAAACGTCAAAAAGTTCAAAGTAGGAGTTATAAGACACACTTTAAATTTTAATTACATGATCATCTGAACTTTATTTAAAGCCTTCATTAGTAGCTGCTATAAAAACAACTTAAACGAAGTGGTTAATAACTTCCGAATGAGAGTTAAAACAGCTGTTTAGACGGTGAGAGTTTGAGAAGAAATCGAAAATTATATCTTTTAATTACAACTATGATTATAATAATTTTAATGGACCAAATTGAAAATTCTTCCTGACGAGCTTTCTAACAAACGTGCACGCTGACCCATTTAGCCGATTTAAATATTATACTGTCTCTTCATTAATGAAGCTGTTCAAAGGATTGATGATTAATAGATTGAATTTTGATAGTTAAAAATACGGGCGATATACAAGACGCCACATGCTACCGAAGACCATATCTAATTTGACATATTTTTCATAGAAAATGTGTCAAATTAGCCCATTGAGACTCAAGTACGATTCGATTGAAGCGTTCTTAAATTAGCAGACTTGGGGCACAGTTGCTTGTACGTAACAGTGCACGCGTGGAAATACGCTTGAACGCCCCGCTACACGCTCGTCTGAAATAAAACTGCGGCTTTAGCTGTTAACAGAAACGTCAACTGTGTTAAAAAATGTCAGAGCACGTTCCGTGTAATCAAAAAAGTTTTAACTCCGCAGTTCCCCGAATGCACGGGCGAGCGGTGTCGCAAAGGGCTACACCTATTTTTTAATTTGATGCATTTTAAAAAAGTTATTCTCAAACACGCGCTTTTACAAATGGACGCTTTTAAATTCCATTTTAAAACGGACTTACTTCTTGTCAGGAATGTGCAGTTTAGAGTTTAGTAGTTATCCGTCACAGGGAGCTGAAAACCTGGTTGAATTTGCACGAATTATGCTTGAAATTTTAAAACTTTCCTAGGTGTGACTCTTTTCGTTTTAAGTTCTTGTAGTGAGGAACATATTCTAGAGCTGCCATGGTCTCGTACAGCTCGGTTCCTGAGATGCTTCCTTCCCAGGAAACCTATTTGTGGAACGAACTCCCTACCGAGGTTTTCCCGATGATTTTCCCTATAGCAGGGAGTTCTTCAAGAGGGGTTATGAAAGGTTCTTGCAAGGTCGGCAACCCACGAGTAATGCCCTTGGTATTGCACTTGCCCATAGGCTGCGGTGACCGCTCACCATCAGGCAGCCGGCATGCTTGTTCACCTCTGTCGTAGTATAAAAAAGTGGACTAATTTTTTAGACACTTATGTTAAGTATGTATCAAGAAATGATTTACATCCTAAATATCTTGAACTAGCTAACCAAAAGTTCCTTAAACCATGGGATACACCAAACAAACCCGTTCCGTGAAAATAATCCTGGCGAAAACATGTATGCACGACCATACCAAGAAATTGTTTACTAGTATACCTACTGGATAAACCGGCATAAAGCTATAAGGCTTTTTGTGGACTACGGAATAACTCTAAAGAATTACATACAATAAAGCATATCGATCTTGTTCGGTAGTTAATTAATTAATCAATGATTATAAATTTTATTTGAAGTGTGTTCACTTTGTACTGGAAAGTAAAATGAAAAAGAATATTTGGGAAAGCAACAGGTACACCTCATTATGGTGGAGATGTTAATTATTTCATTTTAACGAAGCCAATTTCTCGGAAGACAGGGACGTAGGAAACGACTTAACTCTACTTTGCATGAGTTTTAATTAAACTTCAAAGAAAAAAAATAAAGAATAGCACTTTTTAATCATAGACGGATGACTTGATGAAGGTCGCATAATTTCAATGGATGCAAGCTGCTTACAAACGAACGCCGTCGAAATCAATGGTCAACAATGGTTGTCTTGCGACTAATTATGATTTAACATACAAAAATTGCCTATCAGCGACCCACTGCTAGGCACAGACCTCACCTCAACTATGAGGTGGCCGAGTGGTCACCCATCCCATTTGCAATTTCATATATGCAATGGAGCATTTGTGTTTCTTCCTTGTTAATGTTAAAAACAAGGGATGATGAAATCTGGAATTAATTTATTTATGAAGAAATGCTATTGTTCTCGTTTTACAAAAGATAAAGCTTTTATTCAATATTAATTTCCTGGACGTTTTTAATTATATGCGTTGTTCGTTTATATATTTTTAAAAAATGCCGATGCATTACTTTTTTACATGGCTCTAGACCGCAATCAGTGGAAGAGGAGTAAGGAGGCCTTTGCCCAGCAGTGGGATAGCGCTGGCTGATTATAATAATTACTTTTTGTAGCTTCTATTTAAGCCCAATCATACTAATATTGCGTAGAGTTCTAAGATCCTGTTCACACCTAACGTTTGTTGGGCGTTTTCACGGCGAGGCGATATTTTAAGTGCTACTGCTATTCATAACAATTGAATTATCTAAATTAATTTTGTGTCTTTGCAAAACAGACAGAGCAAATATTATTAACAATTGGCAACAATTTTATGGGAACCACTATATGTTTTTTAAAAAGATAAATAAGTTGACTGTTATAACGTTTCCCACATAACAAAAACATATCAGTAAAGACCGAAAACAAGGTACCAACATTTCAAAACCTAATGTGGGTCGCGCATTTTGGTTTAAGAATTAAGATTCTAAATACATAATTAAATGCAACTAAGTATGTTGTCGCTATTGCGAGATATTTACATCACTATATAGTATAAAACAAACTCTCGCTTTGTCCGTCTGTTCGCTAAATCTTTCAAACTACGCAACGGATTTTGATGCGGCTTTTTAAAAGATAGAGCGATTGCAGATTGTGTGAAGTCGGGGCGGGTCGGCGGGTCGCTAGTAATATTATCTTTTGCTATTGCCGGACAGACTTATAGCAATGTCCAATCTATGCTCTAGGGGAGATAGCCAAGTCCAACAACGCCAGTAAATAGGTAGGGAAGGGAAAGGAAATAAAAGGGAAGTAGGTAGGAAGCGACATAAATGTATGGAAAAACATTAGAAATCGCTAAAACTGAAACAAGTAAAAATATTTATAAATCTATTTTCATATCAATCGGTTTTTGAATATCTGTTGAAGCAGTTGTCCAATGCACTATGGTTTATTAAAAGAACAGAAGTCCATGAAATTCTGCACATCACTACAGTTAAGGAGGAGATCCAATCTCATAGCGATAACTATAGGTCTTAAAAACCACCCGAACGGGCTCGCAGGGCAGCCGAAAGTCTACGTAGCCTCAAAAAGCGGCGAGTCATATTTGACCAGGATAGCCAGTAAGACTGATTGCTCCAAATCAAGGCTCACTCTGCTGGGAGTAGCACCCTTCCTTCCATTGCGCCTTCACCTCGTCTGATTATAGTCTCTACGACTGATTGCAGGATAAGATCCGAAAAAAAAACTATCTACGTGGTGCAGGGTATTTTTATTAAGGATATTCTGCCAGTGTCAAGTGGTTTGATGCGTTTTGCATGTAAGCTTTTAAATACTTGTATCGAGTATTTTAATGCAAGGTTGTCAGGATTTGTCCGACGACAAACCACGGCCCTCCAATGGTCATGATAAAACAATTAATTTTAAAACGTATACTCGTATAACTAACTACACGGCAGAACTTTACGTTTTTTTTCTCTTTTTCCTTTCTTTCTTCCTCCTATTTTATTTACTTAAAACCCTTAAGTGTTAATTAAAAGTTTAGAAAAAGGGCGACCACCTTAACCGTTTAAATATTAGCCATTAAAACTCTCATCAATTTACAGTTTTTAATATACATGTAGAGACTAAATAACAAGTTATAACTAGTAGTAGACTATAGCAAGTTGCACAGCCCAAACTTCCTAAATTATCTGTTATGCCTTACGTTTGACTGATAGAGAATGCCTCCAGGCTTTAAAACCGTCAATAGTCCTTTTTTTCTTAATTTTGGGAAATAAATAAATAAATTAAGATTTCGCTCCTGTCTAACTAAAACGACAGTTCACGGCAGCCCTAGATGGCCTTGTTGACAGTCATTCACCGGTCACGGCGAGTCGTTCACAGTTCTCACAACCTTCGTACGTGTCAATCAAATTGGTCAAGACGGTATCGAGTTGTACGACATCGTACTCCCTCTCCATCTACTCCCTTTACTTTGAATAACTCATTTAATATTGAATTGTGCTACACAAATAATGGATGCTCAAAAAAAAACCGTTTTTGATTAGGTTAGAGTCAGTAATAAAAAATTGATTAATATGTCACAGACCACAGTTCATCACACATTGACAGTCCATTTGGGATCCTTCCTAACTTCTGCCTGCCCACCCAGACTGCAAGCTGAGCTTTTGAGGTCAGATGATTTTGGAATATGCTGTTCCTAATATTAATTTACTTTTATTTAACTTATCTCTTCTAGTTTTTGTGACGTGTAAACAGTGATCTAGATCAGTTCATCATCATCATCTGCAGCCACATGACGTCCACTTCTGTGTGTTCCGATTGACTTCACCCATAGATTTCCGGAGCAGCCGGTTAATAGGCGGCATCCACCGTAAACCCTGCGATCTTATGAGATCAGTTAATATTTTTGTAACAGAATATCAATTAAACACCATCTTAGTATCCCCAATTATATTGTTAGCTTGCATATTGTCAAACTTAGGTAATTCCTTTCATCATCATCAGCATCATCATCCTCCGTGTTGTGTAAATCAAAAACGAAGATTTGAAGAACGCCAAAAAAAATGTAGAGCATTAATTTTTTTTTCCTAACAACCTTGTTCTGTATGTTTTTTTGTTGCGATGTTCAAAATCAATAAACGTTTTTTCTTTCTTTCTAAAATTATATTTTCCACTTTCAGTTTTATTGATGGCTTTAAACTTAGCATATTTCCAAGGGTTGATTGAGGACTGAGATGACGTGACCGTCAGATGTAATTAACCAGTTTATCATGATTCGACTTTTGACTTTATGCTTTCCGGTAGTACTTCCGATCGCTGCAAGCTTTCGGTTCATATAACTTTTAATACAATTTATTTTCTCTCAATTCTTTTTTAGTGCGTAGTTTTTTGCTCGTCACAACTTGTGAAATGTCAATCGATTCAGGATGTAATCTGGCTGAAGTTATTTACGCGTTTTGTGACTTAAATAGCGTAAATTGAAAATGAGCGGACGGCAAAAAATTTAAAGCACTTATAAAAAGAATGTACGATTATTAAGATCAAAGGAATAGGTATTTGCTCAGTCGCAAAGGCTGTGATTTTGGATTGAAATTGTTGAACAAAGAGTAATTGTGAAGGATTTAATTAAATGAAATATAATGTTAATTTAATAAAAGAGTTAATCTGGATGCTCTTTGTGAAGAACTATCGGTGCGAGACGTACTGTGATTGCCATGTTTATTTGTATAGGATGATTACGAACACTTAATTAAATTAAGGGATGTCGGCGTTTATGGAGAGATTTTGATATTTCGCGAAAGGATACTTTCGTTGTTGTTTAGTTTCTTTGAGAGTGTCGTGGCCCAGTGGTTGAACTGTGGCTTTGAACCCGATGGTCCCGAGATCAAATCTGGCCGGAACACATCTGCTTCGTGTTCATTGTACAATATGCGGCTAACTCTCCGGCGATGGAAAACACCGAGAACAGATGACCATGACGGCAATAATCAGTGTGCCTCTGACTACCCCATTAGGCTATAGGTGACCATCAGGTCGTGAGAGGTATGATACTTTTGTTTTCGTCTCCGGAAAACCAGTGTTGGGGTCTCTTTAAGACGATGTTACGGCACAAAGCCTTTATTGAACTTTTTTTTGGTTGCAAAATCACCTTTTTATTCAACTCCTTTCTAAAGGTCAAGAAACGTTTCTTAACATATGTTATTATCACCGTGGTCTGTCGTTGGCTCTTGTGGTAGTTTAAGTTGTTTTGTATCTGGGCGTTAGTATCACCATCTCATGCTAATACAAGTATGACGTAGTCAAGTTTATAATTTTATGAAGTTACAAATTATCAATGTTCTACGTACTTAGGTAGAAACAAGTTTCATTTATCTTTTCATGTCTTTGAAAAATTGATATTTTTTTTCATAAAATCTTTCGTTATCATGAAACATTTAATTAAAAACATCAAGCAGAGGATTGAGTATTTTCGTCGTAAAATATTTATATTGAAAACATTTTATCATCGTTTGCTTTTACACACGCATGAACAAACAAAATCCGCAGTAAATAAATAATACCTTCCCGGTATACGGGTTAAAAAATATGAGTGTAGTGTAGGTAAAAAGTAATATAAATGTTTTCTTCAAAAGTTGTGTTTTTTTGTGATTGTGATGAATTGTTCATCTCTTTATTTACACGTATGAACCAAAAAAAACATGGCACATACTTAAGTAAGACGTAGTCCCTGATTTCCCTATTTCTTATACAAATATCAAATACGCTTAAACAGTATCTGTACAACTCTCTTATAAACATAAACAAAGTATGCGCGAATTACCGTAGCCCGAGCGTACCTACCGTAAAGTTAAAAATTCGCCAAGCAAAGATAAATCGCGTTGCGTCTTAACTAACCATGCAAAAAGCGCGCTAATTACGAGTAACACTTGCACATCACTTACGACGTAAGAGCGATTCCGGAGCTGCCCGCGCACAAGCACTTACTGCACTGCACTGCACTGCGCGCGCGCCGGTCGAAGATTCGTCGACCACACGCCACCCCACTCAGGAGGCGAGCCCTACCATCTTGTAACGCCAGTTGACCGCACACATGATACAAATCGCGTTTTTTTTACGCACTTACGCACCGTGATCCAATTTAGTACTCTACTTTCGAAAACGCAATTCGTTTGCTGAATTGCTTTCGATATTCGTAAAGGAATGACCCTGGATTAAAGCTCTATGTTGAGCTTACAATTTCATGTACAATATTTTTTCGCAGGTAAAATTATTATTAGATTTTTTAGTTATCTTTTTATGGTCATAGAATATGAAATTAAAAATTAACACCAAAAAACAGCCCCAAAAATTCATAACGCAGGTATGTTAACGCAGTTATTGTAGGCCACATAATTAAAAATCATTTTCGTAGATTGCAGCAAAAATTCAGAGAATATTAATTAATCTCTGTGATTTCAAATTATGGTGCGTTATTCAGTACTGAAACCGTAATTACGAAAAGGACGATATAATTGTATTAATTGGAATTTGGTATATCATGCAACAATTAATTACAGTGTGCGGCCTAAACGGCCTATATACGTCCCACTGTTGGGCACAGGCCTCACCTCAACTATGAGGTGGAACGAGCCATACTCCAACACGCGGGCTTCTTAACCTTAATGTCAGCCTTAATCATAATGTCAGATGTAATCAAGCCGCTCTAAGGCCTCTCACTGGGCTTAACGACTGACATCAAGCGACTTAAACCGGGACCAACTGCTTAACGGAGATACCCACGAAATACATCACTAAATTTCAGTCGTGGCGCTAAAGTGATGTGAAAATGTTCGTTTTCACAAATTTTTGCCAATGGCTCCATTCAATTGCATGATCGGACAAACCACGAACCTTAGTCTTAAAATCTTAAGTTATTTTACACTTTACAACAAATGTCTAACAAAAGGCATTTGATTAAAATTTTGACACCAACCTGTATACGCGAATAATAGTGAATTAAAATCCTTCCAAAGCTTCGTTTGTAACACGCTGATAAATGACTAATTAAGTTAATGTTAGCGAGTTAATGCTGTAACAAACACGCAATTAGCCAAATCGAAACAGCGTGTAGGTTTACAAACCTTCTAATCAAAGCCAAAGGAGAACAACCATTTCGTACCCAAAAATGAAAGTGCCGACCAGACAAAAATTATACTGGCATCCTATTGGAAATGACGCCCTCAAAGTTTCTTTATAGCATAAGAACCGTCTACCATTAACCCCTAGACTGCTTGCTACTTGAGTTTGAAATTTAAAAAAATAATATTATTTCCTAAGATTAATGGATGAACGGATTTCACCTTGTGAGGTGTCGTTAGATTCCTCTTTACTGTGAAAGTGACACTGAAGAATCCAGTATTCTTTTTGTCTGGTCGGCACTTTAATTTTTGGGTATATTTTGTTCGAGACCTGGTTGTTTTCCTTTGACTTTTTGAAAGTCTTTGGCGACTAAAATTAGTCGTCTGTAATAGTGTGTGCTGTCGGCGCTTTAGTGTTTGTTTCTAGCGTAGAACAGCCCAATTTCTGATCGGCGGCGATCACTGATGTTGAGCTAGTTTTGCCCAGTCGGGTGATTGGATGGGTGAACGCCCCCGTACAAATTAAGTGATGCATTATCTGACATCTTCGAGCTTCGGAAGACACGTTCAGCAGTTGGCAGACGTTGCTGGATGAAAGTCGTTAAGCCTAGTCCTCAAAGCAGGCTGCTTGATAAAGTTTGACAGTAAAAATTACACGGCACCTCAGTGGTCCGTGCCGTGGTTCCAGCGCTTTGTAGTGCAACTCTTGAATACCGGCATCTGACGTAATTCGCCGTGTGTCCCCCTTGCAGTTTGCCCAGGTCTGCTGGTTCACCAGTGGGCGTGGACAATCATGTGCAGAATGTTCTCCACCTTGTTGTGGCAACAAAGCACACAGACTTGCACCCTGGGCCAATCGTGTGAAGAGTGGCGGGAGTGGCGGAAGGTTTGTCAGCTGTAGAACTGCGCTGGGCCTTTCCTCCCTCGCCAGCCTTCAATCATGACTCCCGGTCTCGAGACTACTCAGGTTGTAAAGTATTACCATCCCTTAAATTAATGTCAAACCGCTAACTACATCACGCCAACGAAAAGAAATAAATTGATAATTTGTTCACGTAGTTAAAATCAGCTCACTCCTGTTTGAAAAGGTGATTATCACCTAACTAACTAAAGTACATTCATTAATGAGAGACGTTGATTAGCTCCTAAGAAGCGGCTCATTAAACTGAATTGTAACACACGGGAACGCGGGCGCAGAAGCAATCGGGAAAATTAAAACGGGAATATTTCTAATTATGAATGAGAGGCTTTTGTTTCCGGCTGTCTCAGTCCCCTGAGCATCAGCTAGGCTGTTTTCATAAATTATTAAAGGAAATTTTAAACGCTGAAGATTCTCCAGGCGATATTCTGAGCCACCGAAATAGCGGGTATAAGCTCGTCCATTAACCCGAGTGGTTAAAAAAATGTGGGCTTCTGAATGTCCCGTTCACCATAATGGCGACAATCAGTGTGCCTCTGACTGATCCGTTGTCGGGCTACAATCACACAGCAGGTAAGTCTGCTTTGTGAAAAAATCAAGTTTGGAAAACGTTTTTATTTTTATTTTATTAATGTAAGCTCTAGTTAACGGCTCTCAATAATCATTTTATAAGCATGAATGAGCACTATTTTTATTGAATTCTAGGTAAATAAAAAATATATTGAGTGGAACACTTAGTAGCCCACCCTGCACCAAGCTTATTGAGAATCACTTATTTCAATAGGCAACTACTGCAAAATCAATAAGCTTTGAGCAAAGGGCAAACCACTAACCCTCTCATTCATAAAAACGAACGCAACGCTAAAGCATAGTTTAAGCAAGTAACGTGTTATGTCACTTACTCGCGAATGGCGGCAGCTACAACAATGAAAGAAACAAAAAGCGATACCAAAGTTAACGTGTTGTTGAAGCGCTGCTTAAGTTTTTATGAATAATACTATAATCCCTATGCAAAACGCCTAACCTGACAGCTAAAACTACTGTAGCTAGGAACTTGAAATTTGCTACAGGAGATTTTTTACATGATGTAAGTAGCACTAAGGAAGGATCCCCCAAGGGGGTAGAAACACCATGCGGGCAAAGTCACAGGCGACTGCTAGTTCTCAATCATAACTGGGTCTTTGATTCACTAATTAAACTCCTCTTCAATCGTCGTAAAATTGTTATGAATAAACACAAAATTGCGAATGTCAGCTCGTATTACACAAGAACACATTATAAGTGCTTTCATAAAGGAAATAATTTAAGTTCACTCCTGGGCTATAATAACTGTAATATTTACAAATTATTTGAGCAACAATGAAATTACGATACGCATTACACAACTTTAGTCGCTAACAATACAAACAAATGTAATGGGTGGCAACAATCACATCTCAAGAAAGTTGTTGTATGTAATTGTATGTATTGTTTTGATTTTAATTGCACTAAATTAAAGTCGCATTGTTATATCAAAGAAAATACAATACGCGTCCGGTGCAGTCGACCACAGCTGGGTTTAAGGCCTTCTAAGGGCGCCCTCATTGAATAAGGAATCATATCCTGGAATGGAAAAGAAGGATGGAAGAATCTAATGTATGGTGGACAGCACATCACTCTACCCATTTCCGGTCAGCCCTCCATGCTCTATTGTAAAGATTTGACATTTGGCAACAGCGAGAGAAAAAACGGAAATGGCGTAACCTGATGTGCTGTTGACTGTACAGTGTTTTACAAAGTAATATTTATATACGTTGTTAAAATCGGACTCAAAATGTTTCGTATTCAATGTAGCAACGGCTACCAATGTTATCACGGGATTTCGCTAGATTGGGGACTAGTAAAAATGAAAAAAAAAGAGATTATAATTATTGAATAACTTTCCTTCTGGAAGTTACGCCCTAAGCCGAGATTCGTGCGACCCTAAGTGTGCCCTTAGGTATTATACTTTAATTATTAAGGCCAAGAGTCCTGTAAAGCCATCAACGTAGTCATTTAGAGTAATGAAATCAAACACATAGTATTTTTTGAACCAGCTCTAAACGTTTTAATCAACAGTCAATACCATAATGGATTCGTAGTGTAGGACAAAGTAAGGTTGATTGAAATATAATTTATGCATACAGGGTGATTATATACACACATGCCAAATTTTTAGGAGCGTGTTGGTATCAGGAACTGAATAGATTTCAGTGTTTTTTTTTTGTATAGTTTTGGGGTTTCATAATGTGGTATTTTTGAAAAAAGTTGTTCTTAAACTTTATTCATTGGAAAAAACGCCAAAAATAGGCGCGATATTATTGGATAAGTTCAACTACAAGTGTAGAAGTCATTTTTGTGCGCGAAATTAAGCCCTATCCTCAGGATATATTGAACAATCCTTAAAAAAAGAGTAAGTTTTATATTGTTCCATAGAGCTTATTTTAAGAATTTGGCAAGTACTTAAAGTCACCTTAAATAAGTACGTAATTGGCAAGAATTAAACCTGTTCAACAATACGGATATCTATAGCAAATGCTTGGTGGTTTATTAATAACCATCCTACACGGTGTTGTGGTGTGGGAAGAATATCAATACAAATAATGTCATAGACGTAGTAATTGCTATCGTGATTTATTTTTATTAAGTACATGTTCCCACTTACACGAGTATTTAGCAGTTTTATACAGGTTGATTCTCATGACTACTTAAATTAAGTTTGAGCCTCTTGAAACCATTTAGCTTATTTTTGTGAAATTATTAGCTTAGCATTATGATGATGATGATGATATATTAAAAACAGATTTTCACACTTTCCTACTTATAAAAGGAACTGAGGTTGGTTATATTAATTTTGAATTTATTTTGAGCCCTGACAGTAATAAGGTCAAGAGGAAAGCTCAAGGACTTGTGCTTAGTCAAATGATCTTGGCGTCCAGTCTCAGATATTGGGTTATTATTTCATTATTTACCCACTTTCTTCCCATGAGAGTCGTAAGAAACGACGGAGGAAAATGTGCCATCAGTAGATGATTATCATCGTTTGAAAACAGCAGGCCATACTACCACTGCATTTGCAGACGTCTCCGGCCTAGTCCCACTTTAGACATTTTATTAAAATTAAACCTTGAAAATGGCTGATCTAAGGTCTCCTATTGATTTCCAGAAGGACTTTTTGTTAAGTAAAATATTAAAAAAAATCGTAGATAGGTTACTTGTGCTAAGAAGTGGCACACGAAATCAGAACTTTTCGTACACCTGGGCAAAGCATTGACAGTTCGAGACGACACTCAACCTGTATCAGTCTCGTTCACTCTAGTAAATAATCATACTATCTTGTACACACGGTCAAATTATAGGTACGTACGCCACGGGTCAATTTTTGACTTCGCGTCAGTATTGACGTAACTTATCTACGTCTTTTTATTGTAATATCATTGACAGCAGGCCATACTGCGACTGCATTTTGAATACGTCTCCGGTCCCATTTTAGACATTTTATTAAAATTAAACCTAAAAGCAGCTGAACTAAGGTTTCCCCTAGATTTCCAGAGTGACCTTGAAAACTTGCATCGCCTGAAATCCTGGCACTCATCAGATAATCTGTCTACCTTGCTGGAGGCCGCACAATGTTGTGTTTGCCATTTAATTATCTCCGCTTCAAAACTTTCCAGCTCCAACAACAACTTCTAACTTCGGTTAAAATGTTGTGATACACAGGAAAGCAGATTTTGCTTGCTAGTTAGGAACTCAGGCAAATTGACTTGTGAACTAGATTTAATATCATATCATAACTCCGATAAACAGAACCTTGAATGTCAAATGCCAAATTTTAAACTTTGAGAAAGGAGGCCGAATTTGACGAAAATAAAACTGCTGTGAAAAAGATGACCTGAATAAGATGAGACGCCATATGGGCCCTACAGTCGAGTCTTGAAATAATGATTCTGGTTGGCAAACTCCATAATATCACAGCGAGCTATTTCTGCTCCTTCCTAAGCAACCCCCGAAACACAATTACCACATGCCTTGATTATCAAAACTACTCTTCTTAGCCTCGAATTCACAAACGCAAAACAACTTTGAGCATCCCTCAGAAGTATAGCTGTCCTTTTCCGTACTATTGACATTTTGCGGGACAGCATGATCGTGAGCGCTTGCTTCCTTAGCGTTGATTGACCTTTGTGAATTCGGGGGTCAGGAAGGTAAATTTGATGTATTATTTCCGATAGCCTCCTCAAATGATCTTCCTTCAATAAGCACGAAAGTATTTACAAAAATATACGCGTCGAAACCCATTTTTTTCGCGTCGTTTTTCAGCGGTGGCTGCGCGTCATGTAGCCAGGCCTTCTGGCTTATGGTTTTTTAATTCCTACATTATGTCATCTAATAATTGTGTTTCAACCAATGATGTTATAATAAAGAGACGTAGATAGGTTACTTGTGCTAAAAATTTGGTCACCAGAAATCAGGAATTTCGACCACCTGAGCAAACCATTGGCGGTTTGCGACGACAACATGTATTCGTCCCATTTACGCACTTGTAAATAATCATACTATCTTGTAGACACGGTCAAATTATAGGTAGGTACGTACGCCAGGGGACAATTTTATTTTTGACTTCGCGTCAGTACTGAGATAACCTGTCTACGTCTTTTTTATTGCAATATCATTGTATGTAATCTAATAATTGTGTTTCAACCAGTATCCGCTAAAGATGATTGATATTTGAGTTAATTCGCTCGCGGATAATGTAGGTCTTTGAAATTCAACTATGTTAATATCACTAAACAAATAGGCATTATACCATTAATATTCTTCGGCAACGTACATGTGAGCTGTGTGTTAAATGTTTTTTAATGGTTCAAATCCGGTTCAATTGTTTTTTTTCATTCTAGTTATACGATTTTCGTTCCGGTCATAATACATTATAGGTTTAAGTTTCTTAAGTGTTTCTGTTTTGAAGATCTACCATTCGAGTGTCATGGCCCATTGGTAAAATACTCAGAACCTCAGAATACCGAACACCCGTGTGTTCATTGTAGCATTGCAGATATTTCCGGTGATGGATAACATCAATAAAAAATACAAGTTACTTGGATCAATGATATTGATATTATAATAAAAAAGAGGTAGATAATATGTGACTTCAGTATTGATGTGAAGTCGTAAGTTGTCTCCTGGCGTACGCAACTATAATTTGACCGTATGGACAGGATAGTATGATTATTTACTAGAGAGCATGCCTTATGTTAAGCGGTTACCGCAGCCTATGCCGCACATGTAACATCACAAGCACCATCTGCGGGTTGCCGACCCTGGAAGAACCTTCTCAAACCCCTCTTGTACAACTCTGATCACCGAGAAAACCCTCGTTACATAATTGAATACATACTACAAAGAGACCCCTTTACCTTTGATAATTTAGTAAAGGCATTTTTTTGGGTCTAAGTAACTAATTTTTTTTCTAGAAGCATAACATTAAGAAAATTAATTAAGTATAATTAATGAGTTTTTTGTGAGTACTCAAATGACGAGGATGGTCGATCTACTTTTTCAATTTAAAGTTTTAATTAATACTAATTGGTGCTTAGTTAATAAAGTAGGTATTAGTGTGTTCAGAAAGTTCCACAGTGGTATAAGTCATATAAATTATTTAAATTAATAGTTTTAACATCCCCCCTCATGACGTCACGGCTTGGGGAAAAATTACAGGTCGTGAAAACCACAAAAGATACACACATCAAAAGTGTCAAGGGATATCTCAAGCATTTTCATACAAAGTATAGCTATTGGGGAGGCTGTAAAAATTAAAATATTGATACCAACGTAGAAATTTTTAGGACACAGAAACTGCTATATCTGCCCTTTCAGATTGTATAAAGAAATTCATTGTGGTAGCATTATTGTACAATCGTAAGGACGTTAAAAAAAAGACAGATTTTTCTTTTAAAAGGTTTCAAAATTTTAGCAAAATCAAACGTTTTTTTTGTAATATTCTTAACCTTTATCTTATGCCTGTTTCCTCGAGTTATTCTAAGATAATGCTGAGCATTATCTAATATCTTTGATTTTGCTAAAATTTTGAAACCTTTTAAAAGAAAAATCTGTCTTTTTTTTAACGTCCTTACGATTGTACAATAATGCTACCACAATGAATTTCTTTATACAATCTGAAAGGGCAGATATAGCAGTTTCTGTGTCCTAAAAATTTCTACGTTGGTATCAATATTTTAATTTTTACAGCCTCCCCAATAGCTATACTTTGTATGAAAATGCTTGAGATATCCCTAGACACTTTTGATGTGTGTATATTAGGCGATATTAATATTTTAATGTGAAAGGATAAAATTAATCCTTTCATCATCATTCCTCACAGCATCAGTACTGACATAACGTATCTACTACGTATCTCTTTTAAATATCAATATACCAAGGGTAAGAAGCATCACAGGACCACAGTATAAACCATACAGTAGGCTATCTAAGGCCGCCCGCCGAGTTATTAGCCTAGCGTGCACACAGACACGCGGCACAGCCCGTCCGTACTGCCGCCTCCCTATGCCTCCCTATTTTATGCTAGCGTGTGCGTGAAATCGCGTGTGCGTGATATCGCGACACGGCGCGCGACGCTCACGCAGACATTCAAACCGAGAGTGGCACGTTTGTATTTAGATGTTTTACTGTATGGTTTTTACTGTGACAGGACCATTCATCAAAACATTTATCTTGTCGTTTATGCACACGGAACTAAAATAGTATAATATATCTGATTGATTTATTTCAACGACATTGAACTGTTACGACACTCGCTTATGGTTAAGCTGAACATTTAATTAAAATATAGTAGAAACATGTTGAGGCTTATTTATTCATAGTTATGTTTTATTTGTCTAACGGCCTACTAGCACTGATGTTTGTTTGTGTAAATATTAAAAGCGACTAGGCATAGCTTTTAGAAAATATTGTTTATTGAAACAGTAAACTAGTTTTATGAATAAAATGTTCGCATACTAAAATTGCTAACCTTTTTGTGAATAAATAACTCATTAAGCTTCAGTAGTAGATTGGTTGAAAACATTATTACTATCAGTCACTAATCTGCAGGCATTGCAGTCTTCATTTTCGTTTTTATTAAAATGAGCTAGATGATTAATACCTAAATAAAATTACCGCCGCCTTCTGTCCCGAAACTTAGCAAAGCTAATTACTATGGGAACTGAACAACGGATAAACGTACCAAACGTTTTTCTTTGCAATCACTCTTATTACACAAGAAACACACATAACAATACAAACAAAAAGGCATGTTCATACAGACGTATGTTTGTTCTATGCCGGGAGTGAACCCGCAACCTCTGGTGTTTCTGAAATTGCGATTAAAAGCACTGAGCACAAATCCAGGCTATGTTCTTCTGCTCAAATCTAGGGTGTCATTCTCAATGCACATTGCACTTTACGTTTCACTGTACTTTGATATTCAGTCTTCTGCAAAACTCAATAACTTCGCGACTGTGATCGTTTGAGTGAAAACGAAGAACTCCGTATGATATTAAAATTATTTACACACAAACGAGGGAGAATACTAATTCAAGTTGGAACGATTGCAGAGGGCATGCACATCTGAGGGAGATCTACACAATATTTAAAAGAGGTATTATAGATACGTTTTGTCAGCACTGACGTGAAGTCAAAAATTGTTCCCTGGCGTACGTACCTATGATTGATTGATATGATTCACCGTGTGTGTACACACGTTCAAATCATAGGTACCACAAACTAGATAGGGAACAGGTTCAGACGGGTAACTTCCGTAGCAAAAAACTCGCCTTAGGATCCATAGAGATTTCCGCATGTAAAGATTTTGACAGCTTTTTTTGTTTTAATTGTTTTTTCATAATGCGGCAACGATGTTAGCGTTATAAATCCACAAATATATACAAAAAGGTTTACCAAAAAAAACCTTTTTATATATATTTGTTGATTTATAACGGTACGGTATATTATAGGTAGGTACCTACCTAAATTCTGCTTGTTTTCTTTGGAAATATAAATTGGGTATAAATTAAACAATTTTCACTTAATGATTTCTAATATTTACGCGAACACTATACATCGAAATAAAACAACTTTACGGATTCTACTCGCGGTGTTATATTTTCTTTCATTTTCTAACCCGACGTTTCGACTCCTTTACAGCAGTCGTGATCACGGGATGACAAAGATGTTCTATGTCACAAAACAGTACAAAATTTTTAGCAACCCTCACTTAACTACCGTCATTTCCACTAACATTATTGGAAATGTTCCTATCCACGCAGTACGTAATTTTCACTTAGTATGCCTTTTATTTCTTAATTTTGTTTAATATTTAGTAAATGCTTTACGCTGCATACAGGGCAAAATCGTCTTTTCCAATCTACAAACATCCATACCTTGAGATTTTTGTTTATAATGTTGCACCAATTGAACACAGTTAATCGCAGAGTTAAATCAAAACAGCTTTTTGCAACTACACTTTTGTGTTGCTTACAACCCAAAGAATCATATGAATGCTGATGAATGCTTGGACTGAATTTGATGTTTCAACTCTTTTATTAAACCCTGTTGATGTGGGCTATTTTCTAAAACTTGATTGTCTTCTACAATTATGTTTCCAAACAATCTTACCGCATTTTCTGATGGGTAGGTAAGTTTATTTTCTTTTAAGCATTTATATTTTCTGTAAAAAATATAATTGTTGACACAATGAAATAAAAACCAACCTGACAATACTTGACACAAATGACAATCAACAAAAGCGTAACCTAGGTTACAAACCAAAGACAATCCTTAGACTAGAAACCTCATCATCCGCGGGAGGAGGGGAAGCTGCCATTTTCTATAAAAGCATCCATAGACAAGCTTAACCTTAATGCTATTATTTTTTAAAGGAAGAAAATCGGCCGTGATAGGTACGTACGCATGGGGTAGCATGATTATTTACTACAAAGGTTAGAGCGTAAACGAGATAGATACATGTTGCGCAGTGTCGTCTCAAACTGTCAATGCTTTGCTCAGTTGGTCAAAAGTCCTGATTTTCGATGTCACTTTTTTGCACAATTAACTATTATAACATCATTGGACCTACATGTGGAATGATGTTAGTGAGAATCCTTGCCTCGGATGAGATTCGAAGATAAAGATATACATTTGGAAGCTATTTACATCTAAAGCATGAGACAAAGCTAAACCATTGTCATAGTATAAACATACAGTAGAACATCTACATACAAACGTGCCGCTCTCGGTTTCAATGTATGCGTGCGCGTCGCGTGCCTTGTCGCGATTTCACGCACACGCTGGCATAAAATAGGGAGGCATAGGGAGGCGGCAGACGGACGGACTGTGCCGCGTGTCTGTGTGCACGCTAGGCTAATAACTCGGCGGGCGGCCTTAGATAACCTACTGTATGTTTATACTGTGCCTTTATAGAGCAATCTCCTTTGAGCTCGAACCAGGGTAATTAATACATAACACAGCGAACGAGTGTCGGGAATTCAGAATAGGTATCTTCGCAATCTCCTTCCAGTCGTAATAGGCGACTTCATCTCGGCAGTTGAATATTATGACTCATCAAGACAATTGTTACGAGAATTTAACCGACATTATGTAGGTGATGAATTAATTATAAATTGTAATAAACTCAAGAACGATTATTTAACTGAATCGTAAGAAGACAAATACAATTTAAATTTTGCGTGGTATTAGGCTTGTGTTCTATACAGCACCGGTGTTCGGGAAGCAACTATTACACAATGCTTTTATCTAAAGTTAGTAAGACAGTTGTTACGGCTAATGCTTGGAGATAGAGTTAAAATAGGACACCTGGGTTTACTTAAAAAAACTTGATGGAAGTAATTTTTAAACAGGACCTTTTCGAACCGTGATTTTAAATAAAAGGCAAGTGTCCGTAAATGTGATGTTACACAATGTCCTACATACTTGTGTCGGTTATTAAGTTATTCATTTTTATTTTTGAAAGCATTGCTGGGCACTGCAAACAATTCGCAGTTATTTTTACCACTGTTGAAACAAGTGTGTGCAAATAGGGTGATAAACCTCCGGGCCAATTATACTCGGTTCTGCAATAACCAAAAAGATATAGGTTCCGAGTGGGTACCTTTATTTCACAACAGCCCAATCGAAATACGAGTAACAGCAAACTACTTTCAAAAAGTACTTCAACTGAAAAATAACGAGTCCGAGTATGTTGCGCAACTTATACAGCAGTGTGTCACAAAGTTGAGTTGTTATGTTCGGATGCGAGCAGAGAAACAAAAAAAGAAGCAAATACCAGTCTGATTGTTCCTCACTACCGGCTAAAGAGAAAGCTGTCGTGTGTAGTTCCGAGTAGTTCCGAACACACTACACTACATACTCGCACAAAAAACGCTCAAATATAGCCTTTATTTCACAAGCAGTTAAGACGGCCAACCGCGTGTGACGCAGAGCGTGCGTTCTTGATAAGTATGACATAATAAGTGTTTGATTAGGCAAGTTAGATAAGAAATTGCTGTTAAGTTATGCATAGTCTAGTAGTCAAATGGCTTAATGACTGTGATTTAGGAACTTACATATTACGGCTAGGAACAAATGAACATGCTGCGCAGTCCCATTTTAATTATGTAGAGCAATTAAAATTAGATAAAGAGGTATCCATTAAATTAACACTTCTGTTTTTAAGATTAATAATTATGACTGTAGAGGTCGTGTTTGCAATTACTGAAATACCCAGACCGTATAAAACCTACACATTAGAAAAACGTCTGATCTCAGAATTATCGCACAGGTTACAGATTAGGCTAAACAGAACAGAGTACATAAGAGTCGTTTAATTATTAATTATCCTTGAAAACATTACTCTCAGCTATTGACTTACTGCTGGACATTGATCTTTTTGAATCCATGTCATTGCGCAATGTTCTCAAACTAGTGCTCCACCTGCCTGGAATGCTTTCTATATTACGTTTGTAGACACGTCGTCTCCGCTAAAGAGAATGACCATCACCTGCTTGCTGATTCTCATAGTTATGTCGGCCTTGGCTCTTTGTCGTTACCTCGTTGTGCGGCTAATCTTACAGAGAAAGCTTTTCCATAGATCGCTGGGCGACCTTGAACTGTTAATTGAAAATGGCAGGCTGCTGACTGTAGTAGCAGACCGCAAGATATATTATTACAATTTAGATTATCTAAGAAATTTAATCCAGCGGCGATACTGCAGCCGAGGCTGCGGTGCACTGTGACTGCAGACCGCAGTCACAGTGCACCGCAGTGGTATTTTGCCGAGCGGCTACAGTCGGCAGTAGTGTAACTACAGTGTGGCACCTGTAGTTGTGCGTCCTTTTCGCTCCGGGTCTCTTCTAGCAAGGGCCCCCTTTTTTGCTGGGGGCCCGAGCCATTTTGCCGCGCGTCTACACTCGGCAGTGGCGTAACTACAGGGTGGCACCTGTAGTTACGCCACTTCCGACGGCAGCTCACCGGAGTGCGGCCTGCTGTCTCAGTTTGCAGGCCGTCTCGGAAACTGATCTTAATGGTGTTCACTAATTGCAGAGTTCATTATGAACTAAAAGCTATACAAAGCATTGTTGTTGTTGTTCCCTCACAGCCCGTGTATCCGGATATTCACTGCCAAGGTCATGATTCGTGGAACGTAGCATAACAGTGTTTTAGCAAAACCGCATATTTGCTGAACTGATTTTAATTAAAACTTAGAACGGAGATACTCGTCAGGTAGAATGCAAAATTAGCTTGAAAATTCAGATGTTGTTTTTCCAATATTGCCTCAAGAGGAAAATATTTTTCAAATATGAAATATACATGAAAAATGATGAATAATAACTCACATTTCGTGCTTGAATGCAATTATTACCATACTAGAAAAACAATACTTTTTACCTTCAACTTTTAATAATAGCGTATATTCAAACTCAAAAGCATTTATTTCCTGTACACTTTATGATAAGTATTTATAATACCTTATAATTATTTGAATGTTAAGTGATTAAAAAGATACTTTTTGTTTGTGCTTAGCACTTTCAGAAAATACTTAGCACCAATTTTATTGCAGCGAATCCTTCATATTTCATCATCATCATCTTGAACAGCCACGTGAACTTGCGCCTCCCCTATAGATTCCCAGAACGGCCGGTTGTAGGCGGCCTGCAACCACTGATGTTATTTCGTGCTTTACCCGAAATTAGCCCTGAAGCCTGTGTCTCGATCGTAGTAAAAACGTGCCTTGTTAGGTGACGAAATGCCCGAAAAGTACATCACTAGATTTCTGGGCCATCCATCTCATTGCCTGACCAAGCGTACATTCCAAAATACGACCATCTCTGATGTGAAGTACAGTAAGTGCCCTAAGAAATGTATCCATTTCATTTTGAAACTGAACTTTAAATTAGCGAATGTGCCTGACTTTCTTAGGGCACTGACTGTACATCGTAAATTAAACTGCTAACTCGACTGCTCTTCGTTTAGCGCAACCTAATTGGTTTGCAAGTAAAGTCTTATCAAGAATCCACCATGTGTGCTAATGCTACTAAGCCACCAGGAAGATTGCAATCTCATCACCAAGCGTCCGTAATAATTTGACGCGTTGGAATGACTGCACATCAACTTATTACTGTGAAATTGTGGTTTAATATGGTTCGTTCACCGCCAGGAAAATGACTATAGTGCTTGTTTTACATGAGTTTAGCATCTACAAGTTTAGTATCAAACTTTGGTGGATTTTCATTGTTGACTGTGCACTCTAGCTCGGAACACGGAACCCTACTTTTTGTTTATTGTAAAATTTGGACCTAACTCTCCGGTGATGGAAAACACCGATAAAAATTGATGCAACCCGGATAACGGCGATAGCCTCGCACCACGTTGGGTTAAAAATCTTTCTTCGAAATGTGGGCATCTGAATGTTCCGTTCACCATGACGACCACAATCAGTGCCCCTCTGACTTCCCCCTTTGGGATAAGGTCGTGATGGTATCTATGTATATAATCTTGATTAGATTTAGATTGTTGCCGGTGTTTCTCGAAATTCTCAAATAATAAAACACACCTGCCAACTGGAACTTTGAAATGCGCAACACGCCATGACACCACGACTTCAGGGAAATCATGGGTAAAAAATATTATTTTTTACATTAATTTGGTTTGTGTGCCCGTGGTGCAGTTGTGACAGTGATCGGCGACGATAGCTATTGTAAAGCAACACACGCCGGGTCAGAAATGGGATGGGTGACCTCCCCGACCGAAATTTAGTGAAATGTATTTCAGGCATCTCTGTGCTTCGGAAGGCACGTTAAGCTGTTGGTCCCTGTTGAAGTCGCTAGTTGTCAGTCGTTAAGCCTACTCAGAAACCTTAGGACAGCTTGATAAAATCTGAGTTAAGGTTGCTCACTAACCTTACATCCCCTAACAATCCGCACTGAGCCCGCGTGTTGGAGTATGGCTCGTTCCACCTCATAGTTGAGGTGAGGCCTGTGGCCAGCAGTGGGACGTATATAGGCCTTTTATGTTATGTTATGTAGTTTGTAGTTAACTTCACAGTAACCAAATGTCCCGCTGAATGTGTAAGCCAGGGCTTAGGGAGACCGTGGACATTGCCACAGCCGCCAATCAGACTGTATAGTTAACTGAGGTAATTTTCATCGCTAGGATTATTTTGCAAACCACTGTACTTATCACACGTTATACCTTTTGCTAATTGATTTGTGTTCATAATGTTATGAGCAATATTGCTTGTCGTGCTAGATAAACGGGTTAAAGAATGTGCTAGGATACAATTATAATGGTAGTTTATTTATTTAAATATCTCTGGGATTCTGTTTACACATTGCAACTTCACCTTATACTTAACAGACCGTATATAGATTTATTTTGATCTTATATGTATATAAAAATCAATTGCTGTTCGAAAGATCTGAAAACCAGAAAAAGACATTTGGTCATGTTGGCATCAGGCAGGAATGCTAACCACTATGCTACCGAGACATCCGATGCTATTATCCGATAGTGGTTAGTGCAGTCGCCCGGTTTGCGAAAGATGCGGGTTCGATTCCTGCCTGATGCCAACATGGCCAAATGTCTTTTTCTGGTTTTCATATCTTTTGTAAAGATACTGCATGGAAAATGCTGAAACAATAATGAATCTCGAGAACCGCTGGACCGATTTACGTAGCTCAGGCTGTCTGGACAAATCTTCAGATTAGCTTATATTGAAACAGGTCAATAGGGCATTTTGTGCTCAGAATCTGAGACGCTCCAGAATTGCCGAATTTTGTTCTTGAAATCATTGTGGAAGTTCAGGGAAGGTTGGAAAGGTGAGTGAACATGAGAAAATGCTAGAAATATAGTGAAAAATAACAATTTAGTTTTCTTTAGCAACCATTTCTACCTGTCAATGATGGACAACAAATGTCTGTCAGGCGGAACTCGGGACAGCAAGTCTCTATAATGTATAAAATGGGTTGCTGTTCGTTAGTCTCGCTAAAACTTGTGATTGACCTTACCTGTTAGGATAGTTTGAGTTTTAAAATATGTGTGAAGGTCCAAGGAAGGTTTCAAAGGTGCGAAAGTGACATTTGACATAACGACGTATGCTAGAACAGCTAATTTTGCATAAAAGACCCACAAAAATGTGTACATCTCAATTTGTTTTTACACACCTGATTTTGCAAACCGAAACTCCAGTGAGTGAAAACCTCATAACGGGTTGTTATGAGGTTTTCACTCACTCGAGTTTGACACTGAAAAGAGCTTCAGAAATTGTTTTACATGCTAAATAAAAAAGAGTGAATTCCGCGTGGCTACAATAGAACAAAGCCGTTCAATGATGGTATTCAGACTTTGTTATCGAGTAAAAAAGGAACAAGTGACCGCAATGAAGCTACAATACAAGTCAATCCAGCAGCAACTCGCAATACAATTAGCGAGAGAGCAGAGAGGCTGGTGGTGGCTTCAAATATATTAGGGTTGCTCCTTTAATATGCTGCTTCAGTTTTACATCATTCACTCTCGAATCCACAAACGTCAATTAAAGTTAATCCCGCCGTCAGTCATGCCAAATGGAAATTAATGAATGAATAAATCTTTATTGGTTAACTTTTACAAGTGTTCATAAAAAGACGGTAAAATTATTTAGTGTAAAAAAATAAAATGATTTAAGAAACACTTAATGTTACCACCGGTTCAGAAGTTGTTTCTATGGGGAAGAATCCGGAAAGAAACTCGATAGTTACTCTTTTCAACATACATGTTTTGTACACAATTATTTAAGTAACAGAGTTAAGTCATAACAAAATATGCAGAGGAGATTATTCTATGATGACCACATATTCTTGTCTTTTAAGTACATAACAGAACATAATTGGCCTATATACGTCCCACTGCTGGGCACAGGCCTCACCTCAACTATGATTCCACCTCATAGTCTTTTAAGTAATCTTCAATATTATAATAGCCTTGCTTGATCAATTATGATTTAAGTGCTTAGCGTTGATTGACGTTTGTAAATTCAGGGGTTAGATTCTTATTGCCTACTCTCCTTTCTGTTCTGCTTGATACAGAACCTTGTTGCCAATTAATCTGATGAAAAAAAAACTTACCTATTTTGTTCTTATTCTATCATGTCATCTGCAGCCTCATTACTTTTCTATCCAGACATTTTTTACCAGCCTTTCTTCACGGATACATATTCACTATTCATTGTTGTATGTTTTAAATCGTGTCAAGTGAAACTAATAAATTATCCTATCCTGCTGCAATTATTTGATTTAAATTGATAATTTTATTTTTCAACAACATATTTAGAAGTGTTAAGTCTGCCCCAAAAATGTTGTAATAATGAATTTATTTAGACTTTGAAATCCAGAAAACTCGACTTTTAGCTCTTACGGTATACCAGTTTCATATCGTTAACGTTGCTGAAATAGAAAATTTAACATAGGTTTTTGTCGCGCTATTTTTAGCTATTGATATTTGCACCCCTGGAATAACAGGCGAGTTTTACACAAAAGGCCTTCATTCGCAATGTGGGCGTGCATATCAAACAGGTCTGCTCTCAGGGTTTGTTATTTTCCGGTTCACACCGATGGACAATATCTGTTAAATGGAAAGCGAACTTGAATATTTTCAGTAAAACGATTTCTAAAGATAGGAAAACCAGAAAAAGGCATTCGGTGTTGGCTTCAGGCGGGAATCGAACCCGCGCGTCTTCGAGAACGATTTCTTTTTCGGGCGGAAGGTATCTAATACTCCTACATAAAACTATTGTTTGTTTTTGAGATCAGCGTATAGGATGCATATTATCGAGGTGAGATGAATGAATAAACAATGGAAAAAAGTTTTGAATTTATTTCTTCATTGTAATATCTTTGAACCTATATATACATAGAAAATACTGTCGACTAACCACTAGCTGACTTTATGAATATAGTTTAGGTTCAATTATTATAACATAGATTGTTAAGTCTTTTACTACAACTATGAATAAATTATTTAAAGAATCCACATAGATCTGTGGTTGTTTTAGGATGCGCTCCTCCAAAAAGTCTCACCGGTGTTGTGCTCCAGTCAATAAGGAGCAAGAAACTTTTCTCAAATTGAGATCCAACCAATGAACATTTTTTATAATTCTGTTGAATAAATTCAACGCCTATATTCTTCTTTTTAACAGGTGATACAATGTGAGTAGAGTCAATACTTTGATCTGGTTGTATGTACAAAACACGATCGTCTAATTTAATATTGTTACAAATTCTTGGCCCTAAAGACGAGGGTACATGCAAATTCTCATTATCTAAATCAGATCTATACCTGTTTATATCAGGAATCGTTTCATCTCCACCCAGAAAACTTTGTTTTTTCTGTTCTTCATTATAGCCTATCACATGCCGTTCATTCAAAGCGTTTCCTAATTTGACATTTTTATTAAAATTGTTTTTGGTTTTCAATTTGTGTTTGAGGTTTGCATTAGTTAAAGATGAAACTTTTTCTGATGTTTTCATTTTTGCTTCATGGGCTGGAAGAAAACCATGATTAAACTTGACTATGGAAATTGAGTCTCTGTTATAATTTGATTGGTTTGATACACTCATTGCCAGCTGTCTCCCTTTTACAATTGCTGGGTCTTCATCCGTTTTCACTAATTTATTACTTTCATGCTTATACTTTATTCTTATGGATGGGAGTTTCTTGTTTGCTTCTACAATTTTTTCGTCTATATCAGTTTTTCCTTCTTGAGAATCTATATTTATACGCCGTGGTGTGTAGTCGTTACTGTATGATTTCACGTTATGCCATTTATTAGCATTAGATAAACTTTTGGAATACATATCCGATATAGTTTTAGGGTGTACGTTGTCTGTCTGAGTGCTTCGTACATAATTGACAGAACCAGTTTTTTGAGAATCGTCGACAAAATATTCCAATGATTTTAAAAATGGTAGTATTGTCATCAAATGGGGGTTTTTAAATAGGTCATAATCCGGTAACAATTTCTTTTTGGTTTTAGTTGGAGACACTTTAAATGGTCTAGGTTTGTAAGTGGATTCTGCACTTTCTGAACTCTCTTCTGATTTGGGATCATTAGCATTTCTGTAAAATCTGTTATTTGCTGTTTTAACGCTTTCGCCTCTGTTTGTAACTTCCACGGCTTTTGGTTGCGTTTCTGCATGATACTTCAAAATCGCACTTCGTAAATCATCTTCCACAATTTGAACATTTATCTGTGGTTGGTCCGGTATTCCTCGTTTCTTTAGTTTCTTTGCCACTTTGAAATTTCGTCTTTGAAATTGCACGGGGGGGCGAAGTTTTGTTATTTTGAAGTCAGACGAATAGGGATAGCTATCAGAATGTTTTGTTAGTGGTATTGTTGAAGGCGTTTTTCTCTCCTTATTATTGAAGTTAATACTCTTCAGATAATTCAAGACACTGCCTGCAAATTTAGAACTAGTCCACTGGCCGTAAATTTTTGTGTCTTTTACAGGCGGAGGAGGAGTATCAACATCAGGTAATATATCAGTTACTTTGTTTTTACTCTCTTGTTTATGGCTTTTAAACACCTCAGGCATATTATCATTCAAGTTAAAAATTGATTGAGGTACAGTCGTTTTTTCTGTTCTTTTGAAATGTAAATTGTTCATTGATATTGGTGGTGGAGTTTCAAATTCCGATATCATTGCTAAATCTCGAGTACTAGAGCTGGAAATTTCCGTGGCTGATTTTGGTTTCTGCGCTTTAAATTTACCTTCGTGTCCGGCTTTGTTGACAAGGTTCCAAAAGTTCATTTTGTTTTTATCAGTTGTTGTGCGTAGCTGATCAATATTTGGAAAATCTAAAATTTCTCTTTCGGTAGAACTATCTACTAATGTACTTTTTTTTGTATTCAAGTCTAAACCAACATCGTGTTCAATAATGCTATGAGGAATCCGAAGTTTTATGAAACTCTTCGGCTGTTTAGTAGTTTGGTTCGGCCGAGGAACTTGCGCTTTTTCAAAGTTGTTGTGGATTTCATCTGTTTGGAGGTCACTTAAAATTACATATTTAAAGTTCTTGTCGTCGCCTTTGATTTTATTTTTGATAAAAGCTCTCTGATCATGTAAATGATTTAGTTTACTTGTGCGATTCCTTTCAATTGTAGACGTTAGAAGCATATTTGCCCCAAAGATTTCCCCTTCTAAACCACTGGGTACACCTGCAAAAAAAATACAAAGGTTGATCAGTAAATTATTGTGAGATTTTTCAGGAAGTAAGATTATTAGGACAAGTAAAGCTGTCATTTTGCAGGTCTATGGATATTTCGCGGCATGAATTCAAAGGCGTGCTTCACTTTGAATAGCTTTTGTTTTGTTTTTTGTCTTTTAAATGACAGCCTAGTCCCCAATAAAATGATTTTTAATTTTTTTGTGACTTTTTGAGATTGACCAGCCCAATAGTGATCCATCAAAAAATGGTAATTTTTATCCTAATTTAGGAAAACTAGTCATTGTAATGTGGTTTTATGGCTAGATTCTGTATCTCGGAAGAACAGTTGGCAGGTTTCAAAATAATATGTACATTGATGCTCAATGTTAAAAACTGTATAGTTACCATCGTCTGCAGTGCCATATCCTATGATCAAGCTTCCACCTCTTGGTAACGGGAAGCCATGAAGCTGTAACAAAACATGCGTACCTAATATATTTCTGAGGATCCCTTTACACACTTGACAGTCTTGACACAGAGGTGTTGTTAAAAAACCCTGTTATAACTTCTCGTAAACTTTAGGCATCTTAATAGCATATATTCTGATCTACCAAAATAGCCAGAAAAATTAAGGTTTCAGTCCTGCATTGCTTAAACAACGACTTCCAACGAATTGTACTGGGTATATAGTTATTTTCCCATTTTGAAACAACAAATGCCTAGAGTGAACTAGAAGGTAAAACATGGGCTTGTTATAATATGAAATATGGCAATTCTTCTTAATTTACAATAGTTGACGTTAGAAGATTATCAAAACCAAATTACTTTCTTTCTTCTATATAATTTACTAATTACATAATTTTGTTTAGGACAGTGGGTATTATATCTTGTTTCTTTCAGCGTATCTATGTCCACCGCTGGACAAAGACCTCTCCAATACGTTCCCTTTATGATCTATTGGCGCAAAACCTCAAGTCAAGTTGACTGTCCACCAACGTCCGTTGCTTTCATATTCCAGGTTGTGAATTAAAGACACAGTAGCGCCATCTATTGTCATCCCGTCGACAAATATGCTAGCCCACGACTATTTCAACCTCGCAACTCTATCCGTACCGTGGTCAATGTATGATACTTCGCAGTATTACATCAAGGTATTCGCTTGCCGCGGGTGACCATAATACTTGAAAGAAATTCTGTATTTGGATGTTCACGCGTAGTGTAGCCTTGTCGCATGATCTGCTTTCGCAATGGCTGTCTGAGCGATCTATCACGTCATAATCACAGCATTAAAGTCGTGAACAAACTGACCTCAAAGCGTAGCAAAGTTATGCGGTCATTTGTCTTTTCAAATATTATGCTCGGATAACTCATTCAGCTTTGGTCATGACCTATCGCGAATCTTGTCTTTTTGTGATGATTGATTCTTGTTGATAAATTAAGATTACTTACGCTCTGTGAAACTTCGCACGACACGAGCTTTGCGTCTATATAGACTGCCAAGGCTCCGTAATCTGACTGATAAGACAGGCACACATGTCGCCATACATCCTTGTTAATATCCACTGGAGCGCTCGCAGTTACTCTCTCATTTATGGAAACCTTCACGAAACGCCCGCCAGAGTCCAGCCAAAGTCTAATGACGCGGTTATTGCCATTAACTGCGAATACATTTAATTAATTATACACACAGAAAAAAAATCGACCATGAAGTTCCAAGTATAGTACTTATAAATTTTAATGTCACCCTATTTGGTACAATTATGTAATGAGAGACAAGGTCGGTTAAAAATTGAAACCGATATTTTGTAATAAAATTCCGTAGCGTCCTTCGAGGTGGGAAAGTGTAACAGGGCGAAGTTTGGCAAGCTTGTTTCGGGCAGGGTTGTGAGATGAGCATAGTTTAATCGGTCGAGAACGGTCACCACCCTGTCCCACCCAGCGAGCCGTGAAGCGGCAGGCATGCCGGGGCCCGATCTAGTGTTGCCGAGCTATTGATAATTTTGCTGTCGATCGTACGCTGTTGAAGGTTGAACGCAAAACTGGCAACACTGCTATGTGTCAAAATCTGTCAAGTCATATTTAACGTGTGCTCTGGTTGTAATTACATTATTTAATTATTTTAAACCTATTTAAAGCAGCCAAGTCTCTTATTTCATCAGGTTATGGGCCGCCCCAAGCCTCAAAATTTAAAGTGAACGTTTTGAAAAAAGTATCTTGTTAAAATTGCAAAAATTGAAAATAACGTATTTGAAAAGTAACCTTAGTGAAAAAAATTGTTGAGTCACGTCGCGATTTCAAATAGTTTCCAAAGGCTAGGCGTTCTATTTCAGCTTTTTCAGCTAAGATGAGTTCGAATATGTTCTCCATACCTAAATTGATAGGCAGAGAAAATTTTTCTAGCTGGAAATTTGCAATGGAGGCCTACCTTCAACACGAGGAATTGTGGTCCATAGTGTCAAGGGAAGATACTGATGACAAGAAAGACGTGAAAGCTAAGGCTAAAATAATATTGCTGATTGATCCCCAATTGTATGTTCATGTACAAAATGCAAAAACGTCACATGAGGTATGGCAAAATTTAATACAAGCATTTGAGGACTCCGGGCTGCTAAGGAAAGTCGGGTTGTTAAAAGCTTTAATAAATACAACCCTGGAAACAAGCATGGAAGAATATGTAAATAAAATTATGTCATCAGCTCACAAACTTAGAGATATTAATTTCAATGTAGATGATGAGTGGCTCGGGACACTAATGTTAGCTGGTTTGCCGGATGAATACAGACCTATGATTATGGGAATAGAGAGTTCTGGTGTCAAGATAACTGCAGATTTAATCAAAACTAAATTGCTACAAGAAGTGATAAAGACTAATAACCCAACAACTGCATTTTTTACAAATTCAAAAAATACCCTCGATAAAAAACATAACTGGCAACCACCTAAATCCAAAGGCCCACGGTGCTTTAACTGTAATAAGCATGGGCACCTCAGTAATAATTGTTGGTTTAACAAAAATAAAGAAAGTAACTCTCAAGACAAAGGATTTGTAGCAGCATTTTCAGCAGCATCAAACAATGATTCCACAAGTTGGTATGTGGACTCAGGGGCATCCATGCATTTAACAATGCACAGGGACTGGCTCAAAGAAGAGATGGCTTCACCTGTCAAGAGTGTACGTATTGGTGACGACAAGAGATTATCTGTTGAAAGCTGCGGAAGTGTATCAATCAGTATACCTTCAGGAAATGGATATTATGAAGAAATCCAACTAAAAAATGTTCTTTATGTGCCTCAACTATCAACCAACCTTTTATCTGTGAGTACAATTTTCAAAAATGGTTATAAAGTTGAGTTTTTTGATACTGGATGCAGCATTTTGAATGCAAAAAGAGAAAAGGTGGCTGATGCAGACCTCATTCACGGTATGTACAGATTAAATACCAAAAATGAAGTATGTGCTATGTCAGCTAAAAGTCAAACTGATTCATACATGTGGCATCAACGTATGGGGCACCTAAACTTCACAGATTTGAAGAAATTACCACTCTGTGCTGCTGGCGTGAAAATATTTCAGGATGATGAAGATTATATCTGTATTCCATGTATTGAAGGAAAGCAGACAAGGCTACCGTTTCCAACTGAAGGCTCCCGGGCAACTGGTTTGCTAGAGCGGATTCACTCTGATGTTTGTGGACCGATGCAGACGTCATCCATTGGAGGGGCCAGGTATTTTGTCACATTCATTGACGATTTTTCACGCAAAGTATTTGTGTATTTCATAAAAAGTAAATCTGAAGTAATTGAAAAATTTATTGAATTCAAGAATAGAGTAGAAAATCAGTTAAATACAAAAATTAAGGTTTTGAGAACTGATAATGGAACTGAGTACATAAACAAGAATTTTAATGAGTATTTAAAACAACATGGAATTTTGCATCAAACATCTAATCCATACACTCCTGAACAAAATGGCCTCAGTGAACGAATGAACCGCACACTAATTGAACGAGCTAAATGCATGATTTTCAATGCTAATTTGCAGAAAGACTTCTGGGCGGAAGCTGTAGCCACAGCATCTCATATAGTCAACCGCTCACCTAGCCGCGTTCTATCTGACAAGACACCAATGGAAATATGGACTGGAGAAAAGCCAGACTTGAGCTACATGAGAACATTTGGATGTAAGGCCATGGTTCACGTGCCGAAAGAACGACGTCAGAAGCTAGATTCTAAATCACGTGAGTTAATATTTGTTGGGTATAGTGATGCTACCAAAGGCTACCGTTTTGTTGATCTACAAACAAGACGAATTTTGATGAGCAGAGATGTTGTATTTCTCGAATCCACTGTAATGAGAAATGTAGTATCATCAAAACCTGAAACAAAAAATAAAATATTAGAAAAGAAAATAAATGAAAAGGAAAACATAAGAAACCAAGAACCTATAAAAGAAATACATGAAAATGAAATGAATGAACACACAGTAAACTTACCTCTGACAAAGTATGCACACAAAGATGATTCTGAGAGTGATCTGAAAAGCAACGGAGATTCTTCAACTACCTGTTCTGACGCTGGTACCGAACTAGATCTCAATGACAACGAAAGATCAACAGTGTCCAATAATCAATCTTTCCCATCAAGCACTTATGAAGACCCTTTAGATGAAACATACCTACCTGATGACGATGATAGTAGCAACGACAGTTATTCAGATGGAAATATCAGTAAAAATCTTAGATCCAAACGGCGTGAAGAATTTATAAACATAGATACATTATTTGTGTGCATGAATGGTGAATCAACATCTAGTATTCTTGATAATGATCCGCAAAGTGTTGATGAAGCTTTGAGTGGTGATAACGCAAAAAACTGGAGGCAAGCCATGGATGATGAACACTCATCTCTATTAAAAAACAACACATGGTCTCTAGTTGACTTACCAAAAAATAAAAAATCAATACCATGTATGTGGGTTTTCAAGACCAAGACTGATGAAAATGGAAGCGTTGTTCGCTATAAAGCAAGACTTGTGATAAAAGGATACAAACAAACAAAAGGAATAGATTACCATGAGATATATGCTCCGGTGGTCCGCTATTCTTCATTAAGATACCTGTTTGGTTTAACAGCGAAGCATGGATTAAAGATATGTCAAATGGATGCAGTTACAGCCTTTTTGCAAGGAGATATAGATGAAGATATATATATGTCACAGCCACCAAATTATGTTCTTGGAAATAAAGTATGTAAATTAAATAAATCAATTTATGGATTGAAGCAGGCCAGTAGGCAGTGGAACCGGAAATTGAATACTGCACTTATTGAGATAGGAATGACGCGTTCCAAGATTGATCCTTGCATTTACTATCGTATTCATTCTGATCAAGAAATCCTGTTTATCACAGTTTATGTTGACGACCTACTCTGTTTTTATAAAAGTGAAGAAACAGCAAAAATGATCAAAGATAAATTAAAAGCAAAATTCGACATGAAGGACTTGGGTCAAGCAAAACATTGTATTGGATTCAAGATAACACAGAGTGAAAACGGAATTTCGTTGGATCAGTCTGTCTATATAAAGAAAATACTTACTCGCTTCGGAATGGAAGACTGTAAACCTGTCTGGACGCCTTGTGATCCGAATGTAAAATTTGAAAAAGCTAAACATGAAAGTGAAATATTAAGAGATGCACCTTACCAAGAAGCTATAGGTTGTCTTTTGTACCTATCACAGGGGACTAGACCAGACATTTCATTCATCGTGAATTCATTAAGCCGATTTAATAATCAGCCCACTGCTATCCACTGGGCTGCTGTAAAAAGAATATTTCGATATCTTAAAGCAACTACAAACACCAAACTAAGTTTCAGACGGAATGAAGATAATATTATTGGCTATACTGATGCAGACTGGGCAAGTGACCCAGAAGACAGAAGATCCTGCACTGGATATATATTTCTCTTTCAGGGTGCACCAATAAGCTGGGCTTCTAAAAAGCAACCAACTATAGCCCTGTCTAGCACAGAAGCGGAATATATGGCGCTTGCTTTCTCTGTGCAAGAAGCTTTATGGCTCAGACAGCTGGAAGCTGATTTCTTTCCTGATTTGTCAGGTACTCCTCTCTTACTTTATTGCGATAATCAAAGTGCAATCAGTATTTCAGGTAACGAGGCGTTTCACCCACGCAGCAAACATATAGACGTTCGTTACCATTTTCTGAGAGAGAAGATTGCTGCCAATCAAATAGCAGTGCGCTATAAGAAGACTGAGGACATGATCGCAGACGCATTAACCAAGGGAATTACATCGTGAGAAGAATCAAGAATTCGTTCTAGCCATGGGTTTGCGTCCAGGGGAGCGTGTTGAAGGTTGAACGCAAAACTGGCAACACTGCTATGTGTCAAAATCTGTCAAGTCATATTTAACGTGTGCTCTGGTTGTAATTACATTATTTAATTATTATAAACCTATTTAAAGCAGCCAAGTCTCTTATTTCATCATACGCATATCGATACTATCGATATCGTTGTTCTCTTTCATAAATACTAAATAAATATTTATTTTTCCAATTAGTCCTTTACATCTTCACAGTGAAATTAAGATTTTTTGAAAATAATATAAAGTTCTTATTGTACAAATTCTTGGTTTTAGTCACGCGACACATAAACGAAATATTTACAGTATTTATAATCGGTTGCAGAATGGGGGCAAAATCAATCCCTTTGAGATGAGTGCGCTGCGGAACGGTTTAAATCTACTCTAAATCATATATTACGGCACAATAGACGTTATTTTTAGGACATTAATGTAGTGTATGTAGAATTGATTTTTGATTCAAATAATATCTTAGTTTAATAAATATTCATAGTTTTGGAATAACTCTTCAATATAATAATTATCACGCGAGTTTACCTGCGGGGCATCATGTGGAAATTGAGTAAAGACTTCTTGTGTCAGACAGAATCAGACGGGGGCAAACTTGCAGGCGCACCTAGTGCTTAAAAATGATACGTCAACGAGATAGTGTTGTTTTTTCAATCCGAAGACTATAAATACTTTTTGATTTATGAGCTACTCTACGATTTTCTATATGGATAGTATTTTAATCGTACGGCTATCGATACTCAAGTGTATATCGGCAACACTACCCGTCCTCCCATCAGTCCCTTATTCATGTTGCAAGTGTTCGGCAGTAGCTACACAGTGGTCTGTTGTGGAATTCGCAGATTCTTATCTGTTTTGATTTATAACTCTCTTCACGGTGATCTGATAGTGATGTGACTCAGCAAGATCGAACCACATTCTCCGAACAGGTTCAAAGGTCGCACAGTTAATTTTATAATCCTTTACTCTGTGATAAGATCATTGAATTGTGACTGGTTTCGTGAACATTAACCCAACGTTAACAATGTGGTCGGATATTTAAGTGGGCAAATGCAAAAGTAGTTATATTGAGCAACTTGGACCTGCATGAAACAGGTCCTAAATTAAGGGGGTCATATTGTGACGACGCAACAACATTTGCTCAATATTTTACCTTTGAAAACGGACCAAGTTTTAATCTACTTTCCAGTCTGACGATGTATACTTGTCATTCTCTGTCGACCTTTAAACAGAGGAATGTTCAGTTTACATTTTAAGTGAGCAGTTGTAGTTTGTTGTGGACGTTGTTTGTTATGATATTGATGTGTGGCTCTCACTGGTTTCAAGCCTTCATCTCACATTTAATTATAATGTTACGTAAATAGACAGGTGTTATCCTTATTGGTCGAACACTGCAAGACGATTTTAGATCCTACTAATGAAAGTTTGTATGTGTTGATGTGCTGTGTTGCTCTTTCCCGTAAAAACTACTGAATGCATTTTGATGAACTTTACAATAATGTTGATACATCTGAATAACACAGGCTACAATTTATCAAAAAAAATGATTTTTTTAAAATTTCCGTCCACGTGGACGAAGTCGCAGGTGGCCGCTAGTATTTAAATATTTGTTTCGATCACTAAAACTTCAAGTTCTTCAAGTTGAACTGACTTTGAACTTCATTTTTGGATGGTTCGAAAAAATGATGAAGTTAATTGAAAAAACTTTCAAAAATGTGTCAATAAATACCCCAATTCACTCCGCACTGACCCCGCGAGTCGGAATATGACCTCTTAATTGAGTTGAGGCCTGTGGCTATCGAAGGCATACCTCTAAGTTACATTCATGAAACACATCGTAACAAAAGTAATTATACTTAGACCTTTTCTACTTCAAAGATGTTCTTACGTATTGTCTAACTTAAACCTAGCTAAAAGTAAGTTAAGATCATGCGACTTACCGACATAAGTGAAAATAGTCTGGTCAGAGCCAAGGTCGTAAATACGAACCCAAGTGCAAAACGTGAACTCTCTCAGAGGTGGAATGTCTACGTCATACTGTAGAAACTGCAAGTTAAACGAGACGTTATTACTTATAACTTTTAAGTTACTTTCCTTTGACAATGTATGCATATTTTATCACCAGATCTAAATTTTTGTGCGTCGTCATCATCATAAAAACATTGCGTAAAGCTCGGCGTCAAGTTTAGGATTGATTAATGATAGTTATATGTTTTCGAAGCTTACAAGAAAGCTTACGGGTTACTTGTCGTTTACGTTTTTTTATTATCGCAATCCAAATTGTTAAGTCAGTTAATATAACTCAAAAACTAAGTGACTTGATTATGGGTACTCATTAGCATCATGCGTTATTTTAGGTTCCGTACCTTTAAATGAAATAGAAAACCCTTGTTCGCAATGCTTAGAGAACTTGAAATAGATATGAAAAAGGAACCGCAACTTGGAGCTGCAAAATCCAGTCATCATCAAGCACCTACTCTTGAGAGTAGGTGCCCAGGTTCTGTTGATTTTAAATTAGAAAAGAAAGCCATGGTAGGAGTAAAAAATATAAAAGTGGTGAGTTTATTAAAAAGGTGGAGTTGAATTAGCAAAGCAAAGACTTTGTAAGTATTTAAAAAATAGATCTTGGCGTAACTAATCAGAAGTTAAGTTTTCCATCGAGGATTTTACACACGTTATTACGAACGTAGTACGGAACCATCGGTACACGCACTAACTCAGTTTTGAAACTTGAATAATTGTAAATACGAATATGTGATTCATTATTGAGAGCCTTTTTACAAACCACTCACTTGACTTTTCTCAACAGTATAATAATTTATGTAAAAATTCACACCTGTTGGACACTATTTCAAAACGTATGAACCTTGACAAGGTCCAAATAGATTGACATTTCAAGTCAATCGACATTTCGACAATTCGGCACAGCCCTGGGGGTGACTGACACAAAAATATTTATGATTTTTAAATATTAGAAATCAATAACATTACCTGCGTGAATCCTTTCTGGGTCAAAACGACTTTGTAAACAGGCCTGTTGATGGCGTTTGTCTCAAAAAATAGTATAGAACAAACCACCACAGCTACAAATATCGACATTTCGGTTGAGCACTAAATACCTGAAAATTTCGGAAAAAAACGCACTGATAGGACCGATCTTTTTTCACTTTTGATAAAAAATCTTCAACTATAAAAATGGCTGAAGGAAAACTAACTAATGAATTGAAAACATCTTCCACGTGCAAGTCGCGTTTAAATCTATTTTTCTTAGGTTTTAATTTAATAATGGATCTGTAGGAGTTTAATAATCCTAGTCTAGGAGAAGTAATATAAAAACTTAACGGTGGAGTGAATCTTTTGCCGTCTTATCTCGCGGATAGGAGGTAACTGAGAATTCTTTCCGCTGCTTCACAGATTGTTGTTGCTATAAAATATTGTTTGTAAACCACAAATTCATTTCTTACAATACATTGTTGCACCCTGAGTCTGCTTTGAGATGATTAACATCTTCTGGAAAATAAAATGTCTTACATTCATCGTAGTTATTTATTTACTTTCTAGTTGAATGTTTGTTTTGTATTAATTTGATATTCGTAATAAATCTTGTTAGTCAGCATCAAAACCATAAGAGCATTTAGAGTGGCCCTAAATACGAGTATCTTTATGATTGATTAAGAGAGACCAATCTAATCTTACAGCGATAAAGTCGGATATGGTTTCGAACTAGGGATTTATTTGACCACTCTGAAGGGTCACATCCTATGCACCTTTACAATGTTTCTGAAATAATTTAGGCATTTTTATAAGTATGTTTTCGTTTTCGAACACTCGAGAAGAGAAAATGCTTTTTCTGTTACTTTAAAGGTGAGCTTCACCCACTCACTATTTTATTTTAAATTTTAACTTACTTTTTAAGCTCATGTTTTTTAACTGCTGCTCATCAGCAAACTAAATAACTACTTCCTAAAATGTGATCGATGGTCGGCCATCTGCCTTATGAGTCAAAATCACAATACAATAATAAATAATAATTTATAATCCTCGCCAATTGCTAATACGCTGGAACTTTGTCTAACTAAAAACCACGTGACCTCAAAAATGCAGTTCGCAAAAAAACGATTATGTAACTAAAATTTAACTAATTTTGATTCATTTTAATGGAAGATTTTAAGCAGTCAAATCATCTGTTTTTTTTATAATTTTAACAATTATTTGTTACGGTACGTAAACATGTTGGAACATTATTCTAAAGTGAAAATTATAATTTTTAAAAAGCTTACAAAAAAATAAAAGCGTGATTACTACAATAACGAATAACAACAAAACTTAACAACTTCAAACTTCTAAACTTAGTAACAAATAAACAAGATAACGAAAAGAAATAATAAAGTGTGTGGTCACAATTCGATTTCGCGTACTTGACAGCGTAAGTTGCAAACGGTACTGAGCGTTGAAATGTCAAAACATACCGAACATACGTCACAAAAATGGCGGCCAGGCGCATTGCAATTGGCTAGGATTATAACGATCAATTTATTTCGGACAACTTGATCCATACAAAAACGCAACCTAATTAACAATTTTAGTAACTATTTAAAAGCCAATATCTAATTGTAATACTTCATGGTCCCACGCACGTGCATGTGGGTCCAATATCCTTAACCACAATAGCACATACCATTCTGGTTCAGCCACAACACTGAGCTGATGATGATTGCTTGTTGTTACAGGTCAAGGCTCCCGCTTACTACATTGGCAATCAGGCCCCTAGCACTTTGCCTCGAGGGGGGTCCATGCTGAGGGCTTTCTCCCCGGCTGCTCCCCCTGTACCGGCTGACCGCGTCAAGACCCTGCCTGGAGCTGGTAAGAATTTACACTAGATATATAGATACATGATTTTGGTGATAGCGATGACCCGACCATACAAAAAATACAAAAATTTCAACTATTGGGCTAGTCATAAACTTTGGCGAAGTGAAAAACGACAAAATTGAGATCGCATTGATAAAATCATCAAGAAAGGTACAGTCAGATAAAAAATAAATTATTAATTAAATAAGAAGTATCCTACAGAATGCTCAAGTAGTAGAGTCTGGTAGAAAAATTACATGTCATTTGTCAAACCGCCAAACGTTTTTCACCAATCTGTTAGCACACATCGATGTACAGTCAGCCAAAAATATGGTCTACCACCCTACGGTTGAGATTCGTTTGAACGTCATGAAACAACAAGGTCAATTTTCCCTGGCAATATTATGTGTCAGTTACTATTTGCTCTCTTTGTCATTTATGGTATAACGTCATGCCAAGTGTCAAGTTTGAATTATCGCATAAATTGATATTTTGATTGGTATTCGTATTTCATTGAAGGATATACTTGACAATGGAATTGTCAGTGAGACTTTCTTTTTCAGAAGTAATAAGGTTTTAGTTGAGCAAAATAGATTACCTATCGCATTTAATGAGGTTAAACTAAGTCAGCCAATGACGTCAAATGTCAGGCATCTCAGAGAACAGACAAAACGTCATAACATAATAGGGTAGACGACTATGATGCATTTTGCGTGTTATTTTATGTTTACCAAATAAAATCATTAAAATCAAATGGATTTGTGAAACCACAATCAAGATTTGATTCAGTATGAAGCCACAATAGGCCTTCAAAGTTGGGTGGGCAAGTCCATTTCAAAAGTATACATATTTTGTAAAAAAATAATACCATTTTCAAACAGAGACTATTAGGAAGCAATTTTGTTAAGATACCATTTTCATAAACGCAATATTTAATATAGCTGTCGTACAAACTTCTTACGCGCTCCTTATAACTACGTTGGTGTGACGTCATAACTTAGGACACGTTTGAATGGAGCGTTTTTGGGCAAGTCCAAAAATGTGCAATTCAAATTGTGATATCTCGGGTAGTATTGATACTATAGCAGTAATTCTTTTAGGATTGCGTTCATAAATGTAACGTCTTTCGATAGTAAACAAAAAAAAATTACAGTCGTCTAGCCTATTGTGCATGTGTTAAACTCTGTTAGAAAAGTCAACCTTAGCCATCGTTACATCTCGCAGATACTTTTGTCAAAAGTGGTAGACCACTTTCTTGGCTGACTGTACCTACCTTCATAGTAGTTTCATCCCAAAAGACAAGTGCACTTAATCCAAATGTCTTAAAGCTCATTCACATTAGATAACTTCACATTACAAAAACAGCCGCTTGACGTGCTCAGATAAGAGTGCATCACAGTTCGCGCGGCTGCCGCACGACGGTCGCACTGCTACGTCACTGCAGCCGCGCTGCTTGCAACCTAATGTAAATGAGCTCTTAGCTGACATTTCCACTAACGAACATCATTTACATTTCAACGATTTCTAAGTGACAGCCTTCAAGTCTAAAACACTGTAATCATTCTAACCATTCCCTGAAATGTCTCTTTAAGAAATAGCTTTTCAAAATAAAAATCCAACATGAAAATAAAGATATAACCCAGTAAAACATTCGAATGTTTTTTTTTAGGTTAGGGATTTAGGGACAGTCAATTCGCCTATAGAAACGACTAAAAGCAATCAGCTTAAATCAAATAATCCCTTCAGTAGGAAACTCTTCTGATGCATATCAAAGTACTGTTAAATAGATTCGGACGTATTCAAATAGTGTCCGCTCTGAACTTGATTCAAAGGGGTCCTCAGAATACTATAGGTACAGAGCCGTGTGTGTTTAGGTCCCCCAGCGCCAGTCAAGCCCTTGCGTACATACGTACCCGGCAGCGGCTCTGAACGCGGTTACCCCTTCGCTCCGGAGTGCCCGAGGGGCCCCGAACAGCTCTACACCATCCCTGGTAACCTCCTCTGCAACTTGTGCTTCCAAAACTTGGTTTGCTTAACGCTTGCTATCTGTACAATCTATATGTTGTGCTAACGTGTTATATCCCACCTTTGGGAACCGCTTGTGGTGCTCCTCGGTGACCTTCACAAGTCCTTTGCGCATTTAATCTCAATACGGTAAAATTCCTTCGCTAGTCAAAATTGAAAATTTCAACTTGAGTATTAAATTCCTCCGTCAATCAAAGAACAATGGCAAACTCTCTAAAGTCATTTAATCAAATTTCAGCATCTTACCGCGAAAAATAAAAACCAATTAGTTCGTGATACTAAAATGTGCCTGAAAATGCCTTCGCTCAGGTACTTTCATGCCATTATTCTTTGCAAATTTGTTTGTAATGCGTTTCTTGAAACGAATGGTTTTATCTACATATTGCATTCCTGTCGATTAGCATTATTAACACTCAAAACTCAACAGGTGTATCAATTTTTTCATTTATTAATGAATTGTAATCAACTTTTATTTTTTCTAATGCATGCGTTGTACTATCAATATTATCATCAATATATACTAGCTTAATTTTTTCGATTGACACGTATGTAAGTATGGTTTAAAGTGGTTAAAAGGAGTTGGTGTTGATTTTGAGATGGTGGTGCAGGGCACGCAAGCGAGGGGTACATGTCGTCGCCGGAGCGCGGGGCCCCCAGGGCGCCGTATGAGGACCCCTACTACACGCAGTACCTCGGCCCCAACGCCGCCCGCGCCAACATCACCCCAGTCATTGATGAAGAAACTAAGTAAGCTATCTTCAAGTATACTTATTTAAAGACCATTAGAATTAATTAGTCTTACTGAATTAAACTTAAGCTGATATCGGAAATCTCATCTTAAAGTATGATGTTTTGAGTTATTTTATTAGCAGATATCGAAGGACATCTTCTTTGCTGTCCGCAAGTCACTCAAAAATCTAAATGCAGTGGATACGAGTCAATAAGTTTTGGTATTTGAAAGGATGCAACAATCATCCTAATGAATTAGTATTTTTAGAACTGTATTGACATTTCATGCTATTTACGTTATTAGTGTTATTACACTACAAATATCATTTTTATGTTTGGTATCGGTAAAAATAAAAATGAATAGAAAATTTTCCATTTCCGAAAGATCTTTTCGACCGATACGATAACTTAATATGGTCCTCAAAATAGCCATTGTTTTTTTTCGTTATAAAAGTTAGAGATATCAATTGTGTTTTATTAATCACTTATATTTACTTCAATTTCAGTGACAGCGTGATAATCGACGATGCTTACCAGCTGTACGGGGTGAATGCGCCCAGGCCAATGCCTCGCCCGCCGTATGACGCCAGGTAACTTGTCCTCAGAAGAGGACCAGCATTGTTGAACACGGGGCAGTCAAGCGTGATCTTCAGATCATGAGATATAAGGCAAATCACGAGGACTCATAAGGTCTACTCGAAGCCTACTGCTTATTTTTGCAACAGGGTCGTATTCAGAAAAGATCTTTCTGTATTTTACCACCGTCATCTTAATATGAGCTGATTTCTTCGAAGCCTTTTACTGATTGCCCCTAGATGATGGTAATCAAATTCTTGTAGATAACGATTTAAAATGTCAATGTTAACTTATTTTAAAAAAACCTTCAACGCTGTGCTGTATTGTGGCCACAATATCAACGTAGGGAACGCTTAGCGAATATTGGAGCTGTGCGAGTAATCGTGAGTCACTAATTAACATTTTACCAGATTTCTCAAGGCATGTAGTGACTTGTAGTAGGTAAGTATCCAGAATATCTTGTTCCCCAAAAACTAGCTTTGCTTACCAATGGATCGTCTGGTCACTCATGATGTTACAGGCTGAACGTGCAGGTGGATGACATTAACCGGCTTCGGGTGGATAAAATGGAGCGCCAGCTAGCCAACCTCACCGGGCTGGTGGCGAAGGCTCTGCAAGTGCCCGGCACTGGGCCGTCTGCCGCCCCTCGTCAGGAGTTCCCCGCTGCTTTCGTGCGACCAGCTTCTCAGGGTATGTCTAATCGTGCAACTTTCAAAGCTAAGTGAAGAAACTACAACTGAAACTTGACTAAGCAGCTTAACTCCAGAGTCTGGACTACTATCGAAAGCTATCGCGTCGAATTTTTAAAGGTGAAGGATTTTTTATCTAATGACAAGTTCTCACATGTGCCCTTACTGAGCCGGATATCGGTAAAGACCTTAAAGCTAACGCCACCTACGTACCGGCCATATCCGGCAACATTTGAATAAAAAGGTTGTTGTAGATTGGTTTAGGGTTATCAAGATGCAAAATCCCATTTTGAATGATAGCGTAAATAGGCGCGGCACTTTCAGCTTGAAAGTTTTGTACAAACTTGGATCTTAATTTCTTTAAAAGGAGCTCGAAATCTTCTTGCCAATTCTAAAATTTCTTTCTACTCGTGATAAGACTGAAGGCTAAGTTGTTTTTCCTTGAGCCATAACCAATCTGGTTGTGGCATGTGTGTGAATTGATTCTCTCGTCCACTGTTGGACGGAGAAACCGGCTCTAGTCGTGTCGAGCACCTGGGCAGCCTAGTGTAGTCACCACACAAACGAGACTCCAGTACACATTGCAGTTCAAACTTGGTTTGCTGCAATGACGGTTTCGTCACCAAACACTTGACCTAGTACGAAAGTTAAACTCTCCCCTTACCCGGCGCTAAACGAATTGGATATTTATGTCTCTTGATTAATATTTATAATTACTATTTAATTCGTATCCGTGATTTAATACTACGCCAAACGGTCAAGTAACTACAAATAAGCCACTTATAAAACCTATCGGTACCTTTTTACGTTAATATTGTTTAAAAAAAAATGCATGCCTAAGGCCTCAATGCGAGCCGATTTTCAGAAGAAGGCCTCGGAAGTCGCCGGACTATTACGGAAGGCTCGATTCGTTAATATAACTTTTCCACTCAGATGCCGCACGATTCGCCAGCAACGAGAGACCCCCTAAATTAGGGAGGGACAGATTTCGTAAGTGTAAACAAAACGCGGTAAATTCGCGCAGATGCATTGCTAATGTTGAAACTGACTTCAACATTTAACAGAAAGATATAAAAAAATAATAAAATAACAGAAGGATGATCATGAGACATCATTATTGATGTTTTTCTAAAGTTATAAGGTGTTTATGCTAAGACGTTGAAAGGAAACCGTCTGGGCATTTGACATGAACTTAAACGACCCATTGCTGTGTGGAAAACCAAAACCGCAAATTGTGCGTTCCGCCACATTCAATTATGCGAGAAACTTCTGGGAGCTTCCGTGCGTTGTGGTGTTAGGTGTAGAAAGTATCACTTTCACTCTGGCACCGGTGACAAGCCACAAGCTGAGACAATATTGGAGCATCCACGATGACATTCGCAATGCACCCCGCCCCCTTCACCCTTATCATGCCAACGCTTGCTTGCTGGATCGAGCGATTTTTCCTAATTTCAGCTTCTTACAACCAATTCGGTTTTGAGTCTTTTTTATCATGATCTGCAACTAATGTTTTCTAATATTTACGCGAACACTGTACATCGAAATAAAACAACTTTACGGATTCTACTCGCGGTTTTGTATTTTCTTTCATTTTCTTACCCGATGTTTCGATTACTTTACAGCAGCCGTGATCACGGGATGACAAAAATGTTATATGTCACAGATCAATACTTTTTTTTGCCACCACCAGACCACCGAGCTCGTAAAGAGATACAGTTAAAAGTTAAATCTTTACGTGTCCTATCTAATACCATCGTGTGCCAAGCCTCCAACTCTGTGATGAGGACCACCTACATGCTGAGGACCAGCATGTCCAGCGTTTGCTGGGTGGAAACAAGCTCAAAGCAGTGTGGTGTCACAGAAAACGAGTGAAACCAGCCACAGTTGAGCGTTAGCCTGCTGAATTGCCATATTTGAAGGGTGTCACTGACAAGATTGGGAACATCTTGAATCGTGCTTCTATTAAGGTTCGCTACTAGGGTCGGCCGGAGAGAAAATCTGTCAAATTTGAAAGCGATCGTGACAGCTATGGTCACACAGTGGTTGGGCCGTGCAATCCGTGCATAAATGCAATGCATAAATCCGGACGACCGTCTTGGTGTAATTGTTTAGAAGTCAGCTACTACACCAAAGGTCGCGGGTTCGATCCCCGCACAGTACAAACATTTGTGTGCATGAACATGTCTGTTTGTATTGGTCTGGGTGTTTCCTATGTATAATAAGTATGTATTTACAAAAGAAAAAGTATCTGAGTATGTTTATCCGTTGTCTAGTATCCCATAAAAACGGAGTATAATTAACTCACTTGGGGCTAGATGGCGCTGTGTGGAATAATGTCCAGGGATATTTATTTATTTATTATTATTATAAATCGCGGCATGATAATCATTTGATGCGTTCACCAAAGATATTTTTATTTCGCCACCCAATATATTTCAGGATATAGGGCAAACAAAAGAAACTAACCAAAAATTTTATTTTATTAAACATACTAACAAGCGGTTTTGCCAATTATTTTTTTACACAATTATTTGCAATCTATTCTCGTGACCTCGTTATTTGCACAATGTTATATCTGGTACTTGGCGATTCCATCGAGATTTAGTTGTAACTTGGTTTATCCGTTCGATCATCATCAACACAAAATATTTCTTACATCCAATGCATATGATATAGCAATACACGGAGCCATTTCTAGTAACATGCAGAAGAACCCACTAATTAATTGGTCTTACTTGTAATGAAAAGCTGCAAGAAGCATTAAACGGAGCTATCTTGTTACTAACTAAAACGAGGAATTTAACAGTTGTCAACAGTTGAGACACTTTTAGTGGATAATTTATTTTAGATAATAACACTTGAGTAATACCTTTAGTCTCCTGTAGAGGCCATCGCGCTGAATTTAATACAGAATCCACCGTGATCTTCATCTTACTGGAATTGATCTACGAGTAGAGCATAGTATGAAAGGAAGTCACCCTCCGCGTTTTTCTGTCTGTTTTTACATAAGCTTTCACTATCTAAATGATAGTTGATGCTAATTATATTTTCTAGAACGTTTGTGTGTATAGTTCATTCAAATTACTACAGGGAAAAGCTGTGTGCAAATAGCCAGTTAGAGATAAAAATGCTTGCACTGCCATTTTTCCATGGCTGACGTAAATATGATAATTCATATTTATATCAAAGTTCTATCTGATCCATTTTTTTTTTAATTTAAAACGGGTTTGCGTTTGACCTCAGTCTTGCCAGCCACGCTTACCCAAAAAATGCCTATTCACTCTTGCCTTGAAGACACCAAGGTTGTATGTATCCGGAAACACAGGCGCAGGGAGGGCGTTCCACTCCTTAGCGGTGCGGACCAGAAAGGAAGCACCAAACCGCTTAGTTCGGACCGCTGGAAAGTCGACCACATGGAGATGAAAGCCCTCGCGGCGTCTTGTGGTCCGGTGGTAGAAAGTAGAGGGTGGTATCAGGTCATGAAGTTCTTGCACACACTCTCCGAAATACACTTTATAAAAAACCGATAGACAGGCAACTCTACGCCGATGCTCCAAACTCGAGTTTGGTTCCAACGAGCGTCTCGTCACCTATCAGTCTCCTGGCTCTTCGGTCTACTGAGTCCAGTGCATCCAGCTGATACTTGGCAGAGCCATCCCAGAGGTGGCAGAAGTACTCCATACACAACCGAATTTGTGCTTGGTACAATTGTAAAAGCTGTTCCGGTGTGAAGTGTGTTTCCATTTCGAATAACTTGTCATTATGTTCTATTGCAATAACTATTTCTGTTTCGTATAAGCAAACGCAAACTTTAATTTTTTTTGCTCGAGATCTCCATCCTAATTACTATGGAACGAGTGAAGTTTCTTTGACAGCCGTCTGCGCAGTCCCGCAAGTCAGTCTTCCACATGACGCCGGGTGAGTGCACGTCACTGCGTAAAGAATAGGAAAATGAAATGGCAACTAGTACGAAATTGTCAAACCCAAGAGAGCTTTTAATCAAGTGTACTTATAAATATAAACCTGCCATATAACTCTCATGGTGAATCATGATAAAATCATACGTTTGATAAATTATGCATAATGCATATGAACAAACAGTACGGAGGAAAAAAATAAAGTTGTACTATTTTCAACAAAAGACCCTATGTGCGCCTATTTCGTGTAAATTATCCGCGTAATTATAAATGTCATTTTCGTCGAAAGCGACGTGCGCTCACCTTGGGGACATGGGGGGGAGTGAGCTGCGACGGTGCGCGGACAGCTATCAAAGAAACTTCACTCACTCCATAGTAATTTGTATGGAGATTTCAAGCGAAAAATTCGGAATGTTTGGGAATTTTTTGCACAAAACTGAAATAAAGCAATGAAAAACAACTGATTGGCAATGCTTCTTTGATATCTGATCTTTACACGTTATTTAAAACACGTAAGTTGTTAGTTTATATGATGCCTAAACTTTTGAAATACGGGAGTGCGTTTTGCACGTTTTTAGCGATATTCTGATTTTTTTTCACATTAATCTAGTAAGTTGATCCATATACTGGAAGTTTGAGCTGATTGTGCAACTCTTTGACTACTATGACGATTTTTTTCGTGCCTCATACTTCATATTTTCTATATAAAACTTTAGTTTTCCCGAGAGCCGTTTTCCTGGTATCGCGCCTTAAAACTTTATACAAGCCGCCGAAGAAGATTAATCAATTTTTTGAGGCCTGTTAAGTGTTATATTCCTCTTCAAGCAGCAGGTATATATAACTGTGGGCTCTCGTATATAGGTCAAACCAAGAGAATGGGACACTTGTTAAAGAACACATAGGTGAAAAAAGAAGATCTACAAAATCAGCAATTTGTGAACATGCTCTCAATAGGACACGCGGTTTATCGAATCGTATGTAATGGTTACATACGTTTCGATAAACCGCGTGTCCTTGCTAGGGATAAATTTCAATCAAAGCAGGTAGTAGATTACCACCGGATGGTTGGGATTCTGAAACACAGAATCAATCCCAGAGTGCAGCACGATACTGTTAAGTAGTCGAAACGCCGGGTTAGAAAATGAATGAAAATATAAAACCGCGAGTAGAATCTGTAAAGTTGTTTTATTTCGATGACCTGCAACTATCATATCTGTATGAGAAACCACGCCATTTTTATTCGTCAGTAGGAATCATCTTACATTTCGCGCAAGCCACATTGTACAAAGTTGCCATTTGAGCTATTTTATTTTTTTGTCATTTAATCATGAGGCATTCAGAAAGGCTTCCTAAAACTAGTCAGCATTGCTGAAGTACTGAAGTAGTTGAGAAATTTCATACCTGAATCATCTAGATTCTCGTAACAACACCTAGTTAGATTAACTTGAATAACAGTAGAAACATTGATAATTGAAATGCATTATTAAAAAATACTTATAATCACCGTAGCCCTACGACTGTCATGATATACCTACATTAACAATGTTGGTGATTCGGTTACCTTAACATTATACCTTTCTTCTTAATTCTTATGGAGTAATGAATTTCTTGTCTTGAAGTGATTTTTTTTACTGGCACAGTTTGCAATGGAATTTCACACTTTTTATACTGAATAACTATTTGGATGCATTTGTTTTGGCATCGTCAACTTGTCTTGTTCAATTTTGATCTCCACTTTCGTCTGTCCACAATTCGCAAAAATAGTAACACCAAGATTTTTCTTAATCACAAATCGTTGAGCAAATATTTTGGGCACTTTTTGAATCTCGCCGGCACCTCTAACCACACAACTGCCGATGTTTCCTTTGTCGTATTGTACAGATATCGTGACGTCCTCGTAGTTTTGCATTTATTGCGCTCCAGTTCCATTAAAATTTAGTAAATTATTGATTAAGAAAATTTATTATTTCAGAGAAATCAGTGTCCTTTGAAAAATCCGTATCATTTAGCGATGATCCGCCAGACATGAACTCCCCCAAACAACATTCGCCTCAACACTCAGGTATGCATATAAATTGATTCTAACTAAAATTGTAATCTGATTGCAAATATTAAAGTGCAACCCCCATGTATGATGTATGATAGTATCCGTAAAATATTTAACAATCAGATATTTAGTATCGGTAAAGGTTCTTCTACGTTAAATATTAATAGTCATAGTAATTTAGTAATAAATTAACAAGCTCACGTATATATACCGTGTAACGATGATTTCTTATACGGATATACAGAGCAAAGATTAGTAAAGATAATGTCTATACTACTAGTACCCCATTTTAGACAGTATTATTGTTTAATTATCCTGCATTTTATTTTTGAGAGTAAATTTTGTTATTTTGAAAAATGAATGTTGTAATAATCCCAGTTCCATGATCGATTGCCCAAAAGTAAAAAAAATGTAAGAGCCGACTCCCTCCCTGTATAATACCTACCCATACATTAAAGTCAACATTCATATCTCCGCCTCAACATTGAATTATTAATTAGTTCCATTTCATATTATGTTGAAAAATAGTTGACATTATCTTGTGATACATAAAAGTACTATGCGTTTCAAATTTACCTTACCATCTCGTCGGGCTGAAGTTGTGGTTAGCTAACTGACATCAGCTGGCTGAAGATCATGATCGTCATTTCTTTTTTCTTTTGGTAATTTCTTCCCCAGAATTAACAAAATTAGTTTGAAACGCATAGTAGTTTATTACGTCTTCTTCCGAGAGTTAAATGATTTGCCTGAGACGATGAGTACCTCGCATCATTCAACTCTCGGAACTCAGAATACCCTTCCTTTGATCTGTCTGTCTGGCCACTATCGTAGTTATTGCCATAACCATGTTCATAATTCTTGTATTTGATTTCTTTCCGCTTACTTCTTTGCCATAACAAGCTGATACAAAACCAACCAAACCGGCAATCAAATCATCAACTTTGCCGCGGACGTCGTCGCAAGGTAACTCTTTGTTATCAATTGATTTTGGTGTAATGTAGGGTCTGTGTTCCACTGACGGACGGAAGCTTACTCACTTGTAATGCTCGTTAATAATGCAATAAATGTGGATGTGATAGGTGCTTCGGTATGATCTTAACCACTATGTGGGGTGTCCTCTTAACTGTCCAAATTCTTGCGTGAATGTGGTATAACAAATATGAATGTGCAAAAAGAATTGAACAATCTAAATTTGAGCTTGGGAACCGCTGAAATACTGCTTGCAATATTAACGATTGTGAATAAATAGTAAAGCTTGTCAGAGCAGCTTGAACTTCGACTAGGTAGAATTGACAAGATTGGAGGTGTTGTTGATTAAATTTTGTATTATTAAATTGCAGAACGCGATCGTATGAAGCCCGCTCCGCCGCCGAAGCCGGCTGGCTTGGTTGGTCAGCAGATGACGATGGTAACTCAGAGGACGTACACCATTGAGGTGACGCCTGAATTCTTCAACCAACTCCGCCTGTTGCAGAAGCAAAGCCGTGACTTGAGGATCGAGGTGGGTGGTGACTTTCACACAGACGTTGTTTTTGCCAGTTTAGCGAATGTTTTTAATGCTTTCCGCGAAATAGCTGCACCAGCGAATGCCCAGGTGTAATAGTCGGGAGGGTTTGGTTCTACAGCTTTAACTGGAGACTGATTTGATTCACAGACTCGCAATTTGCGCCGGTCTACATTGTCCCACGCCGTTCAGATGAGGCAGATGATGGCTGATACCATTGTCAAAATAGGTGAAATTGCTGCGAACTTCTGCATGCAAGATGCTGATTCGGTATGTAACCTTCTTTCACATCTCTTTTCTTGAATAAGGCGAACCATTGAACTGATGAATGTCTCTTGTCGTTTGGCACTTTGCTGCTTGAAAGTCACTTTTGGGTTACTCAGGTATTTGAATGTATCATTTAAGCAGCTGGCTCGTGAGGAAGACGCCTACCGCCAGGATATGCTGCTTCTCGAAAATGATCTCTACGAGCTTGAAGCTACGGTAGAACGCCTTCGTGGCCAAGCGGCTAATAGGTAATAATCAACTCTATGCCGTCTACTTTGGATACGTTCTTGTGTAAAGAGCCATAATATTTCAAACTCCTATTACTGTACTAGGGAGACGCGCGTGAACATGTCGGACGTGGAGCGCATCGCGATGGTGCTCTCCAAGAGCAGCAAGACTGTGGCGGACTGGAAGCTGAAGTTCCCGATCCTGCAGGAGACCATGAAGGTGAAGCTGGCCGCGGAAATGGAGAAGGTAATACTTCTGGTTTCTTAAACATGTTTTCATTTGATGATGATTTAATATTCCACGTATTAAAAAAGCTCACAGATCAGATCAGTTACAGATTCGGTAGCGATTCAGAACCCAGTAATCGACGAATTCGGATTTTTAATTTAAAGCGCTTTATTTTTTAACCGACTTCAAAAAAGGAGGAGGTTATTCATAATGTAAATCCAATGGCATCTTGTTTTTTGTGAAAACAGGCACCAGACACATAAGAAATTTACTAAGTCGTACGATGACGTGGTTCTAAATCTTACTTTGGGACCATGGTAAGGTTTGTGAGGTTGTTTTACTTATTGTTCTTATTTCCTTTCCCTTCAGATGGTCCGCAGGGAGAAGATGCTGGAGGAAGAGCCGGAACGTCTCGAGCTTGCTCTGCGCCGCTGCAAGAAACTCACGGGAACCTTGGTCACTCTGAAACGGTAAATATGCATACCATTGCTTCTAACTTACCTTTCTCCCAAAATCTCCAAAATATCTAACTGACATATTCTGACCAAATACACTGCTCAAAAGTGTCTAGGGATATCTCAAGCATTTTCATACAAAGTATAGCTTTTTGGGGAGGCTTTAAAAATTAAAATATTTATACCAACGTAGAAATTTTTAAAACACAGATACTTCTATATCTGCCCTTTCAGATTGTATAAAGAAATTCATTGTATTAGCATTATTGTACAATCGTAAGGACGTTAAAAAAAGACACATTTTTCCGTTAAAAGGTGTCAAAATTTTAGCAAATCCAAACGTTTTTTTTTTTTGTAATATTCTTAACCTTCATCTTACGCCTCTGTCCTCGCGTTATTCTAAGATACCGCTCAACTTGTAAACAAACTTAACTTTATGAAATATTTGAAAAATGATATCCCTTTGATCCCTAGACAGTTTTGATGTGTGTATTATAGCTCTGAAGAGGTCCACTCGGCAACTTGACGAAGTACCGTTTTGGGCGACCTTTATTATGGTAGCAAACGATTTAGTGGGTCACCTGGTGGGAAGCAACCTCTGTCCATGGAAAACCGTAGATACGTTGTGCGCTTTTGAAAAAAGGAATACGTGTTTTATTGAAAGCCCTGAGTTATACTTTCTTTTGATACCAATATGATGTGCATTCCAGCCTCGCCTGCGTCCAAGAGCAGCGCCTCCCACTGGCGGACGGTCGCAGCTCTCCTAGCTCCTCTCAGAGCTCAACCACGTTCACCCCCGGTCCCTCCTCCGAGGAGTTCAACTCCGACAGCACTAGCCATATCCCCCCACCAACCCAGCATAACAAGGTAAAGACTCTTATTGTAATCCTAACATCGAACATGTTCTCATCTTTAATAAGGAAAAATTAAAAGCGAAAACTTTTGTCTAAATTGTGAAAGCAGTTTCGCACATAATCTTCAGCATATACTTGATTTGGACAAAACATTGCATTTGGATTAATAGTAGCCATAAAAGGTACTCGCCGCATTTCATTTAAGAATTTGTTACATTTTTCATTTTTTATAAAGAGTCTGCGTCAACTGAGAGGTCCCATTATAGATGTTTATATTAGCAGAGTGCGTAACTTGTCATTTTTCTAAACCTTATTTACATTCATAGCTTAGTTTTCGGGTTCTTTCGCTGAGCAGGTAGCTCTCTCTCAACTCTAAAATCTGCTGAGCTGAGATTAAAGAAGAAGATTTAATTGTTAAAATAACTTAAACTCAGCCTTTGTTCGCCGCGTATGACATTTTAGCAGTAGGTATCTCGTTTAATTTCGGGTAGAATGACTTTTTCCTAAAATATAAACTTCTTTGTTAGCCAATCGCGGTGGGCGAACAACAATGAAAACGGCAATCATTGTTCATACCGGAATAGTGGCCCATATTACTGAGTTATTTAGAAAAAAAACACGTAAATAATAATGTAGGTAGGTAATATACCTATCAATACTCAGTTTACACACATGTGGCTCAATTAAATATTATGTAGGCCTTTGCCCTGCAGTGGGACGGAACGGGCTGATATAGATTTAGTGCCGCCTAGCCTGGATCATCTGTTGGGACCTTTGAGCTGACGCACATAATATAACATTAAACTGATATCTGCTGACGAAGAAAAAGTTTCCGTTAAACGTAGAATCCTTCTTCTTAACATTAATGCAAGATCATTTACATAAAATTAGGATAAACTATATTCTACCCTTCTACTAACTATTGTATTAAGGTATCTGATACTTTACTGATCCCTTTATTTACAGAAATATAATGCGGACGTCCCCATTTAGGATTATCTCATACTATTATACTATAACTGTATTCACTTAACAATTGCAGGTTTGCCAAAGGTTTAAAATTTGCATTTTTTTCCATCACTTCGATTTATTTGCGAAGTGTCTGTAGAGTTCGTTTGTTATTATTTGCTCCCCGAATACTCCCCATTAGCTTATTAGGTAGTGTTATGACCCTTGAACTTAGTGAATTTATTTTCTTGGCTTCCCTGACACTTTAGCATGTGCCCTCATACTATATCTCCACTGACAGCATGAAGGATAATGCATTGATTTTAAGGTAGTCTAACAATAACCTAACAATCACCATATCATTAGTTTTTGATCGCTTTTTGATATCATTTCAATCGTTTCAACCAATTTCAACCTATTTTTTACCCAATAGACCTGTGTATGTTTGTTTTTGAAATCCAGTTTGTATTTGTAGTATGTATTCTGAGTGTTACCATGAACCGAATTGGCTTCAAAATTTTACAAGCGTACTAACGAAGTGCATAATGTTTTGTTAGTACGCTGCACTTTATGAACAAAATTGGCATATTTACAAAATTCTAAATTATACTCCCGAGACGTCACATTCTGTCTGGTCAAGAAAACTTATGGAAATCAATTTTTACATAAAAGTAAAAATTGACGTTGCACTTTCGATAGAGTGGGGCTGAAGTGAATTAATTCTGAAATTAATGTTTCTATGCTGCAGACTGATTGTCAACACTACAACGGCCCCTGAACGGATTCTAAGGGAAGTTCTATTTTGACCTTCTGTGAAAAAATGGTATTTTCAAATGCAAATGAGGGAGAATAATTATTCACAGTGAAGGAAATAGACGATTGAAGTGTGCGTGCTCACCTGAAAGATATTCTGATGATGATGATGATTCTGATGATGCGATGATATGATTGTCTGGCTGGATTCCGCGACACAAGTTTTATGCTTAGTGCAGAAACCGTGCAGATATAAGAACCATTTTAGACGTCATTTTGGAAATAAACATTTATTATTATTATTAGAAATGGTGTTTGTGAGTTTCTCTAGGCAAATAAATATATTTTATTTAAAAAGGCGATGTTAGCTTATATGAAATGCTTCTTCAAAGCAACTTGTTACCTTAATTGTATCGTACACTGAGAAAACCATAACATGACCTCAGTCCAATAAAACTAATTAAAATAATCAGGCTCAGCAGACAGAGTGTGACGAAATTCGAAACAGAATACAACATGAATTTAAAATTCTTTTGCACATAATATCCCTGCAACCAATGCACATTCCGTAAACGTTGCATTTTTAATCCTTGCTTCAGGAAAACAATGCCAATTTTAATAAGTATTCAACCATCAACCAGATTTTAGTTTAGATGAATGGACCTGCCACCACTGTTCGCCCGTTGTTGGTCGTGTACTTTGGGTTTGTGCGCCACAGATGAGTTACAGAGATGTTTCGCCCTGATGTAGTCCTGTGAATTGTATTCAGTGACGTCACATTTTAATCAATGTTTTTAATACCTATTGTCTTGTCCTGGGCTGTATTCGGAATCAAAGTAGGTACTAGATGGTTAAAAATGACAGTATGACTACTAAATGTGTAAATTTGATTCATGTCTCTCTGTCAGCCATCTAGCGAACCAAAGCACTTGAGACTGGTCTCGAACCCAGATACTCTTCCGGCATACTTATAATTATTATGTTATGTCATTTAATTAGAGTTGTTTTAACGGTTTTCATAATTGTTTCCGTGGTCGTTCCCGTCAGTTCGCCTGGAGAAAGAGCAATTACTTCAGAGAGGCGATAGTTATAAATGAGTAATAAATATATTCATAATATATTCATAATTATTCATAAATACGTTAATATATTTATTTTGATACTTTCAATCACATTTTTACTTTTTTTATATACTTTTCCTTTCGATACGTCCATCTCTTGTTTTTATTACCACGAGTTTTGCTGTTTTCGTAGGCATGTTGATGCACATATGAGTACACGATGCTTTAGCAATATTGTAAAACATATGCTTTGGTACAACTAAATTATTTAACGATTGGATAAACTTATAAGAACTTTTCCAAATTTTTTCCAGTACAGACAGTATTGAAAGAATCGGTACGCATGCTTACCTACATTCTTAAATTTACTTTGAATGCTTAGGTACTTGTCGTGATTGATGAATCTTGTATCTTAAGACCTGTAGCTACTAGTTGCTACTATCTTCTTTCCATAAATATTATACCCCTTTTAACTAAATAAAACAATATCATACAATACATCTTTCAAGATTCTTAAGACTAGCCAATGGAGTTTTCTTTAAATCTATCAACACTGTAAGATATTTAGAATGCATGTTGGATAAAAACATTCTAAAACAAGTAAGCATTGGTCATAATGGAGTTGATCTATTTCAATAAATGATTTATAATTTATTAATCTTATCATTCTTATTAATACTGGATTTTTTCACATTAGACCACAACTCGACCGTAACACTATGGCAGCTGGTATCATATTATGCCAACCAATGATATTTAAAAAGATGTACTATATAGGTTATGCCAGTACCGATGTGAAGTCAAAAACTTGTTCACCGCGTACGTACCTATAATTTGACTGTGTCGTAAAGTGTGAACAGGATAGTATGATTATTTAATAGACCGTAAACGAGACAGATACATGTTGCGCAGTATCGTCTCAAACTATCAACACTGTCAATGCTTTGCTCGGATGTAATAACAATTTTGATTTAGGGTTGTAATAACTCTGATTTTTCCAGCACAAGTAACCTATTTACCTCTTTTTATTATAATATTATCATTGATGCCAGCAGTTTGAAAATACATTTCCAAATAGTTACGCTCGATGTGTGGCCAAGTGCACGTTTTATTTTATCGTCATGATGATAATGAAATTGTAGTTTTTTACTTGAACTTAACAGCATGTCGTTTCGATAGTTGCTTCGTAATGGTTTGCATTGCCTGTTTTTTATTTTTGTTGCAGCGCGTTCTCAGTGTCAAGACCCAACAAGCTAGAACCTCTGGAATGAATGACATGCATTAACTCCTGGTTTTTCTTCGTCTTCTGGTATTCTCACTTCAACTTATCCAGTGATTTCCACCCTGATCACCCACACTAACATCGGTGTCTATTTTCATCGGCTCACACACACACGCACGCACTAAATGTCCATACCACAACCAAAGTATGAAAGATATAAGATCGCGCATAGACATTAAACCTTTTACCCTATAATGGCTGATCATGATAACTATGTTTAAGTAAGTTTGTTAACTAACCAAGGCATCCAGACGCACAGGTAAATTCCGTTTTTAAATTTCTACCGCTTGTAAACTATCTTTATCTTGAATTATCAGCACTTACACTAAGTAACGAGTGAAATGTGTATATTTGACTGGTAATTCGCAATCCACTTTAGCTTTCACTAGATTTGGTAGTTGTTATAAATTTATGTCACTCCGACATTAGCTTCTTTTATTCAGTAGCCAGTTGTTGAAATTAATTCATTATTACTTAATTATATACACACACTTTTTTTGAAATTTTTGACTAATGGCAAAATCATCACAATTGTTAAGAGTGAAGTTGTTTAATGTTTAAACTATTTTTATGCATTTTATAAATCACAAAATTTCAATTTGTTATATTACATCTTTCATATCACATTCGATCAAGCGTATTTACGTAATGTTCGTATATATCCGTTGTTATTATTTCTTCGTCTGACCGCCTTAGCCGAACTAAACACCATTTTTCGGTAACACGAATCTTAAGCCGAAAAGAATACCACACTTCATCCTTTATTTCTGTCGTGGAATAAACAATTTACCACAATTGTCTATATAAAATACTGAGTGTAAATATTATGTCACCTTTTAAAATATAACATGTTATGAAAGTAACTAAACTACGAAATATTCCACCACAAAAATAACCTGCCTATCATTCCTATTTATTCTTTTTTGAATGATTGTTAAGACATTTAGTTTTATGAATCATTGTGACTTAATAAGTGTTCTTAATGGAATCTTCTTTGAATGTGTGTTTTTCAATGTTTCTCGTTTTATTAAGTGTTTTAAATTAAATAAACGTGGTTTCGAAAGTAATTTGCCGAAGAACCAAAATGCATTCGGATTTCGCAACCACGTTTGTAATTTTGCGTTCCCGGGCACAGCTAGAAGTGCATGGAATGGTGCGCAGGGTTCCGTCGGATGCGTCGGTCGAGGGGCGGCCAGGGGAGCAGCGGACGTGCGGCCAGAGAACGCCCTCGACGCGTTACTAGACGAGCTGCAAACGTTCGCGAAGCCGGCGGAGCGCGCGCGGGGCGACCGCGACGCCCCCTTGCGGCGGCTGCACTCGTATCCTAGCGGCAGCGACACCGACGCCTCTCCGCCGGTCCGCGCCCGCGGCCAACACCCCCCCAAGCCGCCAGTCCCAGAGCGCCACCCCGAACTCCTCGCCATGGCTGCACGCCGAGCGCCGCCGCCTCCCCCGCCCCGGACCACCTCCCGCTCCCCCCTCGCTTCACCCACCTCGCCGAACTCTCCGCCTCGCTCCGACGACAACGATGAGAAATCCGTCGCCCGCCAAGCTCTCCTCGAACAGCGCCACCAGGAACTCCTCAAGAAGCAAAGAGCGCTCCAAGAACAATACGCTCGCCTGCAAATGATACAGCGCAGCGGGCCCACCTTACCACCGAACGCTCAGCCTGACCTCAAGAAGACCGGCAGCGAATCTAACCTCCTCACCAAAATGAACCTAAACCTTGCGCCCGTGGCCGTCTCCGGCAGCATGACGCACCTAGCAGGCGACAGCGCGCCCTCTGACGACTCGCCTGAGTACCCCGAGAAACCTATTAACTCCAACCCTTCCGAATCGGTCGCCACAACTAACAAAGTTTACGAGACTGACATTCTGTGACCTAGCCCTATATCTGTTTAAGTTATTGACATGACCTAAAGCTATAGGCTAAGGGCTAGTGCAAAAGTGTTGGCGTCTCGTAATCTTCTTAATCACTGGGGCAAGTATGAATGCTTTGATGCCACTCTAATTATTCGTGCTTGCCCCACTGTGCTCGAATGTAGCTGCATTCCCAATCCCCCTCCCCGTCCAAGAATCAAAAAGACCACGTCTGCTAAATAAAACTGATTATGTTCAGCAAAATATTGTTTTGTCCCCACGATTCTTACGTGATTTTCCCATCACCAGAATCTATAACTAAGACCAGTTTTAGAGTCATATTGAAAATCAGCGCTGAACTTCCGGTTCATCTGTGACTAAGAGTACCTACTCAGTCGAAAAAGTTCGATCGACGATTCTCAATTACTATCAAATATGTACCCATCTAAAACATGTTCATTGCGTTTATCAACACGACTTTGAAGTTGAGTCAGGTATAGCTTAAAATGTCATAAATGTGTAGTATATAAAAAACAAAATAACTGTCATCCGTTTTAAAAAATATCACACTCATTGCTACTGTAGTATAAAGTCGTGTCAATATTGGCATAATGTCGTAAGTCTACGTTCGACCTTAAAATTATGTATTTCGAGAGGTTTGAGCCTGTTTATTATATGTGAATCTTCCGCCGACCCGTTTTGTACATAGGTCACTAAGTAAGGCATACTTCTACTTGTAACCTAGATCCTAAAATTTCTACTACCTATACCAAGTAATCTGTATTATAAGTATTTTATTGACATGTGCCAAAGCATTGGTTTGTATGTTTGGTATGAGTATCTTATTCCCTTAGAATTGTGCGTTTCACTTAAAACTGTTGGTTTGCTAAACAATCCCCTCGATTCTAAGTTCGGTAAGCAAAACAGATTGTACAACGAAAACTGAGTTGTATGACTTTGGAAATTCTAACGGAAATTCTTCTATAGTAAACTATTTAATATTTTTGACGGCTCGTTTTAACGAATATTTAATGAAAAATCGTCTGTGATAAGAAAAAGTTACCTAGTTAAAATGCGTAAGAATTGAATTCGTATTTTTTCTCTACAGTATAAATCTTTGTATGCCATTACTTTATATTACGTTCCCCTAATTACCCTGCCCCACCACTAGGTTCATTTCCGCACTGTGTCACTTAATGACATTATGAAATATTGATAAAATAAGTAGGATTAGGAGTCTGTTACACGCCCAAGCTTACACTATAGTGTAACGTCAGCAAAACTACATTTATTTTTGTAAAGTTTGAAGCAATTAAATAGATCGTCACTAAAGTAATTGTTAGTATCGTGTTTTTTTGTTAACACAACGGCATGAAGTTAAATTGAAGTGATTTAAAAATTGAGTTGAAAGTTAAATTTGATTCGCGTAATCTCACTTTGGGTGCCATTTCTGAATGTTATTTGATAGTTCAACTGACTAATTCAAAGTTTAAATTATATCAGAAGTACTTTAAGACGCTTTACTGATATATGATGATATTATCATCTAATAACGTGTAACAGGCCCCGTCTAGATGTGTGTACTATATAAAGCATAGCCACGAGCGCTGCGCCGGGTCTGCGGTATGAAGTACGCGGGGCGGGGAAGGAAAATCAAAAACTATTCTTATAAATCATTAAATTGGTAAGTTGCTTGTGTAATGATCTTGGGAATATTTTTTCCATGATGGCTTTGAGTAAAAATAACTACTTGTCATTTGGTTCGCAAAATATCAATATTTCACTGTAATTACTTACGTTTGAATCATATTTTTTTCCACTACTGGATCTGGCTGCACAGAACAATCGTTCCTTCCCCTACGTTCGTACCTAAGAAACAGCGCAGGGCTTATAATTAAAGCACACAGAAACCAATCAGCAAGCTAAATGACGCGCCGAGTTTAATTAATTCCATAACGTTTACGCTGCGTTAAGCGTTGCGTTCAGTCATCCTCAACAGAAGGGCTTAAATTAAAATTGCTTGCCGAATGGTTTCGGCGTGCGACCTATAACATGAATACGTGTAATTAAATGATTAAATGTCGTCGCGTCTACACAAACTCGCTCATAAACCCGTCATAAATATTAGCATAGTTAAATCAAGCACATTATTCATAGAGAAATTTACTTCTAAATGTCAATATAGTAAACACTGAGTGATATTGTTGTAATGAAAAATGAACAGTAACATGAATATTTTTAGACTCACTATTAAAGTGTATAGAGTCTAGATCTTTAGCGATAGAACTGTACCTTATGTGTTATGCCAAGTAAATGTTTGCGATTTTTTCAATGTTTGTTGCAAGTGACACTTAAAATTATCATTATGCACAAATTTTCAAGCACCTAGGGCTAATTTTTGTGAGAATATAGTAAGAGATATACCCACTGCAAAGCCAATATTAGCGAAATGTGTACACCTACGTTTTAATTGTTTCTGCTTTTCGATGCTTGTATCTCTGTACTGGACTATTTTTTAATGTGACCGTAGAGAAATAGTAAGAAGTATATTTTCCCACTATAATATTTAAATAACTATCATGTCGAGTACTCATTAGCAACACTGAGCTACTGCAAATGGTAATTAATATAATATGGAATTGTAACGTTACGTTATGTGCATACCTTCCTTTACTTTAGTTTTTATTTGTAAGTACGGTCGGTCAATATTAAATGCCTTTGATACAAATGTTTTCATATCTGAGTAAGTCTTTTATACTCAGGATGTCATTTCCTTATAACACTGTCTGTTTGTTTTAAGTAATCTTACAGTTTTTATGAATAAACGGATAAATAATTATTATTTTAGGATTTTCCATTCAGTCTCTTTACTAAATATTTACCTTCCGATTAAGATTCCCGCGTGAAGCCAAGACCGAATGTCTTTTTTTGGTTTTCGGATCTTCGGATAAATATTTGTTGACATATAATAATATTGACTGCGGGCTTAATTAAAGAAATCAGTGAAATTCTATTTTTATCAGAACCTGAAGTTAACTGACTTTATCAGTCTTCTTACAAATGCAACATTAGTTCTGTTGTTGGCAGTGGCCTTGTGTTTTATGCTTAGTACAAGCTTATGTAGACTTCCCAGTATACTCATTTACTAGCAGCCGTCTTTTGCATAGGGATGTACAAATATCTGTACAACTTCTCAAAACCACAACTAAACTTCTACCTACTCGTATAAATGTAGAGTCAACAAAATTGTTAAGGAATTTTTGATTAAATTATTTTTGACTATATTGACCGTACTGTACCAAAACTTCGTCACGGCTACCATCTAGTAACCTTAACCAAGTTTAGTTTATGTATTTTTTTAAGAAGAGTTTAAAATGTGATGAAAATGAATGTACTTTTGTGTCTGTAATGATTGATGCCAGAACAGCAATGATCACCAAACAAGAAATAAATTAAAATGTGGTCAAACTTAGTACATACTTAGTTGACTTGATACATTCATTTTCATTTTTAATAACGCCATTTGATTTTAAATCACGTCTGTTCATTCAAGAGAAGATTTTCTAGATTTTTAGTTGTAAATGATTTTTTTTTCTAAATATATGTCTGATACATGAATGTATACATTTATCTGTAGCTTAAATGTCAACTCTATCCATAGGTACATTATCAGATTAAAGTAAATGTTAATACACTATTACTTCTTCTAGATAATAACTACAACAATTCGATATGTTTATGTTAATAGTGCACGGTAAATAAATTCGAATTGTTGCATTACAATTTCGTTATTAGCACAAACGTTTTGTTGGTACTATTTAAATATTTCTTGCGGATGCTGAAGGGTGTTCTACGGCTTGTTGTATGTTAAGTTTTATATACAAAATAAGCAAAAATAAAACGGTGAGGCATAAGTACTTAGTTACTTAAGGGTCATCTCTGGTATAGTGACCCTCACTATCTTACTGAGTATCTTCAATCAATTGCTGATTTATTCGTATGTTTAACGACATTCCACCTAATTCTTTAGGTTCTGCTACGAACAGGCACTACTTACATTTAAAAACACAGTTTTTTCTTACTTAAAGCGTTACTTAATAAGTTAAGTGGCTATTTCTTTGCGGCTGCCCACCCCAAAGTATTCGCCCGTAGGAAAAGGCCTACTCCCCGACGATTGTAGGCAAAAGACATAAGTATGTAAATATGTAATATTCAATTACCATCACCGACATTCTTTGTTCTCCTAATATGGGGTTTGGCATACGAGAAAACAACTTGAAATGAAACTGCAAGCAAGTCCTTGAGATATGCGTTTTACCGAAATTAGGGTGTGAGTGCACATAGAGTAGGACCCCAGATTATGAACCTTAACTGGGTAGCGATTCACAACCGAGTTATCGTACGATCCGGTCATTTTCATTAAGTCGTGTATCTATTTTTGAATATGGGAGGTGTCTGTGTTATTCTCTGATTGAATACTAGATGCCATTGGCTTTAACATACATAAAATTCAAGAGCTTTCGCTGAACAAACGATTGACTAGAACTAAATGAAAGTTACCGAATCGTACGATTACGCGGTTGTGAATCGCTACCCTTAACAGGTGTACTTATCTAACACAATCAACTTTAGAAAAACATTGGCAGGCAGACTTCAACAGAATAATTCATTTTATGTTCAAAAAGTGCCAAATGATAAACAATGAATTTTGCGTTTTCTAAATCTAATTATTTTTTGCATATATATTATATTCTGATGTTTGTGATTGTTTTTAAATATTTACATTATTATTATGCTTTACATAAGTGAAGATTGTTGTTATTTACAAGTTATTAAGTTACTAGATATTTCACATAATCATTTTTAGCTAAAAGCCTTTATATAGTATTAATTTTGTTGTTACTTTATTAAATAATATGTTAAAATTACTATTGTAAATCTTGTTTAATTGTAATAGATCATGTTAATTGCATAAAATAGCTTATTTTAAATGTAAAATTAATAAATAAATATATACACGTCATGTCTGGCTTATTATTTATACTTGCTGAAATTCGTAAGCTACTCGTACTTAGATAGATTTGAGTGCTCAGGTAAAAATATCACCATAACGAAGACGATAGGTAGACTAACTTATTCATTTATTTATTTAGAGGCTTTTTCACACCAAGTGTATGTTTTAATAATTTTGTAAGAAAACAAATATTACACATACAGCCCGGCGCGGCGGGAGTGACAAGTAGCTTTAGGAGGCAGTTCACTGCCCACTAACGCCACCTATAGTTTCTCATTAATTGAGGTTAAATTAAGACTAGCGACCCGCCCCGGCTTTGTACGGGTGCAATGGGATGTTATTATTCATTTAAAGTTCCTCTTTAGTCACTATCTACTAATGGGTTAGTCAGAGACTTCATTCTTTTACAAGTAATGCAATTGGTACCAAACCTTGCCCATTTTGCACGGGACGGCAAGGCAAGGGCAATAAAACTCTTTTAATTTATCATAATTTATTTCAAAAACTTAACATAGAGTAATTATTATGACTGAAAAACTACTGTAAGTATATTTTACGGGTAAAGCTTAAACTGGTTCTGCTGGGTATAAAACTTATCAGCCCTCGAAATAATTCACAAACTTCAATAAAATCAAGATTGAGTTCATCTATGAAGGCATGCTGTCCCGAAAATTCCCCATTAAACGGAGAGTGTCAGCTTTACTTGTAAGAACTGCTAAGCTTTGATTTGCATTTGCGAATTCGGCGGTCCGTCCGTTTCGTTACTTGCCTTACTAGGTACTTCATGCCTTCAGTTTTAGCAATCGTCAATATTGAAGATAATCAAAAATAAAAACTTTTCGTTAAAAAACATGCACTGTCACAACAGTGCGAAGACTGCCGTGTTAGATATACATATGCCTGGTTGCACTTTTTATTCATAGAACTCAGTCAATTTGTTAGAAATCATTTTCAACTTTGTTCACATGACATATGTTTGAAAACCAATGAAGAACGATTTTAACATGGTTAGATCAACCAAACTTAAATATTTCACCCCGAATTCACAAACAATCAACGTTGAGCATCCCTCAGAAGTATAGCTGTCCCTTTCAGTTCTGGTGACATTCTACGGGACAGCATGAGCGTGACGTTGACGTTTGTGAATTCGGGGCTCAGCCGGTTACAGTTCCAACTTTACCCGTAATACAACAACGTAAATACAACATTCGTTGAGTCGATTCACAAGTGGGTAAATATCAGCTTAAATAACTTAATAATAAATCTGCAGTCTCATTGCACTTTGGTTCACTGACGACGGCCTCAGGCATCCGCCGTGTACACCTGGAATTGAAATACAATCTGTTAAAGTCTGGGCGTTGAGAGAATTGAGACAGAGAGGGCATTGACGTCAATGATATAATAAAAAAAAGTAGATAGAGATGTTACTTGTGCCAGGAAAGTGGCACCCGAAACCAGATCTTTTCGTGTACCTGAGCAAAGCATGGACACACAGCGCCGCCTAGCCGCCGCCGCAAAGAAATTAATTATATGCTCGTGTTCGGATATACGGACAACGGATAAACATACTTAGTCGTTGTTTTTGTTTTATTTTAATACGTTTTTAATTTTTATCATTTTTATATTGTATTGTGTCACTAAATAGACTATTTTGCTCTCTTTCTTTCTAAATTAACTAAAAACTGCAAGTTCATAAACGGAGCGAGTGCGTCGTCGCTCACTGGTTAAGCACTTAAAGCTCGGAGCACACGTAAGCACTGTTATCAATACTTTGATATCTCTTGTGATTTATAACTATCGAAATAGCATTATTTATATCGAATGCGCGAGGATTCATTCATTCAGATAACTAGATAGGTAATTTATGACTTATTTTATACGAAGTATGTATATTCTGTATGAAACTCGTCTGTTTAAACATGTATTATGACAGCGGAGCCGTAGAGCGGTTAGCCTTGATTTGATTTGTGCTAAGTATACTTAATTGACGTATAAACAAACACAAAATAAGTGTATTACCACGACATGATATTTTAAAAATGTTCTAGAAATTGCAAGCAATTGTTAATAATAATAATAATAAGGTGGGTGGACCATGGAAGGCCATGCTCCTTCGAAGGCCAACTATAAAAAAGGCATATTTATAGTCACGTGATGACAAATTCCTTACACTCACACAAAGCTTCATTCAAACTCAAGAACACAGACGCGGCGGCGAGTCGCTCGCATTGCTATTTTGTCTGTGCGGTATCTGGCTTCGTAGACTTCGGTCGCCGACGTTAAAATTGTAATTCGTGCGCTCAGCTAAAGATAAGTTTTTATGTGAATAACCGATTATAATCGTATTCTTTTTACTGTAAATTAATTTACATAAGGATTTCTTGTGGTACTAAAGAAATATGTAATAATTTTGCTTCGATTTTAGTTAAAATATCGGTAGTGTTCCTATGAAAGCCAGTGTTTCCTTATAAGGCCAATAAAAAATTTGACGGTTGGCCTTGCTAGGGTACGTGGGCTTTACTAGGATCATTTACCAATGAAAATATGAACACTTAGTTTTTACTTCTAAATACGTAGGTACCGGAATAGTTGAAGCAATGTTCAATGATTATAATTTTATGATTTATCCGGATTATTAAAGTTAGGTTCTTAGGAACATTTTGGCCTTACAAAGAACGGACCCATAAGAAGGCCATTAAAGGTAAAAAATAATAATAATAATTTCATTTTAAACCGCATTGGAAACTTATTTGTTGTCGATATAATACTAATTACTATAATTTTTATATAATTTCCATTATTATATCCCTAGTTATACGATGGTGTTCAAGGAATGTTCGTTGTTTTTTTTTGTAAGATTGTAATGTTTTAGGCATTTCATTTTTCATTTAAATGAAAGAGCTTCATCTGTGGTTTTAGTGAAAGCAGTTATTTTCATTAAAACAATTCTAGTTTTAAGTTGAACGACTTATTTATAATATTGGCCTTGTATGGAGCCTTGTTCCTTACAAGGCCGTTTAGAAGAGCTTTATAAAAGTTAAGTTTAAGAAATAGTGATTACTTATAGAATACAAACAAGTATTTTATTTGATACACAATAAAACAAAGAATTCATTAATGATTAATTTCTCTTATTTATCCAGTAAATGAACAAATAAAAACTGTTTATTCGTTAGAGTGGCCTTCCATGGTCCACCCACCTTATACCCGCAGGGGCGGCTCTTATGAGCTGTTGGTGCGTTACGACACCACGGGTTAACCCGACGTTACCGCAGGGCAGCTTGTGGCGAGCTGTTGGTGTGTAGCGACACCACGGACCCGAGTTCCCCCGAGAGTCGGTCAGGCCCTCCATCTCCGCTTGCCTTCACTGGCCGGCTGGAGTGGACCCCAGCGGGGGCCGCAGGACTCTCACCTCTGGCTTGCCTTAACCGGCCGTCCGGAGTGGGGCGTTAGAGCTGAATGCTCGCAGGGTGGAAGTGAAACATGCCTAAGTCGCGAGTTGGGGAGGTGGGAAACCACCTCGTAGAAAGCGGTGCACACCTCTCGACACCCTGAGCCGCTCACGGCCATGTTGCCGCCTTTGCTGACCGTATGCGTCAGCATGTATAGGTAGCCCATTTAGTGAGCGGCTAGTCACCGTCTGCCAGGAGAGTAAAGATTGAGACAATTTGCATGGCAGACGTCCGTTGTCTCAGGCAATAGACCAGTTAACCATTCCACCGAAAATTCCCCTCCATAGCCTGGCTTTTTGCTTATTTACTATCTGTACAATAGTCCTTGCATTTTTCGGGTGTTTTCTTTGGGTAGATATTCATTATTTATCAAGAGACAAAACCCGGCAGATGTACACATTTCAAATTAGAGTAAATGGTACCAAAAAGCCTCTACGTGTTGGCTTCGGCCCCACGCAAGCTTCAAAGGACCGGGTCCCCATGGACCCGTGAACTGCCAAGTACCTACATAATAATATAATAATATTTATTTACAGGAAACACGGTACATAAAATGATGGTAACAGTTACATAAAATATGGTAGTTACACATGTTTCGCCAAATATATGGCATGTAAAATAATTAATAACTTATTGAATAAGCTCTCCAACGCTATAAAAATTCTTATCTAGGAGCCATAAATGTATTTTTTTATAAAATAAGGGAGGGTTCAATGATTTTAAGGTGTTGCACGAAAGAATAAATTGGTGATTATGCTCAAAAACTACGTAACTTACGTATATTAGTATTAAATACGAGTATGAAAAACATTGTCGCGGCCGATAATTGTTTGACGCCGGGTCGGAAATGGGATGGGTGACCAGCCCGACTGAAATTTAGTGATGTGTATTTAATTTAGTACATCTTGTGTATAAGTACTGACCCTTTTCCTGGTGAGGGTCCTGGAGTCGACATAGTCCTGCAGCGCCAGGTAGATGAACCGGTACTGCTGCTTGTTCTGCACCATGCCGCTGCGCTGCGCACGCGCAAGCCGCACCGCGCCGTGCACGTCCACGTCGCGTGTCACACCTGCGCACATACACTCAATAGAACCTAACCACAGTAAACAGAGAACAGTAAAATATCTACATACAAACGTGCCGCTCTCGGTTTGAATGTGTGCGCTAGCATAAAATATGGGTGATAAGGTGGCGGCAGTACGTACGGGCTGTGCCGCGTGTATGTTAGCACGCTAGGCTAATAACTCGGCAGACGGCCTTAGATAACCTACTGTTATGTTTACTGTGACCTATCTTTGCATTATAGCTGTACACTAAAATTGCAGATCAATAGGTAGCTAGTTACAGCAAACAGTTGAAGATCTTTTCAGGCATGGTTTCGCAAAAGCAACAGATATTATTATATTATTATTATGGTGCTAACTTCTGAACAAGTTCTAGCTGAATCTTTCGCTATTGTGTCAAAAAATATTGGCAAATCGCTGACGCTTTGACATAAACAATCGCTTTGCTTAACTTAAACAGAATCTAATATTAAGTATGTAGTTTCAACAACGACTCGCATTGCGCTTCTTAAACTTTCTTGTTGCACTTAAACAAATTGAACAATTCAGTAAATCGGGTTTTGACCTCATGACCTCACTCGTGAGTACGGCACATGTGTTTGTCGCGGAAACGATCATCAAAAACAGGCAAAATAATTAAAAGTTAGTGTGTTGCTGAAAACCCGGTATACCTACATGTCATCAAAATATAATAAACAACAGCTGTATTGGAATACCTAAAGCCTTTCTTACCAGACGTTTTTATTTTGTCGATCAGCATGTCCAGCACAATGAACGTGCCGGTCCGGCCGACTCCCGCCGAGCAGTGCACACACAGAATGCTCTGGAAAGAGAAAAAACGGCCATAAATACACTGTCTGCTACAATCAAAAAGATCAACTTTATAATATTCTATCATCAACAATAACATCATACTCATAAACGTCTCACTGCTGAACAAAGGTCTTACCTCAAGTGTGAGGTGGCGAGCAATACATACTCTAACCCTCTTATTCATAAAAACTTAAACAGCACTTCAACTTTTGTATCGCTTTGTCACTGTCATTCTTGTTGCTGCCGCCATTTGCGGCATTGTTTAAGCAATTGACGTGTTCTGTCACTTACTCGCAAATGGCGGCGGAAGAATGACAGTGACAAAGCGATACAAAAGGTAAAGTGTTGTTGAAGAGCTGTTTAAGTTTTTATCACTACGGGGGTAGCACGCGGTCTCAGTGCGGATTGTTGGAGGGGTGTAAAGTAAGTGATACACCGATGATAATATCAAGCTGTTCTAAAGCTTTCAACTGTTTTACAAAAAACATCTAGCGATGAAAGCCGTGACCCACTGCTTCTCTTGCCATCCGAGATCTTTGCCCTGCAGTTGGAGGGAACCAGCCGATTTGGATGTCCAGCTATTGATATCTTGATAACTTGGCTTCGACTCACCTGTTCCGGAGGATTTTTCTCCTGCTTGATCTGGTACATGCGTTTGTTGATGTCCCTGATGAAGTTCAGCACCCCATCAGTCTCCGAAGGCGTCCCGTGATCCGCCCATGCCTGTAAAAAATATAAATGAATAAGTACAACAGCGAAACTAAAGCAGTGTTTTACTGTAAGATGTGAAGACACAGTCAGTTCTTACTGTGAGGATTGGCACACTTCTGGGAGGCTAGGCAAGAGCTACACGCCAGTAGTAATACCTACCTAATAGGGGCGGAAAATGACCTTGGAACTACTTTAACTTGCCCAGCTTGGCAGGAGACTATTTGGCCCAGATACCTACCCTTACATTGGACATATTCCATCTCCATAGGTAGATGCTAGCCTCTATCGTTGCTACGGTAGACATGTTCGCGAAAATTTAAGACAAAAATATAACATACATAAACGGCCCATATACGTCTCACTGCTGGGCGCAGGCTTCTTCTCAACTATGAGGTGGTGCGAGCCATACTCCAACACGCGGGCTCAGTGCGGATTGTTGGTGGGCCTCTGACTAGGCTTAACGACTGACATCTAGCGACGTCAACCGGGTAAATCTGCTTAACGTGCCTTCTGAAGCACGGAGATACCCGAAACACACATCACTAAATTTCGGTCGGAGTGGTCACCCATCCCATCTCCAACCCTTAGTGTTTTGCTTTACAACAGCGTCGCCGATCCCTCACACAACTGCGCCACGGGCCCCTCTTACAGCAATATATATACAACAATATATTTACCGTGAATTGGTACTGGTAGATGGTCCTGCAGGTGGTAGCCTCGCTGACGTCCCACTCCCGCAGCAGGTAGTGCTCGTACTGTGTCTCCGCTATGGACTTGACCGCGAGCCCGTCGTAGCTCTCCTCCTGGCCCGATACAGGCCAGTAACGCTCACACTTTTTCTATAAAGATAATTTCACTTATTTTTTATTTTCTGTCGGAGAGGCCAAGCCTGATAGATAAACATCAGTCTCAACCCCAAATTCAAAAACGTCAATCAACGCAAAGCACGCGCTCACGCTCATGCTGTCCCCTGAAATGTCAATACAGCTGAAAGGGACAGAAATACTTCTGAAAGATGCTTAACGTTCATCTGCGTTTGTGAATTCGGGGGTTAGACTATTTAAAATTCGGTTGAGAATTATTATCGTATAAGTAGGTAGTTTTAAGTGCCTAGTTGACAAAAGAGGTTTCCTAGTTTTTCCTCGCAGTTCTGACTGCTCCCTTGGACGGTAAGTATTTAAGTATGTTTATGCGTTGTCTAATATCAAGCACAAGCATTTACTTAGTTGCTTAGTTCGGGTATGGCGCTATGTGGAATAATGTTCAGTGTCCAGTGATATTTAGGTATATGTAAATAAATGTTTCTCCAATCTGTACAAAACCTTCAATATAGCATTGTCATCAATGGTATTATAGTAAAAAAGATGTCTGTAGATAGGTTACTTGTGCTAAAAAAGTAGCACCCGAAATATCTTTGTTAACCGTCTGAAGCTGAAGGACGCCATATTGTTTATCTAACGCTAAAAATGGGCCAAATACAGAAAATAGGACAAGGGTTTTTCAGAGAGAGCTACTAACCTTCCCATTCTCTGTCTCGTTGGTGATCATGGCTATCACCCTCACGTCCTCCTGCCATATCATCCGCCAGAAGTCGTCTCTTGTGTTGGGCATGCAGGCTTGGGCGGCGATGTACACTTTGTCTTTCACTGAAATAAACACCAACATTATATTAACATTAGAATTGATTTGCAATAAAATTGGTTACGAATAGGACTTGCACAAGATTATACAGTTCCATCACATTGTTTGTAAATGCATGTGAAATTATAAGGAATAAAACTTGTGTCTTATCTAAGTGCGTGCGTTTCCCTCCGTCACAAGACTGCTGCCCAGCCTGCCTTCACTCAATGCCCTTCAGGTATTTTCACCCTTTTTAATTTGTCGATTTTCGGGCATTGCGTTGGACATGGCAGTAATTTTATTTTGGCCAACTGAAGGGTCATTCATTATATTATGGCATTCATTACAATAGCAAATTAAAACATAGGTAAGTAAAGACCTCTTGTCATAATAAAAAATAAAGCAAGTATGAATAGTTTTATAAAGCATTAAACGTAGATAAACTTAAATAAATTACTTACCAATATCATTAGTAACATTTCCGTTAATTTTGTCCAATTTGATGGTCATCTTGGCCTCTCTCAGGGCGTCGTCTGACAGGGACTTGGAGACGAGAGGCGTAGGCTTCTTCACCTCACTGCGTACTATCATGGCTGGAACATAGTATTTACACACATTGTTACTGAAAACGAGTAGAAATCGTCTAAGCTGAAAAGACGCGCCCATCCACTGCATCTAAGCTTAAAAGCAAGCACTCTTGTATGCGTAGACGCGGTGAATGGGCGCGTCATTTCAGCTTAGACGTACTCCACACAACAACATAATCTGGTTTTGCTTTTTACTGTACGGTTGGGTCGACTGGGTCAACAGGATATATCCACGTTGTCGACCGATCCGGCAAATTTATTTTAATTTTTATTCCTTTATTCCTTTCTTAGAAGGTGTCTCTCTTGTGTTTTATATTAATACTAGAGCCTGTTGGCTTTTACATAAAAAATAGGATGCTTTCGCAGATCAAGCGATCTATTAAAAATAAAAGGAGTGGCTCCTCAGCGATTGAAAGAAAAGTCGTCTTTCCATCAAAAAGTTTAAGCTTTCAGTTACTCGTTTTTAAGTAAATAACACAAAATTGCTTTAAGTTTAAACCTTTGGAATCGGATAGTTGGATTGTTTTGTATGCTGACGCGTGCTGACTTCACACTCGGCGACATAGGTGGCGCAACATGAACTCAACTTTAATATTGGTTTATAGTAGATACCAGATTACGTGGTTACTACCTTTTGAGCTTCACACCATAACACGGCGTCGAAGAATACGAATACTTAGGTATTAGGTTTTTTAAAAGTTTGAATACTTGTGTAAATAATAGCGTAAAAGTACGTACATGACTTATTCTGAATTTATGATTTTTATCCTTAAATGCTTAGTAATGGGTGAGTCTTTGTTCAAATGTTGGCTATCGATGTTGGTATTCAATTCATGCTCATGTAGGCAACATGTATGGGATTCAAATGCCTTGTTTGGTACTATGACGCATTAAGGGGTTATTTTCCTTATTAGCTCGAATTACCAAAAGTAATGGCCTTACAGTGTTAATGCACTTTTGTATGTTTTAGCTTGAATTTGCATGGTCATTTTGTATTTAGAACTACTTAACTGTCCCGACAGGCTTCGTTCTGTTGTCAAACATTCAGTATCATGGTTAGATAGAAATGGTGGCAAAGAGGGAATTAAATAGTGGTTTTCACTATATTCCTAGCATTCTTCATGTTTACTCACCTTTTCAACCTTCCCTGAACTTCAACGAACATTTCAAAACTAAAATTAGCCAATTTGGTCCTGCCGTTCCCGAGTTTTCGCAAGAATAACGGACAGCAATCCATTTTATGTATAAAGATGAAAAAGATATTGGTGGCCTAGTACCTAAAATAACATCTTCTGAGACTTCACCCCTATCCATTCTGTACAAGGCAGACATTTGACGTTTTTGAAATGTTATATCGTCAGTTGATTACTTTACGAATAGTGTTGTGAGTTTTAAATAAGAAAAGCAAAAATCTAGAAATACTTTAAGTAATCGATGCCTTAGTCGGACTTTAAGTAACCGCAGAGACTTATAGCAGGTAAGCAAAAGTCCGACTATACTTCTAACGTACTTGAATCGGTAAAATGTTTTCCAATATCAAATAAGTATTTATGAGACTATAAAATCTAGGCTTAAGAAAACCTGATCTACTACCACGAGACTACTCACATTGCACGCTGTCCAGGCTCTCGTTGGAAGACTGCACGGAGCTGGAGTCACTGACGCAAGCTGGGCGGATCCAGTTGGCGTTGATGTAGTCACCCTCGCTCTCGCGACCAGCTCTCCGCAGCACCACACGGGTCTGGTCATCTGTGGGGAAATAAAAGTCTTATCACTTGGCTCTTCAGCATTTAAACCAGCATTTGCGGAATCTCGACATACACTGCTCAAAAGAGTCTAGGGATAACTCAAGCATTTTCATACAAAGTATAGCTATTTGGGAGGCTGTAAAAATTAAAATATACCAACGTAGAAATTTTCAGAACACAGAAACTGCTCTAACTGCCCTTTCAGATTATATAAAGAAATTCATTGTAGTAGCATTATTGTACAATCATAAGGACGTTAAAAAAAGACAGATTTTTCTTTTAAAAGGTGTCAAAATTTTAGCTAAATCAAAAGTTTTTTTTCGTAATATTAGGTAGGTAAGATAAAGGTTAAGTTATCTTATGCCTCTGTCCTCGCGTTATTCTAAGATAATGCTCAACTTGTAAGCAGTTTTTTCCTACTTACAAGGTAATATGTTCCGGTATCTGTTTTTGGGCGCGTTCTCAGGGCGCTGGCCCTCGTGTGTGGTGAACGCGCGCCTCTCCTCGAGCATCTTCAGCGTCAGGAACTCGCTGTCGAAGCTCTGCTTACTCTCCAATTTCTTGGGCTCTTCAACCTCCTGTAATCGAAAACTTCCTTCTTAGAGAAAATCAGCATGGTGGTGCAGCTTAGGTAAACGTGCTCGTGCTCGAGCTCGCCGCGAGATCGCTCCACACTAGTGAGTAAGCTGGCGGCGTGCTCGGGGCGTTCTCGCTGCGTTTATTTTATCGCGGAACTATCGCTGCGAGATTGTGGCGTGTACGCTGCCTCGCCATAACATCGCCCAAACAAACGCTAGGTGTGAACAGGCTCTAAGACGCTGGGGATGAGTGGTAGCCTTTTTTGGCTCATCAGGTGTAAGTGTGGTAGTAATAAGGGTTTGTTGCAGCTTCCACTGTCCTAGGGATGATCAGCCGCCGCTGTCCTAGTCAACTCGGAACAACAACACAGATAAATATAAACATGTTGTAAACGTGGACTATACTCTCTCGACGCAGAATTTACCTGATAAGTTTTTCTGCCGAAGGTATTTTTAAAATCATTACCATACCATCAATCTTCGATGTAACGGAGAGTTAAGCTTATACTGGCTAGTTTAGTACTTCATTAAAATCTACACTAGGACAACAAAACATTCGCATAAGTGTAATTTAATAAAATAAAGATAAATTTTTATTACAGTTGCATTTTTCATTGCACTTAATTGCGCTGGAAGCGCGTGTAGCCCGCCACGTGAGCCGGCTGTTGTTTTATTCAACTGTGACTGCGGTACACATAGCTGATCGCATTTATCATACTGATGTGATAATGAGATTAAGTGACGTTTATTATCTGTGACAAATTGCATGGGAACTTAAAAACTATTTAAAAATCGTAAGTAAATATAATTGGACATAACGGATACCATACAGCACCAAATCGCCCTAAACTAAGGAAAGCTTGTACAGACATCAAAGTTTACAAAACCATAGCAATATCAGCCGCATAAGGTGCCCCTAAATACTCGTGAAGGTTGATGTGTAAGCCTTAATACATGGGTACCACGGATTCTCCCCTCGGGCAGACAACAGATATAAACATATCTTATGCATTTTACTGTAAATGCAGACATACATAAAACTTAAGAAACACTCGGACTAATACAAACGACATGTTGATGAATACAGAGGTTTGGACTGTGCGGGGATCGAACCTGCGATCAGTATTGTAGCTTATCCATTACCATTAACCAAGACCAAATTGGTTGCCAAATCATACTCCCTAACCAAGAATCTCTACTACAAGATGAAATAACTGAAACTCCTCAATCAAAAACTCAAACAGCTTGTCAGTTTAACTTTTACTACTGTAGAGTTGTGCCTCTTCCATTCTTCTTGCTATCGACTTTTGCGCGTTAGGGATAGGACACCTCAATCGCTAAACCAATTCTGCTGCGTTACTCTAGTTTTTATGAATAAGGGGGTTAATCAATAGATAATGTCTTCAATACCTGTGTCTGCGCTTTCTTGTCGAGGTCATGATGCCCCCGCAGCCGCAGCCCGCTCACCGGCTGCAGCAGGCGGAGAACGTCCCCTGAAGTCTCGATCATCGGGTACGACCGGAAGTGCTCGATCAGCCCCACCAGGTCGTCGAACTGCTCACCGCTGCCCACGTCATACTTGTTATGCTGGAACAATGCAATGGTTAGAAAAGGAGACGAAGGTAATAGAAGCAGGTAAACAACTGGGCTTTTTCGGAATCAATGAAAATTGCCCATCTTTAGCAGTGGTCTCATGGCTGCAAATCTGGCAATAGTATCGTGACTTAAGATATCAGGTGGAGCAGAATACCACAGACCTCCAGCCAAGGAAAGCATCGGCCTAAACGCAAGATAGAAGTAACTATCCTGGTGTAACCACCAACAGACAGCATTGCGTGAATCGCACAAGTTTATGACAGTACTGGATTGACCTTGAACATAACCTCATGCATCCTACAGTCCACCAAATCAAGATATTACGAACATTTCAATTGCAGTATTTACCTGGAGCTGTTTTTTGGTTATGAAGTGAGGAGAGAGTCAAAGAGTTTGACTTTGAGCAACGGGCACAATGTGTGTATAAGATTTCTTTCAATAGAGCGACTTATCAGTCAAATGAGAATTTTCCAGTGCTTTCACCTCGAACTCACACATAGCACATCATAAAGAGTGATCATATGCTACGAGGTTACACGAGTTCGAGTGGGAACACCTACTTAAGTACTGTTATTATTGATGCCAATGTACTAGTCACCTCTCTCTATGACAGGTATCCTGCCTGATTATGATGATATATGGTACATTGGCAGAAGATACGGTCATTTTACTCCAACATCAGCTGTAGTAAATCGCTATAGCCTTCACATAATGGAGTGCTTGATGAAAATTTACCCATTAAACTGTTTACACGTGGCAGGAAAGATGATCATTAAGCTATGTTTACCCAACAATCTAGATTGACACCCATATATGTTACAAAACCACATCCAAAGGGTAACAAAATTGCTCTAATTGTCTAATTGCTTTACCCATATATTACATAAACGGCCTATATACGTCCCACTGCTGGGCACAGGCCTGACCTCAACTATGAAGTGGAACGAGCCATACTCCAACACGCGGGCTCAGTGCGGATTGTTGGACCCATATATTATTCGGTTATTATTATGTTGCACATCTATCAGACGAAAAAGAAAAATGAGATGTGGATGAGAGAATGAATGAGGTGGGAGTCGTGTAATATTTTCCAGTGAAAACCCCTGGCAAAATGGTAAGTGGAAAGGCCACATTGAGGCCCACCACTGGTGGCCTGAGGAGGGTGAGAAGTTGTTTGATGAAAACGCAGCAGATTGTCTTGCGCTGGCAGATACTGTTGTCTATTGTTAACCTACTTAGGTCAACAATACACAAGTATCTGGGACTAGGACTCTGGTCGCTCTAGGACTGAGTATATTGCACGTAACTCACTAGATACGGTAAGTTAGAACTTACGAGTAAGATAACATCGAGTTTAAATACTAACTATACATCGGATGATGCCTTAAACTTAACTTTCTCGACATAAGCCTTGAGCGTAGTGCGGAGACCACCGTAACTGAAATTCCTCTATACCATGTTGTATGTTCAGTCATTCTTATTCTTAACTAGTCTAGTTAGTCAAAAACACTGGCTCAACTAAAGTACTGTTGTATCAGCCTGTTGTAGAATCCTACGAACTACTCACGAGCCTGGATCCCTTGCCTCAAGGCCACGCCGGTGGTCACGTAGGCCCCAAAAGCACCGTGTTATTTCACTGTGTTTCCTCGTCCGGGGAACTCGTGGAATACATTATAATTCCACTCACGGGCTACCAACTACTTGTTTACGTTTTGCGATGAGATAACTGCTTGTTGAGTTGTAGACTTATGCGGATATGTCTTATTATTTGTTTTTAGGTATCCTTGCAACACTTCTTTGCTCCCTAATTGAGAACTATTTATATTTGTTACTAGATTAGGTTTTCTGGATTAAGCAGTACTGCTGAGCGTTTATTCAAGACAAGGACAAATGGTTTTATAATTACAAGTACCTAGAGCATGTATTGCTTACTTTTTTATTTTACCCTTCCTGTGGTTCCCTAAATGCTTAATTTTTATCAAGTTTAGAAAATAAGGTTCTCAGAAATGTATGACTGGTTTGACTTTGTACCGCGTAGTCAGTAGTCAGTCAGTTAGTCAGTTTCGTAGCAAGCAGAGAGCTAGCATTGTTTAGTTGCAGTAGCAAATTATTTTGTACCTACTATTGTATTGTTTATCCCAGATGACAAATAAAAATACCCTACTCCCAAGGTCAATCCAGTTTGGTTTCTTGTGGTTGGGTATTGAGCAAACCACTTCCAAACAGGTCTGGCAGGACTAGAAATACCTTATATAGGTACAAAGGTACATAGTTCTTAATTGTTATTATTACGAATGACAAATTAATATAGGGTAAGTGCACCTAAGATGGTTTGTCAGGTTCTGTATTTGTGGTAGCCTTGGTCTAGCCGTAGACTTCGGGAGTCAATCTAAGGCTAGTTTGCTTAATAGGTAGAGTATTTTGTTTTAAGCAAACTGTGTGTTTTAAAAGCTTCCTTTAAAAAAAGCAAGTTTTTCTTAAGATTCACTTGCCAAGAGTGATCGTTAAGTAATACATCGATTTGTGACATTTGATAGACGCACGTAGAGCAATGTAATAGAGATTTGCATTTTCCCATCGATCGTCATCAATTGTGTAGATCTGGGGTAATCATTTTGTAATTACTGTGCGCCCGCGCGTCTTTCCGACTCGCTCTGTGTTCACGACATTACAAGGAATATCGTTATACTTGTTAATGCTCTCTACACCAGTTCTAGCCGGTGATGATAACATAGGTAATTACGAGACAACATTTTTCATTCAATAGTATTTAAGTTTGTCTAACTTATAAAACATTAACAATTCGTTCATAAATCTTGTAACTAGATTATTATCTATATCGGAATTAAGCTCTTGAATGCTTCTAATTTTATTATAAGAAGAAGAGAAATGATAACTGATATAGAACATCAATGTTATGTAAGTATAATATTATTTTATCATTGAGAAATACTTAAATTAATCTAAGATCAAATTTTAGTTTTTTACTATAATCCGTTTCTGATTTAATACCGTTACAACCACTTATAAAGAACCAGAAATTGGTATTATTTACTAATCCTATCAGACTAATTACTATACTTAGGTTAACACACTAACAATGTTTGTTTTGTTTCATATAGCTTCTTGTCGATGTAAGTACTTAAAAGTGTTATTATTTTCATAAATTATGAATTATGCTATTTTGTTCTAAGTTCATGTTGTAATATTCTAACAACAATTGTAAAAAAGAGAAACAGTTGAAGAGAGTTACTGCTGAGTTTCTTGCCGGTTCTTCTCCAGTACAGAAACAACTTTCCGATCCAGTGGTAGCGTCACATTTATTTAAGTACAGTATATTTATTGTTTACATTTAATATTATGGTATTCATGTCTATTATTAAGTATGTTTTGTTTGTTAATTAGATTTGACGACTTAAAAATACTTTGGAACAGGTCTTTTTAAAGAAAGCTATCTTTGATTTCGATGTATTTAAACATTCGAGAAATTATAAATAAAACATTGCAAATGACGCTTATTTAAAAGCTTTCTAATATTAAGATAAAACAATTGAAATAGTCGCAACCACTGGTGTAGTATACTCGATTACAAACGCCATTTTAATGATAAACTAGAACACAAATCTCTTAATTCTGGTTACTGCACCGAAGCTAAACTTCAAGAATTGTTAAAAGAAGATCGATGACCAATTAAAATCATAATGATACTGACTGGTTTTATACCTTTATTCTAAAAGATTCTCGATGCTGAGGTATGTCACCACACAACTTCCACACAGGTTTTTTATTATTTCAAACACTATTTTAGTTAGGAATACATTATTTTATGACCTTTGTTTTGTTTTAGGACGACAGAACTTATGTTTAAATACTTACCGAGTAATTAATTATGCCATAATAACATAATTCTTGCTACTGGATGGTTTAAGTCGATCTCCAAATCCAAATTCACACTCATTCACAAAAGCTCAGATATATTTACCCCTTTCAGATAATTATTATTGAGGTTTTAATGATTTAAAACTAGGTCTTAGACAATAATACTCAATCTCTGTTTTTCTAGACATTTGTTTTTCCAAATGGTAAGCCATTTTCCAATGATTGGATCTAGTTTTGAAACTGAAACACTATTTCATGATATGACAACTTCAATAATGGCCACTGAAGTAAAAAAAAATGACAGCTAAGTACGGCGCAGGTGCAAGGCACTGCCCACTGCACATGCACGCCTTCTCTCTCACTCGTCCACCCATCATAAAAGTCACACCTCTATCGGCATTATGCTCGCCTAGTACAATTTTCTCGAGAACTTGCACGTTACTGAACTTAGGGCCCTCGCACGTCGAAATGCAAGACTACAATGAGACTAAATCGATATTTCTAGGCATATGCTGCAGCTCGTCGACGTATTTAGGATGTGCGAAAAGCCTTAATTGCAGCGGGGTCATACTGACGTTTAGGTCGCAACGTAGTATCTCCTAGGTTTCATAGTCTCCTGGTAGATCCAAGAAGCCTTCGGCGTCTGGATCGAAGTGCCGACAGCACGTCACCGATGCGCAGTGTGCACTCACGCAGCACCCTCCCCCTTCCCCCCTTCCAATCTAATCCAGTCTACCTAGGTCATTGATCAGAGCGACATAGCTCATTTAAATTCTGCTACCATTGCAATTTTCATTAATTAATTCTGAATAAAGAATCTTCATTACTTTTTGCAATGTGCTCTCTGTTTAATTGACGTTCACAGAGAGATTTAGACGGAAACTTTCCAAGGAATAAGTTTTGTTAAACTTTAATTAGTTTTCCCGCAGTAGTGACGGAAGTTGGTTGACGTACATTTCCGGTAATAGAGATGGGCCAAATTTTTGGGAACACTACGATACATCGTGTGGGTACTTAATACTTAACTCTACATTAATTTCAATTGAATATTCGATGGTTTTTCACAAAACCTTAAGTTCGGGCGGCTAAAAGCCATCAAATATGAGGCGATTTATCTTAGTACTGCTACGATCAATTGTCTAGTTAATTGTGATTCATGAAGACAATATTTACAAGATTTAGAATCTCACGTCGTGAGCAGATAATTAAAATACCAATATTTTTAATTTGTTTTGCTAAGCTACTCTTAAATTACATGCTTAGTTGTATTATAAATTCCTTATTTTCAAAGAATACGCTATTTTATTCATGCTTATTTTAGTATGGCATAAGACTTTTTTTAATGATATATGTATAGGTAAGTGACAACTGTCCACAACTTGTGGTAGAGTCACGTTTATTTAAGTTTGTGAGAACAATAAATATGAAAACAATAAATTTGAAAACAATAAATCATTTTTGTCTTCATTCATCTTAAATAACGAATTTGATTTAAAAATACACTTTAAATATGATATCTTTGACATGCCTTGATTTCGGCTTACAGCACTTTATTACTTGCGTAATAATAGTTTTTAAACATAATAATTGATGCTATTTTGTAGAAGGTCTATAACAATGTGAAAAATGTTATCTTTAGATTCCATCTCTCTCATCTTATGGTGATCCATCTTGTGGCTAGTACTCTGTGCTATCATGTTATAGAAGGTAAGTAGATTAAGTATTAAGAATTAAAAAGTTACATTACTTAAAAAATGCTGTTTTTAAGATAGCTAGTTTTTATTTGTTTGTTGTAGTCATCTTAATGTGAAAAAAATCATTTCTGTTTTTATTATTTGCTGTGCCTGTGAAAGGCGACCAAGTTTTAAGAAACTCAACTACTTATGGACACAACATCTTTGTTACACTTACCCCCAATTTACAAGCGTCAATCAACGCTAAGCTCTTGCTATCCCTTAAATGTCAATAGAAGTGACAGGGACAGCTATACTTCTGAGCAATGCTCAACATTGATTTGCGTTCGTGAATTCGTTGGTTAGTTTGCAAATAAATACTTTGACTTTGAGTTACATGCTTAACTTAACTTTTGCGATTTAAACATTTTCTTACAAATTACCTTTTTTTCAACTAATAGTCTAACGATACGAATCATCGATTAATCGCATCTCATTTGAATTGATGCCATTGCATATCGATACGTATCTCTCATTCGTTCAACAGATGCTGCACTACGATCTACTTCCACGCCTGTTCTGCGATCCTGGTACCGATGTGCGCTATTTGGTTCTATTATATGCACTAAACGCTGTTTAAGTTATTGTTAACTATTGTTCTATTGTTTACGGTAATTAATAACTGTGTTTGTGGATAGAAACGTCACTTTGATGAGACATGTTAGTTTTTTATTTGACAATGCAAACTGAACTCTCCATCTCTTAGTTCAGAGTTCATTTTCGATTAAACAGCTCAATACTGACACGTTTTCTGAAATTTCCCGCTAAAATTCGTTCTAAAACCAGTTTTGATGAATTCGGTTCTAGGAGAAAAATAGTTTCGGCTAGGTAAGGTAGAGGAAAAACTATAGAACTATAGCTCATGTGAATTATAATACGGTATGTCTTATTAGTAAAATCAATCATTATTATCAAATCAAACGCAATACCTAGTCATTAGAGATTAAACATTACATTTGAACCTTCAAAAAACTGTACTTTTGAACGTCAGCCACGCAATTACGAAATGGATATTCAAATGACTGTTTTAGGTTTTAATTATTTATATGCACCGCCTAAAAAGGAGATCTGCCGAGGTCCACTGAGTCACGGCTTCTCAGAACGGTCTACGAGACTCCTCGGGCCAGATCAGATCAAAATATGAATCATTAGGATGATAAATATGTGAAGAATGGGTGATCGCATCATATGCTTATTTCAATATATACTCATTGTGTTATTTATTACAAAGCAGTAAATAATGTCTTGTTAATAGCAAAATTGACGGACGTAAACAAAGATCATAAACTATCTTTAATTTTCTCTTAGAAAACATTTACACAAAAACTTCAATACAAATAGCATGGTTTGTGTGAGTAATGTTACTCACATAGTTTTGGGTACAGCATCAATTTGTTAGCATAAATTTTAGTTCATTCAAAGAAAGAATAATATGTTCAGAAGCACTAATATAATTTTAGTAGGTGAATTCCGAAATTTTTTGGTGCCTGTGTTTCCAGTTAAGAACAATTTGAGTATCTTTAAGCGAAGTGTCAATAGGTTTCTTCTAGACAAGCATGCTAAGTCGTCGACTACGTGGAGAACTGTGCCAAAAAAAGAGTAAGTAGTTCATTGTAGAGGTACCTAATTAACTGTCAACATCAGTTAGGTATTTGATTAGGTACGTGCTGTCCCGTCAGAAGTCGATCGGTTGCAACAATGCCTCGAATGAGAACAAACGAAATCTGATTACATGTAATTATACTATATAATTAGTCAAGACTATAATGTTAGAATTGATCAGAGTGTTTGACACAGTTTGTGAAACGCAGGCGCAGGCTTGGGCCACGGCCGAATCGCAACTTGACAAACTTTCTACCTACTGATTTAATTACGAGACAAATCCCTTAAATAGAAAAATAGGTTGACATAGTGAAATTGAAAAACCAGAAAATAAAATTATGAATTTGTCGACAGATTTTTTGTAATTTATTAAAGTTGGGTACTAAACCAGAGGTCAAGTGTTCGATCGTCGCTCAGCCTACTTGCTAACATTTTTAGCATGACCTCTTTCTATTAATCTGACAGGTGTTTCTTACTTAGATTGCATAGGTAATCTAACAAACAAATGTTTTACGAAAACAGTATTAAAAAGATTTTCATTTTTTGTCTTGTGTAAGTATCCAGATTATGTCTGTACTGATGCGAAGTCAAAAAAAAACGACTGCGAACGTATCTATAATTTGACCGTGTTGGAACGTGTTATTCACTAGAGCGTAAACGAGACAGATACATGTTGCACAGTGTCGTCTCAAACTGTCAATGCTTTACTCAGGTGTACTATAGTTCTGATTTCGAATGTTTCTTATTTAGCACAATTAACACCTATCTACCTCTCAGCCTTTTAGACACTTTATTTGTTACTTTTTGCAGTGTACATTTTATTGTTATGTTTAGTGTCCAATAAATTGTATTTCTTTCTTTCTTTCTTTCTTTTTTGATATCAATATCATTGCTTGCCTGATGTTCCCAGACCCCGCTGTGCCTATATTTAACACACCCGAGTAAAACGACTAGAAAATCCCTTAAAATATTTAAGTATATGAATACTGCAAGTGTATTGTATAATTTGTGCATTTTTCGTCAGTAAGTTTGAGGTTATTCTTAAAATGGTGGTAAATAGTTCAACGAGTTTCAGCTCAATGTCCGCTTTACCGGAAAAATAACATTGTAAAAAGTTGTAGCAGCCTTGTATAACAGGAATTCAAAAGTTTTCACAGCCTCAACATCTCAAGTTCTCTGTTTATATAAAATACTCGTAGTTCAGAAAGGAGGACCTTCACAAAGGCTCGTGAAACCGTTTCTCTCGTCACAAACATTATTTGAACTTAGCATTGGATACATTTATTTGACCATGCCTCTTCTATCTATTTTCTTATATCTCTCTCTTCTCTTATGTCCCCTATTTCTTAAATACTTCGCTTTTTGCTAAATGAATAATAATAAACGTTATTTATCTCACCCCATAACAAAGGTTACAAAACAACGGATTGTGTGTTTACATTATAGCAAAGTACAAAAAAAAACAGTTTTATGTGGGAAGCTAGAGTTTAAGCTAGGTGGCAGTCTGTCTGTGTTTTAGACCAATAAATAAATAAGAGTTATCATTGAGTCACTTTTCCAACGCACACAGAAAAATCCACTTGTTCCCAACGAGTTACACTGAAGCCTATCACACTGTGGACTCGACGCAATTTTGTTACAAAAATCCCAACAACCAGTCAACTGCCGTGCTATTCCGGCGGTGCACATCGGACATCACTTCACATCTCGGTGCTTCACGCTTGCCTCAATCATCAATACGCTTTACTTTGAATTAGTATTTTCCCTCATTTTGTATGTAAATAATTTAAAAATGTTATTTGTCTTAGTCCTTTTCTTTCAAACGACCACAGTTGCAAAGAAATTGATTTTTAAAGTTCACTCACACGAGCGAAGGGAGTTTTGGCGTCCGCCGGAATAGCATAGCTGGTTGGGACATCTTTCTAAAATTGAAAAAAACAAGCGAAAAATCGGCAGGCCAGTTATGGTATCGGTTGCTTAGTGCTTAGAAGAGCTATCGCGATTTGCAGTAGCTCTAGGTTTGAATCCAGCCTGACCGGTATAGTTTTGATGCTGCTCTACAAACTGGTAACAAATATCGTTATTGCGACGTCAAGAAACGCAATTTAGATCGAGTTTTAAAAACTAATATTTAATTCGTCTAATTTGTAAACTGACACGACCAGTATTAGTTATTATTAGGTCCTCGCGACAGACAAATGTCGTAAAACCCCACGAAAGGTCAAATAAAAACAAGGAATCATTGATCTATACCCAATGATATTACAATAAAAATTACGTAGATAGATTATGTCAGTCAGTACTGACGCGAAGTCAAAAATTGTCCACGGGGTACGACGCAGTTAATTTGACCGTGTTATTACGTGTGAACAAGACATTATTATGATTTACGATTATTCACTAGAGAGGTTGGTAGTTACTACACTACCGTGCTACAAGACGATGCTGCATTTTGACACAAGGAATTATTGTCATTAGCTTTTTTTTCATAATGATAATATAATTGAGTGGAATAAAACAGTCAGTCATTCGGCGGATTTGAACCATAATTAGTACGGTGGGATAATTCCCACACGGCACGAGGCTACGAGGGCTATGCCACAGGAAACAGAGAACAGTAAAATATCTACACACAAACGTGCCGCTCTCGGTTTGAATGTGTGCCCGAGCGTCGAGCCGTGTCGGCACGCGACTTCACGCAGACGGGAGCATAAAATATGGGGTAATAAGGTGGCGATAGTACGTACGGGCTGTACCGCGTGTCTGTGAGCACGCTAGGCTAATAACTCGGCGGGCGGCCTTAGATAACCTACTGTTAAGTTTACTGTGGCTATGCCTACACGGCTTTGCACAAAAAATATGACAAGTCCTCCGCAGTACATAGATCGTCTAAGCAGAAATGACGCGCCCTCCACCGCATCTACGCATACAAGAGTGCTCGCTAGTATGCAAAGATGCAATAGAGGGGCACGTCATTTCAGCTTAGACGATCTCTACTTGTTTATCTAGAACTATCTTAGGCACAGCGAAAATAAATGAGTTTTAATAATTATGATCTATTTCAATAGATTTTTCTCTACCAGGATATCAGTCAATAATCATTAAGAGCATGATTATTGTACATGCTAATACAGTTGCGTAATAGCCATAAGAGAATGTTCGAGAATGGCTTCTAAGTTCGCCATAACAAAGAAATCGTCTCGGTATGGACATACAGAGGTACTTATGGTATATTTATGTTTTGATTATTAATCTCTATTAACACTTGCAGTGAACCTAATTATAAACCATACTTAGCGTCATTATGCATGTACGAGTAAATTATAGTTCAAGCAATACGTTGCTTAGAAATCTAAACTAATTTTATCCATTTTCATTTAACAGGCAAACAATGTCATAATTAAATTGATACATAGTCACGCGAAACTCAATTTTCTTAAATTGCATGACGTAAATGCACTGAGGAAGGATTTTCAGAAATTCAACCCCGAAATGTTTACATTGGGGGTGAATCTGCTAAGGGCGTAAATAGTGTATGCGTTCTTAAGTTTTTCACCCACTGAGATTATGTAGGAGTTATGGTGTAGGGACTATGATATTAAAATAATAAGGACGTAGATAATTTACTTGTACTAAAAAAGTGGCACCCGAAATCAGAACTTGAGTGAGTTCCTGAGCAAAGCATTGACAGTTTGAGACGACACTGCGCAACATGTATCTGTCTCGTTTACGCTCCTGTAAATAATCATGCTATCTTGGATACACGGTCAAATTATAGGTACGTACGCCAGGAGACAATTTTCGACTTCGCATCAGTACTGACATGACATATCTACCTCTTTTAAATATATTGCTTAAGTAGTTGAGCGACATAAGTGGGTTCTGTATACCGTAAAACCTTGTTGTTATTAAGTTACTGATAGAAAAACAAGTGAGTAATAGGACCCACACATAATTACAATTGGATTGTATTACAACGGCGATGTGCTATAGTTTGTATCGTCCGAAGTGCGTGGGCTACACTTTTGGCAAGATTAACAAGCAAAAAACAATACTTGTCCACATGTAGCTTTAAGGCATTTTTTGTTCATTAAAGACGATTGTATTTCCAGTCCAATTTGTTGTAAAGGCGTAGATCTAATGACATCTAGAACAAGTTGGGGGTGCCTACAGAGGGCATTCTAACGACTTGGTCGTAATCATTGCGGTGACTTGTCTGGGCAGGCAGGCTACCAGACAATTATAGCAGGATTCTACGATCTTTCTTACGAGAAATAGAAGGATAAATTTTGTCGGCATTAGAAATAACTCTAAGAGCCTGTTCACAACTAGCGAGACGATCTCGCAGCGAACGGAATCGCTAATGTGAACAAGCAAGTACTAATTTTCAAATAAGGTATGCCAGAAACAAATTAATTTGTTAGGGTCTAGTTGTTTAGATGCAAAAACAAGGACTTAATTTATGAATACTAAGATAAACAAAAAAAATGCCAAGTGCCAAGTTCCGTACCATCATCTAAACAAGAAAACCACGTTTGTGGTATGAGCACCCCCTTTATGCTTAATTTTTATTTAACTAATTATGTATTTTGACCACAACTAAATATTCTGTGAAAATTTGCGGTGTCTAGACTACCTAATACCGTTAATATGAATGAGCTAATTATTTATTTTTATTTTAAGTGTTTGTTGTAAAAGCGGCCACGGAAATATACATATACACACATCAAAACTGTCTAGGGATATCATAGGGATATCATTTTTCAAATATTTCATAAAGTAAAGTTTGTTTACAAGTTGAGCATTATCTTAGAATACCGCGAGGACAGAGGCATAAGATAAAGGTTAAGAATATTACAAATAAAAACCGTTTGATTTTGGGAAAATTTTGACACCTTTTAAAAGAAAAATCTGTTTTTTTAACGTCCTTACGATTGTACAATAATGCTACTACACTGAACTTCTTTATACAATCCGAAAGGGCAGATATAGCAGTTTCTGTGTTCTAAAAATTTCTACGTTGGTATCAATATTTTAATTTTTACAGCCTCCCAAATAGCTATACTTTGTATGAAAATGCTTGAGATATCCCTAGACACTTTTGAGCAGTGTAATTTGTGTAAATTTTAGTTTAGTAAATATCACAGTTTATGAGATACAGCTTGGTGGGTGACAGACAGACAGACGGACAGCGGAGCTTAGTAATAGCATCCCATTTTTATCTTAAGAGGACTACTAGACCTAACTGAAATCGAGAATTTAGACACACACACATAGACAACCGGTATATCGCCATCTATCGGCGCAACATGAAACTACCGTGTCAACATAAAACTACAATGAGATCTCGCCATTTTGCCAAGAGATGACACTTATAATAAATCTGTAGAGGCCAATTCTGTACATGAAATAAATTTAAAAATTAACAATCAAGAGGTGATTAAGAATTGCTACTGATGCCAAAAATGCAATCAGTAAAATTTTTGTCTGAACAAAAACTACTCGACGACTTTTTTAACGAAATTTGAAACAATTATTCTTCATACTCTTGGGCAGGTTTTACCCATGTATACTTTTCGTTATGCTTTAATCAATAGGAGCAGAGCAGTATACAGCTTATGAATCGGAATCATGTGCTACAATTTATAAAGATATATTATTATTTTTTTAAGCTAAGACCACGCGGCCTAAGGGCCGGCGCCCACTATCGGCATCGGCACGCTTCAGGATTTTAAGGTGGCAAATAGCAATATACTTTAACATTATGGCAATAAAGTAGAAATTTCCGTGATGTGTTCTCGTAAAAACAAAATGCATTTGTTCTGTTTCTGTTTCGGCATTTTCTACTTTATTGCCATTATGTTAGAGTATATTACTATTTGCCACCTTAAAAGCCTGAAGCGTGCCGATGCCGATAGTGGGCGCCGGCCCTAAGTTGCGTGCGGCCGCTAGTCAATAATAAATTAATTACGACCGGAAGGAATTTCACCTCTATTGTTACATTATACCTATTAACTAACTAGCTGCCACCAGAGACTTCGTCCACCTGGACTCCAAAAAAAACAGGTCTATAAAATAGTTTATGGCATATCTCAGATTTAACAAACGTAGGTATGTACAGTCAACAGCACATCAGGTTACTCCATTTCCGTTTTGTCTCTCGCTCTTGCCAAATGACATTTCTTTGCAATAGAGCAAGGAGGACTGACCGGAAATCGGTAGCGTGATGTGCCAGCCACCGTAGGTACATCATAACATTTTATTAAAATCGCCCAAGCCGTTTCGGATGAGTTTGGCAACGAACACTGTGACAGTGTGTGAGAATTTTCTAAAAAAATAAAAAAACAAAGAAATAAGTTCATTTCAGAAAACATAACGAATTATCAATTGTAAATAATGATATTTAATGATATCATTCATGACCTTAAAACAATTGATAATTTTACTTTACTTTTGATATTAAAGCACCCATAGATCAAACAACAAAATAGACAAGACATTTATTTTATTTATTACTAGCGGCCGCCCGCGATTTTGTCTGCGTGTACTTAAGTCGAAAAACAAAAGTTTCATTAAAATCCGTTCAGTAGTTTTTACGTGAAAGAGCAACACGGCACATCCACACATACAAACTTTCGCCTTTATAATATTAGTAGGAAGTAGGATTAGTAGGAAGTACTAGATATTTGTGGGTTGATGGAAATTTAACTAGAGAGGTGTTGTTGGATTAGTATTTACTGTAAAAGCGACACTGGGTATAAAAACAAAATATTAAAATAATAATGACTATAGGTGAATATTTTGTATTTCAATCAAAAAAGAGTACTTGCCTAGTACGTACGTAAAAAAATAATTGTATGGATAATAAATACCTAGTATTTAGTAATTGTATGGATGGCTGTGAATAAGAAATAGAACTCATTTAATTAAATGTTAAAACTTTTACTTGGTGGGATCACATTATTTTTTATTAATTTTTAAATTTTTATGTTATGACTTGTAACAGACTTGTAAAATGGACTGTAGTCAAGTTTTCACTTTCTGGACATTTTTCCGGTTAATGTAAGCGTATAAAAAGTACAACGTTTAGTTTCAAGCTCAAATATTTAGTGATGGCTAAGCATGGGTTAGTTTTAAGCTCTTGTTAACGAATTATGTTGTTTAATTGAAGCTATTCAGGTGATAGTTGTGGATATGAATCATGTTATTCTGGAAAAGCGAGATGACATGCTTATTATAATAATATTTACCTATAATTTTGAAAAATAGTAAAAGCACTGGTTATGATGACATAACTACAGAAATATTAAAACAAATACCAATTAAATTATCTCACATTTTAAGTCACATTATTAACAATTGTATTTCAAAAGGCACCTTTCCTAATAAATTAATAAAGATTGAAAAGAGGTACAATCATTGTACCTCTTTTCAAGAAGGGTAATAGACGTGATATTACATGTTATAGACCAATAGCATTGGTGCCAGTCATTTCGAAAATATTTGAGCGAGTGATTTAAAGCTCCTTGAGTAACTATTTTGAAAAATATAACATCTTTGCCGAGGAACAGGTTGGTTTTAGTTGACATGCGCCCTGTACATGGACTTAACAAAAGCATTTGATTGTGTTGACCATGGTATATTATTAAAAAAACTGTCTGCGTATGGTTTAAGAGGTAACGTACTGAAACTTGTTGAGTCGTATCTGAGTTGCAGAATTCAATCCACTAGAGTCACCAGAATATGCCCTATTAAAAAAACTGAAATTAATTATTATTCAGAATTTGAAAACATGTCACTTGGCGTGCCACAAGGTAGTGTCTTGGGGCCACTGTTATTTATAGTTTATATAAATGATCTGCCAAAAATCACCAGTCACCAGACAGTATTATTTGCTGATGACAGTACCATTGTTGTATCGGGACCTGACAAAGTTCAGTTAGTACGCGAAGTAAATTACACTTTGGACAATGTTATAACTTGGCTAGATACGAACAATTTAAAAATTAATTTTACAAAGACGAACGTAATGACATTTGGAAATAGAATTAGTGAAATTATTGGAATGGACATTAGGTATTTAGAATATAAAATTGACCAAGTAGATAATACAACTTTTTTAGGTTTAACTGTTGACCATAATTTGGATTGGAAGACTCATATTGAAAAAATGTGCTCGTCTAAACCAGCATTCATATTATGCCCTCTACATGCTTGCAAAGACAGTAGACATTGACGCGGTTTTGACAGCATATCACGGATATGTCGTGCCCCTTCTAAGGTATGGTGTCATGTTCTGAGGTAATTCAACAGATAAAGGCACAGCATTCAAGGCCCGAAAGAAATGTGTTAGGTCTGTATTTAAATTGCATCGGACCATTAGTTGTAAGCCCTATTTTCGAGAATGGTAGCTTTTAACCCTACCCTCCATATTTATATCTTGGAAACAGTTTTATTTGTTAAAAATAACTCAGAAAAATTATTAAAAATAAAGGACACAACTATAAAATCAGCATGCCTAGAAACAAAACGGCTTTATTCAACAAAAGCATATTTTGCATGGCATCCCGAGTCTTCAACCACCTCCCCAAATCTGTCCATGAGTTGGGAAGTTTTGATTCAAAAACGCCGTTAAAGGATTGCTTCTTGAGAAAGCCTATTACAGTGTTATTAGATAAACTTTGAGGTCACGTGTCTCTTTTTCTTAAAATAATGTATCTATTGTAAATTTTAATTTATTGTAATGTTAAATGTTAATAATAAGTGATAAATCCACCCTGAGTTCTCGCCTTTTAGTGGCGGGGACGCTTGAGTACCTGTTATAAGGTGAACAAGAAAACTCAGCCGTGGCAGTGTGGTGGACTGGCTATAAGCTCCAGCTTATATTCTTATTGGTCTTTGTCTAATTGTATTTTGTCCTTGTCTTCACTATTTTCGGTAGTTATATGAGGCTCACGTATTTTGCGTCGTGGCCTAGTGGTTAAACACTCCGACTCGGAACCCGATGGTCCCGAGATCGAATCCGGCCGGAACACACCTACTTTGTGTTCATTGTAAAATTTGCGGCTAACTCTCCGGTGATGGAAAACACCGATATAAAACCCAAGCAACCCGGATAACGGCGGTAGGCTCGCCCCTTGCCACGTTGGGTTCAAATTCCCTCGGCGAAATGTGGGCTCCTGAATGTTCCGTTCACCATGACGGCAACAGTCAGTGTGCCTCTGACTAACCCATTAGGGATATGGTCGTGAGGGTATGTATGTATGTATGTATGTGTACGTATTTTCATATTCCTTGATAACCGGCGATCGAGAATTTCAGGTAACAAGCAGTCCAAATAGAAGTTAATTAGTTTATCTTTCATCTCGTTTTCCCACACAAAATCATTTCTTTTTTTCTCTATCTTACCACATTTTCAGTTTTCAGTTTTACGCAGCACGCAAGCATCATTATTTCCAGAAATAGTGCGACAAGCCAAGTCGCTACATTTCTCGCCGGAAGAACGACATAGTGGCGCCACCAGTTCAGCTGTCACTGCTTAATAATGGGTCTTATTACATGGCAATAAAAGTCTACAACCATTACCAAACTCCTTGAAAGCTGTGCAAGGCAAAGAGTTTGAAACTAAGCTTAGGAACATGCTCATTGATAATTCTTCTTATAGCATCAAAGAATACTTTGAAGCTAAATTACAATAAAAAATCGAAATCATACATTTCGTTTGACTGGCACCTCTTATTTTTTATTTTTTTTGTACGCCTGTAGACATAGATAGATTTGTAGAGTTTTAAATATTCTAGTTGCTTCGTTTTTTTTTTTTGTTCTTGTTAATGTTATAATTCGTTTTTTATTTTTTATGTGTAAATTCACAATACCTTGAAAAGGTGAATTTATGCCTACCATCTACAATTTTACTGCTATCCTTGGACTTTCTGTTACAAATTTATAGTGAATAAATGAATATGAATTTACATGATACCTGTCTATGCATTATATAGATCTATGGTTTCACAACCTGCGACTACGAAATAATTTTGCCAGATGCAATGTTAGCGTTCACTAACATTGAACCAAACTCGTCAATCTGACCAACTGAAGTATTAGAAGTATAGTAACTTTCTTATCAAATTAAACTCTTACTTACTTTTGAAAAGTGTCATTGCAATCTTTGTTTTCTGTGACAAGCCTCGGTCTTTTTCTAAAAACAAAAAAATAACCTCAAGGGTTTTGGGTGAAAATTATGTACAGTCAGCCAAGAAAGTGGTCTACCACTTTTCACAAAAGCTTCTGCGAGATGTAACAATCGCTAAGGTTGACTTTTCTAACAGAGTTTAATACAATGCACAGTCATGTTATGACGTTTTGTCTGCTGTCTGAGATGCCTGACATTTGACGTCATTGGGTGACTTAGTTTAACCTCATTAAAATACGATAATCTATTTTGCTCAACTAAAACCATGTCGATCTTTTTGAAGACAAACTTATTACTACTGAAAAAGAAAGTCTCACTGACAATTCTACTGTCAAGTATTTCCGTCAATGAAATAATAATATCAATTTGATGTATGATAATTCAAACCTGACACTTGGCATGACGGTATATCGTAAGACAAAGAGAGCAATAGTCACTGACACAAACTTATTGCCAGGGAAAATTGACCTTTTTGTTTCATGACGTTCTAACGAATCTCAACCGTAGGGTGGTAGACCACATTTTTGGCTGACTGTACAGTGGGTGTGGTTGGTACAACACAGGCTGCGATTGATGATAAAAAGTGTAAAGATTTATCTATTTGATCCTCAACTTACATATTAGGCTGATGAGGGACATCACTGTCTCTTGCTTTTGCTTCACGTAAACCTACATGTGTTTAAGTTCAGGAAAGATAAAAAAAACTTCAAAACAAAAACAAGTTTTGACTGGGAATCGAACCCTCAACCCTAACGTGGTCCGTATTAGATAGTCTTTCCACAAGCTTTCCCAATATCGAGTGCTAGACATTTTGGAGCTATAAAAATCTTCGACGATATTTTCTTCTTTTTTTTCTGGAAAGACAACAATTTTGCATAGGTAAGTTTTAAGATTCTTGGGGCTTTGTTAATCATTTATTGTAATGTTACGAAATACTACGTTAATATTATGCTATGGTCTTTGATAAAATAAAAAGAGGGAGGTATGTTGCGTTCTTACTTCGCGTAGGTATTTGAAAATTGGCACTATGTAAGACGTATGAATGACTCTAAACAAGTCATGACAGGGATTAGCATGAAGTAGGTCCGTTGGACCTATTTTTCAAAGTAGGTCCATCGGACCTATTTTCAAAAGTAGGTTAATTGAAGCTATTTTTGAAACTAGGTCAATTGGAGCTATTTTCGAGAGCAGGTCCATTGGACCAATTTTCGAAAGTAGGTTCATTGAAGCTACTTTTGAAACTAGGTTAATTGGACCTATTTTTATAAGTTGGTCCGTCGGACTTGCTTTTGTTTGGTACGCGGGGCCATTTCTGTCATATGGGCTAAAATTAGGTCCTACTTTTGTAGAGCCACTTTTAGTACGCGGGTACCTATATCTTCCTCCTTTTAGTTTATTCAAAGGCTATAAATTAAAAATATAGCTTGATTAGGATGACAACTACTAGTAGGACCTTGAATACCTACTTCACTGCCTTATAATAATTACAATTATTCTAAGTTTACTGCACTGACTGTGTTGTCTACTGAAGCTAACGAAAATACCGCTTACCTTATAGCATCATTCTTCGGGCGTTCCTTTTATAAGACATTTTTTTTTATTTTTTGACGAGTTTTCGTGGCCCACCCGTGTTGGTGTACACAATAATCGAGTACTTTTGAAAAAATAATAAAATATTATTTCAGCTAAGCAATGCGTCACACGTCCAACCAACGGCCTCGGCCGGTACTCGTCGCTACTCGAATTCGCTTGTCGCTACACGGCGTCTCACGCACACACGCACACGCACTGTGCCTGAGAACCAATTGAACAGTAACCAATAGTACAGGCGTTTTTTGGAAAATATACGCATTGAATCCCAAAAATAAAAAGATAAGACGACTTTCTTGACTTTTTGGTGAGTTTTCATGTCCCATGCAATCAAACAACCAAAAATATACTAAGAATAGACTTAAATACTACAAAAAATAAACCATGGATTTGAACTCGGGACCATAAGATTAAACAGTACATCGGCTGTCTCATAATTACGTTCCTCCACCGCGTCGACATCTCTTATCATCGAAAATAGCGGTTAGTTTATAGCATAGTCCATATAGACTTGAATACTTTTAAATAAATGCACAATGTACAAACATAATGTGACTTAACCACCGGTGTCGGAAAGTTGTTTGAACTCAACTGAGAAGAACCGGCAAGAAACTTTCGTGTGGCTACTTTCAAAATTCTGATTGAAAATTAAAGTTGTTATTGGAAATAAAACTATATACAAATAACGTTTTATTGTTATTAAAATTGCCAAATAACTTTCATTCTAATCATAATCAAGCTTTATCCTACGAACAAAAACAAACATAATACAAAAAGGAAAACCAGGATTTGATCTTGCGACCATGAGATAAGGCTATAAACGGCTGTATATTAATCATGTTCCTCCACCGCGTCGACCATAATACCAAACGAAAATAGCGCTTAGTTTAAAGCATTGTCCATTTTATGGTAATTTATTTATTAATTCATTTTATAAGACGTTTTTGTTGACTTTTTGGTGAGTTTTCGTGTCCCATGCATTATTATAGCATACGCAATATTCTAACAGTGATTACTAAGCAATTAAATATTATTCAAATGCGGAGCGCAATGCGCGACACGTCCATCTAGCATCAGGCCACGGCCGGTACTGTCTGTACACGGCGTTTCACGCACACACGCACACGCAATTTGCTTGAAAACAATTATTGGTGTTTTTTGGAAAATATACGCATTAAATCACAAAACTAAAATGAGCACGCTCTAGTATTTTATAAAACACACATTCTGTGAAAAGAACAGAATGATAGCATGATGTTTGGTATAGTTTTTTTTCATTCTAAAATTTTTTTAGACCCATCTTTGCGATTTTTTTCTATCGAGCCGAATTTGTTAAATCGTGTTTTCAAATTGATAAAACCAACCCTTGAATCCTCAAGAATACGACATATTTTTTTCATCTGGATCACCGAAGTGTAACACTTAATTTTCTTTACTATAAAACTTGGATTTAGCTCTACTAGTCCCCTTAAAGGTACGGAACCCTAAATAAGATAAAATAATGACCAGGAAGGCATAGAGCTGCTCAACAAACACTGATGCCAGAATTCTTCAACCTCCTCAGTAACACTCCTCATTCCTTTACTAATTTACTGGCAGCAACCAAATTCCACAGAAATAATCTAGAAAGGTTCACCGGAGTTAATATTAGGTAATTTAGGGGCAGATCGAGTGCCCAATGGTTTTTTTCGAGAGAGCAAAAATTACAGCCCGAATGTTTAAGATTGCGGGGCCTCGAAACTAATTTGATGATTCAATGATGCCAACAACGGGTTGGGATTCCCAGAAAAATAAACGCAGTCCACGCAGACTGAAGTCACAATAATTGAATTGTGGAAACAAACTGAACATTTCTTCATGCAAGTAGGTAAGTATACCTTTACCACAGTACCTCTGAATCGTAAAAAATGAACTTTTAACCACCTAATAAAGAAGCATATAAAAATACGATAAATAACTCTGCTAACTTTGTAAGGCCACGTGAAGATTCGTCGGGACGCCGTGACGATGGGACAACTTGAGGCTCCCACGGAGCCTGGGGACATAGGTGAAATGGCCCACAATAGGCGGACCAATCACCTATTGCCTCCCCGGTGGAAAATAATAGTAATAGCTGAGATCTCATACCTGTCTCCGGATCATGACGTGGCTGACGCGGCCGCGCACGCGCACTGAGAGCACGTACTCGCCGGGGTGCGCCTGCGACTCGCGCACCAGGAACGAGCCGTTCTTGCCCTTCGCCATGATCAGGTGCTCCGCCTCCTTCGCTGACATCACGCCGTGGAACCATCTGGAAATAAACGACACTTTGAGGGACTTAAATTAAGAAATTTTTATGTCTGATCACGTGATCCCTCATACATCAACTTTGTTTATTGTTTCCTTGCGCCCTACTGTTTAATGTTCTCAATCAAGGGCGTACCCAGGTAGGGGCAGGGGGGGGGGGGCAGCTGCCCCCCCCCCCCCCTAGAAGTCAATTTTCCTTACAAGTGGGAATTAAAAACGTGTTTCCTACTCTCTCTACGAAAAACGAAACAGGTATGAGCCGCCTCCTCCTAGCTGAACTCCTGGGTACGCCCTTGTTCTCAATAACATCAGAATACATAGTTATTTCAATTTTCACGTAATTTAAAAAGATGTTTAAAGGACCAGGACAATTTGATGAATAAGTAGTACTTACTACCAAATTTAAAAAGACAAAGATTAAAGCGACAAAACGAAACGAACAGTCTACAAAACAGATAAAATTGTTCAAAGCAAAGTTCATCTTTGAACATAACGAGGCAGTAACGATTCTCAAATAGTTGCTGAGGTTCGGCAAGCACCGAACGAAGTGTTGATTGCAGATAAAACAACAAATAAACTGAGTATTATGGTCTACGTCACATCACAGCCACAGTAAACTTACCAGGAGGTTATCTAAGGCCGCCCGCCGAGTTATTAGCCTAGCGTGCTCAGACACGCGGCACAGCCCGTCTGTACTGCCGCCACCTTAGGCCCGGCGCCCATTATCGACATGGGCACTACTGAGGATTTCGGGTGGCAAATAGTAATATACTATAACATTATGGAAATAAGGTAGGAAATGCCGATACAGCAGCCTCAAGCATACCGAAGCGGTATTACGACCACAGATCACGAAAATTTCTACTTTATTGCCATTATGTTATAGTATATAGCTATTTGTCATCGAAAAATCCTCAGTCGTGCCGATGCCGATAATGGGCGCCGGGCCTTATTCCCCCTTATTTTATGCGCACATTCAAAACGAGAGCGGCACGTTTGTATGTAAATATTTTACTGTTCTCTGTTTACTGTGTCACAGCGCACACAAATACACATCACAAGCAGGTTTGGTCGCCAAAAGCCGGATGGACTTTTTTGCGAATCCTTTCACCTAAAATCACATTTTCTTGGTACCTGTACCGCTTCCTCAATTACTACGGTGACGTTGAGGGACTTTTTACGACCTTCATTTCGAAGTTAATCTTTAATCGTTGCAATCCCAACCTAGGTACATCATGAGTTGGTTTTGTTTTCTACTGGTTTGGCATAAATCTGATAATACAGTCCTTCAATATTTTGTTTTGAAGGATTGATTTAGAGGTTTACCCTTGTTTGATCGAACAACGTTTGATATAATATTACTAAATCGAACAACGTTTGAGAAAATCATCACTTTGTATAATATCATTTGATAGAATTTTCAGTTCGTCGAATGTTTATTTGCTATAACAACGTTTGCACTAATGATCAAATCAAAAGGTAGAATGTTCATTTGATGTAATTTTCAGATGGTATAACATGCCAAGCAGCATGTGATGAGGCAAGTCGTTTTTTGGGTTTAAAAAAAAATAAACAACGAAGGCTTAAGGCGGGAGCTACGCTCCGCTTCGCTCCCGCTTTAAACCTTCTAACCTAATCTAACCGAGTCGGTTCCGCCCAAACTATAGTATAGGGCAGTGACGAAAAAATAAATAATTAAATATTTGATACGATGTTTCGACTAAACCATTATTAGTGTAATGAAACATTCCTTCAAGTAAAATTAGTGCATCTGAAAATTCGATAATATGAAATTAGTTCAAATGAAATTCGTTCAAACAAATAATTACATGAAATAAAAATTTACCAATTAAATATTCGGTCAAATGAATAATTCTCCGAACTGATTTTATTGCAACTGAAATTCGACCAACTGATTTTCGATGAAACGTTGTTCGATCAAACAAGGGTGAACCTGATTTAGATCGGTAAGTGGCTAGTGATTCAATCTTGTGTCAGGGTTAATTACTAGTAATCTTATGTATTACTATTAAAGCCACATAATCAAGCCTTTGGATATTGCCTATTTCTTGACACCCGTAGTAAACTGAGAACTTAACGTTTCAAGAGCGTCGTGGCCCAGTGGTTAAACACTCGGGTTGGACTTTGTGTTCATTGTACAATTTGCGGCTAACTCTCCGGTGATGGAAAACAGGGATATAACACCCAAGCGACCCGGTTAATTCCCACGGCGATAATATGTGGGCTACTGAATGTTCCGTTCACAATGACGGCAACAATCAGTGTGCCTCTAACCCATTAGGGATATGGTCGTGAGGGTATGTTATGTTTAATATTTAAACCTAGGTTTACTGAAGCGTTAAATTCAAGTTTTTGATAATCTCACATTGCGGTTGCACCTTGCGGTAAATTCACGAACATTTCGATACCTCCTACGTAAGTTGTTGTATCCCCAAAACTGCAATTTTACAGGAGAGCGTTTTAAACATTCAGACTGGCCTAGAAACTGCATTTATTTATGTAGCTTTGTGAAATTTGTTATATGAATAAAATATATGGTTTTATTAACTATGTTGAAACAAATATATGAAATAATTGCATATTTTCTGAGAATTGTGGCTTACAACATTTTACTACGGAATCCAGACTGTGAAAACTGTTGTATCTCATACATACAACATTATACTGTGGAACACAGACTGTGCCAGCTGTGATATCTCATACTTACAAGATTATACGGTGGGGTCTTGGTTTCATCTTTAGTTGTATCTCATACTTACAATATTATTTTATGAAGTTTAAGAAAAAGTTCGCTGTTGTAAATGATTCTAGTCTCACTATATGTCACATTAACAATACAATTTCAAGTGTATATTATTGATATTAGATAAATATTGTCAGTTAAGAAATAAAAGTTCAATTATTAATACCAAAGAAGAATGGTCACGTCCCATACAAAAAATCCCAGGCCCGACAGAAACGTAACATATCTCGATTTTTTTGGTATATTGTGTATTGTTAAAATACATATACTTTATATTCGAAATCAATTGCTAACACCAAAAAATATTGCCGTATGTTTTTATTCAGGCGATACACTAAAAAAATGCAAAACGCCTATTATCTATAAAATTCGTATAAGTATGTAATTAAATGACAAAACAATAGCTATGGTATGTATCTAGGTGATCAGGAGATGCAGTTGGATATATAAATAAACTCGTGATACAACGATCAACTTAGGATTCATTTAAATCGTGGTAGGTTTTCGATTATTTAGTAGCATCTATCAATTGCCGGTGGAGGAGGCCTATGTTCAGTAGTAGAAAGCTATGGGTTGAAATGATGATGATTATGATCTATCACTTGGGTTTCAGAATTGTAACAAATAAAAATAAAACTAATATTAAGTTATTTTGAATTTCTATAATATCTCTTGAAACAAAATTGTTTCTGCAGCCTGTTGCCGCTGGATGTCTATATATTTTCATATTATATACTCCCCGGCTTTTAAATTCTAACTGCAATACGACCGTGCTAACCTCACGTGATAGGTGCCGATTGAGAATTTAATTAACTCTTCAATTGTTAATTGTGGAAAATGTTAAATATCCGGATCATTTCCAGTCAGTTTGTTTTAAACACTCCTGTGAAACGACACTCTTTGTCGGTTTAAATTATTTTCCTCCACATACCCAGATAATTGATTGGGGCGTTGTATATTTTGATGACTTATTTCAATGAAATCTTCTGTGTATGGAATGTCTCCGTAAGGATCTTGAAAATAATTAATGAAAGCTGCAGCAATTTCGAAATCTTCTAGTATGTATAAGCGGCACATGTTTGTTAAATAGTCTGTTTCTAAATATCTTGAAGTCACGCTTGAATCTCCCGTTTATAGTTTCCACGACCCATCGCATCATTGTGATGAGTCGTGATTTTTCTTCGGTGCTTAATTGCGTGTCTTGTGGTCGTTTGGTTGGCGGCATGTGAGCAATATAGCCATATGTTTCTATTTAAAGGAATAAATAGGAATAAAGCCTCGGTCCAAAATAAATGAGTCTCCTTCATGGGAAAAAAGTGGAACTGTCCGTCTTCAATGGGTCCATCATGGTTTTGCAATCACATTTTCATCATATCAGCATCGGTTGTCCGTACAGAGTACGGACCTATTATATCCAAAATATATCCATCCGCGCACACGATCATAAATGGTTTTATTAAGTTCCTATACTTATGAAGGCTATAACTGCGGCGTTGAAATAAATAGTTATAACTTTTTTAATGAGACACTGCCTGACTTTATGTATTTTTCTTCCAATGGTACGCTCGGATATATTAAAAAATTAAGCCATGCTATTATTCGGCTCCCCTGATCGAATTTTGCACAAGTAGATAGCCAAGTCATTTCTGGGAGTATTTGAGGAACGATAAAGGCTTAGTATTTGACTCAGCAAATCGTTGAACTTGGCACTGTTTCTTCAGTCCAAAACCATAACTCGTCGTCAGAAACGTCATCTACTTTGAACGTATCGTATAAGCAGTTTGTTCTTCTGTTGTGTTATCGAAAAAATCACTAACTATCAAATTTGCAAGCTCATTCATTTCTGATTCATTGAAACTTATTGAAAGAAACAGATAAAAACATACAGAACAAGGTGGTTAGGAAAAAATAAAACAAACAATAGAAAAATAAAGAATAATTTCGACAAGGCAGCAGTGTCACGATGTCCAAAATTAAATTAACCCCACTCAGCTAATACCTGGACCTGATAGGCTCAGACGCTGATTTTCAGTAGGGCCAACCGAGTGGACGCACCGACATTCGCAGCGACTAAGCAATGATAATTATAAAAATAAATATTGAAAATACATAAAATATAATGTGACGTGTACCCAGTGTAAAAGTGTGCAATACAATACATAAATACTTTGGGGGATGTGTATTGGTAATGGAGACTCTAAAACAAAAATGAAATATGACATTTTATTGCTTGTAAGCAAGCTATCAATTAAACGATCAAGGTTAAGGCTCTTTATCGGTGAATCAGTAAAGAGAGAGCGCTCTATAAATTACTTAACTAAAAATATAGGAATATGTCGTAACATTAAGCAAAAAATAAAACAAATTTTGACTATCAACTTCCGATGCAAACATTATAATTTACTACATACCACATTTATTTTTATTTTATTCCAACGTAAAACATTCTATGTATTACATACAACTTTTTTTGATGGACGCTTTACGACGTAAAATGTTGTATGTATCACAAACAACATTTTCTTATACTCGCTCAACAGCGTAAAATGTTGTATGTAAAACATACAACATTGCTGAATGTTTACTTGACAACGTATACTGTTGTATGTAATCTATACAACATTGTTTGTTGTTACATAGTTATAACGTATTCTAATCAATTATCAAGCCCTAATAACGTAACATGTGCGGAAAACTTGAAGCACTTGACACACGGACCATTTCAGCTCTCTCTCCGGCGTAGTCTGTTTTATCTAACCCATACAACACGCAAGCGCGCGATCTGCCCCGCCCCGCGCACCGCGTAAACGGTTGTCAAGGACTATACAGTGTTATAGTCCGTTCCCGTTCAAAAGTTACAACACTTTACGTCTTGAAATTGCATGAAATAATTGTGTTTTCGTAAGTTTTAATTTTTTTATGCATAGATTACTAGTAATAAAGCTCATTTTTAGTAAAAACGCAAAATCGCATTTTTGTGGGATACAACAACTTACGTAGGAGGTATCGATTTATTTTTGAACTCTTGATCTTGCTGACTGGACACTGTCGAGACTCTACCAAGTTAATATTGATAAACTAAATACTTGGTTTTGTAACTGTGTTCCGTTAGTTAGTCAATTTAGTAAAATTAAACAGTCTTTCGGTAGACTCGCCGCATACTCAAGTGCTCTCTGCCTGACTCACTACTCGAGTTCGCTTTATCTAAACCACTTCACTACAATGTCGCTCTAAGTGATACCAAGGTGTAAGGTTTTACCTTTAAATGGATAAGAAACCCTTTACAAAAAAAGTTATATCAGTGTATGGAAACTAAAAATAAATGAAAAAAGTAGTCTCATGACAGTTTTGAGCGCTTTTTTTTCACTGCTTTACACAACTTTTTAAACTTCTCAGTGCAATGAAATATTTGTGTCTCAACAGTCTGCTAAAATGTATATCAAGTCTTACGCTTGATGCAACCCTAGGTACTGATAAGCAAATGGCTCTTGTTGTGATAGCCACATCTTCAGAGAGTGACGATAGTGACAAGCGAGTGATCATAATCTTTCGTCAAAACCCCACTCAAGTGACAAGCCACGCTGGCTAACAAGGCTTCACAATCATTATTTCCACTCGATGACGTCAAAACACTGATATAATAATAATAAAACCATCTATTTCCTCTTCACAATCGGTACTAAATCTATGTATTTTGGTACACTTACAGAGTTGTAGATATTTGAAACATATCTCCGCTCCTGCGCTCACGTGGAACCTATCCTGACATCCTAAGGAAAATAGGAACCATAATAATATTTATCAATTTTTGAATAGTTATAAGACTTATCTATAATGAGTATTTAAATATTAGTTTTTTTCCTGTCTGCTCACAAGTAGGAATTTACTCATGAATTTTAATTAATCGCTATTTATTTTTTTATCCTGCCAATACATTTGAATGTTTTCTGATTGGTCCATTTATAATTAATGGTGGATTTACGAGATTGCCCGTCATCATCATCATCATCGTCATCAGCAATAATTTATTTTATTGAGGAAAGCTAATCACAGATGATTAGAAATAGAAATAGAAATATAAAATTTATTTGCGAAACCAAGTGTTACACAGGATCTTAAATTAAAATAGGCACTTTCAACTTAGTTACCTTGTACAGGTGTAGCAAACGTTCATTTGAACACATTCTTATAGACTAGATAATAATAATTTACAAGTTAGTATTTACTAGTTAGGTATTCCTCTACAGAGTAAAAGCAATGTGCAATAAGAAACGTCTTTAACTTATTTGTAAAAGAGGGTAATTTCTGATCTTTTTGTATTGTTAGTGGTAGTTTATTAAATATTTTGATTGCCATATAATACGGACTACAGTTCAACATCTTTAAACGTGACGGTGGTAAATAAAGTCGTGCCTTGTGACGGGTATTTCTACTGTGAGTATCTTGAACTTGGGCAAACTTATCGCGGTATCTAAAAACAAACAAGCAGATATCAAATATGTAAATTGAAGGTAGTGTTGATAGCTCGTATTTAATAAAATGAGGTTTACAGCTCTGCAAACTGTCTATTTGAGCTATAATTCGGATGCATTTCTTTTGTAGCACGAAAAGTTCAGCCACGTTCACACTATTGCCCCAAAGCATGACTCCATATCTTAACCAAGATTGTGCGTACGCATTATACGCTACTAGTGCGGTTCTTATATCAGTTGTACATTTGATTTCGAAAAGTGCGTAGGTAAACTTTGATAATTTAGCTTTTATGCTCTCAATATGGTTTTTCCAATTTACGTTTGAATCTACGGTAAGTCCAAGAAGCTTAAATGAATCTACTAATTCTAAGGGAGTGTTATTAAAGTTAATATTTATGTTCAATGGAGTGGATTGATATGGTCTGAATTCTATTAATTTTGTTTTTTTGAGGTTGATCTCAAGATTATGGTCGGTAAGCCAATCTGACACTTTTTCAAGCGCTTGTATTATTTCAAAGTTCGGGTCTTCGTTTTTTTTACATTTAATTAATAGTGATAGTGATTAATAATGCGATCGAGAATTAAACATTTAACTATTAACTATAATTATTTAGAATCAAAATTTGCGAATTTGAAAAACCTTTTTCTTTTTTTGTAACCGGTTCTTAGAGGCTGTTTGCTATTAAAAAGAAAAGTCGACGGGTTCGCTGAATATAGAGTTACTTTTCCGAGAAAATGTCTTACTGTTTATATTTATATGCTTTTATTTGACTTATTAAATATTTAATTTCATTTATTTTAAAACCACTCACTTTATATTCACACAACAGTTCACCTACGCCAGTTACCTACACACGAGACCGTAGGTACATACTCTGAGTAAAGTAAAGGTTCTATTCTAAATTCATTAACGTGAGGACATTTCTTAAGAACACGTGAGTGTGGGAATTTGTCAACGACCATTATTACTCGCTTGTTAGTGCTTTTTACTGTCTAGAATTACTATTATTGCACAAGTATATATATTTCAATACCTTCAATGAACTGCTCTGACTAACAATGGCCATTTTCCTTTTCTTTTATAGAAACTCCTATTAATTTATTCTGTCTATGTGCACCTTAAAATGGGCGCCTTTATGGAGCTGCAAAACGTAAATTCTAAACAAATTTATTTTTTAGATATTATTAAAAAAAGCTCTATTGTAGGTATTGAGCAGTACAAAAACTCAAGTCAGATAAATTAATTGTATATTTACAAATCGCTACCTAAAGTTCTATCACCAAATAACTATTTTTGGCCTAAAAAAACAACGAACAAGATATTTTTAACAATCACTACCTACCAATTAGATATAATTGGTAATTCGTAAGTGTGAATTGGTGTTCGTATTCAACACCTACATGTTCGAAATACAACATGAGATTATGGATGTTTATTACCTAAATGTTAATCATGGACTTCTGAACAAAGGCTTGTACAGTTTTTTTGTTGTGCAAAAAGAAATAAGTAAACTAAAGGCGAAATAAATGCCTATTGTCAATCACAGTAAATGAAATCGTAAACTAGAAATTAGGAAAGAATACCTACATATTGAAAAAATCATTCATTTACCCTTATGCATAAAGAAATATGAAAACTTCAATATACTTAGTTATCTAATTGAACACAAACTTTATACGAGAGGTTTAAGTGTATTGGCGGCAAGCCCGCATTATTTCATGAATATTTTAACCACCTTATTCATAAAAACTTAAACAGCTCTTATAGAACACGATAACTTTTGTATCGCTTTGTCACTGTCATTCTTGTTGCTGCCGCCATTTGCGAGTAAGTGACAGAACACGTCAATAGCTTAAACAATGCGTTAGCGTTGCGTTCGTTTTTATGAATAAGGGGGTAAGACTGTATAGGTAGGAGGTACTCAACGGCATGACAACTGACAAGCTATCCATTCCCCGTCATTCCTACTTGCTATCACAAAGAAATGCATTTCCAAAAGCCAATTAAAAAATCAGAAACAGTAATTAGTACTTTAGTAGTAACAATAGTTTTTTTTTTCAATTATCGCTATTGGAGCAATATTTATTAATAGATGACAATCTACTAAGGAAAGACTGCTGGCCTGTATTTCCTCCATATAATCAAATGGGTGAGGTAGGTAGAGAGAATATTGATCAATATTATTCTAATAGGTGCCCGTGGCGCAGTTGTGACAGTGATCGGCGACGATCGCTGTTGTAAAGCAACGCACGCCGGGTCGGATATGGGATGGGTGACCACCCCGACCGAAATTTAGTGATGTGTATTTCGGGCATCTCCGTGCTTCGGAAGGTACGTTAAGCAGTTGGTCCCGGTTGACGTCGCCAGATGTCAGTCGTTAAGCTTAGTCAGAGGCCCTAGGGCGGCTTGATAACATCTGACATTAAGGTTGCTCACTAACCTTACACCCCTCCAACAATCCGCACTGAGCCCGCGTGTTGGAGTATGGCTCATTCCACCTCATAGTTGAGGTGAGGCCTGTGCCCAGCAGTGGGACGTATATAGGCCGTTTATTTATTATTCTAATATCCATTGTGCTACTGTTACATAAACATTGACAAATGCAGGAAATTGATAATTAGTTGTTATCACAAGTATATACTTTAAGATGACAAGATAGGTTCAAGTAGGCAGTGACGTGTTGGAACAAAAGACATTAGCGGTAGGTAATCCATGTTATCCGGTGATAGTGATCCTCTTGCTTTTATACCTACGAGTATTACAGCTTTAACGTAAAGTTGACTCTTCAATTATCTGTAATGATAACTCGGAATTTGTGCGTGATGAACGATATTAAATTCATTTAATTATGAATGAAAAGTGTTTCAAAGCCCTGAAAGTGTCAGGTAGGGCTAAACCTCCACCTTTTTTTTTTTTTTTTTTTATGTAATAGGGAGCAAACGAGCTAGAGGGTCACCTGATGGAAAGTAATCACCTCTGCCCATGGACAACTGCAACACCATAGGTGTCACGAGATGCGTTGCTTGCCTTTCAAAAAGGAATACGCTCTTTTCTTGATGGCCCCGATGTCATACTTTTCCGGAAACACCGCCGCTGGAAGACCGTTCCATATTTTAGCTGTACGTGGTAAAAAGTGACGCGTGAATCGCACAGTTGAAGAGCGCCAACCGTCCAGGTGATGAGCATGGAACTTCAGCTTATGACGCGTTGTGCGGTGATGGAAGGAAGAGGCCGGTACGATCTTGAATAACTCTTCGGAGCACTCCCCATTGTAAATACGGTACAGAACACATAGGGACGCAACGTCCCTACGTAACGCCAAAGGGTCTAGACAGTCGGAGATAACAGGGTCGCCGACAATTCGAGCAGCCCTGCGTTGAACACGGTCAAAAGGAAGAAGAAGACATTGGGGTGCCCCAGCCCAAAGATGGCAGCAGTACTCCATGTGAGGCCTTACTTGGGCCTTATAAAGTTGAAGGCGCTGTGATGGCAGGAAGTACTGCTTAGCTTTGTTGAGGACACCAACCTTCCTTGAAGCTAAATTCGCTTTGTCTTCCAGATGACCGCGGAACTGCACCCATGTCCCTCATGTCTTTTCGCCTTAGCGTGGCGAGACGGCGGAAGTGCCTGCGTACTCCAGGCGCTTTCGTGGCCTCCCTCTTTTGTTGAGGGGTTGGTTGGAGGGAGCCCCACTAGGGGCTAGCGCTGTCGGTGGAGCAGTGCGGTATCACTTTCGATAGGACCCAGTTCCGCCGCCAAAGTGCCACGGTTGAGTGCCGTGGGGTTTGAGTCGGATAAGCCCGTCGTCCCCCCGGTCAGTGAGGTATCCAGGGTATAGGTATGAGTGTGTGGGGTCCGACGCAAAAGCTACTCTCTTCAAATTAGCTTAGCTAGTCCGGCCCTGGCTGACGACGGCTTCTGGAACTGGTCTTACGAGCGCAAAAACCTCGCTGACGCGTGGTGGAAGGGAAAGTGATTCCTCCATGGCAGGAGGCCTGCCCTTTCGAATCGATTCTACTTTTATCGATGTATCTGAGTATAAAATCTATACTTCCAAATATAGGAATACTTATAAACTAGCATATTAAATAAACCACTCGTCTTTTCTTTACCCTGTCAAAGTTTTACCTAACTTCTGGAAATGGTTATAGGCTAAGGTATCAGAAATACTAAATTAAGTAGGTGTGATTACACTGTGTATAATGAACGAATTTGTTTCAAAAAAACCTAAACCTAAATATTTAAACGAAGATTATCTATCTTCGTTGTGACTACAGTAAAAAATAAAAATATTTTGTTGTATGAGCCCTATTTTATACTCGTATAAAGCCAGCTCTACGCCAACATGCTCAGGCTCTCCTAGGGTAGGTATGAGTAAATTCCACATTTATTAGTAAAGCGGACAATGTGCAATAAATTAATTAACTGCCATACATGTGGGTAGTTCACGAGACACGGTCGCATTCAGACGCCGAACGTCGTGCCGGAACCGACTGATTTATATTTGTTTTTCAAATGACTTCAAAGAAAACACAATTACTTCACTGGTGATATTTTGCGCATTTTATGTATTTAAGTGCCTTCGCACCGGAGAGATTATTTGCAAAGTGCTCGATTTTGAAATGCCATTTTTATGACTTTTTATGAAGGCTTTCGAAACCATGTCTCTGTTACTTGTAGGTAGAACACTTTGTTTGAAGAGATGAACCTGTTACACATAGATTTTGGCTGCAAAAAAAAGTGGCAAAGAGAAATTCTCATCCCACCTCTAGTAGAAGTAAACCAAGGTGATGCGATGTGTCAAATTATATAGACTTAACCTTTGAGTGTCAGTTACTGAGCTCGTCACGTTACGATAGAACAAAAAGATCACTCACTGAAACTTTAATCGACAAGGCATTTGATGTTCTAGAGATTAGATCTAAGCCAAAGCCTCCTGATGTAATAAACTTTCGCTGGTCAAAAACCTGATAGTTGTACAAATCACGTAGAGGATCGTCTCTGGTGAACTCACCACTGACAGTGCGTCACCATAGTACGACGCAAAGGCTCACCAAAAGGACATGGACGCCATGCTATGTTACCATGTATCGCCACCATACGACTTCCGGCGAACAATGAGCCTGCAAATTAGAGGCGTACATACATAGTATACCTAATGCTTAATTGATATTCTGCATTTTTTGTGTGTGCCGATTTATTTTAACTGCGCAGTTACTACTACGAGCCATACCTACCTACGCTCTCAATAAACGTATTCACGTCGTATTGTTACTAAGGCTGTACAATAGTGTCGTAAAGTTTTTTCTAATGATGTCAGACTGATGTCGTACCTAAGTAGTTTGTTTTTGTAACATCTTGTGATGTTTTCTGATAAAAATCGACGAAGACTGCAGTCTCGCTCTATTTGTCTGAGACAGTGCAGTTGCAGTTAATGATATTATAATAAAAATATGTAGATAGGTTACTTATGCTAAAAAGTGGCACCCGAAATCAGAACGTTTCGTGTACTTGAGCAAAGCATTGACAGTGTTGACAGTTTGACATGTATCTGTCTCGTTTACGCTCTAGTTAATTATCGTACTGTCTTGTTCACACTTTCCTTTATAACACGGTCAAATTAACTACGTCGTACCCCGTAGACAAATTTGACTTTTAGTCTGTATTGACATAGCCTATCTACGTCTTTTTAATTGTCATATCATTGGTTGCAGCATTAATAAGCTAGAACTAGTTAAACCATTAAATGCTTGAAAATTGCAAACATTGACACATTCAATGATTTAACCATTTAATGGTATCTGTTGAAACGTTTGAATTTGTAGTCCGAGCACTAAGGCCTGAGGCGTTTTTGTAGCGAAACAGTCGCGCGTCTGCATCGATACAGTCGCATAACAGATACGGGGCACTAAAATTAAGTGAGCGCCCTAAATGTTGAAACTCCTTACAGTACATGAAACAGGGATGCCGGAAATGAGGGTAACAATCGTATTGGTAGCTGAGCAGCGAGTGTTTCCGCGCGTCGCAAACGCAACTCAGTCTCAATCAGTCTTTGTGTCAGCGTTTTTGTCGTCGCCTACATGCGCGGGCGTCGAAGTTCAATCACCGTTGGACTGGGATTTTAAACATTACTTACATCTTTTGATTTACATGTATTGAGAATCAATACCTGCGACTTTTTTGTAAGTATTAAAATCGATAATCTACCAGGATCTTAATTTTTGCCGATTAGTGTTTGAAGATAATTTTATTTTTAAGGTTTTGCAGCAACCTAAATAAGTCGTGTACAGTAGTAGTATTCGAAGTTTTATTTCCATGTGTAGAATTTTCGTTAAATTTTTGTTCCTCGTTTTTTTACTATGCTTGACAACAAGACGGGGCGTCTCCCCTTGATAATAATAAGTAAGGGTAGACCAATGATTTTGCGACATCTTCAATATTTATAGTTTCATGTCGTTTACAAGATGTTTTAATGTATCAGTTACAATTAACCCTGTAAAGCCCTTGGGATTTGTAAGGCTTAGTTTTAGTAAAACATTTATTTACACATTGGGCCTCTCCTGAGAAATATTATGTTGGATTTAATGTCGATAATTTATAATTATGATTTTTTTGTTAATTCTTTTTTGGTGGGGAGGCTATTGCCCAGCAGTGGGACGCTACATGCTCATAATAAATAATAATAATAATTTCGATAATAATATGATATTTCTATTATGTCGTTGTATTTTTCCTAATTATTAGTGACAATAGTCCATTTGCGTGAGCATCTCTGACCTCTGCGCCGGCGCAGGCAGTCGAGGCCGGCTCACGCCCACACTCCACCTTACAGAATTGGATCTCGATCATTGCCTTTATTTGGAACTTTTAGAGTTCCGTGCACGAAGTGTAAATCTCTTTTCCTTGATTTTGATCGCTATTATTGTTCTTGTGTCTTTCTGTCAGAGGCAAATTTTAGCAATTACAGAAATACACAAGAACTCTTGGAGTTTAATACTCAGTTGCTACATTGGGCTACATGCCCAATGTAGCCAGTGGGCATTCTTCCAATGTCAAGGGGTTTTATGAGTTTACATCAATGATATTTTAATTAAAAAGAGGTAGACAGGTTATGTCAGTACTGACGTGAAGACAAAAATTGACCACGGGGTACGACGTAGTTGCTTAGGTTGGTACGACGTTTGTTTACAACCGTGATTATAATGTGTGAACAAGATATGATTATTTTTTACTTGAGCGTAAACGTCCATGCAGCTTTGCTGGGACTAACTCTGTAGCTTTCTTTGCCCACAGATCATAGCATCATCATGTCAGCCAAACGACCCCCACTGCTGGACATAGCTTAGCATAATACCAAATACGGCAAACCTAAACAAAAATAAACATCTAAAATTGTTTGTTGTCGTTAACAAGCAGACGGCAATAAAGCTATAAGTAGATTAAGAAAAAACGTGTTTGGGGTAATTCATTCAGGCTTGAATATAGAAATGTATTATTATGACTACCTACTAATCGAGTTCGAGTTCGGTTTTGAGCAGAAAACCGCGCGACTAGTCGAGACCTGCGCAGTAACGTCCGAGCCACGCGACAGAAACAATTAAAAATGTAGGTATAGTTATGATGGCGGGTGCAGTATTGATTCGTTGCAGGCTTCCTGTGTGCACTCACCCTAGGCTTTGTGCGATGCCTAGAACGGAACAGGAGATCTAGTGCTCTCTCTGTCGGCAAGCTCCACGCGCGTTATGCGGTCCTGGTACCCGTCATGCGGTGGTGCAGCAGTTTCTGCATACAGGTGCATGGTGCAGCGGTGCATTGGAGTGCATTGCTGGTGAAGTGGGTCAAGAGAGGGTTGATTTATGTGAGAGGCGAATAAAACTAACTTTTTTTATTCACCCTTATAAAACTAAAAAGACAAGTTCTATGAAGAGTGGTGATTTCATCTGATTTTATTATAAAATTAATGATTATTCATGAAGCTTCAAGCATCAACTATTTTATTCATCTTGAAATGTTGTGATTGTCGTACTACGAATAAGAATCAAGTTGTTTTATGAATCTTACAATTTGGTTGTTTTCTTTTGCAGTGTCATTTTTATCCAATCAAATTTCAAAAAAACAAGTTTTAGTTATGGTATGTTGTCCGAATCTATTTAATTTATCCAAGTACCTACACCTACTTAAGCTATTTTTTCCGTTCGTCTCCCTATGCACTGAGTTGCAACGCTCTGAGTCGCAGTGCAGCGTGCAGTCAACCACACAGGTGGTAGAGAAAATGTGCTTTGTTGTATTGTCATAAGGTGTGATACCTGACAAAATCCTATGTGTGGTTTGTTACTGACTGTACATCTTACATATCTATCTAAATCCCTAGTACACACAAGGCATGGATTTCACCCCAAAGATTGATCGCATAAAGTGCATTCATATTTGACGTTATTTAGGAAAAAAAAATCTGCCAGAGAACTGAGACTGTAATTTGCTATTTGTTACTTTTGAAAATTGCTTATCTATGAAGTAAGTAGTAAGTTATTGTACCTAGCAATAACTTACTTGATATTAATTATGTTAGGATTAAGATCGAAAAAACAGCTTTGGATTCAACTCCTTTGTTTTTCAACGTCTTACCATGATGAATTCACAAAGAACAAGACATCACAACAAAAGGCTGCACACCAGCACGTGTACAGCAACAACTATAGTTTCCTGCTGACCTGGTGGTGTGAGCATTCACTTCGTGAACGACTCCCCCTACTATTATGCACAATAACAAAACATTTGCTTCACATAAACCTCTTTAGTTAGCTGATGTCCTGGTAATGTGAAATGTTTGTGAACCCTTTTGTCACTGCGGCGCATGCTCTTCTCCTGTCATAGACTGAAAAACACTGATAGTCCAGTCATTTAAGCTTAATTTAGGTAAGAATCTCGGAATTCGAGATACCGAGCTGTAAGTCTGTAAATACTTGTATATTGACACCCTAAAAGTTGTCTCAAAACCTACATATGGTAGGGTGTACGCAACTATTAAATTTCAAGGTCAAAAGTCACAAAAATAGTTTTTTTGCGCTTTTTTTGTAAATATCTCATTTTCTATAGGTTTTTAGCTGTTTGTATTAATTATCAATATTGTAGAATACAAAATTTTCTCCAAATTTGGTTTGAAAAAATTTTTCATACGGTGAACCGTTTTCGAGATAGAAGGCGGAGAGCGCGGTCACAGCATCACTTCAGGTCAACCGGTGCCTCCGGTCAAAAACGCGCCATATAACCTTATTGGCAGTCTATAATGCTCCGAAATCTGTGAAAAGTCTCGATCATCTTCGACATGGATCACGTCAAGTCTACAAAACTTAATAAACCTGTGCAGCTTTCAAATATTCCACCAACAAGTACAGCTGCTCATCAACATTTCGAACGTGTATATTATCAAGTACAAACTTGGTTAGATCATGATTTGGACAGCTGGGTATCTCGAATTCCGAGGTGAACTTACTATAATGACTGGACTATGAATCAAGGTGCAAGACCGAGATGGAACGCAGACAATATGCATGCCGCATGCAGGCCCCAAACTGCAGCTGCAATTTACACTGCTGGTTTTTATGAATCTCTATCAACCGCATTGTTTATACAGAACACACAATGGAACTACAAGCCGTGCGATCCGTGAATTTGAAAATATTCAAGGGACGAAGAGAGGGAGTAGTAGGGTTTTTAGTCGGTAGAGCCACTGGGTAGAGCATGCTCGCCGTGGAGAGTCCGACATAACCAGTCCAACCCCCCGGTTGGCGGGTATGCGTAAGGGCATTTCCCCTACTCAAAAAAAAAAAAAAAAGAAGGTAAATTAGCTTAAATGCTGCCTACTTGCTCGTCCTCGTTATAGTCCTAGTATTATTTAATTCATTGCATCAAGGTAATGTTTCGGTACCAGATTTGCCATTATGTGGGTTGTGATAGTCGTCTGTGTAGCTCGTGGCCATTTGTTTTGCTAGATATTTTACCTACCTAGTTATATTCAAAGATTTTTATAGAAATACAACTCCTTAGGGGGCAAAATAGTGGGGTGACAGTCCAGGCGGGCGAAGCCACGTTCTGACGCTGGTATTGTACAAATACACACTATGAAATCATAAGATTACTATAATTTTCATAAATTATTCCTGAGCATTATAGTTTATTCAGTAACAGAGGTGTGATCTGCTTTTGATCAATTAAATATATTGCTCTATTTATATTTCTGACGCATCCGCTTTCGCTTCCATTTCCTAAATGACTACCAATGTTCAGCTCGGATGGCTTGACAGCTCTGTCGAACGACATCCTGACAGCTCTGTCGGGTGAGTGCAGGCACTCCCCTAATATTTTAAAGTTAGGGGAGGACCAGACTCTGCTTAAGTCTTGAATTAAGCGACCTGACACGTGCCGGTATCTGTTGTGGGGACAGTAGGTATATTCTTACGGAACTCGTGACGCGCGCGTCTGACTCTCACTCAACTGATTTTTATGAGATCCACTCAATATGGAAGTGGCTGTGAAAGATAGCGATTGATAGTGAGCTTGCGCATTCAATATGTGAGCTCACGTTCTTTAGGTTCGATCTTGTCATTGTTTTCCTTCCCATTGATAAAATTGCGTAAATACAAGATACCTTCAACAAACGTTATTGTGAATGACGATTGCCAATATTGTTTATTAGGTACACAAAACAATGCCTTATACGCTCTACCGTTTTTACTTATCCAATCTAAACAATTTTGAGATGTTTGAATACAATTGGATAGAACAGTATCTAGTTTCGTTAAATTTTCTTGAATTAACGCTGAAGAACACTAATTTTTGTCTTTCATTTAAGAGTTTCTAACAATGATATTTAAAAGAGGTGAAGATACGTTTGAATTGAGTAAATTATAAAAGTTCATAAATAAGGCTTTGATGAGACAACATTTTAAAGACGGCAGAAATTAAATAATTATTCCTCTATCGTTTTGATGATTTATGACAGGTAAAATAAAAGCGCCAGCACAAAACTTCTTTATATTATTATCATGTCTGTTTTGGCTACGCGCATGTCGACGTGCGCGCTGCCGTTGAGCGTGCGCGCCAAGTCGCGAGGCGCATCGTGGACGCGCGCGCACCGAATGAGAACCACTAATTACGCCAAATAAAGCGTACTTATAGTTAATAAAACTTTTTAGGATGTAATTTAGATGGGACAGGTTGCGTTCGTTTTGGACTACATTAAGCATTGTTGTTGCAGGATGACTTAATATTGGTATACTTTGTCCAATCAAAACCGCGTTTACATACACATGAACGACATACACACATCAAAAGTGTCTAGGGATATCTCAAGCATTTTCATACAAAGTATAGCTATTTGGGAGGCTGTAAAAATTAAAATAATGCTACCAACGTAGAAATTTTTAGAACACAGAAACTGCTATATCTGCCCTTTCAGATTGTATAAAAAAAATTATTGTAGTAGCATTATTGTACAATCGTAAGGACGTTAAAAAAAAAAAACATTTTTCTTTTAAAAGGTATCAAAATTTTAGCAAAATCAAACGTTTTTTTTTGTAATATTCTTAACCTTTATCTTATGCCACTGTCCTCGCGTTATTCTGAAATAATGTTCAACTTGTAAACCAACTTAACTTTATGAAATATTTGAAAAATGATATCCCTATGATATCCCTAGACACTTTTGATGTGTGTAGAAAAAAACAATGATTCACTACCTTAAAATGTCACTTAATTTAATGATTGTACCCAATGTCATCCATACATTTTGGGCATTTTTCACAGTTAATAGTGCGAAAAAATCTTGTTTCGAAAAGTGCTTTGAGTATTTAATTAGATAAAAACCATAACCCCGCTTCAGATAGAGCTCACTACCTACATTATTACCGTCAGATATATTTTCCCGCACATGTGATTAAAAAACATCACTATTCGTACATAATCGTCGATGAATGTCGTAAGGCTGCATTGCGTTAGGACTGGTTCGGAGTGCGCAGCCAGCTTTATGTAAGCGCGGGCGCCGGCGGTAGACGCGATGTGGCCGCGCGCATGTCCTGGTTAGTATGGCTCTCACAGACCGCGCCTTTTTACAAGCTTTTAAGCTCCTGGCTGAAGTTACAGCCTGGAGCTTAGACAACTAGCCGTCGCCCGCGCGAAGTAAGTAGGAAAAAAAAGATTTTTGTTTTATAAATTGTAGCCTATGTGTTATCCCGATGTTTAAGCTACATTATTGTAAAGTTTCATTTAAAACAAAAGAGTAGTTTTTACGTAAAAGAGCAACACGGCACATCCACACATACAAACTTTCACATCTATTGATTTGTGACAATTTGTTACTTCTTATGTGAAAGAACTAACATTTGGAACATAACATCAGCAAATGAACTACCGGTGTATTATGTTTGTACTGAGTATAGTTATTCAAAAGTAGGTAACCTTGCATGGGTCAAAAGCTTATTGCCATAAAATATAGGGGGTAGGTGCCTGCACTTAGCTTTCCAACCTGCTGCTTGTGAACGTGCTGTCAACTTAAGCTGGCAATACGCTCAGCTATTTACCAAACAACTTTACTACCAATTTCTTAAGCTTTGTGACTTTGTCAATAACATCTTGGCTGGTGGCCCTGGGATTTTGCTCTAAGGACGTAAGGACTGACTTTATATAACATTGCCGGTACCTGACACTGTCTGCGCGTGTCCTGTTACCTGCGCTGACGCGGGCGCCGCGTTACGCTACTGCCTTCAAGTATTTTTTCTTCGGCTTTTCTGGACACGCAAATATATAGTAACACCCAGACGCACCTAGGCCCGTCGACGTTCCGTGGGCAGGCCCTCCACAAGGTGGACCGACGATCTTGTAAAGGTCGCAGGAAGCAGCTGGATGCGGAAAGCGCAGGACCGATCGTTGTGGAGATCCTTGGAGGAGGCCTACGCCGTGAATTAGATAGATACATGATGCGCAGTGTCGTCTCAAACCGTCAATGCTTTGCCCAGGTCTCCGAAGTTCTGATTTCGGGTGGCACTTTTTTAGCACAAGTAACCTATCTACGTCTTTTTTATTGTAATATCATTGCCTAGCATGCTATTCTTATTAAGGCCAAATCTCATTTCGAGATCCCGACTTTTTAACTGTTCTATTCGCATCGGTATTTTCCCCTTATTTGTTTAGAAATAATTTTAATATGTTATTTGGCTTAGCTCCTTTCACTCAAACGATCACATTGCATTCTCATTTAGTTTCGCAGGACGTCAAATTGAAATCTCCCTTCGAGATCACAGAGATTGTAACGTTCAAAGTACACATTGAAAATGCCACCCCCGAGCAGAAATTTTAACCCACGTTTTTTGTGAAATACAGGTGTAAAGTGGGTGTGATAGGTGGTATATCCTAAACTATGAGGAATATCGAAAAACGCTCAGAGAAGTCTCGAGACCGATTTTGACGAAAACTAAAACTGTATACTCCGATTTGACAAAAAGTTTTTACATAGCTGGGAATCGAACCTGTTTCATTTATTTATTCGTCGGGATTGATTCCCGGCATGTTTAGATCTTGCCAACATCGGCCTCGAGACTCCTTTCAGAACTTTTCGGTATTCGATTATATGTTTAGGATTTGGCCTACCATGCCCGCTGGAAAAATTCACTATGTAACTATACAGGGTCTCTACGGGTCAGTCTTACCTAACAAACTCAAATATATGTAGCATGTAACTCATTAAAACAAACACATAGAGACATGCATACTCGTACAAAGAGAGAAATAAATTACACAAATGATGTAACTTTAAGATTGTGTAATGCATGTAATCACAAATCATATTGATATTATTAGTTACTATAAACATGCATAATAATAATGCATTTGCAACGCAGAGTTCGCAAACGAGTAGATTTCGGATTTCATAAGAAATAATTTTAAAACGTAATAAGGAAGACTGTTGTAAAATATTTTTATGACAATCAAGAAAGAAAGAGATGCGTTGCGAGTCTGTGTTTTACGAGGACCAATAGAATCGCTTCATTGATCGAAGCTAGGTAAAAATAGAGGGATTCTATTGGTACTTATAAACACATTCCTCGCAACGCATCTCTGGTGGTAACGCAGCCTTAACGGCTGGACCGATTTTGCATTTATTTCTTCAGGTAATTTGGTCATTTTCATAAGAAGCTTCTTAAGTTGGACTAAAATACGAAAAGTTCATATTTTCCCGAAACTTTCCTAAGTAGTTAGGTACTCGTCAAACATCGGGCTGGCAAGGTCAAATTCTTCCTTTTTTATAGTATTTTTAGACAAATGACTAATATTATAGATGCGGAAGTTTGTATGTGTGGATTTGCCGTGTTCCTTTTTAACATTAAAACTACTGGATGGATTTTAAACAACATTATAGCTTAAGCATCTGAATGGCACATAGGCGACAATTTATAACTGAGTCCACGCGGATGAAGTCGCGGGCGGCCGGTAATGGCCGCTCCAACGCTTCTCAAGCTCGCAGAAGTCAGCACAGCCATGCTATGTCCAACATAACATAAACGGCCCATATACGTCCTACTGCTGGGCACAGGCCTCACCTCAACTATGAGGTGGAACAAGCCATACTCCAACACGCGGGCTTAATGCGGATTGTTGGAGGGGTGTAAGGTTAGTGAGCAACCTTAATGTCAGATGTTATTCAGCCGCCCTAAGGCTTCTGACTAGGCTTAACGGCTTACATCTAGGGACGTCAACCGGGACCAACTGCTTAACGTGCCTTCCGAAGCACGGAGATGCCCACTAAGAGAGAGATATCACTAAATTTCGGCCGGGGTCGTCACCCATCCCATTTCCGACACGGCGTGTATTGCTTTACAATAGACATCGTCGCCGATCACTGTCACAACTGCGCCACGGGCACCTCGCTATGTCTAATGTGTCAAAATATTTTCGGGGCCTGCTACTATGTCTATTCGCTACTGCCTACTTTACTTACCTACCTATCCGCCTTCATTATTTCTCAAAAGTCATCGTTTTTTTATGGTAATGCCCGTATTCATGCAAATATTGCCTGTTTAGTGAAATAAATACAGTGATTCGCTAATATAACTACTTACGACAAAAGATCTCTGAAGGTTTCAATCGGAAGTTTGTCTTTTTTGAAGTTAAATCCACTTACACTGTTGGTTCAGAAACAACAGTATTTTTTATAAGTGTTCGCAGAGGATGGGTTGAACTTGTGGTAATTCCTAGAGTTAAAAAAGCTCGTAAAATCGGCCTAATTTTTTAGAATAAAACTGTAAACCTCTAAAGTCTCCTCTCATTCCTTATACTACCTATAAAAATGTGAAAAAAACTGACGATACTAAATGACTTCCTTTTAGAGATAGATGATACATTTATGAAATTGGAGTGGTAGGCGAAATCCTAAGCTATGAGGGATTATAGATATTCTTTTAAATAGATCTCAGGACAGATTTTGCCAAAAACGAACAATGCATTAAGTACTGTGATTTTGAAAATTCCTTTTCCCTAGTCAGGAATGGAACGACTTAGCGCGCACAACAACGTGCCGAAGCCAGCGACCCACAAAACGGGGGATGGACTTATGTTTACTAATGTTTGACCAAAAAAATATATTGTGTATGAATTTAAACCATACCATATCTATTATGAGTTCGATTGCTAAACGAAACATTTGTCAAATGATCATTTTTATCAAACGTTTTTTGACCAATAGCAGTTTTGTCTGATGACTTATTTGTTAAATGTTAATATTGTAAAATGATTATTTGTTAAATAAAAAATATGGTGTTAATCATTTGGTCAAGTGAGTCATTTGTGAAATGTTTATGGGTAAATGATCAATTGGCCAACCATTTTTTTGCCAAACGTTGTTTGTCAAATGTAATTTTGCCAGATGATTTTGGTCGAATGGCAGGACCCCATGGACTTAGCTAGGATCGCTGCGCAGGAGTGCATACAATCGTAAAACGTGTGACCTCGAGCCAGCATCCTCTTAGCTAACAGTAACATCTAGAATACCCATTGCAGGTGCATTATTGATGCGTCTCGTCGGTTTGATAGCCGCCATTACGTCGTCACGCACATACCTGATATTGTTTCATAAATAAGCAGCGACTATACTTACTATGCATTCGCTTTGCATATAAGTGCCTTAAAACTACTAAGCACAGTCAGCATCAAAACTATGAGACGTATCAAAACAACATACTACTCTATCTTTGAACAATTACAGTTGCTTTATTAGGAAATAATTAAATTTTCTGCCCACCATGATAGGTCACATAGTCCCGATGCAGAGTTTACTACAGCCAGCCATTAGCTAAAGCCCTTCTTTAGGCTAGATTTAACTCACTCTTGCAGAAGGTTTTTTTCTACATTCATTGCTGTGTTCTCAGTAAAATAACATTATTCGATCCCGGTGTTAGAGTCTTGTTCATACAAATAGACAATGCCTATTTAAAGTCAAGTGCTATTAATATTATAGGTTTTATAGGTATTATTATTATTCATGTCTTTTGCTAGTCACTTTGATTTTTGGTTAAGTTTGTTGATTTTAAAGAAACTAACTTTTACGAAGCACTATTCAAAAAGATCCGGTCGTTTTCGTTGACTGTAGAGACATAACTAACGAAACGCACACGCTAGGTTGTAATATTAATTTTAATGAACAACATACATATAACATGTTTTTTTTACCAATTGGTTAGTCATAAGCAAGTTTACTGTTGCCGTCGTCGCGGTGAACGGAACAATCGGAAGCCCACACTACGCCAAATGGTATGGTATTCCATTCCATTTTGCGCAAAATTTAAATAAAGGAAGTGCTTAGGCCGCGGTCAAGCTTAGGACACACGAAACTTACATTATTTTTTAGCGATACGTAAACTGGTTAAAGAAAAAAGTATTAAATAAAACTATTTATATCTAATTGTTAATACAAAACAGAGAGAGAGGACACACATTAAAGAACATATTGCAATATTTCCGAAAAACTAATGTTTGGGACATGTTTACACCATCTCTACTTGCTTATGGAACTTATTTAATTGCCATCGACTTGCGGTAATTTAATTCAAGTTTGCAAATTACTAATAGCAAAACCTTTTAGTTATAATTTTGAATTACGTTAATATCTCGACGGTTTAAGAATAGTTTAAAGAAAAGGCAAAAGCACTTATTAAATGTAAAACGTTGAGAAAAAATGATTGTTGATACTAAGAGTCCATGTAGAGCTACTTACGTATAGAATAAGTTAGCACACTTAAGTACTATTTGTTAAGTAAGTCGCACTTAAAACCTTTCGCATTCAAGCATGACAACAGTTAAATTGAATTGTATAAAAATGTTAAAATGATTTTTTGTTTAGTTTATCATATGCCAAATCGAGTAAAAAACAAAAAAGATTCAAAAAATGCTTCACCGCGAAAACATTAAAAGTCGTAAAAAAAGTTTTGGTGCTTATGTGTCATTTAAATATACATTTCAGATAAATCAACGTTGGTATGCAGCACGCAGTACAACAAAAATGCACAAAATATAATATGCTTTATTTATCGTCTGAAAAAGATGCCGGAAACATCGACCGGTTACAAAACCCAATTAATTAGTCGAAAATGAAGGGAACTCACTTTTTGAGCATGAAAGCCTTGCTGAGCTCCTTGAGGACTGTGGAGACGATGGCGCCGGCGGCGGGCACGGCCAGCACGGACGCGTCCATGCACGCCGACAGCGCCGCGGGGGCCAGCACGCCCAGCCTGCTGAACCGAGAGCTATCCTTCGACATCAATGTTATCAGGCAACACTGTCGAGATCCGAACACGCGACCACAACCGCAGGGCGATCCGCTTCGCGCGCTGTGCGGGACTCGAGTGCGAAGCCTGCGCGCGCGCCGCCACGCCGCCAAGCCGCGCCGGCGCGGTGACGCAGCCCTACGACCACCTCCTTATTCGGACCAACGAACGACGCGATGCATTTTTTTATTTCCGACATACCTACAAGGATCAACCACATATTTGCGTTTTCGCGAACGGTTTCGACGTTTTGGGAGACAAACAATTTTATTTGTAATACAAATAATACCTATACTTATTTTGTGACTATCAGAGATAAAAGCTAATAAAAAACATGCACACAATTTCATCATCGTCAGCCTAGCTGTTACTCCATTTGATAAATGTTATTTTATTTAACAACTAGCTCACCCGGCGAACTTCGTTCCGCCTTAAAGGCAATAAATAAAAAAAAGTAAAAAAAAAAAGAAAAATAAATAAAAAGTACCTATCCTATGTCCTTCTCCTGGCTCTAAACTACCTCCATGCCAATTTTCAGCTAAATCGGTTCAGCCGTTCTTGAGTTATAAGTGGAGTAACTAACACGACTTTCTTTTATATATATAGATATTAGACAGAGCTACATAAAATTTATACATATTGTATCAGTATGTGCCTAATACTGTTTAGGTTGTCTTTAATATCATAGAGTCGCCAAACATTTTATTTAAATAACTAATTTATAGATCTACGTACCAAAATGTATTAAAACTATACCTCGATAAACTACATTCTACACAGACTGATATAAATACCTGTCACAGATATGTACATCTTTTACCAACTTATAAAACAATCTAAAGACATATTTACAAACATAAACTAACTAACTACTTGAACTTGAATTACGTCAACATTAATTTAAAATAGTCAACCAGGAAGTTACTTAAACATCGTTAAAAATTGTTTGTAGGCTTGTGTGTATGTATATGAGTTGACAGAAACGATTTATAGGTATCTAATCTAGATAATGTATCAGCCCCTCAGTTAACTCTTTATACTTTACAGCATTCGACAGATAACTGCCTTACAGATAAATAAATAGAGTCAACATCACAAATATCATTGTACAAATGTTTTGTACGAGGTCTCTTGCCCCTTGCACGTTTATTTGATGGGGCCATTGAATTGTTAACCTGAATTGCCTTTTACCTAAAGTAAAGAAGCCTGAAGTAAGGGCTTGTTAAGGTTTTGGGGGAAAAAGTGCTGAAGCACATTTGACCAAATCCTTCGTGATGGGTTTGTCAAATCTAATATTTTCGTCAATGAAATAGTTTGAAATCTTGACCTATGCCTTCGTATGCACTGTACTGTGCCTCACAGAATCATACATGATTACCAGGGTTAGGTAAGCGCAAACGCGGATATGGGTGTTGAGGTGTGTACCTGCGCAAGAGGTAAGTATACATTTTGTCCTGTTGACTCTACAAGACTGAAATATATTTCAGAACACTCTATTTATTTAATTATTAGGTCACCTACAAGACTTGCACTAATACAATGATCCAAAATTCCAAATTTTAACAATTTTTTACTCTACAGTGTAGAGTAGGTATATTTCACGCTTTGTAAACAATTTAAAGGACAAATAGACGATGTTGTTCCGGATACCCGCGGTACTGTTTAGGCAATAAAACGTCTTTGAAATCTCTAAGCAATCAGGCATGACATGCAGGAAATCAATTTGATATTTCAAAGTGGAAATTGAGCTTTTTTAACAATCTTTAGCACCGGTTTCTTGTGTTCAGATAGGCAAGGAAAATAATGGTAGTCAATTTTCAGAAGTAAAGCAGTGACTGATCTTTTCATATAGGGGTTGAGAGCTCTCCGCTTACCCCATTGCCCGGTTAAGCTGTGAAAGTCACACATTCGACTAACAGCTAGTCAAAAAAAAATATTTTCATAGCTTTACCAACGAACTTGGTACTTAGTTGCCTGAAAAATGTCAGTCTAGTCGTAGAGTGAGTGGGTTTCTCGTCCAGTCTTCAGGTTTCTAATTTTATTATTAATCAGCATGAAGGGCGTAAGACGCAGGCAAGTCTATCGAGGAAGCTGTTTAATTTTAAATTACTATTCTAGCGGTATTTTGCACAAATTGAAGACATTGCATAGTCTTTTCCGTAACAATCAATTCTAGGCATTGTTTCAGCGAGCAGTACTCAACTACAAGTAGTCGATAACGGGTAATTGAGTTCAGCAGGTAAACCGACGCACGCGCAGTCGCAATCTCAATACATCGTAATGCATCGGGGTAATCACCCACTTATCGATGTCGCTCGAGGCCTCACTGAAGGGAAACTCACATAAATCTATTCTGCAGTACTCTGAAAACAAAATTATTACTTAGTTGTTACTTTAATTTAAATCTTCATAACCAAATTTAGGTTTTTAGGCAGCTACTTTCTGCATTCAATTACAAGTTTAGCTGTCAATTTATTCAGAGTAGCAAACCGATCCGGATATTGTCATATTACCTGAATACAAAAAAAAGTTTTAATTCTACTGTTTTCTTCTTCACTTAACTAATGTTAATAAAGTTACAACCTGGTAAATAACTGAGTTTCACTTAACGGATAATGAGTTGAGTGAAACTAGTGAGTCCCTTGGCTTTGAAAAACCGGTCATTTCGCCTTTACTCTTGACCGATATATTTTGGTGTTTTTGCATAAAATATCATATTTTTGTTCCCGCGCCCTTGGAATTTGACATTGCAAATATTCAATGCATGACACACATCACTATGTTTACTCGCCTCCTATTTGCATAATTTAATAGGATAGCGAAATGTGACCTCTAGTAATCTTTACTATGGTAGGTTAATGTAATACCTTCCATTTATTTACATTTATAAACTGGAGGACGGTTGATTCTATGAGGGTACTGTATAACCACAGTCAATCACAGAACGATGTGAAACTGCCCTATCGGTGCGCATAGTAGCGATCGTCTAAGCTGAAATGACGCGCAGGGGAGGGCCCTGCACCGACGCATACAAGCAAACACTCATGTTTGGGTAGGTGTGGTGTGGAGGGACGCGTCATTTCAGCTTAGATGATCTCTACCTACGAGTATCAGACGACAAGCCGCGCGTCATGTTGGGAACAACGCGCGCCGTTGTGCAACGTCGCTGTACATGTTGAGCGTCACGTGTTGCGCGTCAATTGTCGCCTAGCTTTAGATAAATTTTTTTGCAAAAACATACTTGTATAAAAAAAATCCACTCGTGTTCTCGCGTCTATTTCCATATTAATTGATCCCCATAGAGTAAGTTTGTAGTTGTAGTGGAAACTGGTTCTGCAAAACTACATGAATGCACGTGTGTGGTGGACGTGTGCTAAGAATCTCTCCATTCAATCGCCACTCGCTCACCCAATGATAATATAATGAGAAAGACGTAGATAGGTTATGTCAGTACTGAAGGGAAGTAAAAAATTGTCCACGGGGTACGACGTAGTTAATTTGGCCGTGATATTGTTATAACGTGTGAACAAGATAGTATGATTATTTACTAGAGCGTAAACGAGACAGATATATGTTGCGTAGAGTCTTAAGCTGTCAACACTGTCAATGCTTCGCTCAGGTGTACGAAAAGGTTCCGGTTTCGAGTGCCACTTTTTTACCACGAGTAATATATCTTCCTCTTTTTATTATAACATCACTAAGACAAATTACAGCTTTATTTATTCTAAGTAATGTCAGTGCGCTCAGCTATGTTATGTAGCGACTAAGCATAGAGCATGTCAGTGGAAATGTTTGTTTACATAGAATCTACCCTGCACTTCTCTGGTGGAAAGCCCTCTTGCCCCCGAATTCACAAACGCAAATCAACGTTGAGCATCCCTCTCAAGTATAGCTATTCCTTTTAGTTCTATTGAGATTTTACGGGACAGCATGAGATAAGCGTGAGCGCGTGCTAGCGTTGATTGACGTTTGTGAATTCGTGTGTTAGTGTTTACGGTTAGTGTTTAGTGTTTACGGAGTTTAGATGCAAATATTTTCAAAGCATTAAGTTTCTTGTTTCATTGTTATTGATTCACAAAAAAACGCATTAGTGTAGTAGGTATTCAAGTGACTAACTGACACAGTGAGAGACCGCCTTCCTGCGATTCCACTGAATAATTTAGATACTACGCGTGATTCCCATAGCTACAGAACATTTAAAGCCTTTTTAAACATTACGTCTTGCTACCATGAGCTTTTGACTTGGTACAACAATGTAAGCTTATTTTTGAATTCCTAAGTTCCTAAAACTTTCTTACCTAATTCATGAACTAAACAGTATTTTATGCTTACATTGCTTGCGGCGAATTTGAACCCAACGCAACGTGTCAAGGTGCCAGCTCTACCAGTTATCCAGATTGCGAGGGACAAATATTCGCTTGTAAGAAGCGTTAAAAACAAAAAAGAGGTAGATATGTACGTCACGTTCATACTTCGCGTAGATATCTACTTAGGGCATTAAAAACGTGAGTTCGCGTGTTCGGAAACTGGCACATGACATTGCCGTGTGAAGACGTGCACGCAAACAAGTCACTGTCAAATTGGCTTGAAAACAGGTCCTTCGGACCTCTTTTGGCACGCGGATGCCGTTCTTCTTTCTGTTTAAATGTGGCATGATTACAAAGTAAGAGTAAGCGGAAAATACCGATCACATTGGCACGGGTTTTCCCCTGGTCATTCCCATTTCTTCACGACGCAGCACAACACCTGCCCGACGACTTATTAACGTTGATGAGCAAGAACTAAGACCGATCAAGGATGGACAAAACTTGAGATTGGAATGCCATGTTGTTATTTAAATAGGTAAAAGTCACCTTGACATTCTTATTTTCATGCTATCCCTTCATCTGATTCCGGCTGCATTCTTTAAATGCCAAAAGCGTAAGAATGCTATTAATAGCACATCATACTTAGCGCATATTTAACATGCAATTCAGTAAGTGAACATCATTTTACTTTTTCCTCATCATTAAAAGAATTACTTTGTTTTAATGATGAAAGACTTACAAGTAGGTAGGTAGGTACATTGTATATGACTATTTTTCTAAATTTATTTTTGGAAATTTTGAAAACAAACGATCAGTGATATTTGGCTTACCAAAAAACCACGCCCTCTGTAAGAACACGTTATTTTGATGCCGATGTTTAAATCACTATTTTACAGTACCAGTTTATTTATAATTCAATAGGTTCTTAAAAACTCTATATGTGACATCACTTCGATCTCGAACTATATACCATGACTTTTAATAAGGTGCAATGTTAGTTCATTTGACAGAATATGACAGATATTTTAAGGAAATGTCTGGCAAATAACCTGTCATTTTAATGCACCTAGTCAGTAAAGGTAAGAAGTGGTAAAGTATTTTTTGCCTACAGTCTCAAATTATGTATGTACCTATCATCCACATAAAAACATTTGCGCATAATTCTGATACAAATAACCATTCGACGAGTTTTGAATAAACAAGACCGACAAGAAGTGTCGCGTAATTCGGAACAAGAATGGCGTCTCCTTGGGGCGAAGGTTAAGAGCAACTATGGCTCGCTGAGCAATCAAGTTCACGGAAAATCGATTTTGAACTTAAGGTGCGTAGATACACTATTGTACGCAGCAGATCTACATGCCATTCTATACTAATAATATATAGCTCAAGAATTTGTTTGTTTGAACGCGCTAATCTCGCAGGATGATATCTCCGGCTGACATCACTTCACGTCTCGGTGCAACGCTTTCTTCAATCATCAATACGCTTCACCCTGAATTAAAATTTTCACTAATTTTGTATGTAAATAATTAAAAAATGTTATTCGGCTTAGTTATATTCTCTTAAACGATCACATTCGCAAAGAAACTGAATTTTAAAGACTCTACCACCACGAGCGAAGTAAGTTTTGGGTCAACCAGAATACCATAGCTGTGTAGTGTGTGCACCTCAACCCCATCTATGGTTACATACAAAATGAGAGAAAAAACTACTTCAAAGTGAAGCGTATTGATGATTGGAGTTAGCGTGAAGCACCAAGATGTGAAATGATGTTAGCCGGAATGCCACCCCTGGGGCCTTATTACGGTCTTTTTACAGCTCAGTTTTAGCTCAGTTTACGTCTTTTCATTCATTGAAATCTGACTAAAACAAGCAAAATAAGTTTCTACAGCTATCAAGAAAAACTAAGGTTTTTTTGACACTATTTACCACACAAAACACAGCTTGTGACGGTAAATATGCAGCTCAAAAGCTGAGCTTGTGAACAAAACTGTCAGGTCATAATGAGATTGTAGGGGGACCGAGACTGTGGGGACCCTGGTTTGATTTGAAAAAATACTTATTTTTGTCCTCTCTTGCTAACAGCTAACGGCTCGTCCTAACGGCTTGACCGATTTTAATAAAATATCAGCACCTAGGTAGGTATGTTCGTTAGGTCGTATTATTTATTTATTTTAAATTTAAGTCGACGCGGAAAAAGTCGCAGGCGGCAAGCAAAACCTATAATGAAAGGTAAAAGGTTGATTTACTTTAAAACTTAACTAAAGCCAATTTAAGTGCTAATAAACATTAAATTTCTTAGGTACCTACTACTAGTTCTTTTACCTAAAAACTACTTATCTCGACATCCTTCCATGTCCTTGCAGGTGACCCTAATAAGATGCCCAATATAACTAAAATATTTTCGTTAGGAAACGTGCTCTCAAATCGACTTGTCCAATTCGAACCATAAAATATGGTTACCATGAGTTACTACAAGACGCTTCGCGACGAAAGCAGCTTATATCATAGTTTTAAACATGAACCCCAGATGTCGCTAGTAAATTTTCCTCACCCTAACTAGCTGGCCGGCGCTATTAAGATTTTCCTCCGTGGAATGACCCTCAGACACGACTTGAACTTTTTATGGAGAAATAATAGAAAAATTATAACAAATCGAATTTTTGACTGGCGACTTCACTCGTAGCACTTTCTTTATTTGCTGCGGGTGATCTTGCTCGGAACGCAACGTCATTCACTTGACAAAGATTATGTCTTTCGGTTGTGATGTGATGTGAATCAGTTGCGACGTTTGACAACATTACAGATGGTCAAACTTCGTAAACGAGGGGTTTCCCAGAGATGGGGAAAGAAATTAAGGATGACATACAAAAGATGGGGAGATGATGACCAGAAGATGGCTAGGCCACTGTAGAGAAGGCTAGCAAGTAACAGGGAGGAGTGCAGATAAAAGGAGGCCTATGTCTTGGACAAGCTGAGAGAGAATAAAACTATAAATTACAATAACTGATCATAAATGTAAAAACTAGCCGCAATAAAGGCTTATTTACGTTTTCATGTAGTCTTTCGCACTGGTCTGTCTGTGCGTTGCTTAAAATATTCTTACAATAGATTTTAGTCATAAGCGTCTCCGCACACGAAGCGTTTTTGGCGCCACTACGTGTGTAGCAGCGATGTTGATGAGGCGTGTGTCAACGATGTGATGGTTGTGGTTCATCCTGCTATGAGCTCTTCCCATCCGAAGCAATATTGTACCTTGTCGTTTTGTGGGGCTCCTCAGTTCACTGGTGAGCATCGCGGCATCAACAGCTGCAGCGAAAGGGACAATAGGACATTTTACAAGTGGGACATTATGAGCCCTAACCATAATTTATTTTGTACTCTCTTGATCTTTCCTTATGTTCCCGCAATCGTTAAAGCATTTTCGAATAAATTAGCTTGAAATATGTTTGCACTTTGCTGGTTCTTAATAGGAAACGAAGTAGGTGCGAGCCGACCGTAGACGGCCAGAGCAATAGTGTAAAAAAATGTTTTTTAAATCAGAAAATCAATAAAAAAGGTTCGATCGATGACAGATTGTTCCGGAGGAGGTTGTTTTTGCGCGTCGCGCTCAAGTGCCGACGGGCGGTCGGAAGGCCGTCGATGCGCGCCGCTCGCCCAAACCCGTTTCAATATTGAACCGAAACTGCGGAAGCTAATTAGCCATCGAAGGAGACAAATAACTGGCCAATATACTTAACTGTAAGGATACGGATGATAAACATGCTATAATGATTCATAGAGATTTCAAACGGTTTTGTCGTTCAAAGTAGGACCTACGTGGTAGTACCTTAATATTTAGTTATTTGGTCTTTACGCTAATTACTGTGCAAAAAGAAGCGATTCGTGATCCAGAAAAGAAACTATCAACATTCGTTGATTTTCTCTCGAGAAGTTACTTAGCGTACGTCACCTTTAAATCTTTATTTTAAAGGTGACGGCGATGAAGGAGAATGGTTGAGAGTGGCATAAAAACCCGGCGGAGTCTCTCATTTCCATAGCTATGTCATAGGCTGGTCTCCGACCGTCACCCCACCTGAGTTACCGCTACGACCACCGTGACCAAAAGGATGAAACCTGCTGGACGATGTTGTAGCCCGACAAAGAACTTGATTTTCTTTCCTGAAAACCAGATTGACGTGTGTGGAAAATGATAAATTTTGCACATACAGATGATAATTAAAAAGGTTTTCCAAAATTTTCAACAAGATTGGGATAAACGTAATTGGCCGTTAACTACCAGTGTCCGTATTTTGAACAAGGGTTTGACGATAGAATATTGAATATTAATAATTAATTGTACAAAGGTTTATAATAATATCACTAGAAACGCAAGTTAAAAGTAACGTCAGTCTATACTGAGACAGACATATAATTAAAACTGCTGTTCATTCAGCAAATGTAAATTGAATAATAAAATTGTTCATACCAGGAACAATGCGGCAATAAAGTCTACCGAAGTTATCCATCGACAGGCCGCTGCGCAAGAGTCGCTCCTAAGCATCATCACTCAGTTCAATTACTACTCGTGTCCACATCACTCTACTTGCTGTTTGCGTACGCAAATATGCGCGTGACCTAATCCTAACTACTTACTCATACGGATAGAATAGTCATTTAGGCAGTAGGTACATAATGTGATAGACATACCTGTCATGATAAGATTTAAGAACCGTTAATACTCACAAAAGTAGTGAGTTTCAATTATAAAACCACGCACAGAGCTCGATCAAAGCTAGTGTAAATGGGGCTTCATCATCTGTCTACCTATGAAGAAATAAAAAATAATTGTTGAAGGAAATTGTAGGTATCGCTGTTGTGTAAAACGTGCCCATGACTCTGCAGGGCCTTCCCTGGAGCACCAACAACTTTTTTTATAGTGGTCTTCTAGATGACCTCACTCCACCTGATGCAGCCGTGAGGTCCAAATATGGGGTTGACAAGCACAGTAATTGAGAACTACTTTGCTGGTCAATCTCATTTTGAAGGCCTACATAAATATATTGTTAACTTAATATTTTCGCCGAGTAAGATTGAATGAAGACGTTACTTGCACTTTACACGTGCCCTTAGCTCTTGCGAATATCAATACCGTCACGTCCACCTGCGCACGCGCGGGCCCTGCGCCGGCGTCGCCGTGAAGCCGACCTTGCTTCACTGCACTGCTACTGGAAGGAAAATATTAGTTCCTTTATTACCATGCCAACAGCCTCTTGTGACTACTGTTGCATGACCCTTAAATCCTTGGGTTTTTTGCCGGCAACAACGTGATGTGAATAGTACCTATGCCATCTTCCTATTCGGACAAGAGCATTGGCATGGTCAGTTATATCAAAACGTATCTTAATCCGACTTCAAACTCAAATAGATTCGAATCGATTTCTAAATATGAAAAATGCTATTTCCTATAAATAATTAATGAAAATGATCGATTCGACCTAGCGAATGTGCCTAATTAACGAAATTCTTTGGGCAGTGGATATCACCAACTAATCGATTTGTGTGCATCGTAAGAAATTCGGTTCCAGTATTTCTAATCATACTCGTACCTACGAATAACCTATCAATAAAAAAATAACAACCAAATTACCTATCTAATCCAGTTTTGATTTGTATAGTTTACAGAAATCTTGGATCTGAAATTGTATCAATATAAGTTTGCAAAATCAAAATATAGTTTGGTGGGTGATACTTCAAGATAGTAATCGAAATGACAATTAAATTGTAAACCAGAAGGGCGCAGGGTCAAGTCCAACTTAAATCGTATCTGCAATTCTGCATGTCATTAATGCGTCATAATGTAAAGCTCAGCGCTCGCAAGGAGTAGAGGCAGCCCTCAAGAGCGCTCACAAACGCCATTGATAACACAAGTCGGTTTTACAACCGATTCTTCCCGCCGGATCCTCTCCCGCACTGACGTGACTGTCGGCCAACAAAGGCTCGCCGCTGACCGCCTTACAAGGGCCGCGAGCCATCTGCTTCGGCGGAGGTCAACAAACAAGAACAAATGTCACGTAGCCGCAAGTGAATCACTTCCTGCTACACTCGACATGACGCTCTAATTTTTAATAGACTACTTAAAATTTAAGTCAAAACAAAACAGTTTTCCCTGTACGTTGTTAGTTAGCACATTAAACATTTGAACGTGTCTCTGTGTAGGTACGTTGTAAACAACAGTAATTATTCGGTACTAAACTTACTAAAATACAGGACACTGTGATGTTTATACGAAGTTGTTTGCCTCAAGGAACAAAATTACGGTAAATTACCTAGTTAAAGTAAAATACGCGCCTATTAACTTAGACTATTGGCTGGCTTGAGAGCTCAAAGGTAATTATGGGGATTGAAAAAAAGACATTATACAAACAAACTTTATTTCGCGGCAGCAGAAACACATTTAGACCGAGCACATACGTATACACACCTACTGATACTAAACAGACATCTGAATTAGGTATGGGATTTATGAACTAGTAATAAAATAATAGTCCGAATTGACAATCTTAAACGTTTATGGGACTGCTCACTTACTATCCACTTTAGCAAGCGCATCTTTGACTATCGATTCTATCGATCCAGCTGGAGTCGAATTGACGCTACCGCGAATAATTTTTAACTCCATAGGGTCTTTCTTGAGGCTCACCCTTGGAATCCGTCCCCATTCGAGTGACATGGACCTTTTGCTCTTCGCTAAATATTCAGCGAAAGCTTGTTCTAAGTATTTTCTTCTGTAGATGGTGTATATCCAGTCATCAGAGTTGGATCTCCGTTTGTTGTCGTTGGTGTTGTGTTTGTCGGGCGTGGGGGCGATGCTGGGGGCGCTGGAGAGCTGGCCGGGGCGGGGGCGCCGGGGGCGGGCGGGGTCGCGTGGGCTGCCCTCGCGCCGCGCGCGCCAGTAGTAGTGCGAGATGGGGTCGCGCGGGCCCCAGTGCCGCGACGGCTTGAAAGACGACTTCAGCTTCTGGAAATTATTATAAATTCTCAAATGTCAAGGCATCGCAAGATTCGTAAGTGGCATTTTAATACTAAGTTTCTAATAAATTCTTCTTATACTAAGGCCTTCTATGCTATTCCAGCGGACGCCAAAACTCACTTCGCTCGTGATTAGTGAACTTTAAAATTCAATTTATTTGCATCTGTGGTCGTTTGAGAGAAAAGAACTAAGCCAAATAACATTTTTTAATTATTTACATACAAAATGCGAGAAAATAATAATTCGAAGTAAAGCGTATTGATGATTGAGGTAAGCGTGAAGCACTGAGATGTGAAGTGATGTCCGCCGGAATAGCACCCCTTATCCTAAGTATTTAAAACAATTTTACAACAAGCTAGCCAGTTACAAGTTAAGCTAGCTAGGGGGATCAGGCTCATTTTGATGTAACTGAAAAATGAGAAGATAATTAAGTATATTGTATTTTTGGATTGGCACATTTGATTTCGATGAAAATGTTAGTTAATAGTAGTTCCAACAGGCACTAATTTTTCATCATCCTTCATATTTTTGGCAAAACAATGAACTAGAACAAACCGAAGATCAATGACCTTTCAAAGGTCAGTGTGCTCCTAATATAGTAGGTACCTAAGTATGCATGTGTTAAAAAACCATTTGTCAAACATGGAAATGTGCCTGTTTCCGTTAGGGCAGGCCATTCTTTGGAAATCTTTTCTACCTGTACTGAACCCGTACGTAACTCCTTAAAAGCCTAGACTTTTTGACAGCTACCTGTCAGTAGACGAATTCAATATTCGGTTATATTGTAGTATTACTCGTAAAAGTTAATAGTTGTATTTTTTATTTTTTTATTGTAGGTATAACTGATACGAAGTTAACGAAAGAAAGAAGAAGTACCAAAAAAAGGAGAAACGATGTATTCGATGATGATGTTTTTTTGAGTTTCAGTTCTATGTATGGGGAACCCTCCATATTTATTGTTTATTTTCTTTAACAGTATAGCTCTTATAGTTTCGGAAAAAAACGGTTGTGACATACAGACAGACAGACTGCCAGACATGAAGAGTCTATAAGGATTCCGTTTTTTATACGGAACCCTAAAAACGCAAAAAGGTAACTCAACTCGCCCAGCGCAATGGTGACTTCAAAAACCAAATTATAGTTTCAGCTCTCGTTCACTCCAGGATAAATGTCAGGAAGTATATGTAACTTAATATTTAATTCACAGCGCATACATATTACGGTTACTGGACAAGGTCCCGTCCTTAAGTATAGCAGATGCCTTGAGGAAAAGTGTAATTCGCATAGCAAAGGAACTCGCGTAGGAAGCGAAGCGGTGCGCCGGCGCAGACACGTGTGACATTACTATAATAACATACATAACATAAACATATACGGCCTATTTATGTCCCACTGCTGGGCACATACCTAACCTCAACTATGAGGTGGAACGACCCATACTCCAACACGCAGGCTCAGTGCGGATTGTTGGAGGGGTGTAAGGTTAGTGAGCAACATTAATGTTAGATGCTATCAAGCCGCAGTAAGGCTTCCGACTAGGCTTAACGACTGCCATCGAGGGACGTCAACCGGTACAAATGCTTAACGTGCCTTCCAAAGCACGGAGATGCATGAAATACACATCACTAAATTCGGTCGGGGTGGTAACCCATCCCATTTCCGACCCGGCGTGTGTTGCTTCACATCAGCGACCGTCGCCGATCACTGTCACAACTGCGCCACGGGCACCTCGATTACCATAATAATCATTGTTAAAACAGATCTGCGCAACCTTGACTTACCCGATCCATGAACTAATTTATGGATTCATACATACATATTAATTAGAATACTGACTAACGGTAACAACTAAATCACAAGCTATACTAGATGTACTTAATATCTAGTAGGTAGTTATTACTCATAACCGTGAGCAAGTAAATTATTTTATGGTGATTAAATATCTTGTAGCAGAAATACGTCGAATGTTCGGCCGAATATTCCTATTCGATACATTCGGCATATTTTTTAGAGCTCGTATTCGGTTAAATATTTGTTTTATTTGCCGAATAGTCACTAAATATCTAAAAAATGATGATTACTAATAATAACAATCTAAGTTACAAGAAATTAAATAAGAGGTGCCGAATTATTGACAAATAAAAAATATCAGGTAAGTAAAAAAACAAAATAAGTGATTTTTTAAACAGCAGTGGCAACTAGATATGTATGCATGTAGATAGCTCTTATCATTCGAAAATGGGAGACATTGTAACGAGCATTCGTTTAGCATGGCACACCCAAACAACGGGTTTCCTACGCCACATCGAAACACTATTCACAGAAGCACGTTTCCTGACTGACATTTCATAAAAAGATCATTAGACCGATGCATCGTTTCCTCGAATTTCGAATGACCGAAGCTCATTAGCCCGAAGGATCGTTTACCCGAAAACCTTCTAGCATAAAATCTGTACACCAACAAAGATTATTCCTATAGAAACAAATACTACTTGCCTAGTTTAATAAGTAATTTTATTTTCTTTTAGATATCATTAACTTGTACTCGTAACGAATAATAATAGGTACTGCATTTTAATAATTTAACGTTTATCTTCTTTATGATGATGGGTCCAAACTTTTAACAAAACTTGAGTAATTTCAGCTTCTAAGCAGGCACAAAATGTAGGATTCACACTGCGAAGTGTGATCTCAATCTCCCTCAGGAGGAACGCTCACTTTAATTGTCTTCGCGAAGATCACAATCACAGTTGCAAAGGTGTTGAGTTTTACAGAAGGCCAAAATCAAAGTTAAGTGAAGTGTGCATTGAGCATGACCTAGGATGCAATTCTCAATGTACACCTCGATCCCGAGCTCGAAGTCGCCTGTAAGAGAATGCAAGGTACGGAGCCCTAAAAATTCCCACATATTGCATTCACATATTGATATCTAAAAGAAATTAAAATTACTTATTAATCTAGGCAAATAGTATTTGTTTCTATAGGAATAATCTATGTTGGTGTACAGATTTTATGCTAGAAGGTTTTCGGGTAAACGACCCTTCGGGCTAATGAGCTTCGGTCATTCGAAATTCGAGGAAACGATGCATCGGTCTAATGATCTTTTTATGAAATGTCAGTCAGGAAACGTGCTTCTGTGAATAGTGTTTCGATGTGGCGTAGGAAACCCCAAACAACACTATCAGCGTCCCACACTGTGACATCCCTGCAATTAAATATTGTGTAAAACTGGCTAAAGCAATTTCGGGGGTGCTGTTGACTGAACATGACAGTCAACAGTACTACAGGTCACCCCATTTCCGTTTTTTCTCTCGCTCTTGCCATATGTCATTCCTTTGCAATAGAGCAAGGAGAACTGGCCGTAAATGGGTAGAGTGATGTGCCGTTCGCCGTACTTACAGTAAATAATTAACTGGTAGATTGTTATTCTTACCCCAATAACATCATATTGGACCTGTCTGGCCACAACGACCGCTGCCGAGGCCAGGAGAACGACCGCGAACAGGCCGAGTGTCGTGACCACGACGCTGGCGGACCAGGGCGCCTCCGCCCACGCTCCGCCCACGAGCACGGTGACCACCCACCACGCTACCAGCGGCGCGACCACGCCCGGCGCCGCGCACCAACCCAGCGTCCAGTACTTGGACAACTCCTGACCAGTTAGGAATCCAATGTCTTCCACTAGGACTTTCCAGCCTGTAAATAGATTTACTTTTGTATAAGGATATTTAAGTAATTCGCCAATGCGTCGTGACTATTCAAACTGGATGAGGTCAATGAAAACCATAGAGTATGGGAAAATGTTTTAAAGGTTACAAGGGTTGATTCATGACGATACACTAGGTATTGGCAAAGTGGGCCATGAATCAGTTGGTATGACTGTATGTGAGATATTAATTACTTATGTAATTTAATCGACTTTTTACTTAACCTTTTTTTGACACTTCTATAACAATAGGTGATTTGTTTTTTATCAACAGTTTCGATGTATGGTAGGGCAAAGCTTTTTTAAAAATCTGCAATATTAGTTTAGTTGTTGTCATTTGAGCATAGTCATAATATTTCCCTTAGTGTTTATTCAATAGTAGAATTTGATCTACCACGCCCTGCTTCAAAATTCATCAGTGTACCTATCGTGATTTTTTACTGAAGTTTGGGAATATTTAACATAAACATACATTAATGGCTTATACATATACGTCCCACTGCTGGGCACAGGCCTCACCTAAAGGATGAATAGAACGAGCCATACTCCAATACGCGGGCTCAGTGTCGATTATTCTAGGGGGTAAGGTTAGTAAGCAACCTTATTGTCAGATGTTATCAAGTCGTCCTTAGGCGCTGACTTGGCTCAACGACTGACATCTAGCGACGTCAACCGGGACCAACTTAACGTGCCTTCCAAAGCACGGAAATGCCCGAAAAATACATCACTCAATTTCGGTCGGGGTGGTCACTTATCCCATTTCTGACCCGGCGTGTGTTGGTAACTCTAGTAACGTGGTTGGTAACTCTAGGCTAACCTATCTACATATTTTTATTATATCGTTGACAGCGACTATAATGTTACCGTAGATGAAGACGAAGGCGAGCGTCTCGAGCACGGTAGCTACAGCGGCTAGCAGCGGCAGCGCGTGGTCCTCGAGCGCGTGCAGAAGCGGCGCGCGCCCGGCCAACGCGCCCAGCGACGCGCACGCGCCCAGCCCCGCCGCGCACGCGCACCACGCGCGCCAACGCACGCCGCCACTGCGACGCACGCGCTCGAATACAGGGTATAGGAATGTTAGCTGAAAGTTTATACATATACACATACACAATAGTTTGTTCCGCACTTGGTGAATTACCTACAACAACAAAAGACAAAGTAACAAAAGTTGACACTAAAATGTTATCCGCTCAGCGTGCTGGACATCATAATGAAACCGCAGCGCTAGTCTTCCCTTAATACCAAAACTGGGAGAACACTGCCATGCGCACATGCGGCATCTGACGATGATGATTCGTCTTTCAACAGTTAAGATATACATTTAAAACTTAACTGTACTGGTACTGTATGGTTTAAATTGAATCAAAAAGTCTCTATGAAAAGTAGTCATTTGGTCACTATCTCACCTGGTGGTAAGAGATGATGTGGTCTACGTTAGTATAAGACTGTCCAGTAAATGTTTATTCACTCTTTTTTTAAAGAAACCCAGATTGTATCGCTGCGGAAACACATGCGCCGAACAGATGAACACAACAACTAATAGGTAAGTATGCTGCTAATATAGGACGCGAACAAATAATCAATGATACTACCTAATTTTCAATTTTTCTTAGTGATGACAATATGTATAATATGTATGTATGTCGGAAATAAAAGACTTTATATTTGTAAAGACCACAAATTCCATATAACCCACCATAGTAATGACTCCTGAGAAGAAGAGCATAGCAAAGACGAGCAGCGGCCATACTCTGGCCACGGCGGAGTCATCAGCGGCGCGGTACATTTGCGCGAGCACAGCGGCCGGGCCGGCGTCGGCGTCTGCGCTGCCCGCCACCGCCAGCCAGAACAACAGCCCCGCCCAACTCGCCAGGGTGTTGGACGATACGAACGCTATGGCTGTCCTGAACAGTTAAGCATGCCTTGAAATAATCTTTGGCCGGAGAAGGCACAAAATCGGCAACAGTGAAAACGGGATTGGGAGACTTTTGCCCTGCAGTGGGAAATGACAGGCTCCTAATAACAATAAGACAAAAAAACAGAGACTTTTCAAATAGGTTATAGATAGGTAATCTAATCAAGGGACCGTTACTGTTGAACCATTAATTATGGGAAACTTTGAATAAATGTTTTATTTTGCGGTTAAGTTTCTTTTTTTGAGGATTAAAAGATCTCACTGGACATCGTTTCATACAGCGGCATCTAGCCCCAAACTAAATTTAAGTTTGTATAATGGGGTACTAGCCAACGGATAAACATACTCAAGTATTTACGTTTACATAAGAACATGATATACACAGGAAACACCCAGACCAAAACAAACAGACATGTATATGCACACGAATGTTATCTACTGAGCGGGAATCAAATCCGCCCATTTTAGTGTAATAGAAACTTCTGGACCATTACCTATCAGTCATCGGTACTGTCAAAAAGCAATCTGTACAGAATGTCCTTACCATTGAACATTAGTGCTCGAGTACACGGAATCACCAGCCGATATAAGGTAGCCTCCAGCCAGTTGGTTCGAGATGAGCGCCTGTGTGATGGCCCCGAACCACACCTGGGGCTGCAGGAAGTGAGCCCAGTCCTCGGCGCGATGGAAGTGCGCCAACCGCGTCCCGGAGCCCAGGGTCGACACCAGCACCACGCCGGCCAGGATCACCAGGGGGCCGAGCACGTAGAAGACACGCTTCATAAGCTTCACTGGACTGTAAAGCCTAAGCAAAAAAGTGCAATCAATACTTACTTACTTTTTTTTTGTATTTCTTTTCTATTTTGTACACGTAGATACTAACACTAGCCATAAGTCAAATATGAAACTAACTAACCAATATGGATCTTTTAAGTCCGAAATAAATGATTAATACTTAAGTCTTAAGTACACTTGCGCGAGAGGACTTTTAAGACCTAGAGATAAGGCTGTACAAATCCCAGAATAGTAAACATTTATTGACAAATTAAACCCAAACCACAACACTAGCAACAAATAAACAATAAACATGTTAAGAAAGGCATGAAAAACAGAAGGGTCAGTAAGTTGTACAGCATAAAGAACAAGATGAACTGTTATCAGCGGGCACTCACAAAAGCTAAGTTTTCTGTTTATACACTGCTGTTAGTTGAAGTTGTACCTAGTTATTTGTACAATAAGGTAGGCATATTATTATCGCATCCCAATGCAAGATAGTGAATTCGAATCCGCCCCGTGGCAAAAATTCACGTTAGGAATTGAATTGGTTTTGGGCATATGATAATTACACAAAAACTATGTTCACACAAAAACTATATTGCCTACCTATTTCAAGATAAATAGTCCGTACTTACAGAAAAGGTAGGGCTATCCATAGGAATAATATAATCAAAGACAAGGCAATGAAGTATTCCGGTCTTTCAGCAATTGGCGCCATGAATGTTGTACTGAAAAACAATTAACACATAATTGATATAATTAAACTAGAGTTTAATTATTGAAACTAAACAGTTTCAAACAACTTACTTCAAACAGTCAGATGCATTGAACATGTTCACGTAGCCGTCCTGTGAATAGACAAGTAACACTTGCTTTAAATTTAAATAATTAGTTATATAATTCTGGTAGATTCCACGTAAGGACTTAATACATTATATTATTATAATCAGCCTGCGCCTTTGCCCAGCAGTGGGATGCTGGGCAAAAGCCTCCCTACCCCTCTTCCACTGACTGCGGTCTAGAGCCATGTTGAACCAGCTTTCCAAATGAGAGTCTAAGTCGTCTCTACATTTCCGTCTCCACTTTTTTAGCACAAGTAACCTATCTACGTATTTTGATTATAATATCATTGGTAGGTAGGTAGTGTTTACCTCAGTCCACTGCAGATCTGTGCAGTCCTCGAAGGGAATGCCGTGACTTAGCGTGTAGAGGAAGAATATGGCAGTAAGGGCGACGTACACGACTGTGTATGCGCATCCCACGAAGGACACCAGCAGCCTGATGTAGCCTACTCCTAGAAAAAGGACAGCAGGCATTAAACAGCGTCTTTGAAGCTAGGGCTTAGGCTAACCGAGCATTCGTCTTGTGCATTATATTACCAGTGTTTTCACTTGTAGTGCGGTAAGACGTGACCCAAGCCTAGTCGTCACGTGGTACAAGGATTTTAACATTGTGCTGCTGTTGAGCGTGACACTAGCAACAATAGCTAAAGACAGATTTGCTCGTATTGTGCAACGCCGCGGGTTTGAGTCCAACCTGATAGCTTGACCGGCTTGACTTTAATTTTTATGTAGGTACAGTTACGGGTTAGGAATTATAAACGTAACGTCTACCTACTAGTCGCATAGCACTGCTGCTCAATCAATAAGTAATATCGTAATTATCGTAAGCCAATTAATTACTCCCGAATCCACAATTGCAAGTCAAAGTTGAGGATCTCTCACAACTTCACAGGTAAAGGTGTCACTTTTAGTTGTTTAGATATTTTACGGGATTCCATAAGATTACCGCTGTGCTCAACATTGATTAACGTTCGTGAGTTCGGGAATAAGGAAATTTAATTACCGTTTTAAGAGTTACTAAGATGAGACCTAGTACATAATATTGCGCAGCCGCAGCTTATAGTGCATTTCAAACACATTAATTAATTGTAGTTTCAATCATTTTAGGATCAACTATCGCGCTGTTCAGACCCACACGCCTTACCCTTGAAGAAAGGCACGGCCCGCCACACGCCCACGGCGTCCTGCTGGCTGAGCTGTCCGAGCGCGAGCTGCAGCAGCGCCAGCGGCAGCACCAGCGCCGACGCCGCCGTCAGCGCCAGCGCGTACTGCAGCGCGCCGAAGCGGAGGCCCTCGCGCGGCACCCGCCACGTGCAGTTGAAGCTCACGGCCACCGCCGCCGTGCACAGGTGCGCACGTATCAGCGGCCAGTTCCATCGCTCCTGCCACCGATCATAGGATAGAAACACGCGGCTTACTTTTTAACTTCCTTAATCATACGAACTAGAGCAAGACTTCCGTATTTATTGCCGATTGACGTATCCTGCTGTCACTTACAAGGAAGAAGACAAAATGTGACAGTAGTTAAAGTGAAGCTGTAGGGCTGTTTGAGTTATGCATGAACAAGAGGGAATCTTTAACGCAATGCTTAGGAACGAAGGATAAGACGAAAATGTTCGCTAATGAAACAAGAACTGGGCTGTGCTGGTTTTTTAGTTACTACATAGGTACGTTGTTTCCGATTTGGACAAGACAAGGGAAAACTTTACTTTGGGTCCAGAATGGTGTGTATGAGAAATGCCTCATATTCCTTTATTCAATTAACTATACTTACCTCTGAATGTATCTGCCTATCACTTGGAACACTTGTTTTACCCATCGGAGACTAATACCTATGTCTTCATAATACAACCGATACCGGGATAATGTTACCGGGTCTCTAAAAAGTTTCCCCGGATGCCACAATTAGCTTTGCCGCAAACTAAAGTAGTGTCCTGATATTTCGCCATGAAAATAATAACTACGTTGGTAGGTACTAAAAGTCAATAAGCTGAAGAATTCCACAAATCCCGACTTTTATTTCAATGGGCAATATATAAATACATACCAAATTATGATAGCCCAGCACCAAAATCTCCACATAAGTCCCAAATCCCAATTGTGACACATCAGTGAGGCTTTATGGATAAATTTAGCAAAAAGGGCAGGGATCAGTCGCTCGGCATAAATAGTTAAACGAGATATTATACTCTACACATAGTACATGGAAAAAAAAATATTTTTGATAAACTTACCCTCATTTCAATCAATCTGAACGTTGTATCCTTTGTATCTGCACTGCTTAGTCTCAGAAAATCACCTCATGTTTATTTTCATTTTGATGGAGGAATCTAACTCAATGTGATACTGCATAAGAAATGCTGGCAACAAGACAGTTTTGCAACAATCGTGATAAGTTCGAGATAAAACTGATATCGGTGCGTTTGGGCAAAATCAATCTCGAAGAGTCAGATATATCAGTCACCGATGATTCCCGGGTGTTGGCGCCTTATCACCTGTGTAGATACTGCAGTAGGTCGCACTTCGCTCTGCGCTACGTCTATTGTTTACTAAGATTGTTATTATTTGGCCAACTGACTATGTTTTTCAATAACCCTCTGACCTGTACATCGGTGTTTACATGTCTCTAAAGATGTATAATATTTATAAGGTTCAATGATACACATTATTGAACAGTCAACATCAGAATTATGTTGGTATGCTCACTGGGTGGTAAAAATAGGGCCCTTTGGCCCTATTGCCATTCTGTTTGAAAGAAGCAAATTGTAATACTACTATGAGAGACTTGTACGAGTGCGTGATTCGTTTGAGGCGTTACTCATACGAGTATTTAAAACATGTGAATACCTACCTAATTATTCAGTACTTAACCACGATTCAGTCTTCCTGTCAGGTTCTGATGCCGACTGTCACTGCCCACTAGCAAAACCCTAATAATGACATAATTTTTAACTGACCTAACTTAACTCTACCTACCTGCAATACCTATGTTATTTTAGGCCCATAATAATGTTATTCGGGGCTACGGCAGTTCAAGCTTTCGTGAGACCCAATTCTGAACTGATATTCTTGATGTTAAGGAGTGTCTTGTGCCCAGCAGTGGGAAGTCTAAGGCTAGTTGATTTTTTGTTAAAAGATGGTTTGTTTGCTACTTTTAAATGAAAGACAAATAGATAATTTTATCTTTATTTGTAAAATATCTTAACAACTAAGTTCTTAACTAAATAATTTTGTCATGAAGTAATTTCCTAAAAGTGCATTAAAATTATTAATAACACATTCATAATAATAAGTTAAGTATGTATTATATTGTGATACATAAACATGGGTGGACACTAAAACACCAATGTAATATGTACGGTGTAAATGGTGTACAGTTTCTTGATTGGAGTATTATTAAATGTAAATCAAGCGAATGTAAAATAGGAACACTAAGATGAGACTCATCTCAAAATAGGTGTAGAGGGACACCACTTCTGGAAGGTACTTACAAAATAATTAAATAAGGAAAGGCACAGGAAAAGAGGAAGTTTAGTCAGTGTTAATAATTATATTAGCTAAGGAACAATAAATTAATCTGAAAATTTAACACGAACACTATGTCAAAACACATCTCCATCAAGAAACTGTACTTTAACAATAACTATCCATCGATTAAAAGATTTTCTACATAACATTGTAAAACATTCAAAATACATTTTTGATAATACTATCTACTGAATTTAACTTTTTAAATAAATCTGATCTACTACATTTATAATTTTCCACACTGATTCAATAAGCACTATGAAGTGTCGGCGGATAGCCGACAGGGCGACTGACATCACTCAAGTTGGAGTAACAACGCGACCTTTGTGTATCGACCAGGGTGCCAGTCGCAACCACTAATAAGTTCGCAACCACAAATATATATTATTTTCCTTAAACAATTAAGAACCTACATTATTTTAAAACAGCTGGAATATCAAGTGTTAGGGTACCTCAAAGATTCCTGTGTAAAACCTAAAGAGCGAGGGCTAAGAGGGGGTGGTACATGGTCGATGGGTAAGGCCACCTGAATGTTAACTTAAATAATATAACAAAATGGTGGCTTGGGTTAAAGGAGTACATAGGACATTCTTGTAACAATTTAAACACTTTACTACACATATTATCGAGTAATATAACTATGTATTATAGAAAATATAGTTTATTCTTTCTAAGGTATTGCACAATAGTAAAGGTGAATTAAGTAATAAACGAAAGTGACTTTCTCAGGTTCAAGAATACTTAAAGGCTGCCCATTGATCACGTGAGGCGCGAAAAGGAGGAGGGTGGGGTCCATAAAAACTTCACGTAATATCTGTATTTGAGTAAAACATTAAGATTATTTAGAGGCACTAAAAACACACTCGATATAGGTTAGTCGGGGGGTAGTCTAAAACCTCACCAAGTATTACCAAGGGGGAGGGGGGTCCTAAAATGCCGAAAATAAAACATCACGTGATTAATGGACGGCCCCTTAACAACCAGACAATAATATTAATTCACTACGCAACTACACAACAAATGGGCGAGAGCCCGCACGTAGCTTTTAAATTATATCAAAAATAGCTAATTTCCACCTAAAACATCCTCGAGAACAACTCGACTAAATCTGCCCTCTACATAACTCGGGACATGTCTATACAGGGTGGCCCAAACGGTGAGGATAAAAAAATTTTTTTGGGTTCCTGACATATAGGCGTACCCGAAAATACCCCATGTATGTTTGCCGATTTTTTGTAGTTTTCGAGTTATGATTTTTTAAAGTAAATTTGAGAATAATCGATCTGACCTATTAAAATTTTTTTTTTTCGGAAAGTATGCATTTTTAATTTATTTATTTTTTTGTAACATAGACCTCATTAGTTGTACTTTTACCCATAAAAATACCAGCTTCATGCCATTAATTGAAGGTACAAATTTATTGACCAAAATAAAAAAAACTGGGGTGAATGCGAGTCACAGTAAAATTTTCAAACTTAAATTAAAAATAAAAAAAAAGTTCCATGACTTTTAAGTAATTTCAAAAACTGCTCAAGACCCTTAGCTTCAATTATAATAAAAAAAACTTGGTGCTTAATAGGCCTTTTTTAGCCGAAACTTGCCTTCAAGTAAACAAAGGTGGAATTTTCTAAGTTAATAATTTGTTGTAAAAACACCTTTTGTTAATTGCTAGGGTTAATGTGGGTTGGACATAACATGGTCAATAAACATAAAGTGAATTAATTTAGGATTTCTCATTATTCTAGTATCAGCCCGGTGGCATTTCAACAGCACAAGTCAGTCTTTGTCCCATGAATAGTAGGTTGCGATACAAGTGCGGAATGTATTATGTCGTTTTGCACTTGTCCCGTATCAATTAATAAAAATCGAATATTACTAAGGATATTTGAAAGGAAGAAAAAAAAACGTCTATTTAAATAAACGTTAAATTGCTGACGGCTTGACTATTGACAAGGACATAACACTTGAACCCTTTTCCATCCCATTTCATCCCACTACTGGGCAAAGGTCTCTCCCCATGTTCTTCATAGATCTCGATCTTGTGAAAGGGTCTGCCAATATTTCTCATGGAATCTCAAATGGGCCTTCCTCTGAACCTTTTTAGCATTGTATTAAGTGTAATTTCTAATGACACTAGCAGCTGTCAAAATTAATTTCTGAGATTAGTTAAACTTTACCAAAGATAAAATAATAGGCATTTATTGATTTTCTGGGATTTGAATGAAATCCATGTTTAAATGTTATTACCAATTAAATTACCGTTTGTACCGGGAAACTGTCAATCCTAGCTTTTTCATGCCCGCTTTCTTCAAGATTTAATTTAGTAAATCATACGTAGGTTTCCATGTTTTATCATGATTTTTAACGCAAATGTATTAAAAATCGTTGTCCGATACAGAACGGGTATGTCATTTCCACTCGTCCCAACTTTTGATCCTCGCCTTACAGCTCGGGCTGACTTCGGGACTCGTGCGTGCAAAACGACATACATTCCGCACTTGTATCCATAACTATCTACTATTAATGGGACGAAGGCTGACTTGTGCTGTTGAAATGACACTGGGCTGATACTAGAATAATAAGTAATCCTAAATTAATTCACTTTATGTTTATTGACCATGTTATGTCCAACCCACATAAACCCTAGCAATTAACAGAAGGTGTTTTTACAACAAATTATTAACTTAGAAAATTCCACCTTTGTTTACTTGAAGGCAAGTTTCGGCTAAAAAAGGCCTATTAAGCACCAAGTTTTTTTTATTATAATTGAAGCCAAGGGTTTTGAGCAGTTTTTGAAATTACTTAAAAGTCATGGAACTTTTTTTTAATTTTTTAATTTAAGTTTGAAAATTTTACCGTGACTCGCATTCACCCCAGTTTTTTTATTTCGGTCAATAAATTTGTACCTTTAATTAATGGCATGAAGCTGGTAATTTTATGGGTAAAAGTACAACTAATGAGGTATATGTAACAAAAAAATAAATTAATAAAAAATGCATGCTTTCCGAAAAAAAATTTTTTTTAATAGGTCAGATCGATTATTCTCAAATTTACTTAAAAAAAAACATAACTCGAAAACTACAAAAAATCGGCAAACATACATGGGGTATTTTCGGGTACCCTTATATGTCAGGAACCCAAAAAAAATTTTTTATCCTCACCGTTTGGGCCACCCTGTATTTATCTATAGCGAAATAAGAAACTGCGTAAAAAAGCTGTAGGAAAATGAAGCGTGGGTGTTACGACACTTAACACTGACTATCCCTGTGAGAACTTTAGTATAGCTTATAAGGAACGGTTTCGATTTAAACACCTCAAAAATGCTTAAGTATACGCTTATTATAATAATTAATAAGTAAGTATGTTTTGTGTGTTTACAACTTGCTCTATGTTTTGCGAACATTTGGAGTTTGATGCAAGAGCAGAGAAGTAGCTATTTTGTTGGTTTTTGTATATTATAAGTGAGAAGGAGAGAAACGTGTGCGCCGTCGAATATTGCCAGAGAATAGATGCTCTAGCGCATGTGTGGTAAGCTCTTACATTGTAATCGTATAGTACTTGTTTATTACATGTTTTAAAATTGTTCCATCTAACATCTTTTGCTCTTAAAAACGCGTAGGTAACCATAGTTATTTACGGATACTATTTCGGAAATTGGCTCATGAAACATAAGTTCGATTTGGCCGAGCGCGTAGGATCAGTCGCACACGAATCTAACTGCCGAGATGGATAACATGGGAATTGACTACATCGAATCACAAGTAACATTCTTCTTTTTTTACTTAACAGTCAATCTCCCTCCTACAATATAAACATTGCTAAAAGATTGATCGTTTAATAATTCTACAACCGAGTCATATAACACCTACCCTCTTTAACTTCTTCATCAAGTACCTCGCTGAAATGTTTAAATGATTACAACACCCCAATCCTGATTATCACACAAATGACAAGTAGAATGTCTCTTAATTTTGTGTTTTAGCAATCGATTTGATATCACAAATCCGGCTGTAACAGTGGAATCCTTTTGAGTGATCATAACTAAAGTTGGTATTTTTTACGGGTATGGTAAGCTTTGGATATTATTTCATTTGCACTAAAACCTTGCACACACTCTAATAGGTGAAATGAAACGCGATATCAACACTAACAGTAAATAATATTGTAATGTTGACAGGGATGTTACAATTATTGGAACTCACGAATAGTGACGTTACCACATCAATAATGACAGAAGCCTATTGTTACTTCCAACGAACCCATGGTCACAGTTAAGGTGATCCGACGCGAGCATTATTCATCGGCAGATGTGTTGTGATGATAATGTCACCGCGATGTTGTATTGTTCCTCGGGTTATTTATTGCGTGTGTAGCGTGGCGCATACAAGTGGCCTAACTACCCAAGAACATTTTCAGAACGTTAGCTGTGTGCGCAATGGGCTACTCGATGGACGAATTAACGTACAATAATGCAGTTTAATAAATAAAATCGTCTCGAGACATTTACGAGCGAATTATTAATTTATATTAATGTATGTTAAAGCGACGTTAATTGGAATTTGGTTCTTGTTCTATTACTTAGCAATACCCAGTTAGTATGTTTATTTAGTTGTTCTGTCGTTGGTGTTAAATTAATTTTGATTATTATTTAGGATATGCTGTTAATTTCGTTAAAATCTGTCTTGTTGTTCAGTAAAATCCATTAACTTAGTCATGAATGTGATGTTTTGTCTTGTTATCATTTTAGAAATGATTTTTTACAGTGCCTAATTTGAGTTTTTATTTGTAGGCTTTATCGATATTAATTAAATAAAATTTTATTTATAGTGATCAAATAGTAATTAGGCAGACAAGAAGTTTCATAAAAGAACGTACGCGCATCACTTTCTGCGTATGAGTAGTTCAGAGATACGTTCAAATTGTTTTGATAGATCTGAACTTATTAAGATGTTAGCTGTTCGATTTGTTTCTCAATACTTCAACATGTACATTTTGTTAATGTTTCGCCGTCGTCAGTTACACAGTTTGAATATCAGAATAATGCACACTTACATCGATGGTTAAAACTTATTCTCTGCCTAGTCAGTTGGGTGGTGTTGGGCGGGCGGGTGTGGTCTAGAAGCCCCTGGAGTGGCGGCAGATGCCGCAGCCGAGCGCGAACTCCTCGCCCGTGGGCGGGTGCGCCACGTGCAGCGGGCACTCGTCCGCCGTGCCCGGCAGCTGCTCGCACTTCGGCCCTGCACACACACACAAACATTACCACTAACACCTAATATACATCTAATATAAACATCTTCGAATGTTAATCCAAACTGCGTCATTTAGCCCCAAACAAAGAAAAGCTTGTACTTGTAAAACTAGACAACGGAAAACACATAGGAACATGAAAGTAAAGAAAAGTAAAAATAATCTTTATTCATGTAAACTTATTAAAAAGCACTTATGACAAATCACAACATAAAAAATTAAAAAAGTAATAATGTGATTCTACCACCCAACATAAATATACATAGGAAGACCCGGACCAGTACAAACAGACATGTTGTACAGACACAAATATTTGTACTGTGCGGGGATCGAACCCGAGACCTCTGGTGTAAACTTCTTGACACCCCTGCACCAAAACGGTCGACAAATTTCAAGTATTTCGATTTGATTCGAGGGTTTTTACAGCTAAAGCGTTACACAACTGCTACTAGTTTTTATCAAAGATGAGCTTTCATTGCTATAAGATTTCACCACACACGCAATCAGTACTGTATTCGGTACTGATCGAGGATGAGACTTCGATAAATTTTTCAACCGCTTCCCTACGAATGATAGAGAAAAACTCCTCATTTTCTTTCCATTCCTCTTAAATTTTGAAGCATTTGAGAGGATTTCTCAGCACCACAGAAACGACAGGTGCAGCAACCGCGGTTTTTTATGTTGTAGATCTCGACAAAAATACAACATTCTCGCTATCTTTTCCACTTTCTTTCTCCCATTCGTCCTCTTCCTCAATAGATTCTTACCCTCACCCGCATTCTCTAACTTTGTGCGGTATACTACCTACTTCTCATCAACCCTGGATCAATTCGATTCAAACTTAGGCGGGTTTTAGAGTCACGCGGATGAGCCGGCCGTCCGCGCGCGGTTCGGTATTCATATCCCTTTTGGTAAGGCGTCGTCGGCTTAGGCCAGAAAGGAAGCCAGCAATGCATGCTCGCACACGCACGGACGAGCCGCGGTCCGCGTGACTCTAAAACCAGCCTTAATGGCGGCTGTGAAAATCACGCGACTCCATGAGCAGAACATTAATTTTAGGTGTCAGCGGGACGAGAGGTGTTGTCAATCTCTTGTGTTGTTAACTTACGAGCCGTCATAAAGTTTGTAGGGGGCTGTACTAAGGCTGAATTACATTTGACCTATGGTTCCATACTGTATTGTATGGTGAGTGTACATGATGTCAAACTCACCGGCTGGACATTGCGGCAGAGATTGTTTCGGGATGTTGGTGACGCGCTGGAAGTCGTCGTGGCAGGAGTTGCAGAAGTGCGACGTGCCGAAGCAGAAGAACACTGCCACCTGGAGGTAAGTGCAATATTATGGTTACCAGACGAAAAAAGCAATTGGTCCCGGTAGACGTCGCTAGCCTTAGGGGACATGCTAACATCTGACAACATTGTGTATCTTATAACTCTCCAGCAATCTGTAATGGGCCCTCATGTTGAAGTTTGGCTCGTGCCACCTCATAGTTGATCCTGTATCCAGCAGTGGGACGTACCAATTTCACACACGGTCTCAAGAGGCCGCTCACTGCACACTAGCGCCCTCATACGTGTTGTATTTATTGTGGTTTATATAAGAAATTTAAACAAAAACTGTCAAATTAAGATCATAAAACAAGTTTTTTTATAAGATAGCCAAATCTTGCATTGGTTTATACACAGAGATAATTTATTCCGCTAACAATGTTAAATACAGAAAATTTCTCGATTGCGACAGTGCATGTCGCAAGGGCACCCCAATACTGAATTCAGAAGCCCACATTTTGCCGGGGGAATTTGAACCCAACGTGGTAAGGGGCGAGCCTACCGCGGTTAACCGAGTTGATTGGGGTTCTTAACGGTGTTTGAAGAGTAATAATAGTAATGTAGCTGTTTTTGTGCCTCCAGGAAAAAGAGAAGTGGGTCGCCCAAAGGCTAGATGGCCAGACGATATTCAGGACATAGCTGGTCCAAACTGGCTGAACAAGGCCAAAAACAGAATCACATAGAAGCCTCTGAAGGAGGCCTATACCTGAAAGAGATCCCTAATTGAAACAAATAATTTAATTTAATTGTAACTGTAGAAACTAGTTTTTGAGTATAATAAAGGCTAAATAAATCAATAAATAACTGTAATGTGCATTAAAGTAGGTATATGTAACTGACCGAGCAGCAGTATCGGCACTTGTACTCGAGGAAGTCTGCGCCGTGCTTGGGGCAGGTGCGCGCGCCGGCGACGTCGCTGCACGCGCCGCACACCAGCTCCGTGGGCTCCCACCAGCCGCTGGTCTCCGCCTCGCAGCGCGCCAGGCCGCCGAAGTACGCCTAACACACAACAAATATTAAACTACAGACTCACAAATTGGCAGTCAGAGTTGGACATGCCTTCAATCTTACCGTCTTTTATAATTGGTGTTAAAACTAAAGAAAGGGCTATACGGAAGCTTTAAGGAGCTGCTTACCTTTGATTACCATATAATATGTGAATATGAAGGACAGACCATTACAGATCCATTACTGAGGAGTCGCTAGACATGACCAACACGTGTCATTCAGACAGTCCAAGAAATAGGGGAGAATTGATGTTCATCAAAAATAACACAATTAAAAATCAAGTCTTATCGTGAAACCAACATCAAAATTCATTTCAAAATAAGACCACAAATGGGCCTTTAAAGTTGAAGGATACCGCTGGAGGGTATTTATTGCTTCCCTCGCAATTCTGACACCGTCTGGTTCCGAGCGAAGATAACCCCCATTAGATTTCATTGGGTAGGAGTCTGTTTTGGTAAAACCCCTATGGGTTTGAACTGGAAAACAGACTCGGATTTGGAACAATTGGGATATAGACCACATTTGTTCCAAATCTAGGGCACTAAGCATACATTACTGTAAAATAACAGTTTCGACCATAAATTAGATCCCACTCACCCGTTCACACTTGTGGCAGACGTAGTACGCGTACCGCTCCATCGCGTAGAGCGCGGGTTCGAGCGGGGCCCGGCCTCGCGCGCCGCCCGGCACGGCCACGCCCTCGTACTCCAGCCGCATCAGCGCCTTGCGCCGCACCTCCTCCTGCAGCCGGCTGATCGGCTCCAGCAGCTCTTCTAGGGTCCAGTGGTTCATGTCCTCCTAGAAATGGGAGGGTTGTTATAGAACCATTACACTTAACTGTACCTTATGAGTTAAATTATGAAGTACGTATGTATAACCACTGTGCTACCGAGACCATTAAAAGACCGGCCGAATCTTTCTGGTATAATTACCCTATGAGCCAGGGAGATTTCATCAATGTAATAGACAACACTCGGAAAAAAGATGCGGGTTCGATTCTCGCCTGATGCCAATATTACCAATTGTCTTTTTCTGGTTTTCAGATCTTTAGTAAAGATACTGCATGGAAAATGCTAAAACAATAATAAACATACGTATTATATTTATTTGAATTTATTATACCTATTTATGTAGTTACATAAATAATTAATTATCTTCGGTTTTTTACAACACCTGGCAATGTGGACAGGTGACCTAAAAAAAGTTGCAGGATTCCTGCAGGTTCAGACAGAAAATTGGTAAAGTAACTTAAATTCAAAGCCTCATATTATTAAGTTGTGATTATTAAATATTGAAGCATGATTCAAAATTAGACCCTCGTTAGGTGATTTCCTTACCTTGCAGATGGGGCACTGCGCGAATGAGAAGGTGATCCTGGGGCCAATCCACTTGTTGGCGAGGACCTTCTTGCAGCAGTGCAGGTGGAACACGTGACCGCATGATAACTGTCAAGATAATGAATACGTTCATTAAGTATCACTTAACTTGTAAGGTACTACACTAGCTTTACGTTTGTTTGAAATTGAAGTAAAGTTTGAATTTCGCTATCAGCATATCATCGTCAACTATAAATGTTTTGTGGGGTCGATCCCGACTGGAATTTTGACATGATTTCTTCAGTGCGTTGAGCTGAGTGGAGGTACGTTAAGCGGTTGGTATCGGCTGACGTTTCTAGATGTCAGCCGTTAGGCCTAATTGGAGGCCTTCTTAGGCCTAATTAGCCTAGTTTTTGTTTCTTACTAACTTGAGGCTGCGTTTACACCAGAGATGCTTAGCGAGGAATATGTTTTTAAGAGCTTTTAGCTTCTTCGTACTGTAACACGCAAGCTTAGTGCGGATTGATGGAGGCGTTTCCACCAGAGATGCGTAGCGAGGAATGTGTCTTTAAGAATCAAATGAACCGCTTTATTGAGCGAAGCTAGGTAAATGGAGCAATGGATTCTATTGGTTCTTAAAAGCTTGCTTATTTGTTCAGGTATACTCTTTCCAAGCTCAGCAATTTCAAAACCGTTTTATTAGTCATTAACACATCTCTAAGTGGGCGCAGCCCGTTCATGAAGTACAGGATTCCCTGTTGTGTAGTCGGGGAATGAAAGGATTTACCACCCTAAGATCTGTTTTTGCTTGCTCAATGAGGACATTGACAGGAACTGTTAATCACATTTGTAATTTTAATCATTATAAGCAAAGAGGGTGTAATAATTCGATTCATCAAACTTAACACTGCAGCGTAATGGCAAGATCAAACCATGAAAAAGTCAATACTTTTGAACCAATGTTCAACTGTCAATCGTGAAGAAACATACGTCTAATCGAATTTAAATGTTATTGTCAAGCAATAAAGCCAACTTTTCGACACAACACTCTGGCCTGTTACACAGTTTACAAAGGTAACATGTGCTTGCAACGCCTAAATGATTTTATTTAAAAACTGGTTAACCCTTTCGTTCCCCGACTGTACATTGTAAAAAAATATTACAAAACTTTATGTGCGTGATCTGTCAAAAGTAAAGTAAACGCTTGTAAATAATATAGGTTATACTACGCACGCCGAATGATGATCCCTATGACAGTTCTTTGGCGCTTAACTTTGTACTGACGTCCTGTCACAACAAATCCTTTAGAGGTCCATTAAAAAATGAAAAAAATCATAATTGTGTACATTTGTAAATTATAAAAATAAATATTAAGAATTTATTACGTAATGTTCGTAAATAATGCAAAAAACCCAATGCAAATGTACATGGTACGTGCTGCAAAAGTTACGTCGTCAAGCTGTTATCGACTAAGAAGGTGCTCATCGATAAACAAAATATCGATTATTTGTTGCAAAAAATTAACAAATGCATGAAGTTTGTATTTTATTTATATCAATCGGAATCTGATACAGGGTCAAGCGGATCTTCAGAATCTGAGTCTGAACTTCGGGTCTGTGGCCTCCTTTTGAATAGTTTTCCATGAAGCTGGCAATTATGAATTCTTTAAAATTCAATTCAAGAAGAATTCTAAACTCTCAAACTATGCAATTAGAATCAAAATTAAAGTATAGTAAAATAAAATATAATTAGGCTGTTACTTTTTATCCAGTGTTTTACGTCCATCAATGTGCGTAATCTCTTTTCAAAATAAATGAATTTTGCTTATTATGTTGAATGACCTGGATGAATGACATGACATTTGCCTAAAAAAATTGTATTTTATCGAATTTGTTTGGAATTTGTTTCGCATCACTAATACAACTGTCAGTTGAAACGTCATAGGGATCATCATTCGTCGTGCGAACTATAGTGGTTGCATTTGGTGTGTGTACCTGTATAGCGGGCGCGGCCTGCAGCGGATCGGTGAAGCAGATCATGCACATGTCGTCTGCGTCCTGTCGCAGCGGCGCGTTGTCGGCGCAGCGGCCCGCGCCGCAGCCCTGCAGGCACGGCAGGCACAGCGGCTCGCAGCGCACGCCGCCGCACATGTGCCCGCACGCCAGCACGCGGTTGCACGCCGAGCGGCCGTGCTCCTGCAACAACACACCTTCACATCACACCGCGACAACCAATCATGTCATCCAAGTAAGCCATACTTTAGACTTCACCTAGTTCAAGTTTTGAACGACCCAATATAGTTCATAATATTTTTCATGGAAACATAATACAAGAAAATAGTAAGTATTATTTCTTTTTGAAATCTTGATTAAAAGGGCTATTTTTCTAGACAAGTTACCAAGGCAGCTACAGTAATGTTTTTTTAAAGAAAATGAGGGATGAAGTTGCCAGACATAAAAATTCTTAACCATGACTCAGTCGAACTTTGTATTTTTTACTAAACTTCCCATATTGATCATCACAAAGGTGACTATAATCGAAAGCATAGTTTCCTAGAATGACATAAATAAATAAAACGCTGCGAAATTTGGTCATTTGTGAGTACAGTACATGAAAACTTAGTCAAGGGTGTCCAAAATTTTTAAAAATATCATTATTATTACTAAATAAAATGACATAGATTTTTTTCCTTATTTTTCCCAGAGCCGGTATAACCTAGCCTATCATCCTGTGCCCGCTTGACGTCACGTTTCGGGACACCCTGTATATAAAAATGGATTGCTGTTCGTTAGTCTCGCTAAAACACTGGACCGATTTGGCTAATTTTGGTTTTGAAATATTTGTGATGGTCCAGGGGAGGTTTAAAAGGTAAGCAATCATGAGAAAATTTAGTGGAAGTGGAAGTGGAATTTCAGTGGAAAACAACAATTTAGTTTTCTTAGCAACCTTGCCTGTCAATGATCGACAACAGAATAACGTCTGTGGGGACAGCTAGTATTATAATAAAGAAAACGTAGATTTTACTTGTGCTAAAAAAGTTGCAACCGAAACCAAAACTTCGAATACCTGAGTTTGAGACGATACTGCACAACATGTATCTATCTCGTTTACACTCTAGGAAATAATCATACTAACTTGTACACACGGTCAAATTAAAGGTACAATTTTTGACTTCGCTTCAGTACTTTTTTATTATAATAAATTGGATAAAAAGGCTAAAATGCACTAGCGGTTATATTTATATGCAACCCCTTGACGCCAACGCAACGACTTGGGACTGCCGTACATACTGACTCCACCAGATATTTTGTATCAGACAAGGTACAGATCGATTCAAACTGAATGGCGGTTGTGAACATGTGAACACGAATCATCCTATTTGTTCATCCCGTTTGCTACAAAATATCGAATGGTGACTGTACGGCCTACCGCTCGACAGCCGCAACATGGCCAGTCGCTAGAGCGTTTTAAGGCTCAGTATTTACAAAGCAATGAGATAGTTTGTCCCTGTGCAGATAGTGAGGTGCAAAATAATATATTTTCTAATACAGCTGCTCAAAATTTGGCAGTTTTTATGACTGAGTGTTCAAGCCAAAATGCGGAAGAGGATCTATTGCGGCTAAAGCTTTACTATGGCAGCTAAGGGTTCACCAAACGCAAGGAAGTTGCTATTACGGCAAAACTGACAACAGATAAGTAGATAGGATAGTTTCTGTTGATTTTTGCGGAGATGTATTAAAAAAGTCGTTTGGTACAAGAGCAGAAGTGTCATTTTCAGTCATCCTTGGTCATGACCCTCGCAGAGTTCGAGCCCTCGCCCGCAAGCTCAGGCCAAGACTCCTCGGTAATCCTGCTAATGTCGTACTTTCCGAACTTGTATCAAAACATACTATTATTTGCCCAAACATTACCGCACAGGTTTTAATCTTGTCGTTTTCAAAACATACTGACAAGCTTACGTCAGCATGCGTAAGGAACGACGTTATTATATTGTTAGATAAATTGTGACATAAAACTGCAGATGAAATAATATAAAAGACACGGTAACATCAACTAATTTAGTGTGGGTTGCACCATCTGACTTTAACAATAACAAACATCCAAATTTCAGTTAAAGTACCGGTCAGGCCCAAAAATGACTTCAAATTGACAAATTTGACAAAAACTTCAACTTTAACTTCTAGGGTCTGTTCCAAAACGAGTAAAAGTCACTCTGGGTGGTGCGAAAATCACTCTGACGCGTTCCTAAAGCAAACCGAGTGAAACCGAGAGTAACCGACCGTTTACTCTGACAGTTTCGCATGCAATTTGGAACGGGTTGGGTGAGAGTAATGTTCACTCTGACAAGTGCGATTTCTACCGACGCGCGACGTCTGGGGCCAGGTAGGATTCACCTGACAGCTGTCAGGTAGAAGTTTTGCTACTTTCGGTGGAAAGTTTTAATAAGACAACTTGAACATTTATTAAAAAGTTGTATTGAATAAATTCAGATAGTATTTTAGTTTTTTAAATAACTTTAGCATTGTTATTGCTTGAAAAATCTGCTTGAAAATTTGACATTGACATATTTACCCCAAGCCGTTCAAAAACCTTCCTTCGTTAAAAATCACTCGATAGCGTTCCTAAAACCAATCTGTCACTCTGGTCTTTTCTCTTTCTAATTTATAGTTCCGTCTCCTTCTTTTCACCGAGGGCGAAAATCACTCTACCTACACTACTCGTTTTGGAACGTACCCCTACTATGGTGCAACTTACCCTTAATGTACTAAAACAGAGTAATTTATTTACCTCGGCGAAGTAGGCCAAATCCGTAAATATGAAGTTTAAGGGAAATGCTTTAAAAAAATCGAGGTAGATGTCAAAAACTATACCTTCTTAAAAAAACCATGAATCGAATGGTTTAAAAACACTTCTCCTGTATGCCATCTTAATAAATTCTGGAAAGGGATATTCATGGCAAACACAAGAAAAGGTCACATAAATCAGGCAATAGGGTAGATGACTATGAGTCATTTTGCACGTTTTTTTATATTCACCAAAAAATATAATTGATTTCAAATGTTATTGTGAAACCACAATCGAAATTTGTTTCAAAGTGAAGCCACAATAGGCCTGCAAACTTGGGTGGGCAAGTCCATTTCAAAAGTGTTTAATTTTTGTAAAACAATATCACTATTTTGTAACCCATACTATTATGAAGCAATTATGTAAGGAGACCATTTTCATAAACGCAATATTTAACATAGCTGTCGAACAAATTTCTTACGCGCTTCTTACAAAAACAAGTACGTGACGTCAAGTTCTCTGTCACGTTTGTATGGAGCGTTTTTGGGCAAGTCCAAAAATGTGCATTTCAAATTGTGATATCTCGAGTAGTATTGATCCTAATGAAGTGATTATTTTAGGATTGTTTACATAAATGAAAGGTCTTTCGATACTAAACAAGAAAAAAATCCAGTCATCTAGCCTATTGTTTTATCTTATTTTTTTAACCCTTGTGACCTGTACACCCACTGGCTTATTTACTTATTCATTCTTAATTGCAAAACGTTGAATGGTACAAAAGAAGGACTTAATGCCAAAAAGGCATTACCTACCAGTCAACCAAAAGGCTAAACAGAAAAGTATAGTAGGCGGTGCGACATAAGAAAATAACATTAGGTGGGTGATGAAGATTTACAATCACATAAGAAATAATATAATTTTAGATACCCTGATTCACCTGAACCCTGTTTATCCGTGCACCCACTGCGCCAAGGTTGGAATTGATATTAAAAATGTCTATGTATTTCGATCGATAGATACTTAGATGTATTGAGGATCGGAATCTGAATGAGTGGTAATGTTTAAATGTAAACCTAAATATGTATACTTGTACCTACTAATCTTAGATGCATAAGTAATTGTTACTAACATAATAATATGGATGTACCTGGTCCGAAATAAACCATTTTTATTTCTATGTATTTAGTGTGTTCTGACCTGGCACTGCAGATCGGAGCAGACGTTCCCGATGGCTAGCAAGCCAGTGCTGCCGCGCGCGCCGCAGAACCGGCACGTGCCGGAGTACCCCGTCTCCCCCACGGCCTCCTCCTCCCCCGCCACGCCGCGGAACTCCGCCAGCGCCTTCAGCGTGCGCCGGTCCACCAGCAGCAGCAGCCAGAACAGCTTCGCGCGACCACAGCCCTCGTGGATGTCCACGCGGATCGCGCTCTCTTCTTCCTTGCACACCTGACGGATTTTTAGTCATTTATTTAGTTTTTGATGTATGAAACAACTGGCCTCTTCGTATTAACGCTGTATTGAAGGTAAAAGTTATTCAGTAATAAATCAGACGTCAAACAAACATCACTCATACGTAGACTATCGTGTTTCACCCGGTTATAACAGGAAAAATCCAAAAAAATCTCGAAAAAAGTCATCATAACAGAAATCAATAACAACACATTAACCCTTGATTGATAACTATAATTCGGTGACACTCATTGCCGACGCACCAAACTTCATTCATTTTTATAGTTATTAACTTGAATAGTAGCTTTTTGTCATAAATATTTTATTAAATACATAGGCATAGTACGATTCAAACTTGATGGCGACTGTAAACATCGCGCTAGTCGATGCGCAGAACACAAATTGAGGTGTCAGTGGGTTGCGAGGTGAGGTCAATCTTGCGCACTCGGCGCTCTCAGCTAACTTCCGAGCCGCTATTATATTTGAATCGTACTATACCTATCCGTTAAAACCCGATAAAAAGAATATAAAAACCGCATTTTTCTCTCTGATGAAACTGCCACAGCCCAATAGTTTCTACCGAGGGCGAAGTCTGTGCGTTATGCTATCTCAGTAGGTACCTGTCGCTGATGCGTCCTTGCCGCGCGGTTGAGATGCAGGAAGCGGTCGCACTCGCCGCACAGCGGGCCGCACGCGCGGCACTCGACCACGGCCAGCGTGGCGCCGTCGTCGTGGTTCGAGCAGAACGGCCGCTGCTCCGGCGACTTGCGCGCCGAGCGACCCGCGCCGAGGCCCTCGATGCTGATACACAACACTTATTAAAACATCTACCTCTTTGTCTATAGTGTTAGAGGGAAACTCGAATTAAACACGATTCAAACTATAAGACTATAATCTCTAAACAAGTTACAACTCAATCCGCGGTAATTTCTCTGAGACAAGTCAAAGACTAAGTGACAGCTATTGCCATAGATTAAAAATAGAGTGGGTAGACATATCGATTTAAATTATCGATTAACAATAGATAATTATGAGCTTTTTTATAAAAAATAATTTTCTTGTTAAACATGACAATTAGTCTTTTGTTTGTTTGTGTTTTCAGTATTCAGGAGAGTAAACAAATAGTGCACCTGCCTCTACTCTAACGTGACCCCTGAAAACCAGTGTCGTAGTGGTTTTGTAACCAACGCTGCATAATATGCTGAGGGGAAGCCTTTTTGACACAAAATTTTTATTGCTTAGTTTAGTGTCCAATAAATTGTATTTCTTTCTTTTAACTTCTATACTACACACACACAGGTTTGAATGAAAAGAGATAGTTTGTCCCTGTGCAGATGTTGAGGAGCAAAATGATATATATTTTTAATACAACTACTCAAAATTCGCCAGACTGCATGCGTTCTTGCGTATTTAGGATTTGCCTAATTATTTAACCTTCCCACTTATTCAGTTTAAATTGTAGTAAATAGGTACCTGATGTGATATTAAAGACGGTGTGTTAATATTATATTACCTCTAGACTGATGTGATATTTCTGTGATACTGCATTATAGTTTCATTGTAATTAGTCGCAATTGTATTGAAAAAGGCGTTTGATACATGAGCAGAAGTGTCATAGTTAGCAATCCCTGGTCTTGACCCTCACCAGGTTCAAGCTTTTGCCCACAAACTCGGGCCAAGACACCTAGGTACTCCTGCAACTGACGTACTTTCCGAACTTGTATCAAAACATACTATTATTTGCCCAAACACCACTGCACAGGTTCTAATATTGTCGTTTTAATAACATACTGATAAGCTTTCGTCAGCATGCGTAATGAACGACGTTATTACATTGTTAGACAAATCGTGACTTATGATTGAAAATAACTGAAATAGTTTAACAGATACGGGAACATGAACTTATTTAATGTTTACGGAGTAATTCATTTAACTGGGCGTAGTGGGACAAATTTGTAGCTATGAAGAATAATCTCGGGGCCAATTCTCAAAAAACGAACGAACAGCATTGCATTTGAGGGACAGCCGACGAAACATGTTTTCATCAAAATGGCGGACAAGTAGTAATGCCAGAGCCCATATAAAAATTGTGCATTTTTTACTATGTAAACACTAAAAAACCGGGTTTTCTGCAACATTTAAACTACGGCCATAATACTATTTTACCTGAATTTTCCCGACGTTTCGGCGACAATTGCATGTGCCGTGGTCACGAGCGGACTCACACACACACATACAGGTAAAATAGTAGTTTTTACCGTAGTTTAAGTGTGACAGAAAACCCGGTTTTTAGGTGTGCACCTACTTAAATTTCGCCCCGGGCGCTGTGTGTGTTGTGTATGTATGTGTATAATTATGTATGTAGTGTCACTCACAGGTCCATGTGTTCCTGTTCGCAGACGCAGAGCGAGGCCAGCGCCAGCCACATGGCCGGCGAGGAGACGCAGCGCTGTGTGTGTGTGTATGTGTGTGTATAAGTGTGTATGTGTGTCACTCACAGGTCCATGTGTTCCTGTTCGCAGACGCAGAGCGAGGCCAGCGCCAGCCACATGGCCGGCGAGGAGACGCAGCGCTGCGTGTGTGTGTATGTGTGTGTATAAGTGTGTATGTGTGTCACTCACAGGTCCATGTGTTCCTGTTCGCAGACGCAGAGCGAGGCCAGCGCCAGCCACATGGCCGGCGAGGAGACGCAGCGCTGCGTGTGTGTGTATGTGTGTGTATAAGTGTGTATGTGTGTCACTCACAGGTCCATGTGTTCCTGTTCGCAGACGCAGAGCGAGGCCAGCGCCAGCCACATGGCCGGCGAGGAGACGCAGCGCTGTGTGTGTGTGTATGTGTGTGTATAAGTGTGTATGTGTGTCACTCACAGGTCCATGTGTTCCTGTTCGCAGACGCAGAGCGAGGCCAGCGCCAGCCACATGGCCGGCGAGGAGACGCAGCGCTGCGTGTGTGTGTATGTGTGTGTATAAGTGTGTATGTGTGTCACTCACAGGTCCATGTGTTCCTGTTCGCAGACGCAGAGCGAGGCCAGCGCCAGCCACATGGCCGGCGAGGAGACGCAGCGCTGTGTGTGTGTGTATGTGTGTGTATAAGTGTGTATGTGTGTCACTCACAGGTCCATGTGTTCCTGTTCGCAGACGCAGAGCGAGGCCAGCGCCAGCCACATGGCCGGCGAGGAGACGCAGCGCTGCGTGTGTGTGTATGTGTGTGTATAAGTGTGTATGTGTGTCACTCACAGGTCCATGTGTTCCTGTTCGCAGACGCAGAGCGAGGCCAGCGCCAGCCACATGGCCGGCGAGGAGACGCAGCGCTGTGTGTGTGTGTATGTGTGTGTATAAGTGTGTATGTGTGTCACTCACAGGTCCATGTGTTCCTGTTCGCAGACGCAGAGCGAGGCCAGCGCCAGCCACATGGCCGGCGAGGAGACGCAGCGCTGCGTGTGTGTGTATGTGTGTGTATAAGTGTGTATGTGTGTCACTCACAGGTCCATGTGTTCCTGTTCGCAGACGCAGAGCGAGGCCAGCGCCAGCCACATGGCCGGCGAGGAGACGCAGCGCTGCGTGTGTGTGTATGTGTGTGTATAAGTGTGTATGTGTGTCACTCACAGGTCCATGTGTTCCTGTTCGCAGACGCAGAGCGAGGCCAGCGCCAGCCACATGGCCGGCGAGGAGACGCAGCGCTGTGTGTGTGTGTATGTGTGTGTATAAGTGTGTATGTGTGTCACTCACAGGTCCATGTGTTCCTGTTCGCAGACGCAGAGCGAGGCCAGCGCCAGCCACATGGCCGGCGAGGAGACGCAGCGCTGTGTGTGTATGTGTGTGTATAAGTGTGTATGTGTGTCACTCACAGGTCCATGTGTTCCTGTTCGCAGACGCAGAGCGAGGCCAGCGCCAGCCACATGGCCGGCGAGGAGACGCAGCGCTGTGTGTGTATGTGTGTGTATAAGTGTGTATGTGTGTCACTCACAGGTCCATGTGTTCCTGTTCGCAGACGCAGAGCGAGGCCAGCGCCAGCCACATGGCCGGCGAGGAGACGCAGCGCTGCGTGTGTGTGTATGTGTGTGTATAAGTGTGTATGTGTGTCACTCACAGGTCCATGTGTTCCTGTTCGCAGACGCAGAGCGAGGCCAGCGCCAGCCACATGGCCGGCGAGGAGACGCAGCGCTGCGTGTGTGTGTATGTGTGTGTATAAGTGTGTATGTGTGTCACTCACAGGTCCATGTGTTCCTGTTCGCAGACGCAGAGCGAGGCCAGCGCCAGCCACATGGCCGGCGAGGAGACGCAGCGCTGTGTGTGTATGTGTGTGTATAAGTGTGTATGTGTGTCACTCACAGGTCCATGTGTTCCTGTTCGCAGACGCAGAGCGAGGCCAGCGCCAGCCACATGGCCGGCGAGGAGACGCAACGCTGCGTGTGTGTGTATGTGTGTGTATAAGTGTGTATGTGTGTCACTCACAGGTCCATGTGTTCCTGTTCGCAGACGCAGAGCGAGGCCAGCGCCAGCCACATGGCCGGCGAGGAGACGCAGCGCTGTGTGTGTATGTGTGTGTATAAGTGTGTATGTGTGTCACTCACAGGTCCATGTGTTCCTGTTCGCAGACGCAGAGCGAGGCCAGCGCCAGCCACATGGCCGGCGAGGAGACGCAGCGCTGCGTGTGTGTGTATGTGTGTGTATAAGTGTGTATGTGTGTCACTCACAGGTCCATGTGTTCCTGTTCGCAGACGCAGAGCGAGGCCAGCGCCAGCCACATGGCCGGCGAGGAGACGCAGCGCTGTGTGTGTGTGTATGTGTGTGTATAAGTGTGTATGTGTGTCACTCACAGGTCCATGTGTTCCTGTTCGCAGACGCAGAGCGAGGCCAGCGCCAGCCACATGGCCGGCGAGGAGACGCAGCGCTGCGTGTGTGTGTATGTGTGTGTATAAGTGTGTATGTGTGTCACTCACAGGTCCATGTGTTCCTGTTCGCAGACGCAGAGCGAGGCCAGCGCCAGCCACATGGCCGGCGAGGAGACGCAGCGCTGTGTGTGTGTGTATGTGTGTGTATAAGTGTGTATGTGTGTCACTCACAGGTCCATGTGTTCCTGTTCGCAGACGCAGAGCGAGGCCAGCGCCAGCCACATGGCCGGCGAGGAGACGCAGCGCTGTGTGTGTATGTGTGTGTATAAGTGTGTATGTGTGTCACTCACAGGTCCATGTGTTCCTGTTCGCAGACGCAGAGCGAGGCCAGCGCCAGCCACATGGCCGGCGAGGAGACGCAGCGCTGTGTGTGTATGTGTGTGTATAAGTGTGTATGTGTGTCACTCACAGGTCCATGTGTTCCTGTTCGCAGACGCAGAGCGAGGCCAGCGCCAGCCACATGGCCGGCGAGGAGACGCAGCGCTGCGTGTGTGTGTATGTGTGTGTATAAGTGTGTATGTGTGTCACTCACAGGTCCATGTGTTCCTGTTCGCAGACGCAGAGCGAGGCCAGCGCCAGCCACATGGCCGGCGAGGAGACGCAGCGCTGTGTGTGTGTGTATGTGTGTGTATAAGTGTGTATGTGTGTCACTCACAGGTCCATGTGTTCCTGTTCGCAGACGCAGAGCGAGGCCAGCGCCAGCCACATGGCCGGCGAGGAGACGCAGCGCTGCGTGTGTGTGTATGTGTGTGTATAAGTGTGTATGTGTGTCACTCACAGGTCCATGTGTTCCTGTTCGCAGACGCAGAGCGAGGCCAGCGCCAGCCACATGGCCGGCGAGGAGACGCAGCGCTGTGTGTGTGTGTATGTGTGTGTATAAGTGTGTATGTGTGTCACTCACAGGTCCATGTGTTCCTGTTCGCAGACGCAGAGCGAGGCCAGCGCCAGCCACATGGCCGGCGAGGAGACGCAGCGCTGTGTGTGTATGTGTGTGTATAAGTGTGTATGTGTGTCACTCACAGGTCCATGTGTTCCTGTTCGCAGACGCAGAGCGAGGCCAGCGCCAGCCACATGGCCGGCGAGGAGACGCAGCGCTGTGTGTGTATGTGTGTGTATAAGTGTGTATGTGTGTCACTCACAGGTCCATGTGTTCCTGTTCGCAGACGCAGAGCGAGGCCAGCGCCAGCCACATGGCCGGCGAGGAGACGCAGCGCTGTGTGTGTATGTGTGTGTATAAGTGTGTATGTGTGTCACTCACAGGTCCATGTGTTCCTGTTCGCAGACGCAGAGCGAGGCCAGCGCCAGCCACATGGCCGGCGAGGAGACGCAGCGCTGCGTGTGTGTGTATGTGTGTGTATAAGTGTGTATGTGTGTCACTCACAGGTCCATGTGTTCCTGTTCGCAGACGCAGAGCGAGGCCAGCGCCAGCCACATGGCCGGCGAGGAGACGCAGCGCTGTGTGTGTATGTGTGTGTATAAGTGTGTATGTGTGTCACTCACAGGTCCATGTGTTCCTGTTCGCAGACGCAGAGCGAGGCCAGCGCCAGCCACATGGCCGGCGAGGAGACGCAACGCTGCGTGTGTGTGTATGTGTGTGTATAAGTGTGTATGTGTGTCACTCACAGGTCCATGTGTTCCTGTTCGCAGACGCAGAGCGAGGCCAGCGCCAGCCACATGGCCGGCGAGGAGACGCAGCGCTGCGTGTGTGTGTATGTGTGTGTATAAGTGTGTATGTGTGTCACTCACAGGTCCATGTGTTCCTGTTCGCAGACGCAGAGCGAGGCCAGCGCCAGCCACATGGCCGGCGAGGAGACGCAGCGCTGTGTGTGTGTGTATGTGTGTGTATAAGTGTGTATGTGTGTCACTCACAGGTCCATGTGTTCCTGTTCGCAGACGCAGAGCGAGGCCAGCGCCAGCCACATGGCCGGCGAGGAGACGCAGCGCTGTGTGTGTGTGTATGTGTGTGTATAAGTGTGTATGTGTGTCACTCACAGGTCCATGTGTTCCTGTTCGCAGACGCAGAGCGAGGCCAGCGCCAGCCACATGGCCGGCGAGGAGACGCAGCGCTGCGGTCGGCGCTCGCTCTCCGCTACCTGCGCGATCTGGCCCACGTAGTTGGCTAGGGCACTGCGCGTCTCCTGGCCCCATTCAGGGGATATTTTGTCCTGGGAAGGCATAATGTGTGTTGAGCAATAAACCAGCACAAGGAGAAACAGAAAGTTCATTTCTTTTTGTCAATGAACTCCACTTTAAGTTTTATTAGTGAAGCATAGGGGTGGGCCCTGTGCTTAAGGAATAGAGTCTGAGTCTCCATAATGTTAGTGATGATTACATATGGATCTAAGACGCGGCCCACAAAGTCACAATGTCGCTTAGACTTCTACATAGATCGAATTAGTATTTAATATGTTATCCGTAGATGGTGAAGTGATGGTGATGGTATGGTACATACTGATGTAGCGGTAAAAACGAGTTGAGAGGTGAGGGTATCTTCAGATGGATATCGTTATCCATTGGAGGATATGCAAAGTGGAAAAATAAACTGATAGAGGTGATTTTGGTGGATGCATGAGACCAGCAAGTGACTTTTCTGTTAGAGCATGAGCACCAACGATGTATTTTCTTACACAATTAATGCGACTTTTCGTTTTCTTAAAAAGGAAATATCGACCGACATAAGTGTCAGAAAGATTACCTCCGCCATATCAGTGAGCAGGCTAGCCACGAGATGTGCGTGCTTCTTGGTAGTTTCCCCTCGCATGAACCAGGTGGCTGGCGGCGTGGAGGCGATGCTGGCGCCCAGGGTCACCGTGGCCGGGCTGCCGCCGCTCTGGCCCTTCACCTTCATCTGCACCGTTATGGCCTTGCCCACGTAGCTCACTAGGTAGTCTAGTAAGCTCACCCTGTTGATGAAAAAAGCAAACATCAGGTCGAATAAACAGTTTGGCCTAATAAAAAAGCCACAGACTGCTCTACCTAAACATACATTTCAGAATGCATAGGCATTGTTTCTGTATTTGGCATGCCTGATACAGAAACAATTAGTAACTTGAATTCTTTCATGTTTTAGGTCCTAAACTAAGGTATTATTCATCAATTAGATACCGATATATTGATTTCACAACATTCCTACAGCAGCCGTTCCTCTTTTTTTTAATATCACAGCAATAACCACCAACTGTTTGGTAACTCATTAATGTCAACCGAGCTTAGATATTTAAAAGCGTTATGAATTGCCTCTTCAAGTAGAGTATTTGTTATGCCATGCCACCTTGCACCACATTATCACAAGATCAAGATAACCACTAGCTTTCATACGTTTCAATGTCATTGTTTGACTCACCGTGTACTCAAATCATTTCCATAGTTGATCGCAACTAATGCCTTCTGGGGTTTGATTTCAGATATCATTCTTCGAAGCAACGATATAACCTGCAACATATAAAGAATCATGAGACTATGGTACAATGACACGTAATATTAACAATTTTCATCATGTTAAATAACGAACAATTCGATTTTCTCCGTGGTGGAGGGCTCTGGCACCTGATACGGAGACATTGTACAAGCCTTCTCCGCTGTCTGGTAGAGATGGTTTGGCTGTTACAGCCGTTCTTTACTCCTTCCCTCATCTGGCCAGTAGACGTAGAACCATCGAGACCACCCAATAGGCGGGCCACGCCGAAGAGAATTACGGCGGGGCGAAGGCTTCAGCTAGTATTCCACTCTATCCCCATAAAGGCGATGAGGTAGAACCGTGGGAGGTATCATGCCGTGGAGGCATCCTGGGCGGTCTCTCAATTAAAAAGTCACTCCCATGTGGAGAGTCCCACAAAACCCGCTGTAAACTAAACAATGGACGTATTGTAGCTGTAGCAACATCTATCTCGCCACATAGGAACTACAATCCTGAAACGCGCTATCATAGTTTCAGGTGCAATTGCGCATGGATAGAAGAACCCGACAACAACCTTCAGGCAGTAGCATAACACCTGTCTGCTCGGGGGATCCTCCCTCTTCTATGGTGGATAAGGAACTTAACAACCTGTTCCTATCTTCGCTAAATAGCGATTGCTGCTGAGATCCCGATGTTCCATCACTCCAGCTTGCTTACCTGTCTCTGCACGCGTTCGCTGCCGGTGTGCAGCAGCGCCAGCAGGTCTCCCAGCAGCTCGGTGCGCTGCGCCAGGTGCGCGCAACCCACGCAGCTGCCGCTCAGTGCCAGCAACTAAGATGGGACACGGGACACAAATTACACAACCCATTTAAACTCAAGGGTACAGTAGACCTAGCACGAACCGCTTACGTTTTGGTAATCGAAAAGTAGACGATTCTTAAAAGAAAATAAAGTATCGTTTATTTTTTGATTACCAAAACTTTAGCGGTTTGTGCTAGGCCAACAGATCCAATTTGCTATTAACGATGGATCGTACTGTACCAATTTCATGTTATCTTTTACAGTAAATATTTTCTACCAGCAGCAATCCCCAGGTGAGGCTATGAGACGAGATCCTGGTCATCTGTAAAACGGGTTTCTAACCCAGTGCAGATACCAGTCTCTCACACTATAGCTTAACCATGAGTAATACAAATGTAGACTTAGAAGTGTACGCTATTCTTGAAAGATACATAAATACTTTTTAATCATCTAAAGATAAATAAAGTGTTATGTTTGAGTCAGTATGGCAGAAGAAAGATGAAAGTAAAATAAGGAAATGAGAGCAATACGAAGTATGGCTGGGGTAAAACTGAGAGATACACACTAAAAACTGTGCAATAAGAGAGCGATTTGCTGTGAAAGAAAACGTAATTACAAAAATTGAGATGGGAATGCTGAGGTGGTTTGGTCATATGGAAAGAATGGATGAAAGGTGATTAACGAAACGGATTAATAAGGTGAGGGTGAGTGGAACTGTTGGAAGGGGGAAGGCCTAGACGAACGTTTCTTGGACAAGTTCACGATGTTCTCAGAAAGGTACTTCAGGAGTACCTTTAACCGACGACAAACTTAACGGGGTCCACGGGTTAATCTGGCAGATTTTTTTTTCGCAGATTTTCATTTTGCAGAACACACTTGGCATAATCTTCTTTGGCCGAATATGTTTAAGGCAGAAAAAATACTTAGCATAATCATCATTTGGCAGAAAGTTTGTTTGGCCGAATTTTCAATGGCATACTATTGAGATAGCAGAATTTTATCTGGCAGAATTTCATTTGGCAAAATTTCATGATGCATAATTACTTTTTGCATAATGCTTATTTGGTAGAATTTTACTTGGCATACTATTGTCATTCCATTTCTCTCGTGGTTTCTTGGTATTTGTTATAACTACAAATTGGGATACTTGTCTGCCCTACACTAGAGTCGGGGCGAAACCGACACGGATAGATTAGGTTAGAAGGTTTAAGGCGGGAGCTTCGCTCCCGCCTTAAACCTTCGTGGTTATTTTTTTTAAACCCAAAAAACGACTTGCCTGATTAGCTTGCTGCTTCATTTCATATTTTTTATATGGATATAAAAAAGTATGCCAAAAGATAATTCTGCAAATTAACTTTCTGCTATGTGATGTTTCTGCATGTTAACTTTCTGCGTTACCATGGTTCTGCTTTTTGATTATTATGGTTATTAAAATTATGCCAAAAGACGATTCTGCCATGCAAAATTATGCTTTTTGAATGTATGCTAAATGAGTGTATGCGAAATGATTTTCTGCGAAGTGAAATTTCTGCCATCCGTTGTTATGCATTATAAAATTATGCCAAAAAAAGATCTGCGATAAAGGGTAGACCCAAACTTAACATGTGTGTCAGGACCGTAGCAAGTGGAAAGAAGTGGTATCTGCCTACCCCGGTGGGAAAGAGGCGCGATGGTATGTATGTATGTATGTTTGTGTTATGTGAGGAATTAAGAAGGCGCGTCAGGGAGCTGGTTCTGGCTGTTATCGCAAGATGGCAGTCGTTAAGACGTACGTTACTGAATTCCTTATCTATCCAGCCTCACCAGCGAGAGCATCTCGAAGCAGTAGTTGTCCTGCGCGTGAGAAGGCGCGAGGCGGGGCTGCGGGGAGCCTCGTAGCCGATCGCGCACACTATGTGCGTCATCACCTAGTGATCAAGGCTCACCAGCGAGAGCATCTCGAAGCAGTAGTTGTCCTGCGCGTGAGAAGGCGCGAGGCGGGGCTGCGGGGAGCCTCGTAGCCGATCGCGCACACTATGTGCGTCATCACCTAGTGATCAAGGCTCACCAGCGAGAGCATCTCGAAGCAGTAGTTGTCCTGCGCGTGAGAAGGCGCGAGGCGGGGCTGCGGGGAGCCTCGTAGCCGATCGCGCACACTATGTGCGTCATCACCTAGTGATCAAGGCTCACCAGCGAGAGCATCTCGAAGCAGTAGTTGTCCTGCGCGTGAGAAGGCGCGAGGCGGGGCTGCGGGGAGCCTCGTAGCCGATCGCGCACACTATGTGCGTCATCACCTAGTGATCAAGGCTCACCAGCGAGAGCATCTCGAAGCAGTAGTTGTCCTGCGCGTGAGAAGGCGCGAGGCGGGGCTGCGGGGAGCCTCGTAGCCGATCGCGCACACTATGTGCGTCATCACCTAGTGATCAAGGCTCACCAGCGAGAGCATCTCGAAGCAGTAGTTATCTTGCGCGTGTGACGGAGCTAGGCGGGGCTGCGGGGAGCGCGGGGGCGAGTCCCCGGCGCGCTCGGCTGCCTCCGCGCACAAAAGCGCCGTCTCCCAGTCATCGCGCACGCGCGCTGCTTCGTAGCCGATCGCGCACACTATGTGCGTCATCACCTAAGCACACAAATTTGATTCAATCTTTACTCAAGTAGACCGTTACAGAGTACTTTCGAATCGTCAAAAAACATAATAAACATACACACAATAAACAACACTTAAAAATACCTGAACATAATGTGTCTCTACCACTGTCGTCGTCTACCGAGAAGAAACTCAGCAGTTACTCCTTTTGAATCGTCTAGTGTTTTAATAGTACAAAGTGAATGCATGAATAAACCAACGGGAACATATAATTTTGAAATTAAATAAATTAAACAGAAAAAATAACTGAGTTAATTAGAGTAGACTAGTTCCCGAAGGTGGCACCTGTTCCCTGGTTGACGTGCTAGTTGGATACACCATCAGAACTGCTATACAATTTTCGTTAACATCAAATTTAAAGTTATCTTGATCTCCTTTCGGAAGAAAACGCCCGCTTTAATCGTCTATTTGTTTCACCTTGAACTAGTCCTCTCCTTCATTTATATAAACACCTTCATTTTTAACACTGCCTTCATTTTTAACCTGCTTTTTTAACACTGAATGGCCAAACACGTCCGTTCGGATTCGGATTCATGAGACAATTTATATCAAGGACCATCTAGTAAACTTAATGTCAGATAAGATAGGAGATATTGACATTTCACCGTCGATATCTGGTATTCTTTTAATAATTGATAGAAATGCATTGGTTCTGCTTAACTATTTGTCTAAAGCAATGCCTATTAAAATTCATGGTCGTATGAGTTTGTTCAAATGAATGGCAGCAACGTCGTTGAGTTGTGTCTGACCTGCCGCTGCAGTGAAGTGAGCTTGTGCCCCGCGAAGAGGATCCCGACCACATGCTCCCTGAGGTCGGAGTCGTTGGCGGCGGGGTCCTCCGCCGCGGCGGCCGCGTCCTCCCCGCCGGCCTCCTCGCCGCCTTCGCCCCCCTCGACCCCTTCGCCGCCGCCGCTGCGCTCCCATTCCAGCAACTTGCCGAACACCTACAATTTGGTTTTATTCATAAAAAAACAAATACTTTTAAAACATACCTTACACATTACTAAGAACAATCAACATATGAAATAGCTGAGAAATTAAATTGAAAATATGACGCTATGAATGTTTTTTGCGATTATGACACTTTTTAGCCACTTTAGAACAGGGTATATAATTAAAGAACGTTAATAAGCTAAATAATATGAGACAGCGTCACATGCACTACCTTGGTCCCAAAGTAAAGTTTTCCCAAGGAAACAAAAGTACTATAGAAATCAGAGGTACGAAGATACCACAAGCACCTAGAATAAGCAAAACTATTTGCTTCATCGTACCCGCGAAGAAGTCAGAAACGAGAACTACCCTAGAATATATTTGGAAAATACGGTCCCGACTTCTATCTTAAACGTGGATTGAGAGCTGATGACATAATAAAATACTAAGGATATTTTTCAATGTGTGTGTGTGTGTGTGTGTGTGTGATGTGTGTACCTGTGAGGTGAGCAGTCGGAAGACGCGCAGCGCGTCTGCCTCGGCGACGGCGTGCAGCACGCGCGCGGGCGAGGGCGCGGCGGCGGCGGCGGGCGCGGGGGCCGATAGCGCGCGCACCTGCCGCACGCGCACCGCCGGCTCCGCGCCGCGCAGCTCGCAGCGCACGCGCACGCACGCGTTACTTAGCCCTGCACACATTACCATCTCATTAACTGTCATCACGTTTAAGCTTAAATAAAAAATATATTTTTACATCCAAAAACTGTTCAAATAAGTTGTAGGTACTAAAGATCTGAAAACCAGAAAAAGACATTTGGTCACTTTGACATCAGGCGGGAATCGCACCCGCATCTTTCGCAAACTGGGCGACTGCACTAACCACTGTGCTACCGAGACCATTAACAGACCGGCAGAATCTTTAAGATATATTTATCCTATGAGCCAGGGTGATTTCATCAATGTCATTGACAGACCTCTAACACTCTAAGTTGTAGGTAATCAAGTGACCTATCCAGGGTTAGCGGTTGAACCACTCATTCCGGAACAGATAACTTTTTACCGCGTACGGCTAAAATATGTAACGGTCTTCCAGTGTCAGTGTTTCCGGAAGGGTCCGACATTGCAGGCTTCAAGAAAAGAGCGTATTCCTTTTTACGGCAAGCAACGCATCTCGTGATACCTCTGGTGTTGCAGTTGTCTCGCAGCTAGCTCGTTTGCTCCCTATATCATAAAAAAACAGAGGGAGAAAAAAAATACCACGATACTTACTCGGCAAAGAGTAGCACAGCCAACTAGCGGTTTTAGGATCAACTTCCATATCTTGCATGTGTATCAGCTCATCAGAACCGCCACTGTACAGGAACGAGGCTAACATCGTCTTGTTCTGTAACCAAGTAAAAATTAAGGTTACACACATGTTCTAATTAACAAAACAAACCTCAGAGTAACTGCCTACATTAGCCACTTAAATCTAGAAAACCTGTTAGATATTTTTAAAAGTTACTAGCAACGGCCGCCTTCGACTTCTTCCGCGTGGACTCAAACTATAATGCTAACAAATATCTTCTATTCAACTATTTATAACTAACAGTGTGAAATAAATCTCAATCAATTTTCTCTTTTGTCAGTAGCCAGTGTCCAGGCAGGTCGGTGTTTGTCTTCCTCGCTAGTCAAAAGTATCAGCGCCTGGGCATCCAGTGTCGAAGCCAGCATCGGAAGGAGCTTAGACACTAGATGCCCGATGCTAAGTGAATTTCTTAGTCATGAATAGCAGACCAACATGAACACTTTCTTGGATTGCTCTAGCAGTCTGTAATCACCCATGATTCAATACGAACTACGCGGACGAGAACAATGAGGAAACGAAGCCAACATGAAAATATTTCAAAATAGACCACCGCACATTTGGATTGATAAGTTGACTGAATTTCAATAGGAAATTAGATCTTGTTAGATTATTACTCATCGTTTGTGCTTCAATCAACAATCTTGATGGTTATTTCAGTTTTACATCCTTACATATTTTTTTGTAGTTGTTGTCGTTACGTGCGGCAAGTCATTGATATAAATTATGAATAAAAGAGGCCCTAATACGCTGCCTTGGGGAACCCCATATTTGACTTTGCGCTCATTTGATTGGTATTTGTTCTCATATTTCGTTTCAAAGTTTATTCTTAATATTTCAGTAACTTGGCGGCGATCAGTTGAATACGATTAACAATATAATTGTAAAATCCATTCAGTCGTTTTTACGTGAAAGAGCAACAAGGCACATCCACACATACAAACTTTCGCATTTAAAATATTAGTAGTATGAACTCTTCTTTCTTCTGGGACCGGCTTACCTTGATGAGAAGACAGCAACCAACGGCTAAGGTCGCAGTGTACTGCATCGGCTGCATGGGACTAGGCCGATATAGTACAGCCACCCAAGCAGTGTGGATACACTCTGGATTTCAATAGCCTTCTAGTCTAGTTATTGCATTTCGAACTCTTCTTTGTTCTGTTTCTGTCATCCTATTGGGCGAGTTGGATGAGACGACATTATCCAACAGCAAAATGGCACTTATTATCTGAGCCTGCATAGAACTGGGCTCATATAGTAAGAGCCGCCAGCTGTTTGGACATATTCTTGAATGAAATGGTAAATAGTAATCTGCGGAACATCTAAATACATACATGGAACACCAGCGAATCAGTAAGCCTAATTATTGAATTATGAACTCTTCTTTCTTCTAGGTCTGGCTTAGCTTGATGACATAGATAGATAGATAGACGACAGCAACCAACGGCTAAGGTCGCAGTGTACTGCATCGGCTGCACGGGACTAGGCCGACACAGTACAGCCACCCAAGCAGTATGGATACACTCTGGAATTCCATCATCATGAAGTTCAGTTTTGAATTTTGAACTCTTCTTTGTTCTGTTTCTGTCATCCTATTGGGTGAGTTTGATGAGACGACATTATCCAACAGCAAAATGGCACTTATTATCTGAGCCTGCATAGAACTGGGCTCATATAGTAAGAACCGTCAGCTGTTTGGACCTATTCTTGATTGCAATAGTAAATGGTAATCTGCGGCACATCTAAATACATACATAAAATACCAGCGAATCAGTAAGCCTAATTTTTGAATTATGAACTCTTCTTTCTTCTGGGTCTGGCTTAGCTTGATGAGAAGACAGCAACCAACGGCTAAGGTCGCAGTGTACTGCATCGGCTGCATGGGACTAGGCCGATATAGTACAGCCACCCAAGCAGTATGGATATACCCTGGATTTCAACAGTCTTCTAGTCTAGTTATTGCATTTCGAACTCTTCTTTGTTCTGTTTCTGTCATCCTATTGAGTGAGTTTGATGAGACGACATTATCCAACGGCAAAATGGCACTTATTATCTGAGCCTGCAAAGAACTGGGCTCATATAGTAAGAGCCGTCAGCTGTTTGGACATTTTCTTGGTTACAATGGTGAATGGTAATCTGCGGCACACCTAAATACATACATAAAACAACAGCGAATCAGTAAGCATAGTTATTGAATAATCAACTGTTCTTTCTTCTGGGTCTGGCTTAGCTTGATGACATAGATAGATAGATAGACGACAGCAACCAACGGCTAAGGTCGCAGTGTACTGCATCGGCTGCACGGGACTAGGCCGACACAGTACAGCCACCCAAGCAGTATGGATACACTCTGGAATTCCATCATCATGAAGTTCAGTTTTGAATTTTGAACTCTTCTTTGTTCTGTTTCTGTCATCCTATTGGGTAAGTTTGATGAGACGACATTATCCAACAGCAAAATGGCACTTACTATCTGAGCCTGCATAGAACTGGGCTCACACTGTAAGAGCCCTCAGCTGTTTGGACATATTCTCGATTGCAAAAATTAGAAATGGCAATCTGCGGCACATCTAAATAGAGATATAAAACAACAGCGAATCAGTAAGGCTAATTATTGAATTAGTAGCGGCCGCCCGCGACTTCATCCACGTAGACTTAGGTTAAAAAAAGTGATTATATTTTATAAATTGTAGCCTATGTGCTATTCAGATGCATAAAGAATAAGAATAAGAATAAATTTTATTTGCACAGAATACAGGTCACACAGGTTAATAATACATTTGTGCTTACAGTACAAATCTGTATTCTGCCAGTTCAAGGCATGCAAAAGTTGAAATAGCAAATGACACAATATAATATTCAATAGTTACAATGTATTTTTTAAAACTAAGCAGATCTACTATTTAAAATTATCATTAAGGAAATCATCAATTTTATAATAGCACTTATTAATGAATACATTTTTAAGTTTGGTCTTAAAAAGTTTAGCATTTAGCTGTTTGAGATTGTTTGGGATTTTATTGTAGATCTTTGGTGCCATACAGACTATACTTTTATTTAACATAGTGGTTTTGGAGGGGAACAAACAGAGTCGATCCACATCACGACGATTTCTTACAACTATGTCAGACATGCGTGGAAACAGATCAGGATTCCTTTTTACAAATAAGCCTGTTTCAATTATATATAACGACGGAAGTGTCAGAATTTTATGCTGCACAAAGAGAGGCTGGCAACTGTCTGAACTTTGAAGCCTAAACATAGCACGTATACAGCGTTTTTGACATTTGAAAGCCATATCCTTGTTGGTGGAGTTACCCCAAAAGATAATTCCGTACCTCAGCACCGACTCGACAAGTCCATAATAGGCTGTGAGTAGGGCATCAGTATTTAATGTCGATGAAAGTTTGTACAATGCATAAGCTAGGCTACTTGTCTTTTTACTGAGGTCATCTATATGATTTTTCCAGTGCAACTTTTTGTCTATTATCAATCCGAGAAATCGTGCAGTTTCAGCCTCCTTAATACTAATGTTTTGATAAGCTACAATGATGTCAGAAGGGTTTTGTGATCTTTGATTGAAATGCATTATGTTAGTCTTATTAATATTTATTCTCAAATTATTATTATTTAGCCAAGTAATTATTGATGTCAGTGAATTATTTATGTCAGATTCGAAAGAATTGATATCATTACATTTTATGGTTAATGTGCTATCGTCAGCAAAAAGTGTCATTGGTTGATTCGTTACGTGCGGCAAGTCATTGATATAAATTATGAATAAAAGAGGCCCTAATACGCTGCCTTGGGGAACCCCATATTTGACTTTGCGCTCATTTGATTGGTATTTGTTCTCATATTTCGTTTCAAAGTTTATTCTTAATATTTCAGTAACTTGGCGGCGATCAGTTGAATACGATTAACAATATAATTGTAAAATCCATTCAGTCGTTTTTACGTGAAAGAGCAACAAGGCACATCCACACATACAAACTTTCGCATTTAAAATATTAGTAGTATGAACTCTTCTTTCTTCTGGGACCGGCTTACCTTGATGAGAAGACAGCAACCAACGGCTAAGGTCGCAGTGTACTGCATCGGCTGCATAGGACTAGGCCGATATAGTACAGCCACCCAAGCAGTATGGATATATTCCGGATTTACATGATCTTTAAGTCCAGTTTCGAATTTAGAACTCTTTTTTTCTGGTTCTGTCATCCAATTAGGTGAGTTTGATGAGACGACTTTATCCAACAGCAAAATGGCACTTATTATCTGAGCCTGCATAGAACTGGGCTCATATAGTAAGAACCGTCAGCTGTTTGGACCTATTCTTGATTGCAATGGTAAATGGTAATCTGCGGCACATCTAAATACATAAACAATAAAACAGCGAATCAGTAAGTTATTAATTAATTATTGAATTATGAACTCTTCTTTCTTCTGGGTCTGCATTAGCTTGATGAGACGACAGCAACCAACGGCTAAGGTCGCAGTGTACTGCATCGGCTGCATGGGACTAGGCCGATATAGTACAGCCACCCAAGCAGTATGGATATATTCCGGATTTACATGATCTTTAAATCCAGTTTTGAATTTCGAACTCTTCTTTTTTCTGTTTCTGTCATCGACATTATCCAACAGCAAAATGGCACTTATTATCTGAGCCTGCATAGGACTGGGCTCATATAGTAAGAGCCGCCAGCTGTTTGGACATATTCTTGAATGAAATGGTAAATAGTAATCTGCGGAACATCTAAATACATACATGGAACACCAGCGAATCAGTAAGCCTAATTTTGAATTATGAATTCTTCTTTCTTCTGGGTCTGGCTTAGCTTGATGACATAGATAGATAGATAGACGACAGCAACCAACGGCTAAGGTCGCAGTGTACTCCATCGGCTGCACGGGACTAGGCCGATAAAGTACAGCCACCCAAGCAGTATGGATATATATCAGATTTCAATGGTCATTAGGTCCAGTTTTTGAATTGTGAACTCTTCGTTGTCATCATATTGTGTGAGTTTGATGAGACGACAGTATCCAACCGCAAAATTATCTGAGCCTGCAAGGAAAGCCCTCAGCTGTAAGGATATATTCTAGATTGCGATGGTAATCTGTGGCACATCTAAATACATACATAAAACAACAGGAAATCATTAAGCCTAATAATTGAATTATAAACTCTTCTTTCTTCTGCTTCGGAAGTCCTCTCGGTTTAAATATGACAGGATCCAACAGCATGATGGGACTCACTATTTGAGCCTGACTAGAACTGGGCTCATATAGTGGGGACCCTCAGCTGAATGGATATATTCTTGATTGCAATGATAATCTGCGGCACATCGAAATACATACACGGATAACAGTAAATCATCAAGCCTAATTATGGAATTTGAACCCGTCTTACTTATGCTTCAGAAGTCTTCTTGGTTTTTAAGACGACAATATCCAACAGCATAGTGGGACCCACTATTTGAGCCTGCTTACAACTGGGCTCACATAGTGGGGACCCTAAGCTGTGTAGATATCTTCCCTATTACAATATCGTTATAATATGTTCCGTCCGCAGCACATTCAACTTCACATATAATGGGGAAGCCTAAAAACAACACCAAATAATCTTAATATGGGTCATTGCTAAAAAGTTATGGATTTTTTCTACTAGGCAACCATTGACGACATAGACATAGTTTCACCGGAGTAAACCCCCTAGAAACAGGGTTACATATACCATTATTTTAGATCAATATTGCGAATCACTTGGCAACCAATGATGTCATCAATCTACTATATAAAAATAAGTCGGGTTTTCCTTCCTGACGCTATAACTCCAGAACGCACGAAGCGATTTTCACGGTTTTGCATTCGTTGGAAAGGTCTTGGGCTCCGTGAAGTTTATAGCAAAGAAAATTCAGGAAAATTTCAACAGAAAAGCGGGAAAATCATTTTTTAAGCGGGGAAAACTTTTTTCACATACAGCTAAGTCCACGCCGACGAAGTCGCGGGCGGCTGCTAGTAAAATATCAAAAACACAGTATGGCGCAATGAAAGTATGACGTAAAAGATAGTTTCACCGGGAGTGAAATCCCATCACACTCAACATCAAACATTATTATTTTAGAAGGGTTACATCCATAATTATTATTTTAGATAAATATCGCGAATCATTCGGCCGCAAATGATAGATTCGGCTTTAAAGAAACACGCTTAAGCTTCATGGTGATGATGTTGCTTTTTCAGACTGATTTCGACTACGACGACCACTTCAACTCACTTTAATGCGCCCTTCAGGCTGTTGTAGGGGATTTTATAGCTACGTGAGCTCGCGTGAGTGTACCGCCTGCATAATTAAACTGAATAGCCAAGGATAGCCTTACACACGTCATCATTACCGTCAAGCCGGCCTTGGTCAGCTGGGTTACTTAGTGCACTAAAGGTCATCTACTAAATAGCATTTTCACAATATGTAACGTAATACTAAAGATGACACGATACTAACAGTCTAGGCGTAACTTAAGTTAGAGACAACCGGGTGGTAGATCCCCCGGCACACTGTCACATAAAATAACCAAATACGTTTTACAAATAGCAACATTGTATAAGGTTCCAAAATGTTTGGGAATCATACAATTACGTAATAAATTTACTGAACCTAAATTCATTCGTTCGCAATCTCGAGCACAAAAATTTGTAACAAAATAATACTAACACAGTTTTTAGTCCACGAAATGTTCATAATTTGTATATGTCAACAAGGCATGAAAGCGTGACCAAAATAAAACGTATTTATCAAATACCACTAGACTTCATGTATGGGGACATAGGCGGTGACAAAAACCCGTAAAAAAGTTGGGCGTTTCATTTTAAAACCTAATTATTAAATTAATAAACACATCTACTTACAATTCTAATAATAAAATGGAACTAAAAATTATTCGACAACAAACTACATTATTAAAAAATAACCAAATTTCGAATAAGATTTCAGAAAAAAGTTGCGGCGGCGACGACGAGACAACGAAAATTTTTACACACCCTGTACAAATAGTGACGAGAGGGCACTGAGTAAAATTGTAACGCGCAGCAGTTTAATACTCAACATTACTTTTATTCATCGAGGATGCAGTTTTCGACGGGTCTCTCAACACTCGAATACGTCATTTGATCCAAATGCTCATTCATTGTCGTTAATGTAAATGCTGTATTTGGCTGTACTGGGTCAGTTGAAAATTCTTGAGCCCAAGGCACTAGCAGTAGTGTCCTAGGTCGAAACTTTTACAAGAATATTAAATCATCATTGTGCCGTTAAATGACATTAACTATTATTATATTTTTCAGCAGACGTCATTAAAACCGGTATTGGCAAGTTGGATTCAAAATAAAAACAATAGGAAAGGCCAATAGGATAAGAAGGAGGTGAGTCATTCAGAAAGTTAAAAAAACATAATATGTATTTATTGTATGTTTCATAAACGATAAATACATATTATGTTATGATGTATGACTTCGAGTAGCTTTGTCTGAAAAGTTACTCCAAGTTACCATGTTCAAAAATATCCAGATATATTTAGTTTGATCAAATGGGGCTTCAGACCTTGGATAATAGGAAGCAAGCTAGTAAAAATCCAAATAAACAAAATTTCGCTAATGATGCAATACGCGCGGCTCCTGGGCTCAAAAATGTTCAACTCGTATCAATAATAACAAGTAAAACTTACCACAGTGTCTCTGGTGTTGTCGAGATGCACGCAGATGATGTGGGGCCGTTCCTCGACGGAGCCGCCGAGGTAGGCCACCTCGATCCAGCGCGCCTTGTTGCGGTCCTCGTCGCCGCTCTCCCAGAAGGTCTCGGTGCTGCCATCAGTCAGCGCCCCCGCCATGCCCTGCCGCGAAGACACCGCCATCTCGCACCAGCTCGTCACGTCAGAGCAAGTCCAAACGTAGTTCTCCTGGTGATAGGGAACAAACTATTACAGATATGAAAACACTACTGATAAATCAAGCATATTAGGCTTGGATTTCTAGAGTTGAAATATGACTATTCAGCTTGTCGGAGTGTAAGGGCGCGTCCCGATTAGGCGCGTGAGCGGTTAACTGTCCGCTGACTGACTCTCAGTGGCGTAGCCGTCGCTAACTCGGCGTAGGGAACAATCTAAGCCGCCGACCGAGCGCAGAATTCGCTGCATATCAGTCGCTCACAAAATACGAAAGAGAATGAACGTCACAAACTGCATACATTACGCGCTGTAATGACAGTCCATCCAAAATTCATAAGGGTCAAACAGTCGGCCGCTCACTGTTCGCCTTATCGGGACGCACCCTCAGTATATTTCCAACGAAGTACCTATTCTTCTAAAAATCTGCTATTGACGCTTGAAAAGATAATAAAACTCATCTTCATTTAATCATTCTTCTAGAAAACTTTATTGTTTGTCTTTTTTTTACTCGTGATTACACGAATTTGAGGTCAAAAATAGGCCAAATATGACAAAGTTATTTGGAAGCTTTTATATCAGCTGTCATGAGGCATTAAATAGTATTCATGAGAAACTCATATCATAGTACGTAGGCACTAAGCCATGTCAAAAACACCTTTACTAAGCCAACTAAAAACGTCCAAAAACACAAAAAAAAAACAATTGCTGTCATAATAAATAAAAAACAAAAGAAAGATTATCTTTATGCCCTTGGTCCTGCGAGCCGGATGTCGGTTTCCTGGTTACCTTGTTAGTATAGCTGTGGAAGCTCTCGTGCAGCGCGCCGAGCATGTTCTCCTCGTAGCCGCCATCCTCCGAGTGGGACAGCACTTTGCTGATCACACTGAACACTTGCGATCTATCCGGCAGCGTTAACAGTTACACGGGAGGTCAGTACAAAAGGCTCAGGTTTAACGGCAACATGATTTATCCGTTGATACAATAATTAAGTTGAGTACACATTGCTTCTAAAAAGAGGTTCAATCGTAACTGAGATTTACCTATTAGGCAAATTCGCACCACATAAATGAGTGTTTTTGGTTAAGCTGTTACTTTGCCATTAATGTGAAGGCACAGCTGAAGGTGTGTCTATGAGAGGGTGTGTTTGGGTATAATCAGGTTGTAGTTGAAAGGAAACAGTGAGAAATAACTAGGTGTAAAGATTTAAAAGCTCTTTCACAGCTGATTTAAATGATGTAAGTAGTTGTCATTCCACTTAAACCAACTGGCTTGGCTGTACCAATCGATTAAGAAGATTCATTTAAAGCCATAATTACAAATCAATGTTAATCAGACTTATGCTATGCTGGGTAATTTTATAGCATAACCTTCTTATAACGTTATAGATTTTATTGTACAGTAATTTGGTTCTATCAACCAGCTTCCGAGGCAAATAAAGAGGTTTTATTTAACGCATCAAACGGATGAGCAGAGTTTAATAAGATAGTGACAAATGGATGTTTGGGGAACGTGAGGAACAGGGTGTTCCTCATCCACCATTGAAAAGGGAGGATCTTACTAGCCGATGGTTGTTGTCGGGTACTTCTATCTCTGCGCAATCGCTCTGAAAATTTTGGTAGCGCGTTTCAGGATCGTAGTTTCTACGTGGCGAGGTAGATGTCGCTACAATGAATGTGTGTATATGATACCTGTGTAAGAAGGCGCGGTCGTGCGGCGAGTAGTGCAGCGCCCAGCAGCGGATGGCCTGCAGGCCGGCAGCACTGGCGGGCGGCAGCGAGGGCGCCAGCGCGCTCACGGAGCCCAGGAAGGCGTGGAAGGCCCCCCGCGCCCCCCGCACCCACGTGCCCCCCGGACACATCGTCGACGCCGCCGGGAACGTCGCCAACTGACGACCACTCTCATTCGCTGACGCTTGCTGCAAACCACCGCTCACATCAGCTACCTAACTCTCGAATCACTAAACACACACCTGTGCCGTGGACTTTCAGATGCGGGCTTTTTATCATATGAATATTTCATCATAATAGAATATGATAACGGTCATCATTCATAATTCTTTGTTGGCTACTTTGAACAGTTTTCATTTATTTTTTAAGATTCTATCAAGAATCGAATGATTATTGCTGGTAACATCTGCTTCTTCATCTATGGTTATGATTTAAAACGTAGAAGAGTTGTTTATGGTTGATTTGGAGTGAAAATGTGAACTTTTCGGGACCAACGGCCATTAGTTCTCTGCTCTTTGATAGCGTGATACATCAGTTTCATTCGGAGCCAAACATTACGACCACACAATTTGCTATACTAAAGAAACTAGCCTTGTTATCGTCAAGCGGCGCGGGCGTGGGCGCACACCGCGCGAACTTGTCTAGCGCGTTGCAGAACCACCACATGACGTCGTGCACGCAGGTCGGCTGCGTCGTGGAACGCAGCAGCCAGTTCAGAGCCTAGAGCGGAACTATCGCTTAGAAATGTGACAGAAATACTACAACAAATAATAGATAAATAACTATGAGATAACATCATAAACATTGTTCTGATACCAAAGCAATGTTATCCCTTGTGTTATGGATAAAACAACTATTAGGGATTGAAAACTTGCAAAACCCAACCCAAATAATACTAGTTCCGTTATCAAACATTGGTGGTCTAAAAAACTGAGTCAGTTTATATTGTACCTCTCGTATTTGGGGTGGCATTATACATTAGCAAATCGAACGAATTCGAAGTGGAATTGTATTTTGGTGTTTTTTAAAATTCAATAACTACTGTGTAAATTTTAAAACGAATGTGATCACAAACTCAACTCAATACAAATGAGGGAGAATTCAAGGTGAAGCAAACAGAGGATTAGAAATATCTCGTTAGAGACAAGTTCACTTCTACTTTAGTTGTTCTAAATATCGTCTATCGCAGCTGCCTTTTCGTGTAAGTAATAGATAAATAAAGAATTGTGTGAACAAGTGGATACCTCGAAAGCGTACTGTCGCACAGTGTTGATGCGCACACATCCGTCCAGCTTCTGCGTGTAGGCGTGCAGATCCCGTCGGCCGAGCACGAAGGCCAGCACGGGCCGCTTCATCAGCGCGGCGGAGTCCACATGCGGCGCCTCGAAGGCTGACACCGTGCACTCCTCGCCGGACTCGCCGCAGCCTACCAGCTTGCGCAGCGCTGGGCTCGGCTGGGATAGCAGGGATGAGCCGGCGCCTACGGTGGATTTATTTTCACGTTTATAGTTTACAGTTTAGACAATGTAGGCAGGAAATTGTGAAGCGTTACGAAGCTGTGCATTAAATGAGTATGTTTGCATAATGCGTAACATTAATTTATTAACATTACTTTGCTTAGCAGTGAGATCAGAACGACTAGTATAAAATAATAACTAGTATAACGACTTTGAGGCAAATGACGCTGATGTTAAGTCAACAGTGATCAGGCATTACATTTCCGTATCTTATATCGCTCTTATGAAAATTACGCTCCCTACAATATAACGAGGATTACTAAGCGGAAATAGGAAGCCTGTCATGCCCTCGACCGTACCTGCGCACGACCAATAGTAGACAGTTTTTGACGCGATGCATCTTTATTGGTCACGGTATACGGCGTCCGAACCAGTGGTAGAATCACACTATTGTGCAACTGATCAGAAGTAGAAGTATTAGGTCAGTTTGTCTGCTGCAATAATCTCGTAGCGTACCTTCGTTTTTTTAAATTAGTTTTTACGTTTTTTCGGTGTCAACCATACAGCCAAATCTTCAGACGATTTTCTTCAATCTCATTTTATCGTTGAAGGGATGTAGTTAACTTCGTTCGAATAAATTATGCTTTCGATAAAGTATACAATTGTAAATATCCGGAAGGGTGTCTGTGTTTTCTAGAGGCGGGGATTATCTGTACATTGGGTGTGGTGTCATACCTGCTCGGCTGTCAGTGTCCTGTAGCGCGGCGGCAACACAGGGGGCAGCGGCGCGGCGTGCGGCGGAGGCCAGGTCGCGCGCGCCCGTCTGCCCCATCGACACGGAGCGCTGCACGCGCGCCGGCGCCTCGCGACCCTTGCACGCGCCGTCACAGCCTCCTGGGTGACATTGGGTGTGGTGTCATACCTGCTCGGCTGTCAGTGTCCTGTAGCGCGGCGGCAACACAGGGGGCAGCGGCGCGGCGTGCGGCGGAGGCCAGGTCGCGCGCGCCCGTCTGCCCCATCGACACGGAGCGCTGCACGCGCGCCGGCGCCTCGCGACCCTTGCACGCGCCGGCTACTACCTCCTGGGAAACATAATACTCAGACAACGGACATTTGGTCATCAATCCCTAATTTGGCCATGGCATAAAAACATTTTTCATTTCTAAAACAGACCTTATAATTATGTATAATATGTTATAATTAATATCATTAACTTTATTTTTAAATTGACATTACTTTTTTATGTGTGTAATAATTACGTATGGATATTTATCTGAAATTAATGATTGTTATTTAATATGAATATGAGAGAAGTGAAAATCATCCAACGTTATATGAAACTATCAGATTAAGGCAGAAATGAGTAGATTTGTAAGGGTCATCAACATCATCAGCCTGTTGTAGTCTACTGCTGAACATAGGCCTCTCCTTTTGCACGCCACTGTACTCGATCTTCGGCTGCTCGCATCCAGCTCCTGCCAGCCATCCTGCGCAGATCATCACTCCACCTTGCCTGAGGACGTCCTACACTACGCTAGGGTTATCAACGTATCAAGTGAATGAATAGGTGGTCTAGTTTCTGAGTTGTTTGTTTCTTAGACATTTACAGTTACAGAATGAACTCCCTGCTGAGATTTTTCCGATGAGCTATAGTATGGAGTTCTTCAAGATGGGTTCGAAAAGATTCTTGCAGGGTCAGCAACGCGCGAGTAATGTTTAGGTGCATTGCACGTGTTTATAGACTACGTTAACCACTCACGTTTTTACGAGTCTAGGTGTTAGTTTAGTGTATTATGGATACCTACATTCAAAAGAGTATCAAAGAATATTCCTAAAGTGTGATCGTTGTTTAGTTCATGGCTCGGTTGTCTTTTGTGTAAAAATGTCCAATAATATTTTGTTGCGAGAGAAGTGTTGTGTGTGTATGTGTACAGACCGGCTGCGAGGGCTGCGGGCGGCCCAGCGAGTGGTAGCGGGCGGCGTCGGCGAGCGGCTTGGGCGCCAGGCCGAGGGCGGGCAGGCACTGGAAGGGCGGCGCCGGCTCTAAGGAACAGTCGCTAGTTGTGTGTACAGACCGGCTGCGAGGGCGGAGGGCGGCCCAGCGAGTGGTAGCGGGCGGCGTCGGCGAGCGGCTTGGGCGCCAGGCCGAGGGCGGGCAGGCACTGGAAGGGCGGCGCCGGCTCTAAGGAACAGTCGCTAGTTGTGTGTACAGACCGGCTGCGAGGGCGGAGGGCGGCCCAGCGAGTGGTAGCGGGCGGCGTCGGCGAGCGGCTTGGGCGCCAGGCCGAGGGCGGGCAGGCACTGGAAGGGCGGCGCCGGCTCTAAGGAACAGTCGCTAGTTGTGTGTACAGACCGGCTGCGAGGGCGGAGGGCGGCCCAGCGAGTGGTAGCGGGCGGCGTCGGCGAGCGGCTTGGGCGCCAGGCCGAGGGCGGGCAGGCACTGGAAGGGCGGCGCCGGCTCTAAGGAACAGTCGCTAGTTGTGTGTACAGACCGGCTGCGAGGGCGGAGGGCGGCCCAGCGAGTGGTAGCGGGCGGCGTCGGCGAGCGGCTTGGGCGCCAGGCCGAGGGCGGGCAGGCACTGGAAGGGCGGCGCCGGCTCTAAGGAACAGTCGCTAGTTGTGTGTACAGACCGGCTGCGAGGGCGGAGGGCGGCCCAGCGAGTGGTAGCGGGCGGCGTCGGCGAGCGGCTTGGGCGCCAGGCCGAGGGCGGGCAGGCACTGGAAGGGCGGCGCCGGCTCTAAGGAACAGTCGCTAGTTGTGTGTACAGACCGGCTGCGAGGGCGGAGGGCGGCCCAGCGAGTGGTAGCGGGCGGCGTCGGCGAGCGGCTTGGGCGCCAGGCCGAGGGCGGGCAGGCACTGGAAGGGCGGCGCCGGCTCTAAGGAACAGTCGCTAGTTGTGTGTACAGACCGGCTGCGAGGGCGGAGGGCGGCCCAGCGAGTGGTAGCGGGCGGCGTCGGCGAGCGGCTTGGGCGCCAGGCCGAGGGCGGGCAGGCACTGGAAGGGCGGCGCCGGCTCTAAGGAACAGTCGCTAGTTGTGTGTACAGACCGGCTGCGAGGGCGGAGGGCGGCCCAGCGAGTGGTAGCGGGCGGCGTCGGCGAGCGGCTTGGGCGCCAGGCCGAGGGCGGGCAGGCACTGGAAGGGCGGCGCCGGCTCTAAGGAACAGTCGCTAGTTGTGTGTACAGACCGGCTGCGAGGGCGGAGGGCGGCCCAGCGAGTGGTAGCGGGCGGCGTCGGCGAGCGGCTTGGGCGCCAGGCCGAGGGCGGGCAGGCACTGGAAGGGCGGCGCCGGCTGCCAGGCGCTACCGGCCGGGGCGGGCGGACTGCGAGCCGCGCCCTCCACCAGCGGCGACAGGCGACTCATCGGCTCTACGGAACATTCGGTATTCATTTACAAATAAATCACACCATTTATACAGGGTGACTGATTCGGGGGGCGCGGTAGATCTGACTAGAACTGGTATTGGTTTTACTTCATTCATTGACACGGCCAAATTCATTACTGAAAAACGTGACATCCCGAAAAATACAGGACGTCTGGTGCCTAATAATAAGTGTCTTTTCAAACAACTTTATAAGTTGGTTTTGTGATTGAAGGAATAATACTATTTCATTGAAAAGGAGACTCATCCACTTGCCATGAAGGTAAAGGTTACTTCCCAGAAAAGCAGTCACCCTTTATAATTATGTAATCTCATGATCAAACTTGAAACAAGTAATTATTTATTGTCAGTATCTGTGAAGCATCTAAGGGTGCGGTCCGTTCTGAGTCAAAAGACATAATAGCCCGCTCACACGCGTCCCGAATTGATAAATTGTATGAGCGTGAGCGAGCTTTTATTACTTTCGACTCAAAACGGACCGCACTAATAGTCGGTCGGGGGTGCTTTTCCGGCGGACATCACTTCCGGCGGACATTACTTAAATCATCAATCCACTTCACACTGAATTAATTTTTTTTCTCCCATTTTGCATGTAAATAATTAAGAAATGTTATTTGGATTAGTTCTGTTGCAAACGACCACAGTTGCAAAGAAATTGAATTTTAAAGTTCACTCACCACGAGGGAAGTGACTTTTGGCGCCCGCCGGAATACCATAGCAGGTTAGTTTGTAAGACTCACCGGAGCTGGTAAGCGGCGCCAAGTCGAGCAAGAACACTGCGTTTTCTCGAATGACGTGGTGGTCGAGATGTGTGGGCGGCGGCACGCGCTCGCTCTCCGACACAGACTTGCTCTTCGGCTGCTTCTGCGGGACGCTCTTCAGCGCCTTGGCGCGGCACTTCTCGCAGAACGTGTACCAGAGCTGGCAAGCTGAGGAGGATAACATTATGTTATGCACAAGTCGACACACCAAACTAACCTGTTTGCTGACTTAAAGGATTACAGTCGGGTTGTATTTTGTATTTATTGTAATATAGACATTTTAAAGAATTAGAGTTATATTAATTGCATGAATTCGAATTTAGTCTAAATTATAGTAAATGCTGTCTTTACTAGTCATAAGTCATTTCAGTAGCATGAGAGAATTGAAAATGAAATAAGTAAGTCACTATGTAAGTTGGCTCTTCTTTTTCTTTTCGAGTCGAACTAGAGGTTGTTATCTACCTCAAATTGTATGACACCTAAATTCAGCGAACTTCACGGAAAGTTCACGGACAAGTACCCACTTATCACATAATATGAGTTGACTCATAGTTGAGGGGTAGGCACCACACTCAACACAAGCAACATAGACAGTACGGACACGCACTGTACTTCAATTTCAGAGACTGTCTTTGCATATACTAACTTGAGTACGAAGTCTGTTTAAGGTTTTCCAGGTCAGGTAAGTTTTAGTCCGAAGGTAAATTACATTCTTAGGAGGTGTGACAAAAGAATGGTAAGTGATTTATCCCTTCAAAAAAGACGGTATGTAGTTTGCTTCACCCTGCACAAACCGATCCTGGCTCCTGGTGCGTTGCCTTTTAGAAAGCTAATAACTAAATAGTTTAGTAACCTTGCGCAAGTTGTCCGCAGAGGGCGCTGGGCGCGGCGAGGTCGGCGCGCCGGTAGCCGCCGGAGCGGTCGTAGCCGCGGGAGGTGGGCGCGCGGCAGCCGGGGTGCGCGTGCCGCATGTGCGCCGCTAGCGGGGGCGGCACGCCAGACCCGCCGCACAGCTCGCAACTCACTGCACAACGAACATACACTATATCATCATCATCATCTACTGAGCACAGGCCTCCCCCAAGGATCTTAACCAGGTCGTCGGTCCACCTTGTGGAGGGCCTGCCCACGGAACGTCGTCCGGTACGCGGTCGCCATTCTAGAACCTTTCCGCCCCAACGGCCATCGGTTCACCGCGCTATGTGTCCCGCCCACTGCCACTTCAACGATATAATCCTTCGAGCGATGTCGGTTGTCTTAGTTCTCCTCCGGATCTCATCATTTCTGATTCGATCAAGAAGGGAAATACCAAGCATCGCTCTCTCCATTTCTCGCTGATTGACCTTGAGCCTTCTTATGAGACCCATAGTAAACTACACTATAATATACTACTAAGTCCAACTACACTTTATCACCTATTACTAATTCCGAAAGTCGCTTTAGAAGTTTCAATACATTATTATGTTTTTTTTATGTCTTCCTAGAAAACTTTGCTATCGATTGTAGCCACTTAAGTGATAACTATAATATTATGTTAGGTAAAAAAAAATTTTCGTCTGAGTCATGGTTAACAATTTTTATGTCAGATACTCGTAACTTCATTCCTTTTTTTCTCAAAGAAATAATGTTCTTTGAGAAAATAAGGCATAATAGCATTCTTGGCAAGTTTATTTATTCCATAGAAAAATAATATCAAAGTGAACTAAAATACCAAGCCACGAGAATGCTGATTCTGCAAAGTAACAGAAAATAATTCCTATAGCTTTTTTTTATTAATTTTCTACTTCAGTACTTACCAGAATATGGCGTCTTCGGCGGCGCCCTCCAAACCTTCTTTGGACGCACTTTTATAGTAGGTGTGAGGTTGTCGTCCTCTTTCTCTTCAAGTTCTTTCTTCAATCTACAACAAATGGCATTATAACATTACCTTATTGCTCAGTAAATTAGGTGTTTCAATAGAACAAAGATCTTTTTTGGCAGAGCCGTGACGGTCACTCAAAAGAAACAAGTGATCGGACTTTAGTGAGGAAAAACAAAACAGTTTTTCATATTAAAATACTCTTTGTCATCATCAGACGAAGCACAAACTCACTTCTCAGTAGCCACGGTGAGTTGCTTCGCCTCGCAGAGGGCGTCCCAAAGTGCGACCAAGGCGCGCAGGGCGGGAGGCAGAACATTCACCACCGATGAATTAGACTCTGCAAATTTTCAGTGAGAATGGTAAATAGAAAGTGATATCTTACAAATGGCACAAGTCTCAGTTAAATCTTTTTAGAAGCTCATACATATTATTATAAGAGTTTTCATTCACTTTAGAACACAATTACTATTACGTAAACCATTTGAGATCTGAGGTATATGTGGTTCAGATATGTTAGTGGATCAGCAACGTTCACCGTTTATTAATGTATTAATTTATTTTTCGGGCAACTCTGTGCTTCGGAAAGCACGCAAGGAGGGGTTTCCGGCTGATGTCGCTAGATTTGGTTGGAGGCCTTAGATCGGTATGATAATCCTACTGAATATTGAGTGCCACGCGTGTATAATATAGCTAGCACCAATTATATTTAAAAGAGGTATAGATACGTTATGTCAGTATTGACGCAGAGTCAAAAATTGACCCCTGGCATACGTACCTACGATTTGACCGTGTGTACAAGATAGCATAATGGACCCAGGTAACTTAAGACCTATATCTATCTTACCAGCTCTAAGTAAGATTTTTGAGAAAATTGTCCAGGAACAACTTTTATGTCACTTTAGTGAAAATAAACTCTTCCACAGTGAACAATACGGATTCACCAGAGGTCGTTCAACCACTGATGCTGGTATTGCGCTCCTAAAACACATCTTTAGGGCTTGGGAGAATTCACAGAATGCTCTTGGCGTCTTTTGTGACTTATCCAAGGCGTTTGATTGCGTCGATCATGAGACTCTCATACGAAAACTTGATTTTTACGGAGTAAAGGACACCGCGTTAGATTTGATTCTTTCATATCTTAGTTTTAGAACTCAAAAAGTAGATATTAATGGGGTTCTATCTTCTGGATCGCCAGTCAAATTAGGGGTTCCACAGGGATCTATTCTTGGTCCATTTCTGTTCCTAGTATACATTAATGACTTGCCTTTTTATGTTAAAGACCTATCTGATATAGTATTGTTTGCAGATGACACATCTTTAGTTTTTAACTTTGATAGAAATAAAAACATCTTTGACGATGTTAATGAAGCGCTTTCGAAAGTTTTGCATTGGTTTACAGTTAACAATCTACAGCTAAATGCAAAGAAAACGAAATGTGTTAATTTTAAATTGCCTAACGTAAATAATAACGACATAAATTTAAAAATCAATGATGATAAAATGGAGCTTGTGGACTCCACAGTTTTTCTTGGAATAACCTTAGATTCAAAATTGCAATGGAACCCTCATTTGACAAGTCTTTCAGGTAGGCTTAGCTCAGCTGCTTTTGCTATAAGAAAAATAAGGCTATTGACAAACGTTGACACCGCTCGCTTAGTTTATTTTAGCTACTTCCATAGCATTATGTCATACGGAATAGTACTTTGGGGTCAGGCATCGGACATACAAGCAATTTTCGTTCTTCAGAAACGAGCTATTAGATTAGATCTATTTATAAGCTTCGAGCACGGGCCTCTCTTAGGGAACTTTTTAAGGAAATTGGTATTCTAACTGTAGCTTCGCAATATATTTACAATTGTATTATCTTGGTAAGAAAAAATATCAATCTTTTTACCAAACACAGCGATATTCATGCTACAAACACTAGGAATAAAGATAAAATAGCGCTACCATTTTTCAGATTGCAGAAAGTTTTAGGGTCATTTATGGGGCAAGGTGTACATTATTATAACAAAGTTCCGGAAGCAATCTGTAAGCTGCCATTACATAGATTTAATAGTAGATTATGCTACAAGGGCTTAAAGAAGTGTATTATGTCCCGGGCGTGATATTGAACAAGACCGCCCAAGACAAATACACTTTTAAGCCCGCGATGCATACTCTACTTTTTATACTTTCTGCGAGGCAATCGAAATTAGTGGCTGAAAAAAGTAAGTGCTTAAATATTTATTTCAAATGAAAATAGGTAGGCAGGTAATTAAATATGAGAAATTAGGTATTTATCAAAAATTAAAAGTGATGTTAGAAACATATGACAGTTGTGCGAAGACATTGGAAAGATGAGTTACAATCTTTGGTACATTTATTTTATCAGCATAAGACTCAGGAGCTATTTGAGCGGTTGGCGCCTTTTTTCTTTCTCTGGCATCTATTTTGTTAGTGGCCAGTACGACATTCGAACTCAGAACTCATTGCACCTAAACATTTTTGACTACACGGTTGCATTCCAAATTCAAATCACTTTAATCCCTGGGGATTAATGAAATTCAGTACAACATTATGTCCCGGCTAGACCATAGGGCTATAATGACTTACTTTAGGACAGCTTTACATGACACATAATTAAGAATCAAACGAACTTACCTTGTGAAGTTTGATATCTAATTATACGAGTGTCTTGACCGAAGATGATTACATATTACATGCAGCAGCACCTGGGATGATGCCGTCCTCACCACACTTTTAAAGTTATTATTAAATAAACATTATTTAATAAAAAGTTTTTAAATAATAAAAAGTAGGTAGTTTGACTCATTCCTGTCTACCGACTTTGACGTTGCACCCACCCGCCATTTTCATTATTTTAGAGCTAAATTTTTTCGATAGGTCTTTGGGTTCAATGGGGGGGTGGGAGTGTAATCATCTTCGGTCAAGACACTCGTATAATTAGATATCAAACTTCACAAGGTAAGTTCGTTTGATTCTTAATTATACTTCGTATCTCTCCCGAAGATGATTACATATTACATGCAGATGTTTAGAGCATCGAAAAAATTACAACTATACAAAGGATCAACTTGTCTATATTTTAATCATAAAATAAGTACAGTTGTAATGTTGATTAAAGATATAATAATTATATCAGTAAAAGAAAAATACAAAATTCTTATAATAGGTATCAGGTGTTTTTAAACAAAGAATTGGCAAAATCACAATCTACTGAATTAGATATATTCTTATTGTAGTATTTCAAAAATACCCCAGACGATTTAGTCCAGCCTGCAGCTTTCCGAATGACTTCTAGATTAACGCCTGCTCGGTGAGCTGCAGACGTGGAAGCATGGCGCGTGCTATGTGCGCTATATACATCAATATCTATACCACTCTTACCCAAAACAAATTTTACCCTATGTGACAATGTTTGCGCTACTACTTTCTTATGTGGTTTTTGGTAGCTTATAAAAAGGTAATCTTCTTTACGTATATTCTTGGTGCTATCGATGTACGACTTCAGAGTTAATGCTGGACATAATTTAGGATTTTCTTTAATGTATGGCAGTACAATCAGTGGTTGAAAAGATCCAGGTTTCGAAGTTTTAATTAATTCATCGATTTTGATTTGTATTTTGTCTGGATAAAAGGAAATGTTTTCTATTCGAATTAAACTCAGGGTTTGCATTCTCTGAGCGGATGCCAAAGCTAATAGAGATATACACTTAACTGTTAAATCTTTTAAGGAAATAGATTCATTTGGAAATTGATTTGAAAGATAATTCAACACCAAATTAGGATCACAAGTAGTATTATATTTGGGAGCAGGTGGTTTGAGGCGGAAAACGCCTCTGAAAAAACGTTTGATACAGTAATGAGAAGTTACATCTTCGCCTAACAATATAGACAACGCCGAACGATGACTGTTAAGTGTACTATAGCTCGCACCGGAATTGAATTTATCTGTTAAATATTCTAACAACTCAGCAGAATTTGAATTACAATAATCAATGTTTTTAATCATACAATAATGCCACCATCATTTGATAGCCGAATTATATTGATTTAGGGTATTAGTTGAAAATGAAGCCATCAGTATGTCGAGGGAACTAGTGGGCGCACCGCGCCTCAGTAGTGACTGCCTGATAATTTGCCTGCCATCAGGGTCAGATCCGCATGGAGGGGGTGCTCGACTCTGAAAGGCGAAAATAAAAGGTCCTTTTTAGGTTTAAAACGTATGACCTCCGAATCAAGTAGCCTCAACCATAGAGGGTACCACGGCTGAGTAGGCCAGAATGGTACTACTACGATGCCTTCAGCCTTTTCCTTCCTTATTTTTTGTAAAACTTTAGTTATTAGGCTGAACGGCGGAAAAGCATAAAAATATAAATTATTCCAGCTGAAGGTGAAAGCGTCGATGATTTCAGAATCAGGGTCTAATTTCCATGACGCGTATCTAGGACATTTATGATTTTGCACACTAGCAAATAAGTCAAATTCAGGGATACCAAATGACACAGTTATTTTCGTAAAGGCGTATTCAGCTAGCTCCCACTCTGTGTCTATATTTGATTGACGAGATTCGAAATCTGCGACAATATTATCACGAGACTGAATATATGAAAGACAAAAATATTGCGTTTTTCACACCAATTCCATAATTCGCGAGCAATTTCATTCAAATGTGTATACTGAATACCACCCATTTTATTGATATAAGCAATAGCAGTCGTATTGTCAATTCTTAATAATATATTACAATCTGTAAAATGATTTGCAAAAATTTTGAGTGCATAAAATGCGGCGAGTAGTTCGAGTGTATTTATGTGAAGAAGTAACTGAGATTGGCTCCAATTTCCGTTGGCGGTTGCCTGATCACACATTGCACCCCAACCAGTGGTTGAAGCATCGCTGAAAATGACGACCCTGTAATCGTCTGATTGAAAGGAGCATGATGACGATTCGATGTTATCTCGCCACCACTGGAGATCAGGCTTTAAAGTACTATTTAATGTCATATACTTGTTATAATTATTTGAGTAATTTAGGGCTAAGAATTTCGCCCGTTCCAATAATTTTGTATATACCCAACCGTACTTAATAGCAGGGCATGCTGAGGTCAACAAGCCTAAGAATCTGGCAAATTCTCTAATGGTAATTTTTTTAGTGTTTAATAATTTAGTAGCTAATAATTTAATACGATTCTTCTTTTTTTTAGGCAATGTTAAACACATTTTGGTTGTATCGAAATTAAAGCCTAAAAAGGTACATTTTTTGCTTGGAATAAATTGGCTTTTTTCTTCATTTATAATGAATCCTAATTTCAGTAATAGTTCCTTAGTCACTTGGACATTATTGCAACATTCCGACCTTGAACCACCAATGCACATAAAATCGTCTAAGTATATAACGGATAGGTGCCCCGAGAATCGCAAGTAGTGTGCAATTGGTTTTAATAGCTTAGTGAATACGTATGGCGCCGTACAAAGCCCAAAGGGTAAAACGTTAAACTCAAATAACTGATTGTCAAAACATCTAGAATTCCATGAGAATCGAAGTCACACCCTGTCGCCTTCAGCTATTGATATTAAGAAGTATGCGTCTTTTATATCTAGGGTTGACATGTAATATTCATTGTCTAAAAGTTTTAAAGCAGTGCGATAATCCTCCATTTTGAAATGGTAAACATAAATAAATTTATTCAACTCTTTTAAATTAAGGATGAATCTGTGTTTACCATTTGGCTTTGGTACCGTAAATATAGGAGATATAAATTGTTTTGCCTGAGGCTTACACGGGGAGATAAAACCAGATTGTAATAAGTCTGAAATGCAGTTATCTATAATATCACTCTCATCAGATGAATATGACCTGGGTTTTGGTAAGCTGTTCTGAGAGGGTTCAGTAGTAAATGGTATTTTATAACCCTTTAACCAGGACAAAATTGTTTTGTCATTTGTTATGTTCAGCCATTCATTAAAGTAATGTTTAAGTCTGCCGGCGATTGGTAAATCAGCGCCTACCTCGTTAGAACACGTCAGCGCCTCCGGTTCTGCTGACGGTAATTGGGTCTGAAGTTGGTCGTGTCGCGCCGACGATCCCGCTGCGCTGGCGGCGCTGCAGCCGGCGCTGGTGGCGGCGGCGGCAGCGGCGGGCGCCGATGCTGGCTGGGGTTCACTCGCGGCTCGGCGGCTTGTCCTCGCGGTGCCCCCCTTGCGTTTAAAGTCTGACGCGCTGTAGACGTACTTGGGCCATATTGTTGCTTGAATCTCAACTCCGAGGCGGACTTAGATATATCTTTGGATGTTTTAAGATGGTCCAATAAATCAGTGCCAAATAAAAACTCATCAATTTTCGTATTTTTGATTACATCTCTTTTTTGTTTACTTATTGAGTTTATAATTGTGTACCTTCTTGAGAGTGACTCTCTGTAGTGAGTGTCACAAAGTAATCGACCAGCGTCGCTCAATGTTTTGACAATTTCTTGCGGAATGTTATCCGCTTGGGCCAGAGCAAGATTTAAAGCTTTTCCCATGGCGGCGATACAGCTTGACATCTGATTTTGTTTTTGTTCGCTATATGCGTCCTTCTCTGAACTGATTTCACTAAGCGCTGACTTCACTTCAGGATTAAGCTTAGGCGCTTTCATGTATGCACAATTTTCGGCAGGTAAATAACGTTTCATAAGTTCACTCTTTTCATCTTTCGGCAAACCGTTGATTAATACATATTTCCAACGTGATGCCAGATCTTTATGTAAATCGTCACCATAGGTTTTTTCCTGTGACGGGTCGGTGCCTAATAAGGCTAAAATGTCTGGGTCAAGTTCTAGACTGCCTTCGACCGGTTCAGCCTCAGCGGGCCCTTCAGCGAATGGGATCTCGTCTGTAATAACGAAATGAAACTGCTTTAACTGTGATGTTAAGCACATAGGTTACTTTTTTATTTAGTAGGTATACTGGCCACACACGTTAAACGTCGGGGAAAAAATACCACTAGCAGACTTAATTGCATTAAGTCGATATCCACACACGTTATACGTCGGGAAAATTATTGGCGTTGTATATACATACGCACTGATTTGGTATAAACAAGATATCCACACACGATATACGTCGGGATTCAAAGTTATATACGGCGGGTAGATACGAGGTAACTGCCGATTTTCGTTATAATTCACTTGAATTAAACATATCAAAAATAATTAATAAACTTACCGGAACTTTCTAGATCACTCGCAAGGCCTAGATGCGGTGATGGAATAGAAGGCGGCAGCAAATCCTCGGCTTCAATATCCGAAGACGACGATGACCATTTCCGTTTGTCACGCACAAGTTGTTTAACCTTTTTTAATAAACTTTTCACCATTTCACTATCGTCGTCTTTACTTGACCGTTTTCTTTTACCCATTTCGCGAGTTTTTCTTCAAAATTTCTTAACTGGAGACAAATATTAGAGGAGACCGTGTGAATCGGACGACACCAACACAAGTAATGAAAATGGCGGGTGGGTGCAACGTCAAAGTCGGTAGACAGGAATGAGTCAAACTACCTACTTTTTATTATTTAAAAACTTTTTATTAAATAATGTTTATTTAATAATAACTTTAAAAGTGTGGTGAGGACGGCATCATCCCAGGTGCTGCTGCATGTAATATGTAATCATCTTCGGGAGAGATACGAAGTATAATGTGGCATTGACGAGCAGGTAGTATAAAAAAATCACATTAAAGCTACGTTGCTAAAAAAGGGATATTATACCACTAGAGATTATATCATGGATAGAAATGCTTGAGAATAAGCTCTCTGCTCCCGACGGAGTCTAATTAACTATTGTAATATCTACAATCATACTTAGGTTAAGACACTAACAATGTTTGTTTTGTTTTATATAGCTTCTCGTCGATGTACTAACTTAAAGAGTGTTATTCTTTTCATAAATTATGAATTTTATTATGCTTTCTTGTTTTAAGTTCATGTTAAAATACTAACAACTATTGTAAAAAAGAGAAACAGTTGAAAAGAGTAACTGCTGAGTTTCTTGCCGGTTCTTCTCAGTACAGAAACAACTTTCCGATCCGGTGGTAACATCACATTTATTTAAGTACAGTATATTTATTGTTTACATTTATTATTATGCTATTCATGTCTATTATTAAGTATGTTTTGTTTGTTAATTAGATTTGACGATTTGAAAGTACTTGTAACAGGTCTATTTAAATAAAGCTATTTTTGATTTTGATTTTTGATTTTAATTATTTACTAGAGCGTAAACGAGACAGATACATGTTGCGCAGTGTTGTCTCAAACTGTCAATGCTTTGCTCAGGTGAGCAAAAGTCCTGATAACGGGTGCCACTTTTTAGCGCAAGTAATCCTATCTACATATTTTTATTATGATATCATTGGTTTGCACCACCTTTTAGGTACTTTCAGTCTATCATCCTGTTTGCTAAGTCAACCTCATTCTCATTGATCGGCAAGTAGGATCAGTCTCACCATCGCCAGCGTCTTCCTCTGTGATGGGCGCGTCGATGTCTGACTTGCGCGCGCGGCTGGCGCTGGCCTCCTCGCCCGAACGCGTCAGCGTTTCCAGCGTTGACGGCTGCATGCTTAGGTATTGACCGGCTGTTGGGAAACACAACGGGGAAGATAGAAAATGCAGAGCTACAATGCAAGTGAAAGAGAAAACAAATCACGATACGATTTCGTTCATAAAAACAAAAATGTATAGATTGTAACCTATTTCTTTGTGTCAATTTCTACGACAAAACCATTCCAATTTACGCGTCTATTCATTTCAGCGAGTTTTTAAGTTCATGATTTTTATTTTCAAGTTCAATCATTGCGTGAATCTAAAAGCATTATTTCATTTTAAATGTAAATTGAGACATACTTTAAGTACCTATGTCGTAGATTTTAAGTTTATTTCCTAGATTCTCAACTTTTCATTGCTTCGAATACATTGTGTGTGAAATGACATTGCTTCACGTGGTACTGTACCCTTCCTTAAAAGGACTATAGTCATCCACGAGCGAACCCGAGCGGTGTCCTTTTAGCGAAAACGAGTTGCGCGGGATTGTGAGATTCCCATGACGTAATGTTTTCGCGCGTTTGCAATGGTTCAAGTATAGATGTGAGCGTGGACAGACCTGCGGTGGAGACCTCTACGGAGTGTCGCTGGTGTCTGGGCGCGGGCGCGTCGTGCGCTGCGCGGGTCACCACGCGCGCGCCGGCCTTCGGCAGCTGCGGGTGGAACTTCAGGAAGGCGGCGCACGCGATCGCGTCGTGCACTATGCCTGCGGGAAACATTTAACGATAGTGATCATCACTGCGAAGGGGCTTCAAAGGTTTATCAACACACTAAGCTCATTTTTCTGACAAACTACGGATTTTGAGAAATAAGTAAAGTAAAAGTAAAAATATTCTTTATTCATGTAAACTTATTAAAAAGCACTTATGACAAGTCACAACATAAAAATTGAAAAGTAATAATGTGATTCTACCACCGGTTCGGAGGTGTTGATTCTAATTATTCAGAAATAATTATTGTTTCTTTGATGTCGAAATCAAGGAAACAATAATTATTTCTTTTTACAATCACAATGTTTAAAGGAAGGAAATGCTTTGTTATGACTCTAGTTTCAAATAAAAATTGCTTAAAAGCTGGCATTCAAGTTAATTTGAATTTGTAAGAAAATGTTTTACTTCATTGTAATTTTTAGCACGACCAGAAAACCTGGCAGTATGTATTTTGCCAACACTAAAATGTTTGTCTTGTCCTGCCACTAGACAGGAGAACATAGTTCAACTCTAAGATCTCATCTCTATAGCTTTGTACGCCTCAAAACATTCCAATATACGCGTAGACATACCAGACTTTATAATCTTTGTTATTTACACGTTAGCCAAGTTAGGAGCCTAACACCAATAAGTTTCTACACATCAAAACGTTTCAAAATTTAATGTTATTTTGACTTGACGCCGATCCTACGACACTTTCGTCATTCCATACATTGTGGTGCTTTCTACTGAAAGAAACATACTAACTTGTACTTAACTTGGCCTAATGCTAATGCGTACCTTCGTGCCAGAGCAGCGCCGCAAAGATGGCTCTTAGGCACTCGGCCTGGGCCGGACTCAGCGCGTGTTTGCGGGGCGAGGCGGGGGCGCGCGCGGGCAGCGGGGGCGGGGGCGACGCGGCGCGCCGCAGCCCCCGCGAGCGGGCCATGCGCTCGCGCATCACGCTGCGCGGGCTCAGCCGGCCCTGCTGCGTGAGAATAGTCATTTAGGATCCGCTTCGAAGTGGCATGATCATACTGGAATTACAACCATGAGGCTTCCCCATAAAGGCTCATAATGTTGCTGCGAGAACCTGATTTACTACTCTAGAAATAACGGTAGGAGGCTTTTACACGGCTATCACACACCGACACACACAAACCTTTTCACTCACATCTTTCTCGAACACGACTAGGTACATGTAGGATTATCACATAGGCACAAATTAATTTCCTTCTCCCCTTGATGAGGGTCGTGGTTTCGTTTTCACCCAACCCGGCCATGAAACTGATCTTGCAGCAGTGCACTGTGTTTCAATACACAGCATGTCGAAATGAGCCTTGATATTTCGAGGTAAGTTACATATTACCTAACTAATCGTAGGATTTTAATGTTATCTCATTATTTTTGAGACCATACAAAGGCAAACCTATAACATTAACAAACCTAAAGAACAAAGAAACATACAGCATTATATCTACAATGTGTATTTCGTTGATCCTCCCATCTTAGGATGCCTTCGCCGAGCCGCTCGCCACCGCCACCAGCTGCAGTCGCTAAGAACTTACCCTATGGTTGCCGAGGTACAAATGTACCGCCTGGTGTTCCTCCAGCGCCGAGTCGGGCGACGTCTGAGTGCAGGCCTGGGCTAGCCGCCCGCCACTCTCTTTTACCGGGTCCATTTCCATTTCCGGTTCGGGCTCTATCTCCGTCTGCAACACAGCTGCACATTCCACTACCGGACGCGCCCGAGGGCCAGCGACGTCACCTTTCCAAACTCGCAAAACAATATGCGGGGAAACAATACTCGCAAATTAACACATCCAACATACGGCCAGTTAGCACAGTCAATTAATTACGTATATAATATGAGATTTTAAATTAAAGGTAATCAGAATTTTTAAACCAAACGAAGAACTGGCCAATTGTAATAATTTAGGGTTGGGAGATTTTATATTAGACGGTAGGAGTCAGATCTTCGCCACGCAGAACTATGTAGTGAAAGTAGCACACAAACGGCATTCGGTGCTCGGGAAATGCCATAAAGATGTGGTACTCAGAGGACTTGTACATCTTTTTTTGTCTTTTTGATATGTCATTTTTAGATTGTTTGACCTGTTTTTGGCCGACAGTTTGGCAACAACTGTAATCATGGAACTGACGGCGCGTGCTTTTTTTTCGGTATTAGTTACATTAGCAGCTCTGTCTCTGTCAACTACGTTTACAGTTCCAGTTTAGTCCACAACGTGATTTTATCACTGATAAAATCACGTTGTGGACTAATGATTACTTAAAACCCTCTTCACTATTAACATTTTCGTGTTTTGTTATTTGATTCAATATAAAACGGTAATTTCTTCGATAGTCGTTGACAGAATTAGGTCAAGGTTTTGGTGGCGAACAAGAGATGAAGCGTTCTGTCAACGCAGAGACTCTCAAAAGAACGACTGTCGGAGGAACATCAGAATCGATTCAAGAGCTTCACGGAAACGCCTGATATGGTGATGACGACCATGGCGAAGATTCACTACCAACCGTCTCTCAAAAAAATCCCTTGTCCATGAACTACTTCAGTCACATAGATATATTTGATACCCATTAATAAAGCATAACTGAGTAGTGTATCCAATCTAAAACTGCATATTCTTTCTCGATATCATGCCGTCAAAAAAATTTACGGTAGAATTGATTTAATTTTTGACGTGATAACGTCTTTAAAATCGTTTTAGTCGGGCGACATGTTCAGAAACTTGTGTCACACCAAAACCTCACGAGCGCGATCGCAGGTATAACGAGAGAGAGACGGACCGATCTCCCGTCTCATCTCGAGCGCTGCCAGTCATTCCGTGAAATGCCGTTATCACGTAAACATCTCGATCGTAAACCTACTTTACAAACGACCACATTTTTTTTTACCTAGTCTGTAGTCGGTGTCTACCTATGTGCAATGGTAAGTGTCAATATAATATGTAAACTTTATCTGCTTTGAATTTGAATGTCGACGTGATAGATTGGAGCGTTCAGTTTTAGATTAGACAAACTATGCTAGACTTAAAAGAAAATGTAAGCGACAGCTTGAGACATTTCAAGAGCTTACAATATTACATACATTTTCAAGTATCTAAACACTTATCATTCGGGGACATGTAACAGTTAACAGAAGGGTTCGTGCTAAGTAGGGGGGTACATCGTGCTGAGTGGGGTGTCCCACGCGTGGGGTGTACTCGCCTCGGTGATGGTGTCGCGCACGTTGTCGCTGGAGCGGTGCTTGGGGGAGGAGGACCAGTACTCGTCCGCGTTGCCGTTGTTGCGACGGAGACGCCTATGACAAGTTTGTTTAATGCAAATTGGAGATCAAGTCCACAATAATTAGAACAAAGCCTAGTTGCTCAATAGAAATCAATGGAAAGAAATCTCAAGCCAGATCAAGTATGATCTAAATATTAAAACCCCATGCCTAAAATACGAGGGCCACTCTGGTTCATACGTAATATTGCATCATTGCATCACGCTTCAATTAAATGTCAGTTGATTTTATAAGTAGATAGTAAATCAGTTTTAAGAGCCATTCATGTAAGTACTAAAAGCAAGCAGTAAGTTTGACCGTACCTCGGCGTGGGCATCGAGGTGGACTCGCTGCGCATGATGCGGCCGCGCTTGGACGGCTCGAACGCGTACACGTACGGCGTCATCGCCGTCTCGCCCGCCATCTGACGAACAGCCACCATCGGGTCAAGGGAGATAACAACATTTGCACCGCTTGCATCATCAACATTAACCGGTTGACGTCGCTAGATGTCAGTCGTTAAGCCTAGTCAGAAGCCTTTGGGCGGCTTGATAACATCTGACACTAAGGTTGCTCACTAACCTTACACCCCTCCAACAATCCGCACTGAGCCGTTCCGCGCGTTGAAGTATAGCTTGTTCCACCTCACAGTTGAGGTGAAGCCTGTGCCCAGAAGTGGGACGTATATAGGCAGTTTACGTATAAACCTTTATACATCCTACTGCTAGACATAGGCCACACCTCAGCTATGGGATGGTGCGAGCCATCCTCCAATACGAGGGCTCAGTGTGGTTCGTTGGAGGGGTTCGAGGCTAGCGTTAAACCTTTTTACCTTGGCAAGTCGCCCTAAGGACTCGAATAGGCTTAACGATTGTCATCTGGCATCAAATTCAGGCATTACCTCATTTGTGAGATCGGGTTGGCTGCCAGAAGGATATCTTCGATCAATCCGTTGAATATCTGAAAGTAATAAAAGCAATTTCATTTTTGTACAGCACAGTAAAACGAATGAGGAACTATTGAATGTAATAAAAGAGAGAAAAGAAAGAGAACTTCCATACCATTGTAATAATTACCTGCAGGGGGCACGTCGAGCTCCTCGTCCTGGATCCAGGACTGCATGTCGCCCTGGGCGTCCCAGTAGCCGCTCCACACTCCCATGTACTCCGTCTTCAGAGGCGACCATTCAAAGATTAGTAAAGCTTAGTATTCATAATGAGCCATACAATTTTCAAGTTCTACAAGGTAAAATCCAAGATTTTGCCCGTTTAATTGTGTTAAATAAATAAATAATGAATAATTTATTTATTTATTTGGTACCCAAAACAGAATTATAACAAAAACATGATCAAACAAACAGAGTATATACAGTACAATGATACGTCATAACTCCACAAATATGTGCACACGGCATGCTTTAAATCTAGTACAATGAAATTGTTTACAATGAAAAAAATTAAGATTACAACTATTACTATAACAACTATTGTTACCTACATAAATATCGACTATCAAATACATACTATATAAATGAAAAATAAATACATAAATATGAAACAAATACGATAAATACCTACATATAAAATATTTACATAAATTTAAAATAATGAATAAACTATTATGATTTCGATGTTTGGCTGAGTAATTTAAATAAGTTGCGTTTAAAGCCAATGAGTGTGGTACTGAACTGAGGTCCGGTGCGCCGTCCACGACGCTTAACGTGTTGAAGTCACGGCACATACGGATCACAGGATCGTGAAATGACACATTGTTGGTGCAAAAAGGGATATCAAATGGACGATAACATCTAGTTGACCTGTTTGGTATTTTAAATTTAATATCAAAGAGAACGTCTGTGGTAACATGTCCGTTTAAGATTTTGAACAAATAAGCTAAATCGTGTACTTTACGTCGAATACAAAGGTTTTGCATTCTGAAATGCTTGAGACGATCTTCGTAACTAAGTAGTTCTCGTTTGAGGCCAAATCTATAAGTTAGAATTCTTAGCAAACGTCTCTGAATGGATTCAATCAGATCTACATAGGTAGTGTATTGAGGAGACCAAATAACTGACGCGTATTCAAGTTGACTCATGACTAAAGATTTGTAAAGTAGCAACAAACTTCTTGGGGACTTAAATTCTTTAGAAGCACGACAAATAAATCCCATCAACTTCTTGCATTTCTTCGAAATTGTTTCGAAATGAACGTTGAAGGATAACTTACTATCAAAAACAACCCCCAAGTCCCTGACACTGCTAGTGCGCTCCAGTGTTATGCTGTTCACAATGTATTCGAATAAAATTGGATTTTTGACACGAGTGAATGTTATAACTGAGCACTTTGACTCATTCAAACTCATGCTATTCTCTTCACACCAATCACTGAGTACTCCTAAGTCAGATTGCAGACCTATGCAGTCACGAACTGAGTTTATTTTGCAAAATAATTTGAGGTCATCCGCATACAACAGTGTCAGGTTTTTTAGTTTAGGAATAAGGTCATTTATGTAAATTATAAAAAGCAGGGGCCCCAAATGGGAACCCTGTGGAACACCGGAAGTAATTGAAACTGGTTCAGACCTAAATCCTAAATTTTTAGGGTATTTGATGTTGATATTATATTTCCTGGTGCTAGAAAGATATGCTTAAAACATTATCCAAAATAAATCAAAGCCACGCCGGTTGCGCCACCACGGCGTACGAAGCATTCTGAAGCTCTCATTTCACCGAATTTGTAACCAACGTGATACGGCGTTAGGCATGCCATGACAAAAAATCGGTTTTTCATCGGTGATTATCAAAGTCACACATTAAGTGCAAAAACTAAATTAAAATACAGAGCATTAAAAAAATACGGGATGTTTCTATTTCAAAACCAACAGGTTCGATTCCCGGCTAGGAAAAAGTTTTTTGTAAAATCTGAGCATGCAGTTTTTGTTTTTTTCCAATATCTGCCTCGACCTGTATTATCTTATTATTATTATGTATGTTTACTTAGTGGTTAAAATTGAATTCTTGACGATTCGAAAGTTCTTTGTAATGGTCTTCTTGAATGAAGATATATTGAATTTGAATACTAAATAGACTCTAAAGTGTAAATATTTGTTGTAATGTACTCAAACAAGGTCCCTCATATACCTGTGGGGAGAACTCCACCGGGATGAGCAGCGAGCGGTCGACGTGCCGGTTGTGCTGCAGACACCAGGCCACCTCGGCCTCGCTGTCCGTGAACGCGCGCACTGACTCCTCGCTCAGCCGAACCCAGGACCCATCTTTGTTCACCACCTACAATGAGTGCGTAGTATTTTGCTCAAGTTGATATAGCATTGTATTTTAGGGTCCTACTGTCCCACTTATCCAAGAAATACATATAGACAGCTGACTGTGTCATTGAAAATTGTACTATAACACAGTAGAAATGTATTTCTTAGATACTTACTTCGAACTTTAGTTCAAGGGATTTAACGTCAGAGAGAGTGGACTGTATATTCATTAAGTTAACAAGTTGTTTTCCAATTGATCGCATCATTCTGCAACATCATCATCGCGCCCGGTGCGTTGTTGCTCTGTGTCATAACTGGCAGGTTTCTAATACAAACAACAAACTTGTCGCAAACAAGCATGGAAACCAACTTATGGTAAGCTGTTATTGGAGTCTAGTCGTGAAATAGAGAAAAAAGGGGTACTTCTTGCAACCTTTTTTGTAATAGGGAATTGATTAGTTCAGTAGAAAAACCTTGACAGGAATACTATTTAAGTGCTATGGAGAAGAAACACTATACCAGAACATGGCGGAATTCACGGATCGAAACGTTGTAAATTGCCAGTGATGTGATAGTGGAAAGTACACGGAAGCATCACATGAAACCGTTCGTCAGAACGACATAACAAAAAATACATAGAGAAGAGAAAGTCTCTCCTAGGTATTTTATAACGTGAGTTAAAATACAAAGTGCGTCCACCTCCCTGTGATGACAATCAAATAATGTATTGGTGCTATAAACGGACCTCCTCAACGTAGCCGATGTTGGCCCCGGGCGGCACGCGGCCTACCTCCTCGGCCTGCAGGCTGGGGCTGGCGCGCACGCGCAGGCCGGCGGTGAAGCGCGCCACGAAGCGGCGCAGCTTGGACGGCGGCGCCGACGCGCCGTCCGACTGCATGCCGCGGTCCTCACACTCTTCCGACGAGTCGTCGCCCATATCCACAGTCACCTCCTGAGTGGAAGTAAAGTAATAAGAATCCAATGAGTTCGATTTGATTTTTCTTGTTACTGAACCACAATCAACTTGGAATTCGGGAAATGTTTTTTTTTGTCATAGGCTACTTGTGTAAAGAGACGTAAAGTCGCGGAATGAAAAGGTTGACCAGTTTTCAAACACATTCATTTACGCGGTACAAGCAACTTAAACTGTGTAACAGGCTAAAGTATGCCGAAAACTATGCTTTATTGTCTGACAATAAAACTGAAATTCCATTAGACGTATGTTCCTTCCCGTTTGGCAGTTGAACCGATTGATCTTGTCAATGTCATCATTGAGTAAGCAAAAACAGATCTTGGGTGGTCAATCCTTTCATTCCTCGACTGTACAAGAAAGTTCTGAAGAGAGTTACTTTAACGCCTACAGAACTGCGAGGAAAACTACGGCCAATCATATAAGCTCTAACTGACAGTGCCCTGCGCTGCGTTATAGTAGATACATAATAATAAAAATAAGTTGATAATAATTGCCGAGGCGATATTGATACAAGGAAGCAGAGGCTATAATTATGAAACCGTTCGTATGTCATACGACGTTTTATGACATATTTGCGAGGAATTAAATAAAACACGGACTTCCTAAAAAAACAGCGAAAAGAAAAAAACTTGTGCGTATTTTTGAGGCAAAAGCATAAGGCTTAGGTACAGCCAAACAGCCAGTATCAAAGATGTTACTTATAGTCAAAATTAATTAAATTAAAGAATTAAATGTTTATTTTTTTAAATATTATCTCCCAAAGTAATTTTTTTTCATAAAATGTTGATATTCGATGTTGACTGCCAAATAATGTCCAACGATCTAAGAAAATGCACGAATGCCCTCGTCGTCAGTCAACTCGCAGCTCGGACCTAAATCGATATTTCTTACCTAAAAACGGCAAACAAATTTGTATTTATATTTATTTTTACTACAAAATCATTTCCAAGAAAAAAAGAAATCCGAAACCATGAGTTCATGTTCCATCGGAAAGTTTATGTGGACGTTAATTGTGTGTAACTTACGGGCATTTTCTATTGTTAATCTCTGGACAGACAAGGTCAAATGAGGTAAAGGTTGCTATTGTTACACCTCCCTAAGTAATGGAGGAGAAATATCTAATAATGGAGTAACTGGAGACTAATTATTGAGAGTCACCATTAATAGACAAAGAAAAGCTCCGGTAAGACTCTGTTACTAACTCAATTACCGGTGTTTTAACTGAGAGGTAAGAAGATATTGATTTCAACACACACGCAACGCACAGAGACAAATACGCATTGACGTCATGACGTGAGCCTCGAAATGACGTACGCGAGTATTTTTAGACAATAGCTAAGATTCATGTCCAAATCGCACAGACTTCAGAAAACAAGTTTCCATTTTCAAATTTTCTGAAAATTAAAAAAAAATAATGGGTAACTACACGAAAAATCCGATAAAACACATACAGTAGGTACTAGTATTTGGTAGTAAAAATAGTAGGCTAAATCCTATGCCTCATAGTTTTAGTAATTTGTCCAGTCTCAAGACCAACTAAGAAAAAGAACTGCGAGGGTTCAGGAAAGGTTTAGAAAGTGCGAAAATTTAATATTATTTGACAGAACGGCGTCTGCTAGTCTTCAATAAAATGTAGAATATTAATAATAAATAAAATTTAATATGTGATTACATCGCATACATTGCTCTAGGTCCAGAGTGTTTAAGGGAAACCTAAATTAACTAATGTAACAAAAAGCCAAAGCCAGCACAAATGTTTGTTGAAAAAATATTCGTGTGGTAGGTATATAAAAAAGGATGTGCGGAAGCGGAAATCCAACGAACGACTCTTTTCGTCTAGTGCAGCGATAACGACCGCGCTGGTTGGATGGGGTCTTACCAACATGAAATATTGCGAATAATAGTTTTATACGCGTTAAAAAAACATCATTCCACACAGCGCCATCTAGCCATAAATTAAGCAAAGCTGGCAAGCTTGCTTGTGCTTTGGATAAAAATTCTTAAATGTGTACTATTTCTTTTGTACATACTTATTTAATAGACATAGGAAACACCCAGACAATTACAAAACTACATGTTCATTACACAAATGTTTCTACTGTGCAGGGATGAACCGCGACCTTTGGTGTAGTAGCCAACTTTTTGAGCATTGAACCAAACCTGCCGTCACTAATTCAATCTCGTAATACTTAATAATAATTGAATAATCGTCGGAATAAGAAATAAACAATCGTTATTCAATTCAGTCGGGTTAATTTTGTACCGTACAGATATACAACAAAACTACAGGGAGCAACGTTCCGGGGCATGAGAGCACCTTTCATACCTCGTCAATTACTTTCTATTGACTAAGCAAACGGGTTCACGCGGACAAAGTCGCAGGCGGCCGCTAGTATTAAATAAAGTTATTTGAATGAAGTATCATTATAATTTACCATCATTGAATGCAATTCATTGCGGATCTTATCACTTTAATATCCTATGGTTCTTGTCGTAATGCAAACAAATACCATTGCATTGGTATTCGTTTCTAGTTTGAGAAAGGAGTAAATAATATCGTGTATCCAAACGGAAATTTGTATTTGTAGCGCATCTTATTGACACATTACCCTTTGTTATTAGTCACTAGAAGAAACAACAGTTAATACACTTACGACTTCCACTGCTGAACATAGGCCTCCTGAATATATTTCCAGAGCAGTCAGCTGTAGGCGGCCTGCACCATATGTACCACCCTAGACTGATTAGTAAGGCTACTTAAATTTTCATAAATATACAGGGTGTTTCTTTTAAGGTGTCAAGCCGGCGTCAACTGATAGAAGGGTACCATACCTATCGATTTAACCCCCATGTATGTTCTACGATTTTTTGTAGTTTTCGAGATAATGATGTTTTTGTTATTTTTAAAAAATTGTGAGCACTTGGCTTTAAATAATTACAACTTTTGTTTTCGTTTGACTTTTATTGGATATTTTCTTTTTATTATAATGTCTATTAATTGCAGTTTTATGAGTAAAATAATCTCTGTCCTAACTTAACCACAAGATACAAAAATGTTGATTGATAGTGAAAAAAAAATGAATCATGCAGAACATAACCAAAATTTAATCGTAAATTAAAAAAAACAAAAGGTATTCCATGGCTTCTTACTAATTTCAAAAACTGCGCAGCATCATAAGCTTTCATAATAATCCAAGAAAACATGTCCTATGTCGGGCATTATTCGCTGTAATCGATGCTCAAGTCTTGAGAATCGGAAATAAGTGTAATTTGCATACTTAATCATTTTCTAGTATTTTGGCATAATTTTGTCATTTCTGAGATTTTGTGTCTTCTAACGTTTAAACAAAGCTCATTTGTTAATAAAACAGGCATTTTTTAACTTCCAATCATCCGAAAGTCACAACTCCTGTTGTAATTAATTAATCATCCAAAGCATAATCGTATTGTACAACCACGTTGCACGATGGACTTGAACACGTAGTCGAAGTACGGAAATAAAACCCAAACCAATTTGTACTGACTGTGTAATCAAAGACAACTCCATAAAATTTATAGCTAGAACTTATAATTAAACAGAAAAATCTTAATAGCATCGTTCAGCATTAATTCATTCGGCAATTTGCTAACGCCATCTGTTGGCCTAAAAAAGAAACACAGTTCTCCAACGAGGTCCTACCGCTTAATCTAGTTATCCCATTAAAACCTTAAACATTCCGCCCACCAAGGACTATTATTAAATATTCATTTAGTCCTTCATTTAGAAAACAACGGTAATTGCCGCCCACCATTCACCAACTAATGCCAACCAACAAGTTATAAAACTTAATATGTCCTTGGATCCCTCCAAGGACATATTAAGGACAAGAAAAAGAATAAAAAATATAAAATCCTATGACACAAAAAAGTTAGAACACGAAGTTTAGCTCTTCTTTCTAAACCTGAACCATGCCAGGGCATGCCCATGAAGTTGTCTGCTGGACTTAACAGTGTTACACCAGAAACAATCCAGCCCAGTGATGTATTCTGTGCCACCAGTGAAGTCTTTGGTACCTTCCTTATTCTACTCCCAATCACCTGACCATATACTTCCGCTCCTAACAACATATCTATATGGTTAGGTGTATGGCATTGTGGATCGGCAAGGTGTAATTCATTTGATTTTAACCAATCCAATTCTACTACTTTCTGGCTAGGAAGAAAAGATGTAATAGAATTCAAAACATAGGCTTGAATTGTTATTTCAGTCTCTGAATCAAATCTTGGATGAATTTTCATTTCTACCATGTGTTTGACTTTAACATTTTTACTACCTTCTAATCCAGAAATACAACCTTGTATTGGTATCTTTTTAAGACCCAAGTACTGTACGACAGCCTCAGTTACAAAGGAAGCTTGAGAGCCTTGATCGAGCAAAGCTCTGATGAGATGTCGTCCTCCAATGTTAGATTCCGCTCTAACAAGAGCTGTGGGTATTAGCACCTGTTTGTTAGTTGGCACATGATCTTCAGAGTAACAAGATACTACCGCATCATTTTTTGGCTTATTCGCATTATTTTGACAAACTGCATTAACAGACCTCTCAAAACCGTCCTTATTATTCACTTCAGGGTGAAGCATCGTATGATGTTTACGACGGCAAACTCGACAGCTCATCATACTGTGGCAAAACTTGACAGCATGATGGCCTAAACAGTTATAACATAACCGATTTTCCTCAATAAATTTCCTGCGAGCATTCACATTCTCTTTTGCAAAATTGTCACAATATCTAATTGTATGCTGTTCGTTACAAAATTCACACTGACTCAGAGAAACATGAAAGGTCCTGGGACTCCTGGGCCTACTTTGGGTATGAATGTTTGTACATTTATTCGGGCCTATCGACTTAGTTTCCAATAATTCTAAAGCACGAAAACGTCTCGTCAGGAAATCTGTAAACTGACAAAACGTGGGCAAAGCGTCTATTTCGTTCAGATTGCTGATATAGATTTCCCATTCTTTTCTTGAATCTACATCAAGTTTGAGGGTTAAAAGGTGTATAACAAGTACATCCCAGGAACTGACATTCACTCCAATATTTGTCAAAGCACTTGAGCAGTCTGTTGTTGTATCTAATAAACTTTTTAACATATTTGGCGATTCCACATTAAGACTTTTTTGACTAAGTAATTTTTTCAATATAGCATGGCACATAAATCTCCTATTATTGTATCGCGAAGTTAACAAAGACCAACATCTATCATAATTTGTATCGGAAATAGGAATCTGCCTTATGAGTTGTTCGGCTTCACCAGACAAATAACCCTTTAAATAATGGAGTTTTTGCACGTTGTCCAAGTGCGTATTGTTGTGCACTAGAGACACAAACAAGTCTCTGAAGGAGATCCATTCTGAATAAAGTCCTCTGAAAGTTGGTATTACAATTTTTGGGAGCTTTATATTTGTAAACTCTGTATTACTTTTTTGAGTATATTCATCTTGAGATGATACGTGTTTTTTAAAGGAGTCTAAAACAATGTTTAATTCAGTCTTGTGATCCACATATAACTCTTCAACTAATTCGTACATGTGGTCTTTAAAATAGGATGTTTCCCTATCCAAAGTTCCTCTCACAATTTCTTTATGTGTGGCATTGAAGTTTGCCCACAGTTCATTCAATCTGTCTAACCTAACTTGCAAGTAAAAAAAATAAATAAATAAATAAGGCCTCCTAGTCGATTCCGACCACAGCGGCTAATCTCAACGAGATTAACCAGGTACGCAGGAGATATTATAGTGCTCAAGTGTGCGCGCAATACACAGGTGCACTCCCTATTCCATCACCTTTCTATGACCCGATGGGACGACAGTTCGACACGACCGGAGAAAGGTGAGGCGCAGGACCGACTTTTTACATGCCCATCCGACAGCATGGATCATCTTACTTTTCGGACTCGAGGTGATCGGCCTCCACTGTCCTAGCCAACTCGAAACAACAACACAAACATAACATGTTGTTGGTTCGCGTGGGATTCGAACCCACGACCTCCGGGTTGAGAGCCCAACGCTCTAACCGCTACACCACGGAGGCAGTCAAGTGCAGTAACTTGCAGTAACTTGCAAGTACTGCGGATTAATTCTGCCCTTTGCCCTTTTTTATAATTCGTTTTTGCCCTATTCATACAGTCGAATGTATCAATTTGTTCGTGGATCAGATTCTCCATTTTAGTAACAAACCAATCCAAAAATGTTATACGAAACCTAAATTACAATTATTTACAATGTCAACTACTAGCCAAAAAATTGAAAATTTTACAAGTCTTTTATGGATGTATAGGTCTACCGAAAATTGGGCATGGATTCCCCGTCGGAACCAAATTTGCTTAAAAACTAACAAAGTAAATATTCTACAGTTAAATTATTCGAAGTTAATACTAAATTTTCAAAGTTCAATTCTTCAAACAAATAGAGTTCAGAATGCCAATTCACTATTTCTCTCACTGATTATAAGTTTTTTTCTTCTATATAAATTCCTAAGTGTATTTGAATAAAGTTTAAATTCACTTACAGTTTATTCTTCGAAGTTCCTTTTAATGGACTGTTTAGTAACCGTACAAGCGCCTACCGCGCTCTGTACTCTCCACCTGTGACGTCACCTGTGACGTAATCACTGGTACCGTTCCTTGGCACCGTCCACAGCAAGCCCGTCACTCGATGGCCTCTGCGCTGTTGCCACTAACTGCCAGCTGCTGCAAGGGCCGCTGCTGCTTAGTCGACTTATCCAAAGTCGGCTCGAAGAACCAAAATGTACAACCACGTTGCACGATGGACTTGAACACAAACTCACACCTTGCACTATTAGCGAAATTGAAAAAATCATTGATAACATGGACCCAAACTCAAGTTCAGGCTTGGACGAAATTACAACCAAAGCCTTAAAATGCCTGAAAGAGGTTCTGGCGGAACGGCTAACAAAGTGTATCAATGTATGCTTGTTACGAGGTACCTTTCCTAACTCACTTAAACTTGCAAAGGTTACACCAATTTACAAATCAGGGAGCAAATCAGACCCTAGTAATTATCGCCCGGTATCTGTCTTGCCAGTTATTTCAAAAATCTTTGAACGTGTCTTATATAATCGACTAAATGACTACTTAACTGCAAAGCAATTTTTCATCCCAGAACAATACGGGTTCCGGTTAAACTCAAGTACTCTTACAGCTACCATAGATTTAATAACTAAAGTAAAAACAAATATAGATCAAAAAAACTTTGCAATGGGTATCTTCATAGACATGAAAAAAGCCTTCGATACCGTGAGTCATAAAAAACTATTACAGAAATTGGAAAATGCAGGAATCTCAGGCATTGCCCTATCAATGTTCACATCATACTTACAAAACAGACCGCAAATAGTGAAGATAGATAATTTTATAAGTACGCCTCAAATCATGACTTGTGGAATCCCTCAGGGTTCCATACTTGGGCCTCTATTTTTCTTGATTTATCTTAATAATATTAATCAAATAGGACTTAATGGTGATCTAACATTATATGCCGACGACACATGTCTTTTCTATTTTGATAAATCAGTCCCAAATATGATGCTAAACGCTCAAAGGGATCTGAATATTCTTAATGAATGGTTAAAATTCAATCTCCTAACTATTAACACAGCAAAAACAGCATTTATGATATTTGCAGCAAAAAACAAACAAATACCTGAATACCACCCTCTTACTATTAATAGCGACACTATACAAAGAACTGATAAAGAAAAATATCTTGGCTTATGGTTGGATGATAAATTGACATGGAAGGAACATATAAACCACGTTAAATATAAATTAACAGCTATATTAGGCGCTCTGCGGAAAATATCCCACTGTCTCCCTGTAAAAGTACGCACAATTATTTATGATTCGCTTGTAAAATCCCATTTAAATTATCTCGTTGAAGTGTGGGGCTCAGCCGCTGAAACAAACTTGATACCGCTCCAATGAACACAGAACAAAATAATAAAAGTACTAAATCATTTGCATTATCTTACGCCAACAAAAGAGATTTACGAAAAGACTAAAATTATGAATATCAAACAGTTATATGAGTATGCAACCTGTATCCTGATTTATAAAATAGTAACAAAATCAGTCCAATCAAAATTGAAACTTCAGAAAAAAACGTACAGTCATAATTTGAGAAATAAACATAAACTTATTCTGAACTAATTACGGGAAGAAGAGTCTGTTATATGAGGGTGTGCAGATGTATAATAAACTACCTAATAATATTAAAGAAAGTGACAATTTAAATATATTCAAAACTAAAATGAAAAAATATATCTGGGTGTAGGATACAATAATCAATTAGGTAAATAAAATGTAATAAATTAGATAATAATAATAATTATGAAATAATATTAAATTTAAAATGCACACATTAAAATTCACATTATACATATTCATAACATAATATAAATAAATATTCAACTAATTTTCTTCGAGGCAAATAATGAAATAGTTATAAAATATAATATGATTATAACATTAATTTTATCGTGCAAACTTAGCTATCGCGGCGCGACTACTGGAACAATCGCCGTATGCGTCTACGGTTCTAAACTGGCCGCGAGGAATATACCTGCTATCGTCGCGCGCGCGCACACACACACACACACACGCAGATCAAGTTCACAACATTAGTCCGAACATAGTTATGGCGGAGGGCGCACGTTGCCTGACGCACGCAATTAATTTATTATTTATTGAATTCTATTTGTTATTAATGTACCCCACTGGGCAGCTCCAGTATTATTATTTAATGTACTATCTAGATTTAAGTAATTCTCATTGTAAATGAACTGTATGTTTTATGAGAATAAAATATCTTTGAACCTAACACGTAGTCGAAGTACGGAAATAAAACCCAAACCAATTTGTACTGACTGTGTAATCAAAGACAACTCCATAAAATTTATAGCTAGAACTTATAATTAAACAGAAAAATCTTAATAGCATCGTTCAGCATTAATTCATTCGGCAATTTGCTAACGCCATCTGTTGGCCTAAAAAAGAAACACAGTTCTCCAACGAGGTCCTACCGCTTAATCTAGTTATCCCATTAAAACCTTAAACACGTATTTTATATATATATCTGTATTTTTATATATTTAATAGTATGTATTCGAATATAATTTAATTTGTTTAGGTTAGTATATGTATTTTATCATTTATGATATATTATGTTTATATAATTCAGTTCTGTAACAAACCTATTAAAAGCAAACCATGACTGCAGGCGCGTACGACAACAAATTAGTTCCGAGCATAATCGATAGATGGCGTTGCCAGTAACTTGCCTCGCGCAAGCATTGTGTTTTAGTTTTCTTGTATCTGTTTTGAATGTACCTCAGATTAGGAACGCAAGCTATTTTGGGTCCTGTCTAGTACTCCCAATAGTGCCATATATTTTTTGGAAGGAACCGGCTCTGTAGTCGTCGTGTGTGACGCTCTTTGCAAGGTCCTCTTTCTACCACATTCGACTGTTTGTCCAAGACAAATAAAGTGCAGTTTGCCGCAACAAGATCAGCGGGCCTAGCATGCGCAACATCGACAAAATAGCCATCTCCCCCTCTTTCGCTCGAGAGAATCGAAGGGCGTGACTTGACTTCGTTGCTTCTCGACAGTGCTGCCATATTACAGAAAAAAAATTACAAACTCCATTTTTTTTACTGGTAACACTTGTAAAATTAATTCACACAAAGACTCAATCAAGAGTAAGTAAAATATTTTGTTACTGCTTATCTCATAACAAAAAAACAATCTCATAACAAACTTTTTTCTCGTGTGTACTTCGATTCTATAACACGCATTCAATTTGTCTCCGCAGTGTATAAATGATTATTGTGGTAAAAGTTAACTGTTTGTGGTGATTTACATACCTAACTGTGCATAAAAGTGAGCCTCAAAATCGGTGAAATATTCGTGGCGAAAAGTGCAGGCGATTATAAGTTATTAACAAAAATATGCCGAAAGTGACTGTTCAATAACAACATCGAGTTATCTGGTCAACGAGGTGAATCATTAACGTCGGGCCTGTGAACAAAAGAACTCTTATCTAACACTCGATCATAGCAATATTGGTACGTTGAGCTTTACCGGACTGGTAATTTCGTCACACACTTCAACGCAAGTTTGGCGCATTGGTCAAAACGCCGCATTAGTAACAGATTGGTGGGGTGTTCAGTCCCTGACATTGGCATCATCTCTTTGCAAACTTTTTGTTTTTCCAAATATTCTTTTCAAGAATGAGTTGTGACGCGTGTAAAGGTCCAATCAACTCTGAACTTTTTATGCAATGCAACCAATGTAAAGGAAAATATCATGTACATTGCTTACACTTAAGCAAAGAACAGTTTACTTCGCTTAATCAAGACTATCGAGCATCATGGATGTGCTTATCATGCAATAATGTTACACGTCGCAGAGGCAGTAACTTAAACGCACCTGATAGACAGAGTCAAATCCGACATTCAGTGAAGGAGAATATGGACATGTCATTGGACAATTTGGACCGCGGAATTCCGTCTGAGGCTTCGTGTTCAGATGATTCGTTCCTTGATTCATCGAAGAGAGCACCATTAAGTGGCGATATCGTCACAATGGATAAAATTGGCCAACTTCTTGATCAAAAGCTGCAGTCTTCCCTCTCTGTCTTTATGAACAATTTCCGTGCTGCTCTGAAGGAAGATGTAAAATTAATGGTACGAGCCGAAATGAAGGCCACAGTTCAAGAAATAAAGAATGAATTTAACGAGTCTATGAACTTTATTAGCAACGAGCAGGCATCGCTGAGGTGCCTTATTGACACTAAGAACGAAACAATAAAAAATCTTGAGAAGGAGAAAGCTAAGCTTCAAAGCGATGTTCATAGTGTAAGTAGTCGACTGTCGGCAATGGAAAAGCTGTCCCGCAATCATAATATTGAGTTGCAGGCCGTGCCTGAATCTCGCAACGAGAACGCACTTGCAATGTTCGGAAAGCTGTGCGACACTATTAATGTTAAACTTGACGATTCAAGCACTCACGCATGCCGAAGAGTAGCGAAGATGGACGCTAAATCTGACAGGCCAAGAAATATACTCGTCTCATTGTCTTCGCCGCGACTCCGTGATGAGATACTCTCGTCCGCACATCGTTACAACAAATCTAACCCGAGAGCACCGCTGAGCTCCATTCACCTAGGAATTCCTGGAGAAACGCGCAAAATCTATGTTACTGAACATCTGTCCCCAGAATGTAAGCAACTATATGCTCAAGCAAGAAAAGCGGCAAAAGATAAAAACTACAAGTACGTTTGGGTCAAGTATGGTCGTGTCTACGTGCGAAAAAATGACGACTGTGGCCATATCTACATAAAAGACGTTGGGTCTCTAAACAAATTGTAAAGTTAGGCGGTTTGTATCTAGCATAGGAATACTAAAATATTTTGTTACCTAAGCTCAAACCTTTCAATATTTTTTTTTTAATGTTTATTTACTACCAAAATGTGAATAGAATAAGAAGTAAGTTAAGAGACTTGTATCTGCAAATACTCAACTGTTCTTATGATATAATTTGCTTGACCGAGACTAATTTCAACGATAGTGTCCTAGACAGCGAATATATTGATAATCGTTATACGGTCTACCGACGAGATCGTAATACAACCTGTGTCAGAAAGGAAGATGGTGGCGGTGTTGCAATTGCGGTTAAAAAGAGTTTAAGGGTGGTCCGGCAGGTTTCGTGGGAAGGCGAAATTGAAGAAATTTGGCTTACTATTGTGTCTAATATGTCGAAAATGAATGATGTTCACTTATGTACCTGTTATCTACCTCAACACTTGAGATCAGATACTATACGAAGCTTCTATGAAAAATTCCAGAATCTACTCGTGGGAACTCTTGTCGGTCAAAATGTGGTCTTTTTGGGCGATTTTAACACCCCTGACGTTGGGTGGAATACCGATCCTGGTTCATCATATATGATTCCAAATCTATTACTTCAAGGTCTGAAACCCTCGCTTCTTTTGGAAACCATGTCTCTTTGTAATCTTAGACAGTTCAATAGCATCCCTAATATAAATGACCGCATCTTGGATCTTGTCCTCTCCAATATTGAATGTATCAACGTCCGTGAAGCTGACGCTTTGTCTCGTATGGATGTGCACCATCCTCCTATTGTAATTAACGTTCTGGGTATACCTCACCATACTAAGCAAATCAAGCCAAATAACATCAAAAGACCGAATTTCCGTAGGTGTGATTTCGATAAAATTAAAGCTGACCTAAGGTCTGCAAACTGGTCGTCCGTTCTTGGCTCACAGGATCCTAACGTAGCTGTACAATGCTTTTACGACGAAACAAATAACATAATTGCTAAGCATACTCCATTAACTACCACTCGCAAAGACAATGGGTATCCGCACTGGTTTGCTCCATCCTTAATACGCTGTCTCAAGGAAAAGTCAAAATACCATAAACGCTACAAAAGGTTTGGAAATCCTAGGGATTACGACACATTTAGTTTACTGAGATCTAGGTGCAAACGGTTAATTAAACAATGCCATGAGGTTTATATCGCATCCGTCGAGGATTCTCTGCCTGGTGATATAAAAAATTTTTGGAGATATGTGGGCAAGGGGTCTAAAAATTCGTCTATACCGTTACACATTAAATATAACAACACGGAATCGTCTGATTCGGAAGGGATATGCGAGCTTTTTTCCCAATATTTTGGAAGTGTCTATGAGGGTGGTGGCAGGAGTACTGATGTGAATCTGGGGTGTCGTTATGGATCGTCTATCGGTCAGGTGCTATTACGGGAGCAGGATGTGCTTAACAAAATTAAAAAATTAGATTCAAATAAGGGATGTGGTCCTGATGGTATTCCACCATCCTTTATTAAAACTTGTGGCAAAGAACTAAGCACTCCACTCTGCATTCTTTTCAACAAGTCCATTTCGTCTGGCGTCTTTCCTGACGTCTGGAAAGTGGCACATATTGTTCCCGTGCACAAGGCTGGAGATAGGACTAGATGTGAAAACTACAGACCTATAAGTATTCTTTCATGCTGCGCTAAACTATTTGAATCATTGGTTTATGACAACCTGTATGTACATCTAAAACAACTTATAGTTCCCAACCAACACGGGTTCGTGGCCAATAGATCAACTACTACTAATTTGCTGGAATACAAGAATTACTTGTGCTCTGCATTTGCAAAAACGGGACAAGTGGACACTGTCTATACAGACTTCGCAAAGGCTTTCGATAAGGTTAACCATAATATATTATGCAAAAAACTCGAAGCGTATGGGATACACGGTAGTTTGTATCGTTGGTTAGAATCTTACTTGAATCGTAGGAGCCAGCTTGTTTCAATTAAGGGATATCTTTCTGCACCGATTGTAGTGACGTCGGGTGTGCCTCAAGGTTCACACCTTGGGCCCCTTTTGTTTGTGATTTTTATAAATGACCTTGTAGAATTTTTAAGGTGCCCTAATTTATTATACGCTGATGACCTTAAAATATTCCAAACAATTAAAAATGAAAATGATGTGAAAGACCTCCAAACAGATTTAAATACCCTAGAAAACTGGTGCGTAAACAATCACATGCAACTCAATGTTGATAAATGTTTTGTTGTATCTTTCACAAATAAAGTCAACCAAATCTTACACGACTATTCAATTCGTGGTAAGACATTGCAGCGTAAGACTGTTGTTAGGGATCTAGGTGTTATCTTTGATCAGAAACTTACATTTCGATCTCATTACGATTATGTAATAAATAAATGTTGTAAGACCCTAGGCTTTATAACACGACATACTAAAGGCTTCAAACAGTCCAAAAGCTTCGTTTATTTATATAAGACGCTTGTCAGGAGTGTATTGGAGTTTAACACGGTTATCTGGTCACCCTTTTATGAAGTTCATATTGAGCGCTTGGAAAAAGTACAGCGAAAGTTTTTAAACATACTGGCTTACCGACGTGGATTGCGCAGAACTGTCAGAAGTTACCAGGATAGGTTGAGATTGTTCAACATACAGTCTCTAGAGTCACGTCGCAAATATTTTGACCTTATATGCCTACACAAAATTGTTAATGGTAAGATTGATTCTCCTGTGCTGCTTTCTCTTTTGAATTTTAATATTAAATACAGGACCCGTAACCCTAAACCTTTTAACCTGCAAGTGTATACCAACAACACATCATTTTACAATCCTATCATCAGGATGTGTCGCACCTACAACGATTTAGTCAATTCGCATAAGGAAATGGACATATATTTTATCGGGCTTAACATGTTTAAAAGACATGTGCTGCAATGCATGAGTGGCGCGTTTCTTTGAGTATTTGTATGTACCTACCGTATACTGTTTCTTGTTGTTGTTTTATTTAGTTTTAATTTCTTTTTAAAATTCAATTTCATATCACTCATTTTTAATGCTTAATACTTAGTTGTTGCAAGGTGTGTTATCGGATTGTTCAAATTGTATTGCTGTGTGTACATGTTTTAGTATTACAGTCTGGAACAAAACTTTTATGTAATAAACTTTGTGCTTATGTTGACTGTTATATGTTATGTATACCAAATAAAATAAATAAAATAAATAAAAAAATAGAAAGATTTTGTTTTTAGATTGATTGTGTGTTTGAGACGAAAATTGGCCGAGTATTTCGACTCTAAAGTAAAAAGCAAGCACGCGTGCGCCATCTGTCGCCACTTGCTACAATCAAGTTGCACACTGTTATCTCAGTTGCTTTTTGTTCACATAGCCATTCATTAATAAAACTTGTGTTTATTGAAGAAATTGATATGTGAAAGTTACTTTTTAATTATGAATGGTATAAAAGCAACCGTAATAGGGTGTTTAGACAACGCCTGTCAAAGTTTCTTTAATTGGAGAACTTTTAATTTGGGCTTAGCGGCGCCATCTGTGAAGATTACTTTCCATATAAAAGTAGTCCGGTCTTGTCATTTTATTGTTGTTGAACGAATATTTGTAATGTTATGTTATCATTAATTATTGTGATGTGATGTGACACCGAATGGGAGTTGGGTTGTATTGCGGCCCCGTTTTAATTCACTCTAATGATGGTAAGCAAATTTCAAAAATATAATGTCCTTTTACTCCGAATTCTAAAAGGTTATGTCGTATCGTTTTAGCATTGACGTGTATTTTAATCCTTTTCTTTTTTTGACAAAGCTGCACGCGTTGTATTTTAATAGTTTCGCATACAATTTCACTCGTCTCGTCACTTCTCGTCCACCCTTCCGATCGACGAGTAATTAAGCCAACCGAAATGTCAAAAATCGATAAATCCGTGATAAAACAGTGGTGCCATGTTAGGGCTTGTCGAGAAATCCGTATTTTCCATACAATATTTCAAATCTGACATTAAGCGGCCATGTTAGCAACAGTAGAGAAAATGGAGAAATGGCTGCAGGGCGACCTGTGATTGGCTATTTGCTCTCTCGTATTTACTCGCGGCGCGCATGCTAGCCCCGCAGATCTTTCACTACTGGACGTCGGACCTTCTCCATACCCGGACACCCTCCTTACAGTTCTAGTTTCAATTATTTTGTCCATTTTTTTTTTATCATTATTCTCTTTTTATTTAATGTTTTCTTTTTTTACACTGTTGCACCGCCTACTATATTTTTCTGCTTAGCCCTATGGTTGACTGGTAGAGAATGCCTTTTTCGGCATTAAGTCCGCCATTTGTAACAATCAATTTTAATTTTTTTATTACACCAGGAGTTGTGACTTTCGAATGATTGGAAGTTAAAAAATGACTGTTTTATTAACAAATGAGCTTTGTTTAAACGTTAGAAGACAATAAATCTCAGAAATGACAAAATTATGCCAAAATACTAGAAAATGATTAAGTATGAAAATTACACTTATTTCCGATTCTCAAGACTTGAGCATCGATTACAGCGAATAATGCCCCACATAGGACATGTTTTCTTGTATTATTATGAAAGCTTATGATGCTGCGCAGTTTTTGAAATTAGCAAGAATCCATGGAATACCTTTTGTTTTTTTTAATTTACGATTGAATTTTGGTTATGTTCTGCATGATTCACTTTTTCTTCACTATCAATCAAAATTTTAGTATCTTGTGGTTAAGTTAGGACAGAGATTATTTTACTCATAAAACTGCAATTAATAGACATTATAATAAAAAGAAAATATCCAATAAAAGTCAAACGAAAAAAAAGTTATAATTATATAAAGCCAAGTGCTCTCATTTTTTTTAAAAATAACAAAAACTTCATTATCTCGAAAACTACAAAAAATCGTAGAACATACATGGGGGTTAAATCGATAGGTATGGTACCCTTCTATCAGCTGGCGCCGGCTTGACACCTTAAAAGAAACACCCTGTATGTGTGTGAGTGAAAAGCCATAAGTATTTAATGAAAAAGAACCTGTACACAAAATTTTCGTCACATATAATATTTGTCTTGGATGAATCGACGACAACACGTCCTTCAGCGCTATGGGCAGGACCTCATAACTATTCTTATAGTCACTAACATCATGTCATGTCTAACACTAACATATGGACCGATAATGATGCACTGCACGCATCATTATCGGTCCATATGATCAGTCAACGGCATGACAGGCTACCCATTGCCTGTCATTCCCCAATACAATATTGCAAAAGAATACGGTTTTTCAAGAGTAGTCGATACTAGATTAATACTCGAAAATGTTAAGCCTAATGTGATGTGACCAACGAAATGCGCCTCTCCTGACGGCGGCATGCTTCTCGGCTGCACGCGTTCGCTTAACCAGCTTAACTAAGTAATTTAGTTAGCCCATTGCCATCGGTGATATTGTTATAATAATTATAATCAAGTTGTTAGGGCCGTGCAGGAGCTGCCAGACCTTAATTGGACAAGATGATGTTTGGTGCACGTCCGTGCACGTGAGACGAGAAATTGAGTGCTGTTTACAACTGAGGCAAACATTTTGCTATACATTACCGTTATGTGCTATAAATAAATAACTAAATAAATAAATAAGTAAATAACGATAATTTATCAATGATCTGAAATTCAGAAAAACAAACGAAGAAAATTTATCTACCTAGAATTGTCAGTGAAACTTTCTTTTTCAGTAGGTAGTAATAAGTTTCCCTTCAAAAAGATCGACATGGTTTTAGTCGAGCAAAATAGATTATGGCATTCAATGAGGTTAAACTACGTCACAAAATGACGTCAAAGGCATCTCAGACAACAGTCAAAACGTCATAACATAATTGTGAATTGTGTTAAACTCTGTTAGAAAAGTCAATCTTAGCGATCGTTACATCTCGCAGAAACTTTTGTCAAAACTGGTAGACCACTTTCTTGGCTGACTGTACATTAGCAGGTCATTAAAGCAATGATATTTAAAAGAGGTATACGTTATGTCAGTACTGACGCTAAGTCAAAATTGTCCTCGGCGTACGTACGTATTTGACCGTGTGTACAAGATATTATGATTATTTACTAGAGCGTAAACGAGACAGATACATGTTGCGCAGTGTTGTATCAAAATGTGAATGTTTTGCTCAGGTGGTCAAAGTCCTGATTTCGGGTGCCACTTTTTTAGCACAAGTAACTTATCCACATCTTGTTATTATAATATCGTCGCAGGAAAGGCAACTTTACTGAAGCGCCAAATGACCATTTCGAGAAAAAGCCGTTTAAAGTTTTTTTTTTTCGTTTTTAATTCCTAACTTTTTTCCCAGCATTCGAATTTCGATGACGTCAAGGTAAACATTTATCAATATGTCATTTTCTATGTCCAGAAGTACAAACCATAATAATGAGACAGCTGGTTTGCGATATAGTGGCGCTTAAGTAAAAATGACTCCAATTTACAGTAAAGCAAAATTTCTCAACCGCCATTTGAGTCAAATATATATAGCGACCAAAATCACTTAAAACTCTTACGTATATAAAATAGAAGACGGCAAATTTTCTGGAACTATAACCATAATCTAATGTTTGCTATCCTAAATTACTCAAAGGACTTTTGAAAGTCTGGTGTCATCGTGTCAAAACGACTTATAAAGTGATCAGCTCATTATGTTGAATCACTAAAAATCCTCAACAGTAGGTTATTGTTTTAGTTATTTCGAGTAAATCGACGTAAGAGATAACCACTTTTGTCTAATCATACCTTTAAAACTACTTGTAACTCCAGTTTATACACAATAAAAGCTACTTAGATACTGAAGTGCCAAAATTAAAGTTTCTTGAACCATAAATAATAACTTATACTCCATTGCCAATATGTAAGAGTAAAGTCTTATTTGCTTAAGATTATGAAAATTAATATCTTTTTTCAAATATTACGTTTACTAGTAGGGCAATGAGATGGGTTTGAGCTGGGCTGCCTTCTCTGATAAGAGCTTAGGTCTTAAATTGAATAGATAGCCGGGCAAAGGCCTCCTATAAGAGGGAAATAGTTTCAAGAAATAATTAAATTACAACTGTTATTTTGTATATTTTTTTATTTATTAATTGTTTGGTTTGTTCTTTTCAGTCTTTGCCAATCAAAATAAAAATATTTCGTTTTTATTTTAATTTTCATAGACTGAAACTAACGTTGATCTAATTTTTTTAGGTGTTTTAAATATCGGACTTTTAACTACTGCTGGCTTTGAGACTGTTTCCATTTGTGGTGTCTTTGATATTCCAGTTACAGGTTCCTGTAGGCCTAGCACGAACCGCTACCATTTGGTAATCGAAAAGTAAACGATACTTAAAGACGTTTACTTTAAAAGCTGCCCAACTCAGTTCAATTCTTCTATTTACCTCGTCCTCGAAGTTGTTTCTACCTAACTGCCCGAGGTATACATATTTTTGAACAACTTCGAGTACGGCACCGTCTACCGTCATCCGGTTCCGGTAGGACATGTTCATTGAACCTTGGTTTTGTCCAAGTTCATCCGTAGACCGATGCCCACAGAAGAGTCAGCTAGGTCATTCAGCATCAGTTGTTGGTCGTGCAGCGTTTCTGCCACGATGACGATGTCGACAGCAAATCGCAAATGAGAGATGTACTCGCCATTGATGTTGATGCCACGTCCTTTCCAGTTCAGTATCTTGAACACATCTTCCATTGCATTTGAGAACAATTTCGGGGAGATAACATCCCCTAGTCTCACATCTCGATGCAAACGGTATAGGACTTGTTTGCTGATTCTGTACTTGGACGGACATAGTGGCGGCTTTGTAAAGACATCTCATCTCTTGGATGTATCGCTAATCTACTTGGCATCGCTGCAGAGACTTCAGAACAGACCCAATTTCAATCGAGTTGAAGGCCTTCTCGAAGTCTACAAAATGACAGACACAGGGGCTGATTACTCTCTGCAGTTATCTGTCTAATATGCCGCACTGTGTGGATGAGGTCTATGGTGCCGTATCCGGTACTCCAAACGCAGCCTGTTCCGGTGGTTGAAATTTGTCGAGTCTTCGCGCAAGGTGGTTCGTGATCACCCTTTAGAACAGCTTTTAGACGTGGCTTTGAAGGAAAATGGGTGAAGAACAATTTCAGTAGCGTTTTGTCTCCCTTTTTGAAGAACAGGACGACCATACTTCTACTCTACGCCTCCGGAGTTCTCCCTTCAGAGAGGACAGCGTTAAAAAGCTTTTGTAGCTCCCTGAGTACGGGTTGATATTCAGAGATTCAGAGAGCCTCAGACGAGTCGGTGTTCGATACCGGTATTAAACCTTTTGATCACGAAGACGTCGCTGAATATGTGATTTTTGTCCGCCATGATGAAGTCAACCTCATTTTTCATCATAGTGTCAGGGCTTTGCCACGTCCACTTCCTTTCGGGTTGCTTCTTGAAGAATGAGTTCCTCAAGAAGAGCCCCCCCTGCTCGAGGAAATTGACGAGCATTTGCCTACTATGATTTCTACTTCCATATTCATGGGATTGTACTACCGATTCACTGCAATTTTGTACTCCCACTGCAGCGTTGAAGTCCCCCATAACAACGGTGAAATGGGTCTTGGTAGAGTGGACCTCTCGGTGGGCTTGATAATGATGTACGCCACCCTGTTCGACACACTGGAGATTACCACAACGTTGTTAGCTAGGGACTTATTAACCAGAAATCCAACGCCACCTTGGGTTTTTTGGTATCCCTCTCGGAAGTGCTTCAGGTGGCCTGAATTGAGCGTTATGGTGTCCTCTCCCTCTCTTCGGACTTCACATAACGCTAGTATGTGCCACCTGATATTCTCAAGTTCCTCTTCGAGTTGCGTCAGATGCGAGTCAGCCGCAGCGTGCGTTGCCAGGGTCAGTCAGTTGTGGTGAGGTTGGCTTGGGGCGATAGATGGAGGTTCGCCCCCTAACATCCCCTAACAACAATTAGGCAAATTTCATAAATCATTAGACATTTAGGTACTCACCCAAGGTGACTTTACTAATAATTATATCTATTTATGTGAATTACTAAAAAAAATTACTAATAAATAGCTAACTAACCGATTAAGGCGTTCGTTATTGCATTATCATCACCAATATTCTCTTATATTCTCGATCTATTTGAGCGGCAAGAAATACCGACAAACGCGTATTCTCAGTGGCTCTGTCGAGCAAACTGACTGATACCCGGCGTACGCGCCGATAATAATCAGGTTTTTAAGTATTGTAGCTCCATATTTTTTACTTTAGCGACGTAAATGGGGTTTTGGCCAGCTTTCTATTTTTACTTCATTAGCTTTTGCTAAAATATTACTTCACAGTAAAGATACTGAAAGTCAAAAACTTGCTCAATAACAGTAAGGCAAAATTACTTATACGCCACTTCCTGCATAAAAATGGAAAGACTAATATTCCTACAAGCCTTACTTAGTAAAAATACAGCAATTCAAAATTACTTATACCAACTTTTAAGTTTTTTTAGAGTAGTCCAAAAATGCTCAAAAGACAGGCACAAATAAAATGCCAAAAAATTGTCGCTTAAGAACTCGGGCTGATGAAAAATCCCTGTTTTTTCCATTTACGTAAACGCCAAAAAAGTGCTCGTATCGCTATGAGACCCAGACTGATCGACGCAGAAAAAAACGCTGATTCCGAATATATACATAACTCAATATGCCTATTTTGGCGCTTCAGTAATTCTGCCTTTCCTGCGACGTTATCATTGCATCCAAGTATTTTACAAAGTAAATACTTCTGAACTGCGAATCGTTAGGTGAATGCATAATCTCAGAATCACCGCCATCTATGACATCTAATGAAGTAAGGTTAGCGACCTCTTGGCGGGAAGGTTGTTTACACCACTTAGCTTAGCTGAAGTTATAATCGCAATCAGACCGATTTAGCCCCTGTCTACTGAACAAGTGCGTGGGCATCTATTAACATAAAGGGCAACAAAAGTTTGCTCGTTTTATGTTTAAGACAACCTTTGTTTCAGCAGGAAAACTCAGGAAATCGAAAAGTATCCATATGCAACTTTCATAATGGATATTTTTTTAAACTATTAATCAAGTATTACTTGACTATCAGGCTGGTACAACATGCATGCATGTCGGCAAAGATCATTGTGTTTATTATTAACCACGGTCATGGAATGTACTTTTCAAATGATGCGTTCTGCTGCTTTTTAACATGATATTATGTATACTCGTATAACATTATCAACCTTCTAACTTGTATGTATGTAACAATACATTGTCCCATTAAAAGTACCTACTTCACAATTTTCGAGGTTAAGCCTTACCGCATTGGAGAGGCTGCGAGAACGGTTGCCGCACCAGCATGTTAAATGACATATGTATAGTAGATAAGTCTGAATCTATTGTTATGATTCGGTACCTGCAAGGGAAGATGGATCGATAGTAAGCACCGGACCGTGCTGCATCCATCAATGCCTTCCGAGAAGCGAAGGTGCCTATTATCGACTGCAGTCAACCCAGAAACTCGAGATTCCAGAAATCACGACGCAGAACGTGTTGCTGTCGTCCTTGGCCGATCTAAATACAGCCTAGATAATACTTATTTTATTTATTTTTTTCCGCCATTAGAATTGAAATGGCCTCGAGACTCGTTTAAGCCATTCTCTAGATTCCTCATCAGGATTTGGACTACCAAGTCCACTTGAAAGGTTCACCCTGTTTAATATGTAGGAACAGTCTCGATCGTGAGGCGTTTTAATCATAGGTATAGGTATTTTTTTAAGATACTTGGCGCTTTTTTCTATTTCATTAAGCGTGATGGAGGTAGCAAATACTCGCTTCTACTAGAAGATTAACCTCAATCAGATTATTAATTTTCATCAATACATAAAACCTCGCAGCAATTTACAGAAAACGCAATCACCCCATTCCACCCCATATGCAGTCAGATTACGATTGGCTTTTTAATATTGTAAAAGCTGCCTACTAGAGTTTACAGGATTACGGAATTATTTGTCCGTATTCAGTAGATGGAACGAATCGGCAAATTAGATACTATACCCTTGGATACGTACCTATGTAAAAATGAATCATGAAGTATTATGCGAACGCTTCAAATAAAAAGTGCAAGTTATCCTACTTACTTTACTTATTTGCCCACTTTTGTGCAATTTTGCGAGAATTGATCCAGCAAACCTTTGCGTTACAACCAGCGCTCAGATCCACTGCGTGATGCGGGTCGTCAGCTAGTTTCTAACAGCATATGCACACAGTATACTCACGTGTGGTGCGGGATGGTCATCCAGCGTGCAGCGGAAGACGTAGGAGCCGGGCGCGCGCGGCGTCCACACCGCGAGGTAGGAGCCGTCGGGCTGCGCGCGCACGGGCAGCCGCTCGGCCGGCACGCGCCCCACCGGCACGAAGCCCTCCGTCTCCGTGCTCTCCCCCCACGTGCCGCTCAGCAGGCGCAGCTCCTCGAACGAGTAGTTCTGGTACACCTGCGCGATGGTAGACGACAATCACACATACTGAACTCGACATGGCTACGATCCGAAAATGATTTTAGAGCGCGCTAATGACAGAAGTTGTGACTTCATGCATGAAAGGAAAGGGTTACCCAGACATTTCGATGTGAATTTTCGATAAAATTTGTAAGGGAAATGCACATCACACACATTTATTCAGATCACACAGAACGAACATGAATTAGCTCTTGGCATAGTGAGCTGTCAAAACGCGCTTTAAAATGGGACCTGGTGTGGCATTCCGGCTAACATCACTTCACATCTCAGTGAAGAGATCAAATTAATCGCAGAGGTGAGTGCAAAAAATCAATTCGGACCAAAGCGCATGTGTTACGTTTAGGTATGGTTATAGGTATATACATTCAAAATCCAATACTGATTGATTCTTGAGATGCGGTCGTTCTGACTGAATAGGAGACTGGTGCTCCTGAGCAGATGACAACGGCAATAGCGCTTATCGAACACATTTCCAGTTTTCACGGAGCAAATAGCCTATGCCAGCTTAAGTAATACGCTTAAAAAAAGTAAGTATCTAAGTTTAAACTTGGGTATTGTTTTATTTTCTAGTTTCCAATGGTATAGCTATACCCAGTTTGAGGCTAGACGGTGCGACCGATGGGGCTGTGTGGAATAATGTCTAATGTTGTTTAATATTATTTTTTGGGTTCAATTGGTTTTTAAAACAAAGTGGGTTTCGAAATTTAGATGTTTCATAAAATGACATAAATTTAGATTGTTTAAGTCTTGCAGACTTTCATTAAAAATATATTTACTCGTAGTAAAAATGTATTCCAATGAATTAAAACGGTAGTAGGTACCAACTGTCTACTATTTCCGTATTTCGTTCGAAGTCGCTACTGACTACTCGTTTTGTTGAAGGCGTGAGTAGGTCCTTAAGTAGTGCAAGTGCACAGTTGCACACGGCTGCATGGGAAGCGCAGCGGAACGCTCTGACAGGATGATAGTTCCCGTCGCGGCCACAATGCACGCGCTCCACACCTGACAGCACGACGCGCTGAATAGGCGGCGCCGTTCAGCGGCTTTCCTTCATACCTTTTTACAATTTCCACTACATGTTTTCAAACGAGACTGTACGCTCTCGATACGGTTCCTCGGATATGAATGCAACTTTTGCAACCGAGGACGAAACACAAAAGTTTTTTGTAAAACAGATTTCTTATTTCTATCACACCAGTAGAGAACATTTCACGAACTCGATGGACAAGTAAGTATTGAATTAAGTATTAATGTTACATGGATTTAATTGAGAATAACAACTTAAGCTTTAAACTGTATCAGGCTTGCACGTTATTGCCGCTAAGATGAATTATATGTAGTGTGAAGCAATGATAGGTAGGTTACTGATTCATAAGTACCTAACTATAGATAAGTATCTTTATTCGTCAGTTAATCTCTACCTAATCTAAATCTGCCTGTTCATTTCCAGACAGCCAATCGTTGATCGTCAACAAATGAATCCTAACACTAAACTTGATTCGGAACCTCATTGTCCAAAGTTACTACGTTTTGTAAACACTTGACCGACCACTGCTGAACGGGTGATTTACTTAAAAGGAAAAATAGAACTTATCGTTCGATAGAGAGATTGCGTATCCGCTGCCTGCCTGCTACTGGTTGTTTTCGCCGAGTTCGTCCGGCATGCGGAAAATGACATCCCAAATACCCAACTGCAGGTTTTCGCCAGTGGGACCTTTAGATAGCAGCTAGCTAGCGCTGTCCCTGCGTGATAACTTCCATACGACTGTTATATGAATCATCACAGCGCTAGGCAACGGACTCAGCACTTAGTCACTTACGTACCGATCGCGCAAAATACAAAAAAACTTTATTTTTTACATTTGATTTGTATCTGTGTAATTATTAACAATAGCGCACTATCAACATTCTTTTGTTTTATTATTATAGTTTAGAATTGAAAAATTAGCAGACTAGTTTCCACAAAGTTATGATTTGGCATGTCGTCGTGGGGTATCGTCATTTCAATTAGGTCACAGCACTATCGCATTCAACTCGCGCGCTATCTGTAGGTTTATTTCACGCATAAAAGACAAGCAATAAAATTCAAGGATACACTTTTGTAGTTGTTTGATTTAAACCGCAGTTTATACTTATCTATAGATAAATTAATATTATGGTATTCGTATTTGAAACAAAGTTATGTGTTGTTACTTGTTTAGCACAAGAGGGCGATATGAAGTTCTCTATTTCAACTAGTAGTTAGTTGAGAGTGCTACAAGACGTACCTTCATCATGGTGATGGCGTGGAAGCACATGTTGTCGCGGAAGGTGGGCTGGTAGGAGACGGAGGGCACGTCGCTGGGCTGGCTCTCCTGCCGCGAGTAATGCTGCCGTGTGCTGCTCACAAGACGTACCTTCATCATGGTGATGGCGTGGAAGCACATGTTGTCGCGTAAGGTGGGCTGGTAGGAGACGGAGGGCACGTCGCTGGGCTGGCTCTCCTGCCGCGAGTAATGCTGCCGGGTGCTGCTCTCCTCTACTCGCTGCACGACCACCTGCTTCACAGCTTACACTCAAGACGTAACTTCATCATGGTGATGGCGTGGAAGCACATGTTGTCGCGGAAGGTGGGCTGGTAGGAGACGGAGGGCACGTCGCTGGGCTGGCTCTCCTGCCGCGAGTAATGCTGCCGTGTGCTGCTCACAAGACGTACCTTCATCATGGTGATGGCGTGGAAGCACATGTTGTCGCGTAAGGTGGGCTGGTAGGAGACGGAGGGCACGTCGCTGGGCTGGCTCTCCTGCCGCGAGTAATGCTGCCGGGTGCTGCTCTCTTCTACTCGCTGCACGACCACCTGCTTCACAGCTTACACTCAAGACGTACCTTCATCATGGTGATGGCGTGGAAGCACATGTTGTCGCGGAAGGTGGGCTGGTAGGAGACGGAGGGCACGTCGCTGGGCTGGCTCTCCTGCCGCGAGTAATGCTGCCGTGTGCTGCTCACAAGACGTACCTTCATCATGGTGATGGCGTGGAAGCACATGTTGTCGCGGAAGGTGGGCTGGTAGGAGACGGAGGACACGTCGCTGGGCTGGCTCTCCTGCCGCGAGTAATGCTGCCGTGTGCTGCTCACAAGACGTACCTTCATCATGGTGATGGCGTGGAAGCACATGTTGTCGCGGAAGGTGGGCTGGTAGGAGACGGAGGGCACGTCGCTGGGCTGGCTCTCCTGCCGCGAGTAATGCTGCCGTGTGCTGCTCACAAGACGTACCTTCATCATGGTGATGGCGTGGAAGCACATGTTGTCGCGGAAGGTGGGCTGGTAGGAGACGGAGGGCACGTCGCTGGGCTGCCTCTCCTGCCGCGAGTAATGCTGCCGTGTGCTGCTCACAAGACGTACCTTCATCATGGTGATGGCGTGGAAGCACATGTTGTCGCGTAAGGTGGGCTGGTAGGAGACGGAGGGCACGTCGCTGGGCTGGCTCTCCTGCCGCGAGTAATGCTGCCGGGTGCTGCTCTCTTCTACTCGCTGCACGACCACCTGCTTCACAGCTTACACTCAAGACGTACCTTCATCATGGTGATGGCGTGGAAGCACATGTTGTCGCGGAAGGTGGGCTGGTAGGAGACGGAGGGCACGTCGCTGGGCTGGCTCTCCTGCCGCGAGTAATGCTGCCGTGTGCTGCTCACAAGACGTACCTTCATCATGGTGATGGCGTGGAAGCACATGTTGTCGCGGAAGGTGGGCTGGTAGGAGACGGAGGACACGTCGCTGGGCTGGCTCTCCTGCCGCGAGTAATGCTGCCGTGTGCTGCTCACAAGACGTACCTTCATCATGGTGATGGCGTGGAAGCACATGTTGTCGCGGAAGGTGGGCTGGTAGGAGACGGAGGGCACGTCGCTGGGCTGCCTCTCCTGCCGCGAGTAATGCTGCCGTGTGCTGCTCACAAGACGTACCTTCATCATGGTGATGGCGTGGAAGCACATGTTGTCGCGGAAGGTGGGCTGGTAGGAGACGGAGGGCACGTCGCTGGGTTGGCTCTCCTGCCGCGAGTAATGCTGCCGTGTGCTGCTCACAAGACGTACCTTCATCATGGTGATGGCGTGGAAGCACATGTTGTCGCGGAAGGTGGGCTGGTAGGAGACGGAGGGCACGTCACTGGGCTGGCTCTCCTGACGCGAGTAATGCTGCCGTGTACTGCTCTCTTCTACTCGCTGCACGACCACCTGCATCACAACTTACACTCAATTGATTTTTATGACTATTTGAATTGTAAAATAAAACAAGGGATGTAAGGTTAGTGAGCAACCTTAATGTCAGATGTTATCAAGCCGCCCTGAGGCCTCTGACTATCCTTAACGACTGACATCATCGACGTCAACCGGGACCAACTGCTAAACGAACCTTCCGAAGCCCGGAGATGCCCGAAATACATATCACTAGATTTCGGTGTTCCTTTATAGCAGCGATCGTCGCCGATCACTGCCACAACTGCGCCACGGGCACCTCTCATGATATTATCCTATTAATTATAGAATAATTGAGACAAAATCACTAACAACGTCCTAGTTCCAAAGGAAGCTTCACCCATGTCATGAAAAATAGAGACAAGAAATGCACCGCAACACCTAGACGAAATACAATAACACTGAAACAGTCAAGCCGATTACGGTACGAGCGGCTCCTGGTGTCATTCTCAGTGCACACTTCACGCTTCGGTACACTTTGATTTTGGCCTTCTTTACAACTCAGTAACTTCGCGTTTGAGTGAAAGCCGCATAAGATTTTAAAATTATTTCCATACAAATGAGGGAGAATACTAATTCAAGGTGAAGCGAATAGACGGTTTAAGTGAGCGAGGTAGATCGAGATGTCACATGAGGTTAGTGAGAATCGGGTGCATCAGAGTTACCTGGAGCCAGGGTGAGCCTTTGAGCCGCCTGGACCAGAGAGACATCATTGATTCAGATGATCTCTAGACGCCTTAATACTTTCTTTCTCTTTTCTTTACCCTCGTATTTTATAAGCATACATTTGCGTTGGTACGTCACTCGAACCCGCGACTAGGAATTTGCGTTTCTGTTGGCACAAGTATTTGAACCACTGACACGTCACGTCACTTTCACGTTTTTTTATCGCGTTAATTTTTTGATAGGTATATTGAGCACTGGTTTCATACTAAAAAATGGACTCAAAATCATAGTTATTAAATCAGGCTAGTTTTTAAAAGCTGTAATAAAATGATTAAATATTATCGAACATGATTTGAGTCGTGACGTAGTGGTTGCACACTCCGGCTCGCAATGCGTTGGTCCCGAGTTCAAGACCTTTGCGTTCATTGTGCAATTTGCGGCTAAATTAAGAAAACTAAAGCCTAAGCAACCCGGACAACGGCAGTAGGCTCGCCTTAGGCAACAATCAGTGTGCCTTTCGATAGGATGGTCTGGATCTGGATGGTCCCGGGTAGGATATGGTCGTGATATGTTATGTTATGCTTTTCGTTAAAGTGCGGACAAAAAAAACTAATTTATAATTTCCGATTGCAATATCTTTCTCCCATCATCGCGTTTACACAAAATGTTTATTTCAAAGTAAATTCATTTTGAAGGCAAACGTGGGCGACGTTCACATTGAAAATTAATTTCTGCCATTATGGGTTAATTGCAACCCCATGTCATTGTCATGTAGTGCGCAAAATCTTCCACAAATACGAGTTCATTATTACTATGAATATTCATGGCACATCAACAGGTTTCAAAGGAGTATACATAAGCGAACATAATTAGAGCGTCTGGCGCTTGCCTACAGGTAAACGTTCTTGGCTAGACGAAAGAAAATAGATAAGGGCACGTCGGCTCACATTATGTTGTTTACCCGCCAAGTCTTTTCTTTAGACAAGTACATTTTTATGTCAAAATGATGAGTATCAATAGCACCTAATTACGAGGTGCAGACAGGCCTTAAATAAAGCCATTATTGTCTCCGCCAAATACCATTAGCTAGCTATCGTAGGTAGTTCTTTCGTAAATTACTGATTTCTCGTCGAGACAAACATTAGGAGGTCTAAAGGCGACATTGTACGTTTCATATCCGATTCTTAACATGTTTCATTTTCTTAAACCTAAAACAGCAATTCATTTGATGAATCATAGAACTTATTAAGTTTTATTTTTGCGTTTCGCTAAATATGACCGTTTCGTATAGGAATGTGTAAAATGGTGCACTTTTAATAGTGTTTTACTTTTAAAGTCAAATTGGAGATACGTTAGATGTTACTAGTTGACAGCGCTGAGCTTAAATTCATATAGCTGTAAACATTTTCTAATCGTTTTCAGGAAAAAAAATCCTAGTAACCTTACATAGGTTACTGTGAATTGTAATAACACGACGAAGAATAGTGACTGTAAATTAAACCAACTTCCAAGACCGTGGTGGAAACGAAACTAAAGGTTTATCACATTTGAATGAAATTGCTGAACTGAAAACTTAGTTCATCATATTTACGAGAATTAACTATGTTCTGGTGAATATTCGAATATTATCAAGTAAATAAAACAATTTTCAGTAATTATATTGCGTATTATTAAAAAAATATACGATAATATAAAAAAAATATATTAAAATCTGATTTAAAAAAATGATTTAAAAAAATACATATAATAATACTTGTACTACAACAACAATATGTGCAGCAGTGGACGTCGTATGGCTGCTGATGATGATGATAAAAAACATCAAAGTTCAAGGGAGTAATTTGTCGATCTAGACATACACATAAAAATTAAGTCTATTTAACTTCAATAGGATCACAAAATATATAAAAGAAAAGTAACTTGACCTAGATGGGAAAATAAACCACTTTTGACGTGTGCAATGTATAGCACGCATACGCATTTCCTTAATGAAAACTCCCTTTTTCCGCCGTTTAAGACTAATTAACTTGTTCCATGATATAAATTCATAGCTAAGTATGAGTTATCATACGTACCACACCCACCCACTACCTAGACTCACGCTCACGTCTTACTTGCCTTGTAAGTTGCCGTAAAGACCGTGCGTAAAATGTAAACAACCATTATGGTCGAAGAAAAGAAAATTGCAAGTTAATTTTTAACGCTCAAAAGTCACCTTCATAGTTATTGCACGGTTCTACGTCGCGATCTCAAAACTGGAAAGCCAACTACTCATACCAGATATTGCTATAAATACTAACAGTAAAATCATAGATTGATACTAACGATAGTTATTTCCCAAATCCTGGTATTTAAGTCTCCAACCTAGTTTAGAATTTCGAAAGTATAATTAAAATCGAAAATAAGCTCCGCACATGTACGTTTCCCCTGGGTAGGGAATGAACCCACGAGCTTTACGCATTGCGCTAGCGGGCCAGTCCAAACTTAAACAAATTGTCAATATTAAAATAGTTTTATTCGAATAATGGATTAATGGAGGCTCAGGAGTAGGTGGCGAGATGAAATGTAATCCTGTGAGAGACATTGGCCGACATTGACCTTGGACCGTGTGGGATCGAGACTGGGAGTGAACGCCATTGCCCTGAAGTGGGATCGAATGGGCTAAATTAGACTCAGATTCCTAATAATGGATATAAAATCCGTTAAGCAGTCTCAGATTAAAACAATTAGAACTAACTTCTCTTAACATTGCACTGAAAAAAATCGGATCTAATCAAGTGCCATTTTAACTTGATTGAAAAAATGTGACAATATTAATAAACAATATGAACGGAACAACTAAATACAAATGTTTCCATCTAACAAGCTGATGGATAACATATTTAACTTAGTCCAATTTATCACAAAGATTGATTAAATTAACAAAATTACACTTCGCTTTGTCCTCGAAATTAAGAATAACAAAAATGTAGTAAAGCGTGTCGCGCTGGCCATCTACCACTAAAGTTGAAACCATAATCAAGATAAAAAAAAAAAATGGTTTCAACGTCATATTCAGCTGTCACAGATTGTCAAATGTCATTAGCGTTTTAGTGCTCGCGCCATTCTGCACGATATTTTTTTCTTTCCCAAGTTTTAAACAATTTCAGGATCTTCAGGGATATTAAGCATCAAAAACACAAAGTCCAGGATTTGGGAATGCATAAGGAACGAAAGATTAGAAAAATTAAAGAAAGTTTCAAGTGGAAACTACAAGAACGATCGAGTTTCTGGCGGATACCTGCCTACGTGAAAAACTGCATTTGCATTGAAAGTTTCTCAATATGTGTCTTCTCAATTTCCGAAGACGAATGAAGAATGAGTATAGTTCGAGTGGTTATCACCTTTCTTATCATGAGTTAAAAACTATCAAGTTCTGGTAAGTACCTACTTGAAAAACCATGCATTTGCTCTGAAAGTTTCTAAAAGTCTAGTGTTCCCCTCAATTTTGTGTTTCCGACGACAAATAAAGATTAAGTATAGCTTATGGGGCTATCACCTTTCTAATTCATCAGTTAAAAACGACCAAGTACTGATAAGTACATACTTGAAAAACAATGCATTTGCATTGAAGTTTTCTAAAAGTCTAGTGTTCTCCTCAATTGTGTGTTTCCAGAGTAGAATAAGGAATGTGTATAGCTCATAAGGTAATAACTTACCTTTTCTCATTCATTTATTTATTCATTTAAGAACAGTTAAAGACAATCAGGTTGACTGGTAGAGAATGCAATGCATTTGAATTGATAGTCCCCAAGTTTGGTGTATGCCCCAATAGGTTTTTTTCCAAGGAGGAATAAAGAATGTGTATAGCTCTGAGCGGCTATAACCTTTCTAATTACAAACCTATTACCCTATAATTTTGCTCATGCTTGTGTACAATTTGAAGTGATTGTTACCTACCAAAAGCAGTTATACATGTATTATGAGTATGTGCTTATGCATAATTTTGCTCATGCTTGTGTACAATTCAAAGTGATTGTTACCTACCAAAAGCAGTTAAACATGTATTATGAGTATGTGCTTGTGCACAATTTTGTTCATGCTTGTGTACAATTCAAAGTGATTGTTACCTACCAAAAGCAGTTAAACATGTATTATGAGTATGTGCTTGTGCACAATTTTGCTCATGCTTGTGTACAATTCAAAGTGATTGTTACCTACCAAAAGCAGTTAAACATGTATTATGAGTATGTGCTTGTGCACAATTTTGTTCATGCTTGTGTACAATTCAAAGTGATTGTTACCTACCAAAAGCAGTTAAACATGTATTATGAGTATGTGCTTGTGCACAATTTTGCTCATGCTTGTGTACAATTTGAAGTGATTGTTACCTACCAAAAGCAGTTATACATGTATTATGAGTATGTGCTTATGCAAAAGTCTTCATTTAATTATTTTTTTAAATAAAGTTAATACTCTGAGTTTGTGAATGGATTACAGAGATTATTCCAAACTTCCTAACATGATAATGTATTTATATACATTACATTAAGGTATAACCTTAATGAGTGCTCAGTTAATTAAAAGTTTCATATATTAGTGATTTTCAGAAAGAAAACTTAGTGATTATCCGTCAGATAATAACAATTGTGTTACTACCCTATCTGGTCCCGGTGTGGGAAACACCCTGTCTCCGTCGAGGACAGAACAGGATTTCATCCTATTCATGACACCACATAGAATTGAAGAGCCAATAATAATACAGTCAGAACCCACTTATGTCTCATCTTACCCGGAGGAGCAGGATTTGCCTTAAGATTTGCCCAAACATATTAAGGTAAAAAGATCTAAACCATTTCCTTACACTGGGAATATACAAGGCGGAGGTCATAGACAGACACTGCATACCAGAAGATGCCAAAGAATTGGTGCCCTGTCTCCATTATGCTGAAATGGCTCTTTCTAATGTAATACTTTATAAAAATCAGGAATAGACACTGGAAAGCTCATTTATGACTGTTTTTTGTACAAACAGAAACAATGCTAAGGTGAAAATATGTGTGCTCTTTCATTAAAAAGATATCAAGGATCAATAATACACAACAAAAATACATGAAAATATAATTGGTGACACTTAGGCAGATACTTCAGGCGGCTGAGGCCATTAACAGGTCTGTGGCTGATATTAAAAACAACACAAAATATCAAGATGAGATAAAATAGCATGAGATAAACTTTATTGCACTAAGAAAACAATCACATTGCAAAGCTTACAAAGATTTAGTTCTACAATGTAGGCGGCCTTATCGCTAAAAGCGATATCTTCCAGACAACCTTTCAAGCAATTTTTTAATAAACTGAATGCTTCCACTTTCACCACCAGGCAGGTGGTGAAAGTGGCTTATAATTATTCCCGTACGGGAATAATTTTAAGGCGTCTGCCTGCCAAGGCGACACCTTTGACATTGCCGACGAGCTCTTGGTATCACCAGCGCCGTCATGCACCGCCTGCAGCGCCGCCGCAGCGCTCTCAGATTTGCAACACCGCAAATAATAATACTGGTGAGTCATTCAGACAGTCTCTCATTGATCATTGGTGGAGCCAGTTGTTCTGTCATGGATTGAGGTTTATAAATAACCTGTTTACCAAACCAATGTACATACCACCTTCAGCAGAATTAAGTTCCGCAGAATTATTTAAACATGAGAAGTCTGATGATGATTCATTGAAATAATCAGTTTGTATCTAAGTAGTACTTACCCAGGTGGAAAAGTAGATTTACTTAAATTGAACTTAGATAAAAAGTTTATAAAAACCAACCACTTTAAATTGATGATTTAAGAACCACTTAACAATTTGTTTCAACGGATTGTTATATTACCATAGCATCCATTGAATTAAAAGACCATTTTTATTCTTTGTTTATCTAACTCAAAATATGAATCTTTTTTTTTGAGTTCATTGTGGGCCCTTTGGTTTGAGCACTGCTCCTTTGGTTTTTTACCAAACTAATCAAACCAGCAACAAATCCATGGTCTATGTATCTACTATTAGCTTGAATGATATTATGTTGCATTGGGACCTCATATAATCAGTGTATCAGGTTAAGAGTTAGTCATATATGACAATAAAACCCATTTAGGATTCTTAATTGTCACCAAACATTGTCATGTTGAACTCATCGACCAGAAAAGATATAACATTTTAAATGAAATCACAAAAATTACAGGACTGCAGCAATGCAAAATCAAAAACCAACTACCTAGTGGGTCTTTTACCTTGCATGCCCGCCCAGCCATTCAATTTGGCTGGTTCTCTATTGAAGTATTTGAGATGTGTAAATATCTTGTATTTCAACATACAAATGATTATGATGAAGATATGAATTTACCTGACCACCTTCAAGGAGACTTTAGTTAAGTGGAAAAATTCAGTAAAACATTTTTTGTAAGTAAAAAGGGGGGGGGGGGGCTGCATACAAGGATAGACGGCAAGTGGGCAGTGGAGTTTTTTCCAAAAAAGATTTTTACATCAACTAACTAGAAATGCTTGGTGCATGTAATGCCAAAAATAGCTGTAAGTAATTTAAAATTATCATGAAAATTGACAATACAACGGAGATTATATATAAAAAAAGGTGAGGTGGCGTCAGGTTCCCTCACAACTTTCTAAATAACTAGAAAATTCTGGCAGTGGCGCAAACGTCGAATACTACACGTTTGCCTCCTGACATTGAATAGAAATTATGTGAAACTGCCTCTGATAAATTTGTCTCCCGACGTAATCTTAGCTTCATCATCAAGCAACATTGCGATACTACGTTTAAAAAATGGTTTAACTTATCATAAGAGAGTCAAATCATATTAACTTCTTGGAAGCTGAATTGATATTTATTAAATATTCTAATATTGAATTATGGAGCGAATTATGGTACCATTGTTATCATTGTTAGTAAGTTCAAAAATAGACTTAAGTTCGAGTACAAAAATAACTTATCAGGCGGGTTTTATAAAACCCTTCCTATGCCAAAGTATAATTAGACATGTGATCCAGCTTTACTTTTAGAACTCGCAGTAACTCTGTATCATAAAAGTGATTTAATTTTTTTTTAAATTTAATGGAGTTAATGTAGTTATTTCAAAATATATTCATCAAAATACTAGATTAACTTGACATCTAGGTTTACTTGAACCCTGTTTTTTTAAATTTGACTTCCTTAACTAGTCGACCTCCGTCCTGCTGAGGCTTTTAAATTTTATTTGGATAAATCATGGACGATTATATAAACAACGAAAATATTGTTTTCGTCAGTTTTCAATAACTGTACAATCTCATAGGGTCTCAAACTATTAGTCGGTGGATTATAGGAATCCTAACGGGATCCTAACCGAAAGTGAGATACATACATCTTTATTCATTGTTCATTCGACCAGACATGCAAGTACCTCTGCTGTACTCCGGTGTTAATTAACTTTATAGAGTCACAACTGGTTGGAGTGAAGCTTCCTCTGTTTGCTAAATTCTATCAAAGAACAGTTTAGGAAGCTCCTAGGAATGTTATGCACATTCTTTAATGAATAAATGAGTCAACAACAACTACGGTATTACTGAAACTCATAACATAGTTGCAATATTATGTTGTAATATTTACAATAATGTTACAGTTATTTATTTGTATTAATATTTTTCTCAGAATGCTTACTTAACTACTGTAAGCAACCTACTGTTTTTTTTAGGTTTTGTTTTTTTTGTTTCATATGATACCTATGCTTCTTTACATCCCTTCATTATGCACATAATACTGTACTGCTTTCAAAGTCTACATTTTTGTTATTCTTAATTTCGAGGACAAAGCGAAGTGTAATTGATAATTAAACGAACTTACCTTAAGTGAAGTTCTATTATAATTACACGAAGGCTTTGTCCGAAGAAATTAAGACCCTCCCTACCCTAGGACCCCTACAGTATTATGTGCAGTTATCTAGCCTCTCGGAGGCTCCCTAATTTATGTTCCAGGTGAAGAAGCTCTCAACTAAATGACATTTGACAATCTGTGACAGCTGAATATGACGTTGAAACCATTTTTTTTTTTATCTTGATTATGGTTTCAACTTTAGTGGTAGATGGCCAGCGCGACACGCTTTACTACATTTTTGTTATTCTTAATTTCTTCGGACAAAGCCTTCGTGTAATTATAATAGAACTTCACTTAAGGTAAGTTCGTTTAATTATCAATAATTGATTACAATTTGCTTTAACAAGGTAGTATTTAAAGTAAACAAGTAATGTGCTGAATTAAACAACAAACGATAACTATAATAAAATACATTATTCAATACGATCAAGTAAAAGTGATAGAATCTATCAAAAAAATTGATACATATGATCACTTAAAAGTCATTGTAACAATCACAATAATTGATAGCTATTATCTCGTGAGTGTTGCCATTTGTGGTAAATTTCTACTAATTGTAAGAAATCGCCTAGAACAATTGCAGGTTAAGTGATTACTATTACGAACTAACGTGGTATACCTAGTATGAATTTTATTATTATAATAATTTTACTGGAAAAGTACTTTTGACGTTTTGTTTGTAATTTTTTCATGTCATGACGAAGCCAGTGTTAGGTAGGTTTTTTTTTCTGAGGATATTAATTATAGTTAGAAGTTAGAAGGCTGGAGTGTTCTATATATTTTTAAAGTACAGGCTTAAAATAGAGGGGAGGTAGAGTTGAAAACCATAAGAATATCATAAGCTAATTTTAACAGCGGAAGAACATCTATTTCTTGCGATTTATTTGTCCTTTTGATTTGAAGTCACACTTTTTTGTCCTTTACATAAGTCTTATGCCAACAAAAAAAAACTGATCCTTATAGTGAAACCACAGGCCATACCCGAAAATGCCCATGTCGCAGACTTAATAAAAGCAAACTACGGATTTTAAATCTTTACAGGATATGATAAATTTGAGTGTTGCTGTTATGACCAACCAGGCCTACGTCACTCCGTGTTTCGGGCGGGATAAATATCTATTAGATTTATCCCGACGGACGAAGAAAATAAAATTAAAAATTAGTTGATAAAGTGCCGCGCGTGTGGCACGACACTCTGAGAGAAGGCGTGTTGTCAGGCTAGCAGTTTAATTACGTAATGATTATTGTTCTTTTATTTATTTAGTTTTGTAGATATATAATATAAATATCTGAAGTAGGTACCCACCTATTTACCAGCTAAAATTCAAACTCATTCACGATACACGTTGACTGTTATTAATTTAATTCAAATTCAAGTAAAATTTACTAACTGAATTTACACATAATAATAAAAAAGCTAACATTATTACGTCTACAAAATCCTGTTGTTTGTTTGACTGAAGAAACTTGGTTAGATTGTAGTCAGTCGTTTAAAAATATGAACCTGTCTATTGCTGTAGCTGCTACACTCATTCACCGTTAAAATAGTTTTTTTTGTTTTATGTAATTTATTTTGCCATAAATATTTTATCAGTAGAAAACAAACATTAAATGGCAACACTTTCCTAGGCGCGGCCGGCGCCAGAACCGGGCGACAAGTTACTTCAAGTTTTAAAGTCGACCGCCGCCGTTGGTCGGTCAGTGTGTGTCTGTCTTGGAATATCTTTTAGACTAATTTAGTTTCATGTTATGTGCAAAATGTAATTTTTCGATTTCAATAGAAACTAATTGGACGAAGTTGTTGATCTTTTGACAGCATGGGAAATACCAGATACCGTTTGCAAGTAAGTACCTAATTCTTTTGTGTTTCTTTGCTGCAATAGTTACTTTGGCGAACAAAAGTTATGTTTTGGAGGTAGACTATTGATTTTGGTCTCAGCCACTGTTCGGTCAGACGGCGGTAGCGGCGTGATGCGCGAAAAGATAAAATTCGGCCGGAATTGTCCAATGTCGTGGGTTTGAGTCCCACCCTGATAACCGGAGCCAAAACATTTTTTTTAGTGTATCATCTAATTTTAAGAGCATTGTGAATGCCGAATAAATACCTACGTAATAGTATTAAATAAACATTTTTGGATCTCTCAGATTATTGTTTAATATAAAGTTTAGATTTTGCATCTTTGATCTCGGCTAAAAAATATACGAAATCCAAGTGTTGGCAAACTACCTACTATTTTATTGTTACTGTGTAATCTCATACTAATTGTTCTTTCAGGCACTGATGAAGATGAGACTGCTGAGGCCTGCCCGATGCCCTGAAAAGCCTGAATGTAGTTCTAATTTCTACGTAAGATCAAGTCTCCGCTGGTCCCTCAGCAGCAAAAGAAGTTAAAGGAAGCTCAAACCGGCGCGATGAAAACCTACTAAAACCTGCTAAAAATTTTATGACGCTTCGCGACGCAGTCAGATCTGAGCAGTAACAGACTGATTAATGTGACACGTTACCTACCATATAAGTTGTACACATATTGTAAATAAACATATGATAATCTTTTTTGTTACATTTTAATAAAGACTAATTACTTGATATAAATCAATGGTATGTATTTCATTGGTAATTTAAAAAAATAATGTTTAGTCCAAGTGTTCATAATCATGTTGTATGATGTTATTTAATTACAGTTAGTGGCGCTAGTGGTCTCCATACTTCACTCCTATAACACTCACAGCAAATGGGTGTGCAACTGTCAAATGGAAGGTGGCACACTGCGACTGATGCTTGGGGCCTGTTTCACCACTTTTGGATAAGTTACAGATAGCCTATCTGACGGATCATATAACGTAGATAGGCTATCCGCAACTAATCCAGTAGTGGTTACACAGGTCCTAAGCATCAGTCGCAGTGTGCCACCTTCCATTTGACAGCTGCACACCAATTTTGTGTGAGTGTGATAGGAGTGAAGTATGGAGACCACTAGCGCCACTCATTTTAAACAAGTTATACGTTTGGACTAAACATAACACCTAGTAGATCCCAACACTTATACTCGATTAATGTGATAAAGGATTTGTTTAAATCAAACAAATTGCATAGTAACATCAATATAATTACATAATTGAACGAAGTAAGGACACGTTGGAACTGAATAAGTAACTTGATTGATCTTATCAAATTGCACGATTCAACACACAAAAAAAGTTGGTTGAATGAATTAAGATAATGATTACTATCACGAAATTTAGCATCACTGCTAACAAGTAGACTTGATTTATTTAATCACGGAATTGATATATTCCACCAAAAGCTTAGTTGAATTGACAGTAATTTTTGATAGTTTTTTAATCAAGCTGGCTTGATAGCAAGGATCATGTTGCTTTATGCGCACGTATTTAAATAAGTGTGTTGTTTAATTTGATCAATATTTTGTTTCCTTTGAACATATTTTTTTTTCAGTGTGATACTGAGTTTCAAGAAATTCCCGCTTACTCAACATTTTTATTTCATTGTTAATTGACAGGTTGATATGTTCAGGAACGCTGGCTAAGATTTAATTGGCCCTAAAGTGTTAAGTCCCTGCTCACACAACTCACATCTATAATTTAGAACGTCTAGCTCTATTAAACTCGAGCTGATAGGTAGATTTTTTCTTCACGCAATGATCTCTTAGTGTAAACGGCTTGGTCTGAACGCATGGACACCGAAAGAACTTGGTCTGAAAAAGTTCAACTAGGACAAGTTTTTTTTCAATGATTGTAAGTACTTATCTATAGAACTCTAACGTTGTATCGTAAGGACAATAGAACATTGAAAATTAAGATTATCAGTAGTTTCACAAAGCATAACATCAATCGAACGAATACTGGCATCATAGAGGGTTTCTATGGCTGTTAAAGACATGATTGAATACCTGGCCCTGGATGGCCTACGAGCGCGTCATATCACATTCGTGATCGACACATTTATTAGGCGAAGGCATCAAGTGGTAGCTAATTCTGTTCGCGGAAGTCGAGGTCAAACGCGCTGCAGGTGGCTTCCCATGCTAAACAACTTACTAAGCACCACATGACTCAATTTTCAGTAATTACTCCTCATTTACTGATGGTTATAGTGTACAGGAATGTTGCCACTCCATAGCCCATCAACATCCTATGGATGGAATATCTGAGACAAAACCATCGACAAGCTAAAAGATAGTACTTAAAAACATACAATCGACTGTTAAATAAAAGCAATACATATCTACTATATAAAAATAAGTCGGGTTTTCCTTCCTGACGCTATAACTCCAGAACGCACGAACCGATTTCCACGGTTTTGCATTCGTTGGAATGGTCTCGGGCTCCGTAAGGTTTATAGGAAAGAAAATTCAGGAAAATTTGAACAGAAAAGCGAGAAAATCTTTTTTCAAATACAGCTAAGTCCACGCGGACGAAGTCGTACGGATGACCTCATCAAGATCGCAGGTTCTCGGTGGATGCAGGCCGCCTACGGCAGGCCGCACCGGAAATCTATGGGGAGGCCTATGTTCAGCCGTAGACGTCCTATGGCTGCTGATATTTAAAAGCAATCCTTTTGTTAGTATTGACACCTGGTTTATGCGACTCAGGAATTGATATTTTCGACAGTACTCTGTCTAATTCTAAAGGCCAACAATCGATAAATTAATTATTAACAGATCTGCAACACTGGTTTTCAGCGTTAACGTAATTACCTATTCGACTACAGTTTGTGGTATCAGTTATTTACCAAAAGGTTTGACGCTTAACCGAAATGAGTAATCGACTGATAACGATACTGAAAAAGCTTCAACCTGGATTCAATTCCGCAATGATTTAACCCTCATTAATCACAGACATTAGTAACTAATCTGTTAATCGTAGTTAAATCACTAAAGTAAGTGCCTGACATGTTCACGATCCGTATCAGTGAAATAAAATCAGTACCTACTAATCTAAAGCCGAAAAGATTTTTTATCGACACTGTAAAAACATTATAACAGACAAATAAAGCAGTTTTGGTATTTCGACAACATGTTATTGTTACAAACTGTAAACTGACCTAAATACTGTTGCAGCCTTTTTCAACTTTTAAGGACGAACTATCATACATGAATTTCGCTTAAATGGACTATCCAACAAGAAACACAGTTCAGTTCGAAGCAGTAGTTCCAGAGAAAACTCTTCAGCTTCATAATAGTAGCTAAAATAGCTTTACCATCGACAAGGCACCCCCTAAGCGCCAACCTATAGGCTATTGTAATAACTCATCGTAAAGTGAGAAAATAGCAAAGGAAGTTGGATGGAAACTTTTCACAATTGAAATTTACGATGGAGAGGGCTATGCTCGGGATTTCACTACGTGGTCAAATCATAGATGAGGGAATCTATCGAGGAATCATAAAGATCATATAAGCGGTTGGCAAGGTCAAGTGGGGTCTGGATTTCTGTTGCTTTTTTTTATTAAGGTCGCAGACCCAAAGCTTCAGTTTTTAACAGTTTTGTAATATGAACACAAAGCAGGTGTTCCGGCCTGTCTTGAACTAAGACCTGCCAGGGTTCCGGGTCGGAGTGTTTAACTACTGGGCAAACTAATATTTGCACTCACACATCTAGATGAAGTAAAAAAGTAGCGGGGCGCGTCACTTCAACTCAAACAAACTCTACGTATCTATGTGACTCTTTACCTCCGCTTGAAATTACTGTTTGAGCCAGCCTGCCTAACATAAGTCTAATTTGTATGCCTACCAAAAAATTACTACCAATCCCCTATACACCTGTGTATTACAAAATTAACGTGAGGTAAAACTCAGCGCATAGTATGCTATGACTGCAAGAGGGTGATTTTGGTGAGCAGGACTTCCTTTGTCTCTAGTGTAAACGGTGCACTCATAGAAAGGTAATATTCCAGGTGTAATAGTACACATATGTCTGAAACTTTAATGAAAAGCAACCTTATCTCTTCAAGATTAAAATAGTGTTTCACTTGTTATAGAGTTTGGTGATGCTTCAAATGGCATACGACTCTGTCACTGCAGTATTAAAATTGCTTTTATTGAACCGCTAACAACTTTTCGATCACTCTGTTAGCACACATCATTTTTTAATTAGTCGTTGTTATTGCTGTGATAACTGTCACACATGCAAACCAACGGAGTACACACCCACCGCCGTAATAGAATCCGGAAGCAGCGAATTAGTTGGCAGACGCTGCAAATGGCGCCCACGGGTGCAAAATAAGAGTGGCCGGGAGCAAAGATCTCGACGAAATCTGTGTCGCCGACTTACAATTGGTGCCCTTTTATGAACGATAACAGCTTTCTCTATTGCGGGGTCAACGCATCGGACGCGCGATGCACACATACGCACTCGACACACTCGTAGCAGTCAACAGCAATTTTAGAAATTGACACTTCAAGAAGCTGACACAAAGCATAACAATGTCATCCGAACCCCGGATCAAAATGTACTTTATTCATAGTCACGGCTCTAATGTGTCGCTCGAATAAGCGGAGCATGAAATATATGCAAATACTACAGGGAAATTCTTGAAATACCAGAAATCTAGCTACATGACATACACGGGATTACTGATTGACATATTTACCATCACTGAAACAAAACATTTCAGGAGTTATTTATCCCACACTGCCCTCCTACAATACCAGCAACATAGGTTTTTTTTTTGATGATAATAGAAAAATAAATATATAAATATGATTTCAGCGAATAAAATAAATTTTCAATCGCTCAGTAAGAATTTTGTTTCAATATTTTTCATATTTATAGTGTAATGAGTAGATAGTGATGTGGTCTAAGGTGGTACAAACAATGGCGAAATAGGTAATTGGCGCTTGACAAGAAGAGCACAGCAGAGAAAATTGAACCTTTGAAACTTAATAGGCAATATGGACTTGAAACAGATGAGTGACATATTTTTTTTTGGCACTATTTTGAGTCCTTATTACGACTTTATTACTATTTCCTAATTTTGTTTCTTTTTCGATGTGAAAATAATTATTAAAAAATGCAAAAAAGTGTGGGAAATTCAAGGCGTTGAAACAGATCGTTATTGGTCAGTCGATTTGACCAAAGTCTATGTGTATGTCACTGTCAAAAGCGTAACAAGAAGAAGAATTCATACATTTACACAGTTAGTTACGTGCCTGTTGTCATAGAAATTTGACGTCACGCGCTAAGCAAGCCATAATGGCGAGTGTTTGAAACGCCTGGACAAGTGATATTTTTAATAATTTATAAATATACTAACTTTTGCATTTTTGATGATGAACATAATTGAACAGTCATAAACAGTGCATATTCTCTATTAGTGCTCCATCAAGCTAGTGTATCGCAATTAGGCACATTATTGGTACCTTAACAAGGTTTATGGACGACAAATTATAGGGAGAAAACGGAAATTTCACATGTGTTGGCTACCATACCTATTATAGAGAATCATCACTCGTCCCTGATATTTATTATTCAGGGCGATACCATACCTATTAAGGTAGAAACACAATACACAACGGTTAGACTAAGACATTAACCAGTGTTTTTAGAGGAGCTCCGTGTCCAAGGAGTACAGCATGGTAGAGTCGATGCTCTTACGCTGTCAACGAAGTAAAAACAATCTTGCCCTAATATTGCTTTTTGTTAATGTAGTAATCAGATGTCATATACCTACAATATGCCATACTATTTTTGTCTATGTATCGATTTTCACCCTATGCTATCTCACGGTGTCGAATTAGATGCACTGATGGATCATAGTTCCGATGTGCTTGTCCGCCCACGTCCATGTACAGACCTTTACAAAACCGTTGCAAAATGGATCTTATATCAGCGGCATAAGGTGCCCCTATGTAAAGGTCGATGTGGACGCCGCTGTACCTATGACCTAATTTAAAAATGTGCTTCTTGACCGGAAGAATCGCACGAGTCGCTCGAACGATTCGGTATATTCCTGTTATTATCAATAATATATCAGCAACATTTATTACTATTTCGCGGTACTCGTAGTATAAATGTTTCCTATTCTCAAAAACACTGGATGTAGCAGAAATTAAACCCTCTCACAATATTTTAGGTTACTACTATTATTACCAACCGCATTAAATAATATGAGAAATCACTGGAAATTTCGTACTAAAAATAGGCGTCGCATATAAATATAACGTTCTCATTTTATTTATTATTTATTTATTTATTTATTATTACAATAGTCAACATGCTGACTTACAGTATTAACCAAACCGTCAACATGCTAGTTACACAAAAACAAGATATCAAATATAAATACAATAGATTCAACGGAATATAAATAGTAAAAAAAATGGTCAATGTCAATAATAACAAATAACAAATTGAAATGAAACACGAAATACAATTATACAAAAAGAAAAAACAAATCAGAATGTCAATTTAAATACAAGTCAAGGAATATATAATCTTAAAAATAGAATAGAATCAAAAAATTAACAAATTAGGCATGCGCGGATAACAAATGTCAAAAATTCAAGTCTAGTCCCTTAACCTAACAACAAACACTATTAATAAATAAAAGAGCATGTTTACATAATTCGGAAAAACCGTCGGCAAATATGTCAATATCATAGTCTTGAGCGAGCATATCCCCAATGAGGCCTAAGACACGATAGGTAGGCGCGTGAGCGGCGTACCTGGTGCGCGTCGCAGGCTGCCACAGAAGGCGCGGCCGCCGCCGTGGCGCCACCGTCCCCTCTTCATTCCAACTCATATGCTTGGGAACCAGTAACCCCACTTTACTCAGTATCGCTGGGCTATCTACCTTATTTCGAATAATAGATAAATACAGCCACATCGCTTGCATAGTCCTCCTAAGCTTTAACGAGTCCAATCCTACCATACCAGAAACGAATAATGAAGGATAGAGGTATGGATAATAACCATATTTCCTCTTGTACAGCCAACGTGCAAATTTGCGCTGTACTCGTTCCACCATAAGAGCGTATTTCACTTCGTAAGGATCCCATATGATGGCACCGTACTCAAGCCTACTACGAACATATGAGTTGTAGAGTACTAAAGCGACTCCTGCCCCGTCAAACTGGGATGAAGAACGGATGACGAAGCCAAGCATTTTACTAGCCTTTTTGCATGCTGTTGTCATATGGCTATGAAAGTCTAGTCTAGAGTCTAAAATTAGTCCTAAGTCACGAATTTCGCTTACCCTTGTTAAGGGTGCGTCAAATAATTTATAAGTAGTATTTACAGGACTACGTTTACGTGTGAATGTAATGATTTTACATTTATCAATATTAAATGGCAGAGCGTTCAACACACTCCAGTTCATAACCGCGTCAATATCCCTCTGCAATGCTTTGCAGTCAGATAAGTCATCTACACCCAAACTTAATTTGAGGTCGTCAGCAAATAACAAGCATCTGGAAGTAGTGACGCTTTCAGGAAGGTCATTAATGAAGATTAAGAAAAGCAGTGGCCCCAGCGTACTCCCCTGGCTCACCCCAGATCTAGTGTAGTACTCGCTTGATGAGAATTGTTCAACTCTTACAAATTGACGCCGATCGCGTAAGTAATTTGCAAAAAACTGAACAAGTTTCGGTGCAAACCCTACTGCAGCCAACTTACGTAGTAAAATGTCGTTGTGGACCAAGTCAAACGCTTTTCTGAAGTCAAAATAAGCTACATCCACCTGCCTTCCAGCATCCAACTCCGAAAAGGTATAGTCCAAATGAGTCACAAGATTGGTAGTGGTAGAACGAGCTCGCCGGAACCCGTGCTGACTATCGTGTAATAGATTAGCAGTTTGCTTATTAATTTGCTGGCACAACACTATTTCAAATAATTTTGCAAAAACGGATAATATTGCAATCGGTCTGAAAGACGATACGTCACTCCCACCATCACCCTTTGGAACTGGAGTAACTGGAGAAGATAGGCCTGCCCTATAGATTATTGTACCAACACCCACAGCCACTTACAACTTACCCATTACAAGTAGGTAGTCGGTACGTTATCTACGAAAATCTCGTAGCAAGCGTTCCCACAGCGACCTTGATCTGCTACGACAAGACAAAACAGTACCTCGACTTTAAGATTGGGCGAGACGACAGGGTCGCCGTACTGGTCGCGCACGACGATGGGCAGGGTGAGGCGGGAGGACGGGCGCGCGGGGGAGGTGGGCGGCTTCAGCTCGCACTTGGACGGCTCCACGAAGGGCGCGGGCGACAGCCAGCGCGCGAGTCGCCCACCAGCAGACTTCTCGTTGGCCACCACGAAGTCCGCCAAGAATTGACGCTCCGTTGAAACAGATCTGTGGACAACAGATTTCATTATTATATTTGTAGGCAATGTGAATCATGCATCCCAACTGGTCTTATTTTTTTTGCAACGTTTGTATATGAGTAAAATTATTATCAATATTTTGAATTTATTGACGCCCTAAAACATCATTTAAAAAATATCAGTATGTTCCTGTTAACCACCAGTTAAGTGACTTAACGTACTAAACACCGTTATTTAACATTTTATCTATTATTTTCGAATGACTAGCCGGATGTCGCAAGAAATAGGGTGGCAAGGACACCACGAATCAATTAGCATCAGTGCAGCGTTTGGGTCAAAACAGACCATTAGAATAAAAATAAAAATTCTTAAAGTCTTTAAAGTGGCTCCCAAAATAATACTCACGGGAGTATTGGACAGAAATACGGGGTAGCATTTTAGTCGCCATCCAACTAATTAGGAAATGAATTATATTGCCGTGTTGTTCTTTTAGCTTATTATGAAATTTTCGGTGGTGCAATGATCAAAATGCCAGCCCGTTAAAATAAATGCTTTTCGTATTTATTGGCTAAAGTTCATACTGCCGTCCGAAGATCAAATCAGAGTACTCCTATAACTGTAGTAGGTAGCACGTAATCTAATTCAAGCCAACAGAGATATGCTAATAAACAAACAAGAACATGTGTACATCCACATTTGACTATTCCAACAGTATGGAGTAGGCCGGTGAGGTAATATATTTGAGACGTGTACCCTCATCAGGCGCCATGCACTGACAGTGGCTTATAGGTTTACAATTTAATAGATCATAATAATATCATATCATATAACATCATATAACATCTTCTAAACATTCGACCAAATGTCTAGGATATACCCTTACGAGGGAACTCCGCTCGGCTTAATGAAATACAATACAATATATTCCAAAATGGAAAGAGAAAATCATACCACTTCAGAGGCAATTCAAAGAAAATGATACATAACAAAGGACAACTCTTATAATACCTATTTAATCTGTTAATTCATTCCTATTCTAGTAGTATGAACTGCGAAATCATTGTTTTTTTCTGTAGTCTTGAAAACTAATGGTATTGCTTTCCGTCTGCCTGTGTGCAAACAGGCCCGGCGGCAGCACGGTCCCTCGCGCCCGGAAGCTGGGACGGAGGTATGAAATGAAAATGCGCGCCACGGTGCCAAACGTAAGCTCTACGGATAGGCTATCATTATCACCTTGTGCCACACGATGCGAAACCCGCCAGCTGAAATGCCACCCTACCACAGTAAACATAACAGTTTGTTATCTAAGGCCGCTCGCCGAGTTATTAGCCTAGCGTCCTCCCAGATACGCGGCACTGCCGCCACCTTATTCCCCCATATTTATGCTAGCGTGTGCGTGAAATCGCAGGCCGATACGGCGCGCTACGCGAACGCATGTAAATATTTGACTGTTCTCTGCTTACTGTGACCCTACACTGCTCCTGCTCATACAAGCCAAGATAATTCTGCAGTTTAGCAACGCAAGAATAATAACGTAATTAACAAGAGATGTTTTACGAAGAACAAAGAAGTCGTCACTGCCAGTAGACAATGTAGCCCGTGTCTACAGTGGAGCTGGATATTAGTTAACTTAACAAATAAAAATAAAGCGATGAAAAGAATAATTAAGACGACACTCAGCTTTAAGTCATATTGTTCGAAGAATATACTTAAAATTGTTGTTGTCTAAACAAAATAAAATAAATAAATCTTGGATCAAGCAAGGGATGAGCTCGCGTTAGCGTGCGCTAGAGAAATGCAAGAATTATGTAAAGCTATCAAAAATGTACAAATGCCAAAAAAACAAGTTAAGCAAAATTTTCTTTGAATGTGTGCAGATTTAATTTGCGAAGCATTATACTTCGTCGCTGCATCCTCGGGATTTTATCACAAGGTAGTACATTTCTTCATGTACCAGGCATCAACACGTTTTAGAGCTGGTATCACTGAAACAGAAACAAAAAAAACAAATTCCCTCCCCACGGTAGGTGCGTCGCTCTGACAGGTGACAAGTTCATCATTCGTTTCTAGTGTTCGGGCATCGACACACCCTCTCTCGTTATATTTTTTATATAACGGTTTCTTTAAGTGCTGAAGTGTTTGCAATAGTTGTAGTAGTGTAAATCGATAGATCCTAAATGAAATACAACGTTAAGATCGTACTTACCTTTCGTTTTTAACAATAACTAAATACGATCTACAATAAAAATCTACCCACATTTTCTTGCACAAAATGTTTTAATAAGAGAACTCGTGATTAAAAGTGAATCTTCGATGACTGTAAACAAAGCTAAGCAATAGCATGACGATGCAATGTTTAAATTTAACAAAACACGTCACTGATGAGACCGTGAAGTGGTCTTAATCAATGTTGGCATTAATTTTAGCTGTTTATGATCCTGTTGAGGCCTGTCCAAAATGGACCCACCGTAACGAGATTACGATAAAACGCACACTGAGTGTGTGTTTCCAACAAACGAGACAAACAGAAGAAGAAGATCCTGTTTTCCCCGTACCAAGTTGATCGGTGCATTTTCAACAAATTAGCCAAGCAGAATAAAGGTTCCTGTTTATTCCTGTCCAAGAGGACGTCCCGTAACGACAGCACGGCCAGGCCCACAATGCGAGTGTGGTTTCGAAAGCATTTTAAGGTGAAAATCAAATCGAAGACCAAACTGTAAGTGATTTTGTGCTATTCTTGCATAACAAAAACCTTTCTTTTCATGTACACTAGTACCTAAAAACTTCAAGAATTAGATTGTAATTTAAATTGAAAACTGCAGACTAAGAATAAGTCTTAGTAATGGTAGTACCTGACATTGAAATAATATTTCATTTTGCTACTACACAGACACATCTGAGTAGCCACGCCACAGTTTTTGTAGCTATATACTTAAGGCTAACATTATAACTCACTCCAGTTGCTATAAATATTGTATTTAAATACATTTGATACCATTTTGTGGTTACCGTTTACAATATTCATAATATGATGAAGGCTAACACCCGTGTTACCACGGGATACCCACTCACGTAGGCTTGCTGCCCACGAAGTTCACAACATATGCTTTATACATAAGAAAATGACAATCCAATGCGGATTTTGCAGAATGAAGTATTCAATTAGCTATGTAATTAGAGGCCGACGCCGAAAACCATCCCGATGAGTACCGGTGCCTAATTAAAATACTTATAGGTGAAAAGCGAAGTGCTAAAATCATAAGGTGTAATCTTTGCCGAGAGTCATCACGAAGGCATTAAAATGTAATGCATTAATGTAATATAAAGCTATTTTATTTATTATGTGTTGTCATAAATTATTATGGGCTAGGAAAATACCTGAAATAAATGATTTTCATTTATTTACTTCTTAAAAAACCTGGGGGTTGGCCGAGAGTCATCACGAAGGTATTGTAAAAACCTGGGGGTTGGCCGAGAGTCATCACGAAGGTATAGTAAAAACCTGGGGGTTGGCCGCGAGTCATCACGAAGGCATATAAATACAGAAAAATGATCTCAAATTTGAGACTTAATAGCTTTATCTGTACATAAGGAACAAACCTGGGAGTTGGCCGTGAGTCAACATGACGGTAACGATATCGCAATATCTGAATTAAGGGCCTATATTCAATCCGTGAATGGCCCATGAAATGAAATAAAATGAAATAAAATGAAATAAAATGAAATAAAATGAAATAAAATGAAATAAAATGAAATAAAATGAAATAAAATATAACATAAAATGAAATGAAAAGTAAGTATTTTCATAGTGATTATGAAAAGTCAGGTATGTATTAAACAACCTAGCCTTACCAGTATTTTTCTGGAAATTAGCTTGCTGATGGTTTGATAACCTTACCTGGTGGCAGAGAACCCATGTAAGTTTTCCAAAATTTCCTTTATTATTCAAGAAATAATTATTTAAGACTAGCAGCCGCCCGCCACTTCGTCCGCGTGGCCTTAGCTGTATGTGAAAAAAGATTTTCCCACTTTTCTGTTGAAATTTTGCTGAATTTTCTTTGCTATAAACCTCACGGAGCGCGGGACCTTTCTAACGAATGCAAAACCGTGGAAATCGGTCTGTGCGTTATAGCGTCAGAAAGGAAAACCCGACTTATTTTTATATAGTAGTTTATTTTAATATAATAAATAAGCAAAGGCATTTGAAACAACATGAATTGAAGAGACACTTAAATTCTTTATCATTAATAGTTTATTCTTATGAAGCGATAAACCTAATCCACCTAATAATTAACACAGTATTTAATGCAGCCACGCGTTTAACAATAACATGTTGAATAACAACACTTAAAAATGGTGTAAGTACATTAACACAGCCGTCTTTTAAATGTATATGCATACATGTATCTACTTGATTTACTTGTTGTTGAGTGGTGTGCTACGCACACGGATTTCTTTTATATGCAAAATGCTACACTTTTGCCGTTTAGCAAACATTAGTGACTACTCATAATTTAGCAAGCGTTAAATTTGTCATTTAATGATTGAGTAGATGATTTTTAAAGGTATATCTGCTGTTTTAGCCAAGTTCAACAGGCACAACTTGTAATGTAGGCTTGATTTAGCACCTCGATTCCGTGGTTATTTTTTGAAATAACAAAATCAATCAATAGGTATAGTTGATAACCATATCCAAGCCATGACTGGTTTTGACTTGGGATTAAAAGTTATGAATTGAACTAAAACCATCTCACATTGATCGCATTTCTGAATACAGGAAATGTATTGGAAAAAGATGTTTATCTTGTCTCGATTTCAGTAAGACTAGTACTTAGTCATTTGCAGATACTCTGACAGCAAATACCTAAAGACAAAAATGTTTGGTAATGATTTGCAGATTACCAATTTATAGAAAGTTAAGGATAGGAAGTCAAATCCTTAATACCATTAAGGATTTGTTGCATACGCACTCACGAGTTGAAGACATCGTGGTCTTTCATTTTAAAATGACCGAAATAGGTTATAAGTTAAGTTTTTCGTGAGAATAGGACTGAAATCACAATAATAATGAAATGAGGAATAACACCTTCGCATAAGCAACAGCTATTTATTAGTTTACACTTTGGTAGTGTACCAAGCCAAACAAGATTTGACATTAAATAAGAAATTCACAGTAAGAAGATTTAAGGAGAGAAGTCAGTAGAATATCTTAATGCAATTCTAACCTTAACTGTACCAACAGGGAACTGTAGGTACCTACCTACCTTATTCGCATAGCGATAGTTAAAAATAGACGATTTCCACTCACGAAAACATTGTCATAAGGAATAGTAAGACGTCTCATCCTTACAAAATGCCCCAGCTTTCACCAGAGTGGCATAAATTACCTAAGTAATAATACCTCAGTTAGGTTATTAGATTAAAAATATAGGCCAGCTGCATTGACTAGGTCATGTGTAGTTTCTATCTTGGAAGGACATTTCAATCAATGAGAGTCATAGAAACTCTTAAGAAAAATAATAAAAACTAAAGCTTATTATGCCTAGGTTATTATTCTTTCGGATTCTAAAGTCTGCTTACTCTGTGCAGTAGACAACATACTTACATTAAAAAATATTATTAGCAAAAACTAGGAGAGTAAGTTACTAACTAACTTACTTTAGTACCCACTGCCGTTGGGTTCTATTTGGGAATAGGTTTTCCAAACAACAGCTTTAGTTGAATTAAGTTAGGTGACTAATTATGTGTCACCCACACAACGAGCACATATAATGCTGGGCATTTAAATTGTTGTAATAAACCACTGCCCAGTGTACTTGTATATAATTATGTACCACCTTACTTTACATTTATTACGAAAATATTAACGGAAAAGTTGCAGCTCAAGCTGCTAACCTGTTTCAATAGACGTCGTTCTTTAATCCCGAATTTACTATGGATTAAATATTCGAGTAAATTAGGTTTTATTATTGGGTGGTATATGTATACCAGTTCTTGTGTGTGGTAACAGCAGAGTTCATACAGTTACCATTAAGTTTTTTTAATTAACATTGCTTAAATTAATATTAATTATTATGCTTTGCAATAACATGAAGTTATCTTAATATAATATTCATCTTGGAACATAATACTGAAGCTGCGATGATCTTTTGACTTTTGGTCATTGGTCCTTAATTTTATTGCGTTTTTAGTAAACAGGTAAAATTATAATAAACGTTACCTATCTCACATCAAAAATAAAATTTGGTATCAAATTCAATTTAGTAAATCCTTGATAATGATTTCCCTAGACCTCTAAACATCTACCTTGTGATAAAATCCCGAGGATGCAGCGACGAAGTATAATTGATGATTAAACGAACTTACCTTAAGTGAAGTTCTATCATAATTATATGAGTCGCTGCATCCGAAGGGATTTTAGCTCCCACCCTACCCATAGTTACCATCATACCCTTTGGTAACTGACCCGAGTAACTTTAGGGAAATCTGTCTCTAAAAGAATGATGAACTTGTCACCTGTCAGAGCGACGCACCTACCGTGGGGAGGGAATTTGTTTTTTTTGTTTCTGTTTCAGTGATACCAGCTCTAAAACGTGTTGATGCCTGGTACATGAAGAAATGTACTACCTTGTGATAAAATCCCTTCGGATGCAGCGACTCATATAATTATGATAGAACTTCACTTAAGGTAAGTTCGTTTAATCATCAATTATAACGTCTGCCTTTAGAGTCACTCTCACAGACAACCGTTACTTCTAGGTCCACCCAACTTTGACACCTGCCACAAGAGAAATAGAGAAATTGCACAGCAAATGAAAAGATCACTATTTACAATCAATCACAATGAGGTGTCATATGGCCAACATAAACTGAGCTCTCATCGCCATGAAGTAGCCTACAGCGCGCGGACGTCCGTCGCCGCAGATTGGCGCGTGCAATCGCAACATAAACTGAGCTCTCATCGCCATGAAGTAGCCTACAGCGCGCGGACGTCCGTCGCCGCAGATTGGCGCGTGCAATCGCAACATAAACTGAGCTCTCATCGCCATGAAGTAGCCTACAGCGCGCGGACGTCCGTCGCCGCAGATTGGCGCGTGCAATCGCAACATAAACTGAGCTCTCATCGCCATGAAGTAGCCTACAGCGCGCGGACGTCCGTCGCCGCAAATTGGCGCGTGCAATCGCAACATAAACTGAGCTCTCATCGCCATGAAGTAGCCTACAGCGCGCGGACGTCCGTCGCCGCAGATTGGCGCGTGCAATCGCAACATAAACTGAGCTCTCATCGCCATGAAGTAGCCTACAGCGCGCGGACGTCCGTCGCCGCAGATTGGCGCGTGCAATCGCAACATAAACTGAGCTCTCATCGCCATGAAGTAGCCTACAGCGCGCGGACGTCCGTCGCCGCAGATTGGCGCGTGCAATCGCAACATAAACTGAGCTCTCATCGCCATGAAGTAGCCTACAGCGCGCGGACGTCCGTCACTGCAGATTGGCGCGTGCAATCGCAACATAAACTGAGCTCTCATCGCCATGAAGTAGCCTACAGCGCGCGGACGTCCGTCACTGCAGATTGGCGCGTGCAATCGCAACATAAACTGAGCTCTCATCGCCATGAAGTAGCCTACAGCGCGCGGACGTCCGTCACTGCAGATTGGCGCGTGCAATCGCAACATAAACTGAGCTCTCATCGCCATGAAGTAGCCTACAGCGCGCGGACGTCCGTCGCCGCAGATTGGCGCGTGCAATCGCAACATAAACTGAGCTCTCATCGCCATGAAGTAGCCTACAGCGCGCGGACGTCTGTCGCCGCAGATTGGCGCGTGCAATCGCAACAAAGGCAATTTGTTGCCTATTTATTTACTCTAGACCGATACGTGAGCTTTTCTCGTTTTACAACTCCAATAGCTAGTCAGCCAATTTGTGATTATTTTTTGACAAACCCCGAGGGGAAGGCAATAAGATTGGTACCTACTTTAATGAAAAGTTTATGAAACCAGATAAATATTAAAGCAATTTTTACTGTGTAGGTAAATAATGTCAAAGCGAACAAATATAAAAGAATCTAATTACTTCTTTCATTTTATTCTTGAAACACAGAAAACTATCACAATTTAGGCGGTTTCAGCGCTAATGAGCGTCTTCTATATATCATTTACAGTTTTGCACAGATAAAGTTAAACTTGTTCATGATCAATACACATTTTACGATTACCAGCTGTGAAGACAAGTCGCACTATAATAACAGTGGTCTGGAAGAAAACTGAATTCCATCTAAGGCGCAAGATTGAAATCTAGCACTTCCAATTTGAACTTAAATCAGTGCCCGCAAAATTAACTTCCAAGTTATAAACACGCTCCCGGTACTTAAATAAATTTAAGAACCGGTCCACTGCAGGCACGGAATATTACCTCCCTAGGACGCTTAAGTTGTGGGATAAGCTGTTGAATGTTTTCTTCTTAGAAAACTGTTGGAGCTCTAGCTTATCAAAGAGTTCTTATCTTACAAAGTTAGCAATATTATGCCTTTTGTGTTCAAGTTAACTCCTGGTTGAGGTAACCATTTGGTAAGTTAGACGATAATCTACTTTAAGCTACTGCAATATTTCCAAAAAAAAACGTCAACTCTTAACTCGATTTCCCTCAGGAGAAAACGCCAACTTTAATCGTCTACTCGCTTCACCTTGAATTGGTATTCTCTCTCCCTCATTTGTTAACTAAGTATATTTTACAATTTAAATTCTTATTTAGTTTATATCGATACTTATTGGTACTTTTAAAATTGGACCTAAACTTAACCAATGACCAAAGATATTAAATCTTTCGTTATTGGTTTCGGACCGACAAGGGCGGCCATATTGTATTTTTCGGCTGTCAAGTGAAAAAGCACTTCTGGTGGTTGAATGTTAAAAAGTTTGAAGATGTTGTTTATATTGATTGTTATTGATTATATCTCTGAACACAACGAACCGTGTTTGACTTCTGTTCTTTAAACATTTGTAATGACATAATTTTAAAAAGTTACTTTGCTTAGTTCTTTTCACTCAAACGATCAGATTCGCGTGGTCATTGAGTTTCAAAAAATGCCAAAATACAATCTACCCTCGAATTCACTGTTCGAACATTCGATGTGCACATGTAGAGTGCCACCCTAGGTGAGTAATGGCTAATTTGGATGTTTAAGAAAATGGCCTAGGTTTAGTGAGGAACTTATAAAATAACGAATAAGCAATATCCGTAGTAACTCGCATGAGAAGTGTGCTTACGTGAAACAAAATACGCTAGACATGTTGATATTATCTCCTGCATCAGTCGCTAGAAGCGCAATATCTTATCTCAGGAATCCTTTCATCGTACTGGGATGTGGCCTTAACCTGTTAGCTTGCGAACACTGTTTACTACTTAGGATATTAAAGGCGCTTTTCTATAGGGCAGGTAATATGCCACATTTATTTACCACTAGCGGACTCCCGCGACTTCAACCGCGTGGACTTACGTAAATTGTAGTCTGTGTACTATTCAGATGCGTAAGCTATATTATTGTAGTTTCATTAAAATCCATCAAGTAGTTTTTACGTGAAAGAGCAACAGAGCACATACGAGTAAATCCATCAACACATACAAACTTTCGCACTTATAATATTAGTAGGATTAACAGTTGCATTGGATTAACATATGACTTAGTTAGGTACTGCCTACTGTATATTAAACACATTTTAGTACTGATTTACATGCTCCTTGACAGGTAAGTATGGTATGGCAGAGAAGACGAGTGAAGGGTATATCAGAGGTTTGAGTATGACAATTTGATTAATTGCCGAGGGGATTTGAACCCAACGTAGTATGGAGCGAGCCTACCGCCGTATGAAGCTTGGGTCAAACATCGATAAATAATTATCGAAGTTTTCCATCACAAATTGTACAATGAATACTAAGTAGGTGTTCCGGTGTAATTTCTGGCTTTATAATAGCGATCTGATCAAACTATTTCGGCATTTAAGAACTACGCCTAAGTGTTATCTGCCGCCTGACTGAGATGTTCAAAAAGTCGAGATATCTCGGCGCACGTCGCTTAAGGGGAAGTTGAAAGTAGAGCCACGTGTAAATCTGGCTCGTGGAGTGGAGTACTCCAGCTTTTGCATAGTAGGGCTCATCCAATACATGACCAAGATAGTGCAGGTATGACGTTTGGGTAGTGATCTATCTTTCGATAATGGCATCGCAAGCCTCGCCGCAAGGTGTTGCCGGGTGGAAAACATCAACTGGTCCAATGGTTGCCACGTGAGCTGCATTTGTAGCTGTCATTTAGTTCAGTTTTAATTACTGCTCCCAGATTTTAATAATTCGCATTGTTAGTAACTGGCTACTTTTATTTGGGATTTTCCACGAAATGAATTTATTGGTTTCCAATAAATTGGCATATCTTTGACCTTCAATTCACGGCCACTATCACGCATGAGATGAGCTTTATTTAATGAGCGCACTTTGTGTTTATTTCAATACGACCGCAGACCGCAGTCCTTTGCTGTATTTTCACTGTCACATTTTCAGTTGTTGTTGTTTTCATTGTAAGTTAGCTTGTTAACCGGCCCGAGAGCGCGAGCGCGTTTTTTATATTTGATGATCGACACTAGCTTTTAATGAATTTGGGATAAGCCGATGCATATTTACAGCATAACAGGTTAACAGCGGCTCCATTACCCAGCGAGCATATAGTTGGGTACCCTATACCTACATTACTTTAACACACTTCCATTATGAATATGAGTGCATCCCATTTACTCGTAAATGCAATTTATTTACGTCTTGTAAACGTATGTTTCAAATAGGAACCATAATATTTAAACCAGGAATATTAACACTTAATAAAAATGCATACAACTTGAATTTTGTAAATATATATTTCCCTTATCCGTTGGTTTTGGAAAAAAATATATGTGAAGGTAACCTGGCTGTCTCTTCATATTTAAATTAATGAATTAAACGGGCGTGTCGACCTTCTTATATTTACTCAAGATATTGAGCCCTACTTAATCAGATTGCTATTACAAGGTTTCTAGGAAACTGCAATATTGTAAAAGCTTAAACAATGGAAAGAAAGAGAAGGAGCAAATTTAAACAAATACATCTGATACAATTTGAGACAAGATAAATAAGGGTGCGAAGGTTTAGAGCCCTGCATTGACTGCATGTCCTTGGCGATTCGTGGTTCAGCGTGCCTGAGTAAGTGGTTTATTTCGGGGATATGGGTTTTATTTATTTATTCATGTACATAATCCAAATGTTTAAGTATACTATAAGTTTTAACATAGCCTATCAAGCCTCATTCCTAGAAAATAGTGAAGTAGGCATAAGTACACTCTCATACACAATCAAATTGAAGACATTGAGGGGATTTGCCTTAGTACTGACCTGTAGTCCCAACGCTAGACTTTGTATGCAACGTGGAGTTCGTAAAAAAAAGAGTTAAAAAACCAAAACCTGACTACTAAAGCACGCGTGGCGTTCGTTATGTAGCCTACAACCATCGGGCCACATCGGGCAATCAAAAGGCTCCCAACGACACCTCACTACTCCTATTATGATTACTAAGTTAGGATGAATGCCACATACATACAGGTCAAAATCATAACCCTCCTTTTTGCTTCGCCGTAGCCGGGTGAAAACTTGCCACGTTCCGAAAATACCGCAACACACTTCTAACTATATACCTACTTGATACCTACTCAGGGCATGAATTTAGCCGAGGACTCTTACCACCCAGCCACCTCTATACATAGAATTTTAAAATTGAGTTTTTGATTACGTCTACTTACTCTATATACCTGTTATTTGTGAATCAATACTAAGCTAAAAGATTTTATAATCTGGTACAAACAAGGGCACTGATATGAAAACATTAAAAGGATTACCTAAAGACAGATACACAAGTACCTATTAAAAAACCGATAAAACATTAGTGCAAATACTTAACAATCACGTAACGTAATTTTTGACTTAACAGTACACTGAATCTGAACATTTAATTGAATACCTAAAGTTATCATCTTTTATAATTGCCACTAATTTCAATTTGTTTATTGAACAAATAACATTGATTAGCTTTGGTTATATGCACATGGATATCTGACCCCAAACTGAGCAGAACTCGTCAACATGAAACATACAGTACAAGTTCTCAATAAATCAAGTGAATTAAAATAAGACATGGACCGAAGTCCACCACAGTTTGACAAAAGTTCGGCATGTGGCCGAAATTCTATTCAAAATACCGAACAGTCTGTACAGTAAGCAACAAAATGATGTGGGGTAACATAGTAGTCAAAAAGGTTTTTTGGCGGTTTGGACAAAGCAACTGTGTCGCAGAATTTCATTCAACCCGTCGAATGATGTTTGTACCGTCACCAAAATCTAAAACAAGTGAAACTATATGTTACTTCAGTAGAGATGATGTTGTTTTTCCTTAACACTTCAGACATATTTGACCACTCTATATGCACACATTATTTTGATACTGATTGTACCTACTAAATAATACTGTGGGCGACCTGCACCAAACTTTTTACTGTAGAGATAGGTATTACATTTTCAGTTTTTTTCATTCTTTCTATCCAACCTTTCGTCAAAAGAAACAACTGAATGTGTGAGGTAGGGAAAAACTCGTGGGTTTCAATTTAATTGCAAGCTATACCAAATACTGTTTAGTTAAATGAAAAACCTAAATTAAATTCTGATCTGAGTTAGAACATAATTCTGATCTGAGTTAAACATTCTGTCCCACTGCAGGGCTAATTGCTTAACTGCAGTGGGACGCCGTGCCCAAGTCGCCCTACTAGCTCGAATGCCGACCAATATGCCTAGCAAGTAACAAGGTATCTTAAATGCTCTCATGTTTTTTACCCCCTGCGCAATAGATTGAACGTGTAAGATAGTTTTAGTCATGCCGAGGACTTTCAAACTCGTCAGAATTTTGAGATAAAAATACAAATATAATTGATGACCAGCAATGCCTATAAAAAAATTTGAGAAACCATCCAATGATACCTCGCAATCACATAATTTACTCGTACCTATAAAACCAAATAAAGGTGCAAAATGCCAATAATTTTGCTCTACGGAGAATCGGTTACTTTCAAGTTCCTATACCTTTCCGGTCTACCTGATAAAAAGTAAATTATTTCCTGAAGAAAATCCCTTTCCGGTATCGTGAAAAAAGTTTAGAACTCCTGTAAGGGAACTTGTTGGAATTGCTTACTAGATTGATAGATAAACTTCACTGTAAGTACGAAAAACATTAGGATGAGTAAAATAATACATAATGCGTTAAGATACAGCATGCATATTTAAAAAGTGAGTACATACCCACACATACATCATACTTTGATGTAGGTACTATGTGCACGGACTGTGCAACAGTGCAATAGACTAAACACCTAACGCTAAATGGAGTGGGCGACAGTGAAAGGAAGTAAGTATGCTTTGACTCGGGGTTTGGAAATAGGATTGCTTGACGGGCAAAGGCAAGGAATTCTTCAGGCGAATAGATCCAACAGTGAATGTTGAATGCATCAGTATAATAGCTGGTGAAATCTAGATGGAAGGACAAGTAGAGTTTCTGGCAGTAAGAACGCATACCATCGCTCCTAGCAGATCTCTGAAAATTAAACTATTCTTTGATATGGTGATGATGGCGGACGTTCAATCGTCGGTAAAGTAATGAGAGAATGTGATGAACTGATGATTAACGATGTCAAGCGAACGAGATCATAAGTGTCACTCTTGAGTACTTTTTTTTTCATCGAATGTACGGGGACCATATTAGTATTTTGTTCAAACCACATGGTCCACCACTAATTTAAATATAATTCCATATCAAAGCATAGCTACGCGTATTACAGATTCGATTGACCAGTTCAACACAAAGCCAATTTTATGTGTAAAGGCTTAATACAATTATAATGACTCGTCATGACTAGAAAATACATACCATTATAGATTTCTACGAAAGCTTATTATCGCTCATTTAGTTCGTTAGTAAAGATATATGTTTATTAGATGGACGGTCAGCATCGAGTAAATGTAATATCATTTAAATCCTTATCAATTTTTTTCCTCCTATCTCTGTCTTAAAACGCTTTTTATCATTGTCACGGTGTATTTTTTTAGAAATACACCGCAACATTATAAAAGCTAAAAATATAATAAATGTAACTTAAACTAATAAACTAAATACCTACCTAATTAAATCTAATCAATAAATACTACCTAATAAATAAAACTAATAATAAATTACCTACCTAAATACTTAAATTAACTTATTAATAAAAATTGTGATCCTACGATCCCTACGAAAACGCATAGCACTACGCTATGTGCCTCGCGGGCAGATCGCGGAGCCAGCTGCGAGAGGTAAGTGATGACCACGGACGTAAAAGAAAGACGGACGCCACTTCGTCGAATCATGAGTGAAGGAAGCAGTCTATGGTGTGTGCGTAATTTGAGGGATGCCATATAAATCATAAATTTCCCTAAAGTTTACCTTTTATTTTAACCGGGTTTATTAACTTAAGTCCGGTTATGATTGTAATTATTTTTAACATCTGACAGAAGGTTTATCACTAACTTTACACCCTTCTAACTATTCGCACTGAGCCCGCGTGTTGGAGTATGGCTCGAGCCACCTCATAGTTGAGGTGAGGCTGGTGCCCAGCAGTGGGACGTATATAGACAGAATATGTTTATAATTATTTCTGTATATTACTGCCGCACTCAGAGTCGTCAATTAACGTTAACGGTTCATTAGAGTCAAACGCAAGGGTTATTTTATATTAGTTGTATCGCGCGCTCGCTTTGCTCGCTCGGCTCGCGCGGTTTTGGTCACAGTTCTAACCTAACCTAACCTAGGGATACCTTTAGTCTGAAGATTATTTATATAAAATATCATTATTTCTTATTTTCGATCACGCTCCGGCCTTTAGCCTTCCAACCTGACCTAACCCTAACCAGTCTGTTGTGCCCCGATTCTAGCTTAAGGCAGTGAAAAAATTAAAAGACGCGAGTAGGTAGGTACCTACACAACAACGAGTGACAGGTCAACAGCCAGCCACTGACAGCACAAAATGGCGGATTGCGTTTTGTTCATGACAATTCCAAAAAACAAAACCTTTAAACTTTTATTTTTTCGTCATTGAAGCCCTTAAATGCTACTTACCTTATTTTTTTTCATTAAAAACATATTTTAAAGAGAATAGCAATAATAATATGGTTTTGTAAATTTAATTTCAGAAATAAACCTTGGTCTGATGCAACAAATCGTTAAAATGGCGTAAAAAACCTAACATTTCCCTATGTAATCGTAAACTTTAGGATTTTTTTTCTCGAACAGTATTCACTTCCGCAAAATGAAACTTCACAGGATTACATGTTTTATTAACATCTTTTACCAAAAAAAAAATTAAGCTCCTAGCTACCCGTTATGATACTAAAGTCGAGCCAATACGACAAATACAGATTTCCCCTCATTTAGGGAAATTTTACCGTCAAAAAAGTGGCAACACTGTTGTGTTTTGTCTTTTAAATTGTCATCACAATTTATAAATGTAATTAGGAGAAAATATAACGAATAATCATAATTTACCTGTGATAAGTGATTCCTTGTGATTTTTTAAGTTTACTCAAGTAGTTTTTACGTGATTTCACCACACAAGACGGCATTTTTAAATAAATATTGTCATAAGCAACACGCGTGTCATTCGCGCTGTCACACGGGGTAAAATGGCGTTAGATTGTAGCACCTAGTAAGTTTGTGTGAGCGTAGGTCGTGTGCAACTCACAAAGTTGTATGACCTTGCTAGCTTCACATTTTTTTAGTGTGATGTTCCGTCCGTCTTTCTTTTACGTCCGTGGTGATGACAGCATTATTCTAAACTCGTGTCTAATCTTAACCTATCTATCTTGCCTACTTTACTTAAATGTTATATCTACCTACCTAGTGCTATAGTTCTTCTTTTAAATTCCTTTTTCTATTGCTAATTATTGTTCAAAGTAAAATCACTTGCTGCCTAACTGTAAACTCGTCTGCTTGCCATCACCACCACCTCACATCTACTTCTGTCCTGGGGCTTGGCTTGGTGATCGCGATCAGACGCTGATCTTTTGTGCGTGGCTCACACTGCGGTTCTTTCAACAGGGTCCTCCGCCAGGGTTCGAACCACTACCATCCCTTCTACCATCTTGGCTGCTGAGCCACTGCCACGCACCACATCGTTCTGCTGCGTCCCAAGTCGGCCACCCATCATCTCGGCCACCATCTGCAGGGAAGTCCCAGACCAGCGAAAGTGAACACAATCAGACGGGCCCTACGCCCACGACCCTAGTGCTCCTATACCTACTTATTAAATAAATCTTTCTATTTGTTAACGTCGTATTAGTGTTTCTCTTCATACCTACCTAAAACGCAACGTTACATCATATTTTTTTTCCTCCTACCTCTATATCTTAAAAAGCTTTCACCAAAGAGCAAAATATTTTATGTTAAGTCTCTTTGTATCTATCTACTACAGAGCTTTTTCATTGCTTTTGTAAATAAATTCCGTCAACTAAGAAATGGGTTTTTAAGGCTAATTTAAGATTTAACAGTGTGAATGGCTTTAATTCTTTGGTCGGTCTTTGAGCTCCGATTTTTTTGCATTTGATGATTGAATCATGTAATTCTATTCTAATAAAAACCCCTGGTATATCACTTCATTCATAAGTACCAATAAAATGCCTCAATAATACCCAAGGAAAAACACGTAATACGTAATGCCGGATCCAGACGTCTGCGGACGCATCTGTAGATGACATCGGCAGAGACGTCTGTAGACGTGTGGAAGGGTAGAATTGTGCGTCTGTGGTAGGTATCTAACATCTGCAGACATATCTCCCGGCAATCCGCCGGTACCGAAAACCTTGACATTGCCAAAGCTTTCGACCGTGTCTTGCACCGTTCGCTTCTTTCCAAGCTTCCGGCGGATGGACTGTTACCTCACTGGATCACCGGATTTCTGGAGGGAAGTAAAATACGAGTCCTCTATGAATTACGAAGTTTTTTTCGAATATCTCAATTTCCACATGGTTTTCGAAGTGGCAAATTGGAATTCAAACTACTCTAACAGACTCAGACAACATACCAAAAATTCAGAACTACATCAGTCTTTGCGAATTCATTTTTTATTCTACTAGGCTAGTAGCGCTTTATCGAGTAATTATGCATCTCTGGCACTGGGTGCTAAGAGAGGACATGTGTTTTAGTACAGGCCGCTGCAGCCCATACGTACCCCCGACCTCCGCCGCCCGAGAGATGCAACGCGATTTGCAGATGGTAAGTTATCGATGGATCTACTATATTAAATGCATAAGGCACTCTGGTTTTAGAATCGATGTTCTTCCAAAATGTTCAAAACCTACTTTTTTTAAAAGCATATAGTTCCAATCTCTCGAGTGAAAGACATACTTACTATTAAAGTAACATGATTCTATTCGACTTTGACCGGTTTTCAATCTTACTCAACGTAAGTTATGAATTATTGTGACCTTCAGTTTTCAGAGAAACGTTTTCAATACTATAAAAACAAACAAGCAATGGGCAACAATGATTGCCCATGCAAGCATGCAAAGTACAGGGAAATTAAATATGTTAATCAAAACTTCGGTTCGAACAACCATGATTCGTACAGAACTTCTCCGAAAAAAAAATAGATTATCGTGAGCTAACTATGTAGGAAATAAATTTTCGTCATGAGTAAAGCTCAAAAAACCAGTTGGAAAAACTAATTGTGTACAGCGGCAGTGAGTTAAATAAGCACTCGCTGAAATGAGACGGCCATAATATTGAAGTAAAAGAATGCAACACTTTTTCTCTACATGATTAAAATTAAGTTCAAGATCCAGAGGTTTGCTCTTGCTTGTGAAAAAAGTTACTGGTATATTACGATTACAATCAGCATAGGCCGCCTATTCAAAAATAGACAGTGTTCAAAAATAAATAAATTAAGGAACAAAAAGCTCGCATACACGACCGATACATTATGCTGGTTCTCACTTACAGAGACCTGGGTTTTTACCAAGGAGATTCTCAACAAACTCAGTGTCGCACAGAGAGCAATTGAGGGAAGTATGGTAGGTCTTACACTTCAGGATCGTAAAAAAACGAGTGGCTTAGAGAACAGAGTAAAGCCACAAACGACATCCAGCGCATAGCGTTGTTAAAATGGCAATGGCCAGGTAAAGTACACGTTGCGACGAAACATGATTCATGGTGCAAGGTACTGGTTGAGTGGAGACCGTGGGGCGAAAAACGGCTACAAAGGAGACCACAAATGCGTTGATACGACGACATTAGGAAGATCGCCGGTGTGAAGTGGATTGAGACAGCACAAGAACGGAAATAATAGCATAGACTGAGGAATCGCAGGGTAAAAAAGAAGATCTAAGCGGTATTCTGCGAGGGGTAAATGAGAATAATTTTATCCAAAACTAGCAGCCGCCCGCGACTTCGTCCGCGTGGGCTTTTCCTAAATTTTCTTTGCTATAAACCTCACGGAGCCCGAGACCTTTCCAACGAATGCAAAACCGTGGAAATCGGTTCGTGCGTTCTGGAGTTATAGCGTCAGGAAGGAAAACCCGACTTATTTTTATATACACACATCAAAAGTGTCTAGGGATATCTCAAGCATTTTCATACAAAGTATAGCTATTGGGGAGGCTGTAAAAATTAAAATATTGATACCAACGTAGAAATTTTTAGGACACAGAAACTGCTATATCTGCCCTTTCAGATTGTATAAAGAAATTCATTGTGGTAGCATTATTGTACAATCGTAAGGACGTTAAAAAAAAGACAGATTTTTCTTTTAAAAGGTCAAAATCAAAGATATTAGATAATGCTCAGCATTATCTTAGAATAACTCGAGGAAACAGGCATAAGATAAAGGTTAAGAATATTACAAAAAAAACGTTTGATTTTGCTAAAATTTTGAAACCTTTTAACAGAAAAATCTGTCTTTTTTTTAACGTCCTTACGATTGTACAATAATGCTACCACAATGAATTTCTTTATACAATCTGAAAGGGCAGATATAGCAGTTTCTGTGTCCTAAAAATTTCTACGTTGGTATCAATATTTTAATTTTTACAGCCTCCCCAATAGCTATACTTTGTATGAAAATGCTTGAGATATCCCTAGACACTTTTGATGTGTGTAGTAGATGTTCTATTTTACATAGGTTATTTTTTAATATTCTACAAAGTTTTTAACAATTTACTTCATATTTTCAATATCAGTATTGGTCGCCCTTGAATAACTTCGTTAACAATCGTAATTTTTGGCCAATTTAAAATTCTTCAACCTTACTAGCAAATTGTTATCAATTATCATGTACTTAGTATAATAGTAATGAGTGAGCGCAAAATTGGATTCCAACGATATGTAACAATTAGCGTGTTCGAATGTTCCTAATGGTTGGCATCATCGACATCGATAAGAGCGGTCGTGTTTGTGGCGAGGCGGCACTAAGCGCGCGCGTCCGGCGAGCGCAGTTGCGACGGGGCGGCGGCGAGCGCGGCTTCAGAGGCAGCAGCGGCCGCACAGTCAGTCCACGCCGAACCTTCGCCGGCGCGGTCGTTCGCGCTCGCGGCAAGCGCCACGCGCTCGCTTCACCATGAAGCACTCAGTGATATTACTCGTACTATATGCGGCTACCACCCAAGGTTTAATGGATATGACTGACATTAAGGAAAGTTTGTGCGATCGCAAAGTCTGCTCCTGTCCTGACGCCGGTCATCCCTCCTGGACGATGCTGAACTGCACCTTGTCTTCGACAAAGGTAAGACACTTAATTATTTTATTACAAACAAAAGTGAACGTGCTATGCCAGATGTGGAGCCGGCCGGATCGCGTTTATGGACCGTATTTTACTTCTAACTTGTTTCTAGGAATGTTACAGCAGAAAGTTCCGAGCGCAAAACTTTTGGACAGTACTGGTACAGTTTGTATTTACCTTGTTCCAGTACTTTAAAGTTAATACAGTGTTTATTATAAAGTAGCTTTTAAGTAGTCTTTGTGTACGTGAGATATCAGACAAGTTCAAGGGCTTATAAAACATTGTTGTTTGTATAAATCAAAGCAGGTTATAAACTTTCCACATGCACATTGCTCACAAAACTAATATTTACAGATATTTAAGCCTATATTGTATTTAATTTCTAGATGCTCATTACGATTACTTTCTTTTACGCACGTTCAAGCACACAGTTTAGTAGCAGTAATCAAGAGAGCATATACAAAATAAGTTAAATTGGTAATGACGTTATTCCCAAATCACGGTAGGTAGTTAACTTAAAACTTAAATAATTGACCGTGCAACAAAATCAATTTAATTACGTATTTAGGCAAAGTACAGTCGGATCGAACGATTGAATTAACAACAGAACTTGTATCATGTCTACAAACAAACAAAGAGCAACGTTATCATTCCGTAAACAAACATTGAATTCGCCGGCAACACGATGCAGTCTAAAAAAAGTAAACAAAGCGTCGTCGTCTACCTGAGCCGACCCCGGGCCGCGAGGCCAAGGGGAGCCTCCCCACGGGTTTCTTTAGCCGAGCAACAAGTGCCCTCCCGCCGGAGAACTGAGACATACGGTAGACGAGACACGGCCCGACCGGCGATTCTCTCTACAAAAACTAAAACAAAATCCTGCCCACTATGCGTCACATAGTATAGATTATCGCGCTCTAATGACCTCATTAATCATAGCCGCAGCAATTACTCAATTACACAAACGTTGTTTTCTTTGTGATAAAAATCCTAATTCCAACATAACCATCGCATTTGTTTTACAAACATTCCGCTGCAGCAAGCTCATTGCTTAGAAGCTCGCCTACATCACCCACCCACCCAACAGCGGCAACTCTGGGCTATTTGTGGTGGACTGCGAAACACTTACGAATTTGAAGACAAGTTCATTTCTAAATAATCGTATATTGGCGCCCCGCATTAACGGCACATTTTTGCATTATAATGACGTTTCATATCACACTCGACAGATCAACTTATGGGACATACAGTGCAAAATGCTAGTCAAGACTAGGAGTTTGTAAATTGAAAAGATAAAACTAGTCTTCTTCGCGTAAAATAAAACTCATGGATGTTGGCAAATTTGGACGGAGTTCAATTTCTACAAAATAGAAATATGTGTCAGTCAACGACCGAGGTGTCTGGTCTCTGGCGAGCAAATGTTTTGTTTGACGTGACTAACCTATAATCACGCTAACACACTAGTGTATACAGTTAAATGTGGGGGACAATGACACATGGTTTGGATATCCCTTCTACGAGCGAGTCGACATGGAATCTCATTGATTACAAAATAATAATAAGGGTCGACTTACACGTCGAACATTTCAAACAATAACTGTAACCATAACATATCAAGGCAGGAGTAACGTAAAGCTATTAGATTTTATAATTCAATTAAATCACCCGGAAACCCCTTCATTTTTGCGTTTTATAAAAATAAAGCCATAAAATTTATTATTAGTAGTCAAACGAAAACGCCAAGTGATGACGACCCATTTTATTAATTTTATATTAAACTGTCACCCAGAAAGAACTTGCAAAACATCAAAAAATACATTAAAAAACCTGACAAGCTAACACAGAGCTGATTAGCTTATGTGAAAAAAACTGAGCTTTCGAAAATGGCACGCATTAAAAAAAAAACGCCAATAATTTACAAATGAAAGAGAACGCAAGCCGTTTAGTTTCATTCGAAATGTATCGGTCACCGAAGGTCTCTCAGCCATAACGGCGGAAGTAATTACTGCTTTGTGCAGCACTTATTGTCTTCTAGCGCCATTCTCTAACAGGACAGAGTTGTCTGGCTGTCTGCGAGCTTACATATATGGACAAAACGCCACACAACATCTCAATCAATGCAAATACGTGCGCCTGTTGCATTTACTCCGAGCTCTGGTGACCAAATCAATAACGACGTGATATTGAAAGCGTCAATATGACAGCCTTACTATCTGCCTTACAGGAGGAAGTTTAATATAGCAACGCAAATTAAACCTGACCAAATCGAATACGAAATAAACATACACAACGTGTAATTATTAAAAAAACACACACTTTGCCTGCGAGTCTGTGACCAACGAGTGCAATTTAGATGGCAAAGCGGAATCATTTACGTGGTTGAAGTGCTGTGACAATAACATTTTCGCATTCAATTCAGTCACGCATGCACTTGTTATTCTCAATTATGGCTTAAATAACGAGGACGTGAAGACACGCGCTAAAATCATTCAGTAAAATCTAAACTCAAACAGACAGCTCCATCCATTTTAAAAGTTTGTAATCAAATAAATAGTAGCGATGGTGAAATGGACATGCCTACTGAAGTTAGTTACTAAATAATGGTAGTCGGCCGGTGTTTGTGCGCAACGAAGACGCATGGTGGAAGCTCGGGTGCAACGTACAAACCATAAAAAACGTAATGAGACATCGCTTCCTGTGACGAACGTGGCTACTATGATATTCAGTTGGTACTCGGTCGGACTCCACTTGCGCTCGCAATTGCTAGGCTGCTTAAAGCCACATTAATGATAGAAATTCTAAACTAATCACGCCATTTAAATAAAACCTTTAACTTGGCAGCTGGACTCCGAAAGTGAGAATCTAAGCAAAATCTTTTGATTGCTCAGATGGCCATGGCTTCTCACATGTTCAAACTGCGAATTTTATCAAAATACAAACGGGAAGTTTTGATCTGACTATAAAAGGGGTGACACCATCCATGTTTTGTTTAAACTTATTTTTGATCCAGTGGCCAGTGTGTGATGTTTACACACAGGCCGCTTCTGCCTAGTTTTGTTTATCAATAGAATTTACAGAGTTAAGATAACCGTTGAGAAGGTTAAACACCACGTTGAATGAGGTGATAAGTTCGATCCCAAAACTGAGACGGTGTTGGAGATGAAATGTCAATGCCAAATTGTTATTTATATAGCACTAATAAAATAAATATTGAATCAACGAAAATCAATACGAACACAAACGATTACACAGAAATCGTTAGTTGCTAATCCAACGTACGATTTTTAAAATGTTTTCTTATTTGGTTTGCAGAATGTGTACACTGTATAAAATCGTTGCATAAAAATTGTGCTTTGAGCTTCAGAGATTAATTGGCCCTCATAGATAGTTTTATAAACATAGTTGCAGAGGGTTTTATGCGTGGTTTAACATAGTGTCGGGCAACATGGTGTCAGTTTTAAAAGCCATTATTCAGATACTCTCCCAAACATGATTAAATAGGCAGGACTAAGACGTTAGTGAGAAGCGCCTATATATTTTTTAGATTTGATAAACAAAGACACTGTAATTATAGAGTGGAGCTCAAGAATACTCGTAATCAACGAAAAAGTTTTAGCGAACCAGATAAGGACGTTGGAGCAATCATGCGTGCAATTCGTCCACGCCACGCCCACACGCAATATTCGATATGACAAAAATACATTATACTATAGTCGGCGATAACTGGCTACACAATAGGTCGTTCTTTATAATCAGGCCAAGACAGTGTACAAGTACTACTCATAGGAACCTCCGAATTTTAACCGAACGCAAATGTGTGCGTCCTACACTGGAAGCAGGCGAGTCAAACAAAACTCTAGGCAGATTTCATTTTAACAAACAAAGTCTCGGCGGTTTTTATTTTCACAAATGAGCAACACATCAAAATATGTTAGTAATAGTTCAATCTTACATTTGAAGAAAGACACGTTCTTAGTTCTTCAATTGCTTTTAATCTGGACTTATTTTAAGCTGGTCCACTTTCGTTCTCAACATACGATGCCATATTTACCTAGTCGAATTATTCTGTTTTGATATCAAACTCGAACGGAGCTGCTTGAAAGCGATTTTGTCTAGTACGCACAGCTTGCCAGTTCTAGAGTTTTTCGATGGCCACGACATAACGGCAAACTATTTTAGAAACAGATCTCGATCCATTCATACTTTTAACAACCATATTCCGGGAATAAAGTCCAATATTAAATAAACCGGAGCATTTTAATGCCGTAGCGGTTTCGAAGTAGGACGATGTTGGTGGCAAGTTAAATACAACTCAACAATTTAATTAACTACATACTTTTCAGAATGCTGGAATTTCAAAAATGACCGAGTGTATTTTAACTCGCATCCTTGACACAAATCCGGTGGGAATGCAAATCATCCACTGCTATATGAGTATAGGCGGCCGCGAGCTCTAGAAGGGAAGTCTAGACTTGGTTGCCTGTGTACTAAAGTACCTAATCCTCACTCATACGCTATTTCGGTTCATACGATACTGACCGCAGTTTAAGAGGTTGGTAAACAATTAAATGGGTCAATTTCAATAGATGGGGAAAAATGAAAAGGAAATTACAAATACGTGTGGTATTTCATTTATACCCGTATATGGATGCATGGCATTCTAGATGGTCTTCGATATTGCTTCGCTCTTTGTTCAAAACCTTCAATATTTCAGCTATTATAGAGCGTAAATGACAGAGCAAAGCAATATTACTACGAAATAGTCCAAGTTTCATCGTTGAATAGAATACACTGTGTTGGGAATCTGACTATAATATGGCAGATAGTAAAGTCAGCCAGTGTAACAGAGCGTTTGGGATGGGACTAGTACACCATTTGACAAGATGTTAATCAAAACATAAAGGCTTTTGTATATTAGTATAGTATTTGTGAATATAAAGTGGTGACAACCAGTTAGCAACTGAATAAGTATGTACTTAATTATATTATAAACAACTAACGATTAAAATTCGGCTAAAAAACGGCTCTTAGGCACTCGACGAAAATTCAAGAAAGTTGAATGATTAAACTGACACAAAATAAAGGGGAAGAAACATACATTAAACAAATAGGATGCTGGTTGATAAAAATTTACAGGGTTTGAGAAACGTGTCTGAACTTTTTCGCGCACAATACTTTGTAAGTATTTCTTTATTTTTGGTCCATATTCTACCTAATTTGAAGATTATTATACTAGCCTATTCTAGAAAAAGGATTAACTATAACCACGAGATTAAAAAGCTAATGGTGAAATGACTTGTGATGAACTTTCAATGAATGCTTTGATAAATGGAGATGATTAGATAATGATTATCTTAAGTATTTATGCGCCGGCCTTGTTAATTCATTTTTTTCAATGACGCATAGTTTAGGACTTCCTTTCTTACACAAGCGGGAAAAAAATGTGTGTACTTCATTCATAACTAGATCTGTTAACTAGACTGCAAGCACAAAGACATAATTGTGGAACAAATGTTGACATTAGTGCAGCTAGACCGGTCAGATTGGAGATCTCGTTTGCGATAAGAACATAATACTAGCATCTTAACATGTACTTTGGAGCATAAAATAATAACATGCAAGATGTGACTCACAGAGGACGACTGCTCGAGGTTACAGTCACACACTCAGTCAGAAGCATTATAAACCCAAGATCACTCTCAATGGTGTACAGAAGTCACAGTAGTAACACATTTGAGATCTAGTTGTTTATCTAAAGCTATAGAAAGGATTTGATAGGTAGGTAAACAAGTACTTGCGAGACGACAACGACCGCATGTGTTGTGAGGCCGTTTCTTTGTGTCCCACGCATACAAGGTCAAGCCATGAACAAAAAATACACACACAAATATAGTTATTTCAACATTACTTGAGAGCATGAAGAAGCTCCGACATGAATAATGAACATTGCAAGGTTTGAATTTGCCAAAAAAATATTTTGTTACTTTGGTATAGTGTATAACTTCTTAATCAATAAACACGTTCAGGCAGGTGGTAATTACCTTTAACACAGCCTGTGTCATTGCACAATGTAGGCTGCGGTATTCATGTGTATGGCTGTTAGATTAAGTAAAAAAAAGTAGTTTGAAATTTCGCGTGCAAATTCAGAAACAGACCGAGAGAATCTTCACCAATCACTGCGATCAGTATCGCGGTCGCACCCACCCATTGTTTCAATTGACTTATGCCCCATCACAGTGAACCGAAAATCTCCGGGCATTGTATAGAGTGCGCGGCTGCAATCTGTGTCGTTTAACGCTAACTTACGACCAAACTAGTTCGCGACCTACTAGTGTTGTCTTTTACCTCTTAAACTGTCCAGCAAAGGACAATCCTTATTATGGAAACTGGGCAGCACACATCTGGTTAAATCATCTTATAATAAATACATGTTTCTCCATGACAGTGGTTTTGGTCATGTTGAACAGAGTTGGATAAGATATTTGAAGCAAAAACTGTACAGCGACCCATATAACGAGTGTGCGCTGCTGCACCGATCCTCTCCAGACAGCAGGCTCGCTAGCGAACAGGTTTACACGCAATATCGTTCGCTTAATTCGTTAACCTCTAATCATTATCTACAACTCTACAAGCTAGGTAGTTGATTTTTCCTGTTCACTTTATGAACATAATACATGTATCTAGTCTAGTCAAGAAACAAAATATACGAGTAAGCCAAAGAAAGCGATGTCATAAGGAACGTAAGCTATGATATGAGACCTTTATGACATTAACGAAGGCCGACACAAAATAAATATTCGTGTTGAAATTTTAATAGCAAGTAACATTTAAAAAGAAGGTAGTGACGTAATTTTCTCTGAATGAAAATCGCTTGTGCAGCGGGGCGAGTGTATCGCGCGGCCCTATCTGTGGAGGGCCGTAAAAGGCGACCGAGACCCAAAGTTGCAAAACGAACTGTAAAGACCTGCCTCTGAGTCACTTAGGATTGCCTGAATACGCAACCCGTATGTGAACTTTAAAGCACTCAGTGCAACAGTGCAACCGCACTTACTGGTTTGAGGTATGGACAGGTCGCCCACTTTGCTCTTCGCGCTGCGACAAGAATACATGCTCTCTCTTGTTACAACTCAAATACTCGAGATACTGATATGAGACACTTCACTAGTAACAAGATTATTAACCCGAGATACACATACAATCTAGATGATTTTAATGGCTAAATTATAACTGAGCTGAACTAACCGTTTATACCATCATAACGATTTGTAATAAGTACAGTTAAATATTATTTATACAGTTAAGTTATAAAATAACTTACTTTTGTATTATTTTACGACCAAGCCAACGTATGGCAGAATGTGTTAGTAGTACTATTTTTATAATCATTTTAAAAAACGTAAACTCAACCACAATTACCAATGTAAAGATTACCTACTTCAATTGACTTTCCAACCTTCTAATAAATAGGGGCTAATTTTCACCTCCACGCTTACTCTCATGAATCGGAATAGGAATCAAGGAAACTATTGTACGAGAGAGGAGCAAATGGCGTCTCGGTCGGTGTATGTTTATTTTTATTTGGCGCGCATGTGAGAGCGGACGTGTCATCTCTACATCTTCCTTTTGTAGTTTTGTCTGACTTTAAAACAAACCGAGAGAATTTGGACACGGATCCCGAAAAGTATTTCAACTCGATCGCGACTTCGACGCAACGCGGGAATTACACGATACTCGGTTATTATGTTCAATTATGCTGCACGATTCAACTCTCGCGATTTATCCAATAAAATTACGGTCATATCATATGCTTCCTTTGGCCAGTATTATAAACATAATGGAAAATCACACCGCATATATTGTGTAATAAATATGTACTTTTGGAGCTATGACATGATTATTTAGCTAGATATAAAGTTTGCGGATGGATTGTATGTACCGAAGTTTAGGCGATTGGCTGACAGAACTATGGACCACATCATAAGATCACTGTTTTATTACAATGTAATTTAATTCAACGTTCAACACGTACAAGAGCATTGGATAGCAGAAACCAATTGACTCCTCATCATACTAATGGAAGTCGCACGTTAGAAACGTTGTGATTGGCAGGAGCAACTATAATTGCTATTCCTTATGTAGGAAGTGATCTAGTGGACTCGTAGAAACATTTTGCATAACATTCCGGCATGGTGCCTATCTTTGTACGAGTCAGGCGCGTGACTCACTGCCTTTATCTGTCGCATTGGGCCTGAGCCGAACGACTTGATAGTTCTTCGACACACACAAGGAGCCTATATTATCAGGAACAATACACAGAGATAACATTTATAAAGATTTCTCTAACTGTGGAGCGCTTTGGTCCGATATGTAGGTACTACTCGTAGATGGAAGTCAGTATAAACAATAGTTGAATTGAAAGTAAGACTCTCACTTTTGCCGGTTGTATGCTATAATCGTTTTGGATGGTGAGCAACGCCGTCCACAAAGGGTACCTAAAGCCGAATCTTTAGAAGACGATGTCACAGTTGTTGCTCACAGTTGTTGTCGTTGTTCGACAAGTAAATGTAGCGTTTATACTTCAAATTTTCGAAACTGAGAAGAAAGTAGAAGATTTTGAAAAAAACTGAGACAAGCCAAAATGAAAAATAAATGTGGGTTAGTGTAGTTGTAGTGCGCCACCATCGCGCTTAGTTCTCTTTCCCTATTTCGTGCGTAATTCAATCAGGAGCCCGTATCCGTTTGGACCCCTCTTTTAAACAGACCACCAATCGGGACAGTCCTCCATTGTCAAATTGTCTAATAAGGGTTCTTAGGAATATTTATTTAAACCCAAGTTTTGACGCATTCATTTTTGACAAATACTTAAATGTTAATTTGGCTCAATTATTTTGTGGTTTCGTAAGGATTCTAATAAAACCGACATTTTGTTATTTATTCGTTATTGAAATCTACGAACATGACTCACTTCATTTTAGTTGACAAACATTTAATTCCGAAAATTGTATTTATAGTAACGAATATGACTAACTTGACGACTGCAGAATAATAACTCAGTTCAACTAATAATGCAATTTTAGCTGCCAACACAGATCTTTTGGATGTTCGCCATTATTATATTCTTACGTGTTGTTACGCTTAAGTATACTTTTCATTTTGCAAAATGATTACTTTATTTAAATAAACGAGTAGGATAAACTTCATTGTAGGAACAATTTTACTAACCGAAGAAGGGGTTTAATCCTGACTAAATAAACAAATTTTATTGAACAAAAGGTGAATGAGCAATGAGTGAGTGGGTGGGTCATTGGAATCAATTTAGTCACTTAGGTTGTTATAGCGCCATGTTTTGATTTATTCGTTGTTTTTTCCAGAAACTGCAAATAAAGGCGGGCGATATACCGGATTCGACGACGGACATAGTGGTGACCGGCGCGAACTCGCTGGAGATCATGTTTGACGCGCTGTCGTCGCTGCAGGACATCCGGCTGCTGCGCGTGCGCGGCGTCAAGGCGGTGGAGGTGTTCAGCGGCGCCGGCGTCGGCCTCAACACCGTCAACGCCTATGTCGAGGTCGAGGACTGCAAGCTGCTACGGGTCGAGAAACGGGCCTTCTCTGACATCAAAGGTAATGTCCATTTATTTACTTATGCAGTAGAAGCAAAGCGAATACGCTGAGTTTGTCATGATTTATCACCTACTGCTGCAATTTGTAAACACCGTTAGAAATACTATAATACTACTGCACAGCGAAAGAACAACATAAATAAATACTTTAGTGAAAACATTTTGACTATAGAATCAATTAGTTACATACATAAAACTACAGGTTAAAGATAACGAAAACAAATGAAAACTAAGAGACCTCAGAAAGCAGAGACTATATTAACCCGATCGCCCGAAAAATTTGACTAAAGACAAATAGTTAAGACTGTGAAAGGAAGAATCGAATGGTAAGCCTCAAAAGATTGGCGTTGATCAGTATCATGTCCTCGCGGAAACGAGCGCGCGGCACGTGACGTGTATGCCATATTAAGTTTTCGGTTTCTATTGATGATATTACAAATCAGAAGTCAACACACATAATCATAATATGTGAACATTTAAATCCCTGATCATTGCCGTTGAACTGTAATGGTATCCGTTGAATGCGGTACATGGCATACAGAGAATTAGCGACGACGCGACGAAAGGCACAGCTTCAGTTTCGTTTATTCGAAGCGTACACGATGTAAAATGTCTGCAATCAGCTGATAGAGATAACAAATCTGTAACGTAAGAGCGAGCGTTGCGAGTTGCGCTTGCGCACCCAAAGAAAACAGGTTCTGTCAGAGCGGTCGCGACCGGTCGGCCGCCGGATGACTGCGATTATCGGCTCGTCGTTTCAATTTTGACTACATGGACTACGTTCATTATACTATTTGTAGGGATTGTGTAATCATTACTACTATACTCGACGTACAGAAAAGTTTTTCTTACAATTATTCTGGGCTATAATATTCCCTCAAGAAACTATTTACTATCTGAAATGCTCATACTCTTAATTCAAGTGAATAAAGACTACAATTCGAAACACTATAGGTAACTATATTTTTATAGAAGTAAATTAGTAATTTACTTAAATGAAAACTCTAGTTAGTGTTGTAAAGCCTATTTTATTGTTAACTACAATAGGTGAGTAAAGTAGAATAAGAGTAAAAGAAAAATTTATTCATGTAAGCTTTTATCAAGCATTTATGACACGTCAAGACAGAAAATCAAAATGAACAAAATGACTCTACCACCGGTTCGGAAGTTGCTTCTATCGGGAAGATTACGGCAAGATATGATTTGAGATGATAATAATTTGAACCTAATGTTCTTGTTTTATGACTTTATTTATAAACATTGTACTGTAAACATCTTTCCAAAATATATCCTAATACAGGTTCATCAATTTTATCTCTTTGTTTACAACAGTAAGTCATTGTCACAGTTTAATTTCAGACGAAATCTTAAGACTCAATTTTTTCGTTTTTTCTCCACACTAACCATTGCACTATCTAAAAAACTAGATCTATGACAGCTTAGGCTCTGGGCAACTGTAGATTGAAACTAGTTTCTAAAGGGTAGGTACCACTACTACCGCCCGGCAGTGATAAATATATTTGTTTTACCTCATGTTTCTGAAAGGAATTGTGGACTTAAATTATGCAACCAATCACCGAGGATTTCAAAACCGTAATCAGTATTTCAGTAATCAAGTGAGTTTAGCTTTTGCGACTAAGCTCCTCTTTCACAAAAATTCGAACAGTTCTACCTACAGCTAAGCACTTTAAATACTGTAGAGTTTTGTCTCTCAGCATTCGCCAACTTTCGACACTTAATGCTGCAGCACTGCATTCACTTATAAATAAGAAGAGATAGTTTTGTTTATTGCTCAAAATTAAATAAAGTACAATTGGCGCACTTAACGCCTAGAAGCATTCTCTACCAGTCAATAGTCTGTAATGTTAACTTTTTAATTAAGTTTAATGAGACTGACCGGGAAGTTACTTCACTTAACGTTTTTTTAATCAAACCCTGACTGGAGACATTATTGCTAACAAAGAAATGTTTTCTTATAAAACTGTTTGTATGCCCTGCCAAAACAACAGTCGATCGATATAATATCATTGCGTCATAAAACAAAAGTTCTTGTTCACTGCGCAACCCTGAAAATGTTCTGAAAATGAGTTAGCCTGCAATATATTATGTAATTCGCACTAGTGCACCAATTAGTACTAACAGGACTTTCTCAGAAAAGTTGCTCTTTTCACGTCCCGGGAAAATGTGCAATATATTGATGTCAGGTAACTAACGACGGCATTACTGCATGAAATTATTTGTAGTCCCCTGCTTCAATTAAAACTTTCTCCCTCACACTTGTAGTTTCTTTATTATTCTCGTGGACTTTTATATGTGTAAAAGTGAAATTAATAGTTCATGTCAATAAAAAAATATTAATTTGAAGAGTAAATATCTTTAGAAGTTAGTTTTATTAGGGACTAGGCTTTAATATCACCAATGTCAGGGTTAGGGTCAGGGCTAATGTGCATCTAATGTCCCGATGGGCAAATATTGCTTTCGGCATTAATTCAATCCGCCATCCCACTGCTGCGATAAGGCCTCCCTAAGAATCTTCCACTGACTGCGCTCTGGAGCCATGCTGAACCAATAAAACTAATGAGTAGTATTTTAAAAAAACAGACCTTAAAGTATGAAAGCAAACTTTAACCCCCTATTAACGTTAATTCAGTGCTGGAGCATTAGCTCAGCGATTGGCCACTGCAATTAGAATGAGAGAGACAAAACCTTACCTACAGTTGTTAAACTTGTACGAATAAGAGTGTGAGTCAATGTGTACCATTAATTAGGTGTACCATAAACTAAGAAGCTTTCTATACGGTATGTAATGCCTATTATGAGTTTATTATAAGACTTGCTCTCGAATATGCACAAATACTTAATACAACAAATGTGCATGCAGACGAAAGCGCGAAGCCAGCCCGCATACGATGTAACTAGCATTATGATGTGACTATAGGTCTATGTAGTCAGGTGCACGCGTTGAGAAATGGCGGCCTACTACTGATAAACCCAGTCTCGGTCGGTATAGGGTCATATTCACATCTTTTACGTCACAATTTATCGAGACTACAATACCGTAGTCATAAGCAAGAATGATTTTCAAAAGTTGCGAATGTATGCTTCGGTCTGTTTCAGTTCTATTTAGCTTCACACAGCTCTTCTATTCGTCGTGGATATATTTAATCTGCCATTGTTAATGAAAGTGGTCGATGAAATAAATGGCGATGATGCACATGTGCTCGGAGCCTGTGCACTTGTGACGCACGTCACAGCTACAGAGGGACGAAACACATTCGTATCCGTTGTATAGATCCCGAAACTTACTGATGTACACAAGAAATTAGGTCAGTAATTACTCGTACAAGTAATTAACGCTTTGTGAATTTTCCCTACTTAAATTAAATGTTCAGTATATTGGGAATTCAACCACATAGTTTCGGTAAACAAGTTGTTTGCAGCTGTGCTATCTGTGAGAGCTTACCACGGTGGAAAAAGACGCCGGATGACTAATTAAAACTGAACCAACTACATGAGAAGCACAAAGAAGAAATAGAAATGATTTCTGTCTACCTCTGAAACTTGAACAAAGCTTAGAACATTTGCATACGCTAAACCTTCACTTATAGCCGTACAATATCCAATCGGTGGCAGAGCATTTTGACGAATATGATGGCTTATAATTAATAATGTAACATTATGTTTCTATTTTCTAACTGTATCAAATTATGTACTCTAATGTTCCAGAAGGCGTTTTATCTGTATTCACTTTATATTCTTTGTTCACACAGGTCTTCCCAACATAAATGGAAATGCACGTTAGTTCATTTTGATGATAATCATATTGTTATCTAAGTAAACTGACATGTTTTTTATTGTGACGTATTTACCTTTATACTGACTTAGTCAAGAAGTTTTAATTAGCAAGGATGAAAATAATTCAGTTTTAGAAAAACTTTGAACCTCTGTCAAAGCCTTTCTTTCCTGATTGATGTCATTACCGCAAAGTGAGAGCTCTAGGACGTAAGCTAAAATGGCGATGAGAATTTTCACATTCGAATCACACAACTCACTGGTTCATAAGAACTGGTTACAAGTCCGCCTGCCAACCGCACGACCGTTCAACTGAACCTCACACCAGTTTGCAGGTTTTACAATGCAAGTAATTTACCCCATTGAATTGAAAATTTTACATTAATAATTTAAACTCTAAAATATTCTTACTATTTCCTGCATGGAATGTCCTTCGCCAGTCGGGTTCCAAACGAGCTTCACAAATAAGAACGAGTATAGGAAAGTTTAAATTAAGTTGAAGTATAATTACGCGCATATGTACCTTTAGAGAAAGGAACTTAAAGGTGGCGCAATAGGAGGCAAAATTATTTAATTTGATTCCAAATGAAGGACATCTCTGAAGGCGATAGGTAGCCGGCAGCCGCGCGTCCGTCCGCGGATCGCCATCTAAAAATACGTTTCCCCGACTTGGCATTCGTGTTTCACAGGATAATGACTCATGAGACGAGAGAGTGTAGTACAAAAGAGTGAATGTATCTTAGACAATAGGCGAGTGTTCGTTTGCACCATGCGCGCTGCACCAACAACGACGCGGCTTGTAATGTTTCAATTTACATTTTTTATCTGTTACCGAATTGTGTACTCTAATGTTCCAGAAGGCGTTTTATCTGGTTTTACTTTATGTTCTATGTTCACACAGGTCTTACCACTATGAATGGAACGGCACGTTAGTTCTTTTTGATAATATTAATTATCTGAGTAAACTGGCACTTTATTTTATTGTTACGTTCTTACACGGTCTTTTTTCTTTATTGTGCACAATACATTTATGTTCTTGTATTTTTTTCCTTTATGTATCTTATTCCATGTTTTTTGTATTTAGCATTCAAAATGTGATTATTTGAAGTTAGTGTTTCCGCATATTTCAGGTCCGCTCTCGGTAACCATAAAAAAATGCGAAGTCGTAGAGCTTGAAGGCGAGGCTTTCTCATGGCTTCTGAAGATGACCATAATCGACGTCAAGAAACTTGTGCTGAGCCCAGCTGCCTTCGCACTGGACCCGTCAGCTGCCAACGTTGGCGATCACGGCCCGGGGATGTCGGTCAGTATGTAGTTACGATAACTAACCACCGAGAGTATGCAAACGCTTGTTTATTATTATTTTTTAATGTCAAAGCTGCTGCCGCGAGTGTGTTTATAAAGCAAAGCGATTGATTACTATTAGAACCCTTCCTTAATTTTAACCATGTAAGTAACACATTGCAGAGTTGGGGCCAACAAATCATTTTTTGATAATTGTCTATTTATATTACAGATTGAGCTGACGAATGTGAATGCCGACGAGTTTCCTGCGCAGACGTTCGGATCGTCGGCGGCTGAAATAAAAATGAAGTCTGTGGCGGTCCGGATTGTCAAGCCGGGCGCGTTCTCCGCCAACACCTACAACATGCTGACGATGACTGACTGCACCTTGCGCTACATCGAAGGAGAGGCTTTCGCGCAGACTTCTCTCATTGATAATCTAGAAATAACTGGAAGCAAAATATACGTAATGGAACCTGGAGCGCTACAATCAGCTATTTCCAAACTCACTTTTTCACATACGAGGTATGCCCCTTTATTCTTCTCTATTATATTTTGAAGATTTTTAAACAGCTTAATATTAATAAGTTATTTCACAATTTCAGCTTCAACACACTCAAGACAGGAGCAATTAATGCAACAGTAGCATCAATACGAATATCGGACTGTGAATTTCACCAATTCTACAGCAGAGGGATAGAATTTGCTTCGTGGAATCGATTGTTTATACAAAGAAGCAAATTTGACGCAATGCCGGAAAATGCTATAGTAGCACCGCCTGTCACAAATATACACGAATTATTTTTTGTTGATAATGAATTTGAGGATGTGGAGCCGAACAGTCTCGCATTTATTGGTCAAATGTTCGCTAGCAGATACTTTGCAAATATAGTATACAAAGATATTTACTTCGGAGTTCCATGCCATTGCAATATTAGTGGTTGGGTCGCAGCAGCCATGGGATCGAAGGATGGGGCTAGGTACGACGTAGATAGCTACTGCACCATCGACGAATTCTTCGCACATTGTTTTAATCTGCCGGAGCAGAACATGTTGTTATCCAGATTCAATTCAAAGGTCTGTAGCGTTCAGCACAGCATTGAATGTGAAAAGTACAAAACAAAGGCACAAGTGCCAACGGCAATCAAGAACCCCCGCTTCCCACACCAAAAGCAGGAAAATTCCCTGTCTGATAGAGATAAAAAGGTAATAGGCATAGTAATTGTGACTGCTTTGGGATGTGTTGTTATTGTGATGTTTATAAGCCTCATTAGATGGATGAAGAGAAGGGGCTATTGCATTAAAAATATAATGATACCATCCAATCGTTCCTGCGGTGCGATTTGTGGCAGGCTGTGTGTATGCGGCAGGAATAATGGAGGCGTCGCCAGATCTTTATCACAGCTATCAGTGAACGAACTCGCGGAACGCTGCAGACTTAATGAACCTCGTGTCCCAGAGACAATGATATTGGAGACAGTACTTGACAGAACATTCACCGACGAATTACTTATGGATGATAAAACTACTCAAACTCTACCCGAAGAGCTGACCAAAGAATTGTTGGAGAATTTAAAGGTGAAATTAGATGACCCACAAAATTACGTAGAAGCTCGTGAAATGATAGAACATCTTTATGAACTAGTAAAAGTGGAAGAAAGTTGCAATACCAATGCACCAACGAAGATCGAAGAAAATATTTATGACTTACCTTTCCAAGATAGTTCTCCACGAATTGGAAAGAACCATAAGCAAATGATTAGTGTGGGAACGAGAGCTCCATCATTAGATAAACTTCTGCCGCTATCACCATACAATAGGCAAACAGCACTAGCCCATGAGTACTTCGAACCTAAAGACATGACAGTACATTTATATGCCGAGATTTGTGATAGGGAGAAACGCTCGCTACTCGGAACCATCCCGGACATAGTCGAGCAAATAGTACCTCGAGGACCATATCTTCGTGCGGTTCGCGAAAAAAAATCTAGTCCCGCCTCATCGCCATCTCCTAAGTCAATAAATAGCCCGAATGAATTGGCAAGCCCGGCAAAAAATTTTAAGTATCAGACGAAGATAACGACGAGCCCTTCAAGCAGCTACTGTGGGAGCCCGATGCAAAGTCCATCGTCAAAGTCGACGAAATCCCTTATTTCAAACTCGTCCGGAATGACGATGATAAATCGGCCGCTGCCCGAAAAGCCCCTTAATTGCGGGGAAGGTACGTCAGTGATCGGTTAAGAAGCAGGGCTAGGATCGCTATGAGAAGGCCGAGTAGCTAAGACACTAACGCAAGGCGAGTTGAGGAAGCGGCAGCACAACGCACTAGGCGGCGCGAGGACTGCGCAGCTGCCGGTACAGGCTTAGATAACCCGCGCTTGAGCACCCAGCGGAACTTACCGACGCGATTTATTTGCTGTGATATTAATTGAATTATGGTACTTTTAATTATTTTACTACTTCGAGTGATCGTGTCACGCCAGGCACAACTAATTTTTTTTTGTAAATATTTAAGTTATTAATTAATTTTATTACAGTAACAGGCAAATTTGTGTAATTTTGCGCTTTTATCTTTGTGCTGAAAACCCCAATGAAAATAATATAGAATATTTTAAGAGATGTGTTGTGTATAAAATTATAAGTTTTTCAAAAATATTTATGGAACTCGGAAAGAGTCGTACCCTTTATATTTTTGATATAAGAGACGTTCATATACAATTCTTTTCTAATTACGCTACTGATATAATCATTGAAATCATTATGACTTATTATTTTTATTTTAATATTAATTAACTACAATCGTCCTAAAGGTTAGTGAGCCGGTTTTGACTTTCGATTATTCCCTTTAAATAAACTACCAGTTGGGTGAAATCCATTTAGGTATCTTAGCAAATTTGTCTAATGATATCAACTATTTATAACATGTAAGGATGTATATTTGAAATTGTATTTATTCGTAATGTATGTCAATGTAAACTATATTTCATATTTAACTAGCTCAACCATGAAGTGTATATTTGTATGAGAAAGATAATGTTATTTTTTTATTAGGGCCTATTTGCTATTTTTAGTCCTGAATATTTAAAAAATAAAACTTCGCTTATACGTAGTCCTGTTATTATCGTTCTTGTACGATATCAATAGAAGTTTGGATATTTCAATGTAAAAAACATTTATAATACTTAATACATTTAAAAGAGTTAATATACAATTTTATTCATGTGGCACGGATTGGTAAGGAGCTTTAAAATTTGTAGTTGCACAGTAAAACTCGTTGTAAGTTTATAACTTTGATGGTCTCATATAGGTATGTCAAAGTGTATTTAAAGTAGGTAGTTAAATATCTTCAAACCTTAAATCATCTTTGTGTATTTGTCAGTGTAGAACATTTAGGACTTATGTGGTTATATTAATTAAGAATACAATACTTGTTCATACTTCTGAATGTACTATGATTATAATCGTTATTATAAAAGCTGACGATACAGTAGGTCATACCTACTCACGTAGTAATTGGTATCGAGCTTTAAATGCCATATTATTCTATATGTTATTTCAGTCATCTTCTTAAATAATATATTATACAATTAGCTAATACGATAGATAGCATTCTATGTAGAAAAACTACAAATGTGAAATTTCATGTTATTAAATGTTTTATGATAATAAATAAATGTTGAATGTGAATTGTTTCTTACTATCTAATCCTCAATGCAACATTATCTGGCTGGTATTTATTATGTAGGTTGAAAAAACTAAAACTAGGAAAAATGTGAAGTCACACTCTACTAACCTCCTTTTCTCAATTAACGACTAATATCATACAGTAGAAGAATTTGTTTAGTTAAACGAGCTAGTCTCTGTCTGGAAATAACTGTTTTTTTCACAGTGTTGGTTAAAGAAGGCAGAAGAATGAAGAACGCTATAACAAATTCTCTGCCCGGACAAATGAATATTTTTGAGATTTTCTTTGACTTGAGCTGCCTGCCAAAGCTGAGTTTGCTAGATTTAGATTGTGGACTCTGCGATATCCGCTAACTATGAGCCGGTGCTTGTTTTGTCTCCTTCGTTGCATAAATGATAACATTTCACAAAATTTTATATATTATTACTTCTTTAATAAGGTTAGGAATACGAAGACAGTAGGGAGCTAAATGAAAACCAGATTGCATCGTAAGTGTGTATTCAAGTATAACAATAATGTGTTGGCATAAAGGTGCAAAACAATTTATCTGAATAACTTAATCTACTTCTACATTCTTAACCACAATCCATCACTACATAGTATAAAACAAAGTCGCTTTCTCTGTCCCTGTCTCTTTGTATGCTTAAATCTTTGAAACTACGCAACGGATTTTGATGCGGTATTTTTTAATAGATAGAGTGATTCGAGAGGAAGGTTTATTACATCCTATTGCACCCGTGCGAAGCGAGGGCGGGTCGCTAGTTGATTATAATAAGACCGTGTGTGCTGGTAAATTAATGCAAGCACAGTGGTTGGGATGTGTAGGCAATTGGAGTCAGGAGTCAGTTAATAGACACACCGTCTATCTGAGAAACCTAAACGCGGTTAGTTAACGCTTAAAATGCCTGATCACTTTGGTACCTTGTGATAGTGGCTTATCTGACAGCACCTTCATAAGTCCCATGACAACTGAAGCAAAGTTATTGTGACATGGTTCAAAAGCGCATAGGCACTGTAATTGTCGTTGACGGTTCCAGTTACCGCAGCAATTCGTGCCACGCGTTAGAGAGTGGGGGATGTGAGATTTGTTATCCTCCCAATAGTTTTTAAGATGAATTCCAAAGTTCAAACTTCTTTTCGTGTCTGTTTAAGCTTGTATTCTAGGCATTTTGCTGGGATATGCTTACGATTGTACAATAATGCTTCCAGAATGAATTTCTTTATACAATCTGAAAGGGCAGATATAGCAGTTTCTGTGTCCTAAAAATTTCTACGTTGGTATCAATATTTTAATTTTTACAGCCTCCCCAATAGCTATACTTTGTATGAAAATGCTTGAGATATCCCTAGACACTTTTGATGTGTGTATATACCCTGTTGATTTATTTAGTAACTAGCGACCCGCCCCCGCTTCGCCCGGATGTAATAGGATATTATTATACTTATAAACATTCCTTTTGAATCACTCTATCTATTAAAAAAAACCGCATCAAAATCCGTTGCGTAGTTTCAAAGGTTTAAGCATTCAAAGGGACATAGGGACAGGGAAAGCGACTTTGTTTTATACTATGTAGTGATATACATTAAATGAGCAAAAACACTTCTGTTGGTCGAGAGAGAGAGTCACTTGTAGAGATAAATGTGAACTTGTAATTTCCATCTCAATCGGTAGGATTGTAGTCGCGTATACAAGGTCCGGAGCGAAGTGGTGCGGCGGCTGGCGAGCGCTGCGCCCGCGCTATCGCAAGCCCGCCACGAGCTCACGACGCGAACAATAGCAAATAAAACACCATATCTAATAACACCCGCCGCACATAACTGCGCCCCTTGGAAACACTACACCGATGTAATGAAAAATCATTAGGCTCAGACGGACGGAACACGACCCATGCACCTTTGGAGTTGAATGGTTTACGGCGGCTTGGGTGTAGGTACTATTGCCTTTATTGGTATGAATGAAGAAATATAAAAAAGTTTGTTTTGCAAAAAGAGTAATATTATCAAATTAAAAGCAAATATAACTAAAACTTATCTCATTTACGGTTAACCGCCGGTGTCACAAAAGCAATGATAGTTTTCTAAGGTTGGGTTGCACCATCGGACTTTAACAATAACAAACATCCAAATTTCAGTTAAAGTTAAAGTTAGGCCCAAAAATGACGTCAAATTGTCAAATTTGACAAAAACTTTAACTTTAACTTCTACTATGGTGCAACTTACCCTAAGGTTGGGTTGCACCATCTGACTTTAACAATGACAAACATCAAAATTTCAGTTAAAGTTACCGGTTAGGCCCAAAAATGACGTCAAATTGTCAAATTTGACAAAAACTTTAACTTTAACTTCTACTATGGTGCAACTTACCCTAAGTCTGTGCTATTTGACAGTTGTTTGGACGCGAGGCCTACGCAGCGCCGTCTGGTGCAGAAAGTGTAAACCCAAGTACCAAGTATAACCCGATGAGGGTTTTCGATACTTTTTTGCCACCAGGCGACCGTAGCATTTGAAATCAAATACTCGGTAGTTCCCAAGCTGCGGGCTAGAGGAAATAAAGTCAGATTAAAAAGAGCAGAGCTAGCAGTGAAAATCACTTTATCAACGTTATTTTTACCTCATAGTATTGTACTGCCGTCGGCGTCTCGTAAATGAAAAACAAAACATGACAGCCTACAACAACTACTACTACAACTTTCGTATATTTCTCATTTGGTAGGTGAGAATATTCACCACAATTTTGCTAACATGACGTCGGCATCCCTTGCCTTTTACTCGTGATGCGTTGATCACGACGCCATAATTAATGAAAAGTTGTCATTCCCACGATTGAATGGCTAAGTTCGGGAGCGGTCGAAGTGATTTACAGCAGAACGCCGCAGCTAGCTTCTAAAATACTACATCCGGTGCGCGCGCGCACGCCGCCCCGCCACGGCACGCCGCCGACGAATGTTAATTCCATAGACATGAGAACATAACTAACTTAATTAATGAGTCTACCTCCTTGTACTTTTGTATTCAGAAGCTCTTTCATGGAAACAAATCACGTTAGCACGCTTGATAACAAGTAATTTACTTAGCTATTCCGGCGCAACATTTAGCTGCGAACGAAGTTAAGTAAAAGATTGAAAAAACATTATAACCCAAATAGACTGACGTCTAATAATTTGTGTTAATATTTGTAGTAGGCATGACTTGTATGTGTGTACGGATGTACCTACCTATACATATGTATTTTTTAAATTATCATTAGTATTTTTACGGTATCATTATTCCAGGTAGAGAAAAACCTAGCATCTGAGTTACGCTATGAGTATGCATAGAGCAAAACATGAACTGCACGTTTATTAAACTATAAAATAGATAGTAGATACAATAATGAGGTCTGCACTGGAGCACTCTCGCGCAGAGCATTGAAATAAACAAATAACTCAGTTACGTAAACGCAACAGCGGCATACAAACAAATGCTATCGAGGCTGGACAACGTCACCGTTAAGACATAAGGTTGATACGGCTAGTTCGAACAGACTACAATGTAGCATGTCCTACTTCTCCCATTGGAACTTTTAGACGTGTGAATAGCTGACGAAGTGATAACTCATATAAATACCGCTTTTATGTTTGTTATTTAAAGACTAAGAAACAGTAACTTCAGGTACAGTTTTTATACCGGTGATTTAAGTATAAGTAACTGCAGTAAAAAACAAAATACAAGAGCAAATACAACTTCAATGTTTTGTTTCCAAATAAATTGGTAAGATGCGCTAAATGAATTAACCACTGTCAATGGGCCACTTTGTATATTCCAATTCCGTTTGTTTAATTAGGAAGCAAATGGAACAAAGGAGCACGTATAAAAGTGTATGTTAAAAACCATCACCCTTTCTTGAGTAATTAGGGTTGTTTTTATCGGACCAATAAATTACAAAAAGACAGTTTCACATTTTGAAAGTCAAAATACCATTTTGCAGTAAAGAAAATTAGTAGAGTTATAGGTTTTTAACATTTAACATTTTTAAATCTGTCGTGTTTTAATTTATGGTCAGATAATTTTTATTTCACTTTCAATAGTCACTCGTCGACAACCCTCAGTTGATATTGAACTCAAACTACACCTTACGCTACCGCATTGAGACTTAATAATAGATCGCCTAGCTCTAACCCAGTCTGGTTAGCACTATGTTTAAACATAAGCCCTATTAATTTGACCTCAAATGATTTTCTGTACACACTGTTAACAATCCTATTATTTAGAAGTTGGAAACGAGACTCAAATTCAAGGAATAAGCAGTTATTCCATTGGCTGCGAACGTTCGTGATACAAGAAACAAATTGAAATATCGTAACAGAGACCTTCGCGAGAATCTGGTATAAGATTCTTCAAAATAAATTCTCGGGATGAATAAATCAAATTGCATTTTCTCATATTGAATGGATAATATTTTCATGCCTGCCTGGCTGAAAAGCCATAATCGGATTATTATAATGCTTGTAGTTGAACTGAACATAAACTAGTGCTGGACGATTTAATTAGGTTAGTTCATAATTAAAGAAGATACGTTTTTTTGTATGAAACAAACGGTGCGTGTCGTCGTGGTACTCGTCGGCATCGTAATTTATATAGGTAGGTTGACTCGTTCAAACCGTTTCATTGAATATTTGTTTTATAGAAGGTTAGCTAGCTTTGAAGCCTATGCGAACCAGCGCATTGAGAACGAGGAATCACTTCCAGACAACTTTTAAGACCATGCAGATGCTACAACTAAGAGCTATGCACTTTAAATTGGGTATATTTCTTCATCTCATGATATTGATCTGATTCGGCGATTAGGTTCCGGTTTGGTCGTTTCTGCGAGAATTAACCTCCTGCTGAAAGAAGTAGGAGACTTCAGTAGGCTAGAGACTCTGGGTATTGAGATCGACGATAGTAATAATTCTCATAAATCCTGCTGATTTTCGTCAAAGCACACATTTATGAAGGCTACTGTATATACACGTAGTGACAATAAGGAACTCGAGCCCAGAAGCAATTCGGAGAGATAACATGGCATTGGCCTCTGGATCCCGAAGCGAGGGTACCGCGGCGCCTTTGATGACGAGACGAGCTTATCAGGCAGTCTCGACCCCGGGGGCTGGGCGTGTAAATCATCATTATCACTGATTTGATGATAATTCTAATGACAAGAAGTCCAAAGACTTTACTAGGCCCTTCAGTTGATTAATACGTCATAGAATCTTCTAAAAATAGAACAATTTTGTTTCAATTTCAATCTTAGGACTTAGTGAAGATGACCTGCATTCATCTAAATCTTATATGTGACCTCCTTTAACAGACCTTCTTTTCACTGCGGTCGACTCATACTGCACTTCAATACCTGAACATTTTGTCCAAATGCAAGGAAATTAATGTTATTTGTAGAAATGCTCAGACTCTACAGTCACTCACAAAGGTGTGTGAGACTAGCTCAGTAGCTCAACCTTTGATCTTACGGCAACAAAGAGTGAGCCTTGCTTTTGGTTACAAAACAGAGTGCAGCAATACAAATCAAATCGAAAATATGTGCAGCGAAGCGAATATTCCGATTCGACTACCCGGTCTTTTCAATTTAAATTTCGAGAGAAAACTTTACGAGGAAACATTTTACAGAAACATGTGAGCAGATACAAAATAATGCATCAGAAGCTTTTCCAGAAGCATTTTCAACCTAATGCGACCCGCGCTGATAGTAAGGCGCTTAAAATGTGTTTTCTACAAAAAATATGGCGAGTCTTAGGTCTCATTCACATTAGGTAGCAAGCAGCGCGGCTGCAGCGCTGCAGCAGCGCGACAGTGACACCGCGGTTCACGGTTCCATACTTATCGTACTTAAACGGCAAGCCTTTTTTAAAAGTATAGTAAGTAACAAGAGTGTAATAGTTTTAAACAATGCATAGTTACACACTTCACTTTCTCAACATTTGCACCGTGGATTGCTATTTGAATCATGTTATCCCGGTAATGAACATATATTTTTAGCAGGTGCATACGTTAGTGTAAATATTTGTACATACTACTTTTATCGTGTTCATAAGCCGTAAGCTATTTCCAGAAGACTGACCGTACTCCTACCTTCACAAGCTCAACCAATGTTAGAAAAATATATTTAATTTCTAAAATCATAATCAATTAGAAGGAGTCAACCATTGGTCTACATTGATTGCGGAATCGTTTTTTCAAGGGGATAAAGCTTTCTAGGCTTACAGACTGTCACATTCGTGAAACCACCACAGAAAATAGCACATTCTCAAAAATAATTTCGCAGAATGCGTAATTTACTTATTTTAATGACGAATTGAACAAATTTTATAAAATCAGCTTCCTTATACCTACTGTAGAACTTAGTTATAATAAACCAAAATAATTAATGCATCTTCAGATATTTATGGTAACTTGGGTGTATTGAACTAACTGACTGTGAAACTGTCAGAAGTATCTGGTCATCTTGTGTGCTTTAATATAATGTGATGCCGACTGTACTGATAGATAATCATTTAATGTGTGTAATTTTCAATAACTCAAGTTTGATAATACGAATCGATACTTTGTTCGATTTCAGAACGTAACTGTGCTGTCAAAAATTAAAAAAAATAAAGATGTCACTCTGGTTTGTCGCTCGAAAAAGTCGTTTGATTACCTTTTCCTTTTTAATTTTTTAAACGCAAATTAGTAAAGACTAACACCTAAATATCAATATCTATGGCTACCTAGCATGCCTAATTGACTCCCATGAGTTATGAAGATGATCTGTAGGCTAAAGCTTACAGTACACATAATTTGTCAATTCTCAATGAACAGTGATAAACATGGGTTGTCCGGGACGGGGGCCTCGGGGTAACATGGGGTACACAGGGAATAACCTATTCATCGCGACAGAGCGTCAGCGAAGTGACAGACGATACGAGAGCCGACACGTTCCGCGGTCCGTCACGGGTCGTACAGACCGTTATAATTACGCGCGTTTCGTAACGTGAGGTTCAATATTGTCCGAAAACACAAACCATGTGAGATACCAACGATAACTAGACGCAAAAAGAGATGTGTCCGCACAGCCACGGCAAACATATCTTATTTCACATCGTGTAAGCGTCGCTGTATGATGAGTACGACGACTTTACTAATTACAGGAAACAATCTCTTCATTGGCTTCAATGCTTTTAATATGTAGGTTTTTATTCAAGAACATCATTTAGAGCATTGAGAATGTGTCGGTACCTATTTATCTCACTGTGCCATCTGCCATGTCTCTCTTGAGAGAGATGATGGGCTTAAGTCGAGTGTTGGGTTTGGAACCCTAGTTTGAGCAGAAACACTGAGAAACTGATATCGTGTACGTTGGTACCTGTCTTTAAAAATACTATACTAAACCACCTGCTTTCATACTCTGCCTTTAATAAACTATTACATCACAAACAGTTCGGAATTTACCAAAAATAGAAGTACAACTGATGCAGGTGTTAATAATGTGTGTTGTAATACTTGTAATATGCAACACATATTTGAGGTACCTATGGGAAGGCAAGCAGGATACGAGGGAATTTGTAGCACGTAAAGCATTTATGCGAGATTGCATTATTCGCCAACAGGAATAATTAATGTTTAATTATTAAAAACTATAGAACCGGGTCGACCACGCTTTTCGGATAGTAAAAAATACTAAGACCCGCAAAAAACTCAACCTGTAAGATTAAGCACTAATTGAACTCATTCCGCTGTCGGATTTAAATTTTACCGACGGAAGACTAGTTTATTTTTTCCCTAAATGTCGTGCATCAATTCTTTGCCTACACTCAAACAAAACACTAAAGACCTAATTGCTAAAAATTATTGATACCTACTATCGGCACTAAATTCAAAAGATGGCGAACCGAATTACAATTTCTGTTTTTTAAGTATTGTGGATTGTGTTTGCGATCTCTATGAAGATTTTTTGAGGAGGATATAAGGACCTATAAGCCTATAGGTCCTTATATCCTCATGGCTGATTTAGATTAGACTGTTTAATTTGTTGTTATAATAATATGTCAAATAAAAACGTTTTTACCTTCCCATATCTTAAATTTTAAATTATGTTCTTGTTTAAAACAGAAACATAATGCAAATCGGCGATGCAACGCACATATTTTTTATATAATTTGAAAAAGGACGTGACGTTAGATGGCATAATTAGCCATGGAGGAGGACGTTCAGACGACGACCAGTAGTAATCTAGGGTTGCTGCAGTAGTATTTTAATAATATAGTAGGTACCTATGTACTTTTGAACTAGGTAGAAAAAAAAGTAAAATTGTCATTAATATAAAGTTTCCACTATATACTGAAATTCGGTTTAAAGAAATTTATTCTCATAAAAACATATTAGTTCACTTATAATGAGATACATAGAAAATTACAATATAATTGTTTGTTAATATTAATAATTTACCTCTGAGGCCGCATTCAATAACATTAATTATGAAGTCTTAATTTAAGAAACAATAACATAAAATATATTTAATTTATTAGAAATAAATTGTTTGCTAATAATAATTAGGTAATAACAATAATTGAAACAATAATATTATCTAATTCAAATAGTAACAATAAATAATTAATCAAAATAACATTTCATACATTTAACAAGTGTTTTTTTAATTGGTTTTTGAACATGTTTAAGCTTCACTTATTTTAAGGTCGTCTGGTAGTTTGTTGTAAAGCTGTGCTCCCTCGAACAGTATCGTGCTCTTGCCGTAGTTAGTGCGTGGAGTAATCAGTTCTAACTTGTTATTATTATTTCTTAGTCGTCGCGTTGCAATTTGTTTACGAAGCTTTGTAGTTGTTCGGATGGAACCATTGAGTATTTTATGAATGAGGATGCAGGTACCATATGCGTGAAGTTGTTTTACAGTGAAAAATTTAGTTTCCTCATACAATTTTTTGGTTGGAGTTCGATAGGGATAATGGAATAAGACCTTGATGATTCTGTTTTGGATTCTTTGCAGTGGAGTAACATTTGTTGCAGCGGCTGAGCCCCATATTTCTACTAAATATTCTAGATGCGACTTGACCAGAGAGTTATACACGATGGTGCCTACTTTCCTTGGTATGCAGTTCGATACTTTGCGTAGTGCCCCTAACAATGTTAATAATTTACTTTTAAGATAGGCAATATGCGGCTTCCACGTAAGTTTATCATCAACCCTCAGACCAAGATATTTTTCCTGATGCGAGCGCCGTATTGTCTCGCCATTTATGGTGAGAGAAGGGAACTGTGAAATAGGTTTATTCTTTGCAGCGAAAACCATAAATGACGTTTTTGTTGCGTTGACTGTTAGAAGGTTATATTTGAACCATTCATTTAACACGTCTAGGTCCCTTTGGGCATCGCTGAAAATCGTATGTATACATTTTCCGAAATAGAAAAGGCAGGTATCGTCAGCATACAAAGTTAAGTGCCCAGTTAAGCCAATTTTGTGAATATTATTTATGTAAATTAAAAACATCAATGGTCCCAATTTCGACCCTTGGGCTATACCACAAGATACATTTTGCATTGCAATTAAATAGCGAATTCGAGTCAAATCTCATCTAATCGTACCTACGTTGGGGAGAGGGGAGTCTCGTCAAAAATCACGCATTTTTTTCTGATTGAAACAAAATAAAAATATTTTGGTCCATTTAATCTAGATTGTATGTACATCCTTAAGGTTAATCTTAAGCGTAATCGTAATACGATTAAGATTTTTCAATAATTCGTTCGACAGATCATAGACATGTTGGTTCCAAAAATCTCTCTCGGGATCGCACATTATTCTACATGTTCAGTCTATGATGCATTAAAGTACATAGATTTTTTTTTTAAATAAAAGTAGTCACGAATTCAGTACTGTATTGTATTGTTAAATTTTTCTTTTGCATTTTTTTTTCTTTTCACAATAACGATCAAACGCGTTTACGTAAGAAACCCATATACTGTAAAATCTCACGTGAGAGATTGGGAGATGGGTGGAGGGGGTTGGATAAAATCTGACGACATCTCACCAGGGGTGGATACCCAGAGAGTGATAGAAAATGATGAAAAACACCTCACGTAATTTATGAACGCCCCCTTACCATTAGACTGGACAATCGGAAACAAATGTTAATAAAATAAAACGGTTACCTATCTACACTGCGATTCGATTGTTAATTCCACGCTATTTGATCGTTCGACAGCCCATAATTGCCGTGTTAGATATCTGATTGCTTTTTGTTTTTAAAACCTAGGTAAAACATTTTTCAGAATTATGTGCCTACGTATAGAATGGAGAATGGAGCTATACCTCTCGGAGTTTCATGTAAGAACTACATTAATGTTGAAAGGTTATTGATCTGTATTTATAACATATGAAAAAAATCTTGTGCAGCCCTAGGCGGCTGCGGCAGGCGCAGCGCAATCGTAGCGCACACGCGAGTCTCGCTGTCGCGCCTCACGATACCTAGCTGAAGGTCGGAGACGGCGCGCGCGCACCTCGCCGCGCCGCTCGCGTCAGTCGCGAGCGCGAGACCCGCAACAACAACACGCACCGATTGTTTCCTCTCACTCGCGTTGCAGCGTGAACTACGTGTTTACCATTACTTAAAGTGAATTTTAAAACTCAAATTTCATTCCTGGAAGTTGTAATGAAGCCTTAGTTTGAGTTATTGCTGTTGAGTGTTGGACCAGCCGTACGTGATATTTATGAGGTTAGTAATCTAACGTTTGTTTTCATTTTACTACTCTAATATCGATCATAATTGGAATTGGCAGGGAATCAAAGTGGTGGAGAGAAACATTTGGTACTTGAAAACTGCTATGGGCCGTCATTTCTAAATATATTATGAAGTTATGATCCTCAATTACACATGTAACTCGAACGAACTAGCTAATGAGACATTTTAGAACAATATTTTCTGCATCCAAATATTTATTGTTCAATTAAGTTTATTGGCGATGTTTATCAGTTATAGTCAGGACTTGAAACAGTAGGTACCTACTCGTAGGTGATATGGCGACACGAGGAAGGTACTTTTAAGTCAGACCATAATTGACAATCTATAGCGATAACTTGAATATTTACCTCAGTAACAAACATCGAGAAAACCAATTTTTCAATTGAAAACGAGCAAGTAAGTAATTTAGAATTCAACCACAAGTTCATAACCTATTACTTGACAGATATAACGTGTCAGTAGTTATAAAAGATATACACTAGAAAGAAACATATTTTTGACCATTAAGGATAAGGAAGTTACCATATTTGAATTTTATTCGTTCAGAATAATCGACATACAAACACAACTATACATCCTATATTATCTTCTTTATTTAACTAAAAAAATTACTGAAAACAAACAAAAAAAGTTGGTTTTCTTACAACAACAATTACAATAATTTGAGAACCGCTGGATGGATTTTCATCATCTGGAATTGTTTTTATTCAATATAATTTAAAAAAATGAAACGTCTCGAAAAAGTATATTGGAAAATGACCCTGGGTTTTAAACAGGGCCCAAACAATATTTTTGGTCGTCAAACATTTTTATAACCACGTTTGACGGCGGGCGGGACAACTAGTTAAATAATAAAATCACCACAGAGTAGGTACGCACCTACTTAAAAACGTCTCCGGGATGAAGCTTGTTATAAGCTAACTCAATAAACGGCGTCTGTTCACAGCATGCTTTGTTGTGTTCAACATTAGACAAGTATTCAGCAGAGAACACGTGGTAATGGAATATATTAAGTGTTGAAGCTTTTAACGATTTCTTACACGGACACGAAAAATGTAAGGCCTAAAAGAATTAAATGAGGGCTAGACACTGCATTCTGAGCATTTCAAAGACATTGTGTTTTTTTTTCATACCTGCTTGACTTGGAATACGACATACAACTTGATTAAAAACACACTATGAAGGTACACTGCAATAATAGAATAGCGAAATAAGCTATTTCCCAAATAGAGTAACAATCTCCAAACTACTGCACTAAGATGCATTTGTTGCACGCACTTGGTGCCGCGCAGTTCTAGTTATGTTGCAACTTCCACTTAAAGCCCTCGTGTAACAATCGGGTCATCTTAGCTGGTGGCCTTATTGCAAACATAAATTCATTAAGTTTAAGTACTTTCCTACTTCTTTCATTTCAATGAACGCAAAGCCATAAAACTATTCTATTCATTGTTAAAACTTCGCAGCACTCATTGTTACTCAGTCTGGACAACTCAATTCAACTAGGAATCTTTATTCAGAAACAAAGGAATTACTGAACAATACCAGGACAAACTGTATCGCAAAGATCAGAGCCACTTGAGCATACCAAAAAGTGTGAAGGCGGTCAGTTCGGCTATAAAGTAACAGTTATACAAATATTTATGCGCAATAAAGCTCATGACAGCTCTCGCTAATGTTGCCATCCGCGCCCGAGGAGACGGCGGAGGCCTCGACCGAAACTGCACTTAGGAAGGCCTAACTTATTGCGAGGACATTGGAATGTCGACGCTCAGCTGAAAGATGGGAGATTGTGAGCGAATCACTTCAAAGACCTCAATTTTAGAGGTAACAAGGAAAACAACCCAAAGAGACATATAACAGATAAAGCTTAAAAATTACTTTTGTCTAATAAGTAATCCTTTATAATATGCACAAATCCTTCAAAGCAGCTGTATTAAAGATCTTGCAAACTCGAGGTTCATTTGATGATACTTCCGAACACTACAACAAAGGACGAGCATATAGAATTTAAACTACAATAATATTTGCATAAAATGTATTGACTGAAGAAAAAATATTACATAGACTGAATCATAAAACTACGAAATTCTAAAAAAACGTACAGCATTTTATGGTACTGATATGAGTGTAATGAACCTAATTAGGAATGTCTGCCCAATTGACCTCAACAATTACGGAGAGGTCTGCCGCAATTTAGACTACGCCTTGTTTACCTGTTCAGTTATATTGTTTGAATAATAACTAATATCTTTGAATAAAACAATATTGCTATGTTGTTCAGATTTAGTTTTATCGTTAGATATCGACTCTCGACATGATACATTTCACACACATTTGCACAATTTATTTAAATAAATCAATGACTTACGTAGTTATGCAAAACACCGGTACGGATTCTGGCAAGAAGAATCCGGCAAGAAACTCGATAATAAACTCTTTTGGACATAGTTTATTTTAACTTCATATTTATAAATCTGAATAGTCGAATGAATAAAAACAGTATAATTTTACTTTTACGTTAAACAAAAGAGACCAGAAACTATGATTAATGATTATCTTCTCTCATCTTTTAGTTATTCTCGCTAACTTAGATTCAAGTATTCGTGTGTTTTAGGACCAAGGCGAAAGTAGTAGAACAGTACATATTTACTGCAATATTTAAATAAAGTCTGAAACGAAACAGGTAAACGATTCCTAAATTAGAGTATTTTAGCTATTAACATCAAACGCGGCGTGCAGTTCGTGTGCAAAACTACACGTTCCGCGTTAAAGGACATTTTCTCACACTAGTAGGACTGGACAGAGATGCATTTGAAACTCTATAAATGTATTAAGGTGATTTTTCGCTCTCGTAAATTAAAAAATAAGAAGAAACGATTGTTTCACACCCACTGATACCCACATTGACTCAAAGGCGTAGACAGCATTAATGGCGTATGTACCTGCCATCGAGGTGAGTGGCCCAGGTAGGTCGACAAAAGGGGTTTAAAAAAGAAAGTAGGTAGGTACGACTTTTTCTTCAACGACAAAATGAGAGTTTAAGTAACAGCGATATGTTACCTTCGAAAGTAGGGTTTTGATGAGATTACCCAGTTTGAAATTAAGTTAAAACATTAAATGCTCTCACAATTAGGGGCATCGTTACGATTCGTAGAAGACAATGTTCTCAGAATGTTTCTTCATCCTGGGCGGGATTCAAACCCACGACCCGGGGCGCAAGAACCACAATGGATCACAACTAAAAGTGCTAACGAGGCAGTCAAACCACAGTTCCTGTTCGACAAGCAAAATACGTCTCTGTGCATGTTTGCCCCTTCTGCCCAAGAGCCGCGGGCTTGGATAGGTAATTGTTGGACCGTGCATTCCCCTCGGCCACTTCGTTTTATCAATAAACGAATATGTAAATATTAAATTTTATTTTTCAGACTGGGCCCATCAGATAGACGGGGGATGACGGGTTTGGCTTTCACGTCCTAAGCCAATGTTCTTTATTAATTGAATGGTTCAATAATACAAGATCACTCCACAAGAAGTATTAGGATGTATCAGTACATAGCTTGTGGTGGTATCAAAATAAAAGACTATTTATGCAGAACGATAAATCTTTCTTAATCTGTGCAGACTTAAGAAAGGACAGATGTTTGTGCAATACCCATGCCTGCAATGCAAATAACAAGACGTTTTCGTTTGATAAGATAAGATAAATTAGAGCCGAGACCGCGTAACTAAGATTGTTTTCACAGATTTAAGTAACTCCTCATTTTGACCGTTTTAAAAATGTATAACTACAATTTCCATAAATGAAATTAATCAATTCAGAGCCATGTTATTTCGGATACTTTGGGTGTCATTCAACAAAAGCTAACGTCAAAAGAGATAACATCAGATTTAGATGATTTGCCATCACCAATTGGTGACGAATTTACTTTAAAATAGACCTTATGTCAACCATGACGTAACCCAAGAAGCCTTCACTGGTGGAGTTAATAAATACGTCAGCGGGCTATTCATAGCTCTATTGCAATACCAGCATGCAAGTTATGTCCACACAGGTGTCCAGCCTTTTAGCCAATTTTTTTTCCGCAGATTTTCATTTCCCAGTCGTCGTTTCGCATTTCACTCATATAGTAGTCAATTTTAGAGCGTACTGCTCGTACATCCTTCCTAAATCAGAACCACCCTTTGGACAACCTTCAATTTGGAAGGAGGTCTTATTCTCACGATTTAGGCGGATTTAAGGGTTTGGGGAGGAAGGGTGGTAGTGGCACAACCCCCCAAAAACCACTCCCGCGCCGAGGAAATGTTATTTACAAGTAGTTATTAGACACATAACATCAAGTAGTTATTAGAAACCCAACGTAATACAACATTTGGTGGATATTCAATAACTGAATGAATATTACGCTGCAAAAAACATTGACACTTGAAAGTCCACATTTTGGAAAATGACATAATAAAAACCAGACCATACGTTCAGTTGGGAACCGTGTTGGGAAATGAAATAAAATTATATGTTAAGTTGGCAAATGATCATTCGGCGTTGTAAAATTATGCGAAACGTTAGTTGGGAAATGAAAATCGGCCTAAAATTATTCGGCGAAAAGGCAGTGAACCGTCCAAACATGATAATTTATTTTATAGAGGACATTACAGTAAGTAGCACGGTCAACAAAACACAAGTAGCCAGAAGTAAATAAGGAATTTTAGAATAATTCTACAAGTAGTAGCTACTACAAGTAGATAAAGGTTATCCTTTATGAAGCAATAAAAAACATTATTATTAGCCTAGGAGATCCATGATAGTAAGGAGGGGAAGAATGCACATGAGCAAGATTTTGCGTTTAAAGGAGATAAGAATATCGCTTTTCATTATGTGCTTCCGAGACAAGTAGCTTCTCCAGGCGTATTCAGTGCGACGTGCAACTTCTTTTTCCTGTCTGGCCTGAAAGGAAACCACTTGGCCTCGATATACGTATTCATGTTTTTTTTCTATCTCCGCATCACATCACATGAATTCTGCGCTGGACGCTGTTGGTCATTAACTTGGTCTCTTTTTTTTTGAGTAGGGGAAATGCACTTACGCATACCCGCCAACCGGGGGGTTGGACTGGTTATGTCGGACTCTCCACGGGGAGCATGCTCTACCCAGTGGCTCTACCAACTAAAAACCCTACCACTCCCTCTCTTCGTCCATAGTGGGGGAATACGCCGTATAGCTATAAGCCCTGTGCGCGTTCTCCCGGACGGTGCCCGCCTACACGGCGGGCCGGAAGCGACCCCCCCTTCGAGAGGGGGGGCCAGTAGGGACAGCCGAGGGTGTCGAGCCGTCCCTACCAGGCAGTGGTGGAGGCCTGTGCAATGCCGGCAACGGTACCCCCGTACCGCGCGCCGGCTGGCCTCTACCACGGAGGGGTGCGACATAGCGAGCAGGTGCGCGCCGTCTTCCCCCCCATTAACTTGGTCTCTGCCATAGTCATCCGAAGTCCGACCTCGAGCCTCCCTTTGCTCAGATATTCGATCATCGTCTCCAGTTCACTGGCAGATGAGGCAAAAAGCAATACGTCAACGGCGAATCTCAGGTTGTTTAACTTTTTTTCGTTGATGAAGACCCCTTTTTCCTGCCAATGGTTTGTCAGTTTCCTAAAGATCTCCTCAATAGTGGCGGTGAGCTTTGGCGACAGTGGGTCTCTTTGTTTGACCCCCTCTAAAATTGGAAAATTGGTCCGGTTGTGTGTATTTTTATTGCGGTTATAGGAGGTTTGTTCTATTTCCTGACTTTTCAGAGATTGAAAAATGGATGGATGAGTATGGCTATCGAAGGCTTTGGAGTAATCCTCGAAGGTCAGATATAAAGAATGTTTGTATTCCGTATTTTTCCTATTTCATTGATGGTGTGCAGGTGATCTGTGGTCGAAAGGTCCCTGGACCCCTGAACCTTCACAAATATTTTAGAAACTAAATTTATCCAAATCGGTCTGGCCGTTCCTGTTTTTTAACGAGACTAACCAACAGCAATCTTTTTTATATATAGACATATCAAGCAGTAGGTAGTGACTAAGCCAATGCGAATAAACAAAGGTTTTTGCTTGTTTTGCTTCAATATCACATTTCACAAGTTCAGTAATTAGATACAAAAAGAAAACATTAATGAGCAATATTCTGATATTGCCATTCATTATTAACATAACATATTGACATTATATGGGGGAGGGGTTTAGTACCCATCTCTTTAGTGCCCAATACTAGCAACTCATTTGCCGAGTTCAAGAGATTATGATAGTTATGCAATGGTCAGAGGGGAGGGTTTTTCTTAAGGAATTGTAATTTATCTGCACAACAAATAACTGCGAAACTTAAACCAAAACCAATTAATATTTTAGATTCTGTTATCGAGTCAGTGTCGTTCAAGTTAAAATATCCATGAAGTAATTCCTCTTTCATATTCGTGGTTTGATAACTAATTATGACCGCAACTTGTTTACGAAAAAATCTTTGTATAATGCCAGAGACTCACAACATATTCAATTTACCTTTCTCTACCAAAATATAAAAGCTTCTAGTCGTATTAGCATTTTATGCAGGTCCGAAACCCAGCAAGCTCTAGGTAGACTCCAACGACGAACACACCTCAAAACACTTCAAATTGTTTTTAAAATTATTAATCTACATTTAGTTCACATTTACAGTGATAAATAGAGAAACACAAATACGCAGTAAAAAACAAAGAAACGTCCCGTCCATATTTGTTGGTTCAGGTGAGTTGAAAGGACAGAGATGCAGTTATTTAAATAGAATGGTATCAAATTGCACCAATAATAGAGAAGAAAAAATATGGTCGAGAGTCCAGCCATAATACGAGCGCACATTTTATCTTCAGCAATGAAGTATGTAGGTGGGTACGTAGAAACCCCCACAAAGAAATGTCTTCGGACGCTCCGTTACTACATCAAAGCAGAGTTATGAAAATAATTAGCTAGGTACGCAAATAAGTGATTTGTTAGAGCTTATCATTGCTGGCACGGAGACTGTTTGATGGCAACCGTAGCGCTTCTCGCCCACCAACTCAATCTGACTACGAATGCAAGACTTCGGTTGTACAAAGTAATTAATTTCTTTTCCGAGGTTGGTGGTCTTCCATCTATTTAGCATCTTTGTATTTTATGAAAAGAGGTTTACTTTACTTGAATGTTTGCCATCTAAGTGAATTGAAATAGATTGCAACCGAAACTTTGTGTTGAGTCATTTCTTATCAGCTATGAGTACCTACTACTACCTATACTCAGAGTATAAATTATCTTCTACATGTCATATTATCATTCATTGGACATTATTCCACCAAGCCCTTCAAGTCCCAAACTAAGCGAAGCTTTTACTATGGTATACCAGACAATTATGTCAAGATGCATAAATATAGGTGTGTGTAAAAACAGTGACTCTCAAATCAATTCTCGAATAGGGACTCGTCTTTATAAAAGCAAAGGAGTAGCCGGACTTTGCATCATGAATGAGGGACAAAGAGTCGATAAAAATACCAAGACATCAATTTTATTTATTAACTATTCAATTTCTAATCACTGCAGAGCAAGGTCAAACTGTACGTTCGTGGGATTTCAATTAAATATCAATACTAACTAATTGTCCGAACATACGCGATAGAGTTTCTATTATTGTTCGATCACAGCAAAATACTGAATACAGAATTATGAATAGGCTAAATTCTGTATTTCATGTTAAGTCTACCTTTAGTTTTAAAGTTCCCTCTAAATGATAAGTCTGGACTTTGAATGACACCATTCCCTCCACTTAGCTAATGAAGTAAGAAAAAAACAACGATAACTACAAGTTATGCCAACCTCAGAGACAACGCATCCGTTATGCAAAGCAAAGCCCAATCAGGTTAATGAAACCGGTAAAAGTGTATTAAAGCAGAATCGCGGGCAGAGGCGAACTTCGCGACTGTTGTCTACAAATAAGTTCATAATTCACCGGACGTTTACATCGCCAACATGCTTTGCCGAACGCAATTATTTGCATAGCGGCAGACGCCAACGAATCAGTTGCCTCCCATTAAAAGATAATCGAATACCTATCTATTTACTGTGTTTATGGAGTTAAATATACATTTGAGTTTATGATGTAGGACAACAACAACTACAACTTCTTGGACTGTAGCTACATTTTGGGCATTTGGGCAAGGAGGTAAGGAGGTGTAATCTATTTACATAAATATGTACTTGTTGATAAAACTTAAAGCTTAAAATAGGTATTTTGAAAATAGACATGTCAGATGTTTTTTCAAATAACTACTGGAAGAAAAATATACTTAGTACAGAGTAATTAATTGTATTCTAAAAACTTCAAACTAAACAGACCAAGTTAAACTAAGTTAAAATTCAAATTAGATTAGATTTTGTATGTAAAAAACAAGTTTTAGTGGCTGGCCACCCAAAAAAAAAGACGCCACTGCCCCTGCCAAATCCGGTGTCCTTTGTAATCATTATTCGCATCCCAGAAAGTTAACGTAATGTGTGAAACTCTACCATTAATTTATTCAACGACTCGATCGTTACCAGTATGTACCACATTTAATAGTAGATTATGCCACAAGGGCTTAAAGAAGTGTATTATGTCCCGGGCGTGATATTGAACCCCGAGTATGAGGGATTCTACGGTTAACTCCCGAGCGGAGCGAGGGAGTTAAGGTTAGAATCCTGAATACGAGGGGTTCAAGACCGCCCAAGACAAATACACTTTTAAGCCCGCGATGCATACTCTACTTTTTATACTTTCTGCGAGGCAATCGAAATTAGTGGCTGAAAAAAGTAAGTGCTTAAATATTTATTACAAGTGAAAATAGGTAGGTAGGTAATTAAATATGAGAAATTAGGTATTTATCAAAAATTAAAAGTGATGTTAGAAACATAAGACAGTTGTGCGAAGACATTGGAAAGATGAGTTACAATCTTTGGTACATTTATTTTATCAGCATAAGACTCAGGAGCTATTTGAGCGGTTGGCGCCTTTTTTCTTTCTCTGGCATCTATTTTGTTAGTGGCCAGTACGACATTCGAACTCAGAACTCATTGCACCTAAACATTTTTGACTACACGGTTGCATTCCAAATTCAAATCACTTTAATCCCTAGAGATTAATGAAATTCAGTACAACATTATGTCCCGGCTAGACCGTAGGGCTATAATGACTTACTTTAGGACAGCTTTACATGACACATAATGTGGCATTGACGAGCAGGTAGTATAAAAAGTAATATAAAGTGCTATGTTATAAATTCTAATTACTTTGAAAAGTAATTTCTAATCTTGTCAGCTTTTGCGAGATCGTAATACCCGTAGAGAGGCACGAGTGTGCAAAATGCATCAGTATTAGCGAAGCTTGTAGAGCTTCACGACTAAGTCGAAAAAGGCGTCATATGCTCTCACTGCCGTTTGAAATAGGGATAGGACGAAATTCCTTTTCAATTGGATTCACAGATTATCGGCCACTAAAATTCAGTTCGAATGCCGAAATTTACACACATGATAAGATAGGATGAGACCAATTATTATAGCGGAAAAATGCGTACAACCATCAAGTAAACGACGTGATACTCTTGAAGTCTCGAGTAAACGCAGAGAAAAAAATACTGAGCTTGGGGCAAATTTAAATTTCGTCAAATGTGTAGATCAACATTTTTTGTTCCATTTAATCGAAATTCAAAATTGTTATAAGCTAATAGACGTAATTGTTGACATTTGGATGCACTCGTTCTGTGAAGTTTTAACGTTTTAAATCAGTTCGAAAGACCAACCGCCACGATGAGATTCAGCAGCTCAGTAATAACTGAATTAGGTACTGTACTTGCCGGCCCTATATCCGGACCTCAATGCTGCTTCCCAACAGGTGGAGCGAGGTCATGAGAGCACAATAAGAAAAGTCCTTTGCAAACTTTATAACCTACTTAAGTCAATATTTCAGTTGACATTGACTTCAAAGATGTAACAGGCGAGCTAGTAAAGTTAAATAAAAATATGATATGACGCAGATAAAGTCATGAACTCTTAACGTTAAGATAAATATTTGTGTACCGTGTCGTTATGTTATAGTAACTCATTTTTCTAGAAGGTCATTGTTTATGTCAACACTCAACACGCAGCGCAGATATTTTGTGTGTATGATGTTATTATTCAAAAGCTAATAATAAAAAAAACATATGACAGACTGTTTCGGGCTGATAGCAAGTGGTTGTTATATCAAACTAATTGAAAAAAAACAGTCTTCCATAATCCAGCAACTATGGGCCCACACCCACACAATAAAACATTTTATTTGAATTAAAATGTTTCGATTATTATACGGAATGAATAAATACATTAAGTGATGTTATCAACAGTCTAAGATAACAGTGTGCGTGTGCATTGGGTGAGCACCCTCTAAAAATGAATAAAAATATTCTCACCATTTAGTTGAAGGTCTAAAACAATTGTAAATGTAATCTTGCAATTTGTAAAATGATGGAACCAAAGGTATTTAATGGAATGTGTGCTCACCCAGTTCTTACAAAGGGGCAGCTGTATCTCCGTATGTAATGACTACAAATGCCAATAGAGTACTGAATTTTAGTAAAAACCTATTCTAACTAGGGTTTTCAAATTCAGTTTCACAAGATCCGTAATAAAAAAAATACAAATGATTTCTTGTGCTCACCCAATCCTCACGTTATTAAAAGGGCTGATTTTTAGCAAACTAGCAATTAAATGGCATTCATAATTTGTACTGTTTTAGTTGTATTGTCACTTTATCTTGTAACGTGTGAACACCCTACCCTACCCTACTCCACACCCTACTCTATAGAATTCCGGATCAACAATGAATTGCGTATATCTCCTGAAGTAAATAAAAATATCAAAAACGTATAGACATGATCATTTTGTATTTTTTTTTACTAAATCTTGACATGTTAACTTATTCTTCAAAGTTTAGTTAATAAGAGGATTAGGTGAGCAATTTCAAAAAATATATACTCAAGAACGCGCAGTGATAGTGGTTTGTTTTATGTTTTACAAAATCATGTTCATAGTCAACTAAAACAGTACAAATTATGAATGCCATTTAATTGCTAGTTCGCTAAAATATCAGCCCTTTAAATAACGTGAGGATTGGGTGAGCACAAGAAATCATTTGTATTTTTTTTATTATGGATCTTGTGAAACTGAATTTCAAAACCCTAGTCAGAATAGATTTTTACTGAAATTCAGTACACTATTGGTATTTGTAAAGTCATTACATACGGAGATACGGCTGACCCTTTGTGAGAACTGGGTGAGCAGACATTTCATTAAATACCTTCGTTTCCATCGTTTTACAAATTGCAAGATTACATTTACAATTGTTTTAGACCTTCAACTAAATGCTGAGAATATTTTTATTTATTTTTAGAGGGTGCTCACCCAATGCACACGCACATAGATAACATAGCTGAGAAGATATGTTTTATCTTATCTTAGACTGTATGTATATGTTTTAAGTAACATAATTATATTTGTGGGTATATAATACACATTACATACCCGCTTTGGAGCAAAAGGGAGGTTAACCTTTGTTCATAAGATCCATCCATCATCTATCTTATAAACTCATGTTTTCAATCTTTGATAGAAACCTTTACAGTGCCAGTAAAACGATCGGTTTAAGCTAGCATTTAAAAGAATAGTATTTTAAAATAATGTTAATAAATTGACACATATGCCGTCAATACTTGAGTTCGTTCGTCATTTTAAAATACGGGTCTAAAACGAGGTCTGTGTACACTCGCTATGCGGCCGCTATCTCTAGATAGCCTTGCTGAAATCACTCGCGGGCCCGTAAACCGTTCTTATCTGATAATAACACACCGATAAGCCGATCGCTCGACTCATATCGCCTTCACTACTTCGCTATTGCACACGTTGCCCATAACGTAAGCTGCAAAAATAACTTCACACTCATCAACTAAATACGATTTACAAGTCTAGTTAATTTGAAACCTAAAGTGAGCACGTGGCGTATTTTCTTTACCAGCCTGTGATTCTAGTGTAACTGACGTCTCGGCAAGGGCGTAGTGATATTGGAGTGCCAATGTAAGATTCCTTTGTTGCAATATTGTCAACATAATTGTACATTATACCAACACAGTGCTAAGCTCGTGAGATTCCAAGAACAGGTTTATTGCCTGCATTTGTACAGGGAAGGTGACCTTGAGACGACGGAGAAAAGCCATATATCTTAGGTTAAGTTCTAAGTCTATGCGTGCATTTGTTACAATTCTTCAGCAAGAAAGCTAAGAAATGGTTTACGATATTTATAGGCGTGTCTTAGGACAGCTATACATGTTCAAATGTTATGCATGATATCCATGTGCGGCTGGCTTTTACACCGTCGCCCTGTTACTGTAAGCACTGGGAAATATTTCGATTTAGGAGCATTCTTTTGACGTATATTTTTCTAATTTCAGGGTGTGATTCAGCAAATGAGATGGTGACGTAAGGGCGCGAGCACGAGCATAGCATGCGTGGGTCGTCGTGGTGGGCGCCGCTGGTCGCGCTGGTCGCGCTGCACGCGGGCGCGCTGGCCCAGTCCATGGTGCCCACCATTTGCGCTGAGGAGTTCTGCCGATGCGACTCTTTCACAAGGGTCATATGCGAATGCACGGCTGATAACGTGAGTAAACGCAACCTTATTATAATTTAGTGTCCATTTAAAACTATCATTTCTAAATTAGTTCACAAATTAGGATATTATAAGATGTTGTGTTAGGAAGGTTTTGATATATCGTTCTGGTGTTTTTTGTCAATAGGAGGTGACGTTCAGGCCGAATGGAGCTTACAGTGTTCCATCTACGGCGACGGCTATCATCGTCAACAACTGCGCTAGAGTCCATTTCCTCGCCAACACCGCGAGGAACCTTATCCAACTTCGCAACGTGGAGCTGACGAACGTAGGGCGCATCGTCATCAACGAGCACGCTCTGGCCTGGTCGTCCGGCTCCCGGGACAGCGAGGGTCACCCCGGACTGCGGATAGTGATACAGAACAGCACCATCAACGACATCTCCTCCCACGCGGTCCAAGGCCGCGTCAACGACATCCGCATCAGCGACAGCACCATCGAAAACATGAGGCCGTTCGCCTTCTCTAGTCTCACTGGTGTCAGAAACATAGAACTTAGGAATAACGTGTTTCACAACATCGAAATTCAAGCTTTCAAGCAGTTTACCACAGTGAACTTCTTTTTGAGAGGTGGGAAAATAGGAACTTTACCTAGTAGGTTCCTATCCGACGTGGAAGTGACAGACTTATTCCAAATGGAAAACGTCGCAGTTAAACACGTATTTAGTTTAGCGTTTTTTGTAAGATCACCAAAGAGAGTTCTCGTAGAGAATAATAATATAGAAACAATAGAACCTGACGCGTACCACATTGTTACGCATGGTCCTATTACCTTTAGAAATAACACAGTGAAGACGCTAAGAAATAAAGCGCTATTAGGTTTTCGAGTAGCTCCTGAAATATGGTCTAGATCGGGCCGGCTTGAGCTTCTGATCGACAACAACACGATGACGGAGGTGACGCCGCAGTCGCTGGCGTACAACGCGTCGACCCTGACGCTGCGCATCGACGGACTGAACCTGAACGTTTCGTGCTCCTGCGAACTAGCAGACGCCTGGAAAGATCTGCTGAAAGAACAGGGACTCATAAACTGCTGGTATGACTTGGACGGCCATTTCATTTCTGTGCCAACATTCGTCGACAGCCGGTGTGGGAGCTTTAAACAAACTTTTTGGATAATTGTTGTTGTTGTCGTGATAGTGGTGGTGATAATCGCGTCTATTATCACATTTGTTATAGTGAGACGTGAAAACGAGAAGAAGAAGAAAGTGCAGATAGTATTGCCAGACGGTAAGACGTACAGAGAGACTGAATTTCATATTGTAGTAGAAAGAGCTGAGCTGCTGACCACCGACCTGTAAATAAGCCTTATCTTCGCTTTGATCTCCGAGTGCGCGCCGCCCTGCGCAGGCGCACTCACACAATGGCGTCCGATCACCGTCGTGCGGAGCATTCCTAATTACTGCTAATTAGTTTAGGTTCTCTACCTCAGTGTAACAGACCGTCGAAAATGTGCCAATTTTACATATTTGTATGTTGTTGATCAGTATTATGTGGTATGGTAAACCAGTACCTTTAAGTCTTTGCATTGTCAGTAAATTATTTTTTCAATAAATCGTTGTATTTAAATGAAAAGCTTTTTTGTAATAGATATTATGTTCCCATTACCACCATGCTAATGCAGCTCCTAGATTAGGACGCTACAATATGTTCTCTAAGTTGATGTAAATAGACTATCTTCGCAAGCGAAATCATTGAAATGTTTTGTTACTGTGATTCAATGCTGTTGCGAAATGCAATTGTTTCTAATATAAGGATACAGTGCTATAGCGCAGCGCGAAAGGGGTTGTCAGGTCACAATCTCATATCACTTAAAGTCTGTCCCCGAATTCACAAACATCAATCAATATTGAGAACGACTCTAAGCTCTTGCCGTCTAGTAATAGTCTACAGAACTGAAAGTGCAGCTACACTTGTAAGGGCTGTTTAAATTTCTGCATCGTTTCTGAATTCGAGGGTAATTGTTGTACTTACCTCTGCTGAATCATACCTCGAATGCTTGAACGTTAGTCGTGTGTAGTTCCCGCAGCGGCAGGCGAGCCGAACATTACACTATCATACACTATTGCATGCAGGCTCAATTTATACATAGGCTTTAAAAAAACTAAACCTGTAGACTTAAATTGCAAAAATAATGAAAATGACTAACCTAAGTAATTATTAAAATAATAAAATAGTGTTTCTTTGTATAAAGTGTTTAGTAAACTTTACTATACTAGCAAAAAGCACTTGATTATTTAATTCTAGAATTATTCAAAAAAGATATTCCCTTTTGCTAGCACAGAAACTAATCCTGCGAAACTGCGATGGCAATCTGAAGCCCGTTGATGCAGCGAGTGGCGTCCACAAAGGCGAGCGAGGAAACAGCTTCACGATTAGCTATACAGCTAACGTTTTCATCCCTCAGAAAAAATCATCTTCGTGGCTTTGAGTCGCATAATAAGCGAATTTTAATTATTACTGTGTGTAATCTACCCTACGTTTTAATCAAAATGGTTTTGATAAATTTAAGAGCAAAATGCATTTTAAACAATTTTGAATCAACTGCGGTAGCAAGAAATTTGCTAGATCACATTTTTTTAGAGTAATTACCAGTCTGTAAAAGCTTAGTGTTTTTTTAAATTCACTCTTGTTTTATTTCTGGCTTAATAATAAGTATGTGTTTCGCATTTCCTTTATGTCCATCCCCTAAACGTCTAGTAATGCCGCTTATGAACTAGAAAAAAACTACAATTAAGAGCACTGAATGTTTATTTTGAAAGAATCCTATAAAAAACGTACGAGTATACCTTACAGCAATAACGTAACATAAATAGAGATTGTGTTATCTGCTCACTAAACTAAACAGAGAAACCACATTCTTTTCTTCTTAGTGAATGAAATGATTTCATCAACATCAAGAACATACAATATTTACATTGGCCGCATTCAGAGATTAAATTTTTGCATCCAAAAGTCGCTCAATGAGTATTAGTAGGTCGCGTACGTAACGACGATTAACTTTTAAGTAAGAGCCAACCACTATCTAGCTCGGTTAGTGAACAATTTAAAATAAAATAAGTTAAATATTTATTGAATATCGAGATTGCTTAGCATGGCAGCTAAGCAATGATTAAATATTTATTCTGACTGTTACCGATCATCAACTTAATCATTGAACAGTAATGAAATTGAATTAAATTTAATTTAATGGAGGTCTCTGAATGCGGCAGCAAGACCCCAAATCCCGTTAATTTCTAGAATTAGCTTCTTGGTGGGATAAACCCGTTTTGAAAACGCTGTGTCCGTCAGTAATAAAATGAACTAGGTACTCACCGTAAAAGGGGGTGCCCGTCGAGGACTTGATGTATCGTAGGGGGTGAAGAGAGCTCGAGCCCCCTGGATAACAAGACAGCCCCTCCCGGGGTCTGCGAGGGTTCCGAGTCGGCCCCAGACGGGTTGGCGCCCAGCATCGACAGCAGCTGCACCTCCATCACAGTTGCTAAGGACAAAACTTATTTTGAGACGCCACAGTAAGAAAAATCCATGATAAGGTTTATTACTTAAAAATATTTATAACTAAACTTTCTCGCTTCAACAATCTGCACTGTGCTTGTTTCCCCCAGGATCCCCTCCCTGGGCATTACTTCACACAGCGCCATGTAGCCCCAGGTAAGCTAATTAAAGCACGTATCATGGTATACTAGACAGCGAATACTGCGAAAACATACTTAAATAATCTTTTCTTTTGCAAATACATACATAATATACAAAGAACAGATGATAGATCAGGATCTTTCGCCAATTGCATTGAAATGAAACTACCAACATCGAACTACGTTGACGTATTAATATTATTTTCATTACTCATACTCTGAAAGTAGGTCATTACTGACCTGAGAAGCGGGCTGAAAGTAACACTTTTCATCCCTAGAGAGAATCACTTTCAACTGACAGCTGTCAATTTTTTTTTTAAAAAACTATTTCTTTTTCACATTATCTATTGAACCATGTTCCAACTTCTTATACAGCCACGATGTAAAATTTGAAATAACTCAAAGTTAAGTATTGATCAGAGAATATATATGTTTTAAATAAGTTTATAATAATTTAGTTTCAACAATTTCTTTAAAATAACTTAGCTTTGAACAAAATATTTACCATTTTTCCAAATAAAAAATAATGGCTGAATAGCGGGCCGGCCACAGAAAAAAAACAAACAAAATAGGCGGGAAAGCGGCAATTCGATCTTCATTTATTTTCCTCATTTTTTCTTCAGCTAATTCATGTTTTTATTTTTACTTTCCTCGTATTTGTAATGAAAAGCACAGTGTTTACCTCGGGTGAAAGACTTATTTAACCCCGTCTCGGGACTAAATAAGTTACTTTCACCCCTAGGCTAACAATGTACTATTACAGCTTTAATGTGTGGCCCACTGTACGGAAGGATTGTTTGTGTAAAACTTTGATAAATCTGTTGCGTAGTTTCTAAGAACGTGCCTAATTTGTATTTCATTGAATCGAGCCTAAATTCATAGCTAATTAAATACTCATACTTTGTTACGCACCAACAAAGTAACAGTCAAGGTGCTGATTCAGACCGATGACGAAGAGTAAACATTACACAACGAACATTGCAATCTAGAATTACAGGAATACTTCAGCAGAGAATCTTAAGATAACAGTAAATTAATAATACAGTTGGCCTTTACTACCATTTAGATATCGGATCGTTGTAATATTTAATTATTGCGAGCGCAAAGATCGCCACGTGCGGCAGACTACACAGATGTTTATGTTCCCGCAAAGCTGAATGCTCACAAAGCAATTATTGAGATTATTCATAATGAACCTTGAAAACCATTTATAGTTACAGAATATTAGAACTCGAACGAAACAAAGGAGTAAATAGTTAGATTTAATAACGAATCAACATTTTGACAGGTAATATGCTTGACATTATATAGCCATAAGCTAGTTTAAAAATTTGGAAGAGTTTGATCGAAGACGCATTACCATCATGATTGCAACCTTGATATCTCCCTAATAACTTCTATGAGCATATCTAACGAAACGTGTGTTATCATCACAAATGAAACCATAACATCGCGTGGGGCAATGAGTTCATAGAAACGAAAATACTGATTCAGGGGCAGGAAGTGACGGATGAGGAGATAACCCAGTGGACACCTGCATGGTACGCATTCGAGTCACGGCCCGAGCAGCAGACACGTCCTATGTTTAGATACAATGACTAAGTACACCTAAATAAATCATAACTGCTCTACAATTCCGTACACATTTTACACGGCGACTAACAGCAGAGATAACAGTTTCAGTACCCGTTCATGTTACGTCGTAAAAATCTGGATCTTATATTACACTGTAATAAGACGATTATTCCAGTAACAAAATGGGCTTATCGCATAACTATGTAACGATGTCGAATTCTCAGAGAGTATGCTTCATGCAGTAATGGTAATATCAAATACAATGATATCATCTAAGCGATCCATTCAAACAGTTATCATACAGAGGAACGTACAGTTCAGCTAGCTCTAAAATTCGCATGCAAAAGGCGGGCTTAATGCATAAAATATTATTGGACAGTGAACAGGCGAGACAGAAATGATGTAACATAAATAGTAATTTTAAATGATAAAATACCCAATTTTGTTAGTTTATGAGATTAAGGTCACAGTTAATATTAATTTCATGATACGAACTTACATACGGCACGATAACCCTTATATTTTTACGTGTAGGCACGGTCTAGCATAAATTTCAGTGCAACAATGCACTCTAATCGCATTATATTCACACAGGATTGAATGTCACCTACATGTCACCTACTTACGAATTTCAACAGCAAGCCCTATTTCTAACCCCTATTTCTAACCACCATCCCGCATTTTCAAAACCGATCATAGTTACGCTTGGCTATAGATATAAGTATACTTACAGTAGTTGAGCGATGGGATGTCTAGATCGGGTGCCAGCAAGCGCGAGGCGCAGCCCGACCCCGCGTAGACCAGCTCCATCTCCAACGCCACCAGGCCTTGCCTCTGGGACGTGTACGGCGCGTCTTCGTAGCCCACGCAGAGGCAACGGTAGCCGTAACGATTGTCTTCACTGCAACAATTCATAATTTCTTCATTCAAGTACATAGCTTAGATTACATTCATTTTTCTTTACCTGTTTCTCTACCAGAAAGTTGTCTGGAAGAGGCCGCCTGAATTGTACGCCCTGAATCTCTGTAAACATCGCTGTGTGATTGTTTTCTTTGTGCAATAAAGTATATCTTATCTTATTTTACAAAGATCAAAATATATTGCAACCACGAATAACACATACATATTAATTTAATACGATAAAAACTACGAGAAATATATGTGCGCATTGTGACTAAACCATTTGCCTCGGAAGATTGTTTTTACCGAAAAGACCCGGCAAGAAAGTCTGGGGTTCGTCTTTTTTAAACAGGAGGTTCATGCAGTATTTTTTTCAAATGAAACAATAACGTCATGATATAAGTAAAGCTCTAAAAAAAATATCAGCTTGTATTTCACGATCCAGATTTGAACCTTGATTTGGTAGCGTACTTCCTATTTCTAAAAGTAGTCAGGCAGCAAGTAAGTAAGTAAATATTCTTTATGCAAGGCTCAGGAAAGTGCTTCATCTTGACCGGACGAATAGGAGCATACTGAATCTACTTTCTCATCAACTCCTCGGAGCGCTTTGTGTCACAGATAATTTAATTCATTACAATAAATAATTTCCTGCTTGTAATAAAATTCTTAATAGCATTTTGATTTGCAATTGTAATTATTTAATTGTTTTGTTGAAATATTAAATTATGTAAATGTAATCTAATGCGATTATAACAATTACGCATAACTAACTTACTTGTTTGTTTTATTGAATTCGTTGAGGTAGTCCGAGGCGGTCTCTAGCGAGAATATGACTTCATTTCCTGGCACGATGATGCCTTGATACGGCCATTCAGTAGCACTGTAACAAAAGATAAATCAATAGTTTGTTCAAACTGTATGGAATTACTAAGCAGAATTATGAAGTTACTAGCGGCCGCCAGCGACTTCGTCGCCGTGAACTTAGGTTAAAAAAAGCTATATATCTTTATAAATTGTAGCCTATGTGCTATTCAGATACATAAGTTATATTTTCGTAAAGTTTTATTAAAATCCATCCATTCGTTTTTACGTGAAAGAGCAACACGGCACATCCACACATACAAACTTCCGCATTTATAATATTAGTAGGATTATTCTGTCTGAAATACAAGACCGGGCGGAACGTGAAAACCCGTTAACTCTGAAAATTGAAGTCGACAGAGAAGCAAAAATAAGCATTTAACGTTAACTTGCAATATTGTGATATTTATTTTCAAACTAACCCTATTATGTCAAACAAAATAGGGTCAAAATTATAGACGACACTCCAAAACGACATGTTATGAAATCTCTTTTTTTTTAAAGGCAACGGTAGTGTGTTTAGAATCAGTCACTGGGCGAGAACCCATGACTAAACAAGTGTGGAATTATGGGGACCTGTATAGCAATTCTGAAAACTTCCTTCGATCCCAAACTCAAATTCGCCTATTAGGAAATTTATTGCGCGCGTTTTTTTATAGCTGCAAAGTTTTTATAAATATTGGTAAACGGAATGTTCCGAATTATTCATAAGGAGAGTTGAATCTCGCATTTCAAAATGAGTAAGTGCTTTGACAGATGTATACAGGGTGTTTCTTCTAAGGTGTCAAGCCGGTGCGAACTGATAGTAGGGTACCATACCTATCGATTTAACCCCCATGTATGTTCTACGATTTTTTGTAGTTTTCGAGATAATAATGTTTCTGTAATTTTTTAAAATTTTGTGAGCACTTGGCTTTAAATAATTATAACTTTTTTTTTGTTTGACTTTTATTGGATATTTTCTTTTTATTATAATGTCTATTGATTGCAATTTCATGATTAAAATAATCCCTGTCCTAACTTTACTACAAGATACAAAAATTTTGATTGATAGTGAAAAAAAAGTGAATCATGCAGAACATAACGAAAATTCAATCGTGAATTAAAAAAAACAAAAGGTGTTCCATAGCTTCTTACTAATTTTAAAAACTGCGCAGCGTCAAAAGCTTCCATAATAATACAAGAAAACATGTCCTTCGTGGGGCATAATTCGCTGTAATTGATGCTCAACTCTTGAGTAAGTATCGGAAATAGTGTAATTTTCAAACTTAATAATTTTCTAGTATTTTGGCATAATTTTGTCATTTCTGAGATTTTTTGTCTTTTAACGTTTTAACAAAGCTCATTTGTTAATAAAACAGTCATTTTTAACCTCCAATCATCCGAAAGTCACAACTCCTGTTGTAATTAAAATGTTGAAATTGAGGAAACCGGAACATATTTTGAATCGATTATCGAATTGTTTTGAGTTACTATGCTCAAAATACGCGTACATAAAAAATAATAAAGATGGTCCGGTTTCCTAAATTTTAATTTTTTTTTACACCATGAGCTGTGAATTTCGAATGATTGGAAGTTATAAAATGACTGTTTTATTAACAAATGAGCTTTGTTTAAACGTTAAAAGAGAATAAATCTCAGAAATGACAAAATTATGCCAAAATACTAGAAAATTATTAAGTATGAAAATTACACTATTTCCGATACTTACTCAAGAGTTGAGCATCAATTACAACGAATAATGCCCCACGAAGGACATGTTTTCTTGTATTATTATGGAAGCTTATGTTGCTGCGCAGTTTTTAAAATTAGTAAGAAGCTATGGAACATCTTTTGTTTTTTTAAATTCACGATTGAATTTTCGTTATGTTCTGCATGATTCACTTTTTTTTCACTATCAATCAAAATTTTTGTATCTTGTAGTAAAGTTAGGACAAGGATTATTTTAGTCATGAAACTGCAATCAGTAGACATTATAATAAAAATAAAATATCCAATAAAAGTCAAACAAAAAAAAAGTTATAATTATTTAAAGCCACAAAATTTTAAAAAATAACAACAACATTATTATCTCGAAAACTACAAAAAATCGTAGAACATACATGGGGGTCAAATCGATAGGTATGGTACCCTACTATCAGCTCGCGCCGGCTTGACACCTTAAAAGAAACACCCTGTATAGTGAGGGGTGATACTAACGTGTTGGAGAGCTTGTGCGTGACACTGAAGTAGGTGCAGTTGTAATGGAGGCAGGGCCCTTCCGCCTCGCTGTCGTCGCACAGCTCCTCGGCCTCGCCCGACTCCGATGTCAGCTGGATCGTGCGCTACAGACCAAAACACTGGGGTTATTGTTCATTCAACTAAATTATATTTAGTCTAAAAGGTGTACTATATTAAAATACGAAATTTAGTTCCCTGTAGGTTAACGAATAGAGATAAAACTGAACAGTCATCTGTCGTAGCTATAACACTTCCACTTTGACCTTGGATAACTAGACTTTACACTGATGAACGACTGTATGTGAAGAATCATGAATACCCTCGTAGAGCCTCATGAATACCCGGATATTAACCTCAAACTGAGCGGAGCAAGTATTAAAGGTGTCAGAGACTAATAAAAATACCTAAATATTTAAACAGCCCCATAATCATATAAGTTTATTAAGTGCCTCATTGATTTACGTGGGATGGTCGAGGGTCCTGCCACTTTCTTGTAAATGTTGACAACAATAAGATGAAAAAGACAAATTCGCAGTACAAACACAAAAGTTTGTCCTGGGTGGGGATCGAACCCACGAAGGGTAGCACCCAGTCGCAGTACAAACGCAAGAGTTCGTCCTGGTTGGGGACCGAATAAATCTTTATAATTCCCTAAGAGCCAGTCTTATGATCAGAGCCAGAGGCATGAGCTACTGGTTCAAGCCATCATCATCAATCATCCTATTCACCCACTAAGACTAGTGTGCGGTTGCCTACTCATCGTCAGCCTATGTACCAAGTAGGCGTTCACGTCTCGGTTGCTCTGCAATGGTCTTTATTTTCTAGATCCGTCTCTGATTTCTGATGTCTTTGTTGTCTAAGTTTTCCGATCCGGAACCTTACAATTTAAGATGAGTTTGCGATACGGCCAGCAAAAATATGGAAAGTTCATCCAATTGGGTCATTTTGGGACAGTTTATGCTGGAAAACACTGGTCGAATACTGCTTTAGTTCAGATGAATATTTTTAATAACTGTTAACCATTTAATTCCTTAATCCATCCTATATTATTCCGTAGCCTTTTTTCTGCTTATCTCTAGGTTCCAACAATTGTGAATAATATTAACAACTTTTCACCTCTTTTCTTTCACTAACAACCAGATACTCGTTACAGGAATAGTGTTTTGGATCGGAATCGAATCCACAACCTTCAGCAGGATCTCCTAAATGATTAGAATAAGAAATAACTTACCAAAGCCCACGTTCCCGAGATATTTTATTGATGAGGCGTAAGTGTTAGCCAAATGACAAAGCTGTACAGTGCAAACGAATTCTAATTTCAATAAAGTGTATTACTATAAAACTTCTATAAAATGTATTTCAATTTATATTTACCACTAAATTAGCTAGCTGGCTAGGCAATGAGCATTTATGACAACTATTTCTGTCGGACAAGCTAGTGAAATGATTCTATTCGCTATCACTTGAAACGATTACTACTTAATAATTGACTTAATAAAATTTCGTGATTAATTTTCAGGAGCTGACCTGGAGGTTCATCCACACTGGAGTTACTTTATGTACAGCTTTATTAACATGACTAAATTATACTTACAAGCAACTGTGGATGCCGTAACAGAGTTAAAACAAGTTTTATAAGTGCTCTTTACATTATTAGTGGGACGCTGAAAAGTATAGCTTTAACGCTGTGGGATGATACTGCCAACACACTGGACTGAAAGCAACAAAGAATACACTCATTGCTGACGGTAATTATACATTTATAAGGTACTAACAGCAGACTTAGGTTAGAAAAAATGTATATATCTTTATAATATATTTTCTAATATCTTGATTTCGGCAGAAACCTCTGTTGGAAAATGCGTTTTTCAAAAGATCTCGTTTAAGTTACCTTTATTATAGTAAAATAGGTTTACCATCTATTGCGTAAAGGATAGTTATGATTTTGTAACGGAATCAGAATTTAAATAATCTAGGCTACACCATTAAATTAGTTACGGGGCTCACGATCTCGCAGTTATGGTTTACTCATGATGATCTCGAATACATCAGTGGCAACAGCGGATCGGTAACGACCGCCAATGTTAAGGTCTTCGAACGCCCAACAGTGGGATATATGCAAGCTTTTGTTTATTTTGAGTTTCTGAGCTCTGATTCTAAGATTACTCAGGGTGGCCCAGCGACAGTGGTTCAAACATTTATTTTAAGTAAAGGCATCATAAAGTCGTTCAAAAAAACATTAGTTCCGCGAAAATCAATACTTTAGAAGTTATGATTTTATCAAGTTTCTTTCAAAATGTCTCAACTCCAATCACATAATGCACACTTGTTTGAAAACTATCGCACAAAGTCTTTGGTATGTTAGTACAATGGTCATTGTAGAAGCTATAATATGTGCGAGTTTTGAGTTAATTCTAAGCCATTTTTTTTTTGTTCATAATTTATCGACATTTCGCTAACAAAATATGATACAATTTTCAAAAAATCACCGTTGCTATGTTTGTGCACTTGATGATTTGTTTATGATCTTAAAAACTGTCTGAGTGTATTCGCCGTCACTCCGCCAGTGAGTTGTCATCGAGCAAGCTCAAGCTAGTACCTTGTATACCTTGCGGTAGGGCGCGTCGGGCGCGCGTTGGTCGGCGCAGCGGCAGCGCCGGCGCGGGGGGCCCACCGCCGCGAACACCGTCAGCGAGTCCTCCGGCTGCGCCGTGATGCTGCGACGGTCCATCTCGAGCACTATCCACGCTACGTTCGGCGGGAATAGCACCCTAATATGATAAATGAAACAATCAATCATATTTCTGCCAGGCGAAATTAAACATTACAAGCAAGTATACATTTTCACGTCAAATGATATTTGTTTACAAGAGCATACATGAGCACCGTGTTTTGGCAATCGATTTCAGATCTGTTGTTAGTGTGTCTTGTTCGTAATTACCTTGCGGTTTTCATAACGATCATCATCTTGTAGATTTCAAATGTATGTACTTTATTTACCTAAGACCTTTAACTTGCCACATGTCTGCATGAATGAATTCATTCGTTGTCTTTGATCCATCGATAGTCTTGTGTTGTCTCCATTATCATTTGGACAGCCCATTATTAATTTTTACCATCATTCCAAAAATTTGGACTACCCAAACTTCCAGAATTATCTGTGAAACCCTATTGGTATACTGGTAAATAATGCCTCTGGTCATTATACGTTCAACAATTGTACTTTCTTTAATATTTTTTTGCATTAGAGAATTGTTACAAAATACACTGACCTCGTATTTGTGACGGTAGCTTGCTTGTAAGGGTGGTCGCTCTCTAGCCAGGTGTAGTACTGTCCGGTGGTGGTGACCACGGCTTCCTCGCCGCTCGGCACCAGCAGGTTCATGGCGGCCACGTGGGGCAGCAAGGTTTGGACCATTTCCAGCAGCGTTATCATGCTCTGGGAAAGGTGTGCGTCATTAGCGCTTTGGGGCGTTTAGGCAACAAAATCGAACAGTTACCTTTTTAGTTTATAGCAATGAAGCCGACTAAATTGAGCGAGGTTATCATTGTTAGTTGTTCAGCGAAAAATAATATCATGTCATGACACGTCTATTTTAGTAAATTAAAGCATTTAAAGGTTATATTAATACCAGAAGAGATTGGTAAATACTGCAATTAAACTCTAGTACCAAGAAAGCGAGTTCTAGTACCAGTATAGTGTCCGACGGTCAACCAGTGACGACATCATTCACAGTGGTGGTATTATACTGAACGTCGCCCCCATTAGCTTTTGCCCTTGCGAGTCACTCCTGACAGTGGTCTATTCATAATCACATCAAATGTTCTTTCCTTTACTGTTCAATTTGTTTTTAGAAAAGACATTAATGCATTATCTGAATAAAGTTCCTTATTCACACTTGAAGGATCCCCCGTTTTCATGCATATAAATATACCAAGGAAACTACTTTTTGTAACGAAAGCCAGCAGGCAACTGAGCGAGAATATGATGTGCTAGAAATGCCACGCCGACACGATTATCGCCAAGAAAGGCTAGAAAGCAGGTTTCGTGTCCATAGTCTGTTCACGTTAAGAATGCAGCGATTTTTGAACTTAATTCCGTCGCACACAAAAAAACTCAGATCCTCAACATTTGCGTTCGAAAGTATGCATTCAGCTGGTCACTGTGGACTTGGCTTTCTAATTAGGAACGATTTCATGGGTAAGGAGGCGTGCTAGGTCGAAGGACAAGTATGAAATCACTGCATTCTTAGCGCGAAGGGACTATAGGTGCCTTTATCTGTAGATGCTAGAATGCAGTGGTATAACTTATTAAACAAATTGTAGCCTCTACCACTTACTTTAGAGTCGTCCAGCCCCTCCAGGTGTGCGATGGTGTACGGCAACAGAGTGTTGACGACGGGCGACTGCTGCAGCACGGAGGCATTCCGCCGCAGGTCCTCGGCGGTGAGGTCGTTCCTCAGCACCGAGAACAGCTCCCCTCCTCGCTCCACCACCATGGACGCCACTCGGAGCGTCATAGCTCGGAGTTCGGTCACGAGGGCGTCTGCACTCTCGGCTGCGTTTTGGGGCCTGGTTGTTCTGTTGCAAAATATTAGAAGCTTTAGTAATCACTTTTGGATTTATATTTTTAACGGTTGTTTCTATACATAGTAAAATGATCCAAACTAAAATTAGTTTGGTTGGTTAAGCATTACTTAAACCTTTACCCATAGCTCGTAATTGCAGATGAACGTTGACGTATAGATGATGTAATGCACTATTATCTATTTAAAAGGCAAAAATGCCACAGAAATCAGAAACGATTTATTGTGATTGACTGACTTATATGCTAAAGCACAGCCGAAGGTAGATACTGTACCTAGAAACTTGATAAAAGAGTTCCCTTCATGGTGTAAGTATGCACTAAAAAAGGAAGATAACTTCATCTCAAAGTGGGTGAAAAAGGAGGTTGAAGTTTATATGGAATTATCCTATTTCTGGACTAACAAGTATGAAAATAGGTTTACATTTATAAATACATCTTAAAATGTTTAAAAATTAAAGGACACCCATGCGAAGTTGGAACGGGACGCAAGTTCAAAGTAATGGTAACTGTGAAAAACTTACCCATAATAGATCAGGCAGGGTATCTGTCCCCTAGCCATAGAGGTTCCATTGATACTGAGCGAGCAGGAGGCGAAGCGGAAGGTGGTGCCGTCGGGGCCGTTCACCGACGGGAGCCCGCAGTCGCCGTTGGCTGTGCGCCCGCCGTGGGTGCATAAGCGGATTGCATAGCGTAGGTCCTCCTGAACGGAAAATAGGATACAGACATTTCATAGCAAGATACTACCTCAAACAAAGCTTATACTATGGGTGTTAGTTATTAGAATTTGATCCTTATTTCAGAGATACTCCGAGATAGCACAATCTCTCGATCCTTTCTTTAGCGGAAGTTTTTTTTTTAAATTGCATAATTTTATTTTTAAGCTTTTGTCGAAATCAGAAACGATATTTCATTTTCCTATATTTCTTAAATAATTCGAATTAAAATAAAACCACTCTAGAGACTGGCAGGTTTTGGCTGTGGATAGGGACCGCTGGAAGAGCTTGGGGGAGACCTTTGCCCAGCAGTGGGATCTAGACGGTTAAAAAAAAAACCTTCCGTATTTTCCTAAATAAACAGTTATTTGGATTTTACTGCCTTTATTTAAAAGAACATACTTAACAATCTAATCTATCGAACAAAGTAAGAAGTAATTCTTTGACAAGCTAATCATTTTAGGTTGTAAACGAACCGTCATTTAAGCTTCCATCTACCTTCACAGGCAAACCCACGACAATAGAGAACTTAAATAAGAGCTACATAAAAAGCATCCTGCAAAATATTTCTATTTCTCACCTTCAGTGCTATGGGTCGTTCAAACTTCAGTTGCACCATATCGTTCTGGCAGTCGGCTGTGCAGAACGTGCCCTGGGTGATCTCCACACTGACCCAGCAGTGGCCAGGGTCGGAGTCGTCGGCTGTGGCACGCAACTACAGGCAAGGGTATATTGTAAAGCTGATGTCTATATTTTTATGATAAAAGGCAGGCTCAGACTATGTAAATAGATTTACAGAGACGACCCACGAGCCTGCCTTTTTTGCCTCAACCGTAAGTGCCTACCAACGGAGAATGTTTTGGAAATAATCTTGGTAAAAAAATTATTTTGCTACTTGTAAACGTTACAAAGAGAATCTCATTTTCAGTTAGGCGTAAATGATGAGGATAGCTTTTAAGAATTCCCCAACCGCGAAAAGTTTATTTAGTAATTTATTCAAAGTGTTCATACTCACGCGCAAGTCTTGCAGCAATTCGAGCGTATACTCGTAGTGTCCAAAACCTAAAATCAAAGAATGATGTCGTAAAAAAATAATACTAAATTGTGAATATAAATTAAAATGGTGGTATCTCTTAGTTTTTTTTTCTACTACAATCTAATCTAATCATGTCACTTGGAATCGGCAGTATCTTCATTTTTGCGTTGTGAGTACAATGTCGGACAGTCCACGGTTCAACGGGTCATCCAGTCCGGTTTTTCATCTCTCACTTGCTGTCTTTTTTGTCCTAAAAGAGTGACTGTTCACTATCCTTTAAGGAAAACCCTGTCATGAAGTTTGAAATTTGGGCCTCCTTTGCGCTTACTCTAATGTTCAGTGATATTTATATATTCAAAAAGGTTATGTGTTATTTATTTTCTTTGTGCGATGAAGTACAATCTTATCTTATACCTGAGTATGCGCAGACGCCGACGAGCATGATCCCGGGCCGGTCGACGGTGAAGCAGACGGCGTCGGGGCTGCCGTTGCCGTGTGCCACGCCGCGACTGTACACTGTGTGCGATGGAGTGTGTGTTGTGTTGTACCTGAGTATGCGCAGACGCCGACGAGCATGATCCCGGGCCGGTCGACGGTGAAGCAGACGGCGTCGGGGCTGCCGTTGCCGGTGTGCCACGCGCGAGACTGGTTCACGCGCATGAAACGCGACGGCGTCACCACGTGCTTTATCAGGTTCAAGTCGAGGTTCTCCTAAAACGACAAACGAGAGGGATGAATGGTTTAGCAAACAAACAACAAAAAACGCAAGATCATCATATTTAGCTATTGGTATCGATGTACAGTACCCGGCAATCTTCTTGAGCATTTGTAGTCGTAGTGGGGGAAAGTTCGCGCATTGTACACTTACGTGCAAAAAAATAGATACTCTTTTTTAACTGTGAAATGCTCATATTCATTCGGATATATATTTTGACAACCTGCGTGGCCCGTTCGCAAGGTCTACTAGCCCAAAGGTCCTGGGTTCGAATTCCGGTACGGACAAAATGTTTGTGTGACGAATCGTGTCTAAATTTTCTGACTTGTCGTTTTAATACCACATTATGTTGTCGCGGCATGTTATTCTTTTTAAAACAACCCTTAGAATCGCAACAAATAACAACAATAGTAACAATAAGAATAACAACAAAGTCAACAAAAAATTGTAACAAATAAAAACGTCAACAACAACAACAAAGTACTTTTCACTGCACGCAACTGTATTCGGGAAGACAGCGTGACGTAGACACTGATCTACCAATAACGCGCTCGATACGATGCCCCCCGCCGTCGCGCCCCGCCTTCACCACCCATGACACCTAAAATTCGGTTCTGCGCAGTCAAGGTCATTTGCTCAAGAAGTTTGCCGGTAACTGTAGAAGGCAGTATCACCACAAACGTAAGCTGTTTTTTGTACCATTGGTTTTTTTTAACCGGCACTGCTTTGCGTTTGGCGAGGCTAGAAATTGTTTTTTTAGATAATGAAATCAGTATTTGTTGAGACGCGATTTTTATCAACCTTCGTGGACTGGTCGTCGCCTCAGATATTATAATTTCATTTTTGTCAAATTGACTTAATACTATGGCCGAGAATATGCAATTAAATTTATAATTTATTTTGTAAAATATAATGTAATTAATTGAATATCAACAAATACAACCTTCGGACAATATTTCACGCGAGTCAGATTATTCATTCAGACATCCATCTTCGCCAAAGAAACAGTATTTAAATCGTAAAATACGGGGTTTCAACCATGTACCTTATTTATTTTGAGTTTCCGATATTTCGGTTAGTGACCATGAGAGTTTAAAGAAATATATTGAAAACAGTGTTCTAGCATGCAAGTCAGCGGTCACTTACCCTGACATTGGTGGCGCTGTGAGCCAGCTCAGCCACCTGGCGCCCAATCAGCTTGCAGCAGTACTCGGAGAGCGCCTCTGCCTGCTTCATCTCTCCGTGGTCGTGCGGCTGGCCGCACTGCCGCGTCATCATCTGCTTCTTGATCGGAATCATCACGATGTCCAGCAGTTTCGGCACCACGTCCAGCAGGTGCCATTCGGTGTGGTTTGATTTCACTTCGCTTGGATCTTGCATCTGCTTTTAGCAAAGACAGTGATATAAGTTATAAGATAGCAATGGAAAAATATGCATAACGTAGATAAGCTGTTAAAAAAAGCTAATTTAACATTTAAAAAAGCTTATTTTTACCTATACGTGGAAAGCGCTATATGAATTCAAATGGAATAAATAATGTGTAATAGTCAGTTTGGTAAGTTATATCAGGTACGTTGTGTGACTGTTTAACCTACAGGGCCTCGAAAACAAGGGACATTTCACGTCATTGTAGCTTCGAAGAAATAACGAGACACTATATGGAACCAATAGATATTATCTCAACGTATGTTGCTGCCTTGTTTTGCTGGTATTTTTTCTTTACTCTAAATAGTATGCTCATATTACAAAGACGACATAAGCTATTTCATCACACAATACTCGTAGAAGAAACTGCCAACCTATGGGCGTGAAATGCAACTCGTTTAGAAGCCACATGAGGCCTAAGAATGAGGTTCTCATCTTCAGAAGCAAGCCTTGGGTGTGTCTGCGAAGCGTCTCTTGTCCAGTGCGAAGTCATGAAGGCAAGCCCACTACTGGTCTCCAGTTACCTTCGGCGCCTCCTTGTAGCTGGCGCGCGGCGGCACCGGCGGTGGCTTCTGCGACGACCGCGGAATCGTCGCCGATTTCGAAGGCACTTCTTTTAGGACCTTGCGTGTTAGAATTGTTTGCTTTGATAATATTTCTCGAAATGTATGTGATATATAGATTTGTGATGATGATGTAATGACAAAAATATCATATGTGTTCTAGTAAGTAAATAATGGAATGAATAATTACAGAAGAAGAATTGAAATTTTGTTTTTCCGATCTTAAAAATTGCTCTAAAATATGATAACATAGACAAAAAACATGTTATCAAACCACAAAATGTATTATTTTTTCACTGGTTATTTTTTAGGGTTCCGTTAGTAAAAGGTCTTCGCTGTCTGTCTGCCACCATGCTGTATCTCCTAAACCGTGACATCTAGAACTTTCACAAGTTTTGAATTTACGTTGCTTAGCGGATTAACAACACATACCGAAAATAAAAGAAAGTACATGATTATGGGGGGTCGCCATAGAATGAACGGTATCAAAATTAATAACGGTAACAGTTACACGCTTTTCACAGGATGTGTATGCATAGTTCGTTCGTGGTAAGAATGCAGTGATTTTTTAATTTAATTCTGTAGCACACAAAAAAACTAAGATCCACAACCTTTGCGTTCGAAAGTATGCGTTCAGCTGTTACTGTGGACTTGGCTTCCTAATTAGGAACGGATTGGTTGGTTAGGAGGCGTGCTAGGTCAAGGGACGACTTAACGCGAACGAACTATAGTACTATTTTACTCGATCATGGTACGAACTCTTCGTGGGCGAGTCCGACTCGCACTTGGACGGTATTTTTATATTTTTATTTCAAATCCCTCGTCGCGCCGCGCCGCTTCAAGCCAAAGTGGTGGCTTCAGTAAGAGCTGGCGGGCCCCGTGCACGTACCTTGGCGTCCCTCTGGCGGCAGTCGGCGGAGAGCGCGCGCTGCGTGACGGGTACGACGAACTGCAGCACGTCGCGCAGGCTGCGGGACGCGCACAAGGACGCGCACGTCGCCGTCAGCTCGCGCAGCTGCGACCCGGACACTGTGCCCTCCTACACAGGTTGTAGTTCAGCTTATTTTTGTACTTACTTCAGGCACAGTACACAGAGAACAAGTAAAATATCTACATACAAACGTGCCGCTCTCGGTCTGAATGTGAGCGTGCGCATCGCGCGCCGTGTCGCGATTTCACGCAGACTCTAGCACAAAATATGGGGGAATAAGGTGGCGGCAGTACGGACGGGCTGTGCCGCGTGTCTGTGAGCACGCTAGGCTAATAACTCGGCGGGCGACCTTAGATAACCTACTGTTTATACTGTACTTCAGGCACCAATCTTAACTCAACTCAGGAATCTTCTGTTGTCATTGTGTTTTACGAATTGCTTTGTAGCCTTATAGCCGTATATTATTTGAAGTTCTTAGAGAGAAAAATGTTTTTTTTATTATTAAACACTCGTTATGTTTTCTGTTGGGCTTAACAAAGTAGACTATGACTCTAAGGGTAAGTTGCACCATAGTAGAAGTTAAAGTTAAAGTTAAAGTTTTTGTCAAATTTGACAATTTGACGTCATTTTTGGGCCTAACCGGTAACTTTAACTGAAATTTTGATGTTTGTCATTGTTAAAGTCAGATGGTGCCACCCAACCTAAGCAAAGATGGATGTTTTATTTATTTACATACAAAATGTGAGAAAATACTTATTCAGAGTGAAGCGTATTAATGATTGAAGTAAGCGTTAAGCTCCCAGATGTGAATCTCGAGGGTACAGGAACGCAGGAGAGGAAGGCTAGGGAGGGGGTCTATTGTCGCTTGAAGTTATCTTTTAGGCTTGGCAATTTTCAATACCCACTGTTAAAATGACAACAGTTCTTTTAACAGAGTTGCTTTGTATTTCTTTTGAAACAATTAATACAACGGATGAATATAATCACGCTTCCTACTCATAGTACCTATAAGCTATTATTTTCAACTTTAGATCAGGGATGCATACCACCCTTTTTTTTCATGGATAATATTAAAATCTTACTTATTAACTATTAAAGGAATATCGATTAATTGTAAGCTTCATCCATTGACAGGTTGTTCCTTATTCACTGTTGCTAATAACTCAGCGTTTTAGCAACTTTATTATACCATAAATACCTTGACATGAACCAGTAGCGAGCACAAGTGATTCCACTTGAGGTTCGGCGTCGGGAAGAAGGCGTGGAAGCAAGCGGTGATGGTCTCGTGCGCTTCCTTCAGGATGGAGTTGGTGAGCTCTAAAGCGAACTGCACGTAGCACACGCGGTGCGTCTTGTTCTTCCCGCGCCTAGGCAACATGCTGCATGCAGGCGTCTTCTCCGCCAGCATCATCTGGATCAGGTTCCGCACGTCCGCTATGGCCTCCGAATACGACATGTACTCGTGCGAATTACGCTTCCGACTGTTCTGAGGATATATCTCATTTATGTACGACTTCACCAGCCTCAAACACGCTCGGATCACGTACACGAGCCGCTTCTGGTGCTTCATGATCGTCAACTTCTGATAATTGATCGGAATCTGACCATTCGTCTCCATCATCCCGTCCTTGAATGTATTCCAACTCCATTGCAGGAGCGTTATGAGCGAACGGAAGCACGACACTGTCACTTTCCTGGATATATTCTTTGATAGTATGATTACAGGGTCGGTAGATTCGATGTGCTTGACGGGGACAGATTGGTCTGGGTTCACCAGGTTGTAGAGTAAGCTGGGTATTTGGCCAGCGTTGACGTCGGTGCCGTTGTTGGACTTCTTCGAGGTCTTGAAGTGGAAGCCCACTTCGTCGTTGATGACCATGGCTTGGCCGGCCGAGCCGCAATCCGAGGAGGGGCCGTTGATGCAGGCCCACGCGACGTACCATCTATTGGCCTGTAATCAAATAACTTTACCTTAGGAAACGTGTTGGTTCAATATTTTTATAGAAATTATTCCCTTGCTAATATTAACTAGTGCTATTTGTTTGTTCACACTGTATGATTGTAATTAAGCTACTTCTCAAATAAGTGACTTGTCTTTCTTGAGAATAAATTTCTATAAACTGAAACACCGAAACCTCAAATCCATCGGACTAACATTAGAGAAGATTAGAAGGATAATAGGGTAGATGACTATGAGTGATTTTGCATGTTTTTTTATGTTCCCCAAAAATAATAATTGATTACAAATGTTATTGTAAAACCACAATCGAAATTCGTTTCAAAATGAGGCTACAATAGGCCTGCAAACTTGGGTGGGCAAGTCCATTTCATATGTGTTAAATTTTTGTAAAACAATATCACTTTTTTGTAACCCAAACTATTATGAAGGAATTATGTTAGGAGACCATTATCATAAACGCAATATTGAATATAGCTGTCGAACAAAGTTATTACGCGCTCCTTACAAAAACAGCGACAGTGACGTCACTGTCGCTGTCACTTTTGTATGGAGCGTTTTTGGGCAAGTCCAAAAATGTGCATTTCAAATTGTGATATCTCTGGTGGTATTGATCCAGATGAAGTGATTCTTTGAGGATTGTTTACATAAATGTAAGGTCTTTCGATAATAAACAAAAAAAATACAGTCATCATGCCTATTATAAGCTGGATGGCCATTTTCTTGTATCAAGATACAAGAAATAGCCAACCTAAAGTGAGGTCCAAGCCATGTAACCATGAGTGACTTACCACCAGTGGTATCGGCGTGTCAAACAGGATCGGGAAGCGGTCCCTCGGCGCACACTCGTACACGATCTCTTCGCTTTCGGCGGCGAGTTCACCATCGCCCTCTTGATCGCCGCCATCGCTTCCGATGTCGAACAGCTTTATCTTAGCTGTGTAGTCACCACGTCCACCAAACAGAGCGAATCCACCTGCACATTCAGTCAAAAATTGTCAAAAATTCATAGACTAATGCCAAACCAATACGAACCAATTAAAAATACCAAACTAAATATATCTGAGAATTTTAGTACGTGAAATAAAACCTGTATTACTACTAGTCTATTCAAAAACAGCTACTGAACACAAAAGCGAGACGGTAGCACTGGTTTGAAGAACACAATAACCAATAGATGACATGTCTGGGAGAACAGAAATATCCAACACGCCTTTCCAACTCGTACTGTATTTTTTTTCTATTTGTTCCTATTTTATTTTTTTTAGTTCCAAAATCCACAGCTCTTATGAGTGAAATTCTACCTTGATAATAATACTAACCTAGTAGTATATCGGTGTCGCACATAAAGCGTATGGCCTCCACCGAGTGTCCGGAGTAGCCCCAACCCCCGCCGTGGTTCTCAAAGCGGTTCACTGTCAGGTAGTCCTCCTTGACGGGCGCAACGGGAGACGACGCGCTGTCTCGCTTGCACTCCACTTGGTTTAGTCTAGACAGATAGAGACACAAGATTATGTACTAATTGTGGTAGTTCACCGGCTGTTCAAGATGATTATTTGTATTTATTTCATTTAAACATAGTTTTGTAGTGGAAGTTGCAGTATTTAAAAGTTCACAAAAGACTCGATTAGTTTGATAACTCAATTCTGAGTTTTGTCGAAGAAACCTGCTTTTCTTTACGAAAAAGCCTGCTGAAACAAAAATCTGGGTATTATCTGTGCAAGTTTGTAGGTAGGACTACTCATTGAAGAATATCAATTGAACAGTTGCAGTTCGTTTCTTCATTATTTGGTACAGATCTATAAATGAAAAAATGCAATGAATAGATAACTCACTTGGTATCATGAGCGTAGGTTAGTGAGTCCAAACACCCTAGCAAGTGCAGAGCCGCGTGCATCCTTGTGACGGAGCACCCTGGCGCAGTAGGGATTGCCAACTCTTGGTTAAGCACCGACATATTCGACAACGCCACATTCTCAGGCGGTTTATCCTGAAACATCGCTGCAGTCTCCAGCACTTGTAAATTCTTGAACTCGTCCAGTCGCTTCATAGTGCCGTAGTTCGGGTATTCCGAGTCTGAATCCGACGGGTATTCGTTCTCGTTGTTGCAGCAGCGATGTAGTTTGTGTGCGTCGAAGGCGAGGATGTTGTAGCACTTCATGACGCGCATCTGCGGCTGGTAGCACCAGAGCACGTCGTACAGAGGGTCGAGGTTCGCGAGCGTGTTCACGAAGTCGACCTGCTCGGGGCCCGTCCACGCGTTGCAAGCGCCGTCGTTCTTGTTTATGGTTATGCATTTGAACGTGTGCTCAGGACGGTTTGGGAGAATCACTGTGAAAAAGATTGAAGGCGCTGACAATAATCAACCCGAGGTTTTAACCAGAAAAATATGACCGTGTTAGAACGTAAAAGTAACACGATACGCTCGATTATGCTCACTGCATGGATCAATGACGTTCTGTGCTCGTTTGCAATCCGATTGAAATCAATTTGCCACCCGTTAAGTAATACGTATGTAACCCGAGTAAGTGACCATCCGGTACTCCTAGATTGTTTAACTAAGTTATGGCAACGCGCTCACAACATAAATGCGATTAGGACCCGGTTCGTCACCGATGTGCCGCCTGCACGCGGCTATTTGGCAAAATATTATAACAAAATAACGCGCCGTGCATGATCTGCAACGGAGTTAGTCCATGACGGAACGGTTCAGTGGGAACAAGTATTTTTTTGCCTGGCCCGCCTCTAGCACGGTCATATTATGAGGATTATATGATTATTGCTAATGCGCCTGGCCGCCATTTTTGTGACGTATGTTTAAACATTTCAACGCTCAGTACCGTTTGCAACTTATACTATCAAGTACGCGAAATCCAATTGTGCCACGCACTTTTTTATTGTTACCTTATGTTTTTCGTTATCTCGTTCTCTTTGTTACTAAGTTGTTAAGTTTTGTTGTTATTCATTATTGTAGTAATCATGCTTTTATTCTTTGAAATCTTTTTAAACATTATAATTTCCACTTAATCCTAATGTTTTAACTTGTTTAGAGGCATGAAAAACACATGATTTGACAACTTGAATTGAAAACTTGAAATTTAAATTATTTCGAAATTCCAAAAATAATTTGAATAGGTACCGTTTTTTTTCCTTTGAGGTCACGTGCTTTGAGTTTGACAAGGTTCCAGCGCATTAGCAATTAGTGGAGATTATAGTATGGTACGGTATACTAGACCGACCCCTTTACCGCAATACCAACCTATAGAGTTGTTATTAGCCGTAATAGTGGCGCTGAAGAGCGTGTCGGTCTTGATGAGCGACTGCGAGACCTGCACGAAGGTCTGGTCCCCGGAGCAGCAGACCCAGACGGCCTTGCAGGCGTGCTTGGCGCCCACGCGTGGGACCCGCCCGGGGGTCGCGTGCCAGATGGGGCTGCGGTCGTTGCGCGTCGGCTCCTCCACGCGCGGACGGCCAAGGGAACCTTTCTGTTGGATACGAATATAGCTAATTAATGCACATGCCAACTTATGAAAGCAGCAATATAGTACTACACATGGTACCTAGCTATGTAAAAAACATTTAATTCCGACTCCGGACTGATAAATTACTAATGACAATATTGCCAGGAGGAAAAGTTTGCATCCTTGTATGTGAGAGGTGAGTTCAGAACTGTCCATCGAGTTACAAAAAATGTAGGCTGTAGGCTTGTGACGCGCCTTCCAATTTAAGTGACCTATTTTGACAAGATGTTGTCTTTATTGAAATGGGTCACTTAAATCCATAAAGGCGTCACTACAGTTAAGTGTTCACCGGTAGAATTACCAGTTGTATTGGTTTTTTTGACAAATAAATATTTTTTTATGTTACCTGATAACTGCCAAATGTGTACAGTTCCCCGTCCCTCGTCATGATGGCGGTGTGGTAGCTCCCCGCGGCGACGGAGAACGCGCGCGGGACTCGAACGCGCACTATGCGGTGGTGCGCGGCGACGTCGCCCGCACCCAGCTGCCCGTATTGGTTGGATCCGAACGTTAGCACCTCCCCTACACATAGCAACTTTTACTTTAGCTAGCTCATTAACGCAACTGATGAAGACCCTAGCTTAGGTGCTAGGGATCATGAATGAGAGGAAAAACACGAACAGTTTTGTCTAGGTATTTTTTAATATCTATAAAGTAATTACCATCAGCTATCTAAGCCCCGCGACTTAATAGTGACAGTGGATTGGTTACACTCGGTGACCATCCCCTTCTTGACTTGTATTTTTCTGACATCTCCGTGCTTCGGAAAGCGCATTAAGCAGTTGGTACCAGCTGATCGCTAGTTGGCGGTCGTTAAGCTAAGCTGAAGGCTTTGGCAGATTGATAACATCTGATAATAAAGCCTACCACGAACCTTACACTCCTCCAACAATCCGAACTTTGTCTAAATCATCAATTTCCTGAAGTGCATTTAGGAGGATGTGTTCGTCCGCTGATCGCCCGAACGGGCCACCTCGAGATGTAACACGGACGATACTCAAAACCCGGCTAATCATTACCGATTGTACATGTGGATGGTGAACAGCCCATTGCCACTTCAGCTTGCCGATTCTGAGACCTATACAGGGTATATTTTTCAGATCACCACAATAATATCTTTAAGTCAAGAGGAGAAACCACAGTTGTGTTACGTAGAAAATCGTGAGGTCGATTTTCTTTTCATTTATTTTATTTGGAGTCTGTCGATTTGTGTTTTTTTTATAATCTCTCGATTTCAGAAATTGAAATGAGACAACACTAGCAGCTTTGTCTTGTTCGCATCACTAGAGATCACGAGGGATGACAGCTTCTGAAGACTTCAGACTACTAAATAATCCTATTTTTATGGTTTTTAATTCATTTCAGTGCTTTTGTTCTTCTAAAACAAGGTAGTTTTCATATAGATATTTTTCTGAGCCTAATTCTATAAATTCATTAAAAGGCATGGCCTTATTAACTTTTTTCAATTCAAACATTTTCGGAGGATTTTGGTCTTTGCCATGGCAACACACCGGCTCGATATCGATTTTGCGTAGGTCATTGCGCCCTGCCATTTTACTTTTCGAAACCGGCGTACGCGCTGTATTTCCAAATATCTTAAACCCCTGATACCGGTAAGTTGCAGCTCGAAGACCAGGATTAGTGGAATCCATCGTGTTTGTGGTGTGCTGATTAATCAGTGTCGCTTTTTTCCAGCTCGTGATGTGCTTGGTGTAGACGTGACCGATGACGTGGTCTACGTGAAAGTGTTAGTTTTTTCTCAACCCGGAACAATGCCCCGGAGTTGAATTGCTGGAGAAAGCATTGAGCGTCAGCATTAACCTCCAATAGGTATGTTAAATTGCTTATTTTGATTAGGGAATCCCTGCACCGCACGTTGTCGAGGCACGGCTAGGTTAAGTCACTTCACGCCGCTATTTCTGAGCACCTAGGCCATAAGCACGCCTTATTACTGCATCTGCTGCCTGCTTATGCTACGGCACCCTCGCTTTGCCTCTGCAACTGCGGTTTCTTGCATTTTTCTGCGTCTTGGGACCCTTCTCTTCGTCTCAGTCCCAGACACGTGTGTCTTGTGTTAACGCTGGTGCCTGTAACGCTTACAGGAGGTGATCAGTACGGGCGAAGGCTGCCCGTAAGGTGCTAAGCACAGGCAAAGGCTGCCCGTCCATGCCAGTGTCCTGACTGTCTCCGTGGAGTGGCCGAAAACATTCCACGGGCTGTCCGGACCTGCATGCTGCAGCCCTCAGTGCCGTGTCCCACTGGATCCCGCAGGAGAAAGAAGTAGGATCTTTCTTTTTTTATATTTTTCCACGCATTTAGAGCGTGGTGGCGCCCCTCATCTTAATTATTTTGAACATTATGATCAAACAAACGCTCGGTACCTCTCGTCACCCAAACCCAAAGGCTCCTGAGTCTGGCCGGCTCCAATAGGGCTTCATTTTCTGTGCCTAGCTTTATTTTAGGCCTAAGATTTCAAGGTAAATAAACTAAATTTATTTCAACCAAAATTTGCTTTAATTTCATAATTGTAAAACCCAGCTTCCCATTTTTTTTAGGTAACAATGTCACCCATACGTGGGGCTTTGACTTGAGGTAAACAACATGTCGAATAAGCTATGTTGCTGAGCGTTTGTTTTTTCAAAACATGTTAGGTATTTTCCATTAATTAATATTATTCATAAACTCTGTGATTTGCTGTAAATGTTTCCATTTATTGCCTTAGTGTTTGAGGGCAACTTGTAGGTATACTAGCTTGCTGTGTGTTGTGGTTATGTTGTGTATTGGTAACAAGTTCTGACCTACTTACCTCTTGGTTATATTCTGCCAATATAGCCCTATTAAATTATTATCATTGTTGGGACTTGTTAGCAATAATGAGAAGTACCTAGTGTTATTATTCTGGTATACCTACCTAAATTATTTCTAAGTGGTACTCAAGGTACAGTACTGTAGTGTATAAATAATTTCATAACTGCTGTTATTGTTAGGTGTGTAAGGCGGGCATAGTACGTCACGAGTGGTATACAGGGTGTTTTTTTTATTTTTAGGTTTACAATTTTACTTTTACCTTTTATATACAGTGTACCTAGTTTTTAATTATTATTGTAGGCACTTCGAACCTCCCGCCTTACAATACAATTTTATAATAAGTTGAAAGTTTGTGAGAGCCAATTAGGATCAGTAGCTTTGAGTTTGGGTATTAACATAGTTCAATAACATGGAGCGACCAATTGCTTATCACCTTCTGAGAAAGGAGGAACTGTCATATGAGGTTGAGATAAGGGACACCAAACCTGGAACTACAGTAGAGGCCCTGCGGGTTCAAGTAAGGGAGCTAGCTCGTACCATACCTGCTGACGAGGTGTTGGAGACGTCACGTAACACCAGCGAGGAGGTAGCTGTAGTTCTGAACAAGCTAAATGAGATTGAGAAAGGCCTATCTGAGGACTCCTCCATGTCATTTAAGACCTTCAACCGCCTCAGAGCTATTGCTCATCATGCATACCATCGCCTGTCTCGTGTGTCTGCCTCTCATGAGGATGCCGAGGATTTCACCGCTGTGCAAGCCCGGTTGACTGGTCTGCTGGAAAGGATAGACCGCCGGTTCCGTGCCTTCAGTGCCTCATTCGAGGAGCCACTTCGTGAAGTGCCTAGCGTTGTGTCCTCGGATCCTTCATGCTCCCTACGTGACCCCATTGTTGTGCAGTGTTGTACACCGACAGAGCGTACTGTCTCCAAGCTTAACCATAGGTTTAACGGTCTTACATGTGTTCGTTCCTTTTTGTTGCGATTGTCAGAGTTATGCGAGACACGCAATGTCCGGGAGGATGCTTTGTTTCAGGGTGCTGCGGAATTATTCACGGACTACGCGCTCACCTGGTTCCGTAGTGTGAAGCCAACCGTAACTTCTTGGCCTTCATTAAGGAATATGCTGATCGAGGAGTTCTCTCCCTACGACTTTGATGATCGGTTGCTTGTGGAGATTCGCAGCCGTACGCAGGGGGCTACGGAGTCAGTTGCCTTGTATATTGCAATTATGATTAACTACTTTAACCTTTTGTCCCAACCTCTACCAGAGGCTGAAAAACTTAAAATAATTCGTTACAATTTGCGCCCTAATTTAATTACTGCTCTAGCGCTGGAGGACATTCCGTCTATTGCTGATCTGAAACGCAAGTGTAAAATTTTAGAATATAGTTTCTTTCGGGCAACTGGATTCGTAGAACCTGCCAGGCCTTCCTCTGCATCCCTGGCCTCTGACCTGGCTTTCAAGGGAAAAACTCCAGCAAGGGTAGAAGTGGTTGAAGCCTCTAAACCTTTTTGTGTTCGTTGTAGGTCAGTTGGGCATGCTCTGCCAGCCTGTAGGTCGACGGAGATTGTTTGTTACCGTTGTGGAACCAAGGGTTTCACCACCCCGCGCTGTCCTAAATGTTCACCGCACAGTGCTAAACCTGGAGCAAAGGCAATCTCAAAAAACTAGTTTTGCCGGATCGAGGCAGGCCTTCCCATCCAAACTTTGATGATAATGATTGGGCAGCGTACCTGTCCCAGTTACGTATATTTTTGTCCACCTACCAGGTTGCTTCGATTCGATATTTTAAGCGTGACGAAGATGTTCGTCCTCATTTAGTTATTAGTATCTATGAAGATAAATTGTATGGGCTTTTGGACTCAGGGGCTAGTGTTTCTATTTTAGGTTCTTCGGCGGGAGATAGTTTTATTCAGGCTGGAGTGAAGCTTCAGTCGTGTGATGGTTTTGAATTCGTGGCGACTGCGAATGGCTCGCAAGCGCGTGTGTTGGGTTATATTTATTTACCGGTGACGCTAAACGATGTTACTCATATTATTAAGTTTTTTGTTGTACCTGAAGTGTCTACTCCTGTCATATTAGGAGTTGATTTTTGGAAAGCCTTTAATTTAGCCCCTAAAGTTTTCCCTGATCTGTCTTTTGAACAGAGGTTGGTGGATGCTCCACAGATCTCTGAACTTAGGAGTTTGCATAATTTTGATACACTGACCCCATTACAAAAGCAGACTGCCACTGAAGTGGTTCATCTGTTTGAAGATATTTCTGCTGAAACAAAGGGACTCGGTCGCACTGACCTAATTACCCACTCTATAGATACTGGGGATACTCCCCCTATTAAACAGAGATATTATTGTATGTCGCCCGAACGTCTTAAGGTGTTAAACGGGTTGTTAGATGAAATGTTGGAAATGGGGGTTGTAGAACCAAGTACCAGCCCTTGGAATAACCCAGTTCTTTTAGCCTCTAAGGCCAATGGTGAGTTGCGTTTCTGCTTGGATAGCCGCAAGCTAAACGCAGTTAGTAAAGGCGATGCATACCCTCTCCCCTACATCTCTCGCATCTTAGACCAGCTCCGAGAGGCTAGATATTTGTCATCCATCGACTTGAAGGCAGCGTTTTGGCAAATTGGGCTTGACTCGCAAGAATCGCGCGAGAAAACAGCCTTTACTGTCCCTGGTCGCGGTCTTTTCCAGTTTGTCGTTATGTGTTTTGGTTTAAAGGGTGCACCGGCCACTCAGCAGCGCCTAATGGATAAGCTTTTTGGGCCTGAATTTAGCGACAAAGTCTTTGTCTATCTAGACGATATCGTCATCGCTACGTCTAGTTTCTCCGAGCATATTACTCTCCTACGAAAAGTGTATGAGCGGTTAAGAATGGCTAACCTCACGATTAACCTTCAAAAGTCGAATTTCTTTAGAAAAGAACTGAAGTATTTGGGCTATGTGGTCGACGAGCATGGATTACGTACAGATCCTGCTAAGGTTCAATCTATCGTTGACTACCCTGCCCCTACTAACCGTAAAGAGGTCAAGGCTTTTCTGGGTACTGCGTCTTATTACCGGAGATTCATTAAAGATTTCAGCTCTATCGCTGCTCCGTTGAACGCTCTAACCAGTACTAAGAAAAACGCACCACCCTTTAGTTGGTCGGAGGAGGCTGACCTTGCTTTTAACGAGCTGAAGTCTGCTCTCGTCTCAGCCCCTGTGTTAGCCTGCCCGAACTTTGACAAGCCTTTCGCCGTGCACTGTGATGCTTCGGGCTATGGTATCGCTGGCACTTTGACGCAAGATCTGGACGACGGTAAGGAACACCCTATAGCTTATGCAAGCCGTTCCTTGAATAAAGCTGAGCGTAACTACTCTGCTACCGAACGAGAAGCGCTGGCAGTAGTCTTCGCTATCGAACACTTTCGTCCTTATCTGGAAGGTGGCCGACCGTTCAAAGTCATTACCGATCATTCTAGTCTCCGGTGGTTTTTCAACTTGAATAACCCAACGGGTCGGCTAGCCCGATGGGGTTGTCGGTTGTCTCCGTATGAGTTTTCCATCGAGCATCGAAAAGGTAAAGAGAATGTCGTTCCGGACGCTTTATCACGGGCAGTACCCGTCATGAACATTCAACCTGTCCCCGACGATCCTTGGTTCAATAAAGTCTTTCAAAAGTGTAAGAATTATCCTAAAGCTTGTCCCAACTTCGTGATCAAAAATAACAAACTATTTCGTTACTCCAAAAACAAGTTCGGTGGTGATCCCGGTTACGACTGGAAAGAAGTCGTCCCCGCCTCCCTTCGAGAGTCCTTGTTGAGAACGAACCATTGTGGTGAGCTAACCCCCCATTTTGGAATTTTTAAGACCTACAAACGGTTGGCTCTTCGCTATTTTTGGCCAGACTTGTACCAGGATGTTGTGGACTTTGTGAACAAGTGCGATGTATGTTCCGCTTACAAATGTTCCCAGGATGTAACTCCTGGACTTATGGGCGATCCGAAGGTAACCACACGTCCCTTCCAGACGATAAGCATCGACTTGGTGGGTCCCTTGCCGCGCTCCCGTGCGGGTTTCACTTACTTGCTAGTCGTGTTGTGTTGTTTCTCTAAGTACTGCCTTCTGTTCCCTCTGAGGCGAGCTGTGGGCAAGAATATCGTTAAACACTTGGAAGAGGGTGTTTTCCTCGTGCATGGCGTGCCGCGTACGGTGATTTTGGATAATGGAACCCAATTCACCGGTAGCGAACTAAACGCGCTTTTCACGAAGTATAATATCCCTCAGATTCACTTTACACCCAAGTACACTCCCCAAGTGAACTCAGTGGAACGCTACAACCGCACTATTGGAACCTCACTCTCGATCTTGGTTAAGGACGATCACCGCACTTGGGATACCCACGTCCCCAAGATTCAATGCGCCATGAATTCGTCTGTGAATGAAACCACGCGTTACAGCCCCTATTTTTTGGTTCATGGCAGAGAACCTATTTTGTGTGGTACCGTTTATGGAAGTTCTACAACACCGACAGTATCCCTAACGTGCATGCCTAGGACTGGATTTGCAAAGGGTTTGGGTCAGTTGAAGGATGTCTTCGAAAGAGTTAACACCGCTATTGCTAAGGTGCACGACCGAAGTAGAAAATATTATAACCAATCTCGTCGTCATGTCGAGTTTAAGGTCGGTGACACGGTATGGAAGAAAACATTTCCCTTGAGTGATGGTTCTAAATTTTTTATGGCCAAGTTAGCTCCTAAATTTGATAAGTGTAGGGTGGTCAAGAAATTGGGCTCCCTTGTGTATGAATTAGAAGATGCCGATAGTGGTAAACCCCTTGGACGTTGGCATGTGAAGAATTTGAAGGCGAGGTAAGCCTTCCCTTTTAGAGGTTGTTGTTGGGTTGTTTGTGGTGTTGCAGCTGTAGCGCATGGCGCGACAGACTGCCATACAAGTGGTGAGCAATATGCTCTCATAGTGATGTGTTGATAGTGCCCTTGGCGTATGGACGCCAAGGATTTGAAGGCGTGGTGCGCTTTCCTGTTTGGAGTCCTGTTTAGGTTAATTTTCAGGTGCGTCCAGTGGACGTGTGGTCCGCCGCTAACCATCGGCTCACCACACCACCACTGATCGCCCTGTGGTTAGTTTTTAGTTTAGGTTGCATGTTTTTTATTGGAAATTAGTTGTTAGGGAACATCGACCCCTGGACCGCTGGTGGCAGCGATGAGATCTGTCCCGGGCGATTGATATCCTATTTTATAGGATGGAATGTTGGTCAGAAGAAATAGTATGAAAGGAAAGCTGTAGGAAAGAAAGATGAACCCCTGGACCGCTGGTTGGCAGCGTATACATCTGTCCCGGGTGATTGTTGTCCTGTTATACAGGATGGAAGGCGTTGCTACAGAAAAGGAAAGAAAGATTGGTTAGTTGTTAGGTTAAGTTGTCTGTTTTGTGGTGTGATGTTTAAAAGTAGGTATTTTGAAATGTCTGTTGTTGTCTGAGAAGTGGAAGTGTTGGGTTAGGCAGCCTGGTCCGACATCAAAGGATCTGTCTGTGTTTGTTGTTAGTGGTTTTTTGAAGCCAGTATAGCCTACTAAGTTACTTGTTGTTGTAGTGATATTTTAGTTTTTAACTTTTGCATGTTACTCAGATGGTATTGTTCCTACATTCTATTGAGTTAGTTTTTAGGATGATAGTGTTTAATTCGTTGGTTGTTAAAAAGTAAATTTTGTTAGTGTCAGTTTTTTGATAGTGGTGCAGCTTAGGTGTTATTGCAGTTATAATTTTATATTTTTGTAGTCTATGTTTTATGTGCCAGAGCCTACAATAGTTCGGAGCGGTTGGTTACTCGCTAAATAAGCCTTACCACCAGGAGCGGATAGGGAACTCCTTCAAAATAAGCCTTAACCCCTTTGTGTTCTCAAACAATACGTTCTAGTTTATTTACTTGTTTATTTTTATTCCATAATTTGCCATAGGAGCGGGTAGTGACTCTTAAAATAAGCCACACCACCCGGAGCGGTAGGTAACTCCATTTAAATAAGCCTATACCTTTAAGTTCTCACCCTTATCTTGTCCCTAATTAGTTACTTTCGGTTTCAGACGGAGTCACTTATTTTCTTTTCTTGTCGGTGCATCCAGTTACTGGCGCTAGCCATAGCCAGGCATTGTTTGTCCCACCTGATTGATAGGAACAATATTATAGTCTATTCGATAGGAAATATTATGTATTCTATTGCTTATTTTGTGTAGTTTATTAATTCGTATGATGATGTCTAGGTTGCACCCTAATTACTTTGGATTCGTGATGTGTGGTTGTTGCGTTATCAGAGGACGCGTGGTCCGCTTGCCTTGCGCTCGCTCACCACGCCGCCTCTGTTGACAGACTCCATTCTTTTGTGGTAGGGTAGTGATGAGCTGGAGGGCCAGCTCGAATTTTTCTCCTTTCCGTCGAAAAATTCTGGTAGGTGGGGAGGTATTGTTACGTAGAAAATCGTGAGGTCGATTTTCTTTTCATTTATTTTATTTGGAGTCTGTCGATTTGTGTTTTTTTTATAATCTCTCGATTTCAGAAATTGAAATGAGACAACACTAGCAGCTTTGTCTTGTTCGCATCACTAGAGATCACGAGGGATGACAGCTTCTGAAGACTTCAGACTACTAAATAATCCTATTTTTATGGTTTTTAATTCATTTCAGTGCTTTTGTTCTTCTAAAACAAGGTAGTTTTCATATAGATATTTTTCTGAGCCTAATTCTATAAATTCATTAAAAGGCATGGCCTTATTAACTTTTTTCAATTCAAACATTTTCGGAGGATTTTGGTCTTTGCCATGGCAACACACCGGCTCGATATCGATTTTGCGTAGGTCATTGCGCCCTGCCATTTTACTTTTCGAAACCGGCGTACGCGCTGTATTTCCAAATATCTTAAACCCCTGATACCGGTAAGTTGCAGCTCGAAGACCAGGATTAGTGGAATCCATCGTGTTTGTGGTGTGCTGATTAATCAGTGTCGCTTTTTTCCAGCTCGTGATGTGCTTGGTGTAGACGTGACCGATGACGTGGTCTACGTGAAAGTGTTAGTTTTTTCTCAACCCGGAACAATGCCCCGGAGTTGAATTGCTGGAGAAAGCATTGAGCGTCAGCATTAACCTCCAATAGGTATGTTAAATTGCTTATTTTGATTAGGGAATCCATGCACCGCACGTTGTCGAGGCACGGCTAGGTTAAGTCACTTCACGCCGCTATTTCTGAGCACCTAGGCCATAAGCACGCCTTATTACTGCATCTGCTGCCTGCTTATGCTACGGCACCCTCGCTTTGCCTCTGCAACTGCGGTTTCTTGCATTTTTCTGCGTCTTGGGACCCTTCTCTTCGTCTCAGTCCCAGACACGTGTGTCTTGTGTTAACGCTGGTGCCTGTAACGCTTACAGGAGGTGATCAGTACGGGCGAAGGCTGCCCGTAAGGTGCTAAGCACAGGCAAAGGCTGCCCGTCCATGCCAGTGTCCTGACTGTCTCCGTGGAGTGGCCGAAAACATTCCACGGGCTGTCCGGACCTGCATGCTGCAGCCCTCAGTGCCGTGTCCCACTGGATCCCGCAGGAGAAAGAAGTAGGATCTTTCTTTTTTTATATTTTTCCACGCATTTAGAGCGTGGTGGCGCCCCTCATCTTAATTATTTTGAACATTATGATCAAACAAACGCTCGGTACCTCTCGTCACCCAAACCCAAAGGCTCCTGAGTCTGGCCGGCTCCAATAGGGCTTCATTTTCTGTGCCTAGCTTTATTTTAGGCCTAAGATTTCAAGGTAAATAAACTAAATTTATTTCAACCAAAATTTGCTTTAATTTCATAATTGTAAAACCCAGCTTCCCATTTTTTTTAGGTAACAGTTGAAATAACCTTTATTTAGCGTCCAACGCTTATTTCTGTAACACAGTATAAACATATTTATGGAGGTCTAGTGGCCGCATGTCAAGTGTCACATAGCAGAGGTAATATGACCTTTAAAAGTTTGACTTAAAGCTCTCTAAGCGCCAATGATCTATCCTTAGAGAGGGTTGCTCTCCTAATAACTGCGCGGCCTGAAGTATCCTATAATATAAAGTATTCGATGTCTCGCAACTTACCGTGCTCCGTCAGCATGACGGTGTGGTGCAGTCCGGTGGCCACGGCGACCACGCGGTGCCCGCCCGGGACGGCCACGCGCGCCGGCGGCAGAGAACTCACTTTGAGACTCGTCTCCCTTTCCCCCTCCGAACTGGCGGTGTGCAGCGGCGAGCCTTCGTATTGAGTGTATCTGACGTCTTTCTCTGTACAATAGGTCATACAGAATCAAATCAATTATGATGTTTAATTTAATAAAAATTTAAAAAGCTTAAACTTAACTGATGCCTTTTCTTTTTACAACTTCAATTTTTAAGCTTCAAAATGCCATTCGGTTTATTTGTTACAGATTAATGAAGACAAGATTTGTGAATGATTTGACATGCAAAATTTTATTTCAACAGTCAATTCTGCAAAATAAATTAAAATTGAACTTTTGACAAGCCGTCTAAGAATTAACTTTTCTTTGAAAATTCCGAATTTACAAAGGTTGAATGTGTACAACCTTCCGTCTCGTAAAATTTCTATAGAACTGAAAGTCACAGCTATACTGGAACATTTGCTTTGCATGCTTTGTGACTTCATGCTCAAGTTTGATTTGTGTCACAAACCCATTCGGGGGTGTCTTTATTGTTAGGTGAGAGGACATCAGTAATAGCTTTCCTCAATGATATTTAAAAGAGGTAGATACGTTATATCAGTACTGATGCGAAGTCGAATATTGTCCCCTGGCGTACCTACGTACCTATAATTTGTATCTATGTATAGTATAATTATTTACTAGAGCGTAAACGAGACAGTCTCAAACTGTCAATGTTTTGCTCAGGTGTTCGAAGTTCGAAGTTTTCAACACAAGTAGCCTGTCTACGTTTTTTTTATTTGAATATGATTGTCTTTCCTACCGTCAGCCTTGGCGGCGTCTGCGTCGGCGTCGTCGTCGGGCGGCGCGCGCGCACTCGGCGCGACTGTATCGGCACAGCGCCGGCACACGCCGCACACGCTGCAGCCGGAGTCACCCTCGCCGCAGCCGCATTTCCTATGCACAACACGAGACTTACTATCGTAACATATTGACAAAAGTAACTGCTGAGTTTCTTGCAGGTTCTTCTCAGTACAGAAACAACTTTTCGGTACCGGTGGTTGAGTCACATTATGTTTGTATACGGTGTATTTATTCACTATTTCTGTCATAATATTTAAGTCTATTACTAAGTGTATTTTTTGTTTGATTTAGTTCTTGACGATTTAAAAGCCCTTATAACAGGACTATTTAAACAAAATTATTTCTAATTCTGGTTCTGATTCTGAAAAGTCAGGACTACTGCAACCTTTGCCAGTGCCACAGTGTGGAAACAATTTACCGTTATCGTGTCTTAGCTCCGTTTTAGACGTCAGAGCATTAAGTCCGCCATTTGTAACAATCTCATTGTTGTGCAATAAAGTTTAAATAAATAAATATTATTCTCCGTGGCACGTCCACTGTTGAGCATTGGCCTCCTCCAAAGATTCCAAATGTAACAAAAACTGTAACCATATTTTCAAGCCATTTGTCCAGCTACCTGAAAGTCTACCAGTAGACAGCACAAGCTTGTTGAAATGTTCCATTTCCTTATCGAAGAGGCATTTGCCTTGACGGTTTCTTCTTTCTTCTCCTACGGTTTTTTTTTATCTCATTCGGTCACATAGAATCGAATCCATGATCTGTTGGTTAATTACTAACTAGACGTAAAGCACGCATTTTTGTCTAACTACGCAAGACTCTAGCGTGCAAGAGAAAATGGCGGAAAGGTGTCACGTTCGCTGCCGTAACCTAACTATCCAATTCGTTGCATGGTTTACTTAGAATACGCACTCGCCAGGCACCCTGTTGGGCAGGTTGGCGCAGTGGCAGGCGCTGGAGAAGTGCGTGCACTCGCGGCAGACGACGCACACGCGGCAGTAGTCCGTGCGCCAAACGTGCACGCAGCCGCTGACGCGCGACTCCTCGCGCGGCACGCTACTCGGACGCCTGGTGTACATCTCTGCAACATTCGGTTTGCTTCAACATAACCTTCAACTTTTTTATGATTATCAAATTATACAATGATTGTCAAAAATGTAGAAAAGAGTACAGTGAAAACAGTTCGCCGATACTGCAAAGAAAATATACAATAACCACACAGTAAGTAATTAATAAAACCACTCTACAGTCCAACAAATCGAATAATTTTTTTTCACCCTAGTTAGATTATTGCGAGTTATTATTAACTAGGGTTAATTAACTAGGGTTACAATAATTGCGAGTTATTAATGGCAGTAGATTACTACTGCCATTAAATTGGCAGAACAGAGAAGAGTGGTGCCTTGTTGTGTTGGGTCGGGAAGGATAATTTATTGTTTTGAAATACCGATTGAAGATTGGTCGTAAAAGAGCAGCTTGTGAAATGTAAAACAGGACAAATTAGGTAATTGATACATTTGGTGGACTATAATATAACTATGAACTAGATTGAAGAAGTAGTAAATTGTCGACAAAGCACTGAATGAGGTCTCACTTCGTTCTAATAATAACAGACGATTTATAATCCCCGCCAATTGCGAATGCGCCTGGCCGCCATTTTCGTGATGTATGTTTTGACCTTTCAACGCTCAGTACCGTTTGAAAATTAAACTGTCAAGTACGCGAAATCGAATGGTGACCACGCACTTTTTACGGTAATTGTTTTTGTTAACTTGTTTTATCTGTTACTAAGTTGTTAAGTTTTGTTTAGAACCATGAAGAAAAACATGATTTGACAACTTAAAATCTTCCATTAAAATTATTTCAAAATCACTTCAATAATTTTAAATAGGTATCGTTTTTTTGTGAACTGTATTTTTGAGGTCACGTGGTTTTTAGTTAGACAAGGTTCCAGCGGCGCATTAGCAATTGGCGAGAATAATACTCAGGCATCCAATAGTTCTAATTCTAATTTTGAATAATGTCCTCTGGATGATTGGATTCTTCTGACTCGACGGACGAAGATGCGGCTGATTCTTGAGCGCCCTCGCAGCGTTCGCAAACAAACCTGCGGCAGGCGAAGTCTCCAAGCCCCACTGGTGAAAACACAAGTGGATACTCGAGGACTTTACCTTCAGCGGTAGTTCTTTTGTTCCCTGCCAAAAGCCATACGTCCGATTGCCATCTTCCAGTAACGCCCTAAACCAAGGCTCGGCGCAGCAGAGTGCTCCCTAGGTGACGTTACTTAAATGTTAGTAGTTGAGAGCCCTAGACTCAATCTTTTGTTAACAAAAAAACGAGGAGAAAAAAGTCAGGGTTCACAAGTAAAAGCTTCTATAGATCAAACATAATATAGGTGTCTGCAGGTCTTTAAGAAGTGCAATGGTGTGCGTCTTTCATGGGGCCGACATTCGGGATAGAAATCTGATGACTTCAGATTTTCTAGATGTACAGTCAGCCAAAAATGTGGTCTACCACCCTACGGTTGAGATTCGTTTGAACTTCATGAAACAACAAGGTCAATTTTCCCTGGCAATAAGTTTGTGTCAGTGACTATTGCTCTCTTTGTCATTTATGATCTAACGTCATGCCAAGTGTCAAATTTGAATTAACTAAAGTTACAGATTGAAATTAAATTTCAGTGACGAAATACTTGACAGTAGAATTGTCAGTGAGACTTTCTTTTTCAGTAGTAATAAGCTTCTCTTCAAAAAGATTGACATGGTTTTGGTTGAGCAAAATAGATAATCGCATCTATTGAGGTTAAACGAAGTCACCCAATGACGTCAAATGTCAGGCATCTCAGCTAACAAAACATCATAACATAATTGTGCATGTGTTAGAAAAGTCAACCTTAGCGATCGTTACATCTCGCAGAAACTTTTGTCAAAAGTGGTGGACCACTTTCTTGGCTGACTGTACAGGTTAAGCACACGACTTCGCCGTTTACCTATGGTATTTTCAAGTGGTGACATCTGACGGTACTACACGTTTCCAACTGTAGCATTCTTCTTCAGTTATAAGATAGAAGAAGATAGCAGAAGCGGAGCCTTTCCTCTTTTGCAATTTGAAAATCGTGGAGTCTGCTGTTTGCAGTTTTGTGTAGTTGGACTAAATCTGCAAAATGCCAAGTTTACTGCTTGGTACTTTGCTGAGTTAGTCAAAGCACACTAAACTTACTGGAAGTCTTCTTGTTTTCTGCCTCCAAAATGATGAAGGTGATCTAAGCACGCCGGCTTCACAAATTATATTTAGTATGACTTACTGATGATACCGACAACCATCTCTACTATTTCAGTGATCTGTCGAACGTTCTTTCTTTGGTGGTTGAAACAAATATGAGAGCCACGGGGTGGGACAGGATTGGCTGTATTCGGCTGTGATAATAAACGCTTTCTGCTACTGAACAACCAGTTCAGTAGCAGAATGTAGTGTGGACACACACTACATTATTTAAGGAGTTAAATTCGTTTTCCAGGTCTTCCTTAAAATCTGATCTTGCCTCTATGGCTGCTATCTTGGATGATCTACTTGTATTCGGTGCAGTACTTATTTAGTCGGCGCAGTTTTTGAAGTCTTCATGTATGTTGTGGAAATGTAACGGTGAAGTACATGTTTTTAAACACGAAGAAAAAAAAATTGCATGTCTACTTCCACAAACTTAATCAGAATATGTACCTATATACTTTCTGCATAAATATTATACGGGTAGATGTTCTGGTTAAGTTGCAAAAGTCTGTTTTAGATGGTATCGCACAGCATTCTCGACAGGTAGCCGATTGAAACCGTTAACTACGTAGATTATTGTATGAGAACTGCTAGGCTTGGCGATTCTGGCAACTGAGAACAGGCATCATGAAAAATGTATTTGTTCTTCGCACTTCCTTCGTTCATGTGAAGTTTTACTAAGCTTCTATCTTCAGTGTTGCCTCATGTTACAGTTTGTGTGTTTGGGTCATTTCATCCTGGACAGTCTGGAGATATTACAGAACGCCAAAAAAGTTTATCAAGACAAAAAACGCAGACAAGGTTCTTAATATCTAATCAAATCGATAGTCTATAGGCTAAATTGTCGACCGGGTTATATAAATATTATGAAGGATTTGAAATGAAATAACCCTAATGAGCAAATTTTATGTACAAGAATAAATTATTGTGATACTATAGACTGTCACAATTACACAAATCAAAAGTGTCTAGGGATATCTCAAGCATTTTCATACAAAGTATAGCTATTTGGGAGGCTGTAAAAATTAAAATCATGCTACCAACGTAGAAATTTTTAGAACACAGAAACTGCTATATCTGCCCTTTCAGATTGTATAAAGAAATTCATTGTAGTAGCATTATTGTACAATCGTAAGGACGTTAAAAAAAGTCAGATTTTTCTTTTAAAAGGTGTCAAAATTTTAGCAAAATCAAACGTTTTTTTTTGTAATATTCTTAACCTTTATCTTATGCCACTGTCCTCGCGTTGTTCTGAGATAATGCTCAACTTGTAAACCAACTTAACTTTATGAAATATTCGAAAAATGATATCCCTATGATATCCCTAGACACTTTTGATGTGTGTATTTATAACTTTACAAACATAGGTATACTTAAAGGTGATATATTTGAGCTCTATGCTTCGCCTTTTCAGATACTATGAATTATATTATATTAAATTAATTATAAATAATAACGATAAAATTATATTAGCCTGCGTTGTTAAAATATTAACGTTTACATTGAAAACAATCTATGCCATTTTGTCTATTTAAGTTCTACACTTACAAGGTGATATTCATAACTTCGTCAACACAATTTGGTGGTACATACCTGTTTAACTCTTAAGTTTTGTAATTGGTACACATGAGTAATTTTCCGACGAACATTAAAATCGAAGTCAATCATGCAATTCAAATATCTGAACGATTTACACACGCCTTCAGATTTATATGACCCATTTTAGTAGCGACATCTTGTAACATGCATTTTTCGTAGTGTAGTGTGAAACTGTGTAGGTTCTAAACTAGATGTCGCTATTGAGATTTTGGTTTATTTAGCCGCAAAGGCGTGTGTACATACGTCTTTACGTTAGCGACATTATGGATTCAAGGAAGTGTGTAAATGAGGTACTTACTTTCTTTTGTATAACCGAACTCCCTTCCGCATTGGCCTTTATTGTTTATGCCAAACGTGTAAACTTGTCCGAAATTCGTCAAAACCACGGCATGAGCTTTTCCCAATGCAACCTGCAGATAATTAATACAAAAACAATTTTAGGATTACAATTTCATGTTCGAGTTCAAATAATGTAAATATTAGACTATATTCATGTCTATAATGTCAACTAACCATTATAACTCTCTCGTGGCGTAGTCCTTGTACTATGCCATTGGCGTCGCTGTGTTGGGTGTCTTTCCCGAACATCAGTAACTGGCCTTGCCTAGTCACCAGTGCTGTGGAGCCGTAGTTGCAAGCAGCATATATTATGTGATGCCCCTCGGCCTGTTACAAGCAAAAAATTAACAACTACACATAAATAACAAATATCAAAAAACGGAAATGGGTAGCCTCTCATGCCGTTAGTACATCAGGCCACGCATTTCCGCTTTTTATCCCGCTCTAGCCAACGAAATTTCTTTGCAATAGAGCAAGGAGGACTGACTGGAATGGGTAGCGTGATGTGCCGTTGACCGTACAAAAAGGTGGCTTGCGTTCACCAGAGTCCTGCTACAGGTCATCCATCCTAGCGTGCGGGCGTCGTACGTCGCATTACACGTCAATCCTTCTCCATGCTATCAAGATCTTCGCTATGGGCACCTAACTTACGTACTAACTTGGCTTATGGATTTTATTTTATTTTAAGGGTTAAATGAATAGACAACCTAACTTTTAATACATGAAAGCCTAAAGGCATTTATTAAGCAAGCAGTTTAACATTGTAGAAGTCTTTTGTTTTTACTATACAAACCTTGAATATTTTTTTGGGTCGAGTTGGCTTTGGAGTTCGTCGAGGTTTGCTGGTGTCGCCGTCTTCTCCACGCCGGGCTACACCCATGAACATGGCAGTACCATTGTCAAGTACCATTATGGCGTGCAAGCCTTCATGACCCATCGCCACCTGGAACAGTAAATAGTCTTTATTGAACCTGAAATTGAATTGAAAATGGTTCACATTTGAGGTGCCCGTGGAGCCGTTGTGACAGTGATCGGCGATGATCGCTGTTTTGTAGCAACACACGCCGTGACGGAAATGGGATGGGTGACCACCCCGACCGAAATGTATTGATGTGTATTTCGGGCACCTCCGTGCTTCAGAAAGCACGTTAATGGATCGCTGGATGTCAGTCGTTAAGCCTAGTCGGAGGCCTTAGGGGCCTTGATAACTTCTGACATGAAGGTTGCTCACTAACCTTACACCCCTCCCCTCCCCTCCAACTATACTCACTGAGCCCGCGAATTGGAGTATGGCTCAATCCACCTCATAGTTGAGGTGAGGCCTGTGCCCAGCATTGGGACGCATAAAGGCCGTTTATGTTATGAACCAGAACCTTCAGGCAAGTCAGTACCGTGATATCATGCTTATCGTCCGATGATAGCTTACCTGGTTGACTCTGCACTTCTTAACGTGTGGAGCTTCGTTCTTCACGAAAAGAGCTTCCTTCATGAAAGTCCAACTACCAGAGCAAGGTGGTGCGGTCTTGTAGCCAAGGCTAGCTCCCTTTCCGGTGTAATATACCTATTAATAATAGACATGTTAAACCTTACAATAAAACTTGAAAGTTGAAAACATCCAATATTTCGACGAGGGACTACCTAGCATGATAATTTAAGAAAGATAATTTTTGAAAGGATATTTATGTTGCATGCAAGACTGTTGATGTGTTAAAGGAATAGTTAGCTAATGAGATTTTAAATTTTTAATAGGTATAGGTGTTCAACTGACCTTCCCTGAAGCAGTAGTCAGAAGACCAAAGTCTTGTCCGGCGCAAATGCTTGAAAGCGGATCGTCCTCGTTATCTTCTAGCTGCATGGCAACCGGAGCGTCCGGCTCCGGCGCCCTCCGGGCCAGGTTGTCCTCGAAGGGCGCGCGCCCCAGAGCCAAGGTACGTCGCCTCAGTAGGTGCACATTCAGTTGCTTGTGAGAAGTCAGGGAGATCGGGTTGCTACTACCATCTGTGCCTTTGTCGCTACCATCTTTCGGTTCAATTTCATACATTTTGATGGTCAAGTTGTCCTGAAACCACATCAAAATTTAAATGAAAACACTGATATTAAATTGTAATTATTCCAAACTGCTTATAAATATATTTCCTACTGCCTATAAGATTCATGTTTTGTAAACCTAACATATTACAAATTTAAAACATGGCAATGGGTGTCAAGTAATAGTGGTATTTATTTGCGTGTGTGTGTGTGTGTGTGTGTTTGGAGGTAGTGTATAGAGGGGTAGTGTATAGAGGTGTAGTGGAAGGGGTACCTAGGCAGTAAAGTTCGAAGTTCTTATCTATTATGTAATTATTGTAAACAATGAGACGGCCCTTAGTGAAGATAAGTTTTTATTGATGTGATCATAAATAGTTGTTTATGTCAGTATTAACAAAGTGAGTAGTGCATAGTAGCAATCATACAAAAAACTTACAAAATTTGTTAGCATGATCAGCCCCAACTGGTTACCATCAGTAAAAACTGCTGACTTGGGTTCAATGGGCACCGATTGACCTGGATCGAGTCTGAACATGTTTCTCACTTCTAACGTCTCTTTATCAATTTCATAAACTTCAGTCTTCTTTCTTCCAATCCTTACGTACAATTTGTCCTAGAATAGGTGAACAATCAATACGTTAAGTAGAGATCAAAGATATCAAAGAACAAATCAATTCAGAATACATTCAAAATGGACTCACCTTACAATAGCCCAACCAACCATGTCGGTCGCAAGCAAAGAAGTCCGGTTTGTGCAAGTATACATGTTGTTTTATGGAGCTACCATATCCGGAGCCGATCTTAAGGAGGCCTTTGGAGGTGTAGACGTAGAGGTAGCATCCGTCGGAGACTAGAGAGCGCACGACCAGCTCGCCAGGGCCAGTCAGCTGGGCAGGAAGGTCAACTGGGAAGCTGGTCACCAGCGACTGGTGGGGCACGCCATAGTTCAGCCAGAGATTGCGAGATGGAGAGCCCAAAATCACAGATTGGACGCTTCGTTGTAGTACTGTTAGATTTGTTGGTATCTGGAACACAAAAAGCAATACGATGTTTTACCGAAAAGCTTTAATCGTTTTTAATTTAAGAGCATGCAGCAATTTAGTTCTAAGTGCGAGGATGTACAAACCTGCAGGTTTTGTTCGGAAAGCGCCGGAGACGACATGGTGAGAGATGCCACTGCGTTGAGTATGAGTTCAGCCTCGCCTCTTGCCACAGAAAGCGCGATCAGGCAAGAGCTGCTCAGTGACGTCAGCAGTGTGGGAGTCTCCGTCCGCCCGCCCGGACCGTTCCCGCACGCTACTTCTATGAGCATGGCGTGTAGGTTTGTTATTATCTGTAACAATCGGCACATGTCATTTCCCAACCTTTTGGAGCTACTTCAGCGAAAAGTCGAAGCTGGTATCGGGTCTATCCTAATTTTAGCACACTGTGGCTGGCAGTGCTCTGTTAATACTAAGTAAAGATTCAGCATTGCGCGGCAAAGTTCTCCTGAAAGAGAAGTTTATAAAGTTGTGTGTGTGTGTGTGTGTGTGTGTGTGTGTGTGTGTGTGTGTGCGTGTGTGTTTGTGCGTGTGTGTACGACTATGATGGGTGAAATAAAAATCAATTATTTTGTAGAATATATTTCATCGTAACTTCCTTTTACCTTAAAGTTGTAATGGTCGTCGTACAATTGAAGTCTTATTGCCGCACTCAGAGACGTCAATTAGCGTTAATGGTTCATTAGAGTCAAAATTTTACATTCCTAAAATAAAGATTATTCAATTTGTTATAAAGTCTCTTTTTACAAACGGAATTTTGACTCTAATGAACCATTAACGTTAATTGACGTTCGTGAGTGCGGCAATTAGTAATATTATTTAGCTTTGCATATGTTTTTCTACCTAATTCTTCCTGTTTCCTTCAAAGTCGCATTATATTTTTGAAGCAATTTATTAAGATCATTTCTTCAAAATGGCAGTAGTGTGCCGTGGCATGATGCCGTACAGTTACTCATTGTAGTTAAAATGCACCGTAAAATGTTGAATAATTAAACTTTATATTCACTGTAAAAGTTTTGAATTCATACAACGTTGCGCGCCATTGTATTCTGTTCTAACGGTGCTAGAAGCGCCATCCACGCCTAGCGCTGCAACGTTTCCCCTCCCGGGAAGGGAGCGCAGAAACGAAGCAGAGTTGGCCGCGTTATAGGTATGTGAGAGGTGAGACGGGGGAGATGCCCAGTGATCGGGAGAGGGGGAGACGGGAGGGGAAGAGAGAGACAGCAAGCGCCGCCGCCGCCGCTGCCACGCCCCTCCGCTTACATACTATAGGCCGCACCCAACTAGTTCTACGCCGACTAGTTATGCATATCTATGCATAAGGATATGGCCTGCCACACCCTATTAATGATGAAATGTTTTTGTTTGTTTTGCTTATTGCAATATTTATTAGAAAAGTGATTCCTCTTAATCTCACCTAAATGCAGTTCAATCCTTTGCACTCGCTCACTACCACATTGAAAAAAGAGTAATTGCAAGCATCGACAAGATATGATAAGGAATGTTAATTTAGAAAAAAAATATAAAGTGTATTGAAAACAGCTTCACTGCTAGAGAGAGTGCGGGCCAGCTTCAACAGTATCCTGAAGACTGTTGCAGAGAGATATGACTCTCCTACTATGAAGCACTCCGTCCGTTTGCTGATACCGCTTACTTACCCCCGAATCACAAACGACAATCAACGCTAAGCACGCGCTCACGCTCATGCTGTCCCTTTCAATTCCATTGATATTTTACGGGACAGCAAGAGCGTGAGCGCGTGCTTAGCGTTGATTGACGTTTGTGAATTCGGGGGTTAGATTGGTAACTTACTAATTTAAGTGACTAACGGTTTGGAGAATAGCATGAGGTGCCTTATATTTTTTGTGCTTCTTTCCAACCTCATTTTTAGGTATTACTAACAAAAATAGATCACATTAGCATTATGATGTGGCATCACTAAGAAACCACGATGTCGATTTGCAGTGATTGCCAGTTTTGAGTTACGGGGTCAAAGGCGCGATTCAAATCGGCTGCTTCAATTTAACAAGTTCGGTACCTACCTTTAGTTTTTTCAACCTCAACAGCAACATACAAACGTACTCAAAAGATAATACCAGCCACAGAAGCATATAAAATACAATTGTTAATTACATGGATGTTTGCCCTGACCGGGGATCGAACCCGCGCACTTTCGGTGTAAAAGAGCAGATAAGCCATTGCTACAACCCAATCGTCCCTAACACCGATGAATACAAGGTGTTACCCGAGTCCATAGTCTGTAAGCATCTATCAATCTGCGGTTACCGCTCACCATCACGTAGTCCGCATGCTTGTTAGCCACTGACATTGTGTGAAGGTTTTTCAAAATTGATCATAACTTAAAACTATAAGTATGCTACCTTGCATGAATGTTGCTGATGGCGGGCTCTCCATGGTGCTCACTTGCTCCACGTAATGCAGTTACACTACACCTTCACGCACAAAGTTTCAGAAACAACTACGCTGCTAGATTCTACACCAGATATGATATCCTGAGATCTAGGCGACCTTTACAGAGCATGCGCGGAGTCCTGCCGCGGGTCATCGGTAGGTGAACGGCGCAACCGGCCCCGCAGGTTCGACGACTCTTAGCGCCCTAGATACCCAGGTCAAAATTTACCCAATTTATTTTCACTACAAATCAAAATAGAAAGGAGATGGGAAGATAATTACAACAGAACGTTTAATTTTCCGCGAGAACTCTATAAAGATGGCTTTTGAAGTAACCTCAACCTCTTTTATGTTATATTATGATATGACATCCTTATCCAAGTAGGTTAAACTTACGTATTGAGAGCAAAGAGACGACTCTTCGTAGAGAATACAACAAGCCATGTTGCACATGTCTGTTGAGCCGCGTATCCACTAGGCAACAATTGACGCGCAACACGTGACGCCCAATGTGTACGGCGACGTTGCACAACAGTGCAAGTTGTTTCCAACATGTTCCAACATGTTGTGCAACATGTCACGTGGCAAAAGTTGCTAAGTGGAAACGCGGCTTAATTCAGACTATTCATGTCGCTTTTTGCACCCATTCTGTACCCTAATCCCAGGTCGGCCCCAGTGCTTTGTTAATCGTTCTGTTCCGGTGCCCGCCTCGTGTTTGCGCTAATGGATAGGCGCGCTCTGAGCACGTCCTGGCAGAAGTCAGAGTCGGTGAGCGTCGCCTGTGGGACGAGGGCTATAGTGCGGTGTACAATCAGATGTTACTAAGCTAACCTCGGCCGGTTCATGCCATCTCCTTGGATCTGCAGCATCGACGAGCGTTTTGAGTGCGTTCGGGCAGAAGAAGTCAGTGAGCGTCGCCTGCGGGACTAGGGCTAGCGCGGTGTACAATCAGATGTTACTAAGCTCACCTCGGCCGGTTCATGCCATCTCTTTGGATCTGCAGCATCGACGAGCGTTTTGAGTGGGTTCGGGCAGAAGAAGTCAGTGAGCGTCGCCTGCGGGACTAGGGCTAGCGCGGTGTACAATCAGATGTTACTAAGCTCACCTCGGCCGGTTCATGCCATCTCTTTGGATCTGCAGCATCGACGAGCGTTTTGAGTGCGTTCGGGCAGAAGGAGTCAGTGAGCGTAGCCTGCGGGACTAGGCCTAGCGCGTTGCACAATCAGATGTTACTAAGCTTACCTCGGCCGGTTCATGCACCATATCCTTGGCTCTGCAGCATCGACGAGCGTTTTGAGTGCGTTCGGTCAGAAGTCAGAGTCGGTGGGAGTCGCCTGCGGGACTAAGGCTAGCGCGGAGCACAATCAGATGTAACTAAGCTTACCTCGGCCGGTTCCGACGCCAGTTCTTCGGGCGAGTGGCCCTGCAGCACATCGAGGAGCGCTCTGAGTGCGTTCTGGCAGAAATCAGAGTCGGTGAGCCTGGCCTGCGAGACGAGCGCGAACACAGTACGCAAGCCAATGCCTGTGACCTATAACAATATTGTGCAATGAAACAAATTGTACCAATTTACTTTTTCTACAAAAAAACCACTATTGCTAATCTGAGCCTCAAGATTTTAAAAGAGAGAGAGTCCGTAAGCTTTTACAGGTTCTTATTATAGACACACTTTAATAGGCGTTGTTCAAGATGTCTACCTTCAGTCCCAAACGGACAATTTCATAATTGCCGAAAACGTTCAAACAATTCAGCTAACTACAAACCAATTTACATAGTAATAATGAACAGATCGTGTTGATTAGATGTAAAAAACATAGGATTAGCGAAGTACAGACGAAGGGTGCTTCATGTGGCGTGACGTAGCGTTTCATGCAATGACGAGAAAAAGAAGATGGAAAACCCAAAAGGGGTGCATTTAGGAAAATTTAAGGGACCATAAAGTGCCATTCAAGAGCCAAAGACACACGCATCGCGAGCGGACACCTAGCTCAACGTTAAGGTTAGTTTAACAATATGCTTACAACGCTTTTTTTGTCAATTAATCACAGGTAAAAGGAATAATTTTTTGAAAATGTATTTAAGATCGATTAGGGCCGCTTTAGCTAATACTTAACAAATATTCAATAGGTACTCTTGTAGAATGGCGCACAGTAAACCGGCGGCCATTTTGAATTTTACAAAATTTCTCATAAGCGTGCGTAACTTATTCATACGTGTGTTAATAGATCCTATAATGTTGTACTGTAGTCAATTTCTGCTTCGCGTACTGAAGACCTACCTAATCAAATAGGTAGTAATGTAAAATGACCGTTTTTTTTGTATTAAAGGTCAAGCCACACAGCCGACGCGGCGCGGCGCGGGGCGAGGCGCAGCGCAGCGCGGGCGACGCGACCTCAGCGCGACACGACCGCAGCGCGAGGTGCGGAAAAATTCGCGCGAAAAATTTCGCTGTTGTGTGCCCAGTCTACGACTTCGCATATTTCAGACAGAAAATAATGTTTCGCAAAAACAAGAAAAAACAAAATAAAGTTGACGTCGCCAAAACAAGAAAGATACATAAGATAAATCATATTTAATGCACAAAAAAACGAAGACATTTCTTACAGAAAATTTAATTTATGAAAGAAGACGCCCAAACCATTATAAAATTTTTTTTTCGCAAAAACAATAATATAATTAAATAGATGACGCTATAACAATAAAAACCAGGTCAATCTATCAAAATTAAGAAAAAACAGTCGCGCGATGAAAAAACAATTTAATAATGAACGACAATGAAGTCTCTCTCCTGTATCGTTTCGTCTGATTACCAACTAGGAAAATCAGAAGGCAAATATAAAAGCTTAGATGCTCTTGCTTAGAAAAGTAAAAATTCCAAAGTGGATTTCAATCAAAGCTTTTGATATTTTCATAGACGAATTAAATATAAAAGTTTTCAAAACTTAGCTCAATTCTCGAACTGAAGTGAAGACAAAAGAAATGAACTCACCTATCCAATCGCGATATTCTCAGCAAATATTCAAATGGCTTCATTTTAATTAATTCAAATACAGCTTATCACCTTTCATTTATTTGTCGGTAAATCAGGTAACTTTTGTCTAAAGTGCGATGTTGCTGGGGCTAGGGCTAGCTCGCGTCTGGAAGTCACCCCGCGTGCTTGGTAGACGCGTGCCGCTTGATGACCGGCCGAGCGCACTTGCGATTGACAGAAACCCGGAATCGATGCACCCGAGGGTTTACGAACTCACAAATTGAAACGGAATGATTTAGCGCATATAGTCTGTCATATCACAGACCCAGACGTGTTTATTGATCGGATGCAACAGAAGGGCTGAATTGGGGTCCGCCGAGTCTCGCCCTCCCAGGTGCAATTTGATTGGGGAGAGCTTAATTGAATACACGTAGCTTACCTATATTGAGATGGACGACGGCCGGCCAGTTTTGAATATGCAAATGACAATTATTTACATCATTAAATCTTAATTTCAAGATGTGATAAGTATAATTCATATTGATGGATGTCACAAGCAACTACAATCAATAATTATTTGGTAGTTATCGTTTTATATTAAAATTAATTTAATTAAAAACATGTGGATATAGGTACAGAATATTGAGTGACATTCAAGAAACTGCTCGGACTTTTATGAACGACAGAATAGAATTTAGCTAATTTAAAATAGTTATTGCTACTGCTGCGAATATTACTAATTCTACTTATATTATAAATGCGAAAGTTTGTAAGTGTGAATGTGCCATGTTGCTCTTTCACGTAAAAACTACATAATGAATTTTAATGAAACTTTCCAAAAATGTTGCTTATACATCTGAATACGACAAAGCCTACAATTTATAAAAAAACGTCATACTTTTATTTTACTTTCGTCCACGCGGACGAAGTCGCGGGCGGCCGCTAGTAACAAATATTTGTTTTCTCATATGTCTGACAACATTTTCGGCTGTCAAACTAGTTCGCCTAATTCGAGACTTGGGTATAGGAACTTTTTCGTGTTTATCCCGACCACCACGTTCATTACAACGACGCGTTACTTCTATTAAATAGAATTTAATCTGAAACTAAGTTAAGAAAACGTAATTCGAAAAGAAACCTTTCACTTGTTGCTTCTGTGTGTTGTCCGCTGTCAAATAATCTCAAACCAAAAGCTGGCCCAATACTATAACCCATCGATAATAAAGTGATCGAAGTTTAAACCCTCAATTCTACACCGTCTTTCGTTCTTAATCGATTACCCATATCTATTTTTTTATGATTACGGTACTAAGCGTACATCTTTCTTAAGTTTACTGTTTTATAAAAAACTAGCAGCCGCCCGCGACTTCGTCCGCGTGGACTTAGCTGTATGTGCAAAAAGATTTTCCCGCTTTTCTGTTGAATTTTTTCCTGAATTTTCTTTGCTATAAACCTTACGGAGCCCAAGACCTTTCCAACGAATGCAAAACCGTGGAAATCGGTTAGTGCGTTCTGGAGTTATAGCGTCAGGAAGGAAAACCCGACTTATTTTTATATAGTAGATAATGCGTGTCTTCAGACACTATGGCAAGTGTTACCGTGCACTGGAGTCAAACTGCAAACTCAGATTTGTGAAAATATATTCTTCTTAGCTGGGAATCGAACCTGTTGGTTTTGAAATCCTGTTTGATTGAGAGCGCCGAGTTCAAGTTTATTTTAAATAAGAAGTAGATTTTAGAACGTTTTTCTTTGGTTTGGTTGTGTGAATGTATAGGAAAATAGACATTTATTGAATAAATTATTTCTAAAAAGTATACCTAAAGGACAACGCCCTCGACCGAAGTTATGAGCACGGTCTGGGGTTGTATCATATTGGCTCAACGCTACGACTTTTGGCGGTTTTAAAAACACCCAATTAAGATAGATAGATAGATACTATATTCTTTATTGCACACCAAAACAACAGAAATGAACAGTTAGCAAATATAGATTAAAGTTAATGTACAATTTGGGCGCCTTGATCGCTAATGAGCGTTTTCGTCCAAACAACCCACGAAGACATAGATAAAAAAAAACTTGTGTTTTGGACAGGAACAAACGTTTCTTTTTTAAAAAGTAACGTTGCTCAATAAAAATAAATAGTCGCGCTATTCTTGTCTGTATCTATAGTTTCGGTAGTTGGTGTAATACCGTCTAATAAATTTTTCATCTTAGGTATACTTCGTCCTGTCAGAGATAGGCCTGAGCATGGTAATGCCAGAGAACTAAGTAACTATTAGGAACGGAGTCCTTTTTGACCTTAGCTAGCTAAATTCATATGTCATTACCTACGATTATACATATTGTAGTAACCTCCTTTCAATTTCTGCTGCCCTGGTCAACCTACCAATTTCATTGTAGTAACCTATTTTCAATTTCCGATGCCCTAGTGTACCTCCCATTTTTAGGATGGCATAGTCTCAAGGGTTTTAAAAAAACTATGTAAGTATAACAAACTAGAACTACTGATAATAACAATCACCATTAGTTCCATCATGTAACTACAAGTAATAATGGAACTAGTAGCAATGAACGGGTAATAGCGGTATAACGTTACCAAAATTCAGCGAAGGTAGGCGATGAAATAAAATCTGCTTACCTTACTAGGAGAGTATTCCGCGACTTTAATATGATGATCATTGGAGTAGACACTTGTTCCAAAAGATACCTAGATAAGTTTCAAACAATAACGGACAGTATACAGGGTGAGTTTTTCAGGTGGGCGTGGTAGGCCAAATCCTAAACTATGAAGAATATCAAAAAATGCTAAGAGGAGTCTCAAGGCCGATTTTGGCAACAACTAGAACTGCATACTCAAAACCGTTTTTTGTATAACTTTTTTCTTAGCCGGTAATCAGCCCTGTTGGTTTTGAAAAAGGTCACCCTGTATTATCATGCCATCTCGTAGTGTGATTTTAGGAAACAAGAAAAATGTATTTAACTTGTGTGGAATTTGATCACCCAGGTGTTTTGACGGCAGGTGATTTTAGGACACACAATTTCAGAATTTGATCACCCAGGTGATATCACCTGGGTGATCATAGTGGAATAAACCATTAATAAGGATCAATTTCTGTGAAGTAACATTATATGGCAAACTAAACGAAACGTTTCATTTTGAAAAATCATTTTTATTTTCTATATTTTCTCAAAAATCGTCTGTATACTTATAATTTGAATTGTTTACTGCAATACTCGGCGCTCTCAATCACAGGTGAAAAATTGACTGGCGCAAATAATTCGAATTCCAAGTTATAAGTGCCCTTTGAACAATTTGTGAAGTTAGTTTTGTAAAAATGAGGAAAATAAACGTATTTTATTAAAAATGAGACCTTTCCTTTACTTTGCTATATTATTATAATAACACTTTCCAGAAATGTATCCTCATAAACGAGACTACGAGATGGCATAATGATACAGAGTGCCTTTTTTCGAAACCAACAGGCACATCCTCCAAAGTATTTATGTATTGTATTAAACACTTAAACAGGTACACGTTACACTTGAAACATATTTTATGAATTTGAAATATTTATTTTATATCATTAGTAGGTATGCAAGCGCTTAGTGAAGCAATTTGACAGCCGCTGCTAATGTCCGTGCGTCCAGTCAGCTGGCCCCACTGAAAATCAGCGTCTGGGCCTATCAGGTCCAGACATTAGCTGATTGGGGTCCATTTAATTTTGGACATCGGGACACTGCTGTCTAGTGGAAATTTTTGTCTGTTTTTTTTTTGTTCCTTTATTTTTTCTTTACCATTTTGTTTTGTTGATTCATCTCTGTAAGTGTACGATGTCCAAGGTCAATAAACGTTTTTTCTTTCTCTCTTCTTTCAATTCCCGGCCAAGGAAAGTTTTTTGAAAAATCTGAGTATTGCAGTTTTAGTTCTTGTCAAATTCGTTTTCCTTTGGGCACTTTTCGATATTCCGCATAGTTTAGGATTTGGCCCACCACACGTCCACTTTAAAAACTCATCCTGTAGACACCGATTGTCATATTTGAGACAGTTGTGGGTATATCCTTTTAATTGCTAAATAAAATCACCGGTTCAAATTGGATCCAAACAGTATGACTTCAAAAATAATATTCATAATTTTATTATTGTTGAGTCATGGTATAACCATGGTTCCCCCTCAAGAGTTCTTGCCTTGGCGTGGCAAAGGGGCTTAGTACCGGTAGTTGGGTGTAACCGCCTGGAAGCCAAGAGAACTCAGGCGTGGCAGTGGGGTGGCCTTGATCACCGCCAGGGACCGCGGCACCAATCTGTTGGTGGGGGCCGGTCATCCGTGGCTTATCCCCTCTGTGCGTCGCGGCCCGGCGGATCCGTACCGTCTGTTGCGCCAGCGGAGCCGCCGTCAGGGTGGCTCGTGGTTACGGGCCCAGTGGGGTCTGCCTACGGTGGGAGCCAGCGGTCCGGATTGCGGGGGTGCTCCGGCGTACATTGCACGGCGTCCACCGAGACGGCGGAAGTGCCTGCGTACTCCAGGCGCTTTCATTGGTAGGTCGGTTGGAGGGAGCCCCATTAGGGGCTAGCCATAAGAAGAACTTTAACTACTGGTGTAGTGAAAAGTGGTCTACCTAAAAGATTGCGAAGCTCTGTTTAGATGAGAGGCGGAGATCTCGAACATTTAATTAAGAGTTACATTATATTTTTTTTAGATATTGTTTAAACTAAAAAATACATGTTGTAAGTTTTTAAATCTACTTTAAGTTTTAATCGTTCACAACGACTTATTTTGTTATTATAAGTACAAAAATGGTTATTAAAGACATGAATCATCTCATTTCACGAGTAAAAAACCAATGAAAGTAATGATAACACTCACAAATTTTATAATATCTAAGCTGATTTGGGTTTTTTTACAAAAAACAATAATAATTGTGGAAATGGTTGGATTGAGGACGGGATTTTCCATGAACTAATTTGTCAGAAACGATGTTATCCACACGCTGTTAACTGGAATAGGTGGATTTAACCAGTAACCCTGTATAGTTTTTCCCCCCATTAAAAATGGCGGCTATTCGTTTTTTTTTCCGAGTCCGGGTATTTTCATTTATTTAGCAATATCTACGATGTCTTAGAACATGAAAAACTGGATATAGTTCACTTGAGTCACCCTGCTGCCATTTCCGATCTAAAATCCTAATCTTGAACAAAACTACATACCTACTTACAAAAATGCCGTTTTGCGCAGTAGATAGCTATTAAAACAGAAATTCTAAATGGAAGAAGGACAGTGTTATGTTTCATCCTTGAGTATTTTTTCGGACAAAGGAGATCATTCAGAATAAAAGAATACTAGATTATTATTGGAAATGACGCCCTGAAGATTTCTCATAGCACAAGAACGGTCTACAATTTAACCCTTAGACTGCTACTTGAGTTTGAAATCACAAAAAAAATATATTTCCCAGAAAAATAAACATCATCATATCAGCCGAACGACGCCCACTGCTGTGCATAGGCCTCCACCAAGGATCTCCACAATGATCGGTCCGTCCTGAGCTGTCCACATCCAGCGGCTTCCCGCGACCTTGACAAGATCGTCGGTCCACCTTGTGGAGGGCCTGCCCATGGAACGTCGTCCGGTACGCGGTCGCCATTCCAGAACCTTTCCGCCCCAACGGCCATCGGTTCTCCGCACTATGTGTCCCGCCCACTGCCACTTCAACGATGCAATCCTTCCAGCGATGTCGGTTGCCTTAGTTCTCATCATTTTTGATTCGATCAAGAAGGGAAAAACCAAGCATCACTCTCTCCATTGCTCGCTCGGTGACTTTGAGCCTTCTTATGAGACCCATAGTGAACGACCACATCTCACTCCCATATGTCATTACTGGCAACACACACTGGTCGAAGACTTTCGTCTTGAGACATTGAGGTATTTCGGACGCGAATAGCTGGAGAGGTGTCGTTAGATTCGTATTCACTCTGAGAGTAATATTGGATATAAAAATAATAATATTTCACCATTTTTTATTTTACATATTCTTTCAGTGTTGCTTTACAACAGCAATCGTCACCGATCACTGTCACAACTGCGCTACGGGCACCTTGCAATTAATCATTACCTAAAAATTGATGTTATTATCTTAGCTTTTAGTCAACTATGTGTTATGATTAATTTAATCATGTCAACTTATTGCCTACTCTTACGACTATCAATGAAACCCTTTTTATGCCTATAGGTTCTGTACATCGGTAGATATTGCTAAATAAATGAACACACCCGGACTCGGCAAAAGAAAACAAATAGCCGCCATTTTTAATAGAAGCAAAAATATAACAGTGGATTCATCGATCAAAATTGGTTGTGTCACTGTACCCTAACGGCCAATGGGTCTGCCACCGGTGACCATACACACTGTAACTGTATATGCAATCAATTAAGCTTTTTATATAATTGTTCATAATGGTATTCATATTTTCGAAACAATGACCCGCACATCAGGATAGTGGCAATACTTGAGCAGCTCATTACTCATTTAAAACGATGTAACGGCTTAAAGCAAATTCAGCTACTACACCCAAAATCATTACTTCCACCAAAGACACACTTATGGATGGTTGCTTGATGTCGTTTTCAAGGTGTGATTGACACCTTGGAAACCACATCAAGCCATCCTTGAAAATAGTTATAGCGGGTTCAGCATTAAGGATTGCACAGGGAATCTCCGTCAATTTAGTAAGGGGACGCAATCTGTCACGTTTTCTATTATTTAATCGGGGTGAACCCGTCACTTGTCCGAAATTTACTAGTCCGAATATCATTTGGCTGAAAACTGTTGACCAACATTTCATTTGTCAGATGTACTGTTTGACATATTTTTAACTCGTCGGAGTGTCTTTTGACATAAGTATCTTTTTACCGAACTACGTTAAACCGAATTTTAGAATAAACATTTTACTATTGCCCGGAGTCTTTTTTAAATTATTTTCATTTACCAGATGACTTATTTGGCATATGATCACTTTACCTAAAGCACATTTGACGGAATATTACTAGGCCACAACTACTGTATGATAACGTTCAACATCTCGTTAAAGTCGATTTCTAGTAATTTCCGGGGTTGACTGAGTCGGGACTCAGTCAACCCCGACACCACGTGGTACTTGTTTTGTCCTACCCCAAGAGTGTTATTTAAAAGCGCGTAGGCATGGAGGGGCGAGGCAGCCCGCGGGCTGAGGAAGGCGACGCGGGCGACGATTAGCACGCGAGGAACCGCCGGAGCCTCGTAATGCCGGAGCCGTGACAGAATTCTTGTGTTTTCCTTAAACTTTCATGTTGAATACTTGCATGCTGTTTGCCTGCGTACATGCTGTCAATTTTAAATCCAAAAATTATTTGTCTGCTTTTATGCTGCTTGCATTAAACCCGTAATTTTTAAAAGATCGTTTGGTAAACTAAAAATATGGCAATCAAAACAGTGGTCTAATGATTGTTCTGGAAAACAATAGTTCGGACAAGTGTCATTGCGGCCAATCATTACTTCGGTAAAACGTTTTGTGGACTAATGAAACGTTTGGCAAACGAAAAAAATCTAGTTGAGAATTGGTCAACTGATACAGTGGCAAACGTCATTTCGGGAAAATGAAAAAATGCTGAACGAAAAAAAACCAAACGTTTTCGGGAAAATGAAATTCGAGAAAAGGAAATTCGGTCTTATGATAGGTAACCATTGTCGGGCGGTATAACCAAGCATTTCAACTAGTTTCCGTTTATAGACACTTACAGCATTATACTTGTACTTACAAGCCCGTCAAACGCACTTTTTCCAATTGTTTCGCCGCTTTACCGCAATTTAATTTTTTTGTTATTTTTTAAAACGAATCATCACGACTTTACCACGTCATAGAGTGAATAAGTGCTTCTATAGGTGAATTTTACTTAGTATTTAAGTGTAAAATTGGCACTCGCACGCGTTTAGCTAGAGAACGGAATTGTAAGGCTGAAACTGAAATAATACATTTTGTTAAAACAATACAACACAGAGAAGAAGTCCACAACAACAAATGTTTGCCTTGAGACTATGATATGGATGTTTAGAAAATAATTTAGATTATGTTCGAACCCCAATTAGAATGTGCAATAACTAAATGCCAATTCAATAAAAGTATCGCATATGTTGACACCTACACCAAAATATAATAGTCCAAGGCGTTTATGAAGTGCAATGTCTGAAAACATTTATAAATTGAACTTGTCTTGTGCTCTACCATGCATTAAATCGACATAACATCACATAATGACAATGAAGTATTGAAATAAAATTTAGTTTAATTAGGACAAGACACTCTCTCAGCTTTTATTTGTATAGGCCTAGATCAGCGAGCGAAATACAACCAGAATTCATTAAATGAATAAATTAAAAAAAGAAAGTTCAATATTTCTCTGTAGAGAATTAGAAACTTGCTACCTTAGGTAGTTTTGCTACAGGGACGAGAGCTGACATCTCCTCTTCGTCGCTGTCGTCGGAGTACTCCGGCAGGACTCCGGGGAGGTTCATCCATCGCACGAGGATGGACCGGCGGACGGTCGCGTACACCGCGAACTGCGACGCGTTGCTGAGGATCGGCGGGGCGAAGCACACCGGCAAGCAGTTGGAAGCCTTGAACCGGCGGAGCTTCTCCTTCTTTGTCAGTTTCCGGTGTGATTTCCTCTCCAGTCTCCTGGAATAATGTTCAGGATTAGCTAACCAAGCCCACAGCCACATGCAACAGTTTTTAGGAGGATTAATAATTGCATCAAGTTATAATTGCTGCATAGTGCAGCTGTCTAAGTTTGGAATAGGTTCAAATATTGGTGTACAATTGGATGATAACCAGGGTTGATGTACAGTCGCGGAACGAAAGGGTTGACCAGTTACCAAAAAATTAATTTACGCGTTGCAAGCACATGTTACCTTTTCAAACTGTGTTGTGTCGAAAATTAGGGTTTATTGTTTGACGTCAAAATTAAAATTCGATTTGACGTATGTTCCTTCTATTCACAATTGAACCAATACTTTTTATTGGTTTGATTTTACCATTACGCTCCAGTGTCAAGTTTGATTAATTGAATTATTACATCTTCTTTGCTTATAATGATTAAAACTACAATTTAATTGGCTGTAATTTTATTTTGTTTATTATTGAAAGACTTTAACTTTATGTAAACAATCGTTAAAGCATCACTTCATTGGTATCAATACTACCCGAGACATCACAATTTGAAATGCACATTTTTGGACTTGCCCAAAAACGCTTCATACAAACATGACTGGGATTATGATGTCACATTCACTGTTTTGTAAGGAGTGCGAAAGAACTTTAAATAACGCTATCTTAAAATTTTGTTCATGAAAATGGTCTCCTAAAATAATTGCTTCATAATAGTATGGGTTGCAAAAAGGGCGGTTGTGGGCGTGACTGCGGAGAGGCATGCCATTGCTGGACCCCCATGGGAACGGTCGTGGCAACCTGTCCTTGAGTCAGGCACACATCTATTCTTAGCATCTGTCCGATGCTAAGTCTGGCGAATGGCCTTGGGGGAGAGCGCAGGTCGTGATGATCCCCAAGGCAAGGCCTGTGTACTATCCTTCTCGAGGTTGCTGCCCGTTCTTGGTCTGATTCCCTAAGAAACAGACGTAACAGAAAACTCAGGCCGGACCACTTCCAACCCCACCCCTCCCATCCCAGTAGCTAGGTACCACAGACCTGGTGCCTTTGTGCCCGGGTCGAGGGCCCAAAGCTTAATCCTTCCCAACCTTCCTATCCCTGTCCAAGAGGAGAAAACCTCTCTAAAAAAACCCCAAGCCAAGGCGTGACCGACCGTGCCGATGGCTGCGTGGCTGAGGGGGTGCTCAGTCTCGAACGGTGGACCTCTGATACCGGGCGACCTCAGAGTGTATAAGCCTTACCCCCGCATGCTGGGCTCTGTGGGGGTGGACCACCTTTTCCCACGCTACTCGTGGGAACTGGATGAATAGGTTAGGTTCTCACGGAGAGATAAGGGAACATAGTGGTCCCCTATCATTGACCACAGAACAAGCCGTGTTGGCCTCTGTGGTATCATGCAGTGACATCGATGACGACGATAGGTCTCATCCACTCGACGCTGTCATGATCACCGCCGAAGCCGTCCTGGGAACACTGGTCCCGGGACTGACTTCGGACCTACAATCATAACTATGATAAAAATTATTCAAGCAAACCTTCACCACGCGAGAGGAGCGTCGGCTGTAGTGTGCCAGACTTTCCTTAGCGAGGACTTGGGCATTGCCTTGATTCAAGAACCGTGGCTTAACGGTGACACGGTGCGTGGACTGACTGCCGCAGGGAATGTTCTTTATTACACCAGGGGCACACGTCCAAGGGCATGTATGGTTCTTAAGAAAAACATTAAGTTCATGCCAATCCCAGAGATCAGCTGCGACGACCTCATAGCCGCATATATCTCTCTACCTGGCCTTGCCGGCAGGAAAACTGTTGTCTGCTCAGCATATCTCCCCGGCGAGGCTCCTGATCCGTCACTTCAGCTTCAAGCACTTGTGGACTACTGCAGGGAGCAAGAAGCGGAGCTAGTTGTGGGTTGTGATTGCAACGCGCACCACACTAGCTGGGGAAGTACGGATACAAATCATAGGGGCGAAATACTTTATGATTTTTTACTCAGTAACAACCTGTATGTCCTCAACGAGGGTTGCGAGCCGACCTTCGTTACGAGGAGTAGGCAGGAAGTACTAGACATAACCTTCTGTACTGGGCAGATCCAGAGACGCATAAGTCGATGGAAAGTCTCAGGGGAAGTCTCACTATCTGATCATAGACATATCAGGTATGACCTAGGAGGCAGTGATGAGGCTCCACCCACTGCTCCCTATAGGAACCCTAAGGCGACCAACTGGGGCAGATACACTGAATGCCTAGGCGAAAACTTAGGGGCTGTCAATAAGAGCATACGCTCAATTGAACAGCTAAACTCTGCTACAGTGGCAATAACTAAGGGCATGATTGAGGCCTACGAAGCTAATTGTCCGCTCAAGCAGGGCCACCGGGGACACAAAAATATCCCAGGGTGGAACAAGTCCCTCTCCCGGCTCAGAGCCAGAGCTCGCGACCTGTTCAACAGGGCAAAGCGAACAGGGGTATGGGAAGAATATTCCAAGGCTCTCACTGAATACAATAGGGAGCTACGGAAAGCAAAAAGACAGTCTTGGAGGAAGTTCTGTGAGGAAATCGAGGGCGCCTCCCAGGCGGCCAGGATACACAAAATACTATCCAAGACACCCACGTCGCATCTAGAACTTCTTAAGAAGGCGGATGGGGCGTTTACCAGCTCAGCGGAAGAAACTCTGAAGCTACTGGCTCAAGTTCACTTTCCGGGCTCCTACCAGATCACTGACAGAAACCCTCCTCACATTATTCCTGGAGCACCCCGGCCAAGTTCGGAGGACTGGAGGAGGGCCTCACAGATCTTTAGACCCAACCAGGTCAGATGGGCCATCAACAGTTTCAAACCCTACAAGTCTGGGGGTGTTGATGGAATCTTTCCCGCACTTATGCAGAAGGGCATCGAGGTCCTTCTGCCATTCGTGGTAAAAATATTTAGAACCAGCTTTGCACTCGGTGTTCTACCTAAAAATTGGACCAAGGTTAAGGTAATTTTTATACCGAAGGCAGGGGACAAAGACAGGTCCCAGCCTAAATCCTACCGGCCAATTAGCCTAACGTCTTTTCTCCTAAAGACGATGGAAAAGGTGCTGAACCTGCACATCAGAGAAAGTTACCTCACGGTCAACCCTCTGCATGGGAGGCAACACGCCTACAGATGCGGTAGATCCACGGAATCCGCTCTGATTGAACTCACGGACAGGATTGAAAGGGCCCTGGAAGACAAAGAGATCGCCCTATGCGCCTTTCTCGACGTTGAGGGGGCCTTTGACAATACCTCGTCCGACATTATCATCAAATGTATGAAAAACAAAGGCGTGGACGAAACCACCCTTAGGTGGGTAGAGTCCATGCTGACTTCAAGGACGGTAGAAACATCCCTCCTTGATGCACGCGTAGAGGTCAAGGTGACCAGGGGCTGCCCTCAGGGTGGCGTCCTGTCACCACTAGAATGGTCCATTGTTGTGGATGACCTACTACATCGATTAAACAACGCGCACTTTACCACGCAAGGGTACGCGGACGACCTGGTGATCATGGTGGTAGGCAAATGTCAAAACACCATATCGGGTCGAATGCAGAGGGCGCTGCGTTTGGTAGAAGAATGGTGCCAGGAAGTGGGCCTGTCAGTAAACGCTGACAAAACCACACTGGTACCATTCACCCGCAAACGGAACCTGGAGGGAATTCGCAAACCTACCTTGTTCCGTAAACCCATAGGGATCTCCAAGGAAGTCAAATATCTGGGAGTAACCATGGACCAGAGACTGACATGGAACCCTCACATAAGCAACATTACCCGGAAGGCACGTATGGCTCTGGGGATCTGTTGCCGTCTAGTTGGCACCAAATGGGGGCTCAACCCCAAGGCTGCTTTCTGGATATACACTGCCATAGTGCGACCCATGATCGCCTATGCTTGCGTGGTTTGGAATAAGAAAACCACTCAAGTTACAAGCAGTGTTTTACTTGGCAGGGTGCAACGGCTGGCCTGCTTGATAACCACTGGGGCCATGAAGTCCGCTCCCACGGCAGCTCTGGAGGCCATGCTGTCGCTGTGCCCTCTCCACATCCATCTGGGGATGGAGGCTAAGGCGGCCATGCTGAGAGTGCTGAACAATGGGGGTGGCAGGTTCCAGTCGAAATGCATGGTCAACCTGAAGGCTGAGCTGCACAGGATGCCTGTTATGCTTATGCCTAAGGACAACATGCCCATTCAGTACCACTTCACAAAATGGTACAGTGTAGAAATCCCGGGGAGGAACGAGTGGGAGGAAGGATCTCCCGCGAAATTCCTACCGGGAGACATCGTCTGGTACACCGATGGATCCAAAATGAATGGTAGAGCCGGCTACGGAGTCTACGGCGAGAGGCCAAGGGCGCGCATATTTAGCAGCCTAGGCGTCCACGCCACGGTATTCCAAGCGGAAATGGCCGCCATTCTTCACTGCGCACAGGAAAACCTGGAGCGCCGGTTCTGGCACAGGAGTATCTACATACTCTCTGATAGCCAGGCCGCTCTTAAGGCTCTAGCCTCAGTTGAAATCAACTCGAAACTTACCCTGGATTGTGCCCAAGCGTTGAACAACCTCGGCGCCAACAACAGGGTCACGCTGCGCTGGGTCCCGGGTCATTGCAATATCCCTGGGAACGAAGCTGCAGATGAGCTGGCCAGGGCTGGGGCGGAATCCACCAATCAGGCCCCAGAGCCGATGGTGGGTATACCCAACTGCGCCCTGCGTCAGCCACTAAAAGCTCGGGCGGAGACCCTTGGCATGCTGGCCTGGACCAATACAAACGGACTGGTGCACGCCAAGGCTCTGATAAAGGGCTACTCACATAAGTTCACCGCGGAGGCCCTAGGGATGAGTAGGGGTCAAATCAGAACCCTCACCAGAACCCTAACAGGACACTGCCGGTTGAACAAACATGGTCACAGGATTGGGATCTCAGAGGTCCCAACCTGTAGATTCTGCCAGGACATGGACGAAACGCCGGTCCACGTCCTCTGCGACTGCGATGCGTTATCGCAGCGTAGATACCGCGTGCTGGGGAGTCACTTGCTTGCTCCCCAGGACGCCAAGAACATCACTCCCAGGAAAATAGTGCAGTTTATGAAGGCTGCTGGCCTGGAGAGTGATCTTTAAAGGGATGATGGCCACAATAGATCAGTAATGGTCGCAGTGGCCTATCGCTCAGGCGACATCCCCACCCACAACGAATGACGAAGTCATTTTCTTGCAGATGTTGCAATACTTGTGATGATGTAAAAGAAGCCTACAGGCTGAGAAGATGGGCTCTTCCAGATTTATCAACCATTGAGCAATGGGTTGCAAAATAGTAATATTGTTTTACAAAAATTTAACACTTTTGAAATGGACAACCCAAGTTTGCAGGCTCATTGTGGCTTCATTTTGAAATAAATTTCGATTGTGGTTTCACAATTAGATTTGAATTCAACGATTATTTTTGGTGAACATAAAAAAACATGTGATATTACTTGAGTATGGTCATCTACCCAATTAGATGATACCCTGTCTCAATGTACAATTGATGTCCGTGTCTTGGGATAATTTTTGACCTATTTTCATTTTTGTGATACAATTTTTGCTATTGATCATCAAGCTAGGCTTATTGGTGACGGCAATCTAGTGAATCCCAAGCTCTAAAGTCTAGGCTCTAGACTCTAGCTAGAGCATCCACGAAAGGTAGCATCGCTGTCGGTTTTTTATCGGTTGCATTTTGGAGAGTGTGCCCTGGAGTTGCACTACTTAACTCCCCCTTCCACCATCAAACCACCAGATGCACTGGCTTGCGTCATCACTATGACCGCTGTCACCCTTTGCGAGTAAGTGACAAAACACGTCAATAGCTTATTTTATGCTTTAGGGTAGTGTGGGTTTTGATGAAAAAGGGGGTTAGTAGATAATATATTAAGCTTTGGTGTTTAGTGAAAAAATATTGGTTCCAATCTATCAAACTTTTTAATGTGTACTATTCTGATATGATTGTTCTTTTATTTGAAAAAAAAAAAAAACTTAGACTTGTTCTGCAATCAAAAGAGTATTAACTAGTGAGTTTTTACTGAAAATTTCATGAGCCTGGCATTTTAAGTTGAGGTAATATGACAGGTTAGTGTTTGCCTAACACGGCCACTGCCATTCGATTCCTCAAACAGTACTCCTTATTGAGGAGTTACATCGGTTTCCAGCAAAACTATGATGACAGTTGATAAGGCTCACCTGGGACAACTCCAACATAGTGCTCGAAAGTATTTTCGGTAATATTCTGGATCCATACATTTTAGCTCAGGAGGCTGTGTCACTAGGGCCATGATGATATGTAACTTCTAGTTCTGAAAATTTACCAGTTAGCACAATAAATCAATATTTTAACTTTTTAAAACCGCAGAAAATCAGAAGATAGCACATCGCAAACGCCAAACATTAATTTACAATTACAAAAACAGTACAAACTTAAAAATTCTCAATAATGACTGTATTAGAAATTATTGGAAGTTGCAATCAATAAAGGTCAATGCTCTATGCACTTTTTGCATTTACTTCTTCCCCTTTAATTAATTGAATACTATAAAACGATAATACATTAAAAATATTCGAAACACAGTCGCAGATAGCAAATTACCGCAAGCAAAATTTAAAATAAATAGGAATAATTTTTGCGAGATAAGCTTAGCGCATTTATGATAGGTATAGTAATCTAAAAAGTATTAAACACTAGAACTCGGTTATAATATTCATCTTATTACCTGTAACACGAAGGCCGGCATTTTGTATTTTATTTATGTTTTTACTAAAATCACGAACGATTTAAGAAATCGTAGCTTTCAGCAATGCAAAGTTTGCGGTCTAACTAACGTCAGAAAATCAATAAATATTCGGAAGTTAGCATGTGACAAACCGGTAAAGATCGAAAACCGGAAATATAATATTCGAATGCTGAATGCAGCTACAACCGGCCTTTTTTTTTTTTTAATTTAAAATGGGTTTGCGTTTGGCCTCAGACTCACCTGATGGTAAGCGATGACGAGGCCGAAGGTGGAACACGCTTACCCAGAAAATGCCTATTCACTCTTGCCTTGAAGACACCAAGGTTGTATGTATCCGGAAACACAGACGCAGGGAGGGCGTTCCACTCCCTAGCGGTGCGGACCAGAAAGGAAGCACCAAACCGCTTAGTTCGGACCGCTGGAAAGTCGACCACATGGGGGTGAAATCCCTCACGGCGCCTAGTGGTCCGGTGGTAGAAAGTGGAGGGTGGGATCAGGTCATGAAGTGCCTGCGCACACTCTCCGAAATACACCTTATAAAAAACCGATAAACAGGCAACTTTACGCCGATGCTCCAAACTCTGGAGTTTGGTTCCAACGAGCGTATCGTCACCTATCAGTCTCCTGGCCCTTCGGTCTACTGAGTCCAGTGCATCCAGCTGGTATTTGGCAGAGCCATCCCAAAGGTGGCAGCAGTACTCCATACACGACCGAACTTGTGCTTGATACACAATACCTCATACCCAACAGGGGTTATTGACTATGGTTAGTAAACCTTTTCGACAGTTGGACAGTTGACAGTCTGCTCCAAAGTACCCTTAACGATTGAGGTGTGATATTTAGATTTTTTTTTAAGGAACAATATTGAGAAATTGTGCTGTCAGCGCTCACAGCACTGTCAGCGCCAGCCGCCAAAATCATTTCGGACCGCTAGTCAGTTCAGTGACACATAACCTAACAATTTTTAAACCTGGGATATCTATCATTCCAAGAATAAACTTGCGGTTCATGTAGCAAAACTTACTGTTAAGTTATAAAAAGATTGGTCCTAGTAAAGATTTATTCTGAGGAATATTATCAAAAATATTTTTACGCGAATATATTTTTCTGTTTGACGTTTCATCTTTGAATTTGCCATAAGGCTTCCGGCGATAACGCTCTAGAGCAGTTCCTTGAGAGCATTATCGTTGTGAGTGCAATATGGCACCGTTAGCGACATCACCCATGATGTCAAGCTGTCTGACGTTAGATGAACGTAAGCGCGATATCTCAATTCGAGACGCCAGTGAGCTATAATCGATTATGACTCAATTTGGTAGTCACACAACTGATTTTGTGACTGATAAACTGACAAAAGTGATTTTTATCCTCGGTGAAAAAAAGGAGACAGAACTATAAATTAGAGAGAGAAAAGACCAGAGTGATAGATTAGTTTAGGAACGCCATCGAGTATTTTTTATGAAATATTGTTTTTGTACGGTTTCGGGTAAATATGTCACTGTCAAAATCTCAAGCAGATTAAAAAACAACGATAAGGTTCAAATGTTCTAAAAAACTAAAATACTATCTGAAGTTATCCCACGATGTGAACGCATCGTGTCATCGTACGATCGCTAAAACGACGCCTAAAACTTCTGCATGATTAATGTCCAGTTTGAGTTTGTCTGACTAAAGTTATCCATGGAAAGTAGCAAAACTTCTACCTGACAGCTGGCAGGTGACTTCTACCGGGCCCCAGACGTAGGTAGAAATCGCACTTGTCAGTGTGAAACAAGGACGTTTAACGAGCCGAGCGAGATAGTCACAACAGAGGCCCCGTGTCCCTTTTTAATAGGGTGACAATGAGAATAACTTACGTGAGACTCGGCTATCGCCCTATACTCCATTTAATTTTATTATAGCATAAGACAGAACTTGACAGAAGTAATAAAAGTTTATTTTAGGGTACACTTTGAGGTATAAGTACAATTAATATTACATCTTTTAAGATTCAACATCTACGGCATATGCCAACTTTCACACTTTTTTTTTATATTAAGTAAATAATTTCAGAATTTATGAGACTTTTACTAAATCAAATTATTTTGTCGATCATAAAAACCTAAAAGAAGCAGGAGTTGTGTATCCAATCGTGCTTTTACTGTCATTATATGTGTACCAAATCTAAAACGTCAATTAGACCCTTCATACGTTGTAACGGAAGGGCCAATTCAATTTTGCGAAGTTATACAAATTCGTCAGCCAGCAAAAGTCAATCAAAAATGCAAATCATTGATTTGTTTATTCAAATTCAAATTCAAACGTTTATTTCAGACAAGCAAGTCCATACAGCAATTAAAAAATACTTAATGCAGTCAGAAACATTATATAACATAGGAAACGGAACAAAAATAATCATTGAATGTGTAGTCGAACCCACTGCCTTATGAACGGACAGTCCATTCGCCCAGCTACAACGCGCAGCATGCCGTTGGACCCGCCACGAACGCGGCTTAGCATAGAGGCTGCTCTCTTGCGAATGATGGCATGGAAGCCATCAGTACGAGCTTCTGCAAACATGCCCGACGCACTGCAGTACCGCGGCAGCCCCAGAGCACCCTTAACGCGTTGTTGTACTGCACACGCAGGGCGTTGATGGTCTTCAGCGTGTAGCTCACCCACAGGCTACACGTGTAAAAGGACTGGCAAAAAGCCTTAAAGAGTATCACCTTAACGGGTTCTGTACAACGTGCAAACCTTCGAGCGAGCATATTGCATCGTACCGCCAACGCCCTGCGCTCTCTTTCTATATCCTCATTATCGGAGAGGTCCTCTGTAACCCAGTGACCCAGATACTTAAAACGCGAGACCTGCTTAAGCGCAACACCATTCAAAAATACCTGAGGTACTGATGCGATCTTGTGACCCTTAGACCTGAACATTAGCAGTTCACTTTTTTCGCGTTGTATCTGAGTCCATGAGCGTCTGCATAATTCTCACAAATTTTCAGGAGCTTACGAATGGCACTTATAGAGGGAGCCAGCAGCACCATGTCATCCGCATAGCTTAGGTTATTCACAAAACTACCGTCAATTGAGCATCCAATCCCGGCGCCGCTGAGTTCCTCTATAAGTCCATTCATGTACAGATTAAACAGGCGGGGCGAGGTTAGCCCCCCCTGTCTCACTCCACATTCCAGCCTGTACTGGTCGGATACCGCTCCAGCCCATCGTACAACATTCGTTTGATGCTTGTACCAATAGTCAAGAACATCGATTACTTCACCAGGGAGACTGGTCTCAGTCCTCATTTTGTCCCACAACAACTCATAGGATACCAAATCGAAGGCCTTTGACAGGTCTAGGAAACAAGCATAAACCGGTGTTTTCCTGTCGGTATAGTACCGGACGGCATGCTTCATGCACAGAATCGCGGACTCTGTCGACAATTCAGACATAAATCCGAACTGCACGTCATTCAGTTTAAGATGTTTTTTCAAGATGCGATCAAGCAAACCGTCCGGCACCTTCGCTACTGTATTGGCCAACGAAATGGGCCTATAGTTGGTTTTATCCGAAGGATCACCAGTCTTATTCTTGACTACTGGCACAACCACCGTCTTCATACAGTCCATGGGCATGTACGAGTGGCGCAAACAAAATGTAAATAACATGGAGAGGACCCTGGGCAAATGAAACCCCGCATGCTGCAGATGCTCAATACTGAGTCCGTCGTGTCCTGGAGACTTTCCCCGCTTCATGTTGTTTATAACAGAAGCTACTTCTTTTGGCGTGAATCTGATTGGTAGTTGGGACTCGACGGGCCTCAGAGAGGGCGCCCGCAACATAGGGGTATGCGGTGTTGGCTCTACACGAAAGTGGTCTCTAAACAGACTCGCGATATCCTCAGGTTTATCAACACCATCCACACTCAGAGGAACTGGTTGTCTGGGGTTCAGTTTCTTTGTGCATTTCCAGAAGCTCTTGAAATTACTTTTAGCGTGATGCGATGCCAAAATAACCATCTTTAAACGCTCCTCATTTTTCTGGCACCACCTAAGTTTGGATTTAAATGCACGCCGAGACTCCACCATTCTCTCATAAAGAGGACCACCACTTGGACTACCATGTTGCCTCCAAGCCTGGAAGTGAGACCGAGCTTCAATATGGACGGCTTGAACATGTCTGTTCCATCCAACCACCCTGTGTTTCTTTTTGCCCAGGGCCTGGTGATTTGATGTGGCTTCGGCTGCTTTACTCAATACATCAACAACCGTTACATATAGCTTATCTATAACCACCCTATGATCATGATTTTTACAAATATTGTCACAGCAGGCAGACAGTTCACCCGGGAAATCAATTTCTTTAAGGCCCTGATGACATAACCTTTTATATGTACGTATTATATGTATGTGTACGTATTTATATGTATGTGTTTAGCACCCCTGCTTCTATGAGCCTCTCTTTTCTGATGTTATACTAGATGGAGTATACGTACTAACCCCTTTATTCATAAAACACTTACCCCCTTATTCATAAAAACGAACGCAACGCTAACGCATTGTTTAAGCTATTGATGTGTCCTGTCACTTACTCGCAAATGGCGGCAGCAACAAGAATGACAGTGACGAAGCGATACAAAAGTTGTCGTGTTCTATAAGAGCTGTTTAAGTTTTTATGAATAAGGGGGTTACTCGCAAATGGCGGCAGCAACAAGAGTGAAAGAGACAAAGCGATACAAAACTTAACGTGTCGTTGAAGCTCTTTCATTCTTGTGGCGGCCGCCATTTATTTATTGCATTATACATACACAGATATTTGTTCGTTGCACATATATTTTATTTATTTGCGAGAAAGTGACAAACCACGTCATGCTCGAACTGTGCTTTAGCGTTGCGTTCGTTTATATGAATAAGGTGGTCAAAGTTTAATAAAAACACGTATGTAGTGTATAATAGCAGCTAGGTAGCTGCCCTACTTCGTGACTTCGTTCTGTCAAAAGCTTGACCGGAAATGGGTAGCCTATACGTACGTACTTTTAAGCAGGCGGTGTTCACCTTAGATGCGGGATCCAAAGAATAATCTGGAACCAGTGTTGACGCTTTACTCTCACGAAAATGCTAGGTGATACGATAGGGGTGAACGATAAGGGATGGAGAAATAAATGAAACAAATAGTTTAAACATGTTGTATATTTCAAATGGACCTTAGTGCTTAGAATCAAGATCAGAATCGGCTTAGAATTAGGGATAGATCATGATAAATTTTTTGGAAACTGTAATAATAGCACACCAGTAAAAACCGTACTCGACCACACATTACAAGAAATCATGGTCACCATAGCTGTCAGATTTACAGAAAATGTTGTTTTTGCCTAGCTGTGAAACGATATATTGCTTATGATTGGCTTGGGCAATTATAAACGCAACACTTCTTCACCATTGTATCGCCTTAGAACTGTTTTATTAACGCATTTGTGTTGTTAAACGTAAACAAACACAGTAATGTCACTTTGACGCTTGACACTTGATGAAACATGGCGGTATGAGGGGATACCATTTGATTAAAATAGGCAAACCAATAATTTACGTTATCTTTCATAATTTAGGATTATGGGCAAAGAAATGAACGCAAATATCATTTATTTATTACTAATTGTTAAATTACAGTAAAAGAAAAATGTTTTAATGGAGTTTTCGATCAGTCAAAATGTTTCGACTGAATGATTTTTTTATGCTGGCAAGATGATAGAACGAGACACAGGGCTCCATTCTGACTATCTCTGTCGGTGCGGGTTGGCCTCTGTGTCAGGTGCAAAGGAATATTATAGGTAATATGAATATAAATAAATCCATAAGATAGGGTTCATTTTTGGAAGTGCATAATCTCATAGTTTTCAGTCCTTTCTTTAAACGTCCTTGGGGTGAAAATACTGAAAATTACCCTCACCCAACATTTGTCAGACTAAACTGTCGGTTTCTCTCGATTTCACTCGGGTTGCTTAAGAAACGCGTCAGAGTGATTTTCGCACTACCCAGAGTTGCTTCTACTCGTTTTGGAACAGCCCCTTAGTGTTTTCAAAACCATCGAGGTTCAACTATGGGTGCGTTCCGAATTGAGTCAGAAACGAAAATAGCGCGCTCAAGGCCGCTCCACACTTAGCCCGCGGATCGCGCGCGATGGCTGCGAACGGGCGCGAACGCTAAGTGTAGAGCCGTTTCGCATATTCTTCGCGGTTTCGCGCTTTGTTCCCCAATTTTTGTCGGTTTTTGGTCCCGCGTCAAAGGGAGCGCGAAGAGCGAACGCGACGCGAACGTGCAATGACTCCACACTCGCAGTCCGCGACGGTCGCAGTGAGCGAGCAAAAAATGAGCGCAACATGGACAAACGAGCTTGAGTTACAGTTTTTAGAATATTACCAAGCGGAACCCATTTTGTGGGATCCTAACCAAAAGGATTTTTTAATATGTACGTAGTTGTAGTACGCTAACGCGCATAAAGTTAGGGACGCAGCAACAGCTACTTCAACGTCCATTTCATTTGACGTTGCGAACATAACTGTGGGAATACCGCGAACCGTTGCGAGTGTAGAGTCGTTGCTGAATTCGCGGCAAGTTCGCTCCGCGAGATCGCGCCGTGATCCGCGGGCTAAGTGTAGAGCGGCCTTCACACATGTCCCGAATTGATGACATCGCGCCTTCATCCCGCGAACAGCACACAGCTTGCCGTCGTGATGTCTTGCGTTATCACTTTAGGGCTCACAGTCATAACGCCCCGGAGAAGTGTATTTTCTATATTAGATGGCCTATTGAGTAGATAAGGATTTGGTGTTGTTTATTGATGACTTTCAAGAATTACGTCAATGCATTACTGTATTCAACAACAAATCTGATGGACAAACATTTACAATCTGAATTCCTTGCTTGATCTCGATTGTAACTTGTCAAATGCACAAATAGACAATCTGAGTATTGTCTATTCACAATCCAGTTTTTGGTAGGTTTTCTAAGGCGTTTTGAAGATCTTTTAAAAAAATATATATTTATATATTTAAACCCTTGACATTTATCCTTACAGGCTAAACCCAATGCGATAGTGTGGCTACAATCTTATTAACTAGCATAATTAACACTAACAGTCTAACATAACACGCTTCATATAAAACTACCCTTGCGACTTTACTCAAATTGGCCAAAAATACATTCATAAGCGGTGAGTGCAGCTTGTTTGTGAACGCGGCCAGGCCATCCCACGCGTGCACGAAGAGCCGTATATAATTACGGTCGTATCGTTGCATCGTTGTGTAATTTGTTTTATTTGTGCAATAAGGTATATCTTATCTTTACTACTTTGTCATTGCCTGACATCAGGAGTCATCGACCGCATAGCCAATATACTCCTGATGACAGATCTGAGGCTATGGCTCCAAAAGTCAGATACAACTTGGTAAAAAAGTCCTGAAAGGGAACTTAAAATATTATCACTGGCAATACTCCCGCTGTCACTTGTCAATCTCGTCAAGCGAGTCTATAGCTATAACTGCCGCTAAGAAGCTCGGTATCTTGTCCAGGGTAAGGCGGTTCTTCTCACCAGCTATGCTGCTCCAACTGTACAAAGCGCAAATCCGTCCGTGTATGGAGTACTGCTGTCATCTGCTGAGGTGTTTCCACTGCAGTATAACTTGGGCCTCTTCAAGAAGAGAGTGAACAGCCGGGCATACAGTTGGTACATGCCGGCCTAACATTTGTTAGGCCGGCATGTACCAACTTAGACCGCATCATCACTTAAGATCAGGTGAGATTGTGGTCAAATGCGCGCCTACATCATCATAAAAAAAAGAGTATATGTATAATATGTCAATTCTGTTTATCGGTGATCGATTGTTGAATGGTATTTCCACGTGTCTTCTTACGTGTGGTTTTATTTTAAATTCCAATTTTATAGGCAGAGCCAGTTTTTGAAAATATTTCCTCTGAAGATCATGATAACGTTTCTTTCTAATAGCTAAAGAGAAACGGATTATTACCAACGAGGACAAACTTTAGATTACCAAATCGACAGGTAATCATAAACCTGCATGATGAAGTGACTGTGTAATAGCAGTATGTGCGACTCATCGGAACGAAGTAAAGCTTAGAGTTTTGGAAAAGGGTCAAGCCAAGCCAAGAATGAAGGTTTTTCGGGTTTCGAAAATGTTGACAAAACATTTCTTTCTTCTCTAAATAAAATAATTGTTATGACTTCGCTAGTTTCTTCTTTCATTTCTTTACTTATTAGTAGAAAATAGTCCTGACAATGTGGTTGTATGTGGCGGGGATCGAATGTGGAATTTAAGAAATGTCAGTCGTTCATTTTCCTTGAACAACGCGACAGCTAAAAGAATAGGTATTTACTGATGCATTCGCGCGACTAACGCGAACATGCGAACACGAGATTGAACAAATTAATGCAGGAGTTTCTTATCTGTGGTTAGCGCGCGATTATCGCGTCGAGAGTGAATGGGTAGTGGGGAGATTGTGATGGCGTTTTCACGTTATAATATAACACCCATAATTACTGCGTTACATAATTACCGCGTTATTACGTTGTATATAGACAATGCCTAACAAGGTAGCCATACTAGCCATCTTCTCTACAAAATATTTTTTTGTATCAGTCAACTATCAAACCGTTTGTCTCGTACGCGGTGACCACATTAACGACAGTATCGCCCCTCTCCTTCTATCAATATTACGACTCTTTGCCAGGCTGCAAATACCTACGCCGGCATTCCGGATCCGTCAACAGTCTATCTTTAAAATTAAAATAAGTCTCCTTGCACTATTACACTATTACATGGTGTCAGGATGATATTCATACCACATGCAATAGACTAATTTACAGAACATCTTGTTAAAAAAATGCAAAAAGAAATTGTTTGAATTGAACATCTCACAGATCACTGGCTGGCTCTCTCACTCAGTGGCTGGGAAACGTATCTCAAATATGCACCTGACCCTTTCGTTTACTACCTTTCTCCTTTGAGACAAGTGCAACTAGCGATGTATCAAGTCTTAAAATTATGTTTATCGATAAACTGGACTACCTACTTGATTAACGATGTTCTAATTTGAGTATCAGAAAATAATTTATTCACAAAATCTTTTTTTGTTGCTTGGTCATTAAAAATGCTCGTAGTATTTGATTTTAGTTAAATTGGAAAACAATCCTTTTTTTAAAATTAATTTCACAGATTCTTCGTTAGATTTTTGGTGGCCTTTTGGTTGACTGGTTGACAAATCAACATTAATTACGCCCTTTGTACTAATTTATTTGCCTCATATAGCTGGACTCAAAAAAAAAGACTATTAGAAGAAGAAGAATTAAGTCAACTCTATGGACACACTACTATCATGATTTGAATGCAGCATTGGTTGAAACGTCTATTGGTCAATAGTCTAGTAATCAATAAGAGTTGTTGTCCTTATCCTATTGACCGATCAAAGACTTTGTCCTCCGCTTCACCCCCCTTCTTGTTGTTGCCAGATGCGTTTTGAAGGAATGAAGTAAGCAAATTCTATTGGCTATGAGTGAATTTGTGTTTGGGAGCGCTAAAATCTCTTTCAGCGTATTTCGGACCGAACCCTTTTAGTGTGTGGAAAAGATGTTTCGCTTGTGAATTTACCGGTTTTTTCAAATCGGTACAACCCTAGAGCGCCATTGTGTGGTGGTTGGTTGGTGTTCCTCAGTGTCATTTTTGTCCAGTTTGTGTATTTTTAATAAGTTTTAGGGCAGTAATGAATATATTTTTTACTTATATTATAGTGGAAGTAACAACAGTGACAATAATGCGTGCCGAACCTTTTATACCTGACTAACTGGCATCTTTGAGTCATCACGGTTAGTTCAAACTGATGGCTGAGGTTATTTGTTGTGACATAGGTAGATATAATATAACTGCTTTTTGTCATCAACGTTTAATACAATTACTCTTTGGGAACTTGTACGAGCATGCTATTTATTTATTGTGTGATCTCCTTCTAAATCATTCTTCACATTCGTGTTTACCAGTTAATCGTGCGCATCGCACATCTCAGTTAACTCTCGGCGTTGGTCGCGATTTACAAAGAAACATCAAATTTTGTTTAAGTGTGTCTCAATTGGGACGTTGTTATAATGTAGTTACAAGAAAATGTTGTTTTGGCCTCTACTATAACATTGAGGTATGTCTGTAGGGTTTGTCTTCATAACCAATGACTAACACAATCCTGTGTGTCTGCCAGGTAGACCCATTTTATAACTTTTATTTATTGGTTACTTAGCTTTGAATTATTTATTTTGCTATGCATTTGTTGTTTTCTAAAACTAGGTATTAAAAGTGCCTTTGTGGTTCCTTCAATTGGTAATAAGAAATCTTAATGTTTGTATGTAGCCAGAGAGATCATTCTAATGAGTTGCTCACCAAACATTAAGTTTATTTTATTAGTTGGCATTCCTAAGTTCTTTAAATCAAGCTACTGTGCTAGTAAGTTTTAATCTGTTTGAGAAGACTTTCATTGTTGTAGTGTGTTTCTTAATTGACATTTCTACATTGTGATTTCCTCAATATGAAACAGAGCCATAAGTTCAATTTGACCATCACAGTATGATTTCAACCTTCTTTATGTATTATAGAGGTCTTCTAAATTTTGATTGTTTTCTGATCTGTTAATTTATGGCTTTTAGGTGTGTTTTGGCTTGTACCCACTGCCTTTGTTTATTTTTATACAATATGTGAAAACAATAACATACAACATGTAAAACAACACAATATTATGTAAAAAACCACAAAATAGTGATGAAAATATTAGCTTTTTAAAAGTAACATGTTAGTTTTACCTGAGTGCTGAGACACATTAAAATGCTTAAAGTATGTCAACTTCTGGATGTCAGAGGTTGTAAAGATATCTACCGAGCTCTTTAGGCAGTATTACTAATCATAATGTCATGTTCATATTAAAAGAATGCCAATTTAACTCTGGACATAAACTTTGTGAATTATGGCTATGTATGAAGTATGTTAGCAATCCTCAGTCAGGATTCCTACCTCATGTTATCCTACTAAAATTAGGAATGTGAAAGTTTGTATGTGTGGATGTGCGGTGTTGCTCTTTCATGTATAATCTTCTGAATGGATTTAAATGGAACTTTACAATAATGGGGCTTATATATCTGAATCACACATAGGCTACAATTTGTTTTAGAAATATTACTTTTTGTTTTTCTAAAACAAATTGTAGCCTAGCGTTTGTAGCGTTTTTCAACTCAAGTCCACACGGATGAAGTCGCAGGCGGCTGCTAGTTTCTGTAAATATTGGACGCTAGCGGCCGCCCGCAACTTCGTCTGCGTGGACTTAGGTGAAAATAAGTGATTTATCTTTATAAATTGTAGCCTATGTGCTATTCACATATCGATGGTGTAGTTCACAATTGTGCTAACTACAAAATGTTGATTTTACAGGAGAGCATTTTGAAAGTTGAGACATGTATAGCACAGGCAGTGTTTTGACTTTCATAATAAGTTGGCATGTTTGTATTAGACTTATTCTTTGTCTCTTTATTAAAGTATAAACCTTACCAATCATAGGCCGTTTTAACTATAAAATAAGCAAATTAGCTAACTAACCCCCCCATTTAGTACATTTGTGCACTCAGATATCTAAACAAACTAGTACTTAGTTTATTTAATACATTCAAAATCCGGACAAGTGTGAGCTGAACTCGCCCACTGAGGGTTCCATTCATTTTATAAGGCTACGAGCTGGTCTGGAACCTATTCTCAATTTGAAATTTTCCTGAAATTCAGCTCTCAAAACTTACAATCACATTAATTTTAAAAACGTGATTGTTTCTTTGTTCTGAATGTCTCTTTCACGCGGGAAAGATTAAACCGATTATGACAAAATTAGATTTGGAGTTACCTTGGATCATAAAAAAACGGCAATTTCTTCCTGAACGTTAATCTAAAAGTTTTTTTTTCTTAGTTCCTTGAGAACAGTAGTTTGATACAAACAAAACTGGACTCATAAGTCTCCGGCGGCCCTGCTATTTCTGATTCCAGCTGTGGCCAAAGCTTGGCAAGAGAGGGGATTGTACGTCGAAAGTGGGAGTTAGGGTTATAGAGAACCTCAGGGGGCAGAGCCTAGGTGGGTTCATGGGTTTGTTGAACCCATGTTTCCAGAAGCCACCTCAAAAGAAGTGGACCTGTATGAGTCTAAGTGATCAACAGGGTGAAAACTGGCAGTTATCATAGATGATCTATGGTAACTGTTGGTTCAGTAGCAGGACGGCTCTACCATGTCACCTGGGTGCGAGGCACATTGAATTTTAACGTCAAGCTGGAACGGAGTCTACGCTCCAACCTCATCATCATCATCAGCAGCCACATGATGTCCACTGCTGAACATAGGCCTCCCCCATAGATTTCCAGAGCTGCCGGTTGGAGGCGGCCTGCATCCACCGAGACCCTGCGACCTTTATGAGGTCATCCGTCCACCTTGCGGGCGGGCGTCCCACGCTGCGCTTGGCCTCGAATGGTCTCCACTCGAGGACTTTCCGGCCCCAACGGCCATCAGTCCTTCGAGCTATGTGCCCCGCCCACTGCCACTTCAACCTGCTAACACGCTGGGCTACGTCGGCGACCTTCGTTCTCCTACGGATCTCCTCATTTCTGATTCGATCTCGTAGGGAAACACCAAGCATAGCCCTCTCCATAGCCCGTTGGTCAGGTAGCCCGCTCCAACCTACTCGCGCCCATATCGAAAACCCCGAGAGCTTTCAACTTGAGATGGCTAATCACTGCGCCATGCGGTTGGATCCAGCTTTTATAAGGCTGGTCGTTAAAACAAACCGCAAAAACTTGCGACCCACACCTCCGAACTAATGGCTGAGTGTCGGTCTCTGTTACTGCAGACGTCCGATGATGCTATAAACTAACGACTACTCAATAGAGTATCTGGAAGTCCTTGCAACACGACATCCGTGAGTTTGATAACCAATCGTCCTTAAGAGACGATCGAACGGAACAAAAGTGTTCACAAAAGACAAGTCTATTGGGTTGTCAGTGTGGCATCGACGATAGAAGCAGTATTAAGGGGTGTTGAAAGATTCTACGGGTAAAGTATATACCTCGATCGCCAAATCCGGTACTAGTACAGCCGAAGATCCCAGAGCCGAACACGACACTGTACTAGACATCCAAGACAACAGCCTCTACGAGATTAAAATACCTCTCAAACAGCTCAAGAGCTACAAAGCGATAGGCGATGAGAGAATTACTGCTGAATTTCTGAAGGCAGGCGAAAAGCCGGTTCTCAGAGTTCAAAGGCTACCCGTGTTGTTCGAGGAGGTAACGTCAAAGGCATGGAACAGAAGCTAAGTGGCGCTGTTCTTTAAAAACAATATCTTCCCAAGATGCGGGAAGATTATTAACAGAAATCTGAGGAGTATTATCTGCCACTTTTTGGCATTGTCCAACGCTAACCGTTGGACAATGAGAAAGCATTCGATTTAGTCGAGACTTGAGCAATGCTGCAGTGTCTCCAGTGTTGCTACATTGACTATAGGGAGATACATTGAAGTGCTAAAGTGCACATACGCGAATGTCCAGTCCAAGTACAGGAGCAGAGCACGAGGAGTGTTAAGACAGGGGACGTTATTTCTTCGGAACTGTTTACGACCGCATTATAAGAAGTCTTCAAGCTCCTGGAATGGCAAGGACTTGGTCATCAACATAACTGGTCGATATATCACTCACCCGGGTTGTCGACAACACAGTGGTCGTGGCAGAATCGTTAGAAGAGCTTGGATACTTGCTCGAGAACTTCAATCGTGTTTCTCAATAAGTGGGCAGTGTTGTGTTTTCGCATAGCATCATGTTTTCTTTTCCAACATACCTCTTTGCCTAAATACGAAGGTGTGTAATCACTGTGTTCAGTGATTTGATTAAGTAATTATGGACCCTATACCTATTATGGGCGTCAAAGTCACCCAACGTGCTATGGAGAAGGCTAAGCTAACTATTACACTACGAAATCGAGTCAGAAATGACCAGAATCGTAGAAGAGCTGGAGTCGCTGACGTGGCCCAGCGGATTAGCAGGTTAAAGTGGCAGTGGGCGGGGCACATAGTGCGAGGAACTAATTGTCACTGGGATCCTAAAATTCTAGATTGAAGAGTATTTGAGGGCAAACACAGTGTGTGGCGTCCACCAGCAAGTTGGATTGACAACCTAATAAAGGTCGCTAGATTTTTGTGGGTGCAGGCTGTCTACAACTGGTGGCTATGTATGGAAATCTATGGGGAAAGCCATTGTTCAGCAGTGGACTTCATGTGGCACTTAATGATGATGATGATGAAACCAAAAAGAGCGTAGGTAACCGAATGCATTAACAGCACTTAAAGTGATGCAAAAACATAATAAGTGCATTCAGTTGTTGCCAGTGATCAGTTTATCTTTAAGCACATAAGTACTAAGTGCGCGTGTCTTATACAAAACTACTGTAATTTTGTCAATTTACGGAGAAGTCATTTCTTTTTTAAACTGATATTGTATAATTTATCAGTCCACCACCCAGTTTTGGGTCCACTACAGCTGAAAACACATTTTGCGGTGGTTTCTTTATTCGCCATTTTGTTCCTACTAATTCTACAAGTTCACGACCTTAACGAAACATTTGAATACGCCATACAAATAAGCATGCAATTTTTACTCGGTATATTCGTTAAAGAACCCGTTGCTACTGTTCTGGCGGGCGCGGGCGCATTAGCAGTCCAGTTGTCGCAATGTTGCCAATAAAGAATAATACTGCACACTAGTACCTACACACCCGCCCCGCTCGCCCCGTAAGAACGATGCGAGCTGAGCAAGAACGCCACTAAACTAGCCTAACTAATAGGCTTTCACAGAGGATCTACGCTCTACGAACGCTAATTACGCGCCAAAATAATAATAAAGAGCACAAAAACCGTAACTGACATTACCACACTAAAAATTTGTATTTTTTTAATAAAACATAGATTTAGTGCGCTTAGTCGATTTGTGCTTATACAATTCAACTTCAGCAGAGTCTTTTTTTTATATTATAGCTACTTAGAATATTTGTGCACTCAAAATAATTCATTTCATTATATTATTTTTATATCAACTGCACTTAAACTTTTTGTGTGCTTCATTTTACCATGCTCAAAATCTTTTATGCCACTTATAGTAGATGTGACACAGATTTTTCGAACTAATGGTCGTTAGTATTTTATGAACACGAATTGATGCTTAGTTTGACACAAAGTTTTCAATAGAAAGAGATGGAATTATGAAAATCGGGTAAGTGCGAACGGTAGAGAATATAGTCTAGTTCCTTAGGCAGGAATAAAATGAAAAAGTTAAAAAGTGCACTTAAGACAATTGTGAACTACACCATCGATATATTAGCTATATTATTGTAAAGTTTCATCCAAATCCATTAGTAGTTTATACATGAAAGAGCAACAGGGCACATCCACACGTACAAACTTTCACATTTATAATATTAGTAGGATTCCTGGATTGATTTCATGTGGTTTGAGTTGATGAAGTAAACAGCGAGTCAATACAAGAGAATTGTATATGTTTGTTGTGGGTTTCGCATGATTGTGATCTCAAATGCTTACTAGATGTGACACAAATCTATTAAATAACTACATTGCTGGTAGGTAAGGTATTAAAAGTGCATTTCACTGCAATGCTTTATTAATCAAACTATGATTATTTGCATTGTGACCAAAAGAAATGAATTGATTTAAGGCTCATAAAGTTTCTTTAATTTCCTAAAAAGGGAAAAATATGGAAAACCGATTGCAAATTATTGAATTTATGATGAATACATTTGCCACGCAGTAGGAAAGAATTCAACCTCCTTCAAATCTAACAGCAATTCTTCATTAATAATACTATTTACCTGATAGCAAAAATACTATTATTTAAAATCCTACTTTCAGTAACATTTGCTTATCCTTTGAATAGATAGGAAAAACCAAATTAACAATTATCTAACTCATTTCTTAGATTTAGAGTAAAGTAAAAGATCTTGTCACCTTATCAGTTTCTCTAACACTATTATTGAAAAAAATTAATGTTTTCCACACCGTGCTGGCTAACCCCTAACTAAGCCAAGCTTTTACCCAACTAGAGTCAACTACTAGACAACAGAACTAATAAACATACCTACTTGAATATTATACTTATTTAAAAACATACAGTGCAGCACACAAATGTTTATACTGTGAAGAGATTGGCTTAGATTTTAGTTTTTTTCTATATACAGTGTGTCTGGTCACCGGTGTCGGACCCGCTAGGGTTCTGTAATATAATCAATTTTATTGACAAATCCACTGTTTTTTTTTCTCTTCTATTACAAAATGGCGGCCATTTGTTTTTTATTTCGCCGAACCGAATTTTACCTTTCAAGTGTTTTTCAAAGGCTTTAATGGGAACTTTTGTCCTTCTTTTATGTCAACTTTTTGTCTACTCTTTCAGCTGCTAAACGAACCCTTTTTCATGCTTGGAGGTCCAGCACATCAGTAGATATTTCAATATAAAGGAACACACCCTGGTTCGGCGAAAAATAAATGGCCGCCCTATTGTAGAAAAAAAAATCAAAAGTAACGGTGGATTTGTCGATAAAATTGACTATATTACAGAACCCTAACGGGTCCGACACCGGTGACCAGACACACTGTATAATGAAAGCAAGGTTTATCTGCCATTTTATATGATTCCCCTTTTGCTTATGCCAGAGCCCACATTATAAAATCGGCGCAAATAGTAAATTAGCATTTACTGGACAGTCATGTACCACCGTAGATCACATCTTCACTTACCACCAGGTGAGCTAGTGATCGAATGACTGCCCAGTCCCTACTATGAAAGAATGAAATAAAAAAAAAAAATAGCATGTCTGTAGTTTATTTCGATGTTTTTAAACAAAATCTTAATTACGTTTATTTTAGTAAGGGGCAAGTAGTCTGTGATAATATGGGTATGGAGGGTCGAGGCGGCCCATTATGGGTAGTCACAGCGCGCAGACGCGCACCCCCGCGGCCCGCTCCTCGGCACCAAACAAACCCAATTATTAAATTCTGTGCAGTTTTGCCCGCGCTTCAATGGATTGTACTAGGACTAGGCCTAGGTCAACTAAAAATACTTTTTAGGTCAGAATATTCCGTTCTTACTTCCCAAAGTTTTCCTCCTAGTTTACTTTCCTAGTATCTTGATCTAGCAACTTAAATGAAGGGACTCATTAGTGTTGTATCACCCAACAGGATTCTCCAAGCCAACCATTAGGTAGGGGCAGCGATGGAAGTCGCAGCGCGGGCCCTGGACGTGCTACCACTCCTCCAGGAGCGGGTGGCCGCGCTGACCGGGGGCCGCGACCGCCGCGGAGGACCCATTATTTGGTTCCCGGCCAACTCCAGGCGGGACCGGGTCGCGCCAGATGATTATAGACGTCTACTGCATTACTTAATGAGTATACCTTGGTGAGTACACAATTCCTAACAATAATAATTCTAGTTGATAATCGCGCCAAAATTTTCTGTCAGGAACCAATGAACAAATTCAATGCGAGCTCTGTGCTTTGTGGTTTAATAATGCTCGTACCTTTGTTAGTCAAGCACTGCCCATCTTAAGCCTGGCTTATACTGGGTTTCGCAAGTTTCGCGGTCTTCGCATTTGGATGTTTCACGTGGAAGACCGCATCCCGTATCTAATAAAGCAGTTGCAGGGGCGCGTAGCGCTCGTAGAGGTTCGCGAATATAGTGGTTACCTGGCTTTACGATATACAGTACAATACAACATACATATACAATACAACTTGCTCACTTTCTGCGAATTTTTTCGAACGAAATAGGGAGACCAGTGGACCAGCTAGGATGAGTTTCTGAAAACTCATACACTTACTTTAGACACGGGAACCATTTACTGCCGCTTACCCAATTGTTTCACCTTTGAATACAAAAAAGGCTTCTCTTAGATGTAAAATATAGTTTGGTCCCCGTGGGTTCATCTTCTTCAACAAAACCATAGTTAAAATATATCACAGTAATAAATAATAATGTAAGCAACCGCTAACCACGTGCAGTGAGTTTATGCATATAAATACTTCGCATGTACTGAGCCACATCGCGTCACTCATCTCATTAAACGAGACAGTGGGTGCAGTCAAATTAGTAAGTGGTTTACCAATTTGGTAACAATGAACTGACTTATCAACATCGAAGTGAACACGAAATCACTCGACATATAACCCTATGCCTTTATTGATAAAAGCGGTAGTTTAATTTAGAGGCTAATGTAGTCTGGTATGCGATATTAATTTATTGTTGTCTCGTCATTCGGCTGGGTATCAGACAGCAGGCTGGTCATGTACCTGACAAGAAGATGTATGTTAGTTAAATAAATAGTTTTTGTTCCTCCTGAATCTGAATGCACGTCATCAAAACAAAGGCTTGTCTACAATCTGCGCTGATACAATCGCGCGCCTACCTGCGCGCGTGGAATGGCCACTTGACACTGTTACAGAGAGTAATCAAGCTCCATTGTTTGGCTATTTGTTACCAAACAATTTTGCTCCGCTTTATCATACCATCGTATCACTAATTGGCTTTTGTCAAACTAATGCAATTATGCTGTTGCCTTTAAAAATACGATCTCGTGTAAATTCGGCCGATAGTGAATTTGCATTCAGGTGCGAGGCCGTGTTTCGAGCTGGAGTGGAATGGGGAGAGTGAACATATTTTGGTCTTTCAGAAAGCACCGGTCGTGAATGTTTAATGAAGAATCGATGTTAGTTCTAATGCGATTCTATTTAAGGATGTGATCCATATTCCCGCTCTAAGTTTGTACCAAAAAAGCGAATCCCTATTTTCCTGTCACGAACCACTTTACCGATTACATTTATCATATTTTTATTTTCCCAATACTTTGATTACTTATGGTTTCTACAAAGACAAAAATGTAGAAAACTTTACGACGATTTCAACTTCTCACTTTTAACTGGACAATATGTAATATGTCTTGCCATATCGTCTAGTAATCAAATTGTTTTGAAGATGTTACTAGCGGCCTCCCGCGACTTCGTCCGTGTGGACTTAAGTTAGGAAAAAAAGTATAACTCATCGTTTTATGTATAAGAAAGATTAGGTATAAAAGACAATTTTTAGGTATTAAAAAATAGATTAGGACCTAATCCAGACTTAAAAAACATACCTAAAAATCTCATCAAAATCGGTCACGAAGTTTCGGAGGAGTTGGAAATAAACACCGACCCACGAGAATTTGATTAATAAGATGTTCCTCTTTGTTTGTTTTAGTGATTCTGTCAGATCTCATGGCTTCACAATACTAATAGATATGAGATACGGTTCAGCATGGGCCGCCGTCAAACCAATTCTAAAAGTTCTTCAAGAACACTTTTCTTCATCCGTCCATCAGGCACTGGTTGTAAAACCTGACAATTTTTGGCAAAAGCAACGTACAACGATAGGAGCACATAAGTACAAGTTTGAGGTAACTATATACAAGTTTTGTTTTTATTTTCTGTCATGTAACTTTGGTTATCTTTGATTGACATGTCTTTTGTTATGTTTCAGACGACCATGATTAGCTTAGAAGCACTTCCTAAAGTCATAGATAGCTCGCAAGTAACGACAGATTTAGACGGTACACTACAATACGATCATGCACAGTGGATAGACTTAAGATTGGTGAGTTAATATTTCACAAATTTACGCATTTGCTTTACAAAATATTTGTCCCTTAATTAAAATTCGAACTTATTTGCTCAGGCTTTAGAAGAACTAGTGTGGCAAGCTGGAGAGCTCATCGACAGGCTAGACGATCTTCAAGAAGACGTGGCGCGCGCAGACTTTGCGGATGACGTCACGGGCGCGCGGCGGGCCATCGACGCGCACGCAGACATTAGCAAGCGTCTGGCCAAGGTTCCCGTCGACGAGCTAGAGGCGCAAGGTGAGTTGTGCGTTAATTAGTCCGATGAGCCTCGGGACGATGTACATCAGAGTGGGTTTAACTTGATTGGCCTTATTTATAATCAGAATACTACAGTTGACTTTAGTATTAAAAGAAGTTCAAAATAGGTCATCATTACCATAGGTTGCCTGCCACCTACGTACAGAAGTTTGCAGGTCCGCATTTTCAAATCGACCGCTCGATCAATTCGCCAATCGACTCAGTGCCACCTAATTAGTGCGTAGTAACGTGGTTCAATCTAGTTGTGTAATGTGCTGTCAAAGTAGGAAATGTAAACAGGAAATGTAGGAAAAGTAGGAACATATTAGTATAATGAAAATAATGCCCAAAAACCACAATGTCAAAGAACTGCTCAATATACAAGCTTTCTAATTCAAAAAAAGAATCTTTTTTTATTAAACTGTGTTCTCTATTAGCTGCGAAAAAAAGAGATTTAAGGATTTGAAAATATGTACTATTTATTGGTCGGATTTTTGCTACTTTATTGCTAACTACTAAGTGCTACTAATGCAACTAGTAGTACGATATGTCTTCTTCAAGAATGAACGTGGCCTTTGAGATGTCATACGAGTATAGCGTTTAACCTGCCTGCCTCGTTATTAATTAATTGGTATTGGAGCGCGCAATCTTGTTGTATTAAGACTGGTCAGAGAAATTTCATCAAGGCAATTACGGTCTCAGCTTTCAAACGCTTTACAGAGCTATGTGCGCTGTATAATATCCATAACTAGTTTTAGACTGCAATATAGCTGATAGATGAAGTTATGAAGACATTGTTTTAGTTTGATGTTCATGAACTGGTCCCGATCATTGCATTGTGTAATGACGTTTGATAGAGGTGAATCGCGTAACGTTGTTATTTGTGATGCGGTCGAGCGGGCGGGAACCAGTCAGCCCTAATGACCGACCCCGCGCTTGTATAACAGCCTTAGCTGGCGTTTCAGCAATGCGCACCTGCGCCTGAGCCAATAGATCGTTGTAACATGCTGAAAGATGGTGCCCACTTCTGCCGTTCGGGGCCCGCGCTGAAGTGACCATGTGTTTCGATTGCTTGTGGTATTTCGATGATGAAGGTAGTGATTTTTGTGCATAGTTTATGTTGTGTGCGAGTGAAATAAAAGTGGTGTAACTGTTAAAAACCAGTTATTCGAGACAGTTCTGAACATGAGTTGCCTCGTAATAGCATAAGACTGTTAAAATACTGTATTTTTATTGTTAGAATATCAATGCTATTGTGACCAGGAGAATCAAGAATATATTTTTTTTAGTTTAAATAAAAACTATTTACCCAAAACCCTATTGCTTGTTCTATGTGAATGGATAGGTTTAAATGTGATTTGAAAGTTTTAGATCAGAAAAACTAAACTGACTGACTGATAAGTTTTTTCAACATTATGAGAAAACAGTCTCTCTCATCTTTGTTTAAATATACTTTTATACAATATGCTACATAGGCGAGCAAGCATGCCGACCGCATGATCGTGAGCGGTTAAGTATATACTCTTTCGGTCCGTCAATGGGCACGTTTTAGCACGACATAGACACCAGATATGTACCTACGCTGCAGATACATCAATACAGAGGGTAACTTTTCCAAACCAAGTCATGAACGTTAACAATATTGCTGCTTGGTTTTGTGTTTTGTGTTCGCCGAGACTCTGTCTCCCCTCGAGAACACGCTTACCCTGTCACTTATCGACCACTTCAGCTTGTTAATACGGAGAGCTATGTCGATGACCTTGGCTGTCTGCTGGATAATCTTGTTGCGGTAATTATTTGGTACTGCATATCTCATGTAGGCATCATATAATTGTTAATGTGGTGAAGAATATAAGTACAGTCTGTATTGATTTATTTATTGATCGCAGCTGTCCCGTCCCGACAGACGTAGTTCTGTTGACAGGTATAAATGGTTGCTAAGAGAAAACTGAATTGTGGTTTCTACTATATTCCTAGCATATTTTCATTCATACTCACCTTTCCAACTTTCACAAACATTTCGAAAGCAAAATTAGCCAAATTGGTACAGCCGTTCTCGAATTTTATCCAGCTTAACGAACAGCAATTGAGTTTTATATACAGGGTGTCCTAAAAAGTAGTGTCAAGCCGAAGCCTAGAGGTAAAGCATCACTAAGGCTATCCGAAACACCCCCATGTATCTTCCGCGATGTTTGATAGTTTTACAGTTATGATTTTTGTCGTATTTTGATCTCAGATATTGACTTACGAGACATTATTGCTGAGAAAGACATGAATTATTGTTGAGATACATCCCTAATATATTTTTCAGTTTAGCTTAATAATATACCTTGTAGCCACAAAACAATTGGCGATCTCTCTGATACTTTTCATTATATCAGGTTGATTTCTTTTCAAAAATGTATCATGAATTTGTTCATTTTTACCAACTGTTGATGCCTAATTACTGTACACGCATTAAATTGAAGCATTGTCACAAACCTTTGTGGTTTTTAAATGCTCAATACATCTGTCTGTGTTTATATTAAGTGTTAAAAAAAATTGGCGCGTTGATACTGTTAGTTAATGCTGAACATTATTGTTCAGGCGAGCGCGTGCTGCAGCGCCTCGAAGCGGCGGAGGCGGCGTGCGCGGAGGCCAGCGGCAGCGGCGGCGAAGCGCTCGCCTTCCACTGCGGCTCCCCGGCCGCCGTGCGCGCGCAGCTCACCGGCGTACGCTCCGCCCACGCGCACGCGCACAAACTCTGGCAGCACAAGAAGATGCAGCTCGATCAGTGCTTCCAGCTGAGACTCTTCGAGCAGGACTGCGAAAAGGTATGGCTCTTGTTGTGTTTATTTCAATTATGTACTCGGAAGTAAGTTAGGTGCTGAAGTTTGTGAGTTCGATTCCCCTTTAGGACTTATTCTACATGATTGTGTAATTTCAACAAACCACTATAATATCTCACATGGGGTTATCAAAGGCACATTGATTGTTAGCGTCATGGTGAACGGAGCATTCAGCAGCCTAATTTTCCCAAAGTGGTTAGGATGAGCTTGTCGCAACTACCGCAAATTGTACAGTAAACACAAATTAGATGTGGTGCGTAGTGTACGGCCTGATTTGGGACTTCTTGGGTTCCAAGCTAGAGTGTTCAACCACGTTAATAAGTTGAGATAATTTAAATAAGAGTGTGGGTATATTTGATATGCGACTGCGGGCAAGTGTGCGTGAATAAGTTGCGATGGCGCGCATTAGGTGATTGAATATTAAAAATCCAAATTGTTGTGATTAGATGCTAGAATGGATAGTGAACCACCGCACGGCGTTCCTGGCGACGTACGTGGAGATCGGGCGGTCGTGCGCGGCGGCGAAGCGGCTGCAGGAGGAGCACGCGCGGTTCGCGGCGGCGTGCACAGGCGGCGGCAGGCCCAGCGTGGCGCGCGTCACCACGGCGGCGCGCCGGCTCGCCGACAAGCGGCACTACGCGGAGGCGCATATATCTGCGCTTGCGCATCGCCTCGAACGCGCCTACAAGCAACTTTCCGCTGGTGAGTAGTCTATTATTGGGTTTTTTCACAGACTAGACATTGCAGACATCAGTAGGCCTAACACGAACCGCTAACGTTTTGGTAATCAAGAAGTAAATGATACTCTTTCTTCTTTTTCCTATGTTTTTTATAAAAAAGTAACATTTTCCGTTTTCTAGTATCCCATCTTATAGGTACTGCTTATTTCAGGGCTAAACGGCGTTGTACGGAATAATGTCCAATGCTGATGATGTGACCTATGATGGTACATGATGGCAACAAATGCTTATTCACTACTGTCTTAAAGATACCCTGATTGTATCGGTTTGCGAACACATGCTCAGGAAGCGAGTATCACTACCCAGCTGTCCGCATTGTAATAGACGTCTTGTTCAAGTAGGTGGCTGGAATATCAACAAAGTAAGGGCTCAAACTTAATGTGTGTGTACTGCTCCGATGGTGAACACATGCTAACGCATCCAGTTCGAGCAGTTACCACACACTCCGAAAAATGCCACATGTTGAAGACCACCGGTTAACAAATTATGCGCCACCTTGTAAAGTCTTGTAGCCTTACAAATCAAACCCCTATCGCAGTGCATGTTGAAGTTCTAGCTAGTTACAGGAAACTAAAACCTGCTTGAAATTGAAAAATACAGCTAGTCCAGTTTTTCAAGCAGTCGCTGATTAATATAATGCCATAGATTACTGGGAAGTAATTAACTTTCGCTAGTTATACATCAATCAGTTATGATAAAGGATATTCGCTTGTTAGTATTTCCTAAATTACTGGTCGATGTTACTATGTATGTGCAAGTGCAGATGAAATAATTGCTTTGGAGTCGTTATGGTTGAATTAATTTAGTCGTCCCTCCAGGCAATGGTTTGATTTCGATATTTCGCACCATAATAATATCCTGATCACATACATTGCAATGATACATAATAATGTGTCATAATACTTAAATAATAATTTATATTCGCTAACGTACTACAGTTTGGGAACAGTTTCATGATCAGTTATTAGCGACACCAATATACCCGTATCTAATAACTTAATTTCACTTATTATTTTCACAAAGTTTGGGTGTATCTTTAGGTCGAAAGTGAGTAGACATTTATTGAGCAGACACATAAAATCAGGATCGTTACTTACCACCAAATGATCAAATAACTGACTAATCACTTAATCTGTAGTATTTGTTAATTTTTGTTTTGCGGTCTCACATCATTTGTGTTTCCGCCCGTATTTTTACCCAAAAGGTTTTTAACAATACCAACAACTATAGTAGGATTATTAATGTAGTCTATAAAATGGCATTTTCATCGTTGCAGGTTTTAAGTTACAGGTTATTACATACAATACTGGCAGGTCACAAATAAAGAATTAAAACTTATACAAACTCAATGATGTAAACACAGATTTCGTTCAGTATTTTCGGTAAGACATATTCCAAATTAAAAACACATTCTGCCCCTAGCTAGAGGATGTATGAAATTAAGTACAATTTTCTTGACCTGTTTTTAACAGATTAGGAATGACAATTGTTCGCTTTTTGTGGCATAGAATGTCACGTTTTTGAGCAAGTGGTACGAAAACAATATTTACTTACTTCGTTTCCATGTCAGGTCTGGAAGAGCGTTCAGCAGTGCTATCCCTGTCGGTGGTGTTCCACCACAAGGCGGAGGCGTACGCGTCGGCGGTGGGCGGCTGGGGCGGGCAGTGCGCCGTGGCGCTGCAGCTGGCCACGGGCGGCGGCGCTAGTTCAGCCTGTGGAGACCCGCGCGCGCTCGAGCAGCACGCGCAGCGGCATCGACAGCTCTACGAGCACATGTGCCAGGCTTACACAGAAGTAACTACTACCACTCAAACATTACATAAATTGCCTATAAGTTACACTCCTAGGCACAACTACAAAGTGAGCCAGTGAACGCGGATTCAGTGCGAATCTATAGAGGCGTGTAAGTTTGTGATATACCTTCCTGTCATATGATATCAAGTCGCCCAGAGGCCTCCTACTAGGCCATACCAGTACCATTACCATTCCAGTGACACTTTTTGCTCCTGTATATGTAATTGTAAGAGCCACTGAATGAATTATATTTTACTTTTACTTTTTACTAGAAGTTATGAGGCAAATTGTAAGGAAAGGTCGCAGTTTATAATTCACCGATAGTTTATAATATCGCGAGATAGATAATAAATTTGCAATGACTACAATAACACAGTGACATATAGATGAAACCCTTGGGACCTGACGAATGACGATATAAGAACAAATGATGAAAAAACGAATCCTTTGCTTATTCCCATTTGTTGATACTTTATAAACTGAAATATTCTTTTTGTTCAAAGGTCCATTCAACGAGTAAAAAGCTGTTATATCAACTCGATCATTTAGTTCAAGTGTGCCATCAAACAGATCCCGCTGACTTGGTGAGTTTAATAATTCAATAGTTTTTATTTGTAAAACAATTGGTTGTTTGTAAAGTAGGTTTACGATCGAGATGTTTACGTGATAACGGCATTTCACGGAATGACTGGCAGCGCTTGAAATGAGACGGGAGATCGGTCCGTCTCTCTCTCGTTATACCTGCGATCGCGCTCGTGAGGTTTTGGTGTGACACAAGTTTCTGAACATGTCACCCGACTAAAACGATTTTAAAGACGTTATCACGTCAAAAATAATTACGTTCATTCGCGTTTCAATGACTATACGATACGTGTTCTTAACATAACATAACATAACACACCCGCACGACCATGTCTCTAATGGGTTATGGTCGTCAGTCAGAGGCACGCTGATTGTTGCCGTCATGGTGAACGGAACATTCAGAAGCCCTTCAATTTGAACCCTACGTGGTAAGGGGCGAGCCTACCGCCGTTATCCGGGTTGCTTGGCTTTTATATCAGTGTTTTCCAACACCGGAGAGTTAACCGCAAATTGTACAATGAACATAAAGTAGATGTGTTCTGGTCAGATTTGATCTCGGGACCATCGGGTTCTGAGCCAGAGTGTTCAACAACTGGATCACGACGCTCTCATGCGTGTTCTTACTGATGAATATTGATGTGTGTGCAGCAAAGTGACGGGTCAGTGAGTACAGCGGGCAGCAGCGGCGGCGACCCCGCGGCCGACTACAGCTCGGGCGCCAACCACGTGCTCGCCGTCATCCACCAGATCCTGGGGCACCACAGGGCGCTGGAGGCGCGCTACCACCAGGCCAGGCTGAAGCTGCATCAGAGGCTGGCGTTGCTTTTGTATAAAGAAGATTGTAGGCAGGTAGGGATCCTACTATCCTACTAATATTATAAATGCGAATGTTTGTATGTGTGGATGTGCCGTGTTGCTCTTACACGCAAAAACGACGGGAGGGATTTTAATGAAACTACAATTCAAACTACGATTCCACTAGCGTTTCCGGCGTCGCACACGCACGTTTTTTTCCTATAGGTTATTATGGTCTTGGAAAGACATAGTTTTCAAAGTAGCATAGTGTTGATGGCTTGTTTAATTATAAATAACATATGAGTGATTATGTACGTATTTTTGTTTTTTGTAGGTGTTGGACTGGTTGGCAAACCATGGTGAAGTTTTCTTGCAGAAAAATACTGGAATAGGAAGGAATCTCCATAAAGCACGAGTATATCAAAAATCTCATGAACATTTCGAAAATGTGGCTCAAGTAAGTAATTCAATTTTTGTCCTAAATGTTATCTTTTATAATTATCTGTATTGAGGGAATATAAAAAGTATAAAAAAGTCACTAAGTTGTTGAGGTTCGTTGTTATTTGTTATTGTAGTATTCATGCTTTTATTATTTAAATTATTTTTAAACGTTATAATTTCACTTTATCTTAATGTTCCAATTTGTTTACTTACAGTAATAAATAATTGTTACGAACCTTGTAGAAACACATGATTTGATTGCTTGAAATCTTCCATTGGAGTTATTTCAAAATTACTTCAATAATTCAAATAGGTATCGTTTTCGATAGTTTTTTTGCGAACTGTGTTTTTTGAGTCACGTGGTTTTTAGTTTCCTATTGCACATTAGCGATAGGGTAGATTACTATGAGTCAATATATTCCCTAAAAATAATAATTGATTCCAAATGTTTTTGTGAAACTACAATTAAAATTTGTTTCAAACTTGGGTGGGCACCCAAGTTTGCAGGCCTATTGTGGTCTATTTCAAAAGTGTTAAATTTTCGTAAAACAATATCACTATTTTGTAACCCATAATATTATGAAGCAATTATGTTAGGATACCATTTTTATAAACGCAACATTTTATATAGCTGCCGAACAAATTTCTTACACATCCTTATAAAATCAGTGGACGTGACGTCACGTTCCCTGTTGTATGAAGCGTTTTGGGGCAAGTTCAAAAACGTGCATTTTAAATTGTGATATCTCTGGTAGTATTGATCCTAATGAAGTGATTCTTTTAGGATTGTTTGTCATCTAGTCTATTGGCGCGGATAATAATAACTGTTTGTGTTGTGCACAGAATACATACACAAACGCGGAGAAGCTGCTAGCGGCGGCGGAGGAGCTGGCTCGGTCCGGGGAGTGCGAGCCGGAGGAAGTAGTGGGAGTGGCACGAGACCTGGAGGCGCACGTAGCGGCGTTCGCGGCGCGCGTCGACCGGCGCCGGCGCAGGCTCGACCGCGCCGTGCTGCTCTACACGCACGAGAAGGAGGTAACCACTGATCCACTTTATACTACTTACATATAACCAGAGGCAGCTCGTGACATCTTCTGATGGGATTTCACCACATACATAAGGAAACATCGCACAAACAGGTATCTCAAAAAGTTAAGGTGCTCAGACTAAATGTGACAAGATATCAAAAACATGTTATTATTCATGTTACGTTGCTTCAAATAGTAAAATCAGAGCTGTGAATTTTGTTGAATTAATAAATGAACGGAATATTTACTCAGCTACATAAATCTTGTATTAAATAAAAGGCACATCGTAATGCTTGCACCAATGGCCATCTTATGACAACTACTTGTAGGTCACGCTTAAGTGTCGTACAAGCATTAACCGGCGCTCCAGATTAAGCTAATTCCCCATACAAAATCTTCTGTTTCACATGTCAGCCACTGTCGGGGCGTCCCTCTCACACTCACTGAAAACAGTATTAGGAATCGTACTAAACTTTTGTTTCATAGGAGCCGAGCGCAACCGCTGGCGCACCACTCGTTACAACTTGCCGCTGAATGCACGCATAGGTATTGGTAATAATTTAATATAGGTACTTGAATAGGCACAGTGTCATACAAATTATTATGTAACTTAAGGATAAATATATTAGAAATATTAATATAAAGGATAACAACCATTTCGTACGCTTAAATGAAAGTGCCGACCAGACAATAAAAATACTGGCATCCTATTGGAAATGACGCCCTGAAAGTGTCTTTATAGCACAAGAACCGTCTACAATCAACCCTTAGACTGCTACTTGACTTGAAATTAAAAAAATGTTATTATTTCCTAGGATTAATGGATGAACGGATTTCACCTTGTGAGGTGTCGTTAGATTCGTCTTTACTCTGGTTGTTCTCCTTTAAGAAAATCTGTTATATTTTTGGGAGTGCACTGCACCAGCGTTCTTTGGGACGAGCCGCCTCTGCCAATAACTATTCTTGCAATACCACGGCATGCATGCCTCGATTCTTATGAATGAGCGGACCAGGCAACGTAGTGTAACTACGTTGGCTGGTTGCGGAGGCGTTTTTAACCCAGGTCGCCGAGCAATCTTCGAAGGGTGATTGTGGAGTTCGGAAAGTGTACTTAAGCTGAAAACCTAATTGTTTGTTATGCCGAGTTAGTGAACTTGCTAACAAGTAACCTGAATGATTATCTCGGCTCTCTAGTAGTCATTGTAGTAGTTATTTTTCAAGTAGGTTTTTCCATTATTTAATTACTTTTGAGGATATTTTTTTTAAAACAAAACCGGATGGGGACTTAGTTTTATATTAGTCTTTTGAGCTTTTTCAAAAATATTGCCGATCCCATGAAGTAACTCTTAAAATTGTTGAATTTTTGTCTCATTCAGTCATTTCAAGTTCAGTTCAGTCAATTGAACAATTTCAAGAGTTTAAGATCATTAACTCATTCATCATGTTTCGCATCGCTAATCGAGTGTATCTTTTTCAGCTAGTGCAATGGCTGGAGACGCTGCGCAGCGGCGGCGGCGTGTGCGCGGGCGACGACTCCCCGGAGGCGGCGCGTCGTGCGCTGGAGCAGTGCGCGCAGCACCGCGCCGCCAGCCTCGACGCCTGCGCCGCCACCAGCGCTATGGGCGACGCGCTGCTGCAGGACCTAAGGTCAGACACACTTTTACACCTTACAACTACATTTTACTCAGTCTCACTGCTTTTACACCTTCCAACTATATTTCCCATATTCTCGTTTTGCCATCTATTACACGTATGACAGATTCTACTTACGATAGGTTACGTTTGCTTTTGGTTCATTATTGAACATGTTTCACGTATGAGTATGACAAATTCTACATTTTGTCATATTTTGAATGCAATTAGTTCGAAAACAAATTGTGATCTTTCTCTTTTTATAAAAATGGATTGCTGTTCGTTGGTCTCGCTAAAACTCGAGAACGGCTGCACCGATTTGGCTAATTTTGGTTTTGAAATATTTGTAAAGGTCCAGGAAAGGTTTAGAAGGTGAGTTAACATGAGAAAATGCTAGGAATATAGTGAAAACAACCATTTCTACCTGCCAATGATTGACAACAGAACAACGTCTGTCGCGACCGCTAATTATCAATAAATAGAGTGTTCTCTCTATCAGTATTATTTTTGAGTCCACAATAATGCCTTTACTTGTCTCACATTTTACAAAATCTGTCAAATGTAGAATCTGTCATACTGATATTATGTAGAATCTGTCCGATGGAGCAATAGCAAACTTGCGCAAAGAGACTCGACGTCTGACTGCCACGCAGAGTCAAAAGGACTGAGTTGGTGTTCAGTTGCTCCCGCCAAAAGGTGAGGATAGGTACTTCACATGTGGCCTGATCTGAAGTTTGTACAGCAGCAGTCTCTACCTTCTGGTGAAGAAGCGCTTCACTCTGTACTGAACCAAGTTTTTTTGGATAACAACTTCGCCTTGTGTTCAGCTGCAGCTGAATTTAAATACATCAATTTGACTACAACGCGCTCAAACCCGGGTTTGTAGGAGGAAGGAAACACATGCACTGGAAGAGCGTTCCCCGACTGGATAGCACGATACAGGCGTTCCTGTATCGTGCTATCCAGTCGGGGATCACAGAACCTTATGGTGCGGACCGATAGTCGCTGAATCGTGTGTGGATGTTGAAGCAGACCAGCGCGTGTGGCGCAGGAGCGGAAGGGTTATTCCACTAGTTGGATTATGTTTGATTGGTATTATTTCATAAAAACTAGGCTTAATGTCTAAAAATTACTATTACTGTTTAAGAAGACGCGGTCGCGAACCGCGCCTCCATAAAGGAGGACCGTTCAAGAAGAAGCGTTTGTTTGAGTTTTACACGTCGGCTACGCATATTTTTACGATTATTACGAAGATACTGTTTCTAATTTCGAGTTAAATCTTTATTTTAATGGGTTTTCCCTTTTTTTTTCTACCCCTTTTGAGATCAAATGTAGCCAGTTTATTCGTATTATTCGTATCGCTTCCAGCGATAAACCAACCCAAGTTTTTACTTAATTCAGATAGAAAAATATCTATATAAGTGTTCTGATAATTAGTGGGATAATATCAGGCAACTTCAATGGTTACTCTTTTATAGAATAGAGCTCAGTAATATTGCATTATTTAAATCAGCAAACTTACGCATACTCGGAACTCACACTGTTTTTACCTACCCTAGTGTGGTGATGGGTTGGAAAATTTCTTGTTACTTTAAAAATATACCTATCTTTTCAGTTTTGAAAAAAATCGAAGAGTAGCAACCAAGGTCTGGGTCAAAAAGAAAATAGAAAAGTAGAAACCAACTAATATGCATATTGAAGCAAAATGACTTCACATACAGAGGTGCTTACCGAGTCATCGTTTCAGACTTGCAAGATTTATAAGAAGAGAAAGACAATTGCTTTTCTTCATGACAATTAGGAGTGACAGGATTTTAAACAAATGTACTAACATAGTCTGACAGGATTGTGGATTGTGACAATCTTTGGTTTAGCCATGCCTCGCTTACTAGACAATGTATGCGAAGACTAGTGTTATATGTGTGCTAAATCATACAAGTTTGCATAACCAAGAAAAAGACGGTTGTTCCAAAAAATGTTTCAAATCGGGAAACATTTTCATGGAACGAGCTAAAAGCATCGAAAATCACTGGTTAAAATAAAGAATGTGTTTTTCCACAATTGACCAGTCAGTTTTGTACAAATAAATATATTTTATTGGAAATCAGACCTTTTCTTTAGTTCGTGATATTACGTTAATTTTCAAAATTGTATTATTATAAGCGACACTACTAGATAACACAATAATACACAATTATCCATCTCACTACTTCGCACAGGCCTCGCCTCAACCTAAAGGTGGCGCGAGCCTGATCAGTGTCACTATACTACACTGTTAGATGTTATCAAGCTAACAGGTGCTATGTCAGCAGCGAGCAGTTGCTTAGTGTGCCTTCCGAAGCACGGATATGTCCAAAAAAATAGCTCTTATTTTCGGTCTTGGTATTCGCTTATCCCATTTCCGACACGGGGCGTATGCTTTGCAATGACAATCGTTGCAGACCTACTAAGCCACTGGCACCACCATATACATCTTGTCTGTCTATAGGTTCAACTATGCTCAGGTGCACATGTATAATCACATTTTTACAGAATATATTTGAAAAATTTGCAAGCGCACTGAAATAACAAAAATATTAAGAAGTAAAGTGGGTATTACTATAATCTACTCATGTACAGTGAGCGGCTTATCAGGTTACCCATTACCGTTTTTTATCTTGCTCTTGCTAATTGTCATTTCTTTGCAATAGAGCAAGGAGGACTGGCCGGAAATGGATAGCTTGATGTGCTGTTGACTGTATACTAATGAACGAATGACAGACGGTCGACACTAAGTGCGATGCGCCAGCGCTTGGTGATGGCTTTTTTATTTTTTATATCATATTGGAAGAATTAAATCCTAACGTATTTGATGTGCAGCACCTTTCTCAATCTATTACTTACTATTCATGGAAATAACTATTTAATCACTCAGTACCGAGTAAACAACTCACGTGGATTCCAATCAAAGAATCACTACAAGTTAGAGCTCACGAAAGTCAACGAGTAATTTCTTGAAATAATTAATTAGCTCCGAGAAACCCGTTTCTAGTTTCCGACTGTAACTTCAAACGGGATAAGAAATTTAGTTGAATATTGAACTCTTCGGCGAATGCGACTCGTATCTTGCGAAACTTTCGCGCAGTGCTACCGTGACGTTTACTTAGTAAGATTATTTACCTGAGTAGAAGAGGACGACGACACTAAATTCTCACTTCTTAATTAGTGAACATATCTGGAATACACTGATGACTGAATTGCACAGATAGCTAGTCACTTACTTTCATGACATTTTTTTCCTGTTATGCTTCGTACAAGAGAGCCGGTGTCCCTTGACTATTTTATCTATTTAAGAAAAAGTGTCGTTTCTCTTTTGGGTGGTTTTTATTTGATGTCCTTAATTTTATTTCATTCAGAAGAAATAAAATAAGCATCGGTCAAGTAGTCTTCGGCATAATTCATTATAACGATCGCGATTTACAGTATTCTTCGGATATTGTATTTGAGGGCTTCAGGAGTCTGAGATCTGTTTAAATTATACTCGTGATTTCGGACAAAAGGATCATCCAGAATGGCTAAATACGGTGACGGACAGTCCAAATCAGGGGCGAGATTAATTAGGCTACGCGTAAATTCTACACTAAGAATTTCGTGTGTAAGTTGTGCAGCATTAAGTCTGACTTAGAGAAATAGAACGTACTGATTGAAATAGTGCAACGTCCTTCAAAAAGTCAGACGTGTGCGGGAAGCCATATTTTAAAGATTACGCTATCCTGTCCAAGTTAGTTACAACTTCGATACATCAAACACGTAGCCAATACTCACCGAAAGTTGTTTGTTGAGTTTTCAGCTAGAGACTTAAGGTTCGAAATTGTTATCTTGCTAGCCAGCAAGATAACAATGTGTGTAAAACTCATGGGGTTACATTAGGAGAGTAATTTCTTACCTCCCCTAATAATCGAGCTATACGTCTCACTTGTGGACAAAGGCCGGCGTTGCATTTCAGTTTGTACAAGCAAAACCCCAACACAACATTTATGTAAAAGACTGATTCGAGCGAATAGGCGCCAAAAGAATCGTACCGAATCCATAGACCGATTCGGTGTATTAATGGTTAAGAAATTAGCTACTCCCCAGAGATCGCGGGTCTGATCCCCTCAAACTGCAAATATTCGTGTGTATAGCCATGTTTGTTTGTATTCATGTGTTTTGCATGTAGTTGCAAAGAAATAATTTGAGTATGATTTGATTATCCGTTTTCTAGTAAGTAGGTATCCTATGTTACATGCTTAGGTTCGGCTAGACGGTGCTGCTGTGTGGAATATTGTTAAACGAATTATCATGATAACAGAAAAGTCGTATTGTATTTATTAAATATTCATCAAGCCAATTCATCAGGCAGCTGCAACGCGATCTACATTTCTTCTTTATTTAACTTTAGCACCACTGACCTCGATTTGCATTTGAGATGAAAAAAATATAATTAAAAAAAGGTATTGTGCACGAGTATCTGGAGGACGGCGATGTTATTGTTCGCGCTGCGTCGACGTCGCGAGCGCGCTCCCGCCCGGCCTGTCGCGCGCCTTTGTTTTGAAACGGGAGAGGCCGGCTACTAATGTTTGTCGTTTGCAACTCATGATTAAAAATATAAACAAAAATCGCTTATTACGAATAGCATTTACTAGTAACTTGACAATGTTCGCGCTGTATTTAATTTGCCAAACGCAGATAACCATAAAGGTCGTTCAAATTCTAAATTATGGATGAGTTGATTATTGAGCTGCGCGGATAAACTGATTCATCAAAACTGTCAAGGTATGTTAAATATTAGTACCAACAGCTAATAAATACAATGTTTTTGTATTGAATTGATTTAACTAAAACGTGAGTTCAAGTAGTAAGTAGACGACTTCGTACTGCGCCCAAGTTAGCTTGTGGGCAGTTGACAGTTGCTCTCTGTAGCTATAGCAAAGTTTTTCTATGCCATTCAATGCACTCACAAACTCGGAACAGAACTGTTATTGTGTTAACTTGCTGAGCCAACTGTGAATACAGCTGTAACTTCCGTACAACTTTGCCAATTTAGTCATACACATTGTGCAGCGGGCTTTACGTTTAATTGTACCACTACTGCCTTTAGCCGTTATTATAGCAAAGTGACATAATAAATAAATATATCGCACACTGGGTGCAATAACGTCAGAAATATTTCAAGTATTTGCTAGAAGCTCTCGACAGGTTGCAGCGACGCGCTATCCGTATCATTGGTAGCCCAGAGGCAACTATGGCTCTGGAGCCTCTCCAACTGCGTAGAGACATTGCTAGGCTGAGTGTCCTCTACCGCCTTTACAACGGCGAATGCTCTGAAGAGTTGTTCCAACTGATCCCATCCTCACCCTTCCACTCCCGCACCACACGCGCTGGTCTGCGTCAACACCCACACACGATCCAGCGACTGTCGGCCCGCACCAAAAGGTTCGGTGATTCGTTCCTGTGTCGTACTATCCAGACGTGGAACGCTCTTCCAGCGCATGTGTTTCCTTCTTCCTACAATCCCGGGTTTTTTAAGCGGGGCGTGAAAAGGCATTTATGCAGGCCTTCAAAATGAGATTGACTAGCAAAGTAGTCCTCAATTACTGTGCTTGTCAACCCCATATCTGGACCTCACGACTGCTTCCCATCAGGTGGAGTGAGGTCATCTTGAAGACCACTATAAAAAATAAAAAAAATGCAAAAAATTAGAAATCGAGATTTTAGTCACAAATGATGTAAAATAATGTTCTACATCCGCTTTTTATTTCTAAAGTTTCCCGAACTGGAAATTATAGGTTATAAGGAATAGATTTTCGATCAGCATATCAAAGGAATACATCTTCTTTTCAAATTATTAAACTTTTAAATCGCTCTCCTGAAAATTACGCAAACTGTAAGTTATGTCATTATTGCACCAAGTGTGCGATATATTAAAACAAATAACACAGTTATTACATAGTACAGCCTAGACTTTCTGTATTGATAATAATTCTTAAACACTTAACTTTTTTCAAGTACCTAACAACCTATTTCCGACCGCCTCCTAAACACACATTGTTCTGGTTTCCCTCCTCGGCCAAAATTTCCGTGCAACGACTGTCCTGTACGCTTAGGTTGGTCTTTCCGGATAGTTATCCCCCTATTTGTTCCATCGTCACGGGTTCGTCCCTTATAGTAAGAGGACGTAAGGTGAGTTTGCCTTGGGATTGTTCGCTGTCCTGTGAACAGGTCCACCTGTTCCACCATCCATGATCCATCACCTCAGATCCCCTTGTATTATGGAGACTAGAAGCAACGACGCAAAGTCCACAGACAACACATTGTGGGTAGTGATGTGCCGAGTCAGATTGCCTCGGATACCAAGCAGGTACTCACTTACTTTAGTACAGAAAATACTATATTCGGATCCATTATATTCGAATTCGTATTCGAATCCTAAGTCGTGTACTTAAATAACATTTACTCCTCTTTAGAGAACATTGTGATGTTAGTCTTTTGAGAAGTGTTAATGAATCGTTGGCATCGTTGTAGCTTTAGATTAGTTTTGATGTGTTTGCTTATGTTTTATACCCGGACGGAAAATTTATTTGTTACTTTGAAATTTTAATCGGTGGAACTGCTATGTACCAGAAAAACGGGGAGTGTTTGTGGCCAGTGACTGTGGCTTCAAAGAAAAAATCCAAATGGAACTCTTTAAGAAGAAAAAAGGGGTTTTAAAAAGTACCTACTCGAGAACTAATTCCCAAACGAACAACGAACGAAAAAAAATCGAATAGCAAACTCGGAACGTCACTAATAAGGATCAAAATGCTCTGCGTCTAATGTTTCACTGATCGGACTTATGAAGAACATTTTAGAACTTAAAATTTTTCTCAACTCGGATTGCCACACATTTACCACCATACCATAGCACTTTATAATCTTTGGCAATTCCTAATGCGCTGGAACCTTGTCAGGATAAAGTGAAAATTATTATGTTTAAAAAGATTTCAAGAAGTTGAAGCATGATTACTACAATGACGAATAACAAGAAAACTTAACAGCTTAAAAACAATTAAAACAAGATAGCGAAAAACAATAACAATAAAAAAGTGCGTGGTCAAAATCGAATGATTTTGCGTACTTGACAGCTTAAGTTGCAAACGGTACTGAGTGTTGAAATGTCAAAAACATCTCAAAAATGGCCGCCAGGCGCATTAGCAATTGGCGGTGATTTTATATATGAATAGTCTAAATAATTTCACCATGAGTGCGTGTCGATCGTTTGAAGTGATGAATAAAAAAGATACTGTGTCAAGTTCCGTATTAGGTGAATTTCATCCGGAAAGTTTGTGTGTATCGACAGCTAGCACCCCGAGTACCCGGACAAAGCCGTGTGGGGTAGCTTAGCAGTGAGCGCCGGTAGGCACCGATGTGTCGCCGTCGTCGTCGCGAGGCGTTACACAACGGAATGCGACCCAGTTTCACGTCCATCGCATAGTGGAGCGTTACTCTGTTTTCAGTGAAAATGCACCACACGCAACGCTGATATGCAGCGCGCCCGATGCGTTATTCAGCGACGCCTCTTACCGGATGATCGAGTGTAATTGCCGATTAACGAGCACGTGAAACGTCCTCTTAATGTATGAACGGGAATCTCGAATGGATGCTGTCACTTTGTTATGCGGGTTGTTTAGTGCTTTAGATCAGTCAATAGAAAATGTTTAGTGTCTCATATCATAGTGGCTTTGTTATTTTAATGATGCTTCTATTAAATGAATTGATGTTAATGTTGCGTGTGGTGAAAACATACTTACATGATTTCGTTCAGATCTTTATTGTAGTAGTTTCTAAAGGTACATTTTTTGCATAATTTGTTTGATCGATCATTTATTTTAACACACGTTTTTAAAAATTCGTACTGCATTTAAAATCACTTGCAATGATTAAGTACGTAAATGTTCTTGTGCTTTTGTTGCTGACTGTATGTTAAAAGACGAAGTTAGTGGGCATAAACCTAAATAATTACTTACCGGTTGCAATCTAATTATTGGCAGTGCATGGCTCACACACCGGTCGGTCTAAGCCCGGCTAAGTATAAAAATACCACGTCCCGCCTTATAAGGATCGAGAATTCGTCGCGCGCGCAGCCTGTTGCTCGCTGCGTGAAAAACTTGCCCTCTTGATAGTCCCGAGATGCACTTGTACACCGACTTGCTTTTGCAATATTTACAATGGAATCGGAGATCATATCAAACTTTTTATCGCCCTACGTTTAAAAGTTATTTAGTGATTTTGTTTAGAAAAGGAGATCATTCAGGTCTCGAACAAATTGTACCCAAAAATCAAAGTGTTGGCCAGACGAAAAAAAAATACTTGATTTTTATTGGAAATGACGTCCTGAAGACATCTCACTAGGACCGCAACCGACTACAATCAACCCCTTACAATGCTATTGCAGTTTGAAGTTACAGAAAAACATTATTTCCCTGAATAAATGAATATCAGCTTGAGATTCAGTCTTCACTGTGAGAGTGACACTAGAAAAATCCAAATAAAATAAAAAACAAAATGGCGGATTTTTGGCGCTAAATTTTATGTTTTTACGCTCTGCAGCCTAAACGGCTTGGCGGATTTCAACCGGAGAGGTGTTGTTAGATTCGTATTTACTGTGAGAGTAACACCAAGTTTACAAAAATAATAATTAGTTATTTTAGTATAATACTGTTAAAATATTTGAAGGGAGAACTCCAGAGGCGTGGAGTAGGAGTGTGGTCGTCCTGTTCTTCAAAAAGGGAGACAAAACCCAACTGAAGAACTATCGACCCATTTCCCTTCTAAGCCACGTCTATAAGCTGTTCTCAAGAGTGATCACGAACCGTCTTGCGCGAAGACTCGACGAATTCCAACCACCGGAACAGGCTGGGTTTCGGAGCGGATACGGCACCATAGACCACATCCACACAGTGCGGCAGATTATACAGAAAACTGAAGAATATAATCAGCCCCTGTGCCTAGCATTTGTGGACTATGAGAAGGCCTTTGACTCGATTGAAATCTGGTCTGTTCTGGAGTCCCTGCAGCGATGCCAAGTAGATTGGCGATACATCCAAGTGATGAGATGCCTTTACGAAGCAGCCACTATGTCCGTCCAAATCCAGAATCAACAAACAAGTCCTATACCGTTGCATCGAGGTGTGAGACAAGGGGATGTTATCTCCCCGAAATTGTTCTCAAATGCAATGGAGGATATGTTCAAGACGCTGAACTGGAAAGGACGTGGCATCAACATCAATGGCGAGTACATCTCTCACTTGCGATTTGCTGACGACATCGTCATCGTGGCAGAAACGCTGCAGGACCTACAACAGATGCTGAATGACCTGGCTGACTCTTCTGTGCGCATCGGTCTACGGATGAACTTGGACAAAACCCAGGTCATGTTCAATGAACATGTACTACCGGAACCGATTGCGATACAAGGCGCCGTTCTCGAAGTTGTTCAAAAATATGTATACCTCGGGCAGACATTGCAGTTAGGTAGAAACAACTTCGAGGACGAGGTGAACAGAAGAATTCAGTTGGGTTGGGCAGCGTTTGGGAAGCTACGTCGAGTCTTCACATCGTCGATCCCACAGTGCCTAAAGACAAAAGTCTTCAATCAGTGCGTCCTACCCGTCATGACATACGGAGCCGAAACGTGGACACTAACGGCACGGCTGGTCCACAAATTTAAAGTCACTCAGCGGGCTATGGAGAGGGCTATGCTCGGCGTTTCTCTGCGAGATCAAATCAGAAATGAGGTGATACGGCAGAGAACCAAGGTTATCGACATAGCCCACCGGATTAGCAAGCTGAAGTGGCAGTGGGCTGGCCATGTTAGCCGTAGAACCGACAACCGTTGGAGTAAACGTGTTCTTGAGTGGAGACCGCGTCTCGGCAAGCGTAGTGTAGGACGTCCTCAGGCAAGGTGGAGTGATGATCTGCGCAGGATGGCTGGCAGGAGCTGGATGCGAGCAGCCGAAGATCGAGTACAGTGGCGTGCAAAAGGAGAGGCCTATGTTCAGCAGTGGACTACAACAGGCTGATGATGATGATGATGATGACTGTTAAAATATACTGAAGCTGCCGCATAAACCACCCCTTGCTATGACTAAAGGCACAAACACGCTAGATTTGTTCACAATAACGACGTTGTAAGTATTCATTACTGCATTTACATCGGCGCTTACGCTTGTATAATCTGTTCACGAAATGATTCAGCGCCTTCATTACCCGTTTACCGTAACAGGAAAAGCCGGTGAATGCTCCTGGAGGATGACTCGGAGGGCTGGGACCCTCATGCCCTTTTAGGATAGGCAAACGTTGCGAGTCGCGACGGTCAAGACTGGCGACTGTATTTAATAAAAAAAACTGTCGCCAAGTTTTTGCTGCCAGTCGACAAGTACAAAATAGAAGTGGTCCCTTACATAAATGACGACATTCCCTAAAATAGGCAAGATAGCTTTTAAAATAAAAAAGAATTGAAAATAGTATTACTTGTACACGACATAATACCTACCTACCTGTCATTCAGCTAAATATACGCTCAAGTTACTTTTTACTCTAGCGCGCTAAAGAGTAGTTTCTAGTTCTGCACGTCAGTGTTCTAAAGTTCTTTCTTTAACGGATTACTAAGTAAGATCGATCTATTAACAGCGTCCGTTTATATTGTCGACATCTATCTCGCCACATAGGAACTAAATCAACATTATTCGAGCGACTGAACATAGACACAAGAACCCGACAACAACCGTCGGGCAGTGGCTCACCAGACATAACACCGATCTGCTCGGAGGATCCTCCCTATTCTATGGTGGATGGGGAACTTAACAACCTGTTCCTCACCGTCCCCCAAATTTTTAACTAACTAAAGCTAACCTAACTGAGTCATGACCCTCATTGAAACCTTTTGAAAAGTTTGGTGTATGCTGCACTTGTAGTAGCTAAAAATACATCATTAGGGTTCAGATCATTTTATTTACCACTGCACTAGAATTATAGCTTTAGACGAAGAAGGCACTAACTAACACCACTATGTTACTCTATGTTGCTCTTAGCAACATAGTGTTAGTTATCTGTTCACACCTAGCGATCGTTGGGCGTTTTCATGGCGAGGCGACGTCGCGGCGTGCGTTTTCGCTGCGGAGACGCCGCAATAAAAAATAGGATATTATCTTATCTTACATTTAGAAAAAGAAACCCTCGTTATTATTGTGCAGACATCTTTCTCGCCATAGGTTCTATTACTTATATTTTGTGTTATTTATAACTTGCTGTTAATTATGTAATCTGTGCTCTTGTTATGACATAGATTGACAGACGAACACGCCGTTCCATACATTAGATATACTTCAAAATTATTCTGCAACCTGTTTCGTGGCGGGAGCATATCAAGAAGATGTAAATTGCGTAATTTACATGATCATGACACTGAATTAAATTCCCGTTGCAAAGACGTAATTGGACATTTAACAGAGAGATCGTGTAAAATGCCTCATTTCGTGTCTTTTGCACGTTTATTTCACAAAATACCATTTTTTTTCATGTAACAAAACGTACTGATTACTAAGTACCTAGGTATTTTTACCCTTGAATTTACAGTTCATTTAGCTACGTAGGCAGAGGTTTTTGGTCCATTAATTGTATCAGACTTGTTGAACAACGTAAATTGGAGCTGTGATACCATTTTCGCAATTTCGTTTACGTTTCGTTACTACTCAAAACGAGTTGGAAGGAGAAAAACCGGCTAAGTGCGAGTCGGACTCGCGCACTAAGGGTTCCGTACCATCATCTAAAAAACAGTTTTTTAAGATCGAATAAACAATAGCTTGAAAATAACGTTAGTTGTATGGGCTTACTATATATTTTCAAAGTGTAATATACAACTAAATGTTCCGTTGAAATTTTAAGCGTCTAGCAGAGAAGCAGTAAAATATCCGGTTCCAAAGAAATCTGTCGTTTTCTTCCAGTTTACTTGTTATTTCACTGCACTTATTTTTATGACGAGTACAGTAAACATGCGCACTGATCAATATTACCTAAACGTCCTATTCATCGGGTTACTAATTAAGCAGTAAACTCTCATACAGTGGTATGGAGTGCATGTTGGTTGTTGCATTCATTATGCATAATACTGGCATAGCTTTTAGTTGTAAATAAAAATATGCATGTGCTCTGTCATTCTGTCAATCAATCTGTTATAAAAACAGCACAGGATTAATTAAGTCTAGCTTTTAGTGGTCCCCCATTTTAAAAACATCCGATAGAGTGTTTTCCATCGTGCGCCGCGAGGCACTTAGCGCAGTTGGTTTCGGCGCAGTCTGGGGCGCACAAAGGCTCCACACAGCCCCTTGTGTTTGCAAAATCGACCTTTTTTTGCGCTGGCGGCAATTTTTGATATTTGAAAACATAATCGGCTTTATTTATCGGTACAGTCGTGATAGGTAAAGCGTAAAATGTCGCGATGTCGGTATTGACTAATCTAACATGTTGTGTGTGGTCGTCTAAGGAATTACCTCAAAAAATAAATCATAGGAAACTTTTGTGAGTCTCAGAATCACATGCGTAGTTAAATATTTCTTAAGTGTATTCTTTGACTGATAGAAGACAAAAATTCATGACCCCACCTAACGGAATTTGCGACACGGTGTCCTGAGCCTAACTTCATAAATCCGTTTTCTAATTTACTCGTCGTTAAATGTTGTCAGGTTTCGTGCCAGTCAAGGAATGAATGAGAAGAAGGTAATTATTAATTAACTTGTGGCGACATCGTTGAAAGTTAAATTGTTTTAGTTAGAAACAGTTTATACGTGGCTCGACAAGTGAATTAAGGTACCTGCTGCTACTCATACTTACGTTTTGAATACCTTTTATTACATCACTAATATGATTCTCATGACAGACGTCTCAGGTTGAAAACCAAGCGCAAATGACGAACATTTTTAAACCAAAAAAATCTAAATGCTTGTACACTACTAACGGGCTGACTAGAGCAAATACATAGAGAATGACTGACTGAAGTATCAGATATACTCGTAATACCAACATTCCTTCAAATAATTCCAGTGAGTTTTCGGGTAATCCTAAGTCGGCCAAGCGCCGGTTCACCCTCAGGAATCAGGATGCCAAGTTTTTCTTTCGCTTTTCTTATCCGCTCCATATGTACGCGCTTTCTAAGACAATTATGCACATAATAACAACGTTATAAAAATTCATACGATATCCATGTCTATGCACTTGTTCTTTCTTTGGAATAGATTCGCGAGATACGGTTTAGATGTGGTTTGTTTTGTTAATAAAATGTGATACTTTTATAATACTCGGAATATGATTAACTTCGTTATTTTTATTGGTCCTAAGGTTGTCTTTTATTCAATATTTTTTCAAGTGATTACTTATATGGTGGAAAAGGGGCCTGAACGCCAGATTTAAATTTCCCCGGACCAACCAGGTACTAAGTCCGTCAAAGGTACATTTTCGTCGTAGGTACTGGTACTCGTATTTGTACAGGGGAGTAGATGCGAGTATGCTACGAGCGAAATGACGCGAGTGTTTCTCGTTTAAAAATGACGCGAGTAAGAATGTCTTCGTCTTAAAGTTTGTAAATCTACAGAAACGCTCTACGGGTTTACTACTATCTAGACACTTGTGCGCAGTGTCTAGATTTGATGAAAATGTGAGATATTAGGTATCTTCTGTTACGGTTGCATTTTCTTTAGTTGACTGTAGGCGGAGACTAGCGGTAGCTCAGGCTCGAGCGTGCGGCGAGCCGCGAGCGGCCGGCTCCAGTCCGCGCTCGAGACACGACGCGGCACCACGCATTTTCCGCGCTCGCGAACTCTTCGCGTCTTGTCGTTCGCGCTCAAACAACACGCACAAATCGAATGTAAAAAACATACATTTCCCAAGGAGTCAATTACCTTTGCGATAGTATTGTGGTGTGATACAGATGTGACCATCTCTCACGGCATTGTAAACTTTTTGTTTACCGGTTTGCGTATTCTAACTGAAGAAACAGCAGCATCCGTAACGGACGTTTACGATTTTAATTATGGATTATTAAAATTATATTATCGCGCGCGGAAATTATCCCACGTATCTGACCTTTAATATACTACTGCGTCAATTTTACATTGTATATGTAATTAATATTAGCCGACCTTGAATAAAACTAGAATAATAAGGTACCAAAATTTTCTTGTTGCCGACGCGGTTTGTTTACGTTGCGGATGATTTTCGCGGATGACAATGGATTCGGTGATTGAGGGTGTTCATTCCCTCTGTGTTTATACCGGTAGGTATGATTGAATTTCCGGCGAGTGGCCCAGCCACCCCAAATGTCGGCGTGTATTTAGCGGCGGGGGTCCGCGCTTAATTCATCAACTGTCGGTCATTATACAGGCTGGTCAGAGCCGTGATGTTCGATTATCACTTCAATATAGCCGTCTTGTTAGGGTACATTACATACTTAGGTAGATACTTAACGAATTAGTCAAAAGGAATTATAATGAAAATGCGCTCTCTATCTTACTACTGATTGATAACATCTGAGAATTTGAAAATGTTAAACTTCATTGCAAATGAACTACCTACTTTAATAATTTTCTAAGCAGGCATATTGTTGTGCTTTTATTGGCGGACTTAATGCCTAGATGACCATTCTCTACTAGCCAACCGCAAAGTTTAACAAATAATGTAATAATAATGTACTAATTTTGCATGCCGAATGTTTAGTAGGCTAAGTATGGTGAGACATCACACTCTGTATTCCATCTGCATCTAACACCCATATTTTGCAAATAAATATTTGATTTGATTTGATTTAATTAATTTTGCCAAATGACTTTTGGTCAAACGGCAGGACCCCGGATAGAACATTTATGGTCCGCCAGACTCCGAAATCTTGTCCGCCACCTTATATCTTGGACAGTGGAAAGGTTATCTCATTATAAAATTTTACTCGAATCATGCAACTTATCAGTTCAAATTCACCATAGGTTATGAAAAACCAGTGGTTTGAACTAATTCACTTTACCGTGGCCTCCCTGTGTTATTGCCTTATAAAGCGCGTCAAGTTTCTCAATAGATTTTCATCATGTCTGGCGCAGGAAAGCCAAAGGCTGTATGTAGTCTGTACCTAGCTTGAGACGATATTAACGGTTACCGATGTAGATAGGCTTTGAGCTTGTTCGGGCTTTGATTAAGCAGACGGACGGACAAGACAATAATTAATATCTCCCCCAGGTGCAATTTAATCCCCGCCTAGAACAGACTACGCTTGGTTAAATCTTGTTCTTATTTTTTCGCTTATCTTTTGCGAAGAGAGGATTTTGACGAATCCATTATTCAAACGACACCAAGTAGAAACGATGTTTTGAACATTCTTTCTGCAGAATTGAAATACCTAAATATTTATTTTGCACATTATGTTTTCCTAAACTACCAAGCTAGGTCAATCCGCACCCATTAATTGTGAAAAAATGACAATTCGGAAACCATTTATTTGGGAATTTGTCAGTCATCATCTCAAGCTTTATTCGTCCATTTTGGTGACAGCCTCCTTCAAGCTTTATGCTCTTCTAGACATTGCTAAGGAATATACTGCTTATTCTGAAATAAATAATGCTTGCCTGTCTTAAATTTTGTCTCCAAATGAAACATCGCTTGCCTATCCAGAGACTGTTTGTTTGTCTTGACTGGGAGTCGACACAACGATCTTTGCCACTATAGCTAGTACACACTGCACCAATTGGCCAGCAGCATTGATATTATCTATTTTGTTTACTTGACGGTTCAACTAGCGTAGGCTGTGTTATTTTTATTTGTATTATGATTATATTGAGACGCGATTAACTATTTATAATAATTTAAGGTTATTAAATGTAGTCTTATTATAGCCGATAATAACTATGACAAGCATATAACATAGATGCCATTAAAACGAATGCAATGTCTATGTTTAAATTGCCAATATGTCGTTGAGCGTTTAAAAATTACCAAATGCAATAAAATTAGCAATGAGTAATCTAGGCACCGGTTTCGTAACTAACGCTTAAAAAGGGAAAACCAGCATTAATCGTCGAATACATGTCCGATGTTTACTCTGTCCTAGTAGATGTTTGATTGATCAAATCAACGCTAAGATTTCCAGTAAATATTCCGTTTAGTATTGCTTTTCGTTTCGTTTAAAGAACTTCACGGATTTTTCCAACTCGTCGTTCTATAGACCTATCTATCTATAAGCGACGGATAAACATGCTTCAATATTTATGATTTGAAAACATTATCAAAGGCAAGCACCACAATACGGTTATGGTGGGTCATGAAATTTGACGTAAAATATTAATAAAAGCCGTAGATCATTGATTGAATCCTTAAACTTATATTTTCAACTAGCGCTCCCGACAACTTAATTGCCATTTACTTTTTGACTGTGACAGTTCAGTAAAAACAATATTTAACAACCAACAAATACCTACTTAGGTTGGGTTGCACCATCTGACTTTAACAATAACAAACATCAAAATTTCAGTTAAAGTACCGGTCAGGTAAGCAAAAATGACGTCAAATTGTCAAATTTGACAAAAACTTTAACTTTAACTTCTACTATGGTGCAACTTACCCTTAATGTCTATCTCGTCATGTGCCGTATGACATTACAAAACATAGGAATATTTTTCTAAATGTATGAAACGCGTTGAAACGGCCATACAAGTACCTTTTGTTCGTCTCCTGGTTCTACTAAGCTACCAACTTACTCATTTTCAGCCAAACCGGTTAAGCCGTGCTTGAGTTATAAGTAGTGTAACTAACGCGTCATTTTTTCATTTAGATAGTTTTATATATGTAAATATGAAACAAACATTTCTCGGAGTAGACCTCGACAATATACCCGAAAACTTGAATGGAGTTTCGTAACTAGTGGGGCTAAAAGATTATGGACAAGTCTTTTGGGACTTAAGAGCTTCTGAACTTTAGTTCTGCAATAAGTTTCAATGAATTCGGTCGAAGGCAACGTCGTGATATAGCTAATCTAAAGTAGTAGCTACTTCAAATAATGATTCCCGGAATGGTTGGTTCAAAGTGTTTCGAGGAACTCAAATCACGTTTACTATAAAAAGCAAACTACTGAATATCTATCAAAGAAACTAGGATTTCAGTGAAAAGCTCCCAGCCAGTCCCGAATGCTGTTCGCGAATTGCAACTCACTTATCGCACCGGTGCCGATGGAGCGACGAATCCAGTCAAAGGGTTCCAAGGGACGCACATCCCTTTGAGCGTAGGCGCACTGCTGCAGACGACTGCGCAATGTACCTACTATCGGGGCCACCGCTGCGCTACCACTTTGTACAATTATTTCTGTACGTGCTGCAGATAAGAGCTGTAAAAATAACGAAAAAAAGTGTACCCGACTTCGTTACTAAAACAACGTAGTCGCCCGGTTTGCGAAAGATGCGGGTTCCAGTCCTGCCTGATGCCAACATGACCAAATGTCTTTTTCTGGTTTTCAGATCTTTAGTAAAACAGCTTACTTGTCACTTTCGATTAGTTACGTTGCTCGTTACTTCTAATACTTGGAAAGAATATCAAGTCTCGTCGCGTTCCGCATGGGTTCCTTCGACTATAGTGGAAAATAAAAAATGAAGCTAGGTCGGTATATTAAGTAATGAACTTTTTTAAAATCTAATGTATTTTGAACTAGTCTGCTCTTGTTAAAATATATTTTAATTTCGTCAAACACGATACGATTAACTACGAACCTGTGAGAAACGATTCGGTGCCTTGAGTCTTCCGATGCACCCGTTCTTGCCAGCGAATTGCATACGGTTTGCTACAGATTGGGGACCGGTGCAAGCCAATTGCTACGGATGTGACTTCTTTGCTTCCTACTTGTATGTGCGTTTAGTTGATACACGAGTAATTAAATGAATTTAAATGAATAAAAAAAACAGATAAGATAACAAGGGTGAAATTTGTTTAACCACGTTTCGATCGTGGTTAATGGTTGTAGGTATATCCACGCCAAATTACAGCTTTGTCAGGAGTCTATGCGTCTGTGTATCCATCAGCCAGACGGACATGGCGAAACTTATTAGCGTCCCCTCACACGGGCGAAAAAACGCTGCCACCTGTCTTAATATTGCTGTGTGTCGTGTGGCGGCCACCGGCGTCACCGACACACTACGGACTTCGGCCACCCTATCATCATAAATCATGACAAGGGACATTGAAGTCTGGTACATAATACGCGAGATCTACTGCCGAGGACTATTTACATATTTATTTATTTTTCATTTATAAAAGCCTACTAGCCTTGATCGCATTATCAAATAGTGGAATATTTGTGTCACGTTGTAAGCAGTAATATAGCGCACTATATTTTAATTTCAAATTATAGATTTAGTATTATGGAATCAAGCCGTGTGGGTATTCAGGTTTCGAACCATCTGTCCCTAGAGATACAGTGCGCCTACATACATTCTTAATTATAACGGAACAAAAGAGTTTTAGTTCTATTGAGGTTAAAGTCTTGCAGTGTATGCAGTTATAGATATTTTTTACACGATCTTGGTATAGATATTTTTAATAAAAGAAAGATATTAAAGTGGCCACAGACGACAAGAAGCTGATCAAAAGAAATGCAGTGCCATTTCGCCGTCTAGAACCGAGTATTGAGCAGATGTGACAATGTTTGCGATTGTTCGCTGTCCCCTTTATTAGATCGCTGTTGCCCAGTCTTGGTCAATATTTGTGTTCATTCCGCGCCCGCTACTCCGACACTCTTCCCTCTCAATAACCAGCTGTGCTCATCTGTGCATTGTTCCATTTCAACTAGTTTGCTATTTTTATGTCGATTACCTTTTCATTGCATGAAATCAATTAACATCAGCCATCGACAGTTACGAGTGGCAAGGCGAATTCTCCGCTTCGTTGCATAATTATTCTAACAATTGCTGTGTAATAGTTATTTTTTGTTAGTTCATGAAATGATTGTGACACTTTGCCGATTTACTCTATGCATATGAGTATTGTATCTTATTTCCTCTTTAAACCAGGTGGGTGTTGCAGCTGGTACGAATCAGAGCCGATTTAGAAACGTAGGTCACCTATTCAGTCTAATAATTTAGAGTGATGGGTGTCGGGAGGCCGACGACAATAGCTCTGGGAGTGAATCAAATTGTCTCACAATCGTCGTTTCCGGCGTTATGGTTAAGGATATGTGTGCGTATGCGCCGGTCCCTCGCGCGGTCCCGGTCAGGGCATTGCGAGATTATGATTGTGCCCGCTGAATACCCTCTCAACCGATACTTACACGCCATTGTCACATCAAAAGCCGCCTCGCGAATGTCATTCATAACTTAACTGCCTGGGAAAGACATTTTTCAATATTTTCTGATCATACAGCACCGAACAGATATATCCGTTCAGTTTACATTGCTACATCTAGCAGTTCAGTTGGTAATCGAAGGGGCTCCCACGGTTCCATTGTATCGTGTCGTGCGTTATTGCGTTTCTCTATACATCTTATTGCTTACGTCACCTTAATAGATCGGTTAAGGTCGAAAGAAGTTCATGCTAAAATCAAAAGCTAAGTAAAATTATTTCCCACATTTGTTCTGAGATACTCACCGGTACTGTTTCTAAAAATGCGCTTTTATGTGATAGACAACAAAAGTGCAATCAGAGAAAAATCCTAAGTGTGTTGTAAAGATACAGACCCCGTTTGTTGCACAGATTGAGAAAATATTTATTGCAGGAAAGGCATCCGGTGTATGAGTTGAGAATAAAATAGTTGTTTGTTCTGGATTGATTGGAGGGTAGAATAGAAACTCCGAGTCAATGATTGTTGTTTTGCCCCTGCCGGCATTGTCCAGGAGCAGGGGGGCTAACCTTCGCTCGCTCAGCGCGCTTTTGCAAGTTTTAAGAGGACTACTAGACCTAACTGAAATCGAGAATTTAGACACACACACATAGACAACCGGTATATCGCCATCTATCGGCGCAACATGAAACTACCGTGTCAACATAAAACTACAATGAGATCTCGCCATTTTTCCAAGAGATGTCACTCATCTACACTTATAATAAGGGCCGGCGCCCACTATCGGCATCGGCACGCTTCAGGATTTTAAGGTGGCAAATAGCAATATACTTTAACATTATGGCAATAAAGTAGAAATTTCCGTGATGTGTTCTCGTAAAAACAAAATGCACTTGTTCTGTTTCTGTTCCGGCATTCTCTACTTTATTGCCATTATTTTAGAGTATATTACTATTTGCCACCTTAAAAGCCTGAAGCGTGCCGATGCCGAAAGTGGGCGCCGGCCCTTAATCAGTAGAGGCCAATTCTGTACATGAAATAAATTTAAAAATAAACAATCAAGAGGTGATTAAGGGCCGGCGCCCACTATCGGCATCGGCACGCTTCAGGATTTTAAGGTGGCGAATAGCAATATACTTTAACATTATGGCAATAAAGTAGAAATTTCCGTGATGTGTTCTCGTAAAAACAAAATGCATTTGTTCTGTTTCTGTTTCGGCATTTTCTACTTTATTGCCATTATGTTAGAGTATATTACTATTTGCCACCTTAAAAGCCTGAAGCGTGCCGATGCCGATAGTGGGCGCCGGCCCTAAGAATTGCTACTGATGCCAAAAATGCAATCAGTAAAATTTTTGTCTGAACAAAAACTACTCGAAGACTTTTTTAACGAAATTTGAAACAATTTTTCTTCATACTCTTGGGCAGGTTATATATAGGTACCTATGTATACTTTTCGTTATGCTTTAATCAATAGGAGCAGAGCAGTATACAGCTTATGAATCGGAATCATGTGCTACAATTTATAAAGATAATATATTATTCTTTTTTTAACCTAAGACCACCTAAGGCCTAAGTTGCGTGCGGCCGCTAGTCAATAATAAATTAATTACGACCGGAAGGAATTTCACCTCTATTGTTACATTATACCTATTAACTAACTAGCTGCCACCAGAGACTTTGTCCACCTGGACTCCAAAAAAAACAGGTCTATAAAATAGTTTATGGCATATCTCAGATTTAACAAACGTAGGTATGTACAGTCAACAGCACATCAGGTTACTCCATTTCCGTTTTGTCTCTCGCTCTTGCCAAATGACTTTTCTTTGCAATAGAGCAAGGAGGACTGACCGGAAATCGGTAGCGTGATGTGCCAGCCACCGTAGGTACATCATAACATTTTATTAAAATCGCCCAAGCCGTTTCGGATGAGTTTGGCAACGAACACTGTGACAGTGTGTGAGAATTTTCTAAAAAAATAAAAAAACAAAGAAATAAGTTCATTTCAGAAAACATAACGAATTATCAATTGTAAATAATGATATTTAATGATATCATTCATGACCTAAAAACAATTGATAATTTTACTTTACTTTTGATATTACATTAAAGCACCCATAGATCAAACAACAAAATAGACAAGACATTTATTTTATTTATTACTAGCGGCCGCCCGCGATTTTGTCTGCGTGTACTTAAGTCAAAAAACAAAAGTTTCATTAAAATCCATTCAGTAGTTTTTACGTGAAAGAGCAACACGGCACATCCACACATACAAACTTTCGCCTTTATAATATTAGTAGGAAGTAGGATTAGTAGGAAGTACCAGATATTTGTGAGTTGATGGAAATTTAACTAGAGAGGTGTTGTTGGATTAGTATTTACTGTAAAAGTGACACTGGGTATAAAAACAAAATATTAAAATAATAATGAGACTATAGGTGAATATTTTGTATTTCAATCAAAAAAGAGTACTAGCCTAGTACGTACATAAAAAAATAATTGTATGGATAATAAATACCTAGTATTTAGTAATTGTATGGATGGCTGTGAATAAGAAATAGAACTCATTTAATTAAATGTTAAAACTTTTATTTGGTGGGATCACAATATTTTTTATTAATTTTTGAATTTTTATGTTATGACTTGTAACAGACTTGTAAAATGGACTGTAGTCAGGTTTTCACTTTCTGGCCATTTTTTCGGTTAATGTAAGCGTATAAAAAGTACAAAGTTTAGTTTTAAGCTCAAATATTTAGTGATGGCTAAGCATGGGTTAGTTTTAAGCTCTTGTTAACGAATTATGTTGTTTAATTGAAGCTATTTAGGTGATAGTTGTGGATATGAATCATGTTATTCTGGAAAAGCGAGATGACATGCTTATTATAATAATATTTACCTATAATTTTGAAAAATAGTAAAAGCACTGGTTATGATGACATAACTACAGAAATATTAAAACAAATACCAATTAAATTATCTCACATTTTAAGTCACATTATTAACAATTGTATTTCAAAAGGCACCTTTCCTAATAAATTAAAAAAGATTGAAAAGAGGTACAATCATTGTACCTCTTTTCAAGAAGGTTAATAGACGTGATATTACATGTTATAGGCCAATAGCATTGGTGCCAGTCATTTCGAAAATATTTGAGCGAGTGATTTAAAGCTCCTTGAGTAACTATTTTGAAAAATATAACATCTTTGCCGAGGAACAGGTTGGTTTTAGTTGACATGCGCCCTGTACATGGACTTAACAAAAGCATTTGATTGTGTTGACCATGGTATATTATGAAAAAAACTGTCTGCGTATGGTATAAGAGGTAACGTACTGAAACTTGTTGAGTCGTATCTGAGTTGCAGAATTCAATCCACTAGAGTCACCAGAATAAGCCCTATTAAAAAAACTGAAATTAATTATTACTCAGAATTTGAAAACATGTCACTTGGCGTGCCACAAGGTAGTGTCTTGGGGCCACTGTTATTTATAGTTTATATAAATAATCTGCCAAAAATCACCAGTCACCAGACAGTATTATTTGCTGATGACAGTACCATTGTTGTATCGGGACCTGACAAAGAACGCGAAGTAAATTACACTTTGGACAATGTTATAACTTGGCTAGATACGAACAATTTAAAAATTAATCTTACAAAGACGAACGTAATGACATTTGGAAATAGAATTAGTGAAATTATTGGAATGGACATTAGGTATTTAGAATATAAAATTGACCAAGTAGATAATACAACTTTTTTAGGTTTAACTGTTGACCATAATTTGGATTGGAAGACTCATATTGAAAAAATGTGCTCGTCTAAACCAGCATTCATTTATGTCCTCTACATGCTTGCAAAGACAGTAGACATTGACGCGGTTTTGACAGCATATCACGGATATGTCGTGCCCCTTCTAAGGTATGGTGTCATGTTCTGGGGTAATTCAAAAGGCACAGCATTCAAGGCCCGAAAGAAATGTGTTAGATCTGTATTTAAATTGCATCGGACCATTAGTTGTAAGCCCTATTTTCGAGAATGGTAGCTTTTAACCCTACCCTCCATATATATCTTGGAAACAGTTTTATTTGTTAAAAATCAGCATGCCTAGGAACAAAACGGCTTTATTCAACAAAAGCATATTTTGCATGGCATCCCGAGTCTTCAACCACCTCCCCAAATCTGTCCATGAGTTGGGAAGTTTTGATAAGTTCAAAAACGCCGTTAAAGGATTGCTTCTTGAGAAAGCCTATTACAGTGTTATTAGATAAACTTTGAGGTCACGTGTCTCTTTTTCTTAAAATAATGTATCTATTGTAAATTTTAATTTATTGTAATGTTAAATGTTAATAATAAGGGTAAGTTGCACCATAGTAGAAGTTATAGTTAAAGTTAAAGTTATTGTCAAATTTGACAATGTTAGGCCCAAAAATTACGTCAAATTGTCAAATTTGACAAAAACTTTAACTGTAACTTCTACTATGGTGCAACTAACCCTAAGTGATAAATCCACCCTGAGTTCTCGCCTTTTAGTGGCGGGGACGCTTGAGTACCTGTTATAAGGTGAACAAGAAAACTCAGCCGTGGCAGTGTGGTGGACTGGCTATAAGCTCCAGCTTATATTCTTATTGGTCTTTGTCTAATTGTATTTTGTCCTTGTCTTCACTATTTTTGGTAGTTATATGAGGCTCACGTATTTTCATATTCCTTGATAACCGGGGATCGAGAATTTCAGGTAACAAGCAGTCCAAATAGAAGTTAATTAGTTTATCTTTCATCTCGTTTTCCCACATAAAATCATTTCGCTCAATCATTTCCGTTTTCAATTTCTCCTTCTCATTTGCCCACACGGCAAACAGGCAATATTTCTTTTGGGTCACGTGTAGCTGACCCTGTATCTGGAAGTACCAAGCATGCCGTTTATTAATAGCTAGTTCGCCTGTTGTCGTTTTGAGCCAGAAAGTTACCTTTTTTTTATTTATTGCTGATTCTAGACCCATTTTACTGGCCGTCAAAGGGCACTTAACTTCTACCCGAGTATGTTCACCCATCAAACCATGAGCCGTGGCACCCAAAAAAGGTAATTGGTTGTCAATAAATACGGCGCACACGGCTTAATGGCAACATTTTCTTGCAAGCCCAGCTGAGTGAGAGCTACTTTTTCATTGTTCTGGCCATGACTAATAGATTCTACATGATCCAATTTTTTATTGTAAATAATGTCCTTCACTAAGGAAGCACATGGTGTTGTTGCACGGCGTCTTATAACCCTGCTGAAGTTAGACGCAGTGAGGAGAGATCGTCTCATTTCAAGCCATTCTCCGTTGGCTCTTTGCAAAATAGTTTTTCTTTCCACCGTAGCTCGCTCTGCGTCAGGTCTTTTCAAATTTTTCAAGCAGTTTTCTCTCATTTTATTGTATATCTCCTCCGGCACATCAGGGTTTCCGCATTCCTGGCCAAAGTGTTTATCATTTCTTTTTGAGTGTAAACCAGTCGTCTCTTTTTCTTGGCATACCTTTTCCTCAGTGCTATTCCTTTTTTTTCTATCTTACCACATTTTCAGTTTTCAGTTTTACGCAGCATGCAAGCATCATTATTTCCAGAAATACTGCGACAAGCCAAGTCGCTACATTTCTCGCCGGAAGAACGACATAGTGGCGCCACCAGTTCAGCTGTCACTGCTTAATAATAGGTCTTATTACATGGCAATAAAAGTCTACAACCATTTACCAAACTCCTTGAAAGCTGTGCAAGGCAAAGAGTTTGAAACTAAGCTTAGGAACATGCTCATTGATAATTCTTCTTATAGCATCAAAGAATACTTTGAAGCTAAATTACAATAAAAAATCGAAATCATACATTTCGTTTGACTGGCACCTCTTATTTTTTATTTTTTTTGTACGCCTGTAGACATAGATAGATTTGTAGATTTTTAAATATTCTAGTTGCTTTGTTATTTTTTTTTGTTTTTGTTAATGTTATAATCCGTTTTTTATTTTTTATGTGTAAATTCACAATACCTTGAAAAGGTGAATTTATGCCTACCATCTACAATTTTACTGCTATCCTGCTTTCTGTTACAAATTTATAGTGAATAAATGAATATGAATATACATGATACCTGTCTATGCATTATATAGATCTATGTTTTCACAACCTGCGACAACGAAATAATTTTGCCAGATGCAGAGCGTTCACTAACATTGAACCAAACTCGTCAATCTGACCAACTGAAGTATTAGAAGAATAGTAACTTTCTTATCAAATTAAACTCTTACTTACTTTTGAAAAGTGTCATTGCAATCTTTGTTTTCTGTGACAAGCCTCGGTCTTTTCGAGAGCAGGTCCATTGGACCAATTTTCGAAAGTAGGTTCATTGAAGCTACTTTTGAAACTAGGTCAATTGGACCTATTTTTATAAGTTGGTCCGTCGGACTTGCTTTTGTTTGGTACGCGGGGCCATTTCTGTCATATGGGCTAAAATTAGGTCCTACTTTTGTAGAGCCACTTTTAGTACGCGGGTACCTATATCTTCCTCCTTTTAGTTTATTCAAAGGCTATAAATTGAAAATATAGCTTGACTAGGATGACAACTACTAGTAGGACCTTGAATACCTACTTCACTGCCTTAATAATTATTGTAAATAATTACAATTATTCTAAGTTTACTGCACTGACTGTGTTGTCTTAGTTGTCTACTGAAGCTAACGAAAATACCGCTTACCTTATAGCATCGTGCATTCTTCGGGCGTTCCTTTTATAACATTTTTTTTTTTATTTTTTGACGAGTTTTCGTGGCCCACCCGTGTTAGTGTACACAATAATCGAGTACTTTTGAAAAAATAATAAAATATTATTTCAGCTAAGCAATGCGTCACACGTCCAACCAACAGCCTCGGCCGGTACTCGTCGCTACTCGAATTCGCTTGTCGCTACACGGCGTCTCACGCACACACGCACACGCACTGTGCCTGAGGAGAACCAATTGAACAGTATGGCGTTTTTTGGAAAATTTATACGCATTGAATCCCAAAAATAAAAAGATCAGACGACTTTGTTGACTTTTTGGTGAGTTTTCATGTCCCATGCAATCAAACAACCAAAAATATAGTAAGAATAGACTTAAATACTACAATAAATACTAAATAAATAAATACAAAAGATAATCCATGGATTTGAACTCGGGACCATAAGATTAAGGAGTATATCGGCTGTCTCATAATTACGTTCCTCCACCGCGTCGACATCTCTTATCGTCGAAAATAGCGGTTAGTTTATAGCATAGTCCATATAGACTTGAACACTTTTAAATGAATGCACAGTATACAAACATAATGTGACTCAACCACCGGTGTCGGAAAGTTGTTTGAACTCAACTGAGAAGAACCGGCACTTTCGTGTGGCTACTTTCAAAATTCTGATTGAAAATTAAAGTTGTTATTGGAAATAAAACTATATACAAATAACGTTTTATTGTTATTAAAATTGCCAAATAACTTTAATTCTAATCATAATCAAGCTTTATCCTACGAACAAAAACAAACATAATACAAAAAGGAATACCAGGATTTGATCTTGCGACCATGAGATAAGGCTATTTACGGCTGTGTATTAATCATGTTCCTCCACCGCGTCGACCATAACATCGAACGAAAATAGCGCTTAGTTTAAAGCATTGTCCATTTTATGGTAATTTATTTATTAATTCATTTTATAAGACGTTTTGGTGAGTTTTCGTGTCCCATGCATTATTATAGCATACGCAATATTCTAACAGTGATTACTAAGCAATTAAATATTATTCAAATGCGGAGCGCAATGCGCGACACGTCCGTCTAGCATCAGGCCACGGCCGGTACTGTCTGTACACGGCGTTTCACGCACACACGCATACGCAATTTGCTTGAAATCAATTATTGGTGTTTTTTGGAAAATATACGCATTAAATCACAAAACTAAAATGAGCACGCTCTAGTATTTTATAAAACACACATTCTATGAAAAGAACAGAATGATAGCATGATGTTTAGTACAGTTTTTTTTCATTCTAAAATTTTTTTAGACCCATCTTTGCGATTTTTTTCTATCGAGCCGAATTTGTTAAATCGTGTTTTCAAATTGATAAAACCAACCCTTGAATCCTCAAGAATACGACATATTTTTTTCATCTGGATCACCGAAGTGTAACACTTAATTTTCGTTACTATAAAACTTGGTTTTAGCTCTACTAGTCCCCTTAATAACGAGAGTAACGACTATGCCTCCGTCCGTATCCACCCCTGCGCTGATATTAAATTCTCTGCACTGACATTTTTCCAGCATTTCAATGTGCCGTATACGCGTGTAGCATAACTTCAAACTTTTTCAAAGAATTCTTCGGTTTTTACTTTATTTTTATAAACATTACCTGCCCACGCTTACAATGTTACTGCGACAATTCTTTTTAAATTCTTCTCTTGATTAAATTACCAATGATATAATGTAGATATTTTTCACCGTGCTGGTTTTAATTATCGACCCAATCGTATGTTATGACAGTCGCAAAATCATTCAGTGGATTGTTATTCAGTACATTGTGTTGTTACGAGATTGGCTAACTTGCCTCTAAAGAAAGTTTTGTTCTGTTGGCTGAATACAAATCATGGCGAATAGTTCCACGGTGTCGTGTTAAAATTAAAAAATACTGACATAACATTAACTTAACCAATGGGGATGTTGATATAATCACAGTTATTTCTAAAAAATTGTTTTGAAATTGTTATCCAATTGCAACCTGCCGTCAATAAACCTACTTTTTGCCACCTAAATTGGACATTGGTCGCTGTGATTTTAAATGTTTTAAATACTATCCTACTAATATTATAAAGGCGAAAGTTTGTATGTCTGGATGTGCTGTGTTGCTCTTTCACGTAAAAACTACTGAATGGATTTTAATGAAACTTTACAATAATGTTGCTTATACATCTGAATAACACATAGGCTACAATTTATAAAGATATTGTTTAAATTGTTGAAAATATCAAGTAAATATAAAAATGTACGTGGAATCACGTGGTATGGCATGACAGACGGCTCCTGTCATAAGCGTAACTATGGGTGTGTTCCGAATTGAGATATCGCGCTAACGTCCATCTAACGTCAGACAATTTGACGAATCCGTTCATTTTAAGTCAACTTAAGTCCACGCGAACGAAGTCGCGGGCAGCCGCTAGTAGTATTATAGTTTTTCAATATGAGAGAGAAGGAGAGTAATGCTTTTCGCACAATAAAGAATATCTATCTGAGTTATATCTGGTCAGTTGAGTCGCTAAATATGTGACGGTACAAAAACCCATAGATTTTGTATGCAAATAAATAAAGTCTGTGTGACTTTTCTGTTTTGACGGATTATGGAATGTTTACCATTGGCATTAAAATCATCATCTCATTTGAAAATTACCGTGTTTTACAATCCCCAGTTACTATTCACAGAACTGTAACATTTCAACCTTATAAGGCTGATGCATTAACTTCTTTAAGTCATTTTCTAAATTAACCAAAGATATTTTCATGAAATTATCATTTACAAAAATGTGTGTATCTGAATTAAAAATCATCTCCCCTGCAGGATTAAATGTAACTTTTCCGAACTATCAATTTTCCCTTTCCCCGAGCACGCCGGTGGGATCTGTCAGCGCGTCTCCTAAGCCATAGAGAGCGCTACCATTGTGCCCCACCTGCGCGAATTGTAACATGTAAACCTTATAAGGCTGATGCCCTAACTTCTTTACGACATTTTTTAAGTTAAACAAAGATATTTTCATGAAATTATCATTTACAAAAATGTGTAGTTAAATTAAAAATAATCCCCCGTGCAGGATTCAACAGAACTTTTCCGAACTATCAATTTTCCCTTTCCCCGAGCACACCGGTGGGATCTGTCAGTACGTCTCCTAAGCCATAGAGAGCGCCACCATTGTGCACCTGCGCGGTATTGTCTGTGCACGACGCCTTCGTGTTTCTTTTCCCACCAGTTCCTGCTTCCCATTGACACAAGTATCGACGGCATGCATTCTTTAATTAGCGATGCGGAACTGTCGTCTCGCACGTAATTATTGTATTTACCACTTCTTACGCGCGGAGAAACTCTTCACTATTGTCAACACTCGGAAAATTGTACGAGTACGGCAGAGTTAGTCATGAAAATAGATTTTTTACTAGTATTCAGTATCGATTCTCCATATCGTTCGCGTTTTTACATTCGAAACATGAAGGAAAGTCTATTTAATGTTATTACTGTAATTTACATTTTGAAATAAATACCTCTCACTCACATCTGCTTGCACACATAGTGCGGGGGTGAAACCGCCAATTAGGGACGCCCTGATTGAAAATTATCAAGATTTTTGTAGGTGCAGGTCGTTAAAACTAATCGCTCTGGAAGTCTTTTGGAAAACCTATTGTTGCCTCATTACGAGTATCACTAAGCAACCAATTTAAACATACGAGTATATCTATTTTGCTCTTTTATTATTTACTGTACAATTCACTACTTCAGTTTTCTACTGAAGTACTAATAAATCACAATATTTTACAAATAGCTTTTCTTCGACTGACTGGTTTTAATTAATGATAAAATCAGCGACGCAATGGTCACGTAACGGATAAATATGAAGGGAAATTCGTGCAGCGCTACTAATAAAAATGGAGACAAATGCGTGGAACGCGCAAATTAGCGTCAGTAGTTTCAATTTGTGTTGTATGCTGGTGGCATGTCCAATATGTCCATAGTTAGCATGCGCAGGCGGCGCGGACGGCGTGTGAGTCGATGAAGCACCGGCGCATGGCGGCGCGCGGCGCGAGTCACGCGACTGCTGCGTCCCGTGAAAGTGCTTGCTCGGTGCGCCCGCGCCGATGCCGCTCCTGCTTTGTGTCGGCTAGTTTACCGCTATGATTAATGACAAAATTCCTTATTTTCATACCTATTAAATACCGTATGAGACAATTGAATATGATCGCGATTAAATTTGTTTGAGTCACAAGGATAGGGTGAATATCTGATTAAATAAATCTCGTTAACCTTTCTTCGGTTTCGCTTGATTTCGATTGATTCTCGTGCCCAAAACATAACGAAAGCTACAAACCTGTTCCAGAAACATTTCTTCTAAATTTTGACGAAAAAGCCGAGCGTCATTGTGGATTGAGCGAACTTGAGTGTTGTTCTTGACGCACACGCCACAGCGCATCTCACGCACACCACATACGACTAGAGATTATAATTTTATGCTCTACTATTTACGACTACGGTGTATTCATACGTGATTGTGATAGCAAAGCAACTGATACGAAAACATAATTATGGGATACAAAACCCGTTTTAAGACTCGCGTAGACTGAAAATAGTCGTCTAAAATGCGCTCCGCTTACAAATAGAGGTGGTTCAAGACGCAAGTGTCCTTTTAAGGCAGCGATTTGGCTCGTCAGTGTGCTTATAATTGATATCTGATGCCCTTGGTCTGCTGACGTAACGCACAATGCAGTAGAATGCAAGTGCGGTATGTGTTTATCAAAAAGTCCGCGGACGAGTTGACCGATACAATGGCCGCGGTTCGCCGCACACGCAATTCTTGATGATAATATTTTACGTTCGGCGCGCACCTTTATGCTGTACACATTAGTCAGACATAATTGTTTGTTAGTTTTTTTAATATGCGCACAGATTATTTACGGTATCCATAAACTTTTTCTTTTTGAGAACAGCTTGTTCAGAGGTTTAACATGGCTTGTTTATGCCAATGGACGTTAGCAGCCAAGTTTCAGTACGTAATGTAGTCTAATTAAAAAACACGCGTTCGAAACGTGCCGACTAAGCGTTCAGTTTTTCGTAGAAAAAGACGTCTTAGAATCGGATTTCCTCTTTTTTACTTCTAATTGCCTAAAAGCTACAATTATACGGCGGAAAAAGGAGAAATATGTAGGCCTCGCGGTGTAATGTTGTCGTAATGAGTGCTCACTGGGGCAGATTATTATTTGTAAGTGGCGGTTTGTCGACGACTATTCGCTTGCAGGAAGGCGCCTATATAACTTTTAATCCCGACTAGCGCCTATAAAACCGGATATAAAATGTCCGCCGATGGATGCATTTTAACTGCCCATAAAACTACCACTGAGCCCTAATTGTTGGACAGCTAGGCCTCCCTTCTGAGGGCTTCTGTTAGCATCACGGGCAGAATTTTTATGAGTTCGGTGCTCATAAAATTGAACGGTTAAAATACACTTAACTGGTCGGCTCCCTATTTTTTACAGCTGCATTGAACTGCACAATTGGTGAACAGTAAAGAGCTTTTTGTTTACGACTGTACTTATGTCAGTTAAATTGCTAAATGATCATGAAAATTATGTTCAACTACAATGCGTAATTAGGCAAATGGATAGGTGTACTATTTTGAAGGCGTAGACTTGTCAGTGGTTACTTGCCTCTTCATGCATTGTCATTGTCTTAATATGTGATTGGTGAATATAGTTGCCAATAGGTAGGTAAGCAAAAGACATAGTGGTCTGACCTTAGTTGTGTAAGTGTCGAGACGAGCGGACGTTGGCGCATACGGCAGCGGAAGGGATGCGTTGATTGTCAAAGCACATAAGTGAAGCAATCAAGGCCTCGCCGACCGGTCCCATTGGCTCGTCTTCGCCGTCTACGCCGCGCAGTTGCAAAACAACTGTATTCTTATTTCATTCGTAAGGCCCCCTCCGGTAGTTAATACAAACAGAATTAAGTTCGCGAAATGAATCAATTGGAAAATTACGCTTGTTATGATTGCTTGTATCTACGTCGACGTAAAAACATTGAGATGTTTCTTTATGCTATCGGGAAACTTGCGTCTTTTTATTTGCTGTAAAGTTTAGCAGTTTTTAAAATATTACAATACACCATTGATGATTCCAATTACGTAACGTTAGTTATCAGGTATTAATAAGTGATTTCAGTCTATCGTTATTCTTTTCTGTATTCATTATAAAAATACAGTTATTGTTTTCTTACATTAAATTCTATCTGTTCCGTCATGTTTTACGATCATCTGCGGTACTCTGCAGTTCTTAACAAAATGTAATTTCTAATTTATTAATATCAAGTCTTTATGTCAGCATCCTATCTTAATATTCAAATATCTGTTAAAAATTCAAATGACATTAGAACAATGCGAATAGTGTAGTTTCTCCGTGCGATCGGAATCGGCGGATATCTCTCGGTTCCGATTGGCGGCGTCGCGCGCGCGGAATGCGCTCGCGCCGCGCTCCAGCGCCGATGGAAACTGCGCCTGCGCCACAGTATAAACCTTACAGCAGGCTATCTAAGGCCGCCCGCCGAGTTATTAGCCTAGCGTGCACACAGACACGCGGCACAGCCCGTCCGTACTGCCGCGATGCCGCCTCCCTATGCCTCCCTATTTTATGCTAGCGTGTGCGTGAAATCGTGTGTGCGTGATAATGATATCGCGACACGGCGCGCGACGCTCACGCACACATTCAAACCGAGAGTGGCATGTTCGTATTTAGATGTTCTACTGTATGGTTTATACAGTGCCTGCGCGGTGAGCTGCGGCTTCGGCTCGAGGTGCTGGTGCTGCATTGCTTGCGCTTGCAATCCTAGACCAGACATTAGTGTACACACAAAAAAATGGAAGGTATGGTTACTTGGAGTTAGACTCGCATTTCGAGGACTGGTTCAGAATGGCTCTAGTCCGCAGTCAGTGGGAGTGGGGTAGCGAGGCAATTTGCTTAACAGTGGGATAGCGCAGGCTAATGGGATGCTTTTAGATTACGCTCAACTCACCGCTGTGGTGCGTGCGTTTTCTTAAATAAGATTTTTTTATAGATGGCCTATCAAAAGAGCATAATTTTGATAGAATCGTAAGAAAAAAATAAACTTGAAAAAAGTGTATTGGAATCGATGAACTGTACCGTAACCCTTATTCGTAGAACAAGCCCAGCGAGTCCCGGCGGAGCCCAACTAAACGCACTCAAGTTTCCGGCGCATATAATTTTACATAGAATATTTCTGTTGCATGCAAGTGTTTTGCTCAATTCCAATGGCGATCTGAAAGCGGACCCGAGCGGCATAGGCGCGTGCGCATCGAGTCGCACGCCGCATGCCAAGCGACCCTGCCCATCCGGGTCAAAAGGTTGGGAGATATTAGTCAGGATTTTCGATATAAATTATCTGATTTAAATGAAGCTACCCCAACGGTTAATTGCTTTAACGGTAACTACCAACACCAATGCTAAATAAATATCCATCTGATTCTTTTTCTTAGTCGCTACACTCTTGCCAGAGTGGTCGTGGTCATGATTATGTATATCACGATGAGTGATTAACTTAGCTATACGGCGCCATTCTTTGCGAACTGCATTCGTGAACTTTCAGAGTGCATTCGTGAACTGCGCACTGCGTTGCGGCCTTGATCTGGTCTGTCCATCCCAACGGCAATCTACCACGTGGCCTGGCGCCTTCCTTTTTCCCCTGTACCACGAGATGCTCTATCCGATTAGCTCATTGTTAATATTGTATTGTCCTTAGAAAATCATTCCATTGCTATTTCTATAGCAATGCGCTAAGCGACTTTGAGCTGGTGTGCTATCCGCACTGTGATATTTCTTCTCAGCTCCATCCATATAGCTAAAAGACGCACGAAAACCTTTACCGTTCGGCTAAGTGCGTACTCGGCAAGCGTATTGTGGGGCGCCCTCTGCCAAGTTAGACTTAAAGAGAGGCTGCTGCAAAAAGCCGCAATATACGTATTTTGCTATTTCTATACATGTGCACATTGCAGTTCGCCTCGCCTGGTTTTCTGTTGCCTGCGACCCGTTAATGATCCACTAATTGTTTGACCCCGCCCAGACTTGCCCAGTTTTACCAGCATGCGGCAGCCGTGCCCTTAACTAAGGTAACCTTGATATCAAGCCTGTATGAGAATACAGTAAGTATTTTAAAATATTCATGTCGCAAAACCTAATTTATTTGGCAATACGTCAAATCGATACCCCGAATTGTAAGCCGTCACCGTCAGCTGAGATTGCTTCAAAGTTTTTCTTCGCTTGTGCACTGTAATAATATTTGGACGTTACGTGTTTCCCGTAGCGCAGCGAGTGAGGCACGATCAATTTGTCGTAGCCTCTTCGGCCGACACAATCGCGGGATGTTGCGCTCCACGTCTGTGCACTTGCAAAAGTAATGCTATTTTTCGCGTTTCCCCACTCTGAACTGTCAGAACGAGCCTTGCATGCAAAATTGACGTGATGAATGTCTGTGCGTGCCACTTGGCAGACTTTGATTGCAATTTGTGTAGGTTGCGTTGCCTGATTCTCTTTACGACTCGTTCGTCGACTCGGTGGTGATCTTTCTGGCATTGCCGCGGGTCGTCGTTTAGATTCCCACCCTTGACAAAGGTGGCTTCCAATAAAGGCCAGTGAAGCGAATTAAAATGAATTTAACTGTACATGCGCAATCATCACATCATTACATCAGGTAACTGTGAGCTGCTTGTATAGAAGTTCTCGAATTTCGTCTGCCAAGATTTCTGTAGCTCGCAGGGGGTCATTCGCCCCTTATTTACGTCATAGGATTGAAGTGCAGGTGAACAGAAAATTTTCTCAATATTTCTCTGCCCTTTGCCAGTGAAACAAATTAAAATGAATTCAACTATACCTGTGCAATGGGTGAAGCGAGTAAATGAATGGTGTCAATCCAAGTAGACGTATTAGCGCTGGGAATAATTGCAGATTGATTTTCTTTAAACGTAAGTTATTATACTAGTAAAAATGAGCACTATTGTAGTCTCAGAAACTCCATACTCGGTAATGTAATAAGGCTCCTCTATGTTATCTAATCACCGAAAACCGAACCGATATAACATCTAAGTTTTCAGTCGGTTTATTAGATTCAGTCGTGCAATGTTGAGAAGCTTGGCCGTTTGGCTACTTGTTTCTGGCCATAGAGATGCGCTTGTTTAGATATTGCTGTCGAGATAATGTATTGTAGAGATGTTAAGAAGCCATGCTGATCTAAGAATCTCTACTGTCTATGTCGTCAAATCGTCGAATAAATATCATTTATGACCATCTGGTTTCTATCCAAATTTATGTCTTGGGTGTGCGCGATCATATTTAAGACTCGTGGAGGCCTTAACTCATTGTACATGTATACTATCAAAATATCGCTATCATACGGTGCTGTATAATTCCTTTCTTTTCGTAAAGCTTAGGTAAAAAACAATTTATCAATTTTCACTTTTTCGGATCCTTGGATTCTAAGGATCTACTTTCATGATAAACCTTTAGTATAAAAGCCATTTAAAAATCTCCAGTGAAATGAGCATCTAGTTTGTTTTGATCTAACCGAGAGTCAAAAAAATATGAAGAGGAGCCGTGTTTAGCCTAATCGAATAAAGATTTCCAAAGAAAATAATAGATTGTTTTAAATAAATGCATTGCGCCATTGCATACCAAACTTATGTGCGAATACCTTGATCCATATTTATAACAAGTATTGAACTATTGATAATAACTGTGAGAAAACGCAAGAATAACGTAGGTAGGTAATCTGTTTGTGTATTCGTCAAGAATAGTCTTTATTGTTGATTATTCTGAGTTCTATTGAATTGTCGTAGGTTTATAAACAAAATGCTCATAATGCAGATGAGTTAAATAACGTTGTGTAAACAAAGTGCGAAGTGCGCGCGAGTGCCGCTTGAGAGAGGATGTATCGTATCGGGCTCGTAGACGCAGGGCCGGGAGCGCAGCAGTAGGTCGCGGCTACTGCAACTTATATCCGATTGTCTTTCCGTAATAACGACCCCTGGCCCCTCCGGTCGGTCCGGGCCGGTTGTCCGGTCGGTCCGGGCCGGTCGTCTATCCGGGTCGCACTTTGGGGAGCATTTAGGAACGTTTTTGACAGCAGTGTTTACTAATCAGCAATAGTCGATAGTAAAATTGACTTCATACTATGCGAGTATGAAGTCATTGAAACAAAATGCCGCGGATTGTTTTTTTTTGAAGTATTGGATTACGTTTTCGAAGACATGGGATTTTCATGTCAGCGTATATTTTATATCAGTTTAAAACACGTGGGGTAGGCACTTCGTGATCCTACTGTGCGAATAATGTTTCTTTGCTATAGTTTCTTTTGCAACTGCTTCGTAGCAGTAGCGACCGGAACTTGCGCTTTTTGAAGTGCTTTCTGAAGTAAGGAAGCCTCAGTCGTTGAGTTGTGTATTTTCTCAACCGTTGCTGACCGTGTTTTGTTTCCAAACCAAACCCAATCTGGGTTCCGTTACCAGATCTCACAATATCGCATCTGTAATTGCACTTCTAAACCCTAAATTGGCGTTGTGTGTCAATGCACTTGAACTCATTCCTTTACTTGCTCAGCAGTTTTAAGCGCGCCTGGTGCGGGGCAACAAGCGATTAACGAATAATAACAGTTTTTAAGGCCTAAAAGTAGTGACGATCAGTGAAATGAGCATTTTTCCGCAAAATGCTCAAATATCACCGGCGTTCCCATAGGCACAAGTCGCCTGTGCAGTGTTTGAGATGGAGGTGCGTATGAAGATCTTGTATGTTTGTGTACAGTTTCTATTAGATCACTAAATTTAAGACTAAACTTTTTACGCCCAGAGCTATTCTTCTAGATAATTATATTGTTTTTATTGAAACTTCCGAAACAATAAGTTCATTGTTTTCCTAGGCTATACATTTATTCAAACAAAGCGCTCTGCAAACAATGTTTCCCTAAATAAATAGCGTATGTTATTCTTTCCTAATCTCTTTTTGGAATAGCAAATAAACCTTGTTAAAATTGTATTCGTATTATTCGGTTTCAGCGTCTAAGTTTTTTTCTGTTTACGTTGAATACCAATTTCACTCGTAGGAAAACATAACACTGGTTCCACTTTGTCTTTTTGGCTACGGTAACTTGAATACTGGGAGATTGGTAGCAATAACTGATGATTATATCTTTTGGTTGCAGATCATCCGGCGACTCGGACGCGGCAAGCACGGCCGCCGTGGAGACGACGCTCGAGCGGTTGCGCGGCACGCGCGGGGCCCTCGAGGAGCTGTGGTCGGACCGCGAGCGGCGGCTCGAGCTGACGCTGCAGCTGCGGCACTTTGAGCGGGACGCCTTGGAGGTGAGACCATGAGACAAAGCGACCTCGCAAAAGTGAGGCGGAATCTCAAGCGTAGTTAAAGTCTAACTCTTAAGACTTCCAGCTCGTCTACCCATCCGACGCGTAATATAGCCTAATGAAATGTCAAAATTCGATATTTCCGTGATAAAACAGAGGTGCCATGTTAGGGCTTGTCGAGAAATCCCTATTTTCCATACACGATTTGAAAACTGACGTAAGCTGCCATGTTAGCAACAGTAGAGGAAATTGAGAAATGGCGACAAGGTGACCTGTGATTGGCTATTTTCTCGGGGCTTGCATGTTAGTCCCGCAGATGTAATGTTTATACCACACACAACGAAACTAGCTGCTGTCTCTACAGAGTCGTTCTGTCAAAGGCTATTTAAACTGAGACAGTTCAATAAAGACAATAGGTATTTGTTCCCCAACAAATATGTCGAACTCGTGCTGTTTGACAGGAACAAAACCCAGAAAAACTCCGTCAGACGGGATAAACATAAAAAGTATGCTGTGTCCGTCTTCTAGTTTTGAGCTTTCGCATCTCTGAGACAGTTCTGAGTACATTTATAACGGTAAAGGCGGAATGATGTCAAGTTCAAAGCAAGATTTCAATATTGCTCAATATTCACGCGAACATGCATTTCAATATGCGACCATATTGACGTCAATATTCAACAAGATCCCGCCCGTTTTAATAAACCTACAAAGTGAAGCGGCAGTAGTCCCGCTCCGCAGCCTGCAGCCTGCAGCGACTGACTTTTATTTGATCTTATATTCTCAACAAATAGAACAGTTCCCTTTGCACACACAACTTGCTCCATTGAGGGCACTCAAGCTGGGGTAATATCTAATGTGCTGTTGGTACTGAAGGACACTTTCCACTTTTATTAGCTACTTTGTAGCTCTATGAGCAAATATATTATTTTTTCACAAATCTCTTGGGCTCGTTACATAAAACACCCCAGTTATGTCGTCATATTGATATAAACAAACAATACTTACTAAATAAATAACAGTGGTATTCAATGTTTTTTTTAAATTTGGCTTTAGTTACCACAAAAAAACATCTCTTGTATTTATAATTAGTTTTGTACAAAAATACATGAAAAGGTTTTTTTGGGTCCTATAAAACCTCATTCAAATAGTTCAGAAAAGGAATGAGCTCCAGTAAGGGCCGGCGCCCACTATCGGCATCGGCACGCTTCAGGATTTTAAGGTGGCAAATAGCAATATACTTTAACAGGATGGCAATAAAGTAGAAATTTCCGTGATGTGTTCTCGTAAAAACAAAATGCATTTGTTCTGTTTCTGTTTCGGCATTTTCTACTTTATTGCCATTATGTTAGAGTATATTACTATTTGCCACCTTAAAAGCCTGAAGCGTGCCGATGCCGATAGTCGGCGCCGGCCCTAAGATTCTTATATTAACTTAAACCAAAGGCAATACTTTCACGTTAACTTATTCAAGTAATCTGTTATTCGCAACGTGTCAATTTACAAATGCATTTATTTCAAAGACAACAATCAACAAGTTATCATATAAATCAACATAATGTGGCTCTACCCGAGTCGGAGGTTGATTCTACCGGAGAGGCTCCGGGATTATGTTCAATGTTTTAGTATACCATGACCAGTTGACGAAAAGAATTAACTGACGATAACGATACAGAAGTAGGTGCTCCATATCGCTTGTCATGCTCAAATTATTATAAACAATACAATTCCTTGCTCTTATGATTACGTAGAATTTGATATGCTGCAGTTTGCATTACCTTGCGTTATTACACAAGGCTACTTTTGCCACAGAATTTCTCAAAGAAGAAATGTGATCGATTTTTATCATAAACAAGATCATCATCAGCCTTCTAGAGTCGACCTATAGAAGTTGGCCTCCCCATAGAACACCACAGCTTGCTTTTCACGGCAACCCCAACACCTTCCCGCATATTGAACCAGGTTCATCGGACGGGAGGTGTACTTACAATGAGTCGATTTAACAGATATTCTAATTAATTAATTCAAGACATCATTTAATGACGAGAAATGCTGCAAAAATCACGTCCTGAAAAAATAATAAACCCACTTGGCTCGCGTTCTATAAAATGTCACAAACCAGTCTTCATAACTTCTAATGGATTTTCTGTGGTTGAGCTCTCGAAGCCGGCCTAGTGACCGTAGTTGAAATCTGGCCGGAACAGCTACGTTTTGTCAACGATACAACTTGCGACTAACTTCCCGGTGATGGATGGCAACATTCAGCGCGCCTCTGGCTCCTCACTTTGAGATAATAGTCTTGAGTGTGTGTTAGGTTATATGTTCAAACTGTATTTCTGCGCAGGTGTCGTCTCGGCTAGAGCTGTGGGGGGATGAGCTACAGCGCACGGAGCCGCCGCGAGATCCCCAGCAGGCTGAGCAGGCGCTCGCCGCTCACAACGAGAGTGTAGCGAGGATGCAACATGCTACCTACCAGGTTATAATAGACCAACTTTCACATTATGGTTACATTTTTCAGTTATCAACTTCGAAAAAATAGTTGCAAATTGATCAAATTTAATTGAACAAGCTCCATGAAAAAAATTGAGGATTAGAAAATTAATAAAATTATATTCTCAAATTGTCATATTCTGAATGTGTCTCTTCTCAAAACGTTACATTATCAAATTGACTTTCACACCCTGAACTTCTTATTCTGTTCTATTCGCATCTGCATTATGGCAAAAGAGTAACTTCTCATGCAGTCTTAAATTTTTCTGAAATTCCTACTAGTACCTTACCTAGTTTTTAGAGGGATAAAAAATAACTGTATTTCTGAAAACTATCAAAAACGAAGTTAGCCGTCCGGTTTCCTGAGACGGCTCGTCACCACAGTTTATAACTTCCCAGGTGGTGCAGCAAGGCCAGGAGTTGGCTGCGGCCATCGCTGAGGCCTCAGACGTGATGGCATCGAGCGGTACTGACGGCTCTGAAGCGGCTCCACTAGACTCGCAGGCGCGCGTTCAGCTACTCCTGGAGTTCTTGCATGACAGACAGCTGGATCTTGAAGAGCTGGCAGAAGAAAGGCGCGCTCGGTTTGAGCAGTGCGTGCAGCTTGGTAAGAACGAAACGCTTTTTAGTATTCTTGTCACTCAGTATCATTATTTCATGGTCGACATGGTAGACATTTTTTGGTTTTGTTGACTCATAGAGCAACAAATCGAACCATAATTATCGGCGCAGATTTACACACTTCAAATCCTACACCATGCAAATAGTGCCGCTGCAACTTCTTGCCGTTGCGTTGTAGTTCTTAAAGATGTTTGTGACGTGACCAGCCACTACGGTGTCGCTTCGCGTCGCGTTGTGGTTATAATGTCGTGTAATTTTAATACATATTTTCTGATCATCAACACATAGGGCGGCAATTACTGACCATTTATATACCTGTAGATACCCATAGCGCTATCACCATTGCTATACCCCCTAGACAATGATATTATAATAAAAATACGTAGATAGGTTACTTGTGCTAAAAAAGTGGCACCCGAAATCAGGACTTTCGACCACTCAAGAAAAGCATTGACAGTTTGAGACTGCGCAACATGTATCTGTCTCGTTTACAATCTAGTAAATAATGGTATCTTGTACACACTGTCAAATTATTAATAAAGTACGAACGCCAGGGGTCACTTTTTGACTTCGCGTCAGTACTGACATAACCTATCTACGTCTTTTGACGTGATAACGTCTTTAAAATCGTTTTAGTCTGGTAACATGTTCAGAAACTTGTGTCACACTAAAACCTCACGAGCGCGATCGCAGGTATAACGAGAGAGAGACGGACCGATCTCCCGTCTCATCTCGATCGTAAACCTACTTTACAAACAACCAATTTTTTAATTGTAATATCATTGCCCCTAGATGTATCCATAGCTGTTGCTCATAAAGTTGTCCGTAAGCAGCACCGTCTTTTTCCAGGTCAATTCCAAAAGGACGCAGCGCAAGTGGTCAGCTGGATCCGCAACGGCGAGGCCATGCTGGCGGCGTCGTTCTCGATCCCCGGCACGCTCTCGGAGGCCGAGCAGCTGAAGCGCGAGCACGACCAGTTCCAGGTGGCCGTGGAGAAGACGCACGCCAGCGCGGTGCAGGTCAAGTACCGGGCTGACGCGCTGAGGGCTGCTAACCATTACGACCCTCACACGATCAGGTGAATAGTGGCGGATTTTCTTAGAAAATATTCTGTTCAAATAGGTGAAAAGATATTTAACGCAAAACGAGCGGTTTACAAAAATTAAAAGGAAATATTATGTGAAAAAATACTCAACAATGGAAAATCAGGCTGAAAATGGTTAAGATACAATTTTCAACAGTAAGTATGCAGACCAGAATATAGGATAGTTACGTAAACTTTTTGGAGAAGGAGAAGGTTTCTTAAAGTTTGATTACGTTTTGTGCAGCTCAATTGCCTAAGAAATCATAATAAACACTTATTATAGAAATCGAAAGAAATTGAAATCATAATTATGAAAAATCGAAATAAAAACGAATGTAAGTCACTACAATCTATGATACTTTTTCGCCTTCAGAGAAATATCGGAAGAAGTAACAGAGCGTTGGCAGCGCCTGGTGACGTGCGCGGAGGAGCGTCACAAGCTGGTGACGGCGTCGCTGAACTTCTACAAGACGGCGGAGCAGGTGTGCTCGGTGCTGGACTCCTTGGAGCGCGAGTACCGGCGCGACGAGGACTGGTGCGGCTCGGCCAACGCGCCCGCCACCTTGGAGCCCACGCATGCGCAGAACTTGGATAAGGCTGCTCAGGTACTTTATTGTTTAGCGGTCCCGACAAACGTAGTTCTGCCAAACGACAGTTCAATAAATACATTTTTTTGGCTGATACGAAACCCAGGATCATTCCGGGTAATTCTATGTCAGTTTTCCTGTCCTTTTTATTTGAAACGAAAGCCAATCCACCATTTAAAAAAAACAAGAAATAAGGTCTATCAGATTTTTTTGACGACTTACATCGATCTGTTTATAGTTAGTGGAAGTTGGCGTTCCCGACATTACCGTATAATTTCTCTTGATGGGATAATACAAACAATAATACTTCTGTCATTTTTTTTCCTAGAGTAAATAACTTGCCTGATATCATTAACATCGAACCATCTGCGGTGACGCAAATAGGATCACAAAACCATTTCTCAAAACAGAGCAGACTAAAGGTGTGTTTGAAAATTGCCCAGCGCCCAACATACAGAAATCCGACTGGATGCTAAAACGCGCCCTTCCACCGCATCTACGCAAACAAGAGTGTTTGCTTGTATGCGGAGATGAGTGGAGGGGCGCGTCTCAGACGATCTCTAAATGGATGTAAGGTTTTTTCTTAGGTAATCCTTTTTTCTCTTTAGGCGCGACCTACACTTTGTGCATTTACTTAGGTGGTCAATTAGAAGCCAAACGATTAACTCGGTAGTTTTATTTGCAACATCCTGCACTTTTTTACTCAATCAGCGTAACAAACCGTTACACACCACTCCGTTTAGCTGATAGAAACGGGCCCGCCTCAAATGACAATGACATCTTTAACCGTTCTCCATTGGTCTCAGGTGGCAGCCCTAATAGTGAAGCACGGCGAGCAGAAGGAGGCGTTCCTGAAGGCGTGCACGTTGGCGCGGCGCACCGCGGAGACGTTCCTCAAGTACGCGGCGCGCTCGGCGCAGGTGCACGGGCAGACCGCCGCCGCCAGCAAGGCGCACCACGACCAGACGCGCGCCATATTAGACACGCTGCTCGCGCAGGAAAACAAGGTACGACTGGAAATTAATTACTTTATATCACAACAAACAATAAATATTCAAAAAACAAAAAAAATAATACCGTCAAGTTGGGTAACTTTTAATTTTTGTGTAACATTAATCCACTGTTTAAGAACAGTAAAATACCTACATACTGTTTTTATGGTTTGTTTTTGATCGAAACCCCTCATAGACTTTAACAACATCCTTTAGTTGGAGTACTTGTCAACAGTAACTGATCTAAAAGAGTGGATTCAATGTTACACTGAAATTCAAAGTTACTTAACTTGACCTTACATCTTAAGCATAAACTATGAACTAAATAATACAAATTAAGAATAAAACTTAAGAAATCATACAGAAAAATGTGTCTAATTAATTAGATTGTCAATAGAGTGCAAAGATTTGTCTTGGACCAAACAGGGGTTGACCGAAGTACGTATGTAAATTTTGGTACGAACAAACAAAATTTCGAGATAAACATGGTGTGGGGGTGATTTACTCAAGGCAGTCGGAATTTTCTTTAAATTTTGAAATAATATTTTCTATTTTTTTTTAAAGTATGACTTAGGCTAAACAAACAGCAGAAGAAAAGGCATTAGATGAGATGACAGTGGGTGGGTTGACCTCACTTTATAAAATACTAGTAGCCGCCCGCGACTTCGTCCGTGTAGCCTTTAGTTTAAAAAATATTTATGTAAATAGAGTATCAGGTCTGTAAAGGACTGTACAAGCCATCTCCCAACATCAGGGTTGAGTGCGGACAGTTGAAAAGACTAATTGTAAGGCTATACTGCGGTTCACATGGGGTGGTCATAATAAAATATAACTAATAAAAACCCATGAAAAAGAAATCTATTTTGCCATAAACAATTTTGCTACAAATTTACCATGTTATTATTATTGAGTTAGCCAACTACAGATTCTACTCGCGATTTCACATTTTATTTTATTTTTTTTACCGTAAAATCTGATGATAGGCTTTCGGGATATTGAAAAACATCATGGTAATCTTATTCTATCGTTTAATTTTATTCTTCATCTATTTTCTTTCTTTTACGACTATATTGGTGATGTCAAACACTTTCGAAACATGAATTTTAATTCATTAAAATGCATTAAACGATTTTGTTGTTTGCGTTATAAATGCGTCTATTGAAATATTGTATCACAATCGGCTTATATAAATTAAAAGTAAAACTTCTAGAAGTATAGAAGAAAAGTGAGGTACGAGACGAACGGTCCTTGGACCAGGTTTAGGTCTTTCTGAGGAAAAAGGGTATTCTATCTATTTATGTCCTAACCTATTATTTTGGAGGCTTTTTAATATTTAAAACATCTCTATCACAATTGTCTCCATCGAAGTATTGTAGCTTCGTCGTGAATTACATTCATATTTCAATCGCATGTTTCTATTGTGTAGCTCACCTTGATCTCTTTCTATTGGTTGAAAATATTTATTATTTTAATCATTTATATCTATGTCGTGTCTCATGTAGTAGATCTCATATTCCACATGAGAAACTCCCGATGTTTGTTCGAAGGCAATTTGGACTCAATTTCAACTATAAAGTAAAGCGCGCAAGCAGCATTTAATTTGAATGAAAATGCGATATAAAGCCTCTAATTAGAATGAAGATGGCATTTTAGTCATAAAACAATGTTAACCATGTTAAATAGTCTATTTTTAGATCAACAAGCACGGAAGTTCTATTGAATGAAATATAGCATTGACAATAACCTACATTCGTGAAGTGTGACGTCCTTCCGTTGTAGTAGCATAGCCGAAACGAATTGGAAACAAATGAATGAAATCCGATCTTAGTTGTGTTTATTTGTTTATGAATTGACGGAGAATTCCAATCATGTCAGACGAAAATATTGAATGTTACATAGATGTTCGTTGGTTTAGTTTATTACTGGTTTAGTTAGTCGGCATTGCCAGTGTCAGTGTCGCAGAGACAATAGAGGCTTTGTTGCGCGAGCGATGGTATCGGCATGGGGCTCGGCAGTCGCGGGGGCGCACCATGGCTCTGCGCACTGCTTGTGAACATGCTCAGGAGTTTATTTATGGTGCTCATACAACCGGTGAATACATATTGACGTTTTTAAAAAGTGTCTCGCTCATAATTGCTAGTTTTTCTATTTTGCGTTTGAATGTGCCGTTAAATGTAGGCAAACATGTTTACTACCAATATTTATTGTATTGGGTTATTCGAAAAGATAAATTAAGGGATCTGTTTTTCGCAAATATTTGCTTTTCCTCCGAGAGAAAGTCGAATGTTGAACGAATAAATATATTGCTGAATATTGTTACCATTTACTTTCAGTGGATTTTTTAATTATCTTAATGACTTTAGTTACCAGTTTTTACTTTAGTTTCATTAATGTGTGCTAATGATTTTTGTGTCCCTGAGTACTATGATGTTTATTCAGATTTCACAACGATTAGTGCCCTAACATTCGCGTCTAGACAACTTTACGTCGCGATTTTCCCTCTCCAAAACTACGAATCGCACGAGAATACGCTAATCAGGCCTCTGTCGTGGTACTCGTGGTGCGCATGTTGGCCCGCCTGAGTAGCTTAACCATACATGATTCAGGAAGAAGTAAATCGCCTGTCTAATAATGTATCTTAATTAAATGAGTAGTTTTATTGTTTTTTTGGTTTTACTTCTTTCTTTGTTTTTGTTATTTTCTTAACCAACAACTGCGCACCAACATTTCTAATAGTTGAGCTAACTGTACTACCTTAGACGTTCTACTGGCTATTATCCGCGGTAGAGCCAAGGCCCTGTCTTGTCCTGTACTACAGGTTTTTTGCAAACCCAATCCAGGCAACAGTCTCTCACAATGATATAGGTCGAATACAAAAGCTGCTACCACAACTAGCTTTAAGTCTCTCTGTACCAAGACCTGTCATTGGGTAGTGAACATAAACAGTTTTATAATTTTTTAACTATTTTTGAGCTCGAAATTTGTTGAAATTTCTGTGTTTGTAGAAAGAACCCACTCGCCTAAGCCAAGTGAATCCCTATCTTTCAAGATTTTGTCGGTGGTTGGTATCGTCCTGTAAAAAAATTCTGACCGGTCGGCAGGTATTCAAAATGGCATATTATTATCATTTTCAAATTACCCAGGTATTGGAGCACTGGACGGTGCGTAAGAAGCGTCTCGAGCAGTGCCAGCAATTTGCGCTGTTCGAGCGTTCCGCGCGCGCGGCCGTGGAATGGATCCGCGAGACGCAGGAGCGCTGTGGAGCGGCGGCGGCGGCGGCGGCGGCGGGGGTCGCCAGGGAAAGCCGGGAGAGGGTCCGCTTGCTGGCCCAGCTGGCTGATGGACTCGTCGAGAAGGGACACCCGCATGCTGTGCAGATCAAGGAGTGGGTCGCTGCTGTTGATGCCAGGTTTGTCTTGTTACTGACCATAGTTCGCGCGTGGCTGGGGTCGCCAGGGAAAGCCGGGAGAGGGTCCGCTTGTTGGCGCAACTCGCTGATGGACTCGTCGAGAAGGGACACCCGCATGCTGTGCAGATCAAGGAGTGGGTCGCTGCTGTTGATGCCAGGTTTGTCTTGTTACTGACCATAGTTCGCGCGTGGCTGGGGTCGCCAGGGAAAGCCGGGAGAGGGTCCGCTTGTTGGCGCAACTCGCTGATGGACTCGTCGAGAAGGGACACCCGCATGCTGTGCAGATCAAGGAGTGGGTCGCTGCTGTTGATGCCAGGTTTAACTTGGCCCTACTTCACTGCAAACTGAACATAATGGGGTAGACGGCTATGAGTCTTCTTGCATCCATCCATTTCAAAAGAAGCTTTTTTGGGCAAATCCAAAAACACATCATACAAATTGTGATATCTCGGGTAGTATTGATACTAATGAAGTGATTATTTTACGATTGTTTACATACATGTAGTCTTTCGATAGTAAACAAAAAACAAAACAGTCATCTAGCCTATTCACAAACGCAAAAAGAGATGAGCGGCTTAGATCCTCGCACAGTGCAAACATTTGTGTGCATGAACATGTCTGTAAAAACATAGTATGCAAAAGCATTTAGTTGCTTACTTTGGGGCTAGATAGCGCTGTGTGGAATAATGTCCAGTGATATTTATTTTTTTGTTATATGCTCAATTAAAAGGGCGGCGTAGGTTTGAAGCCGTAGTCAACCTAGATTGACGTTTGTGAATTCGGGAGCAAGGCAAAAAAATTGTTAACAGTAAAATCGGGTTGGGTAACGCTCGAAAATGACGCTGAACACTATACCTCTTTTATTGCATGTACCGTTAACATACGATCTGCTCACCTTAAAGTGATCTGTTAAAGCAACATGTTTGATTTGTTTACCAGATATGCAGAGTTCAGCGGTTCGATGGAGGGCGGCGAGAGCGAAGCGGAGAGCGACTCGGGAGTGGCGCCCTCTCTGGCCTCCTCCCAGTCGGCCGACACCGACCGCGCCGAGGGCTCGCAGCCCGCCGCCGACGACAAGCGGCGCAGTGCGAGACGGAAAGAGTTAGTGTCTCTCTCACTCCTTCAACACACTCCTAACATAGACCTTCATCGTCATTAGCAGCCGCAAGAAGTCCACTGCTGAACATAGCGGCCGGTTGCGTGCGGCTTGCAGCCACCGGGATTCCGCGACTTTTATCAGGTCGTCCGTCCACCTTGCAGGCGGGCGCCCCACTCTGCTTTTGGCCTCAAATAGTAAGTGCGAGGAAGAGCACAAGTGGAAGCCTCTTTAGTAAGGCTTGCAAGGAACGTTCAATGAGTTAGAATTTGAGGTTCTACACTATGTATAGGGAATCGAGCAGAGGCATAAATCCGAATACAAGCGGCGCAGCGCAAGACGGAAGGATTTAGGATCTTGCCCACATTGACGCTAAACTATTTATACGTTTCTTACGGCTCTGCGATACATAACGTTTGCTCATGGTAGTCAGAGGCATACGCAAAAGTTGCCGGCATGGGGAAAAGAACTTTCAGAAGCCTACCTACCGACGTTATCCGGGTTGCTTGGAGTTTTTGGCAGTGTTTTCCTTCACTGGACAATTGAAAATGGTTCTTGACCTCGACCTCTCTCACTTGACCTCGACCTTCATGCTTCTCAAATACAAGCTGTCCAAATACTGTTTGTCTGACCTATCAGGCAGGAGTAAAATGTAAAACGAATATATATGTCGCAAGGAACTAACAACTTTATGTTCGTTCCATCAAGGTTCATAATGGCGGAGCTGCTGCAGACCGAGCGCGCGTACGTGAAGGATCTGGAGACCTGCATCACGTGCTACCTGCGCGAGATGCGCACGGACCCTGCCGCGGTGCCCGTGGCGCTGCAGGGGAAGGTAACTTGCCTTGTTTCTTCGTTTCAATCAAGCTAATGCCAACTTACAAACCTGTACTGGGTGTCCCAAAATCGAATCAATCAATCATGTATGTTCTGCGATTTTTGATAGTTTTTCGGGAGGATTTGTAGAGATTTGGGTAGCCCTAGTGATGCCGCCAAAACTTCTTGATACAACCTGCATATTGGACATTTTAATAAACTGTTTTCGTGTGGAAACAGATCTTCATATTTTAAATTATTATTTATAGTGCTTTAGCTTGTCGTTGTAATAATTGTACTGCTATCTATTACCGGAATTCTTAACATAACCTTTCCTTAAGGTTTGAGGACATGAGTAGGAAACTCAATGAATCTGTATTGCGGCAGTCGCGAAGAGTTTGGACTCTTGGAATGATTGTGTATCGAAGATTTACGTAGCCTTATCCAAAAGCCATACTGTTCGTCGCCACAAACATATACAGTAACTATCCAACTGACCGACAGGAGGAGACGATATTCGGCAACATCGAGGAGATCCACCGGTTCCACGAGCGCGTGTTCCTGCGCGAGCTGGACAAGTACGAGTCCATGCCGGAGGACGTCGGCCACTGCTTCGTCACGTGGGCGCGCGAGTTCGACATGTACGTCGCCTACTGCCGGAACAAGCCGGATAGCAACGCCGCTGTCGTGCAGCATGCTGGAGACTACTTCGAGAGGTATCATCATTGCAATATTACCAATGATATTACAATAAAAAAGACGTAGATACGTTATGTCAGTACTGACGTGAAGTCAGGAATTGTCCACGGGGTACGACGTAGTTAATTTTACCATGTTTTAACGTGTAAACAATACAGTACGATTATTTACTGGAGCGTAAACGAGACAGATACATGTTGCGCAGTGTCGTCTCAAACTGTCAATGCTTTGCTCAGCTACACAAAAAGTTTTGTTTTCGGGTGCCACTTTTAGGGCAGGATTTACGATTTTTATTATAATATCATTGAATATTACTGTTTTATAGACGTTAATTGAAAATACTCGGAATTCCGACGAAGACTCTATTAGGAACGTAAAATGACCGATTTTTTGTAAACATAAAGTCAGCAGAGACATCTATCCTTTTAGTGCAGCATTCTCTATGAGGCGCTGTGCTTTTTGAAACTAGATGTCGTTCAAAGGGTTTGCTTTTGCTTTCAGGCAGTATTGAAGTGCATGGCAGGGTTCCCAGTTTTGCGTTCATATAAATTCAACTTGGTCCCGGTAGAAGGCGTTATAATCACTGTTGAGATGGAGATTATTTGAGTTAATATTTTCTAAATTCTAAACAGTAATTTATCAACAATTAGCGATTAGACCGTGGAATTATTGAGTGCTATTATCGTGCATATCTTCGAGTTATCTGAGAATGGTAATTTGTGAACACACAAATTCTTATTTGGTCGTCGTCGCTCGTTATGGAGTCATTACGATAAGGCTCGTTAGCAGGTTTCAAACTAATATTTTTTATCGAGGCTTAGTAGACGATAATTCACTTGAACTAATTTTGTTTCACTTTACTTCTCTGTAGCTTACGGTGCACTTGTCTGAATCAGCGTTTTAAATGTACGAGTATTTCGATGGATAAGTGTTTTTAAGTATCGCGTGTGATTGTGTAGGGTGCAGCGAAAAAAGAAATTGGAACACCCTCTGGCAGCGTACCTGATCAAGCCTGTGCAGAGGATCACCAAGTACCAGCTGCTGCTTAAGGATCTACAGGCCTGCTGCGCGGAGGGGCAGGGGGAAATCAAGGTCAGTGCTTCCCTTGCTTCTGTTTATGTTCTGATATTAGAAACGAAACAGTTCAAATGTTGTTGATGCATTCTTACCACGAGTTTTAGAAAATAGTTATTATTTTTAAATTCAGTGACGGTTGTGATCCAAATGGAATAGTCAGAGGTCAACAACTCGTTACTTCGTCATGGAGAAGGAACCAATTAGAAGACCACACCACCGCAGTTCAAGGATTAATTTTGGTATTTCTAAGGAGGTCTAACATCAGAGTTAGTCACGACCACCCATGTGATCATTATTTCGTTGCGGTGTTATTTTCAAACCATGTCTTAGACATTAATCGAAACGAAGTTTTGTGAAAGGAAAAGGTTGTTCAAAATTGAATACTTGTGATCGATAATGTATTTATTTAGATGAACAATCATTATCGTCCCGTTTATAAAATACCTTTGCAAATAAAACGCGGATAATTGTAGGACAAATGATTTTTTAAATTAGTAAATAAAAGTAAGTAAATAATTTGAGAGCGTCATAACCCAGTGGTCAAACACTGGCACAGAACCCGGTGGTCCCGAGATCAAATCTGGCCGGAACACACCTACTTTGTGTTCATTCTGGTCTCAAAATCCCCATTAGCAATTTGGTGAATTAACACTTCTAAATTAAACAAAACAAAAGATGCTAACTTTTGCACTTTTTGCACTCTTCACAATAACAATCAACTAAATCTATTGTTTCTTCTAAGCAATAGTCGACACATTTACCTGTCAAAAGAATTTCCTTATTTGGGAGATATATTTCATATCGCATATGATTTACGTCTTGGTAGAGAAAGAAATAATATTAGTTTTCTGAAAAATGTCGGTCTGGAATATCCATATATTAAAGTGTTAAGTTAGGGAAATGTGTTGTAATTTGTTTTGAAAGTAGATAAATCTATACATTTACCCAACGCTCTATTCGAATTTCAAAATATACCCAACAGTAACACTTCATAAGGACTTTCAAATTATATAACGCTCGTGTTAGGGATTTGATAATATACCTGGCCTCAACATGTTGGGGGTTCACCATGCTTTCAGGCAGTAGACATGTTTATTCATTTTCTTATACTACCGGGTGAAACCTAAACCAATTGAAAAACTTATGGGTGGGTTGGGTTACTGTTACTTATCGACACATAGATTTGGTGAAGTCAAATTAAAAATCGGTAGCATTGGTTTTTATTTCTATACCCGGTTGGCTATATTGAGAATCGAAGCTGTAACACATTTCAATTAAAAACTGGCCGCGCCTGCGACTTCTTCCGCGTGATAAATTGATTACGACCTATTCTTGAACTGAATAAACATACATTTATAGAATTTAACCAAAATCGGTCAAGCCGTTTCCGTTTCGGAGTACTTAGGCAACAAAAACTGTGTGTGTGAGAATTTTATATTTATGATTATTTATGTCATAATTAGACAGTATTTGTTCAGAACTATGTGTTTTATGTTTTTCAAGATAATTATGTTGTTGTTTATCCGTACTTGTTATCATTATCGATAGAAACTACACGACGTGAAGTTGCTCATAGGACACTTTAAAACTCTTGACAATTCGTACTGTTATCGGCATGTGTGGAAGTTACGCGCAAAGATTACTCAGCGAGATAAGATAAAGATGGTTCCGATGTAAAATCCCAGTTTGACTGCGGATAGAAATAGTTATATCGTTAAAAATTTATTGCATAAACATCAGTGATGAAAAGCAACGGCTTTGTGTTTAGTGACTGACAATCTGTTGTTGAGGATTGTTTCCAATGTTTCGCAGCTACATTAAGGTTAGACATTTTTAGCTATCGCGTTATGTAAACTGTAATTAACTGTAGACGAAACACAAGGTATTGTTTCAGTTTGGAGTTTAGGTTAGACGGCCACATCTTGAGCTTGACATGTCTGGATAGATTCGATAGAGCTTTTTTTTAACCCTCGAGGGACAGCGTCGGCAGTTTCAAAAACATTGTATTTGAATTTATAATATTATGCGAGAAACCAACCGTGTTGACATCTCGTTTCTCCCGCTGTGCCCAAAACACCTTTAGCTGGCTATATAAAGTTCAGCGTAAGCCTGCACTGCTAGCAGCGGTACAACCCTACCTACTTTCCTAACTTTTCTGGGGTGTTCTTTGTGCAAGCTCCTTCCCACTGATTGTGTATTCATGTATCTATTGTTTGAGTGAGGTTGGTCTCTAGTTACGTAGCATTTCGGCACATATTAACTCTAGGCTTTCTAGGCTTTTGTTAATATTTTCATTCGTTATAATTTCACGATTTGAACTAGTTCAGGTAAAATCTCTCTTTGAGTAAGGTAGGACTACTTCCTGCTAAGCAAATTACCCTGAACTGTAGCAAGTTTAGTTCTCTTTATTATAATACCGAACAAATAAGATATCCCAGTCTATCGCAAATTGCCAAATTTATCCAGTTTTCCGAGCCTCATGTTGGTAAAACATGTTCAAAGTTCATGTAAACTTTTACAAGTGTTTTTGAAAAGTCAGTTTAGTCATGGTTTTAAGAGAAATTTGACTTCTCTCAAGTGACCTAACAACAAAAAAAAGTGATGTTTGCTTGTTTGGGTTATTATTATATACTAACCTGTAAAACTCGGCTGAAAACGTGTACTTAGAAATAAATGAATATTGGACATCAAATTAAATGGATGGATAAACACGTGCCGTACTTAAATACTTTTTTGTAAAAATGGTGCTCAAATTCGATTTCGCACTGTATATTGGTTCATAATTTGTAAGTAGAGTTCATGTAATATATCTATGATATTTGAGCCAAGAAACCTTATTCCTTATCTTGTTCTTAACTTAAATTCCTTTTTGTTTGTCGTTTGCTGTCATGTTTGGAGTAAAACGTGTAACGCGAAACTTGTGCTAGTTATAAACTTGCTGCCTTTTCAACCAATTGGATAAGATATACAATAAACAACTTTTTTCTGACACCAATTTGTCAGGTGCGTATTATAAAGTTTCTTCTTTTGCAAATAATAACTAGCAGAGCCGAAATGAAGTTTGTTAGTTACACGAGCTACTCAGCGAGAAGTAATCTGTCAGTGGAATAAGTTTCCCGCCAGTCATCCCGCTCCGGGCGTCGCGTGACACGCCGAGCCACCCTGTAGCACTCGTAACTTGTCGGAAAACCTTCTGCAGTTAATACATTTTTAGGCTAAGTTATTTTATTAACGCTAAAATCGTTTTAAAATGATGAGTAAGATGCAGTGGCTTCAAACTTTTTCGTTAACAGATACATTGGTCAGGTCTAAGGCCGGTTAGACACCAAAGCCCCTCTAACTTTGGTTTGGTTCAGAGTTTTAAATTACAAATCGGAAATCCGTATTTAGAATTCTGTTTGTAACGCTTTTGTGGCCATGCATAAATTGAAGATATAGAATGTAACATACACTTAAGGTTTATAAGCCTGTTTTCCTACTAATCCGAAAGGGTTTTACATACATAACTTACTTAAGCATAAAAAGGCAAATCCGATTTCGTAGTGCATATTATTATTTGTTTAAATGGTACAGTGAGTGTACAGTCAGCGTTTAAAGGTGGTCTAACATATCTTAAGATTTTAAAGCTTAGTCTCCTACTGATTAAAAGGGGTTCAATAAGTAAACTGCTCCATTAAACCTTGACAGACTCAAGGCACACGTGGCACACCAGATAGATAGACGGCTTTCTTTGTAAAAATATATTTGAGACTATCGTTTATTTGACCATACGTATATTTTTGATAAATTGGTGTATTGTTGGCTGGATGCTCAAATACATTATTTGTCATCCTTGTAATGATGTTTGTAATGCGCACTCACATTATGTCCTATCGGAACAACGTGTTTATTTTGGTTCCAAACCGCTCGTCGCGCGAGTGCGCTCGTCGAATCCTCGAAGATTAACATGTACTTCACTTGGAAGTAATTAACAATAGATTTAGTTGAGTATTTTCCTCGTGAGTCACAGCGGCGCGCGCAACGCCGGGATCACAAATGTCGAGCGGGACGGTGCGCGCGCGCGAGTGGTCAGTTATTGTGAAAATCACCAAATATGTGATGGCGGCTTCGAGGGATGATGTGCGTGTGATGGTGATGAGGTACTTCACCAGCAGCCGCTACAACCGCATTGGGCCGCAGATCGATATCAAGCGCAATGTATGTACTGTGATGCTTATATTCACAAACATCCAAATGAATGTTGAATTACTTCAAGTTAGAAAATCAAGTTTAATCCAATATCATTTAAGTACTCTGCTCCCAAACAAATATTTTTATCCATTTATCAATAGTCAATAAAATACGTTCTCTGTATTCCTATTTTACAGTAAATATTACTTTTCATTGAATTAGGTACTAGGTGTTGCCCGCGACTTTGTCCTTGTGCGTGTAGGTTAAAAAAGCTACCAATGCCTCAGCATTTTAGACGACATATTTTATTTTTCTTGCAAAAACTTTTTTTTCCATAAACTGTCTTATAACTACGAATGATAACGATGAAGATCGATTTCAATTGAGTCATTCTTAAACAATTATTACATAATATAATATGTAACTGTATTCTGAGCCGTCGACCAAAAGTTCATTAAAACTCAATGGATTAAATTAAAAATGTAATACCAATCACTGGCTTGAATTCATTTTTAAGTAAAGCTTGCCTTTTGTTACAGAATTCAGGCGTTGAAATATTGTAGTTCTGTTTAAAATTGTTAATGTTTTGTTACCAAATATGAAACTCGTGTAGTGTACATAGATATGTCAATATTTATCCTGTTTGGAATAATTTCGTTTGAAAACGTTTCGTGAAAATTATGAAATCACTGCTGACGAATTTTTACTAGCAAATTACTAAGTTTCCCCTTGAAGATGAAAGAAATGTTATGTTTGAAGTGTGTTCTAAAGATTGCAGTGAGTTGCTTCCTGTTTCATATCGATCCGAGACACGATAAAAGTAAGAAAGCATGTTTATAGTAGCATTGTGAGAGCGCGAAAGCGAGAGGTTCGCGAGCAAAATACCTAACCACTGATACTGCTCGTCCAGTTACATTGAAAACGTTTGGCATTGACATTGAAAACTGAACTCTAGTTACGGAACCGGCTAACTAGGTGCTAGTTAGTAGTTGTTCGGCGGATACCAAATTTCAACTTGTTAGTCAGAACAGAAGTAAATCTCGTAATGTTTTGTTTTGTTCTTTTGCTTTATTTATACAATACTAGCAGCCGCCCGCGACTTCGTCCGCGTGGATTTTTCTGTTGTTATTTTCCTAAATTTTCTTGCTATAAACCTTACGGAGCCCGAGACCTTTCCAACGAATGCAAAACCGTGGAAATCGGTTCGTGCGTTCTGGAGTTATAGCGTCAGGAAGGAAAACCCGACTTATTTTTATATAGTAGATCAGAGACGGGGAATGAAAGTTATGGTGTCCCGAGGCACATTGATTAAATCCCCATATCATAGTATTACCAATAACCAAAATATCGTCAGGAGACTTACGAAATTCATGCCACGCCGTCGAACTCATGCCACCCCGTAAATAATCTGTTGAACTGAAAGTGACAGCTATACTTCTAAGAACTGGTCAACTGTGATTCGAGTTTCTGAATGCGGTGGTTAGCGCATTTTTTTAAAGATCGCGGTGACTGCTTCGGTGACTTTGGTTTCGAGTCTTGCCCTGCACGTACATTATTTGTTATGAAGTTGCTGGCTCATCTGCTATCACGCGTGTGCCTTCATAATGTTGTGCAGCCTGTGCATCATCTGTGTGAAAAGACAACCGTAGATCATAATGGTAAGAAGCACACTCATAGTGAAGCTACTGGACTGTGGTGTCGTATCAGTGAATGGCTTTCAGGGTTAGATTAGTTTTTTTTTGTTTTTTCTCGTTAATTGTGCAATGCAAGCTTGATAGTGCTATAAACAACAGTGATGACGATATAATGTCCCACAGGACGGCCTGGAAGTTATGCTGTCAGTGCCGAAGAAGGCCAACGATGCGATGCACCTATCCCTGCTGGAGGGGTGCGACGTGCCGGCCGACAGCCTGGGCGAGGTGGTGCTCCAGGACTCCTTCCACGTCTGGGACCTGCGGCAGATCATCAAGAAGGGCCGGGAACGGAGAGTGTTCCTCTTTGATCTGCATCTACTGCTCGCCAAAGAGGTCAAGGACTCGCATGGGAAGGCGAAGTACATTTACAAGACTAAATTCATGGTAAGTTTATTTGCAAAATATTAATGGATAAACTACGTTATTATTTTTTTGTACTTCTTAAAAATAACTGATCTTGTTTAACTTCAGTCTTCAAAGTCTTTTTTAAAAATAGAATAAAATTCCAAAGGCGATTCTACATGCCATATTTTATTTTGTAGCAGTTTTTTTTTGGTTTGTGACGGCAAGGCATCAAGGCAAGCGATTTGACACTTTACAGGGTGTTTTCTACCAATGGGTGCTAATCCATTCTTTTTGTTTGTGTAGACTTCCGAACTGGGAGTGACTGAGCACATCGAGGGAGACGAGTGCAAGTTCTCCGTGTGGACGGGCCGCGAGCCGATGGCCAGCGACTGCCGGATCGTGCTCAAGGCGCCCTCCCTCGAGGTCAAGCAGACCTGGGTGCGTCGCCTGCGGGAGGTCATACAGGTAACTACTCTTTGATCAGCGCTTTAACCGATGGTAGGTATCGGTGCAGGATACAGGGTTTCGTTCTCGTAGTTAAAGAGACGAGTGAATGTGCTGTTCAGAGACGGAGTGCAGGCCGCAGAATGTATCTCTATGAATATTTGCAAGTGAATGAGACTTCAATAAACAAACTGTTAAAGTTTCCAGTCCGTCTCGGAAACGTATCTGAATAGCCGATGACGAGTGACTTAATACCCACGGTCAAGCAGACCGACATTTCAAAGGTCAATTATAGTCCCTCAACGTGATAGTAAACCTGTTTTTTTTTTAATTGTACACTTACCCTTTTCATTTTTCTCAGGCATATACTGTATTTATAATTTTCTCTAGGAAACATACTTCAGCGGCGCTCTGCAGCAGCCGCCGCGCAGCCCCGCCCGCGTGCGGCCCACCAGCTCGCAGCGGTCTAGCAGGTAAATACTTATTTCCCCAACCATCCTCATTTTGAGGAAAAACCCGTTCCAATGAATCGAGTCAATGCCGTCAGTTCTGATAATCTTCGAGGATTTTGTGCAGTGACGTCTGACACTGACGAATACAAACATCAGGTTGTTTTAATGTTTTATTTATTGCGTGTTTTGGTTCGAACGCACTTGATTTATTACATCCTTGTTCGTCTAGTTGCAGATCAACTACAGAGCCGTTAGTACATATTTTAACTTGAAACGTTATAGTCAGGAAATGCAATCCCGCAACAAAATTGTATTCCCAAATTGAGAGGTGTTAGTGAAAGTTATTGAGAAAACCTGTATCTTTCATGCATCTAACACCAAAAATAAGACAAAAGAAACATTTAAAATGATGTATTGAGAGATTAATAAAAAGATATAATAACAGACAATTGGTTGTTCTGTCATAACTTTGAAAATAACTGCGCATAAATATAACACGTTGACATTGTTGTCTGCCATACGGAGTCTCCGGACTTTACATGCCAGATAGCCAGCCGCAGGAAACGCTCTTTCTGCTTCTGCGGCACAGCTGTAATTAAAAGAGTAGGTGAACTGAAGATATTCGCCTTTTCAATCCAACTCGATAAATTAATTTCTTCCTTGATAAAAGCTTCGAGAAATTGAACTCCAGAATGAGTGCGACAAGGGGTTCTAAAACTTGATAGACCTTGTTCAAGTTTATTTCAGCCGACTCGTTCGAGCGCTTTTATTATATTTTATTTCGCGTGCTGAAAAACACATGGCGCTTATCGTTGCGTATCACTCTCGACTTCTGTGCGGAAGTGGTCCTGCAAAAATAGTGTGGTGTCCAGGTATTGCATTCCCTAGTCATAACACCTTGTTGCCGGTCAGAGCGTCACACTTAGCGCCATGCCATGCTAACTGATTGAAGTAAAAGTAAGTTAACTTTTAAACGAATGGTTTACAGGGCACTATAGCAGCTAATGGTCAAGCCGCGATAGCATTTAGCTCCATCTCGTTTAACCCAATTTGCACGAACTCGACTGAGCGCTGCGCTGCCAATACGGTCAGTTAGGCAAAAGCAGTTTAAATTAGAGATAAAAGCTTCTAAGCTGTGAATGTCATTCAAAGTTATTTAGCAAACGCCAATCAATTAAGGGGATTAATTCAGTATTTATTTTCAAACCGAGCTCTGGAGAGTATTGATATGTATCATAATTGATTGCTAGATTGACTCGTGCATCGGAAACCCATTCCGCGTGAATGTATTCTCAGTCGAGACTGCAGTATATTGATGGACAAACAACTTTGATACGTCTATTTGCGTTACAGATGGCGAATGGGAGCATGTCAAATTCAAATTATTTCAAATGTGCAAATTAACCATCTATAGTCTTCTAATAGGCTGCCGTGAAATGATACTTTCTTACTGTCATTTCAGCTTCATTAAGTGTCACCGTGTCGAATCCTTGAAATAACCTGAATTTTCACTGCAACTAATACTCCAACTGTATCTCAACGATGCGGAGGATATTTGTGGTAGAAGTCGCCCTAATTACTTTTATCATATTGGCTAAGAAGCTTGATTTTTACACCTTACAGCGTATTTTTCATGAAAGTGTTTGATGTTTATTTTATTAACAAGAAAATAAATTATATTATATTAATTAATAAATATCTCGAAGCTTTCCAGAGAAAAATGGTCTTGACAGTCATGTTCCTTTTCCCTTTGTGACGGAAGGAACCCTTAGTTTGAGATTTTATTGCACAATTTCCTAACTAATTGAGTCTTGATCCTCAAGTAAAGGAATGGAACCAATTAAGAAAATAATTAACACAATTTTATCAAAGGGGGCGCCTAAACGACGCCGTCTTTAGAAAAGAAACCATAGGCTTTCGATTTGGCTTCTTAAGTGGGTACCTACATGTTTTTTAAGGGGCATACCAATGTGGTGCCAATTGTCGTATTTATAAGGGAAATGTTTTGAGGAAATACATTTCTTATTAAAAGGAACTATGTAATTAAAATAGTCAATACTGGATTTCTGTAAGTACTAGTTCGGAATGTTATAAGAAAGTGTCAAATACACCTTGAAGGTGAAACTGCGTCGAGTGTGAATTACTTGCAATGCCAATGGATTTTAATTAAAAGGTAACATTACAGTACTTACTATTGATACTGGCGGAATTCCTTCCTTCGTCCAAGGACTGAATCGATAGACATCGAAAAGAAAAACTACAGTTAGACAATTTGTGTAGTTTTCCTCGGCTTCAGAAGCGACGCCTTCTCTCCCCTCGCTGTCTGCGCCGGAGATCAGCGTCAAATTGCTACTTAAAAATAAGTAATCCCTGACTTTAATGAGATTTTTTCTCCAAGCTGCTCTTCTCGTGATTTCGTCTTATTAGAACTGTCATTCTACGAGTATACCGTGATATGCCCTGTGGGTTCACTCTCGTCAAAGCAGTGCCAATTCCCCGCATTGAAATGAAGCAGCAGAGTGGTTAGAACGCTCGATCTTTTTAGTTAGCCGAGGAGCAATGTTTCTCATACTGATGTTCTTTCTAACAGGGACCTAGACGACACGTTACTAGACGAGACGACGGAAAACCTGGACCGGAACTCACTGGCGTCCTTCGGAAGCGGAAACACCACCGACTCCGATAAGGTAAGTCTAGTCTTAAAGCTTTAGGACTAAATACGTGCAGAAGAAGGAGAGTGACTGACCCTGAGTTCAACACACAGCCGAAACACCTGAACCTAGAACCCTGAAATTGTACGGATAAGTACAAGATATGAGTTAAGAGTTAGAAATCATAGGAATTAAAACTGCAGATAAAGATTAAGCAAACTTTTCTATATTACAATCTCCCTTAAAGTTTAATCCATAATCGTAATTTTTTTCACAAAAACGCTTTTAATAAGATCGCAAACGGAAGCTTTCATTTGTGCAGTATTCTCAAATTATCTTATTTACAAATGTCTTCTTCTTAATAATACTTGTACGTATGTAGATAAAATGTTACTTCATCAAAGCCTTGCAAGCCATCTGCACCGTCGTAATAGGTTACGAAGACAACATTCTTCAAAGTTCAAACATACATTGGCATAGTGCCCGCATAACATTGTCCAGCTTGTCACTTTAAAACGGAGTTGTCTGAAGTCTTCTGGACTTCAGGCTCTGGATTATTATTATAATCTTTGAAAGTGGAAAGCGTTCTATAATGATTTGACCTAATTTACATGATCGCCTCTTGTTTTCGTGTACTACGAAATTAATTAAGTCTGTGATTCGACCAGTTCTGTTTTTAATAGGTCAGTAAAAATAGAAGTGTTTTCGTACGAACAATTACTAGAAACTCAATAAGAGTATCAAGAAGGCTGTACCCATGAATTTACCTCTATGCTCAATATTTAATAGAACTTGATGTTGATATTTTGGTTATTTAAGCTCTAATCTGACTTCAAAAATAATCTCTAACAAACTCTTAAAATGCATTAACGAGAAGTCTAATTTATGCGTAAATTTATTGGTCAAGTACCCATGACTGACGACTATGAACGGGAAAGAAAATACAAGTTGGCTGATAAAGTGTAAAGAAGTGTCGGTCTTTAAGCCACGAGGGGAGGCTGCTAAGGGGAATCTATAGATCACTATTTGAGCTGTAATAAAGCCACCTGGAACTAGGAGCCGTATTTGGCAGATTTATTAGCTCTTGCAGCCGCTGGGGGGCGCTGGGGACGCTGCCGAGAGACCGTTTGTGATTTGAGCGAGCTCGCTGCGACGGCCAATCTGGATCTAACTGAATACTAACAGTTTTATCCGATGCGCTATCTTCCTTCGTTCCGAACAGACTGTTTAATCGCTTAAAATCATATTGAACTAGTAAGTTTGCGAGTTTGATTTGTGCAGGGACGGAGAGCTTTAGGGTGCTCGCAGACGAGAGGTGATCGTTGAATGATTTTTTCAATTTAAAAATCTAAAACTGTTAAGGTTGCGAAATACCACCCAGACATGAAGAGAATACAAATGCTCGTAATATAAATGTATCTTCTGTCTGGGTGTGACCAAATTTCTGATGCGCTGACAAGCCATTCTGCTATTAACTTAAAGCTCAGAATCACTATAAAAGCTAGAATTTAGAAGTATAACTGTCGAAGCCATCAGCTGCTTACAGCGGTAGTCATTTAAAAAAACGATAAAAATAAAGTTCAAGAGGACATCAACATCAAGATTGCACGATATGAGTGAGAAAGGGACAGAACGGTCGCGTAAATGTCGAAGCTACTGACAATTAGGTGATTAACCGATCGAGGGAGCGACCCTGACCCCCTGACCCCCTGCGCGGTCGGGATCTGGGGCCGTTCATGATTTTCATATTCCGGGTGAAAATTTGTCTCTAAAATTGGCGATGGTGTAGGTATGGTGTAGGCGAGAGTAAACTGAAGCCACGCTAATGATGCTATTTATTATACGCTAGGATAACATGCGCCCAACTTTATGATTACTTATCTTCTATCTATAATAATCTCAGCATACACAATGTTGTTTCAAAACCTGTCAGATTTTGAAGGAAGGCACAAAATCGTACATATAGTTTTCCAAAATATTGGTTGAAAAGAAATAATACTTGTAAGCTTGTGTTTTAGATTTATTTTAATAACGCTTCAAGCGCTAGTGGGATTTTTCCCATACAGTTAAGATCTTTCTGGCTATTCACAAAAGCTCACTTGGTTCGAATTCTACCAGTGCTTTAGATTCATTTCGAGGCAACAACACCTTGTGTTGAAATGTGTTTGTTGTTGCCCGCACTTGCTTGTAGTATTTTGATTACGTGACTGTGAGGTCGTACAATAAGCCGTGCCAAATCCATTAAGGTATTATTCCTGGGGGAGTAAGTCCTCTCACAAAAGGTACTTGCGATTTGTTGGAGCTGAGCTGACCGCCCGATCCGCCACAATCGGCTTTAAATTAATTACGTCTTTCTTGCGGAGGAAGAGGATGGAGTTTAAATAAGAGCTGGCTTTCTCGGATAAAATCTTTTCAATTTATACCAATTATCGACACAATCCGACTTCTATTATAAATGCGAAAGTTTGTATAGATGGAGGCGCCGTGTTGCTCTTACATATAAATCTACTAACACACCTACTGTCTCTAAAGTTGTTATTTATGCATTTAAACAATGTTTCAACATAAAATTTGTGCATAAATAACAGAAGGACAAGTTACTCGACCATTAGGCAATCACTGAAACATACTATGCAACTTAAAAATAATAACATTCACGATGTGGGTAGGTAATTTAGTTACATTAATTACAAAAAAGGAGAATCTGCTTGTCGCATAACGCGCAGCGTGAGTGAAAAATGTGTGATTGAGTCTAAGTGTGTGTATTATTTTAATACAACGAAATTGAGAACTCATGCTGTGTTTCCGAGACTGGTGAGTAGTGATGAGCATACCAAAATATATTTTATTTGCAAAAATAGACGAATGTTCCTCATGTAATATTTGCAATGGTGGGGATCGGCATCACGACCCTTATATCTTGGAAACGCGATCGAAGTCTCCGATCTTATAGACACATGGACAATCGTGTGTTCAACTTGAAGAACTTTATCCTAGTAAAAAGGTGTGGTGACATACACGTGTCACTTATTCGGGAACCATAAAACATTGTCGTCGTGTTGTAGGAAAACGTCGGTAGGTAACTTTATCTACCATTCAACAAGACCATGGGGAGCTTAAGGGTTCCCTGTCGATTTCAATTCTATATCTAAACCAGCCTTGACCATTCTGGTTCGTTGTCGTCAGGAGTTTTTAATGCGGGTGGTTTGACCCCTAGAATACTGCGCTTCATAAATGATATTATGCTCTCTAAACAGGCTGAATTATCCATTTCCATTTCAGAATTTGGGCATAATTGGGCACATAGTTATATTTAAGCGGTGAGTTGCGCGGCGGGCGCTGTGTAACACAAGTTAAACAACTCGTGTTACACTCCTCCGCTCGGATTATATTAATATCCGACCGTTCGTCGAGCTTATTTCAAAGTGTAATAATATCGTGTCCAATCTAGCAAGTTTGGATGTAACTGTACAGTCAGCATCAAAATGATGTCTTTACCAAGTGGTCAAATGTGTCTGAAACAATGAACATCAATTATGCTTGGTATTAGTGAGCCTACCAATGTGCACAAGGAAGGCCGCATTTAGACGGAGTGGTATCATGTCGCAAGAAGTGTAAACAAAAATATCACGTCTGTTTAGTGAAATCCCTTAACGGAAAATTGCGAAAATGTAAGTAAGTATTTCTTCAGCGCATATTATGTGTTTACTGAGCCGTACGTCGAACTACTTTTTCCAGTGCACATTAAGCGTTTTGCCGTTGAGTTTAGAAAATGGGTTAAGTAAGAACGTTGGTAGGTTTTAGAGAAATGTTTCTTTGGAAAATGGTTTCAAACGACGATGTAGCATGAAGACTCCTTCATATTGCGTAAATCAAAGGCATTGAGGTAGGGGAGCGTTGTGTTGCATTAGTAAGTAACAGCAACCCATAGTCTTTTCAGGTTTTTTTAAGAAACAGTTTTGCCATGTCTTGTGTTGAGTCATGATTTTTCAAATGTTATTGGTCTCTGTATAAATTACTTAATATTTTGTACGTCCCCTCCACTACTGTATGAAGGTTTTGAATGAAAGAAAACGTGAGTGTTTTCTTTGCAGAAATGCTAATGGCACACCCAGAGATACTTATTGCTCGAATGACGAGGACATTATTCGTCGGCCTTCACCACAGGCGCGTGTATAAACCGCAACCTGGGCTCCCGTCCACTACGTGATTTTAAGCTGTTTGCTCAGTTATGAACTCTACGTCTATAACAATAAGACGGCTCATAAACGCTGTTTCCTCCTTCCAAGACAGTAGTTACACAGTTAGAAGCACAGTCGGTTAAAATGTAGGTTGTAGTTTCGTCCATCTGAAACATTTCCCTAATTTTAGAGTAAATCCAGGGTGTCTAACATGAGGTCGTATATTGATTGAATGTGTTACCCTGCATTCTCAGACTACTTCAGTCCACGCCGTGGATAAGCTACGGTTATAAAACTTGTTGGGTTTCTACTAAGCCCACTGGTGCACATAAATCGCCTCATAAATTTTAAATTGTTTCGCTGCGGGTAGTTTCGCTGAAACCCGGCGACCTGTCCCAGGATTCATCCCACCTGGATGTCACAGTGCGTTTGTCATCAATTGTTCTAGGAACGAGTACCTTTGCTGTTTTGGAGTTTTCCACCTTGAGTTTTCTTATTATGCTCTTAAAGCTCCATTCAATACGCGTTGTATTGAAAACAAAAGATATGAAAGCTTTAAAGCCGTTCAATATTTAAATCATCAAAAAAAACAATGTGACTCCAAAACTACAAAATATTACGAAACATGCGTAAGGGTAAAGAGATTGGAACGATATACTCAGCTTTCGGTTTGCACCGTCTTTAATCCTTAAAAGAAACATCCTGTAAACATTGTGCTTTTCGTCTGAATTCTACAGGCCACACCTCAACTATGAAGTAGTGTAAGCCTAACTCTAACCTCGGACCCAGTGCAAATTGTCCGAGAGGTGTATGTAAGCCTATCAAGCCTCCTTGAGGCCTCCGACTTAACGATAACTACCTACTAACGTCTACATGTCCGTAAGTAATATCAATCACGAATAGCCTACTCGCAAGGCAGACGCGAATCCAGATAATGGCCTCGTGATTTCGGCAGGTACAGCTTGCCAACCAAGCTTGTACAACCAAATCTTTGGGCCTGTGTTCCTCAGTGAACCATTTGTGGCTAATAGTGGTGACAAAGTTAAAGAACTGACCTTGAAAATAACTGTCTCAAAACGTGTATTCTTGTAGAAAAGTAGAAATAGATTCGCGCACGTCAGGGGAAATGGAATAAATGTACCGGCTCCGGCGTGGCGCGCCAGGTGACGCGGAAGTGGGCCGCGTCTGACGCTCTGCATATTGTGCTCGAGCCGACTCCGCGCCTATGTCATTATGAACTTGAAGATTTTTTGCGGCAATGCGGGCCTTTGTAGCGGGATCAGAAATCCAAGCGGCTTTTTGCTGTTTGTAAAGGTACAGGTTTGTAATGCTGCTCACACACGTTGACTTGTGAGCAGGGGGGTCTGACTGTGATGTCTTAACAGAATTCAAACTATAATGGTTGACGACGTTGGTTGATGGTTAAGAAATTGGCTACTACATCAGAGCTCGCGGGTTCGATCTCCGCACGATACAAACTATCGTGTGTTTGGTTTTACAAAAAAAAAGTTATTCATAGGATATTTATCCGTTGTTTTGTGTCCCACAGTAAAAGCTCTGCCTATTTTAGGGCTAGGGCCGCTGTGTGAAATAATGTTCAATGATATTTAGTAAATTTATACACTAATGTCTTTTTTATTTGAATGGGCTTGACATTAAGTTGAAAGAAAGGCAGGAATTGTAATCTATATCCTTAACCTTGATAAAACATCTTCTTAAAAGTTTCTTGCCGGGGCTTCTTAGTTGAAATCAATCTTCGACGTCGGCGGTTGAGTTTCAGTATCTATTATGTTTAGTGTATGTTCCGTATTTTAGGGCAATATTATTCATTGTAGTCCTTACGCAAAATTACAATTACAAAAGAAAGCATTTGGAGCCCACAAACAAAAATATAATTGATTTACTACAAACTCTGTTATAATATTTAGCAAGACAGTTTGCAAACCGACTAGGTCATTGATATTTAATTATTTTAATACAAAATGAAAGTGACTGTTTCGTTTTGACAGATAATAAAAAGTAGTTTTACACTTGTCGGTGTTGTCGGGCAACTAGCCTTTTGAAAAGTTTCAAGCCGAAACATCTAGAGCAACCATGGAGAGAACTCATGACGTGGTATGGTATGGCACAGTATCAACCACAGCTGAAGAGTAACACTTATTGATTGGTGAAAACGACTTGCCAGAAGATTGTAACTTCTTGTCCGAAATTAAAAAAAACTGCTCTCTTTGCCTATGCTGGGGTTGACTTAAACATGTTCATAGAAGTTACAAAGTACCTTCGTGCAGTGTGGTCAAATATGTTTGGTTTGTAAGCTAACTGTACGTAATGCGCGTTGTGCCTAACCCGCACTTGTTGGTGGTATTTTACACACCGTCAGTTCACATTATTTGAATGAAGTCTGTAAAAACATTAAAAACCTTGATTTTTAGTAACTAACTGTTAGGCCGCAACCGCGTAGTCTTTTTAAAAAAACACACGTTTATTAACACAAGAGATATTTCACTGTTACTAACTTGGGAAACCTCACTTTCCTTTCGGGACACTGAATGACTTGGGACGCGAGACCGGATTAGTTAACTGTATGAAGTATGAAATGCGACTGGCTGAACCGCATGGGCGAAATTAGTTTAATAGGAATTGAATGAGTTTAGGTCAGCAAAATAGACTTAAAAAAGTTAGGTATAACATAGCGTAAACGTTCTGCTTCTTCAGATATTGTGTGGCTCGTGTGCCGTTAAATCAAGGCTCCTCCCTCCGCCCTTAGTTTCTGCCTTATCGATGGCCAAATTAACCTCGGAGTACATCAAACGTTTCAGATTACTTTGATTTTGTGTCATGTTAATTGGATTGAGGTATTATTAGTTCATGGTGTAGATTTCCATTCGTTTCCATTGGAGGCAGCGAATGAAATGTTTCCATCGAGTATGTGGGATGTGTTTCATAGCTGGATATAATAACTGCTAATTATTTGCCAAATAACAATCAAGAGAGCTTACCTGTAAAAGCCTGTACGAATGACGATAGTTACTTACCCTCATCTCCTCTCATTTATTGAGATTAACATGATATAGTAAAATAGTCTGTTGTATTGGTTATGTTTAATTATAAATTCAGACATTTTAGCTGTTATATCTTTACTACTGTTGGAAAAATATTCCACATACGCGTGGCGTAGGAACTTTTCAAGATCTTATTCTCCCTTTTTTTTTTTTTTTTGATCCGGAGGAAATGTCGTTACTCATACCCGTCCACCGGGGGGCGGACGGGTTATGTGGGACTCACCACTGGGAAGGTGACACCCAGTGGCATACCCACTAAAAACTCCGGAACTCCCTCTCATCGTCCATGTTGGGGGAACTGCGGTGACTGGCCAAAGCCTTCTACGCGTTCCCCCGGACGGAGCCCGCCTTACACGGCGGGCAGGAAGCGACCCCCCCTACGTGGGGAGGGGCCAGGAGGGACAGCCGAGGGCGTCGAGCCGTCCCTACCAGGCAGTGGAGCTGGCCTGTGCAATGCCAGCGCGGGTACCCCCGTACCGCGCGCCAGCTGGTCTACTCCATGGAGAGATTGGAGACGGTGGGCAACTGTCCGTCGTCTCCCCCCCCTCCTCGCCCTGCGGAGTGAACTAGCGCTGGGATCTTGTTCCCGCGCGCGCTCCGCGGCCTCCTTTCCTGTCATCACCTCCTCGCAGAAGGTGGCGACAGTTCTCCAGGCCTCCTCACTGGCCAGCATCTCCAGCACGATGCTCGGGAGGCTTAAATCTTGGCCGACTTGAGCAACCAATGCGCTGCGCTGTGGGGCCCACTTCAAGCACACCGCCAGCGTGTGGTGGGCCGTATCTTCCGCAGCGCCAATCTTATTCTCCCTTTGAAATAACTATGGTAGGGTAGAAAATGCACTCGGACTTCACTAATTTTCTTTAAATTATCTACTTGTTCCATACTTACTACCTACAACTAATCAACAGGCCGTCGAACGTTGGTAAATAATTAAATTTATTTTTGTCATTTTAAATAACCATGAAATTAGAAGACGTTTGAATTGTAACCATTATTTACGTACAATATTAAATTAACCGATTTGTAGTTCCACTAGAAATGAAAGGAGTTTAACCAACGTGTCCAATCGATACCGGTGCCGAAATGTGCTAAATGCTCCCACGTTCAGTTGAACCGGTTGAGCCAATTTGGGAAGTTGGGTCCAATCAGGATGCCTATACTGAAAGGTGATTGTCAGGAAGCTTAGTGGTCGTAAGGCACCACATCCCGGCCGCACAGAAATAAGGTGAGTAAGAGAACTAACTCCATAGAAAGACAAGAGTTCCTTGAGTTATAGGACAGTAGGTGGGGTTGTAGGAACCGCTGTCAGTAGAGCAGGCTCACTCTACTGACGGCTAAAGGTGTCATGGCCGCAGCGGTGGGGAAATAAAAAGTCAACACGGTCGGTTGAATCTGGTTTATTAGTAAAATGTTGTTGCTATTAATAAATGATTATTCTAACACACACTTCTTAAAGTATTGGTTGGTGAGTCGTCGGTGTGAGGCGCCGACTGCTGAATGTGCGAATGTTTTAGATGTGGATCAACAGTATTCGTCGTTGATGTTACTTAGCACACTACAGGTGCAAGCGTTCTTTTGAAACCGTAATTTATCAGTACTAACTAAAATGAAGAATCTGAAGAATCAATGAATCACAAAAAATATTTGTTAACAAAAAGAGTCCAATAAGGAATTCGTTATTAACGACAAATAACAAATTGTACTCCCACAACGATCACACGCCTCCGTTGCGGAAACTTCGGCGCGTAGCAGAATAACAAAGCCTAATGGCCTTAATAAAAAGACTATGGAGCTCCATTTAAAGCGCGTATTGCACTCGGAGTGAGCGCATTGTGCCGCTTTCATTCACAAATGAGACGCCGGTCTCACATTCATTCATTCATTTACAAATGACGCTTGCTGCTCATTATCAGCTTTAGGCACCTGGCTCTCTGACGAAGAGCCGCCTATAGTCCGACAAGTTAGGCCCTATTGAGAGGAAACAAACTTTGACCGGAAAATACTGTTGCTTATTGTTAGATAGCTGATAGTACTATTGGCAACATGAAAGGAGATCACCCATCCTCCATACATTTTTGGGCTTATGCTGAAAGTGCCGGCCAAAAGACAAAAATGCTATAGCCGAATAGAATTTAACCGCCTGAGCATTTGTTATTAAGACACTAAAGCTGTGGAACCAATAGCATTGGTTTTATTGAGTGTAAAAATCTGTATTTGCACAAATATTCGATTTAATGTGATTTTTGGGTTGACTCTTACAAAATATATAAATCTGTGTATCGTAACATGCATTTATTCACTACGCCAACATAATGACGTATATCATTTATACAGGGTGATCTTTCCAGCTGAGCGTTGTTGATCAAATCCTAACCTTTATAAGGTATAGAAAAATGCTCGAAAGAGTCTCCAGACCGATTTTTATAAGAAACCCATACTAAATAGGTATATTTAGATTTGAAAATTACTTTTTTCATAGCCATGTCTCGAGTCGTTGTTTTTAAATAAATCAGCCCCAATTATACTTTTTCATTTACTACTACCAATTACAAGGATCAAATTCTGAAAAGTAATATGAGGTGACAAACTAAAGGAAAGGCTGCATTTTGAAGGCAAAATCGGTCTGGAGACTCCTCTGAGCATTTTCCTATATCTTGCATAAGTCAGGATTTGCCCAACAACGCTCAGCTGGGTAGATCATCCTGTTTAAATGATATTTCTGGTTACGTGTGGATCTCGCTTTACGCATCCTGCCATTGCCCGTGATGTTTGAATGGTTTGAATCCTGCCAATTAGTGGCTTACACTGATATGGCCAATTAACAGGTCCGTGCCATCAATGCTCTAGCTGCCAAATCTGGTATTACGGCAGTACAGTCAGCAACGAAAGTTAACAACTTTAAGTTTAAACGGCATGTCTACCTTATTCTCGCTATGAGTGTTTTCAAAGGTCAGGCATTCACCCACAGTTGTTCCCGGTGGATGTGCCTGTGGGTCCTTGTTTGACACTTGCGATCTCAATCTGTACGTTTTCAGCAAGTGATGGATCAGATCTGTCAGGCAGAGAGGCTCCTCTTTCGAGCTCTCGGGTCCAAATGTACGAAAAGGTCTGGTTTCTAAAAAAAAAGATATAAAGTTTTCTCGCGATCAGGCAACTGCACTATGTACTTACAAGCAAGGCAACAACCAAGTAGGTATGTAGTAAAACGTATTTTTATTTTTATTTCACAAAAGTAATTTACAAATGCCTGACTAGATACCTAGAGGCATTCTCTACCAGTCTATCACACGGTCAGACAGAAATAAGGCGGTGCCCTAGGTGCGGTGAACTTAAATTCTTATAGATGATGTTTTTTTAAAACAATAAACATAATAGCATATTATTATTAAAGCGTATTTCTTAAGGCTCGATACCAGGAAAACGGCTCTCGGGAAAACTAAAGTTTTATATAGAAAATATGAAGTATGAGGCACGAAAAAAATCGTCATAGTAGTCAAAGAGTTGCACAATCAGCTCAAACTTCCAGTATATGGATCAACTTACTAGATTAATGTGAAAAAAAAACAGAATATCGCTAAAAACGTGCAAAACGCACTCCCGTATTTCTAAAGTTTAGGCATCATATAAACTAACAACTTACGTGTTTTAAATAACGTGTAAAGATCAGATATCAAAGAAGCATTGCCAATCAGCTGTTTTTTATTGCTTTATTTCAGTTTTGTGCAAAAAATTCCCAAACATTCCGAATTTTTCGCTTGAAATCTCCATACAAATTACTATGGAGTGAGTGAAGTTTCTTTGATAGCTGTCCGCGCACCGTCGCAGCTCACTCCCCCCCATGTCCCCAAGGCGAGCGCACGTCGCTTTTGACGAAAATGACATTTATAATTACGCGGATAATTTACACGAAATAGGCGCACATAGGGTCTTTTGTTGAAAATAGTACAACTTTATTTTTTTTCCTCCGTACAGTTTGTTCATATGCATAATGCATAATTTATCAAACGTATGATTTTATCATGATTCACCATGAGAGTTATATGGCAGGTTTATATTTATAAGTACACTTGATTAAAAGCTCTCTTGGGTTTGACAATTTCTTACTAGTTGCCATTTCATTTTCCTATTCTTTACGCAGTGACGTGCACTCACCCGGCGTCATGTGGAAGACTGAGTTGCGGGACTGCGCAGACGGCTGTCAAAGAAACTTCACTCGTTCCATAGTAATTAGGATGGAGATCTCGAGCAAAAAAAATTAAAGTTTGCGTTTGCTTATACGAAACAGAAATAGTTATAGCAATAGAACATAATGACAAGTTATTCGAAATGGAAACACACTTCACACCGGAACAGCTTTTACAATTGTACCAAGCACAAATTCGGTTGTGTATGGAGTACTTCTGCCACCTCTGGGATGGCTCTGCCAAGTATCAGCTGGATGCACTGGACTCAGTAGACCGAAAAGCCAGGAGACTGATAGGTGACGAGACGCTCGTTGGAACCAAACTCGAGTTTGGAGCATCGGCGTAGAGTTGCCTGTCTATCGGTTTTTTATAAGGTGTATTTCGGAGAGTGTGCGCAAGAACTTCATGACCTGACACAAGACGCCGCGAAGGCTTTCATCTCCATGTGGTCGACTTTCCAGCGGTCCGAACTAAGCGGTTTGGTGCTTCCTTTCTGGTCCGCACCGCTAAGGAGTGGAACGCCCTCCCTGCGTCTGTGTTTCCGGATACATACAACCTTGGTGTCTTCAAGGCAAGAGTGAATAGGCATTTTTTGGGTAAGCGTGGCTGGCAAGACTGAGGTCAAACGCAAACCCATTTTAAATTTAAAAAAAATGGATCAGATAGAACTTTGATATAAATATGAATTATCATATTCACGTCAGCCATGGAAAAATGGCAGTGTAAGCATTTTTATCTCTAACTGGCTATTTGCACACAGCTTTTCACTGTAGTAATTTGAATGAACTATACAGACAAACGTTCTAGAAAATATAATTAGCATCAACTATCATTTAGATAGTGAAAGCTTATGTAAAAACAGACAGAAAAACGCGGAGGGTGACTTCCTTTCATACTATGCTCTACTCGTAGATCAATTCCAGTAAGATGAAGATCACGGTGGATTCTGTATTAAATTCAGCGTAAAAAGCCTGAAATACGATGGCCTCTACAGGAGACTAAAGGTATTATACTCAAGTGTTCTTATCTAAAATAAATTATCGACTAAAAGTGTCTCAACTGTTGACAACTGTTAAATTCCTCGTTTTAGTTAGTAACAAGATAGCTCCGTTTAATGCTTCTTGCAGCTTTTCATTACAAGTAAGACCAATTAATTAGTGGGTCCTTCTGCATGTTACTAGAAATGGCTCCGTGTATTGCTATATCATATGCATTGGATGTAAGAAATATTTTGTGTTGATGATGATCGAACGGATAAACCAAGTTACAACTAAATCTCGATGGAATCGTCAAGTACCAGATATAACATTGTGCAAATAACGTGGTCACGAGAATAGATTGCAAATAATAGTGTAAAAAAATAATTGGCAAAACCGCTTGTTAGTATGTTTAATAAAATACAATTTTTGGTTAGTTTCTTTTGTTTGCCCTATATCCTGAAATATATTGGGTGGCGAAATAAAAATATCTTTGGTGAACGCATCAAATGATTATCATGCCGCGATTTATAATAATAATAAATAAATAAATATCCCTGGACATTATTCCACACAGCGCCATCTAGCCCCAAGTGAGTTAATTATACTCCGTTTTTATGGGATACTAGACAACGGATAAACATACTCAAATACTTTTTCTTTTGTAAATACATACTTATTATACATAGGAAACACCCAGACCAATACAAACAGACATGTTCATGCACACAAATGTTTGTAATGTTCGGGGATCGAACCCGCAACCTTTGGTGTAGTAGCCGACTTCTAAACAATTACACCAAGACGGTCGTCCGGATTTATGCATTGCATTTATGCACGGATTTCACGGCCCAACCACTGTGTGACCATAGCTGTCACGATCGCTTTCAAATTTGACAGATTTTCTCTCCGGCCGACCCTAGTAGCGAACCTTAATAAAAGGCACCGGCAGTGTTTCGGTTGTCTATGGGCTGAGGTGATCACTACCCATAAGGTGACCCCCAAGCTCGTTTGTTCCCTCTAACGAAAAAGAAATAAAACAATAAATCCTAAGAAAACTAAACTACCAAACAGTTTTTAATTCACAGGGCTTAATACACGTTATTTTATAATCACACGCTTAATAGATAGAACATTTAAAATTCTTCATATTCTATGCTATGGGTGCACAAAGGATGCAGCTCAGAAACAGATTTTTGTGTCTGACTGTACTTTGTTCCTGTGTGGCTTTGGACCGTCCAATTAGTGGTTTGCCTCATTGAAATGTTAAGTTTGAAATGAAATAAATTCTGGACGCTTTGCTTCATTCTCTGCAATACGGTTGAATGAAACGATAGGACTGGACCGTTCATTAAACTCGCTTTTCAGTTGACTGAAAATACAATACAATGCAATTTATACGAAATAACATTTTTTGAAATTTAAACTTGCAAATTTAGTTTTGTTCATCCGCGTTTTGTACAGGCAGCATCAAAAGGATGTGTCCGAACAGATAGTCCGAATATGGTTGAATCATTTAACTTTAAAAGAATCTGAAAACCGTAGATTGTTATGAAACTTATAAAGGATACCGTCCTTGACTATTTTCCACATTTCGTGAAAACTACTGCTTGGATATTCATGAAAATTTGTAAAGATGTGTTATAAAACAAACTAAATCTGCGGTGTATTACGAGTAGTTCGGTCCAATCCAACAGGTTCATACTTGCTAGTGACAGCGAGTTGTTGAAGAAAAGGGACTCCAATTGAAAGTTAACGCTAGGAAATGCGGCTGCCACGTAAATCAAGACATTATTAAAAATGATGAATGCTCATATAAATTAATAACCCAGGTGTCGTCTTATTTTCATATGTTCTGTATCAATCATATACTTAAATTTTACTCTCGTTGAATTGAAAAACCCTCATGCTCTTAGATCAAATATTAGCGTATAGGCAATCGAAACTGTGTCTAATGTGCTGCAAGTGCTTTTCTGAAGGGTAATGCATCGTCGCACAACGCCGCTGCGGACAGTAGGCCTCACCGCAGGCTCGCACGCTGCGGTTCACCGAAACGGTTTTCGTATTCGGTTTCCAGTGTGCAAATATAATGGTCTTATTCACACCGTGTCAAGTACCGCAGAATCTGATGCGGTTAGAAAAATCGGTTCATTTATTTTTGGTGTGCCATGTTGAAATAGTTTCAGCCAGAGTGGTTTCAAACAAATAGTATTCGTTTTATCTATGTTTAGGTGCAACTATAACAAGACATCCCAAATACGTTTTTTTTTTCAAAAGGCGCTATAGACGAGTATGTTTGTTTCTGTACTGACTTCGACAAAGTTTGTGATGATCATGTAGCCGGTTGATGCACTATTCCAACAGTTTGCTTATTCGATTCATGAAATATGCATGTAAACCATCGACCTCGAGCATCATGACATCGGTACAACTTGATCTTAGACTCCAAGTTAATCCAAATTAGAATATGAAACCTTCAGATTTGCCCTAGTGGAGTCTATTCCCGATGTCATCCAGTGTCCCGCTAGTACCCCTACTGGAACGCAACTGAAATCTTCCCGTTCGGCCCCGCTGTGTCTACTGGGAAAAATGAGAAGCTAATGTTCCATTGTGTCCTCAGACATGATATAGTCTCCATTCGCAATTAGTTGTGCAAAGTTATGTTCCAGAACTATTGTCATCCGTCATAACATAATGCATTTAAATTATTTGAACAAGAATTAACCGCTTTTCCATTATGCTTATCAAACAGTTAATTATGAGCTGAGCGTATTATGTCTTATCGCATGGCTACGTGCCCACAATGACTCATGTAGAGTTGAACACGAGCACTCACAGCGTACGTGAATCAAATCCTGAAACTAATCAGACAGACTCGAATCAAATCCTGAAATTACTTACATTGCGAGTAGTGTTCATTAAATTCTCTCGGCTATTACAACGCGTAGGTTAGCTTGTATACACACGTTACACAGAGGTAAACACGGTAGTTGACATGGGTAATAATTGTCGCAGTGCTTATGCCGCAGTCGGGTTGAATAATCCGCCATATTACGTTATGGCTAGCCGTTATCAAAAACAGTACCGTTTGAAAATGCGGCAGTGCTACTATTAGCCGGAATTCCTTAGGCTTACATCAAAGCTAGTCATAATATCATAGCACAAACATTTAGTTTCTTAGTTTGGGGCTAGGTGGCGCTGTCAGGGATAATGCCCAGTAGTATTGTTATACTCTTTTATGATTGAAGAACGTGTTCAAAACAACCCTGTTGTTGATAACGGCTAGCCCCTATGTGACATGAAAACGAACTAAATAAAAACGGAATATACAATCCGAGTGCGATATTCACATCAATTATAGATGCGCAGCAAGATCGGTTAACTGCCTTATAGTTGTTTACAGCAGTTGCAAAATTCTCTGCCTTTGATAGTGCATTAAGATGTTCAGACAGCAGAATTAATGTGGTGTTCATTTCGTCAAGTTTGTAGTGAAGCTGCGAAGCAGACACAGCGCGTCTGACTTGCAACGTTCACGAGGGAAGGGCAATGTCGTATCGCTTCCCTCGCTAAATGTTTTACAATGCAATGTTTAATTAAAGTTAAATTAGTTTTCGTCCGTATGTTTCGTCTGCAATATGAATGGTAGACTAGTGAGCTTCAAGCACTTATTCCACCTTTGAAACCATTTTTTGCAAGATGTACATGGTTTAGAGACTTAAGTCGGGCAAGGTTCTTTGCTTTACTTCTGAAAAAAACTGAAAAACACACGAGACTGGTCAAATTCAAATTCAATATTTCTTAAGGAGACCATTACACAGTACTTTCGAATCGTCAAGAATCTTAATTTTAACCAGTTAGTAAACGTACACATAATAATACAATATATAAACAATGATTGAAATACATGTACGTAATGTCGTTACCATATCGTTTCGTTGGTCGGTTGTTTTGAAGTTTTTTTTAGTTGAATAACATTCGCAAATGCCAGTGTATATTGTCAGCAATTCGCCATCCCGATTGTGTGTTTCCCTCGTGCACAGAGCGACCACTCGAGATGTCATTAGCACAGTATTAACCATACAGTAGAACATCTACATACAAACGTGCCACTCTCGGTTTGAATGTGTGCGTGCGCGTCGCGCGCCGTGTCGCGATATCACGCACACGCAATTTCACGCACACGCTAGCATAAAATAGGGAGGCATAGGCAGGCGGCAGTACGGACGGGCTGTGCCGCGTGTCTGTGTGCACGCTAGGCTAAAAACTCGGCGGGCGGCCTTAGATAGCCTACTGTATGGTTTATACTGTGTCATTAGTGCAATTTGTGCATCGGCCGCGCGCCGCATTGTCTAGCCGAGTCTGGCGAGATCTGAGCTGTCACCATTGTCCGTCCTGCCCTGTCTGTTGAATCGGATGGCCCGATATCAACACTACCGCTTGTGAATAGATTTATCAATACCTCTTCACAGTCCTATGAGCCCACAGTGGGGTCATGCCTAGTTATACTGCTGCTTCCGTGAGCGTATATGCGGTCGTAGTTTTACTCAGTCAAATGAATTGATTTTATTCAAAATCGAATTTACGTCATCTAGCATATAGATGCGCTCTAAAGAGAGTGATAAAAACAAACATGGCATTATCAAAAATCACCACCTCACTATTCTTTGCGTTAAAAACTCTGTACTCTGTGAAAAGTACTTAGCTCTATCATTTTCTCAGAATTTGATTCAGGGACTCAGCAGCACCTTGACGTAGCTCCTTGTTTTCTTTACAGTATCTATGTACAGCGTAAACAGAAGTAAAACATTCAATTAAATGACGCGCCCCTCCATTGCATCTACGCCTACAAGCAAGCACTCTTGTAAGCGTAGATGCGGTGGAAGGGCGCGTCATTTCAGCTCAGACGATCTCTAGCGTTATTTGCATAGAGTTGACTCATTACTTAGCCAAGTGTACTTCATGAATACGCATGGTTGTGGCGCGAGTGATGTGTCCTCTCTGTCTCCCCTGCCCTCTCTGTCACACTGCCCCTTTGCTGCTCAAAGGAACCAATACCTGCACAATCAATTGAAAGATAATTAAAATAAAAGAACACGAGTTGATTCCTAATATAATGTCAATGACTTGTTTCCGAGGAAAAATTCAGGCGGGTAAAAAAAAACATGGCATCCACCATCACAAATGTCCTGTGGATTGTTTTGGGAGAGATCGCTTTTTAGCGATAAAGCCGCCCAAATTGTACATTTACTCGTAAATTGTATTTCTTAACTATTTATTTCCGTTGTGTTGGTGTGCAATGAAGAAAATATCTATCTATCTATGAAATTAACGCCAAACGTATTTTAAAAATATAGTTTCTTTATAAACTCATTAGCCCAAAGAGATCTATCTGTTTTGCTTTTACTAAACTGATTTGTTTGCAATGAGCAGTTTAAAAACATCATCTCTAAAGCCATCATTTCCAAGGAGGATTTTAAAAACTGCTTAGCGATAGTTAAAAAAAACAAGTAATGTAATGCAGAAAAAGCAATGCTTAAATTGTTTTTTTGGTTTTGCGTGGACCATAAAACTTTAGAAGATAATTTGACACTCGCAGTTGACAGCTCACATTTTTTTTGCTCATGAACTTTAGACAGTGTTCAGCTGTCTGAAGTTTTTGAGCAAAAAAACTACCAAGATGGGGTTGTTTATAATATTTAAAATTGGCCCTAACCAATCGACTCTTCACGCACAAGCAAGCTTATTACTTTCGTAATAAGTAGGAACTGGATTTTCAGAGGTGAAAAAGCACTTCTTAGTAAAATATATACAAAACTGGTGCATCATTGGCAGAGGATTAGGTATCATAAAAATAAGGTGTACAGATTATCAAGCATGGGAATTTGTTAGAAGCAGCCGGGTTAATTAGTACATCCAGCCTCGCAGGCGCAGCTACGGCGTCGCGCTAATGACACCGCTCCCTCAGCCCGCTTCGCTCGCTTTCACGTGTCTACATACGCTATTTGTCCGTCGAGATGCGGTGACTGATCCCATGAACTCTGGGACACTAACATGTGAGCTGTATCTCACCAACTCGAAAAAACGCAAACAGGCAAAATAAGGATAATGCGAACAATGATGGTGTCCATAATTACTGAAAACAGAGTCTACTGGGATGACATACATACATTTTTGTTAAATGTAATTCATTCTAGGCATAAGAGCAATTTTCAGTCATCTTAAAATTACATTCAACGCACGAAGTCTACGAGCATCAGCCAATTCGCCGGCCGCTAACCGCAAGCCGGGCGTCGCGGACTGCGGCGGATCTCGTCCTTCTCACGCGAACGGATTAGGCGCGTCCTTCGCGCGGCGTTGCGGCGGTCCCTTCGTCAAATAAATTCGGGAAGTGTAGCTCGATACGGAGGCTGCGTAGTGAGCGTGCAAGCTCGCGACGACGACGGTGGCTGACGAGGCAGGCGCACGGCGAGGCGCTGGGAAGGGGGCGAGGCGCGCGGCAGTGGCCGGAGCGCCGCGCGGCTCGCCGGACGGAGCGGCGCAGCGACTCGCGACCCGCGCCCGTCCGCCGCACGTGCCGGCGCGATGGGCACTACCCCGCCCCCCGGCCTGGGGCCCCCCATCAAACAGAACAAGAGCAGGCGGAAGATATCCCTGCCCTGGTTCAGGCAGAGCTCTGTGAGCACCCCGCACGCGGCGCTCTCGCGGCAGCACACCATCGACACTCCCGGCTCGTTCCATGCGCGCCTGCTCAAGAGCAACCGGCAACGCCAGGTGAATGCGCCTGCACTGATGCACCCGCCCCCGCCCCCTGCACCCGCCCCGCCCCGCTGCAGCCGTCGCTCCTGCGCTGCATTCCCCTGCACTCGCACTCGGCTCGCTGCGCCGAACGCGGCAGACTTCCCTTTAAAACCCCATTGTTCCTTATTAATCGTATCTATATACAAAGTTGTTTCCCCAGCTGTATCAATAAACAGATACGCAGTTCATACACTTTCCCATGAAAAATAAAACAGTTTACATATTGGCAAGTTTACGTTGGCCGCGGTGCCCGAGTCGATCAGTGAGCCAGCCGGTGAATGGATACAACAAACATAGATAATACTTTAATTTACGTTTTATTAACGGAGTCGGAAATATTTTTTATTACGAACACTTCATTTGTCGTGCACTATGTGTTTTGATTCGTGTTAATAAAATTTTATACGAACAATTGTGTTGTTATTTTTATCGCCAACACAAATATTAAAGAATGTAATAAAGAACATATTTCTATTCCGACTCTCATCTATTCTTTGATCTTCTTGCGTACAATTTGTTAGCAAAATTCACTGTTTTTGTTTTATCGGCTGGCACAATTATTCGTATCTTATTTACTTCATATACTTGACTGATAAGTTAAGCCTGGTTCCTAACATCACTCTCTCTATATTCTTGCACTTTTTGAACGTAGCGATCTACTTTCTTTTTTAGTATTTTACATTAGCCTTTTCAAATCTCCTAGTTTTATTGTAGTATAGCATTTTTTCATGATTATCATTTCGACTTCCATTTGAGCTATGGCCAATTTCATTTTAGAATTTCAGTGAAGCATTGCAATGAACCTAGAAAAATAACCTAGAAAAACTAGTATCTAGCTCGAGGAGCAAGGTCATGAGTCTGCTGGAGTAGAAATCGATTGATAAGGAAACATCACGATACAGACGGAAGGTCCAGCGTTTTAGTTTAGTTTTTTGGTCTCTAATCATCACCGGGTAGTTGGGTACCTACTTAGTTTCTCAGAAGAAACTTCAACCTTTCCTTTCTTATGAATACTATTTCCGGTCGGCTAAACGGAGCTCAGTTTTTTGTTTTTAGATTAATATTACTAAACCGAAATCTTTTATTAAATTTATCTTTCATGTTCCCTTGCATCTGAAGTAACTTTTTAAATCTTTCATTGCAACAGTTTGTGAGCTGCGTTGACTAGATACAAAGACTGTTATATAAGGTGTCAGGCGGACACGAAATGGTAATTAAAAAATTGCAAGAATCAACTAAACCCTCGCCAAAAGATGTAGTAACGTTGGCTAACAGTTTTTGTTGTTAAATAACGCGCCGCACTTGAGATAGCGCCCGAAGTATTTATAAATCTATAGGAATTATTAGCGCCACATGTTGTCTTCAAAGCGGACGGATATAAAACTAATTGCATAGCGCTTCTCAAGGAATGTGCGAAGAATGAATGGATTGACGCTACGGCTCACGTGTTACTATACAAAATACGAGCTTATGAAATTAATAACGGAATTAACATGAGACTTGAAGTCGATGGTCTTAACAAAATATAAGCCGAGGGATGCTAGAAATAGCTAGGAAATAAAGGATAGGTTTGAAAAATCTCGACCGCCTGTTAGTATGTTTCCTGAGTGGCCATATAACTTTGGCAGGCGGACGCCTCGTCAACAAGCATTTTATATCAGGTTATGCTCCCGTAAAGATTTTACTGGAATAGAAGATAACATGCCTTTGGTGATCATGATGGGAATTACTTAACAAGCTTGATTACAAATCGCTTTCTTATTTCAATCTACAATGTGCGTTCTAAAAACAGTAGCTTCACCCATAAGCATAAGTTTAACCGCTCTGTTTCTGAATCCTAAAAAATATTATATCAAACAGATGTTCCGAATTCGTGCTCGTCATTGGCCCTTCTCACAAACAACCAATCTAAATCAATATATTACAGTCGGATAAAAGCGTATTATCCTCTTCTTACTTCGTGCGTGTTTACATGATTTATCTAGTAGTTTACCAACCCTGTCTGTAAACAGTAATATTGTAATCCCTCCATAATATGATTGACCGCTTTCATCAAAATGAAAGCACACAATTCTGTATCGCGAAGGCTTCTGTGTACTCGAATATAACTATAGCCGACGTTTTCGGGGTCAAGTTGTATCGGTAAATAGGTTTTCATAGGCGCTATTCAGGCAACAGTTGAAAATCAATCAATCCATTCGAAAACGTTCAAAAACTGATAGAACTATTAATTAAAGTTTAAGTATTAAAGTTAAACAACAAAAACTGAGTTCGTGTTTTATTGTTAAAGAAAGAAAGAAGAAAAAGTTCTTATGAAATCTATAAAACATAAAAAAATAAAATAGTAAATTGGACAAAAGGTGAAGGGGCTCAGCATATGCTGCCGCGGAAGTAAAGATTCCGGGTAGCGCTGGTTTTCAGCCCCCACCTGCTCTACGGGTTCTTGTGCGAGAGCTAGAATGTACAAGCTGGCTGACATCTAGCATGTATTGTATTAAATAAAACATAGGAATAAAAAAATAAAAACTTTATTCAAAAAATAACAAATTCACGTTCTCAACGGTAAGGTAAACAAACAATAACTATGATATTGGTATACGCAGGTGATTGTGCAAGTAATTTGTGTTAGTGTGGGTGTGTATATGTGCATGTATGTGTGTGTGTGTGTGCATTATGCGATGTGACAGTTACAAATGAATGTTATTATCATTAGTAGCCATATGTGTCCCATTGAAGGGCAGAGGCCATCGTGGTTTGTAAACCCTAAATGCACTGTATATTGAGACGATTAACAGATAACGCCTGACCCTCTTGCGCAGACACTCGGGGAGGCGAGATTGCACTACATTGTGACGTCATGCGCGCGCACAACTGTTAGTTTAACACCACATGTCTAAAAATGTGCTAGAGATTTATCGGAATCATCGCTTACGTTTTATGACTAAGAGGTAGCGAGAGGAGAGCGCCGTGGTCCCGAGATCAAAACTGGCCGGAACACACACTTTGTGTTCAATGTACAATTTGCGGCTAACTCTCCGGTGATGGTAAACACCGATATAAAACCCAAGCAATCCGGATAACGGTAGTAAGTTCGCTCCTGAACACGTTGGATTCGATTTCCTTCGACAAAATGTAAATTTCACTTATTTTTTTTAAAAAAGCTGATTGGCAACTATGTCTGCTGTTTCGTCAAGACTGGCCGGTACACTTACTTTATTTTTGACCCAAGCAACCTGATTAACGGTGGTAATCTGAATGTTCCGTTCACCATGGCAAAAATCTGTGTGCTTCTGACTGCCCCCTTTCAAAACTAATTGTGAGTGTATATGTATGACTTCTAGTGTATTGATGATATTCCTTGAGTGTATTGATGTAACACCCACTTAGTGATAACAATAGCGTCAGCTTTGTCTTCCGTCATCATAACGGAACAAGATCGATGAATCATATTCAGCTATCAATCAAATCTTGATGCTTTTCGATAATGGTATACGTATAACCATAGAACCACACGAGAACGCTGTTATATACGTATAGAAACATTTTGTTATCATAGGAAATAACGATTATTTCTGTAGTACAGTCAGCGGCATGACCTGCTACCTATTACAAAGTAATTCCTCCTTGCTCTAGTGCAAAGAAATGTCATTTTAAAAGAGCTAGAGAAACAACGGAAATGGGTAGCCTGATAAACCGTAGACTGTGAATGCATTGTTATGTTTTTAGGGTTCTACGGTTCTAGAACCTTTTGCTAATCCTCCGCTGTCCGTCTGTCACAACGCTGTATCTCTTGAAATGTGATGTGAATGTAGAAAGCTGAATTTACTCAAATTGTGTATTTCCGTTGCCGCTATAACACTACTAAAAATGAAAATATGAAGCACGCACACCACAAACGTGATTTTCTCTTAGAGATGATGGCACGGAACCCTCCGTTCGCGAGTCCGACTCGCACTTGGCCGGTTTTTGAAATATATGTACAAACAGGACAGAACTGCGATGAGAACGATCATGCTTGGCAGTCCTGCGGTAGGATTACGTCAGAACAAATACTGTACTCTTTACTGTTTCCAGAGATACATCTATCGGAAATTGGAATAAGACCTTCGCTAAACCAGTTTGCAACGTAGTCTCGTGTTTTGGTCCCCTGCAAACAAGCTCGCTTAGATGTTTACTTTCCCAGTCCCAGTGATCGCTTTGTTGCGGTAAGACCGCCTTAATTATACATAAAGGGGCTACTGGCTGGATGTGCACCTAGTTCTTGATCCCTTTTTTGTATCTGACTACGGCGAAGAAAAATGAGGGTTATGATTTTGACCTGTATGTATGTAAGTATGTATGTGTATGTATGGGCTTTCATCTGTTCGCGCGTAACTTCTAAACGAATTATCACAATTAAAGAAATGAGGTGTCGTTGGAAACCTCTTCGTTGTCCAGTGGTTGTAGGATAAATGAAGTCACGTTAAGTTGACAACAGCGCCATCTATAGGACTTTCTTGTTTCGTACTTTTTATAAACAAAAACCCTCCTCTTTTTTGGGTCCAGATAATTAAACTCTGCACAAGCAGCAAAAATTACTACTTTTTCCAGACATCCCAGAGAGTCTCATGAAAATACATATGCACATTTACCTAGGGTATGTTTCCCTGAGGTCAGGTTAATATTTACAGATGAGAAAATTAAAAAATGTAACCACGATGCCTTCCGCTACATAGCTCACCACAAATGTAGACTGTCTCATCAAAAATCCCTGCCATTAGTGAGGAATAAATCTTGGTGCTAATTTGGTGAGCTTCATCTTGAAGTGGACCATGGCTCTATTTTTTCCTCAACTGAAGAGGGCTATGAATAATAACTAAATGCCACGTATTAAATAAATTATCATATTTCCACTGGACTTTCTGGGGGCATGAACACGAAATCTAGGACTCAAGGTCGAACAAACGTGTTATGAATTTTTCGAAGCGTGCTCCGGGCTCGTGATTGCTAAACCACATTCTGGTCGAGTCTGAAAGCCGATACCCGTCAATTATAGTGATGTATTGATTTCAATGATGGTGGTCTTTGCGTCCCCGGTGGGACTGGATATTCAGAGTGATATAGGATGCAATACAGATACATATGTTGGTAGAAGATATAGACTGTTTACTCCGCTGAGACTTAGGTAACGAGATGCTCCTTCCGATTATTTCACGTTATATTTTGACTTCAAAAATGCAACTACTTAATCGACAATTTGATAAAGCTCAGACTGTCTTTAAATATTTTCAATCCGGATAAAATCGCTTGTGTTAAGAAACAATTTTCATAAATTAACATTTCAGCGGCAATAACTAGAAAAATGGTCATGCAATTAAACTTTGAACTATGGGCAAACAGGTAATACCTTGCTGCTAGAGAAAAAAAATGGAAATCACCGCTGAGGCAAAACGTAATATTGCATTTGAAAGTCATTCAAGTTATTTATTGAATTTTTTCCTCCCGATGAAGTGTTCAAAGTGTAAATGAGGTGGAATGTTTGTACCTTAGGGACTTAGAGAGTTGCCGTTCGAAAGTAGTCTATTACTACTGAATGGACTGCTTACAAAAGCGATCGAAAGAAAATATCGGCTATGGGGTTTCATCCTATTACGTTTAGTTCAGTTTATCATGTATTTTTCGCGTTTAGTCACAATAAAATTGACTTTTGCCGTCTGAAACAACTTCGCCTATCTTAAGAGGGCGCTCATTACCGAGTACCCCCACCAATTGTTTTCATTAGTTTTGTTTATTTTAATATATTTAAACATAAACTGTTCAATTAGGATCATAAAATAAGATATTTTCTGAAGTTTTAGATGTTAACAGAATAAATTATCTCTTTAATAATAACACATCTGACATTAAAGTTGCTCACTAACCTTACACCCCTCCAACAATACGCACTGAGCCCGCGGGTTGGAGTATGGCTTGTTCAAAATCATACTTGAGGTGAGGCCTGTGCCCAGCAGTGGGACGTATATAGGCCGTTTATATTATGTTATGTTTATTAATAAACCAAAAGGAGATTTTGGCATAAATTGACTACTTTTAGCAAACGATTGATGGCGCTAGTGGGCACTGAGAGGCTATATAGGTTAGGTTATGCATATTCGCTACACTTAGCGCGCATTCACACGAGTGGGTTTCGGCGGGATGTGCCCGTGCAAGCTTCCTTTGCATCGATATCGCCCGTACGTTGTTATCGATCAGTTTTCAAGGATACCCAGCACTAGGAAGCCGTTTTCACCTTGTGCAACACTTGTGACGGCGTTTTCTTTCAGCATAATAGAATGCCTTTCCGAAGACGACGTCAATCCGAAGTTATCGCTGCTTTAGGTGGATACCTAAAATGTTTATTTCTACACTCATTTAGCCGAAAGTTTATTCAAAAGTGTCTCTCTCTCGATTCTGAAACTCTCTTGCGAATTGGGCAGGGGTTGTAAACCAACGTCCTCTGATAGTTTATGTTGATATTTCAACAATTTAATTCGTATCTAAGAACTTTAAATCTGGTCAAACGAACGTTTTACTACCTGATTCAAATTAATTGCAATAAATATTTATCTTCGATTTCATTCCCAAGGGCCATACTTATGCAATTTTCTGCGTAGAACTTAATTTAATGAAACCTGCAGCAAGCTTTGCTCAAAAACAACATTGCCGCCGCGTAATTAAATCTCCACCGATTTGATCCAGCTTGATTGTGGTAGAGGAGCCCGCGACGTTAAATGTGGACTCACTCGAGTACTGTGGAGACCTAGAGGATTTAAAGATTAGATAGTAGAAAGAAAAGAAGATTTTATGTTCACCTGTTCAGTGGGGAGAGCGTTTCTAGGTTGTCAAAATGTAAAAAAAATAGTCACTTGAAAGTACTCAGAATATTAAAGGGGGATTCAAAGCGAATAAAGCTCTCATTTAAAAGACTGGTGATTTATAAAAGACGCGAACTTATGGATACTTTAGACAAATGCATTTTTAAAAATATTGAATCAAAATTAAATACTTTATACACAGACTAATCAGCTTATTGTCCTGATCTAGATTCTTAATCTGACGTAGCATTCAGAAAGGTTTCGGAATCGAAGGAAAAACAGAGGTAGTCCACACGCGTAGCCCGTATTTTTTTATGAGGTATTTAATAAGGCATCTTTCTAAATAAAGAGGTGCTTTACACACGTGGCCCCCTAATTTTTTGGAGTTACTCAACAAGGTGCAAGGCATCCTCCATAAATGTTAATATCTCACGCCTGAGTGAATCCTTAAATTCCCCCCGGCTCCCCTACTATTGGGCCGCTCCCCGCTGCACTCTCGCGTGGCGTGCTGTGGCCAGGCAATCACTGGGACATGCCCTTTAGTTAGATCGGCGTTGCGTTCATGCTTCCTGTAAAGTGTTCCATCAAAATATGCTCAGTTTTAGTGCCGGAGCATCTATTTGAAATGCCCTCTTCTGTGAATTTGAGAAAATGATATTATCGTTTCGAGATTTTCTAATTTTCTAATGAAGAAGACATTAGAAAAGTGATAACTTTTCTAATGTCTTCTTCATTAGAAAATTAGCTGGTATTTGTAAATAAAAATAGGTTTTATCTCTGGAGGTGTTGTGGCACTTTGACCTCTTGAGAAAGAGAAAGCGCTAAATATTTACAAATGCTCCAGCAGTGAAATAGAGTTTGCCACTATCGACAAATGATATCCGATGGATAGATGGAATCTGGTTCTTAATCCATTGTATACCATTCATAATCACTGTATGTTAGTGCATCGCAGTATCCGATGACGTGAGTCAAGAGTCCCACTTTTCCCCTAAATAATGTGTGTACCTTAGCTAGCAAGGTAACACATCGATTTTAAATGCTTCCCTAGTTTGTTGTTTTACATTGTGTATGTATTTCGATCTAATGTGTGCTTTCTTTACCTGGAAGACCAAAGATACCAATGGTTATCTACAAGAGTGGAATGGATATTCTCGTGTTTAAGTTCGCTTTGGAAACCAAGGCCGTTTCAATACTAGGTACCTATTCATTAAAAGATAAACCAGATGCACAGTTCTTAAAGCTTCGTCCAGAATTTTGAAAAGTGTATACAATTCTAAGATAAACTCAGCGTTGTCTTCATTCAGGTAGGATATTGATATTGGAAGAGCTCCCTATCAATAAGCCCGCCAAAGTGGAAATTCACTCAAGCAGAATACGTATACGTTTCGTCGAGTGAGGTTCAGCGATGAGATGTCATTTAATCCGGGATGGATCATTATAGGGATATTATCCCTGTAACGGGGAAAAGCGCTGTCTGAACGTCAAGCACGTAGCGCTGCAGCGACGCCAGGGTTCGTTAGATCGCTTAGCAGATCAGTGAGATTTATCACATATCGCCGAAGATTTAAATCTTCGTACCTCATATATCTAAACTATTCTCACGAGACAGTTCTGCTAGTTAGAGGACATTTTACACCGAGTACATTGATGACCGTGTCCCCTTGTGGTCCTACGAGTTAAGTAGCTGTAAACATTTGAGTGGAGCTAATTTCATGTAATAGAATGAATAACTTGAATCAATCTCATGTCATGGTAAACTCATAGGAAAGTGGTGGCTATAAATACAGCTGCGATGAAACAGCCTGGTGTGAATCAGAGCTGCATCACTGCAGTTACTCACTGGCCCAAGGCCTTATCGCGTCACTTCATATTCCCCGACCGACTGCCGATGTCATGCCACAAGCAGTTAAACGTTTGAGATGTGAATAACACCCATACTTACGAGTACTTAAAATAATAAAATCTTTACCTTATGAAAACCTTTTTCACCTGGATAATCTGGCAATCTATCACAAAAAACTTCCATGATTTGTTTGGTTGAATGCGCCAATCTCATTCACCATTGCTTTCAATTGAAAAAATCCTTTTTGTTGGATATACCATTTATCGAGGACCGGTGTATCAATGAAAAACGGGAAATAAACCCTTTTGAGAGCTTCCGTAGCGTGCGCTGCGTAAACGGTCAAACTTGCGCAGAAATAGGTAATGTTCAACGAATTTGGTCACATTTAAAAGTTCTAAAAGAAGTTCGCAACAGCGTATTGTTATCATGGTTATTACTCTAACCATTTTATCGTAAATAATGCATTAATTTTCAAGAGTGTAAATAGAAACATGATAAAATATTAATAATTCTTAAAACGGGTGAAAATGGGGTTGGAATCTACTATTATAGTTATTGTCATATCACTTTTGGTTTGAAGTGTATTATTAGCATAAGTGTGCAGGTGGGGATGTAATTATTGTTGTAGTGTTTGCGCCAGTTGTGGTCTTGAGTAATAATGCATAGCTTAGTCGCTGAACTCAGGGTGCTCATCCGTGGGGTCTGATTTCGGCCACGATTCACTAATTTTAGTAAATAGTAGTTTGAAAACGATATGCTGAAATATTAATGTCGGTCAAGGAGGCTTTTCCATTACAAACCTTCAATATTGCCGATAGAAAAAAACCGGATGACTAACTAAACCACTGTTTTGACTATAAGAGTAATAAAACTATATGCATAATACGGGATGTTGTATTCAAAGGCTGGCAATATATCAATAACATTTAAAAAACATTCGTTCATTTGGTAATTCGCACCTTTAGATTGAGAACTCAAAAACTCTGGCTGTCCATACAAAGTGGTTTTGTTCAACCTGATTCAGAACAAACAGTGTCTGGAACCTGGCAGTTTTTTCAAATGAACAGCCTGTATAATATACTCGTACATATCTACCCCGGAATACGTATGCTCCATTTTTCAGCCTAAATAAGTTCTCTTAATTAAGCATTGGGGCGTTTTAAGAGTTGACACTAATGGGGTTAAATTTGACAGTGACGAGGCGTGATAGTCGTGAACTAGCACGCGAGTCACTCAAGGCGCGGGATTATCCGAATGTTACACGTAATATCACTTTACTGCGATGGCGATATTTCCACGGTAACACGCTGTTTGCGGACGCTGCCCCGAGTTGAGGGGTGGTAACTACCCGTTGTCTGGTATGTTATTAGCACAGCAAACCGACATAATGCATCACTAAATAAATAAGTGTAGACTACCGCTGATTCTTGTGAATAGAACTGATTTCTTGATTGTAGGTGTCGTGTCTTGTATGTTACATTATTGATAAAGTCCAGCTTACAGCTAGGGCAACCCTTTTGCTACACCAAATGAGACTTATGGTTGCAACGTTGTTCAGGGTAGCGATTCACAATTCACAACCGAGTTATCGTAGGATTCGGTATCTATTTTAAATTTTAGTAAATAGTTTGTTCAGCGAAAGCGCTTGAATTTTATATATGTTAAAGCCAATAGCATCTAGTACTTAGTACAAAAATAATACAGACACCTCCCACATTAAAAAGGATTTCAATCCCTTTAAAAATTACCGAGTCGTACGATAACTCGGTTCTGAATCGCACACCTGATTCGCAATACGTATTTTTTCTGTTAGTTAACGCATAACATAACCAATTTGTTATGAACTCGCGCTGAAAACTTTAAAACTCCGTCATGGGTATAAAGGCGTTTTACATTAATTCATTATAGTAATAATGTAATTTTAAAAGGAGGTATCTAATTTTCTTGTGTCGTTTGCAGTCAAATGATGACGGCTTGGGCATAAAAGTCAAACCATGCACTGATTTAGTACCCAATTGTAGTCTTTATTACTGACTTTATTTTTAATATAATTTGTAGGTAGGTCGCCCCGTACAATCGAATTTGCTAGCTTACTCTGAATCGTCCAATGAAAGACGGTGTTTTACTGTCGTTCTGGATGAGGCCTTGTATTGTAACAACCCCATAAAAGTTTTACGGAGTCAATTTCACAAAGCTACTTTATCGCAATGAAACGTTTAGGCTGACCTAGTTTGGAAATTTGTACGACGACATTTTTTAGTCTGGATGGATGTTTCTAGCATGTTCCTTCCGTACTTTGACTTACCGCAAAACTTTACAAAACCTTACAAAATGTAATCGATATTTGCAGTTTTTGCTCACTATCTATGTTAGTGAGTAATTATTTACTTATTTTCGATCCTCTGAGTATGTCGTCCATGTATAGATCCTATGAGTACCGGTCGTCCATGTATGCCACGTATGTCGTCCATGTATAGATTTTTGACATCATGCATTATCATCATCCCCGACCGACCAAACATAACCTTTTCCTTGTTTTATTAAAACCAAAAACAACCAATGAAAAATATCTGTTTCATCAATAGGAATGTGCACTGGTGCGGTAATGAACCTTAAATCTCCGCTCGAGCCAACTGCGCTAAACTGGTCTTAACTTTTGATTTCAATCCTGCTTCAAGTTCCTTCTTAATTAAAAAACCTTATCTTTAATTTTACAAGAGTTCAATTGAACAAACTCATAAAAACCACGAGCAATAAAGGGCTCAAATGAAGCCATAGTCTGAGTAATGTGCGCTAAACAGCGAAAGGGAGCCTTTCGTCGTTTCGCGCACCTCGCCTGAAATTAATTTCAAAACGTTCGTGTTCGGAATTTGATGTCACCGTAAATTGAAATTGAAAACACGGTATATTTACTTCGCGCGAAGCAGTGGGTAATCAACCTGCTATTATTTCACTGAGTATAAAGTTATCCCTTGCTGTATAGGTAATGAACGTATGCACCTCACACATTGGCCGGGTGGTAAAGCGTTCGCTATAAACATTTTGTCTGGCAAGTGATATAATTAAGTTTATGGTTGTCAAATGCCTTGATTTCAACAATAATTTCTGTTTTGGACCTCATTTGTTTCAGTAGGTTCGTTAATTTGCACAATCTCATCCTCTCTTCACTCACAGTCACACCTCATCACTTGCTACCACAAGCCTGTGCCTACGTCACAGCGATACAGCTGTAGGTACATAGGTCGGTTTCTTTGTGCTCTACGGTCGGCTTGTAGTCGTAAATTCGTGATGCGGCAATCGCTTCTGAGGACTTCACTTTAATCTGATTGAATCGTTCTCCGATCGATAAGGCCTTTGACGATTCTGAAGTAAGTATTATTACCTGAAAATACTTACCTGTAAGTAAATTGCTTTACTTTCGTTAATAATCTAAATATACAAGGGTAGCGGCTATCGTCTTGTTCAATGACGTACACACACTATGGACCCAGGGTATTTTAAATGAAAAATTGTTAAGGTATTTTGAGAATATGAAAAATGTTTTTACGGCTCTAACTTACGATAAGTTAGAGCTCAACCACTAAGCTGTTCTAAAAAATATTTATCAAGTACTATTGGTTATTTAAATCATCCTTATCTCAGCAGATATACATCACTAACTTGTTCCCTGTATATTCAAATAGTGATTTGAACGTACTTAGTCTGCTTCCGTTTGCATTTCATTTTTCAAACAACTTTGCCGTAGTGCATTTTAAGGTTTTCTTTGGTCTTGTTTCTTCACTTACGGAATAAAATATTGTTTGTGTAGCTTCGTTTTCAAAAAATATATCCAAAACATCCAGCTGTCCTTCCCTTCCCCACAGCTTCAGATAGAATTGTAACACGGTCGCTAAACTTGTGACTTGTAAGTATAATTTTTAACGCGGAAATTAATTATCGGTTTCCTCTACTGACTTTATCGACATGTTCCATTTCTTTTGCATTTTATCTTCGGTATTTCACTTCGTATAGACAAAGAAAAGCTTTCACGAAATTATAAGAAGGCTCTTATACAATTCATAATGTGAGGCGCGCCGCGAGCTATCGATCAAATTTTATTAAAATGTTCTTCCCTAAAGGTATTAGATGGACGCATCGTCACACGGCGAGCCTTTTACATCATCAGGGGGTACTGGTGTTCTCGCAGTAACATTATTTTTTATCTCGTCGAGAAGCCCGGGGACGCTTTGTTATGCAATTTACTTTTCATTATGCCTCGTCTCGTTCTGACCAGCGAAATGAGCGAAACTTTTTCCTCGTTTTGATGAACGCCATCTTCCGAGTACCACGTTGTGTTGTGTACCTCGTTGTGTTGTATACCCGTAGATGTGTCGGTGTTCGGCGTCTGCTGTTCCGCTTTGATACTCATGCTTCATTCTTAGGGTTCCGTATAAAAACTGAACACTTTTAGATTCATCATGTCTGTCTGTCCGTACGTGTGTCACAGCCACTTTTTCCGAAACTATAAGAGCTACACTTTTGAAACTTGGTACCACTTACTAAGTTTAGATGTATTCTGTGTACCTCATTAAGATAATTACACAAAAATAGAAAGAACAACAATACCTTTTGGGGGTTTTCCATACCTACAAGGGTTTTTTTTTATCAAACACACACATACGTTTAGGTTATTTATGTTAAGTAGGTCTTTAAAAATAATGTTGAGATTTCTAATTCATTATTATCCTAAACTAAATAGTTTGCGCAAGAGACACCTCCATAGTGGAAAATGTGTGTGGAAATGATAAAACTAAAAAATATATATGATGTACATTACCATGCAAACTTCCACCCAAAATTAGTTTGAACGAGATCTAGTTAGTAGTTTTATCTAAAATATATTTGCTTCGGAACCCTTCATAGGCGAGTCCGTCTCGCACTTGGCCGCTTCTCTTCTGCTTCGTAGGAACGCTAAATTTTCAGCTGGTCCTTTGTCAATTTGTAAAAAGGTGCTGAAATACTTTCACAGTTTGCCGCTTCAATATCGGACACGTTTTTGGTTTTATTGCTATCATGATAGTTAGCTAACTACCGAATACTTATCACATTTTGCTTGTTCATTATTGGAAACGGTTGAACTTTATTTTGAACGGCTGGACCGATTTGGCTATATTTGGTTTCGAAATGTTTGTGGAAGTTCAGGGGATGTTGAAACATGTAAAAATGGTAGGAATATAAAACTACAATTTAGTTTTCTCTTAGTGTGTAGTGTAGTGTCTACCTATCACGTGACACTGAATGTTCGTCAACAGAACGAATTCTGTCGGGTCCAGCTAGTCTTAAAAAATCTCGGATCACAGTGTTTGTTTTCTAACTCCTCCGAAATGGCCTGACTGATATTGATGAAATTTTCTATGTAGGTAAGTATGTTTGTTGGGCCTGAGAGTAGGTCGTAATCTGTTTTTTATACCTTAATTATATTTTTTAAACTAAAGACCACGCTGACGAAGTCGCGGGCGGCCGCTAGTATTTTTATAAATTGTTTGTAGCCCATGTCCTATTCACTATTTATTGTAAAGTTTCATTTAATTAGTTTTTACGTGAAAGAGCAATACGGCCCCCTTCCATCCACACATACAAACTTTCGCATTTATATTATTAGTAGGACTATTAAATTCTGCAAGTGCAAAGCGGACATTTATATGGGCGTCTAGTTCACAGTTCTGTTATTCAATAGGAGTTCTCATAATCCCCTAGACGTGTTATTAGTTCTGTGGACTTCGGGCAAACTGGGCGAGGGGCGGGGGAGGTATGCGGGTTCGCAGTACTGAGAGCCTAGTTCGGACCGGCTGGGTGAAGTACCATTTATTAGTCGAAGCGGACTTTGCAATTGGTATACGCAGTTTTTCCGCGGTGTTTCAGGGCTTAGAGGACTTACCTGCGCGTGGTTATCCAGTGAAGGGCATTAGAGGAAATTATGACTATGAACTCAATCTAACACTTAGGTTTACTCTGTTTAGTTAAATACTATTCACGTTTGGAAATTGAGACTTGATAAAATGTCACACCACCTTTAGTCCATTCGCGTTAATAATGCAGTGATTGCATTATTGTCTTTCGACCTAGCACGCCCCCTAACCAATCAAATCGTTCCTAATTAGAATGCCAAGTTCACAGTGCCCAGTTTAGCGCATTTTTGCAAACGCAACGGTTTTGTACCTGAGTTTTTCTCCGTGTAACGGAATTAAATTAAAAAAATACTGCATTCTTAACGCGAACATACTATAGTCTGTTTAAATTTCAATACTAGCCTAACCCACAGATTCGCCTGCGTGTTATTGGGTGTGTCTCAAAAACTCTTAACACAATGACTTTAAACTCGTGTTAGACCCGTGTGATCATTATTTTGTTGCCGTGTTATTTCAAAACTATTGTTGGAGATAGTAAGTGCGCTATAACAACATCACCATCATTTTTAAAGCATAGATGAAGCTAATGAGCGTTTGCGGTAAATCATTTGAGTCCCCATCTTGCCTCAGTAGATAAGTGGAAGCAAAGTACATACAATCAAAGGGTTTAACAATTGGTAAACAAGGTGACTCTACAAGTGCTTGCCAAATTTTTTAAATAAGCTTTATAGAAAAATGTTGAAGTATACGGTCGTCATCGTATTTTTATTAAATAAACAGTATTTTAAAAAAAAGTTTCTAATGTCCTAAAAAGTAAGTCAATAAAGATTTGAGCTTATTTTCGCGCACAGAAAAGACTTCTACACAATGTAGTTCAACTCGTGCATTATTGTCGTGACATTATACATATTTTAAAGAAAAACCACATGATAAAAACACACATTATTCTTTTTTTTTCGATTTGATTTATTAAGTTATTCATAACAAGTCGCTTCTAAAAATATTACAAGTACTTTCAAAATCACCTTATTACACTCAAAGTCTTATTGGTTGTCACGTGCATTTCGGTCAGTAAAAGCCGTACACGAACAATTAGAAGTTATTTGGGCTATCTTAAACTATTACTGTGGTTTATCAGTGCACGCGCCGTTATCGCGGTCAATATAGTTGTCATTGAATCTTATCGGTTATCGGCGAATTGACTTATCTGTCGAATGTACGGCATCGATCACGGCCGGCGGCGGCTGGCCAGTGGAGGGCCACTGAGGGACAACGGGAGGGCCGGAGGTCCACTACTATGAAGAGCTACAAATGGATACAACATCACAATACATCTTAACTTTCTCAACTAATAAAACAGGCCATTTGAGTTGAACGTAACACTAAAATGTATAGTGCCTATACGTGTGTATTTTTTTAAGTTAATCGAATTAAGCGAATGGTCAATTGTCATGGTTTTTGATTTGTTGGATTTATCTCTGTAAATGTACCAAATATGAAATATATATATAAAAATGGATTGCTGTTCGTTAGTCTCGCTAAAACTCGGGAGTGGCTGGACCGATTTGGCTAATTTTGGTTTTGAAATATTTGTAATGGTCGAGGAAAGGTTTAAAAGGAGTAATCGTGAGAAAATGCTGGGAATATAGTAAAAATCACAATTTTAGTTTACTCTTATACTACCTGTCACTTGACACTGAATATTTGACAACAGAACGAAGTCTGTTGAGACAGCTAGTCTCTTCTCTATATATAAAAATGGATTGCTGTTCGTTAGTCTCGCCAAAACTCGGGAACGGCTGGACCGATTTGGCTAATCTTGGCTTTGAAATATTTGTGATGGGCCAGGGAAGGTTTAAAAGGTGAGTAAACATGAGAAAACGCTAGGAATATAGTGAAAAACCACAATTTAGTTTTCTCTTAGCAACTGTCCCTACCTGTCACGTGACACCGAATGTTTGACAACAGACGAAGTCTGTTGGGACAGCTAGTTAACGAATAAAAAAAGTTAGGGAAGAAACTGCCCATAATTCCGGCTCCAAAATTAGGTTATTGCCTGTGTCGACCCCACATGAGGCTGCACATTTTGTGTAACCACTACACTGAAGGGGACATCAAACCAGACCTGAAAATAATTTAAACGAAAACAAACTGCGATGAAACCGCACTCTGTAATTATTTTAACCAAATTATTATCAATCAAAATTAATATAATTGGCGTTCGTCCTCGTAGTGCGATGTTTAGCAATAAATTATGGGTGTATTCTTCTGTAAATTTGGTCAGTTAATTGGACAACGTGACAACGTATTTAAATTATATAAATGGGAAATATATTTTGTTTCCGAATGGCTGTACGGGTTGATTACTTTGCTGGGGTTAATGATGCGTCAAGGAGAGCATATTTGATGAACGCTCAATTAAAATATGCGATATCAAACTTACCTGGCCTGCCTTTGTTCCAACAGCCTACGATTTAGTAATTAATTGCAATTTAAACTTCCATTAATTGGCTATGCAAATTTTCGGGTTTTCATGCTTCAGGAGCGCAGACCAACACCAATTTACTTTGATATTTCTCCTCATAATTTATGATGAAATCTTCATAGATTTCATCCTCATGGTGAGAATACTTTATGTATAATTATCACCAATTAACTATGGATGTGCACATCTACTATTTACAAAATCCTCGTGTAAGTCTTTTTCGCGACAGAACTCAGTTCGTTTTTCCACCTGTTTGTTTTAATAGATCCTCATTAAGGTTGCGATTGGAAGCTCAGGCTCTCAGGCCTACATTTTATTGATTATATTGAAAAAGTTCTACTACCCTGATCGACAAATGTTTTCTATTTTTATTTAAGACCACATCGCGCGTTGTATTAACCTCAACGCGAACCCTTTAAAGTCCTTTTATGTGCTCACTTACACCATGAAAGTTACCCCTGTACCTACCTAAAGTTTCTGGGTACAGTAGTTTTGGCCTGTGCGTTGATTCTCATATAAGTCAGTCCGTTTCACCTTTTACAATAGATATTACATCAAAAGCAAACGCTAATTGTATTTTTTATTATTATCAGGCGGAGATGACATGGGTGGTAGCCGAGCACCAGAGCACTGGAGCCGGCGAGCTGTCAGTGAGCAAAGGACAGCAAGTGGAAGTGGTGGAGCCGTGGGGAGGCAGAGCCGAGTGGTGGGTGGTGCGCGTGCCCGGCGAGCCGCCGCAAGAGGGCGCCGTGCCCGCGCACGTGCTCAAGCCGCAGCCGCAGCCCAAGACCTCGCCCTCCAGGCGCCCGCTGAGCCAGCCCTGTGATGAAGGACTCGGTAAGTCAACTTTCAGCTCTCGATGATCAATGCCCATTTTCAAAGGTGCCTTTAAGCTGCCTTCAAGACAAGGTGAGGTTTAGGAGTTAACACTGTATCGTTCGTGGCCTGCGTGGCCTTTAATGGCCGCTGTGTGTGACCGCCCTAAGACGTGACCACGGAATGTGTTTCTATTACTTTTTCTTATACTTGGATCTCTTAGTTTTATTAGGGATTAAAGCATATCCAGAAAGTCATCACACTGTTTCGTGAAATTTGATGAGACATTCACTATACCATGGCTAACCGCAGCGCTCTGTTGTAGACACCAAAGATTAATAAGATAGGCTATGTGTTTGAATTTCGTATAAAAAACAGCTGGGAAATTCCTGTTCAAAGCTCCGGAATAGTTAAACAGTGCTTAAGTAGTCATTCAATCAAAGTGATTACCTGTATTCCGAGTACCTACCATCTATCTAAAGTGATCGCTTTGATTGATTCCAGTTATGACTTAATTTCAGTGATGGCGTCCTTGGTCCTTAGTAAGTGACGTAAACGGGCCATTGATGTCTACCGGAGCGTGCAGTGCGTCCGGGGCGATACGTCACGAGACCGTTCTACCACAGTACACAGTAAAATATCTACATACAAACGTGCCGCTCTCGGTTTGAATGTGTGCGTGCGCGTCGCGCGCCGTGTCAGCACGCGATTTCACGCACACGCTATCATAAAATAAGGGGGATAAAGTGGTGGCAGTGCGGACGGGCTGTGCCGCGTGTCTGTGTGCACGCTAGGCTAATAACTCGGCGGGCAGCCTTAGATAACCTACTGTTTAGTTTATACTGTGACGAGACCGTTCTACTACAATTTAGGGCGCGGATGTTTTCGCGACAAATCACAGCATGCAAGAACGGGACAGTTGTTGATCTCTCTGTCGCTTTGTCTGTTTGACCATTCAGGCGCTCGCCGTTCATGCGTGAATTTTCAGGTTGAAACGAACCAATAAAGTTTAGTCCTGCTAAAAACTGATAGTTTTTGGAAAAATATATGTGAGATTTGTTCCATGCCATTGCAACCGATATCACGTTTTTTCTTTTTCTGGTTTTCGGATTTTTAGTAAAGATACTGTATGGAAAATGCTTAAAAATAATAATAACATAAGTATTTCAATGTTATAATTTTAGTTGAAATGTTAGATGATTATAGTTATTTTGCGAAATTGTTAGGCGGTGGTTGACAGTCACCCTCGAATGTTCTTACTTTCCTTCAGGTTTGTCATTCAGCGTCAGGTGAATCAACTGTGCTTTCTATGACACGTGATGTCGACTTTTTCCATTCCATCGTTCTATGTTTCAATGAATTTGTATTTGATAAATATTTTAAAAAGTATTTCGTGTGAAATTTCACAAACATTATTGGGAAGCTTTTCATGAAAGCTACGTTACAAATTTAATTCTAAACAGCTCATTGGTAAAGTTGGAACGCAATGCTGGCGGCATATTATCCTTTACAATCCGCTCTGCAGTATGCTCGTCCGATTCAGTTTTCATTGTGTTGTGAATCTGAGCTAATTGGGGTTCAATTTCCAGCTTATAGGGTAATGTTTATTGCTAGGGACTGATGATACTAACTGCCTTGCATTCATTATTTTACAGAACTTTTTTGCGTTTTGGCGATCTTGCTTAAAGTATTGCCGTGCTCTTTTTTATCATTCCTAGTAAACGATAAAAAAGTACACTTCCGAGTTAATTTATGAGATCCGACTTTACAATAGTTTTTTTTTTTTTATAACAACATATTGCAACACAAAAGTTTTTAAATATTCGTTAAATGATACTTGTGATAAAGGAAATCATAATAGATTTGACATCCACAATTTTTAAATCTTCCTAGAATTGAATAGTCTGATAAACTTTAACTCGTTAGCACTTATAAAATCGGTAATAAATATAGGTTCCTCGTAGCATGTTGGTAGCTAGGAGTTGTTAGTTTTCGCCAACCTCAAATAGATTCGGACATCTTCACCGAGGCTGAGACAACACCCCGAGGCTGTGTAACTGCCCGCTCAAGCACCCGATCGTGCGTGCGCGCTCGGTTACACACCCGAGAGTCAGCATCAGAAACATGAGATCTTTCAGAGAAGTCAAATATATACAAAATATTTGCGAAGATCGTTCACATACACACAACAAAAGTGTCTAGGGATCTCTCAAGCATTTTCATACAAAGTATAGCTATTGGGGAGGCTGTAAAAATTAAAATATTGATACCAACGTAGAAATTTTTAGGACACAGAAACTGCTATATCTGCCCTTTCAGATTGTATAAAGAAATTCATTGTGGTAGCATTATTGTACAATCGTAAGGACGTTAAAAAAAAGACAGATTTTTCTTTTAAAAGGTTTCAAAATTTTAGCAAAATCAAACGTTTTTTTGTAATATTCTTAACCTTTATCTTATGCCTGTTTCCTCGAGTTATTCTAAGATAATGCTGAGCATTATCTAATATCTTTGATTTTGCTAAAATTTTGAAACCTTTTAAAAGAAAAATCTGTCTTTTTTTTAACGTCCTTACGATTGTACAATAATGCTACCACAATGAATTTCTTTATACAATCTGAAAGGGCAGATATAGCAGTTTCTGTGTCCTAAAAATTTCTACGTTGGTATCAATATTTTAATTTTTACAGCCTCCCCAATAGCTATACTTTGTATGAAAATGCTTGAGATATCCCTAGACACTTTTGATGTGTGTATAATTCGTTGTATTAGACCCCCCAATGCGCTATCTTGAACCGTACAAGAATGGTTGTAGAACAAGGTCTCTGTGGTATGCGTAATTCAATAGAAAAGTTTTGGAATTGCAGTCCGTTCGCGTTAAGAATGCCGTGATTTTTAAATTCAGTTTTGTTGCACATCACAAAAAACTCAGATCCACAAGCTTTAAGTTCGAAAGTGCGTGCGTTCAACTGGTCACTATGGACTTGACTTTCTAATTAGGAACGATTTGATTTCTTAGGGGGCGTGCTAGATCGAAGGATAAGTATGAAATTACTGCATTCTTAACGCGAACGGTCTATAGGTCTCAGCGGTATCCGTAATTTATTAGAAAAGTTTTGAAATTAGGTAGCTAAAGATAGCTCATATCAAGTTTAGTGGTACTGTACTTGCTTTAGTGGCAGTGAATATTCTACTTCGTCGACCTTTGGAAAGAGTGAATTCTCCGTAATGTTACTACTGTGTGAAGTTGTATTCGGAAATGTGATATTGCCAGTATTTACAGTCGGGTAAAGTATGTTTGTAGTTGCCGAACATAACAGAAACATAGCATTGTTCGTAGCCTGAAATGTTCGTATTGTATCAATGCTCTGTTAATACGATTACTGACACTCAATGATGCAAACGAAATAAATCTCGATTGAATATGTGTGTTGGTTCGCTGGCTTGCGGGTGTGCGGTGAAATTAAATAAATACATACATATCTAGGACAACTCACACCCGGATCTCTGATCCTATTGGGTGTCAGATGCTGATGTCGACGGCTCATCAGGTTATCCATTTATATTTTGTATCTTGATTTCCAAATAACAATTTAAATGTTTGTCCAAATGGATGGGGATCTAACTCTTTTCCTTTGATGCTAAGAGTAGGACCTCTACCATTAGGTCAACGGTCAATCAAATAGTAGGGAATTCCGCCAGTCGGATTCATCGCTGATATGAATGAAACGGCGCTAGTGGTGCAACAATCGGGAGAACTGTGGGCTGATTTTTCAAAAGTTAGATAAAATTTATCAGACCCATAATTTAAAAGACGGCAGATTTGGAAATGTTGGATGTCGAAATCTATAATTGTTTTCTTAATTGCAATATGGCATTTCGACATACATTTTGATATCTGCTGAGTTGTAATTATTCGTCTGTGAATTTCTATCTGACTATTGAAAAAGCATTTAAATCTTCTCAAACTGCGTTAGTAATTAAATGTGTTCACCAGCATTTCTCCTTTCGCATACGTACTTTGTTATTTCTACTTAGAAATAAGTATAATTAATTCCGTGTCCCTCGTTTAATCGGGTCTTTGCGCGAAATTCTTAATAACTCTGTGATTCTCCAGCATTCGTTCTCATATTCAATTTATTACGATCCTCTTTTGAGTAATAAGTACACGACAACATCACATAAGTACTTTTCTCCGGTCCCTATGTTTGGTATTTAGGGTTTCGTATAACGACCGGAACCCTTATAGACTCGTCATGTCTGTATGTCTGTCCGTATGTCACAGCCGCTTTTATCCGAACCTATAAGAGCTATACTGTTCAAACTTGGTTAGAAGTTGTATTCTGGGAATCACATCAGAAAACCTTTTTTCTCAATATTTAAATTTTTCACTAATTTTTTTTCGAACCTATAGTGGGCGTATATAGAATATAGATATGCCCATTATACGCGGGTAGATCTTCAAAAATGATCTTGAGGTTTCTAATACAATTATTTTCTAAAATAAGAGAATGATAAAACTAAAAAATATAAATGACTAGCGACCCGCCCTCGCTTCGCACGGGTGCAATAGGATGTTATTATACATATAAACCTTCCTCTTGAATCACTCTATCTATTAAAAAAAAACCGCATCAAAATCTGTTGCGTAGTTTCAAAGATTTAAGCATTCTAAGGGACATAGGGACAGATAAAGCGACTCTGTTTATACTATGTAGTGATGTACATTACCATGAAAATCCCACTCCAATGAGTGAATGAAATGAAATCAAAAATGAATGGTTTAAAAAAAACAATTCCAATATTCAATTCAAATATATTTATTCATCGGTCACAATGGGTAGGCAGTTAACTTTAATCAGCACATAGTATTAGACACAGAATATAGCCTACAGTTTTGACGGACTGGTGCCTGAATAAGTATGGTTCCAAAAAAGAATCTGTTATTACAGGTCACCAGGCCACCACCGCGGCTAGCAGAGCTGAAAATATAAATAAATATAAAAGATAAGTTACGTTTAAAAATGCTACGACGAAACCCTTCATGGGCGAGTCCGACTCACACTTGGCTGCTTTTTTATATTGTCAAATACGGTTCGCAGTCTCCGTTCTCTGGTCTCGGTCTTCGCCTTTACTGCGATAACTGAACACTAAATATTAATTAATTCAAAACAACTGTAGCAGAAGAATTGTAGATCTTTGCCGCTTATGTGCAAACAACTACTTTTTTTCTTTAATCATTGTAGGAGGATAGGGGAGCGAGCACTATTTTAGACGAGGTCACGTACGTGCATGAGAACCTACAGAAGGGTGTTAATGCCATCCGTTTTTTTGAAATTCTGATACATTTTCTTTCATTCAATCGTTAATGCTTAACGGAACAGACAAAGCTTTGATTATACCAAGCAATAAAATATATTTCGAGTAATAACTCAGTAAATTGTAAAAACAATTTCCGTGTACACTCCAATTGTTGATTTTTCTGTTATTCTGCATTCGCATGGATGCACGTAAAATCCGTTTTTACTTTTTTTATATCAAAGTAAAGTAAATTAAATTATGCAATCAAGTGCAAATATTTTCATTTCAAATAATGAAAACTCCTGAATATAAAAATATGTTCGAAATGTTTTTACAATATCTCATAACCAAATAAAAATATTAAGCAGGTCGAGGATTGTCGAGAATTATATGATTGTTTGTCTACAGTCGTCATTATGGGGATTCCCTTTCCTCATCTTTCAAGTACAGATCAAATGTTTAAACATCGCTCTGACAACTCTTGAGAACAAAGAAACGTGGGTAATTATTTCGTCTCGGTCGATAATTTTGTCTCGTTGCCTCTCTCCGAAAACGCTTCTTTTCGTTCGACGCGGACGAGTGTGCAATCATCTTTATTTATAATCACCCTAATAAGTCTGCCCAAGATATTTCTTATTAATCAAAACAATGAACATTGCTACTTGAGCTGCTAACAGGCTAAAGCTTCATCATACGTACAATATTACAATGTAGAATATTAACTAAGAGTTCCTACAATAGAAAATTGAAAACTTCTCTTTCTTGCTTTAACGAAAAACTTATTGAGAACACGGGTGGCAACTTGTCCCTAAAGTAAAAAGAGCAGCAGCAAATAGCTACGAGTGGCTTATACTAAATAATAAAAATAAGTCGGGTTTTCCTTCCTGACGCTATAACTCCAGAACGCACGAACCGATTTCCACGGTTTTGCATTCGTTGGAAAGGTCTTGGGCTCCGTGAGGTTTATAGCAAAGAAAATTTTGGAAAACTTGAACAGAAAAGCGGGAAAATCTTATTTAGTCCACGCGAACGAAGTCGCGGGCGGCTGCTAGTACTAAATAAAATAAATGCTCGTCATATGAATGTTTGTCTTGATGGTGGTTCAGAACACCTTAGGTAACGATCATACCTTTTTCCTCTAATAGTACGGGGGGACTATAGTACGTTTGTGTTAAGAATTTATTTATTAGTTCGTACACAAAAAGACAATTACAATAAACAGACAATAGGGAGATTGAAAGTACAGGTGAGCTTATCTCTAAAAAGAGATTTCTTCCAGCAGACCACGTTGACAGGAAAAGATTTTAAGTTAAGGTGGATAAACAGCTGTGCACAAATTAAAGAAAGTTAAATTAAATTATTTACTCGTAAAATACATACATACTATAACTAAACTACTTAATAATACATATTCATATACTTAAATATACTACACATAATAAACCTATTGACATCTATGGATCAAATGCAGTCTTTAAAAGGTATTCTTTCAATTTTTCCTTAAAAGAGCTAACAGTGCAGCACTCGCGAAGGGTAACAGGCAGCTTGTTCCACAGTTGGACTGCGTGGACAGTAAAAGAGTCGCCGTACATGCTCGTGCTACAAGTAGGGACAGTTAAATGAAATTTATAAGCAGAGCGATGAGTTCGGCCGGAAGAGGAAAGATAAGAGAAACGTTCACGAAGATAGCTAGGGTAAGAAGGGTTAAAAAGAATATTGAAAAGGAGAACCAGAATGTGGTAATTACGGCGCAAACGTATAGGGAGCCATTTCAGTTGTTTTCTATACTCAGACACATGATCATACTTACGAAGGCCAAATACGAAGCGAATACAAACGTTTTGAAATCGTTCCAGTTTGTTGAGAAGTTCTTCAGTTGCATCCAGATAGCAGCTATCAGCATAATCAAGAATGGGCAACATAAGTGACTGAGCCAGTGTGATTCTGGTTTGTAACGGAAGAAAGTTCTGGAGGCGCTTCAGTGAGTGGAAGGCTGCAAAGACTCTTCGGCCGACTTGGTTAACCTGGTACTCCCACGAAAGATTGCAGTCAAAGTAAATACCAAGGTTTCGGACTGTCACCGCATAGTCTATTTGGGTCCCATTGTACACCACTGGCGACAGGGGTAGTGAGCATGCCCTATTGTGCATAACTTTGCTGCCGATAATGATGGCTTGTGATTTCGATGGGTTGACAAGCAGACCGTATGACTCAGCCCATCTGCACACCCCATCGAGATTGCGATTCATATCTTCAATAGCAGCTTCAGCATCGTCAGGTTTAAAGTGAATATATAGTTGCAGATCGTCAGCATATAGATGGTAGCGAGCAGACAGTTGAGAAGTAATAGCATTAATAAAGACAGAAAAGAGCAGAGGAGACAGGACGCCACCCTGACGAACACCAGCAGAAAGTTCACACCACTTCGATGTAATATCGTCGGCACGAACACACTGATAGCGACCTCTAAGATATGAATTGAACCATTCTATTGCATCCGGAGATATGTTATAGGCCTGGAGGATGCCTAGAAGCACTTCGAAGTCAACTGAGTTAAATGCACTGCTGAAATCTAAGAGAGTAAGGAGGGTGAGTTGCTTAAGCTCTTTTGCATATCTAATGTCGTCAGAAACTTTCAGCAGTGCAGTGACAGTACTGTGTCCAGAGCGAAATCCAGACTGGAATGGACTTAACAGATTATTTCTGTTAAGAAACGCAGTCAGTTGACCATGAATTATGCTTTCTAGGACTTTGGAGAGGACGGGTAAAATAGAAATGGGACGGTACTGGGAAGGGGAGGTAGGGTTAGACGTTTTAGGCAAAGGGATCACTATGGCTTTTTTCCAAGCAGAAGGAAAGACATTCGTCAGAATGGAAAAATTAAGGATGTGAGTGATGACGGGAAGTATGGGATCAAGGATTAGCTTAATCATCTTAAGGCAGATGGCGTCATCACCTACATCATTTGAGGAAATGGAGAGGATCGCCTTTCTAACATCACACAATGCAACAGAAACGAAAGAGAATGGATCGCAAGCGGGTCTAGGTCTATTACGAAGCTGTTCAAGAGTAATTGATTTCATTTGTGCATCTAAACGGAGTGGAGGCTCGGAAAAATGTGAGTTTAAAGATTGAATATCAATGGCGACTGGAGAAGATTCAGGAGATTTTCCAATACCCAGCGATCTTAGAAACTTCCACACATTTGCAGGATTGGAATCCTGAATATTGGCGTGAATGTGGCGTCTCTTTGCGTCCCTACACATTCTATTGCAACGATTCCGCAACTCTTTGTACCGAAGTGAATTGAGTTCAGTTTGATATTTCCTATATTTACGCTTAGACTTATCCCGCAGCAGCATAATATGTCGGATTTCCGAAGTCAGCCATGGAGCTGGGAGATGTTTGACTCTAATACTTCGAATGGGAGCATGCTTATCAAACATCTGAATCAAAATTTTATTGAAAGCAGCCACCTTCTCATCAATAGAGGAACATTGTTCCACAACCGACCAATCAGCCTCGGCGGCATCAGACTGCAGCGCCTCAGAATTCACACTTTTAAAACTGCGAAGTAAGAGGTATTTGGCCTTGACTTTAGGAGTACGTAATCTGTATGAAAGGAATACAAGATCATGATAAGAAAAAGGAGCACTGAGTTGACCATGAGTGGTAACTTTGGAAATATCAGATGTAATCATAAGATCCAGTAGTGAGGGAATGCTATGAGGTGCATGATGAGTAGCAGAAAGGGGCAAAATATGTAAGTTTAGTGAAGTTAGGATACTGGTTAGTTTAGATGTTCGATGGTCTTTTTTAATGAGACAAGTGTTGAAATCGCCAAGTAGTATAGTATGATCATGTTCTGGACAGAAACTATGAAGAAGTTGCTCAAATGACTGAAAATAGTTAATTTCACGTGAAGGGCTGTAAAACACTCCTAGGAGTATTTTGGAATGATTAACTGTAAGTTCCAAGAAGAGATGTTCAGCCGACTTAGAATAATCACTAGGAGACTTACTGACAACTTTATACGGAATATCAGCCCTCAAATAGATAGCTACCCCACCACCACCTTTGCCAGTCCTGTCATTGCGAATGAGCTGATATGATGGAATAGAACACATGATAGAAGGCAGAGAAGGTTTCAAAAATGTTTCTGACACTAAGATGGCATCTATGTGCTGGTCACTGAAAGAAGCTAAAAGATCAACATAATGACCAACCAGGCTTTGAGCATTGATGTGGACGACATTGAAATCACGACATTGAAGAATGCAGTGATTTTTAAATTTAATTCTGTTGAGCACAAAAAGACTCAGATCCACAACCTTCGCGTTCAAAAGTATGCGTTCAGCTGGTCACTGTGGACTTGATTTTCTAATAAGGAACTATTTGATTGGTTAGGGTGCTAGATCGAAGGACAAGTATTAAGAATTCTTAACGCGAACGTACTATAGTCGTAGCAACATCTTGTAAGCGCCAAAAGATGTATTGAAATGACATTAGACGTAATTTTGACGTGTCGTCGGTATGGCGTCTTTTAATGTCGTCCCATACATTATTAGCGCTTTCCTGCTGTCGCTGGGCGGCGCGTGTTGCTCATGCCGCCCAGGCCAGTTACACAACATTGGTTGCCTAGCAACCGTGCTGTCAGTGAACCTTGTCTGTCTGTTGATTAAGTAATGAGGACGGATGGCCACTGCGGCCACTTAGCCGCCTGTTTAGGCCTCGCCGTATTGATGGCGACACCTTCCTGATTAGACATGTCCATTGATTCAGACTGATGGTACAAGTTACATGCCTGGAGAAGTAGTTCCCACCATGCTCCATTAAAGTAATTCATAATGTGTGTGTGTCATTAATTAATCAAGTCGCTGATTCAAATATTAAATGTAGACAAACAGATAATGAAGTAGACAGCTAATGAAAGATCAAACGAAAAACTCGCGAATGTGGGTTGTCAACAGTTATTCCGTGAGTGTGGGTTGTCAACATTTTAGAGCCTAAACTGCGATGAAACAGTAAGATTAGCAATGAAAACTAATGGTAATAAACCTACGCGCTGGGTTTGATATTTGGTGGCCATCCCGGAAGGCTCTAGGTACTGTTAACTTTTGTTTAGCGGCAACAAAAGTTAACAGTTCCTAGATATTGTTGGCTATCAGAGTTGCACACATAGTACATTCGGCACTATATAAAGCCTGCAAATCAAAATTCTCTCGCGGCAGCTTTTACTGTAAAAGGATTAAAACACCCTACTGGGTTTCATGATTATTATCGAACCCGTCATCAGTCTGCCTGACGACGCTTTTATATAAAAAAGTTTAAAAAAAATCAACGTTCCATCAGGACAGGACGCAACGGCGCGCGGCGAGCCTCGTCGCGTAGGATCGCCAAAAAATAGCTGCGTTTTTTGTTTTCAATCCTTTTCAAACCAATGTCCGTTCTATCTAGGCAACGAGATGTGGTTAGCATCAAACACACGAGGTCTTTTCATGTACGAAATCTATGCACTTTTATATTATTTGCCCTTCAACACTTCTAAATATTAAACATAGCCTTGGTGTTTTCTCAATGAGTTTCATACAAACTTGCAACACCTATTTTTACCCCACTCCGGCGGAGCAAAAAGGAGGGTTATGTTTTTGGCCTTTATTTAATCCTTAGGGGCAAAAGTACTACGTACTAATACGGATGTACCTCAAATTTTCCCGCACACGGCCTCGGACACGTAGACAGGTACTAAATATATTTATTTTTTAATACACCTTTGAAACCATTACCTCTCATAGCAGACTTTAAACCTCTCAACAAGTCACAAAATATGTAACGAGTTAGTACGAGTGGCGGCAAGCAGCTTGAACCCAAAATTTAATAAGCCGTCTCCAGGCGCATTGAATGCAATGCTGAAATTTTCCAAAGGGATGACATGAGAGGGTCCCATTCAACGCCGTCTCGGGCCGTCTCGGGCCGTCTGAAGAGAGCTTTATTCAAATTGCGCAACTCAATAAGTTCTCGTACACACTCGAAGTCGTGCATCATTTTTCTGTCTCAACAAACTTGCAGTATGCTTTAATGCACTTCCGCCGGAACTTACAGAGTCGGCTCTGAAGATTTATCCCGTTCAGTGAGAAGGCGGTATTCAGACGACTTGAAGGCATCATTCTATTGAATGAACTTGCTTTTTAACGTTTGATATGGCTCTGAAATATTTGTTATTTGAAATTTCATTTCATTTGCGATTTAGTAACAGTAATCTGTTAGTATCTTGCCTGTAAGGCAAGGGTAGAGAAAGATCCTGCCCGGAGCATATTCAACTAGATGTTGACATTTTGGCAGGAAGTGTGTTATCAATATGGCAGTGACAGTTAGCTGACCTGTTACTATGGCATTTGGGCTATAAATGCAATAATGCAAAAGTAAAATTGAATGGGTAATTCTCGCTAACTCGCGACTATCCGTATATAGGTATCATGCTGTTCAGCTTAGCTGACAATACCTGGAGTCCGCTCGGCTGCCTGGCAGGCTAGTTCTATTTGGTCAACTAATTAGCTTATTAGCCTGAAAGCCTGATTGAAATCAGAAATTCAATTCGCTTCGTATTCCAAAAGCTGTGCGAAGTCGCCTTTCATAAAATGGATTTTCACAGGTCAAACATTCAATTTAGTTAGTCGCATTTGAAATGAATTTCAACAGGTCAAACATTACCTTTTAGTTGAAAAATTTACTTTAATAAGTCTTTTCACTGCTAACTACAAATGTTGTGGCGTTGTGATTGGTTCCTCTATAGCCGCCACAAGCAATTAAGGTACCTGTGAGTGGAAACGGAAATAAGAATTTACACGATGAAGCTGTAAAAGATTTTCCATTTTTACAGAGCTCTGAAAAGTTCTATGAAAGCAAATTAATTTTAGTAGACATTTGGCTTTCGCTTGTTTTTGTCATAATTTCTTTTGAAAGTTTTATAATCATCAACCGAAAAATATTTCTAATTTATATATTGAAGTATGTGTATAGTGTCTTTGTTTGTATAGAAACGTTATAATTCTCGAGAACTCATCTGGGTCTCATAATACTCGAGAGTAAGTCGGACGAGATTAGGTGCTTAACACGAAGAGCCTTACTTCGGTAGCTTAAAAACGTCCAACTAGAGTAAAACAGCTCTATTAGTTCAGTTCACGAAGTTGTCACTTATTCACAGGTTGACGTGTGTGCCAGCTATCGTTTACTCAGCCATATTGCAGGGTAAGAAACGACCCGTCACACAGCGCCGCCTCCCCAGAAACGTTTGATGAGCATGACCGGCGTGAGCACGCCGGCGTTAAATAATAAATAAATAAATAATAATAAAAACCATTTATTTTCTCTTTACAATAGTACTGAGGCTAAGTATTTAAATCAATTTGTAAAAAACGCAGAAAGTGTATTGTAAGAGACTGGTGCCTGACGTGGGTTCAGTAAGAACCTATGGTGCAGGTCACTAGGGCCTCCACAACCGGCAAACTGTTTGCGTAAGTGATTGATACCACTACAAAGTTAAATAGACGGAACTGTGCCCCAACGTGACTGTGGGTATTGGGGTTACAGGATTAGTGCAGCCTCGGACAAGTCAGAGCCTATAGCTTAGTGCGCTTTGGCATTAGGGGATTCACCCCCGAATGCGCTAACCTGAATCACAGTTAGGCAGCCTTAACAAGTACTACTACCACTTTCAATTCTGTTTAGACACACAAGCTCGGTGACGAGCTTTGACTGAGGGAAGTCGCGGGTGTTTCCTTTGCTGGCATTTTAACAGTACTATGAAATGTATGGCGAATATACTAAATGTAAAAAATATAATTTGTGGTGGTTTAATAGATGCTTTTAGTATACAGGCTGAGTTTGTCAAGTGGCGTGCTCAATCGGCTTCGAGACTCCTTTCAGCATTTTTCAATATTCGTCATAATTTTGGATTTGGCCTACCACGCCAAATTGAAAAACCCACTCTGTATAGAACTCGAAATTACTACTTTTAGCGACAAATTAAAACATTTGATACAAATAATATTTTTTCTAATACTTTGTACTAAGGTTGGAATTTGCGCCAGTCAATTACTGCGCATCACACCATGTCCCTGGGGTGCCCGTGGCGCAGTTGTGACAGTGATCGGCGAGGATCGCTGTTGTAAAATAACACACGCCGGGTCGGAAATGGGATGGGTGACCACCCCGACCGAATTTAGTGATGTGTATTTCGGGCATCTCCGTGCTTCGGAAGGCACGTTAAGCAGTTGGTCCCGGCTGACGTCGTAGATGTCAGTCGTTAAGCCTAGTCGGAGGCCTTAGGGCGGCTTGTTAACATCTGACATCAAGGTTGCTCACTAACCTTACACCCCTCCAACAATCCGCACTGTGCCCGCGTGTTGGATTATGGCTCAATCCACCTCATAGTTGAGGTGAGGCCTGTGCCCAGCAATGGGACGTATAAAGGCCGTTTACGGTTATGGTTATGGTATACCATGTCCCTTGCGGCTGCGGTGAAATTGGTGTAGAGCACAAATAAGCCAGCGCTCATCGCCTGCAGCATTCGCCGCTGCACGCATTTTATATTTTATCACATTGCAATTTCGCGGCAACTTTACTCATGTTGAAAGCCTGTTACTGTAATTGCTTTCTTTTGTGTTTCACACGTTTGGTCAGCTTTTAAAATATTTTTTTAATTAAAAAAAAAAGTTTTTTATGTCCATTTCGACCGAAAACGTGACCATTTAGTCGTCACAGTGTGTCGGAATGCCAGTACTGCCAGCACTAACAAATAGTGATGTAAAGAACGTCATGTTATGAGCTAGGCATATTGAAGGGTAATTTCAGTTGGAACTTTCAGTTCACTGAGTAACCCGTTACTCATCTCTCCATCTTCACGTATGTTCTATTAATACGAAATCGAAATAACTGAAAAAAATTGAGCGGCACCTATGTGAGCCCACGTGTCAGAGAATGGCTTGATACCTTAAAGTTGAGGACAAGCTTGCGCCCAGCAGTGGGACGTGAAAAATGTTTAGTTCCGCTACGCGCAGTGGAGAGTGTTCAGCGTCCGCCCAGTGCCCTCGTCTCAGTTGCAAACAGAAAACTATGAAGAAAATATTCAAATGTATTCAGAGAGTCTCGCCTGTGTAGTCTTAGCTATGTTGAAACATTAATATTTTCAACTTTTATCCCGGCGAACTGCATTCAACCGATGCATTAGTTTTTCATTGAATTGGAGTATTGCTTTCGAGTGTTCCTGTTCCTCTACAGAATATTTTATTGCCAATAGTGTGCGCTGATTTTTATCCTAGTTAGACCCACTCAATTCGGTAAAGGAGATGTATTAGCTACTAGCGGCCACCCGTGACTTTGTGCCCGGGGAGTTAGTGTGATGTTACTCGTATATAGCCTTCCATAATAAATGATCTATTCAACACAAAAATAATTTCTTAATTCGAAACAGTTATTCCGGAGATTAGCGCTTTCAAACGAACAAACAAACAAACCCTTCCACTTTCTATTATTAGTAGGTATAGATTCGTATTTCCTGTTGAAATTAAAAATTATACTGTTAAAAACACTAGTGAATATTTTGATCTAGTGAAGATAATGTACAGTTAGTAATGCTTACTTGCTCTGAAGTGGTATGGCGTAGTTAGTATTGAATCGGTTTGTTTTGCGCGTTGCCCTCTGTCCGCCCGTTGTTTGCTGGCATGGAACTAATTCAACCCTCACCCTGGATTGATTTTTGGACAAGCGATTACTGTTAATGTGGGTCCATATGAACCCTAGCCTCGCAAACCATTGTAGTTACTAAAAACAATTTTGCAAAAAAACTGGTCAAATCTGTTCTTCATCATATTTTGTTTCACAGTACTGAAGTTGATAGTTTGTAGCCCTCATTCACAAAGTGAAAAATTGAAACAAATATATGCAGGGAGCGCTTGTTCTATTATTATAAGAATTTCGAACGCTTTGTGGTGGATTTTACTACCATATTAATACCCTAATATTATAAATGCGAAAGTTTGTAAATGTGTGGATGGGTAGATGGATTGCATTTTGTTGGTCTTTCACTTTAAAACTACCGAATTGAATTTATTATTATTATTTATTAATTAGGTCACCAACAAGACTTACACTAATACAATGATCCAGACTACAATTTAAGATAAGATATACTTTATTGCACAAAGAAAACAATTACATTACAATGCTTACAGAGATTTCAATTTCAATTTATAAAATAAGATCACTTATTTTTAAATAAAGTTCACCCGAACGTTATTTATTAATTGGTTCTAACCTTTTGCGTCACAGTATACCTACTCCTTTTTTTCCAAGCCAGGGTTTCAACGTCTAATTTAGCTGTAAAATATTTTTTTGAAAGAGCTTCACCGTAGCGTAGGAACTTTAAGACCAATACAGTTTTTGTCAACATGACATAAAGGGTTCACTCGGGCTTGACGGAAAATATGTCACCATTCCAAGTGTATTCTGAGCGCTAAAAGCGAGCTGTGACACCTGCCGCTGAATGTGACGTTATTAGATTAATTTGACGCGTTTCAAAATATTACGCTTTTATTGGCTGTTGACCCAACATCCCGGTCACCCTTGACCGGGATGTAACAATGTTCGTGGAAAGTCTGTTACGTAAGTTTTATTATCTTTTGAAAAACCGATAATTTACATGAAACTCTCTGCACAGTTTAAAATTAATATAATCTGCTCAGCTTATAACAGTCTTTTAAAGTAAGATATAGGTAGGGATGGTGACATTTTAAAAAATATATTTTACAACAAGTTAAAAATAGAAATTGTAATATTGTTTTCTTATGTTTACGCGAACATTACACATTAAAATAAACGGGCTTTACAGATTCTGATCGCAGTTTGTATATTCTGCCATTTTCTAATCGGATGTTTCGATTACTTTGGTCGCTCGACTAACTGTCATGTCATTTTCACTAACATGAAGTAAAGCGGAAAAGTTCAAGAAATCTCGAATGGATTGTGGTTGATTGTTCAAAAATTAGGTTATATTATCTAGGTTTAGCTATGACATAGTGGACTATAGTATGATTTTTAGTTTCGAGGCACAAATATTCAATGTATAAATCATATATGTAATTGTTTATAGAGCCGGTACTGTTTACATGAAATAAAATTAATTTAAAAATTGATAGAGCCGGCCCTATGTTAACATGAAATGAAATAAAAATATATGCAGCATATTATATTTAAGCATTCAATCAATCTCGCAATAACTTTACCACTGTTACCTTACAGTAAAATAAAAATCCTTGGGCATAATCCACACAGCGCCTTAAATTGAACAAAACTTGTACTAGACAACGGACAAACATACTTAAATACTATTTCGTTAATACAGTGGGACAGGGGTCGCATGTGTGTCATGAGGGCACGCCGGTGAGTGTGTCACCGAGCGGTGTAAGTGAGGCGGGAGTGACCGGGCCCCCGGCGGACGTTCCCCATCAAACTATCAGGGCCCACTCGAGACAGAGCCTCGAACGGAATCGCGTTGAGGGCTAGAACAAATAGCTCCGACTACTCCGCACCGAGGGGCCTATTGTTACTGCTGTCGGCCTATTCATACATGATACGACTCTGTAATAAATGCATTGTAAGTGTTCTTGATAATTAACATCCCAAGCATATTATATAAACTTCTTGCGGAAACAATACAAGAACAGTGCAGTTGTTGATTGATATTGGTTGTTTAATGACATTGTAAAATGTTTACGACGGCCAGAACTTCCCAAACTCCACTTGTTGATTAATTTGGCTTACATCGTAGTGATTTAAACTGATATTGCTGTGTTAGCTACCGACTTAGATTTTCCGCCTGCTTATGTAGAGTTGTAACGCAGATGGCTGAGCTAAAACGTTTTCGCATTTAGGCAACGATCCTCGTGTGTCTGTCCAAATCTGAATGAAAACTGACAGTAGTCCCTTCGAAGGGAGCGCTGTCTAGTGGTATGCGATTCAATTCATATCCTTTCATTCGGTGGAAATTGAAATATTCTAGGGTATTTAAATAAAGTTCATGTTTAAACGAATGCCACGTTTGGCTTCGTTCGATGGCTTCACTTCAAACTAACGTCACAAGCCTAGGGCTCGTTTCCCCCTGGCAACTTCAGGAGCAATTCTGAAATATTAAGGGCTGTGAAAGCCTTCTGCTCCCCCATATTCCGGTATAACTGTTCATACCTTTCTGTTTAAAACCGAAATCGTTCCTTCAATTTGTTCCAGTCTGTGAAACTCTTTGTCACAGAACATACATTTTGTTAATATTTATGTTCTTGAAAGTTTAGACCGGACTCCGCCGACTTTTGATTCAAGGCTGTATTTTTGCCTTTCTTAGAAGTCTTCCAAAATTGACCTTTTCGAAAACAGTTGCCGGCTGGGCCAAATATGTAACGTGCAAACTCTGCTTGCAACCGGCTATGCTATTTCAAGCGATAGTAACATTTCCAAGCCATAACCACTTTGAAAGTTGAGGTGGTAAACCAATTCGGTGCACAAATTTACATTTTGTGTATTATTATTGGATGTATTTAGGCGGGACCTAGTTTTGACAGTGGATCAGCAACGATCGCTGTTGTACGGCAACACACGCTGAGTCGTGACTCCGACCCCGACCGAAATTAAGTAATGTATATTTAGGGCATCTCCGAGTTCGGAAGGCATGTAAAAACAGTTTGCTTCGGTTGACGTATCTAAATGTCAGTCGTTAAGCCTAGTTTGTACATCTGACATCAAGGTTACTCACTAGCCTTACACCCCTCCAACAATCCGCGCTGAGTTAGCGTGTTGTGAAGTGCAATTGTCAATTGCATGTATGTTTATTTTTATAATCATAATACTTTATCAGACTAACCGTCTTGCACCTGTGTATGGCATCTTTGTGCAGAAGCTTGTTTTATCTTCTTTCCAATTACCTGGCTTTAGTCTACCGATATCGGATGTTCCGTCTATAATCTCGTCTATGATCGGCATCCGGCGCGCCTTCCCCCTGGGTCGTATACATTCGCCTGCGTTGCTCTTTGTGTACTCAACATTCATAATTTTCATCTTTGGGTAAGCTTTGATTAGTTTGAAAGTATTGGTAAAAAAGAAACAATGTTACGATTAATCTATTCATATGCTCAATACAATTGAAAGTGTACATCTTTTTGCAGTAACAGTGAGAGTTTTCCTTACCTAAACCATATTTTTCAACTTGCTACGATTCTGTCAGATTCTGCTCTATGCTCTCATTAAATCAAATTTAATTTAAATATATAAGTAGCAAGCGAAAATTTACCAAACCAAGTTCTGCGTCCGGCTAAGTTCAAGCGTATGTAATTCCCATGCAAAGTACAGTAAAATATTCGATTGAATTCTTAATCGCTTGAAGCTTGTGGTAATTGGCTCTCAAGGCGTCTGATGACAATTTCAGTTCTGGCGCAACTGGTATTGGGCTGTACAATAACTTGTGTTCCGCCGGCATGCGTCTAGTAAGTTGGATTGTACAGTCTGCCATCGTCTGAGCCTACATACGCTGAGCTCTGACTTCGTATTACGTGCTTTAGAGACGAGGTCCGCTGCTTCGCTGTGGAGGGTTGTACGCAACAGCAGCAGCCGCCCCGACCTAGGACAACACAGACGCGCGGCGCGGGTCGCGGATACGCGCTACTCGCGCTACTCACAATGCGATATTGATTAGGGGTGATTGGGGACTTCATGAACTCAATCATAGTTTCACCCTGGGCTGTTGCATATTCATAATCTGTCAGATAGTAACATCGCCACAGCCAGCTCTGCGTGAAATAGCGAAGTGCATTTACGAGTATGATGCGCCTTATGGTCTGTTGGTTTCGTTCTTTTTAAGATCGAAGAGTTATCATTCTGCCTGCTATATTAAAAAGTAAGGTAAAATTTAAAAAATGTGTAAGGAGAATAATTCAACCTTAGTGATTTTCTGTGTACAATTGTTTCACAAACTTGAATAGACTTGAACTTTCAGAATATATGATTTAATCGATGATATAATGGTGCTTGAGCGGTCTGTGCCGTTGACAGGTCAGCCCGTCATCATCGGTGCCAGCTTGATATCTGTAAAAAAAAAACTTTTTGAAGATAAAAATACCAAACCTTTTGGTAATCTATGGGTGATGGAGGATCAGCACAAACGATCTAATGGTACTGATGATGATGAATACTAATGATTAATACTAATGATAAATTAAATATTAGGGAAAACCGAGTAAACTTGTTTCATATTTAAAAAAACGATTTGTTTGTATTTGAACGATGCAATGTTATACGCAATAGCTTAAAAGTAACGATACGATATCTGTTGAAAAATAGGCTTAAAGGGAATTCGATTAGCCCACCCTTTGCTGTTCTCTGCAGAAGTTCGTAACAACTACTCCGAAGGCTATATTAAAAAATCTGGACGTTTTCTAGGAAAAGTCATGCATCTTCATAACTGCACAAATTATTTTAATTTAAACAGCTTTTAGCAATTTTGTGTTCCTTTGTAATGGAAACGGGAAAATATTTAATATACTTCCGTACTATTAATAGTTATTTAATAAAGTTCATATCTTCCTATAGGAATTCCCCCCCTCCCCCACGCACACTCACGTGGCATCCCCTCCAGGTCCAGGCCCTCCCTTTGGGTGGCTTCGACAGTTTACGTCTAAACGCCTCCTTTACCGGATATTAATATGCATAAAAAAGGGACAGCAATAACACCAACAATTTAATATTTGCTGACTTTAAAGCCTCTGCAACAAAGCCGTAGAACGCCGTACGCATTGCAATTTTGTCGCAGGTTCGGTTCTGGGCTAAGACAAACAGTAAAATCTTTGTTGTGTTTTGTCTCGTAGCTGCAATACAATACCTATATTTTTATAATTATAGGGAATTGATATAAGTTCCCGGCTCTAATGCCGAAGTCATGTTCAGCTTAAAGCTTGATCCATGGTTTTTTTTTTTCTATAAAGATTTCAGTCATGTAAGAATAAAGAAATTAAGTTAGTTTGAAAAAATGAATAATTGTAAAATTATACAATCATCAGTAGCTAAAAGGGAAGTAAATGAAATTTTAACTAGTTTTGTTGATCTTTATTATAGGTAAGCTTAATTTTACCGATATCGTCACGTTGTTGGACCCTTGCGCCCGCGCTACCAGACGTTGTAAAACACAAATAAAATTAAAATGTCAGTAGGTTATTAATTGATCAAAATAATTCACTTATATCAAAAAAATACTTAAATCACTTTAAATGTTAAACATCGACTGAATGAATCGGAAATAAACATTAAATCTATTTATTTAAAAATGGTTAAGGTATTTCGAAGCTGCCGATAGATATTTAATTAATGATCATATAGAATAGTAATATTGCATTAAGCGTCCGCCATCGTGTTGGAGAGGGTTACGTCCTTGTCTAGTACGGCGGGAGCGATGGGCGTGGTGTTGCGGGCGGGCAGTCGGCAGGCGGAGGGAGCGCGCGCTGCACCTGCGGCCCTTGCACCGGCACTCCGGCACTCCGGCACGCCCTCCGGCCCCGGCCGAGCCGCACCAGCCTCACTGCCTCACCGATGCGCTCATAGTCACCTCCACTTCCGGTGCGGATGCACGCGTCACACTGCATCTAGCCGACCCGCCGACACTTGCTCGCGCGCTAGTTCCGCACTTAATCAACTTTCAACTTACCGTCTGAGCTCCCATCGGCGCGGGACCGGACAACCGTCAAAATTTTAAGCATTATCAAATTCTGTTCCGTCATGCGGTGCTCGTTTTCGCCGGAAGAGACAGAGACTGACAGTGGCCACGAGAGCGATATAGACACTGGTGGGACAAATGGTGGTGTGAGAAAAAATAAAACTTTGCGTAATGCGTACCACAGAGTGTCCAGATACTTATCCAACAACTCCAGCAGCAACGGAAATTCTGGTGCGTACCCAATAGATTTAAGTTGCGTTACAATAATTTACGAACGCGAACGTTGTGTTAGGATTATTTTATGCCGTTTCTTTCTTTTAATTTTACTAACTTCAAGTGCACTTTTTCAATTTTGTTATGTGATTTAAATCTTTTTTTACTAACTTCTGATTACTTAATGAAATTTCGTTATGTATGTAACATCAGTCCTTTTTCTCGTCAGTTTAAATAACCTAATTACGAAATTACCAAATTTGTAATTCGTAGTTAACTTAAGCCATTTAGATAATGAGAAGAAATTATTAGTTGGAGCGCGATTAGTCGATTTAGCTTATTATTTGATACGGTTTTGTGAATTGTGACGTCAGTCTTGTGTAATAGGGTTAATTAGAAATACGGTCATTCTAAGTAGCTCTCAGGCTAACCTGGTAGTTGACGGAGTAGAACTTTGCATGTTATTAACTTATACAGTTCATAGTCTGACATTTTTAACGTACATAATGAAGTTTTCATATTTAAAACTTTAAAATTATGTTAATCAACGTTTAAATCAATTATTTGAATATATTTATCTGAGAAAGTTATCATCACATATAATTTTAATTTTACTAGGACCGCATAATTAATGTGGTTGGGATGTTTTCAAGAATTATTATAAGGAGGTGCTTATTTTAATTAAGCTCCCAAATCAGGTTAGATAATATTTTAATTTAGACGAAGATAATCTCGTTCGTTTACCGTTATCTTAAGGGCTCACCAACTGTTTTAGAACTAAGGCTCAAAGAAATTAAGGGATGCCCACAGTTTCGACATAGCAAAAAATATGTTAACTAGTCACATTTATTTATGTTAGTTTTTTTTAAAACCTAGTTTTTTTATTCGGTAATTTAAACACACACATACTTTACTAATAAAATCTTAAAAATGATATTTTTTGAAATTAAAATAAATGAATTCTTAAAAAGCGGCTGTAAAAATGAAGAAATGACTGGATGAAAATTGATATCTAGACTATAAATAGTAGTTATAGCAAATTGCTACAGAAAAAGTTAAAAGAAAAATACAAACGACTTTCTCAAAATATGAGTGCTCTGTATCAAACAGATCCTGTATGTGTAAGCGAGCTCACGTGCCACAACCTGTGCCCGAGCTGACCAAATTGGCAATCTTACGCGGCTAAAATCAGTTAACTCCACAGAAATAAAGATAATGATAGCGCACTATGGAACGCAAGTACGTTGTTAATGAACACTATGACGTCACCAGTATTATCATGATTTCTCATCGTAGAAGTTCTTTAAATGTAACGAACTTGCGTAACGTGAGTCGACGATGAACTGTGCGCTTGGCAATAATTAACGCCAGCTTTGTTCTTAATTAAAATATTAGAGATCTTTGCATATAGCTAAAAAACGTTTTTCTACTCGTTAAACTCTTACTACTCGTCATAATCACTGAAAATAGTTGTTTGGGGCCATTTTTCGGCAATAACTTAAATCAAGCCTTGGGTAAACCTCCGATATAATTATCTTGACTTGTAGTTAAGTACACTCTACATGAAGACGTCTCTCATTTTAAAACATGATATTAAAATCAATTTACCAGTTAAAAAGCTACAATGCCACGGGCACATAAACAGATTCACACATTAAACTTAAGCACTTGCTAGTTTGCGTCGGGAGTTACAAACGGAATGTAATTAAACAGATTGTGCAACAAGGTAGGTAGCACTAGAATTAGTTAGAAGAACGTTGTTACTAATTTCTTCGCCCAGGTCTCAAGTCCTCCTAGCGGAAAGTTCTATCGCAGCTTCCTTAGTGCTTCTAGAAATAAATGAGCAAAATAATTTACTGCGATATCGTACTTCGCAAATTAAAGAGTAATTGTTTGCTGAGTGTCGCTGAGTAACGAACGCGGCGTGTTTCTATTCTGCTACGTTTGTCGTAGTACGCTAACTGTACTTGTGTTAGGCTCTTCTCACACAACGCTACGCATTCAAACTCAAATTCAATATTTCTTTATTCAAGTAGACCATTACACAGTACTTTTGAATCGTCAAGAATCATAATTTTAACCACTTAATAAATATACACAAAATATAAGCAATACTTATAGTACATGTACATAATGTGGCTCTACCACCGGCCTCGAAAGGTTGTTTCTACTGAGGAGACCCGGCAAGAAACTCAGCAGTTACTCTTCTCGTCCAATGTTTAACAGTACAAAGTGAATGTTTGAATAAACCAACAGAGTCACACAGTTTTGACATGAAAATAAAAACACACAAACAACTTGTGCAGACCAGTTCCCGAAGGTGGCACATCTTCAATACTCGCTGGTTCTGGTTCTCGAGTGACTAACTCAATACAAATTCACAGAGATTTGTACACAGGCTTGCGTCGCCGTGCCGGTGATGCATGCTCTGTCAGCTTCTCGCGACATAAGTTAACACTAGTATCGAAGACTTGCGTGGCCTGTTGTACGAAGGGGCTTAGCCGTCGGATCAAAAAGCGCGAACAATTTAGTTCCTCCCAAGCCATTTGTGACGTCACAATCCGGCTTCTGTCCCGCAGACTGGCCCAGAAAGCTCCACAAACATATTTCACAAAACCTTATCATCGTTATTATCGCTTAAAACTTGTAATTATTCAACAGTACTCGCTTATTAAATCTAGGTAACTCCCTTTTCGGCCGTAATTAAAGTTCACTTACTTGTATGTAAATTATCGGACACAAAAATTTACAAATTATCTATATTTATAAAATCGTTTGTCCCGTGTCTTGTACCAACGCACAGCCGAAACTCTGCATCTAGAAAGCTGAAATTGGCAGCATGATAAGATAACAAAAGAAACACTATTGCACACCGGATTAACAAGGTTGATAGTAAGTAGGCATGTAATTACTTACACACAACTTACATTACTTATTTTAACAACGAAGTACAAATTAGGCAGTCTTATTACTAACTTAGGTTTGTAAAGTAAGCATCCATTGTGAATGGTAGAATTGAGAGGGGATTGACTTTGTATAAAAGTCATTGTCCTTTGATGTAATAAACCTTTTTAATTTGATTAACAGCTTCTAAACATAAATTAGTTGTGACACTTTCTGTGGATAGGCATGATTATTTGTATGAGACTATAAGTTATTTAAAAGAAGGATCCTGGATATAAATACTTAATAAGTTATACGTTTTTGGGTTCTGGTTTTCTAAATTTTGTATAGTGTTGCGCAAGTATTGACTAAAAACACACTATTTCACGCGAACGAAGCCGCAAGCAACAACTTGTATATAAATATGAGAAAGAAACGCTATCAATTTGTAAAACGGGCGTCGATTATATACCTGCTTGTGTTACAGTGTTAAGTGAAGTAAATTAAAAAGGGGGTTTTGTTAACGATTAATCTCTGAACTACTGGACCGCATTAAACTTTACTTGCTTAACTTTTACTACGTTAAAAATGTAGGCTAAATTATGTGTCTCCTTTACGTCTTGGGAAATGAAATGATACATGCTGGAAATATGGTGTGTCAAACATTTAGGACTTCTATTATTCCATGATTTTTGATGAGCTGCCGCAAAAAGATTACATTTGTACGTGATTAAACTGAGATGGAATATTAAGGCGAGTTGAAAAATTCTTACTCTACATACAATATTTTCATTCAGACACATTCTGCTATGTTAGCAACAGTACTAATAAATAAGTAATAAAAAATAGTCCACCTAACATAAAATAAAATAAAATAAAAAAAACATGAGAAAACGTTAAATGTTTTAAAGTCTAATAAAAGAAAGCCTCTCGTCAGGCACTTTTCAATCAATTCGATGTGGTCACCATAACCGCTATAAGCTGAGCTGCCATCGTTTTAAACTTATTGACCCGACTGGCCCTTTGGTGTGATGAGTATAGAACCTGCCTATAGCGCCTTGATATAGCGCCGTAGACCCTGGGTTCGATTTCCATCCGGGACGAAATTTTATGTGACGTATATTTGAGGTTGTTCTGTGTCTTAGTTGTGAGTCTGCATTTAAATATATTTAGTTGTTTGTTTGTTATTTAGTTTGTTTGAAGGTAAAGTATTTGATACTTATAGTACAAGTTCTAATGATCTTGATATGAGATATTGCATATTATGATTAACTAGCGGCTGCCCGCGACTTCGTCCGCGTGGACTTAAGTGGACTTAAAATGAAGGGATTCGTCAAATTGTCTGACGTTAGATGTACGTTAGTGCGATATCTCAATTCGAAACGCACCCATAGTTACGCTAATGACAGCAGCCGTCTGTCATGCCATACCACGTGATTCAGCGTACATTTTTATATTTACTTGATATTTTCAACAATTTACACAATATCTTTATAAGTTGTAGCCTATGTGTTATTCAGATGTATAAGCAACATTATTGTAAAGTTTCATTAAAATCCATTCAGTAGTTTTTACGTGAAAGAGCAACACAGCACATCCAGACATACAAACTTTCGCCTTTATAATATTAGTAGGATACTCGTAATTGACTTACTCATGTACGATTATGTCACGCAGTGTTACGCTTGACCTGTTTGGGTTCTCCAACCTTATCCTTTACATTTGACAGTATGCAGCGAGAAGCCGGGGTATTTCGCTAGTATTATTTAACGTAAGCTCCGCCAGCTTATCGTGCATAAGTTATTTTTATTCATTTACCTACTTGACTTCATTATCTCTGACATGTGTCCGTGACTCCTTTGCGAGAAATATACATGTTACGTATGTAGGTAGTGCTTTCATATGTTTTTTAAAACATTCCAAAGTCAAATTTAAGCTTTCATTTGTTTTTTTACTGTTTCAAGATATTCCTTCATCGTTTAAATTAAATATTTTAGTTTAGAATTTGTGGTTTCGTGGTAATACGTCCGAAATTCGTTTCGCCAGTCCTAGGAAGTGAACCCGGCATACCTAATTGAATTTTGGGCGCTATTTTATCCTGGTAAAAATAATACTGTTTATATAGGTTTGTTATCAAATTGTTGCTGTTCCGAGTAATATGAAACACTCATTCTTGGATCCGGACTGGAGGCCACAATGTCGGTTCCTACTAATTCAAAAACATAGCATTTAAAAATCGTTATTTCCTTCGGAATTACAAAAGTGGTTAAACAGTGGTTAAACTCTTTGGCTCGGAACCAGATGGTCCCACTTACACACCTAGTAACTTTGTGTTCAATTTACAATTTGCGACTAGCTGTACGGAGATGGAGAATAAACCGATATAAAAACCCAAGCAACCCGGATTGGTGGGCTCGCCCCTTACCACGTTGGCTTTAAATTCCCTCGGCGCAATGTGGGCCTCTGAATGTTCCGTTCACCATAACGGCAACAATCAGTGTGCCTCTGACAAATGCAATAGGGATATGGTCGTAAGAGTATGTTATGTTAGAATTACAAATTATCAAGAATTGTATAACATATCTGAATTGTTCATATCCGAGAGGTTAGAGAAAGCAATAGGAAGTAGTGCTGACGCAGGATTGCTGTCCTGGCCAGCGCTCAGTTTCAGTTTCTCTAATGAGAACTTAAACTAGAAGAGGGGACGTAGAGGGTGTATAGGACTTGGCTCATCGTACTTTTAATTGGTTCTGTTAAATAAAGAACCTTTGAATTTGTATACAAACTAATAATAATTAAGTACATTCTCAGATGACCTCTCAAAAACAATAGCAACAGAGCCAGTCCAGTGTCAATGTAATCGTTTAATTTAGGTCCGATTAGCAGCGTTGTCCGGGACTATTGATTTATTAGCGATTCGACCAGCGATCATTTCCTTCGCATGCTGTAACTAACGACGCGACGTGCGCGCGCCTGCCTCCATATATGAAATTGAATAGGAACTGGCACGACTCTTGCACAATAATGTCCACCAGTGCGTTCGCGGCGCGGGAGCAGCGCGCGCACGCGCAAACAACTCGCCTCTTTTCGCGCGTACCGATGGTGATTGTACTTGTGACATGGATCAGTTGCACGGTAAGACAGTCCAAGTGTAAACCGCAGTCTCAACTCAAATCAACCGCCGGCGCAAGTTTATCGTATTTCCAATTACAACATCTTTATAAGTGACAATCGAACGGTATGTAGATGTGTGTGATGTGACGATCGTACTATCATTATCGTCTGTTAGTAAATCATACACGTCATCAATTAGTGAATGCTAGAATTGAAGCGAATACAATAGTGTTTAACAAGCTAGTGTCGTAAAATCCGCAGCGAGACACGGAACGGCGCGCCGAATGACCTATCAATATTTAGAAGCTCACTCCGTTCGTTTCGCAGCTAAACAGATTGTTTAAATCATGAATGATGTTGTACTCACTCGGCTACACGTGTCACGTGACCGAGACGTTGATCATTTGGCTTCGCTCATGACCATGACGGTTGAAGGCAGGTCGATTAAAAACTCGGTTACGTCAGCACCTGTTGATACGCAAGTTGAATAACACGTAAGATACACGACAGCTATAGACTGGGGTTGATAGCATTATTCGTGTTCCGATCGTCTGACAACAAGCAGAATGATTCTGAAAGCGTCCAATTAGCTGGTCTACGAGCTGCTCCTCGAGACTTGGCCGCATAAATACTCTTTCAACCGTTCGTTCTTTCACTGCAGATTCCACAAACAATAAATTTGTTTTGATTGCTGCGAAAAAGGACGTAAAATCGTATCCCTTGTTAGCTGTAAATTTTAAATGGGGAACAATGGTGCTCGTTATATTCTTCGTGTACGGACCACATGTACGAATGTATAGCGGGTGTGTGTTTGTCTGGAGTTCAGCCGCGGCTGGGCGTCGACACAGAGGGGCATTGATGTGCGCTCGGGCACAGGCGCCTGAAAAACAGTGTTGGGAGTGGATCCGATTGTTAAATTGGTTTACACCAGATAAACACTTAACGGTTTTCCTAGAATTGGAGCGCTAGGCTTAAATATACCGAAAGACCAATTGTCTCATTGCTTTGCATAATATTAAGTAGGTACCTAACTATTCAAGTCTCATGTCCACCCCTCAAATTTGTCATTTATCAAAAATACTTTTAGTGATAGAGACAGGATTAACCAGTCTAGTCTGAAAAAAATGATGACTGAATGATAGTAGTTTACTTTTACAATAAAGACATTATATCCTACCTTAACAGACCGGCGTACTCAATTGGCGGCAAGATCAAGAACCCTATATAAATTTTATTTTTTTCAAGTAGACTTGTTATGCTACGTTTAATTTGCAGATTAAAGGTAAACATACATAATGTGTACGTAGAGTAAGTGTATACCGTATTAAAATAATTGTGAATTCGACTGGATGGCAACTCAGTGGTTACTTTTTTCAACATGTTTTTGTTTTTTTTTACAAGTCGGACACAAGTACAAGTTAAACTCCTTAGCATCCCTAGCTGATCGACTATGGTGGCGGCCCCGCGGTCGCTTCCCACACTGCGCTCTCCACAAAACAAAACATTTGAGCGTTTGCTCTCTTTCGAAGTACGCGAGCGACAAGGGTCGGATACGTCGATGTCAGCGATCTGATCTTTACGCAGCCACTGGGACAACCAGTTTCAACCGAAGTGAAGGTGACAAATCAATTTTGAGTGATTTCACGAATCTGTAGGAAGACATTTTTGACAGTAAAAGAAGTTATTCGGGTTACCTTTTTTTACCAAGTGGCTTCAAACTAGCAGGGCTTGGACTGTGAGTGTCAGATACTGATGAGTACTCTTTAGAATTATAGACTGACGTTAAAAAATACAGACTGTGAATAAGCCGAATCCGTATCTTCAAATATTTCAACAATGATTTCATTCTGTATTGATTGCAGTAAATGCAACATTACCATTAATAATCGAAAATGCAGGTTATCGGAAACGTGGAAAGCGATTTATGCACATTGGCTAAGTGGCCTGAGCCCGGGGTTAGCGCATTAGCCGGCGGGGAATCCCCGGCCCTGCCCGATACGGGATTGTGATCACGCGGTAATCCGCCGTGTATTGAGGCTTTCATCACTCGAAACGAACTCATTACCATTAAATAGGCGTAGAAAACAGAATGATTTCAACCAAAAATATATCGGAATTTTTCAAATAGAAAAATACTTAGATTAGAACTTGAAAATTTGCACACTGATTAGCACCAACATTTATTACCGTAACATAAGTTAGTAAAATGTTGAGAAAAATGATCGAAATTGGTTTTGATTATTCGTGGAATTCGATTAAAAAAACACTAGGGTAACAATGAAGTAACTACGTACTCCTTGCCAGATTGTCCTATCACACTGCCTGTGGGTAGACACAGGTTTAGATGGAGTCGTAGGGAGTGTGTATGTTTGTATGTATACATACGCGTTCATACACCGTTGTTATGTGAATCGCTGTTACTGATTTTAAACCTTTGGGAAAATACCAGGTGAATCTCACAACAAGCCGAAGAGCGTGTGGAAAATATTGAGAGAAAATGAAAAACAATGCCATACTTAGCGATTCCTGCGAACGCGCGAGTACTGCCCTCGACGACTGACCACAAAACGACAAGTAAATTAAAGCTCTCTTTCTTTGAAATGACGACCTCATCTCAGCCTAAACTAGTTACAATTATCATTAGTGTGGTGAGAGACTTTTCTAAGGCTTAAAATCGCGCTCGTCTCAGCTAAGAACCCGGGATTCTTTTAAATCACCATACGATTTTTACAATATGTCGCGACTGAAAATAAAATAAACCCTCTTATTCATAAGAACTAGATTAGCACTATTCATTTCTTTAGTCCTATCTCATACACGCCGACAGCAATAACAGTAAAAGAGTACCTACTGTCAATACAGTCTGTCAACAGAAATGTTGACAGCAAAGGGCAGTAAAGAGACAAACAGTCCTTCAGTTAAAGTAGTGCTACAAGCCTGTTTGAGTTTTGGTGAGTAACACTGCAAGACACGAGTCTTGATGAATAACACTGCAAGACACATTTCACGTCCTTTCAGAGTATGTTTCTCGTAATATTGCTGTAAAGGCCAGGTCTCTAGGTGAACCAACAAATAATGTAAAACAAAGTGTTTTCTTGCAAATTATCTTGAGAAATGAAATCCAAGTTTCTCTTCTTGTTTACGTTAACGACTTAGGTACTTAATTTTTAAATAAGGAAATAGATATAAGAGTTTTATGTGTAGTTGTGTCTTGTAAGGCATTGTTGCCTTAATGTGCATTATGCATCTGGGTTTTACTGCCGCTCAGAAGCCGGTCTTGTTAACCTTTACAAAACCGTTGCAAAATGGGTCTTATGTCAGCAGCATAAGGTGTCCCTATGTATAGGTTGATGTGAGCGCCTCATTGAAAGACGAATAACAAAATCAAATTAGTTATAACAATTTAATATGTTTATTTGGACAGTTCAAGTGTTCTTACAGGCTTAAGTATAGACATAGCTCATGAATCGTATTCCTATAAAATCAAATAATAATTCCCGATGACAGCTGTCAAAATGAACCTCTTTAATTAATTCAACTATATTTGATACCGCAACCTTAATTTCTTCAATCGCAGTTACATTATCCGCGTCATTCTGCATGCTAATCGTCCTGACCATGCAAGGTCCCCTGCCAATAAATACAGTTAGGGTCCATTTCCACTGCGCCAACGTGGAAATATCGTCAACAACGGTATAGGTGACATTGCTAACAAGGTATGTGCACGTTTCTGGAGTGAACTGCTCCTCAAAGGGAATAACACGATGGTGACAGGTCTGACGTATCAGAATTTCAAAGCAAGCGCCGTCTTGCACATAGCATTGAAATGCTTGTAGCTCTATTTGACGTTTCACTTGAGCTATTTATATGTATTGAACATTTATTCGATACTGGACAAAGGAAATTCACTCGCATTCTTGTATGCGTTGCTGGATAGCTACATTATTGCCAAGTCAGGAAATACTGTCCCATTCTTGAATGTGTCTGAATGGATACATTTCTGTCACGTGCTTTTCACATTCCCTGTTAGAAAGAACCCCTGCCAGTATTGAGTTTCCTGCAATTTAGTTGATAGTCGATTTTGATTAGTTGTAAGTTTTTTTTAACACGTGACATTGTTTTTAAGTTTTGAAATGAAATACGATCATTAAAATAATATCTGCTACGAGAGGGGCTAGACCCTTGCTAAAACGGTGGGTTTACCGTGACTACGGGTGTAGTTGACAACGCTACCTTCGTTGTTCCTGACGTTGTTGTGAAGAGAACAAGCACTTTTTGAACCAAGCTGGTCTTTGAGAACGTTACAGGGCTTTGGAGTCAGCGCAAAAGGCTTTATCAAAAAACTCCATACACGTTGCATGCGTTGTCGTCGTCGAGGTATAACACTGCATAATTCGAAATAATCCAAACTTCTTTATTCTGGTAAACCAGTGCATAGTAATAAATAAATGCGATATTTAAGATACATGTTCACAGTGTGACTCTACCACACAGCACAGAACGTCGGGAAGTTGTTTGTACAGAGAAGACCCGGCAAGAAACTCAGCAGTAATTTTCTTTTAAAAGTACTTAGGATGCTTTCAGTACAATTTTAGTTATTTATAAAACGTCCAAAATTAAATGAAACTAAACAATAATGAAGAAAATAAGTACCTGAACTTGAGCAGACCAGTTCCTACTTAACGAAATTTTAGCGAATGGAACGACTTGTTTGTTGTATTTATTTCAAACGCCAGTTAGTAAAATGTAGATTTTTTTGACTGCGCAGGTGAACGCAGCAGTGGGCACAAGCCCGCAGCAAACACTAGACCGTTAGGATTTACTCATTACAAAGTAATGAGGAGTCTGTCGGGTCCGTTACGAGCACGAGGTTGGAGCCTACTCCCGGGCAGCCGAAGTCCGAACCGAACGCGTTTATCGTAAATCAGGCTTTACAAATACCATACTAAATTTACATTTTAGTGTTTTTTGTCTTCCTAACATGACGTTTATTTTATTTACACATAAAACCTTTATAATCACTCTCTTATCATTAACATGATGCACTGGAGTAGGCCTCCTGGCCTATGCTGCAGCTGGTCCGGTGCGAGGGCGCAGTGATTGCGGGCGTGGCTAGGGTTACCAGATCGTGCAACCTAATAACCGGACAGGCAAAGCAAGACAAGCCAATTTGGCCGGACATTTGGGGACAAGCCTACTTTTGTCCGGCTTTACCCGGACGCCTGGCAACACTAGGCGGCCGGATTACGTATGCTTCGGCCACTGTCACGATTTCGTCATTTATATTTAAAATACAGACACAATGAGCACTTCTGCCTTTCGTTTCGAGATTAGATTCAAATCAGTCGTCCTAGTTGTTTGTTTACTATGCTAAATACACAGAAGTACAATTGTAAGTAGCCACTAACAAGAATAACGGGGTCTGAACGGAGGCTAAGCTAGTCAATGTAAATAATAACATAGGATCTTACTGTGTTATTATAGGTTTGTGATGGATTGGTGTTATGTGCAAATCTTTGACTAATATTTAAATTAAGGTACTGTTTTGATTGGACAATAATAAAACACAATTTAGGTAAAGGACAACTTGCACTGCTAAAAACATTTAGTTAGTGTTCGTAGAGAAGAAAAGATACATAAGTACACGACATTTAATGGAAAAATATTATCACATGTTCAGTATTATTACTGGATCCGATTGATGTTGCGACGGAGATGCTGTTCTATAAAGTTCATTATTATCACCGGCGGTGGACGTTCCATCGTTGATAATGACATCAAAAACTCCATAACAACAACGAAATCAATTGGAAGCGAACTCAATAAAAATGACTCACCAAAGTTCCTATGACAGACCGAAAGTCAGCCAAAATTGCGTAAATTACTAAAAAATATATTTTCTATAACTATTATTTGGTTTATAAAATCAATGTTTTCTCTCGAGACTGGTTAGACTCGTACCCAGTAGTAACAGGGGCGTTGTTTTTCTCCCCTCGCGACCGCCGCGATTTTAAAAAGACCCCTAGTAAGAGTATTTCGCGACCCCTCTTTCATAAAAACCTGCAGGCCAGAGAATATACAATTTATTTATACTTTGTACTGATCGAGAAGTGAAGCGTTTACAATATCAGGCCATAAATCAGCACAATGATGTTTATTGCGGAGCAAGGCCGCAGTCGGCATTGAACTCGGAATTAGTAACCTGGTGAAAAGGTATCTCTGTTATGCATCTAATTGGGTACGCTCGGGGCTCTACTGCATCCGGATGCTGCTTGTTGGGCTGCAAACTAAACTTTCGGAACGAAACATGTAACATTTTATAGCGAAAGACCTCGCTTAGTTCGTCGATGTCCCGCCGACTGCCGCCTTCACACGGTACAGGGTAGCGATTTCGATTTTTTTTCAGTACATGACACGTTAGACGTGATAAGCGTCCACCTTTTCTTCATGTAAAAGCCAATGCCTGTAAAAAAACGGCCAAAATAAAATATTACCGATAACTCTGTTTTAAATAGCCCTCCATAATCGATTTGAATCTGCATTTGTTGACAAATTTGCACCACACTGTCTCACAACATGCTCTAAATTGTTACTATCATTGTTATCAAAAAATCGAATGTAAATAAATTGTCGCGTTACAGTACTACACTAACATTAGCTAGCCCGCCTTGGCTGCACAACAATTGCGAGACTAGATCACTGGTTTATTTTTAAACCATTTCAAAAAGTAGTAGGTGAGTGCTGTACTCTTGGTTCAAGATCACCGCGAGAATCCAGTTGAGACAGACCCCCAAAACAATGATGGACGGGCAGCGGCGCGCGCGCACCTCCCGCGCTCACCGACGGCGCCGCTCGCGTTTATTTTAGCTTTTATATTATTTTAATCCGCGCCGAAGTGTGTCATATTTTAGTAAACTACCACTCATAATGGTGTAACACGTGTTTGGTTGTGAAACAAGTGTACCTAGTTCGGACGACTTTTGAATCGATATCATGAAGTCGTGTCGGAATTATCTTAAACGTAAGTTATTTTAATGTTTCATGCATCAGAGGTGAAGTGGTTGTTGTCGTCGTGTTAACTCTTCTTCGCTCAAAATCTTGCATTTCTTTTTCTATTATATTGTTTACTTTTGGTGATCGGGTGCGCATTTAGCTAGATTTATTCTATGGTAGAAAAATAGAAGTCCTGGGATTACATTAGATTCTGGATCCCAAAACTAATCTCTAACATGCTGAGGAAAAACATTTAGCAAGTGTTTGTAATCAAATTTGAGATTCCGGAGTTTCATAATAAATTGTTATATTCGTTAATTTCGGAACTCCGTGGTTTTTTTGATACAAAAGTGCATCCCATGACAGCAATCATTTCAGCTTTAGGTAAATATGCAACCGATTAACCGACTTTTACATGGTTAGGAGACTGCCTGCAAAATAATTAATGTAAATTGTTTTTACTACTTACCCTTACACTCTGGCTGCAACCTGAAATTAAATGAGGTCCGCGCCGGCCAGCGTCAAATTGAACCTTAATGTGTCATATAAAATGTCATGAAAATAATAGAACATATTTCTCCGAACCTTATTACCCCGTGAAATAGTCATAGCATCTGATAATAGTACATAAATGTTGTACTTCTCAGGGCACAAAAACTTATTATGAAAATCGAATTTCGAGTAGAAGCGGGTTTGAATCACTTTTTTTTAATGAAGTGATACTCAGCAGCTGTATATCGTATACTATATCATCCAGTCTAGTTTAAATAAGTAATTACTGTTTTCAATATTAAATAAACGAATAGCGCTCTTGTTTTCTACCAGCACATACTGAACCAGCTATATGAGTGCGTCGCGTTAATTAACCAGTGCGCTGTGAAGTGTAGGGCGCGGTCATACCGGCCCGAGTGCGCTGCTGAAGTCAAACAATGCACCGATTTTAAATCAAATTCAGCTCCACATTTGAGCAGGTTATTTTTTTGTTATGCTGACATTCGACGGCCGATAGTATTGTGCAGTGCCCTGTCAACGCTGCGCTGAAACCTATCGGACGCCGTTTGAAAGGCATTCGTTGGCGCACCTACCTAATCGCTTTGTTCGTTTATTGAGTCTTTCAGCAATTCGCATTTAGAGGAATGTTGACCAGCACTTTTGTTCTTACAAGTGGCGCGTTGGACGGCTGGAGTAAATGAAAAGTGCGCTCTGAAACACTTCACATAGACGCTCAAAGCGAACTGGGCATATTCCGTTGCAGGGTAACGCAGTTTCATGTCACTCCAAAATTCCGAAAAGCTAAACGAGTAATGTTTATAGGTTTCATGTCTTTTGTATATTTGAATTTGAGGCCTAGAACACCAAATAAATTCAAATTACATATGGAACCTATTAACGCTTCCACTTGTTTTGGCAAACGTCAGTAGATCCCCAGCTTTTAATCGGCTTCTGACTTTACGTTCATTGTGTGGACAAAGCCTAAGTGTTGCTAATTGTATCAACACGTAATCCAAAAGCAACTTAACTGTGTTTGTGTTTCGGTTTACTTTCCTTGTTATTACTGCGCTTATTTTTTACCTTCATCAAGTTACATAGTTTGTGATTTAAAGCACTGGCATACCTTGCCTCCGTGATCAATCTGCGACACGTAGCCGAATTAATTAGTCTGTGGTTACATTTCATTAATATAAATTCGTGTTGTACGGTTTTCAACATATTCGCTTCATCAAGCATGCTATTTGCCGCTGATGTGTGCAGAAATCTTATGTAGGGAAGGGACTTCTGTTATTTAAGTAGTCAAAGTTTTTCCGTTAGATGGAATTGTTTGCATCCATCGGGGCTGCTTAGTCACAAGTTCAGCACAAGTTCTGGTTTCGTCTGAATCCAATGCAGATTTTCAGAATTTTCCCGAACTCGTGTTCGTCATTAGTAGTGTCCGAAAACTGGGAGACTATCAAAAATAAAAAATGTTCGTTTGCGTCGACTGGTATTGGAATCCGATGTGTCGCTGCGAATTTTGGTGAAAAATTATTTCGCGTTTACGTCAAAGCAGCACCGTTCGTAGTGGTCCAATCTGTTTGCATGGACTGTACCTACGCTGGGCACAAATTGGTGTCGGATGTGCGTCCGGATGTTTCTGCCACAAAGGATGATCCAGGAAATGTGCGAGCCCTGATTGGTACTAAGGCTCCTGTAGTATTGCTTGACATGCAGTAGAGATTTTATGTTTACAAGTATCCTACAAAGTCGGTCTTATTGACAAGGGTTTCTAAAGTTCGTGCTGTCGATAATAGAAAGACCAGCTCTTCAGAAACGTTATCCGTGCATATTATGTCTTCCAGATCTAGTTCCATTCCTGTTATCCACAGTTTGCCCGAACAACCAAAACAATGGATTCGCAATGTAAAGAGTTTATGTAATAGTTCGATCAAACATTCCGGTCGGATAGATAAATATTCCAATTTAGAAGTTCCTGACTAAAACTAGAACTGCAGCTTGCGTAATTGGATTGTGGTTACGCGTTTTGAATAGCCACTCAAGATAAATGGAAATTCATAATAGCCACTTCGAATATATTTTGTTATAGGCTACGTTTTGCTGTAGGCTTTAGGGAACTATGCTACTAATTTCTATGACTGATTCTCGTACCTCGAAATAATTACTTTAATCTTTTTAAACACATTCCTCTTTTTCGGGTTGAGTTACGTCTAAGTATGTGTAAAGAAACCAAGTTGATGTGAAAGTTGTGAACAGTTGCCAAAAAACTTGTTGAATCCAGCACGTTAGTAGGTACTTATGATCCGATTGTCTTTTAAATTGTACTTTGTTTAGTAGACAATAGACATATTTGCCGACAGTGTTTCCCATAGTTGTTATTGAAATGTATTGATGCCCATTTTGTCTTACCATTACTAACGGGTTTTAGAGGGTGCCTTGAGGATGCAATCCGGCGAGGCAATTCGAGACGTTGCCTATTATCATGAACAAAGCTTAGGAGCTTTGTGGAGCTTTGTTTGCATCATGTCCAGCTTTTTGGCAGTATTGGCATGTTACATGATGACTTGTTCTGCACCTTCCTCGAAAACAATACTCTTCGGTGTTTGACACGTTGCTGTTAGTTGAAAACTTGCAAGCCGTCTCACTTCTGGGCACCACTACCTTATTTGAGGAAGTTAGGAATGTAAGATACTTAAGTTGGAGAAATGAGATTCTGAGATATGATTTTGAGTGGCATGATCGCACTCTCGAGGCTAGTTTAAATACGAGTATATTTTTACTACCGGAGTATGCTGCCTGTCAAGCGAGATTTGAAAAAAAAAACCTTATTTTGAAATATGGATATTCATACTCCCTACGAAAACTTCGCAAAATAGTGATGCGGATAGCAGGCCGCAATTATAATAAAAAAATTATAAGGCAGGGGCTTTATAATTTTTTTATCAACTCTTTTTGTAGAGTCTATTTAAAGCGGGAGTGTTTGTTTCGGCTGTGGCTAGTTGTAAACACGCTGCCGGCTGATATACGCACTGGGCTGTGGACGTGCGCCCACGCACACCGCTAACCAAAACGCTATTTTGTAACACATTTTTAACAATGAATTTCACATGATAGGTTTGTTTGTTTGTTCTACGCGCGATGCCCCAACGCGGTCTTGGAAACGCTTAAATAGAAATAGTAAATTACTCACAATGAAACATGTGTAATATTAGAAATCCCGTTCTGTCACGGCATTGATCTAGTTTTTGAGTGTCCAGATCTGACAGGAAAAGATTGGCCCGTGATTGCCGGTTGGAAGTACCCACTATAGTAGCGATGTCCTTCAATAGTCAAATTAGAATTGAAGAGAGTTTTGGTCACAAGGCTAAACTCCTTTTTTTTTCTTTTTTTTTTTTTTTTTAGTAGGGGAAATGCCTTACGCATACCCGTCCACCGGGGGACGGACGGGTTATGTCGGACTCTCCACTGGGAAGGTGGTATACCAGTGGCCCTACCGACTAAAACCCCTACTACTCCCTCTGATCGTCCGTATTGAGGGAATACGCCGTATAGCAACGAGGCCGTGTGCGCGTTCCCCCGGACGGAGCCCGCCTACGTGGCGGGCCGGAAGCGACCCCCCCTTCGCGAGGGGAGGCCAGAAGGGACAATGCTGGCGGCGGCACCCCCGTACCACGCCCCAGCTGGCCACCGTACGCAGGCCCTACTGGGCCCGCAACCACGAGCCCGCTGCCGTAACCGACGGTACGGCCCCCCCGGGCCGCGACGCACAGGGGGATCAGCCTCGGACTACTGGCCCCCGCCAACCGGTTGTGCGCCGCGGCCCCAACCACGCGCCTCAAGGCGCCTGCAGGCCCCACTGGCCCCGCAGCTCCACGCCGCCCTTACGGGCCGCAGCGGGCGGGTGCTCAGTCCACCACGCTGCCACGCCTGGGTTCTCTTCGCTTCCCGGTGGTGCCCCTACCACCGGTACTAGGCCCCCTCGCCACGCCGAGGCGAGAACCCATGAGGGGGACAAGGCTAAACTCCTGGTGTAACACCTGCTTGGTGTTCATTATGAAGTATTGAGAAGCCTAAGCAGTCCAGATAACGACCCTGACTCTTATTTCTTACTCCTTGGTTTGAAATGCACTTGGCGTAGTTTTGCAAATATTTGCTTGCTTCTGACTTAGTATTAGTATCATTCATTCTTCTTTATAATATCATTGTCATAACTCGTTACCTTTTTTCATCTCTTTGCAACAGGAAAGAGATTATGAACGATTAAATAGCCCTAATGGTACATTCACATTTCTAATCCTTCCTAGTAAATTAGTGTGCAATAAATAGTATTAATATTATAGTAACTATCTTAAGCGTTATGAAACTTATAAACAATCAACGGGTAAGACGCATAAAGTAAGAAGTTTACAAGTAGCCCGGGGTTCATTCGGAACAGTTTGTTTGCCGTAAAGTGCTGAGCCGTCTGCTCCTCACTGCTGTTGAAGTTGCTGAGTATAAAGCGCCTTTTACTCTTCTCTACAGTTCTTAAGCAATCATCCTTAAGAACTCTACAGGAAAGTTGCTGAAAGTTCTTAGTAAGATCATATTTTATAAACTGCAGATAGCCGGAAGTTATGATGGCTAGTTCCGTTGTTAGTCGAAGCCGTAAGACACGTTTGAAGATGAACTCGTTTTTATTTTTTAAAGAATAGTTAATCTCCTAGTAACGAAACAGTTGTTTTTTATATCTAAACAAATTGTATTGGTGGTTTTTTACGAAAAATCTGAAGGCTTTCTGTTTTCTTGAATCAATTGACTGTTATTGTCTTTCTGTTTAAATTTTAATTTGGTCATCATCAAAGCATCTCGTGCTCAGTAGAGCGTATGAAGCGGACTCGTCGGGCATGGTGTACACTGTACAGTGCAGTGACGCACGCAGTCCGGAATCCAACCTTAACATTGCTGCAGATGAGCGCTATATGCCGGATTTAAATATAACTCCGCATCTGTACAGACGCGGCAAACTCTAAATGGGAGCACAACAACACAATATAGGCCGTATGAGGGGGCGGGAAGAGCGAGCGCGCGCGCACCGGCCGCAGCCGCTGTCTGCCGTGGCGTAGGGCTGGCACGCATGTCTTCATCAGCTAAGGTCCCCATGAAACCAGTTATCAGTTAGTCATGAATTTGAAAACAACATGTTTAAGAATTAGATCGTTTTTTTTAAAGAAATATTTTTTATTTTTACTCTCAATTTTTTTTGGAATTATTTATACCATAAATTAAAATAACGAATAAAGTTTATTAAAGTTATTCGCATTTTCATGTACAAAAAAATGGGCGTGTGTGTTTTTTCATAGGCAATGAAGCTACTACATCATTGAATTAAATTCAAGAAGTTCCATTTTCAGAATGCAAAAATCCATAAAATAAGAAGAATAAAAATAAAATAAGTAAATCATTATTTCGATTCAACAGTGATCATCTGAGAGAGTTTTTTTTAAAATTCAGACCTATGTAACCACTCATTACGCACGCAATATTTCGCCGCTGAGTTGAGGCGGCAAGGGCGGCAGCCCTGCGCGAGGCAGCCTCGCGCCCTCACTCGGCCACTGGGTTACCCGCGCCATATACAGAGGGAGCGTGCGGTAATCACAATTAAAACACTTTTATTTGGCAATCGTCGTCACAGACAACTTTCCAAGAAACAACTGTTCCTACTTTTATGTCAGGGTTTTACGTTAAACAAATGTTTTAGTACGATTAAGTACCGGTGTCCGTGGCGCAGTTGTGACACTGGGGCGGAAACGATCGCTGTTGTAAAGCAACACACGCCGGGTCGGAAATGGGATGGGTGACCATTGCGACTGAAATTTTGTGATGTATTTTTCGGTCAACTTCGTGCTTCGGAAAGCACGTTAAGGAGTTGGTCCCGGTTGACGTCGTTAGGCCTAGTCGGAGGCCTTAGGGCGGCTTGAAAACATCTGTCATTATGGTTTCTCACTAACCCTACACCCTATCAACAATCTGATCGGGCACTGAGCCCGCTTGTTGGAGTATGGCTCGCACCACCTCATAGTTGCGGTGAGGCCTGTGCCCAGCAGTGGGACTTAGTAGTCAACTATTCGACACAAGCTTAATTTGAGCACGTTGCTGACATCTAATAGATAAGCCAAGTCGAAGGATTCAGGGCAGCTTGACATAAGGTTTATGACTGCCATACATGTGCCTCTATATGTATATCCATACTGAGTCCCACTGTTGGAGTATGGCTGAGCCATACATAATGGCTCTTAGCTTGAAGCTCCATTGGTTCCCCCAACGTTGCCGTCGCAACGCACCAATGGGGTACCTCGTAGCTGAGGGGACGTCAATACCCAACAGTGGATGTAAAAGCGATCGTTTAGTTAGTTTTTAATGATTTTCTTCGTCATTGAGTTGAATCAAAGCCATATGTTTGTTTAAATAGAAATACAATAGTTGTAGGTCGCAGGCGGAATTTGAACTTCCATCTTTGCTGCGCCAAACAATAAGCTAGCTTGCAAGGGTCTTAACATACCAGCACAGTCGAATCCTTACGGTGTATTTTGACTAACAGTGATTCAACGACCTATTTTTTTTCTTTCGAAATGAAAATGAAAAGTATTTATTTCATGTAAACTTTTACAAGTGTTTATGAAAACTCGGTAAAAAAAACAAATTATGTAAAATACACTTAATGTTACTCTACCACAGGTTCGGAAGTTGATTCTATCGAGAAGAATCCGGCAAGAAACTCGATAGTTACTCTTTTCAACATACATGGTTTGTTCACAATTATTGAAGTAACAGAGTACAGTCATGACAAAATGTGCAGAGGTGCAGATTATCCCATGATGACCACAAATTCTGGTCATTTAAATAATCTTTAACATTATGATAGCCTTGCTTCATCGATTGTGATTTAATTTGCTTCTGAAACCTAAAAGAGTAATTAAACAGTGTACTGGTTTACACCGCAAAGTGCTCGCGGACTTCACCGCTTACGAAGCTTATAGTGTTAAGTACATTTCAAAATCCCAGCTCCTATTCAGGAATAATTTAATAAAGTGTATGTTAAGTGCCGCTAGCGTAGCGAACGTTTTAATTATTGGTGTAAGTCTGGTTAAATGGGGTTGCTGCAATATTAGCCTACTACAGTTAATTATTGTTGTTAGACACAATATTTCGCAACAGTTTGCTGTTTCTCATCAAATCAAAAGTCAACTTGAACTACTATGTTGGGGCCATCAGCTTTCAGTCTGTTCTGCGAGAGGTGATAATAAAACAAAAGCAAGTAGGTAATTCGGCTTTCGACGCCGCCGATCGACAATTCACGCGATACAGCGTGTCAAGGAACAGGCTAAGGTGGCCATGGCTCAGGGTGAGGTTGTGTTGGCAGTATCATTAGATATTGCCAATGCCTTCAACACGATTCCCTGGGCTTGTATCGAAGAGGCCTTAAAATTTCATAATATCCCGGTATACCTGCGGCGAGTGGTTGGCTCGTATTTACATGAGCGCTATGTCGAGTACCCCGGACGAGACGGTTGGCAGCGACGGTTAATGTCGTGCGGTGTTCCACAGGGGTCGGTCCTCGGTCCGCTCCTTTGGAACATCGGATACGACTGGGTTTTGCGGGGAGCTAACTTGCAGGGTGTCAGCGTCACATGTTACGCGGATGACACTCTGGTAAGCGCCCGGGGGAAAAGCTTCCGAGAGGCCGCACTACGGGCTACTGCCGGGACGGCCCAGGTGGTAGGGCGCATTCGTCGCCTAGGCTTGGAGGTGGCTCTGCACAAGTCCGAGGTCTTGTGTTTCCACAAACCCCGGCAAGCTCCTCCAGCCGGAGCCCATATTGTGGTGGGTGGAGTTCGCCTCGCCGTCGAGTCGACGATGAAATACCTCGGTATAGTCCTCGACGACCGCTTGAACTTCCGCCTTCACTTCAAGTGTTTGGTGCCAAAATTGGTGAAGACAGCGAATGCACTTGCGAGGGTATTACCTAATTTAAATGGGCCACAAGATACCTGCCGAAGATTATACATGGGGATCGTGCGTTCCATTGCTTTATACGGGGCCCCAGTATGGGCAGACGCCCTGACTCGCCAGTTAGCGTCCAATTTGCGCAAGCCGCAGAGGACGATGGCGATCAGGGCAATACGAGGGTATCGCACGATCTCCCATGAGGCGGCGTGTGTGCTGGCACGGTCCTTGCCCTGGGATCTGGACGCGAAGGCGCTGTCTGCCGTGTTCTTCTGGCGGGAGGAGGCGCGCACTCAGGGCAGGAGGCTAGCGCCACAGGAAGTGAACGCCCAAAAGACGAATCTTTTGATTCAAGCCCTGCAGCAGTGGCAAGACAGGCTAGAAGATGCCGTAGCCGGATTGTGGACAATCCAAGCGATTCGCCCGCATTTCAAACCTTGGTTTGAGCGGCGGCACGGCTCCCTTTCTTTCCGTCTGACACAGGTCCTCTCGGGGCATGGCTGCTTCGGGAGGTACCTGTGCCGCATCGGCAAGGAGCCGACCAGCCGGTGTCACCATTGTGACAGCCCAAATGACACGGCCCAGCATACGTTAGAGGTATGTCCGGCCTGGGCTCAGGAGCGCAGTGTCCTAGCTGCTGAACTGGGAAGTGTTGTCACGCTGCCAAGAGTGTTGGAGGCCATGGCGGCAAGTAGACGGTGCTGGGCAGCAGTTGTCGCTTTCAGCGAAACTGTCATGCTGGACAAGGAATCCGCCGAGCGTTTAAGGGAGCTCGCAGACCCTAGCCGGCGGAGAAGACGACGCAGAGGCGCTGGCGTAATGCCTTAGTGCGTCCTCTTGGCCCTGTGGTTTGGGGCGTTAGAATTCGGCCAAGGTTCCCCCCCGCCTGTCGTAAGAGGCGACTAAAGGGGGGCCCCGGGGTCGCCAGGAGTGCACATGGTGGAGACTGTGTGCTTCCATTGCACAAGCGATCCTGTGGAGGGTGGCGGTGTGGGGGGGCCTCGCACTGCCGCGAACGCCCGCGGGTGTATGAGGGGAGGCATAACTCCCCTCGTGAGGAGCTGGGTTCCCAGCAAAGCGCGCCAGGGGTCCACTGGTAGAGTCCCTTAGGGGGGTCCACGGGGATTCCTGGTACCGCGCAGAAGATGGCCTCCGCGGAGTTTAGTGGGTATGCCCACGCCCACTGGGGTGGGTGAGCCCCACACTCCCCCGCTCCCGTACTCAAGGAGCGGGACAGTGCGTAAAGGCATTCTCCGCGTAAAAAAAAAAAAAAAAAAAAAGGTATTTATTACCTAATACGAGCAGCTATTTTAACTCCTACTATAATGGAAATGTGTACCAGAGGATGTAATTTTAATATGTAATCGACGTATTTATTTGTATCATCCACTATAGCTTCTTCAATAGTGAAGCGTTTTGCTTCCACCTTCATCATGCGTACCGCTAAGGTGTGGAACGCCTTGCCGGCGTCGGTGTTTCCCGATGAGTACAATTTAGGAGTCTTCAAGCGAAGAGTGAATGGGTTTCTTCTATACAAGCATGCTCCATCGTAGACCGCATTTTCGCTTACCACTAGGTGAGATCGCGGTCAAATGTTAGTCACAAGTAGTAGTACAGTAACAGTAGTGCACAAATAAATAAATAAAAAAAGATGAATTATTTCTTCTTAACTTAACTTCTGATAACGTGAAATTCATTAGTCACACTTTATCACACATTAGTCACACTTCTTCACACTTGCTTCACTTAAAGATCAAACTTGCAAATGTAAGAGTATATTTTTCACAATGTTTTTGAATTCTTCCGGTTTCATCCTATAAATAGACAAGGTGCAGTCGCGCTGCTGATATTAATTTCCTGTGCCCGTTTCTGCCAGGCTTTCATTTCTTTTCCGACTTATATGCTGTAGCAACTGTAAAATTGAATGGATAAAAGTTTTCTGAATCGTTTGACGAGGCGGTTCGTTATCTGAGGCTCATAAACGACGCTTAGCACAGTGGTTACGAGTCTCGGTTGAGACTTGAAGGGGACACTGGTTCGATTTATGCACCACCGCAAATGTTCGATAATGAAACAGATACTTGTGCTGTGTCTAGGTGTTTGTGATACCTTTACCATAATTGTAAGCGATGTATGTATGTGTTTTTGGTCATCTCAGTTTATATTACATATTAATGAATAGGTACCAAGTGGCAGTATTAAATTTATGCTATAATAACGTGTAGTCGCAATGTGGTTTTGCCTTGTTTGCTCTGCTCTCCGTTATATTTGCGTATCAGTCTCGAGTAGCAAACTATTTCAGTACACGTTATCCTTAGTATTACTGGTCTGTTGGCTATTTTCTTGTGATATACATTATTATAAACCGTGTTGTTCCATAGCTGAAAAACAGCGCTGTGCAAATGACTCGTAGCTCAAGCTGAACAACCTTTCTTTTTTCTTTACTAAATTAAATATGTTTTATAGATACAACATTTTTTACTAAAAATCCGAAAACCAGAAAAATACATTCTGTCTATTTGGCATCAGGCGTTTATCGAACACGCGTCTTTCGCAAACCGGGCGAGACCATTAACAGACCGGCCGAATCTTTCTGGTATATTTACCCTATGGGCCATAATATGTTGTATCTATTTTTGTTTCCTGTACAACTTTTTATGGCTTCACAATGTGAAAGGCCTTGATAAAAGGCAAATCATGCCTATAAGTATGTTGTGTGTTTCGGGCCAGTCCTCTGTCCACTTACCTCCTCTGCAATGCAGGTGCAGCAAATTGAAACCCCACTGTCACTTGACAGCGCATACTTAATCTACTTACCAGGTATTGGGATCCAATATAACATTGGGATGGTCAAAGGCACTCGAGTACCGCTTGATGCCCGTACCGACAAACACAGCCACAGCGTCATACCATGAAACCGCCGCTAATTTGTTACTCGCTTTGAGGTCCGATAAACGCACTTGATTACGCTACATTCGCAGCACCGAACTTTAGCCCTCGACTGTGGTTTGTCACAAAGCCTTCCCAATTCAATTTAATCGGTGCGCCTACGGTGACTGATTATTACATCGCTCTACAATTCACCTCCCACATACCTACCCAACCTACCCAACGCTCGGTTGTGTGGTGTAGCGACAAGTGGCATTAAAACCATTAGGAGTCGTCATTCCTTTTATCATCGCAAGATCGACTTACTATAAGTACTTACTGCTATTCTTGTGATTTAGTTTAAGGAGCTGTCGAATCGCCCTCTAAGGTCATAGTTTTAAAAAAGGGAATATAAAAACGTGAAGTTTCTGCCTACGCAATAATCGAGTATCCTCGTTACGTATGACCTGAATAAGGTGGGACGCCATACTGCAAATTTTCTGTCAACATTGGAACTCTTAAAAATGTTACATTTATCTTTATCTCCTCTTCTTATCTTTTTTTGCTCGACTAAATACGTGATCGCAGTTCTGAGTACTATGACAGATTTTACATGTATGAATGAACAAAATGCCTTTGCCTATGAACTTTCGTTTTTGCGTTTGATCTCGTTTGGTTGCGTGTCGTGAAGGGTTTTGTGAGAGCTTCTCAAACTGTTTGGAATCGGGAAATCTTTTGACGAGGTTCAGTACAATACCACCTGAAGCCTGTTGGCCAGATTATTCACCAATTACTTCCTTAATATTGTATTTATTGAACATGTTAATATACATTTTGATTGGCGATACATATCTACTCTGGCGAAGTGGTTAGATAGTACGACGTGTATTATTTGTGGTATTTTCATATTATGTTACTTAAAACCAGTGTGGTTGTTAATGGTCATCTCACACTTTGCAGATCAAGAAAGCGATATCTTATTAACAACGAACGCAAACGCAATTTGGATGGTATTCTTAAATGGTATAGGATTTCGTTAAACGTAGTTCACTCTGTGAATTTAAAGCTTGTGTTCAGCGGTGGACGTCCTATAGCTGCGGATGATGTATCTATTCAATAACGTTTATTCGATAGTCAAATATGTGTCAGGAGTAGACACAACGAGTGAAACGGGGCGGGAATCGATCCGAGTGGCTCACCCGGAGCGCGCCCGATCGCACGGACCACTGGGCGCGCCGCGAGACCCGAGCCTAGGCGCGACGGACCACTGGGCGCGCCGCGAGACCCGAGCCTAGGCGCGCCACGCGTGCATACGTTATCCATCATTTATTTTTAATATTCACCCCCGAAATAAATTGCCCTTAATGTAGACAAGTGCTCATTCTCACCCACTTATTTCTAATAAAACGTTACGTTGAAAGAGTACAACACATTCCTTTACTGATGAACTGATAACTTTTTTTGTCTATAGAAAAGTAGCTCTTTAGGTAAAGTAGGGTTACTCTGTTCCATGAATCAGGTTTTCAATTAGAGTTCATAGCAACGGACTTCCTGTTGTTATTCATTGAAATGATGTTTAGTTTTCTTCATTACTCATACTCTGAAAGTAGGTCATTACTGACCTGAGAAGCGGGCTGAAAGTAATACTTTTCATCCCTAGGGAGAATCACTTTCAACTGACATCTGCCAAATTATTAAAAAAAAACTTAGTTATTTTTCACATATCTATTGAACCATGTTCCAACTTTCTATACAGCCACGATGTAAAATTGAAATAACTTAAAGTTAAGTATTGATCAGAGAATATATATGTTTTTAATAACTTTATTATAATTTAGTTTCAACAATTTCTTAAAAATTTTTATTTTATTTTTTTATTTTTATTTATTAGGTTCACCAGCAGTTACATTACAATACTTTTTTAAAAACATGCACAAGTACTTAAGGCTACGTAAATAACTATATTAAGGTAAACACCACATACTTAATATACAAGTTTAGATTACTAGTGACACTCCACAAGGAAATGAATCTGTATCATTACTACCAATACAAGGAAAGTGAGAATTGTAGAGTTACATTTTTTTATACAACTTTACATTTGTATTATTACGATGTATAATGTTCGCGTAAATATTATAAACATTTGTTTTTCAAGTTCAAATAACCTATTTACTTTTCTTCTGTGATGTGATCAAATGTTTGAAACGCTTCAAGGAGTCTGCATGTAAGTCGGTGGATCCACCACACTCATTGTAGTTACGCGTTAATCTAGGAATAGGCGAGTTGGCACCAAGGACTGTTTTGCGGAATGGTGGACAAAACAAAGCTATTTTACCTCTTGGAAAGCGTGAAGGGACTCTATAGTTTATTTTAGACAACAGCTGTGGACAGTCTACAATATTTCTTGCTACTTTATAAAGGAATGACATGTCAAGCCAATTCCTACGTGCTTCCAGGGACACCATATTAAACCGCTCAAGCCGACCAGCATACGACAGTTTGCGTTTCGCCAGATTTGCAGCATATGCCAGATGCCACACAAACCTCTTTTGCACTCTTTCCAGCCTGAGAGTATGGGTAGCATAATGCGGCCGCCAAACTACGCTGCAATATTCCAAAGTGCTTCTCACAAGGGCGTTATAGAGAACCAATTTCGTTTTTACCTTATGTAAGACTTTGGTGGTCCTTATAACGAACCCCATCATTCTTGATGCTCTTGCGACAAGTGAATCAATATGAGGTACAAACGTTAATTGTCTGTCAAAGATCACACCAAGGTCACGAATCGTATCGACCTCCTGCAGAAGTTGATTCTCGATACGGTAATATGAGGCTACTGGCTTCCTACTTCGTGTGAACCTAATGTAGCAGCACTTACTGACATGCAGGTTCATCCTATTCCATTCACACCAGTAGACCAACCTATTCAGATCACTCTGCAAAAGAGCCTGATCAGTTTCGGAGTCAATCACTCTAGCAAACTTTAGGTCGTCGGCGAAGATATACGGGATGGAATATTTGAAACATTTGCTGATTTCGTTGATGAAAATATTAAACAATATTGGCCCCACATGGGACCCTTGTGGAACACCGGACGTAGTGTCGCGCAACAAGGATTTGAAACCATCAACCACCACGAAAAACCTGCGATTCAAAAGATAAGATGAGATCCACGCCAAAGCCAACCCACCCAACTTAGCTTTGAGCAGAATATTTACCATTTTTCCAATGATGAAAATAAAAAATAATGGCTGAATAGCGGGCCGGCCACAGAAAAAAAAACAAACAAAATAGGCGGGAAAGCGGCAATTCGATCTTCATTTATTTTCCTCATTTTTTCTTTGGCTAATTCATGTTTTTATTCTTACTTTCCTCGTATTTGTAATGAAAAGCACAGTGTTTACCTCGGGTGAAAGACTTATTTAGTCCCTCGAACTATTGGCGCCCTCACTTCGTTCCGGGCGCCAAACCCCGTCTCGGGACTAAATAAGTTACTTTCACCCCTAAGGTAACAATGTACTATTTATTCATGTTACAATCAAGTATGTATGTAACATTATTTGACGATTCAATTGCCAATACAATGATAAGTCATGTAAGGTGATTGGTGATAATAGGTCGAACTATTTAATACTTTTCGTAATACTACATGCAGGATGAACAAAGCAATGTGCCTTTTTCACCTAGTTAAAAAAATACCTGACTAAAGTATGCCGGCTGACATGGAAGAAAAAGAATATGCTTATTTCAAAATAAATTTGCAACCTAAAGACTAGAACAACACTATGTGAAGGCTTAGGGCGGGCGGCTAGACCTAGCCGCATCTGCTAGCAAAGGCTATTCGGCATCAGTTTGATCACGAAGGCCGAAGGGCGCGCCGCCCGCCTTACCATGTTCCTCTGCACGTGGTGCTATCGAGTGATGCCGATCCTCTCAGGTACTAAAATATCAGAACCAGAATCAGAAATCATTTATTTGCTCACATACAGTACATTCTGATGGTAATAACTTAACTTTCAACTTATTCAGCTTTTATGTCAGCATGCAAATCGATAAATACTCATATATTTAAGATTATACATTATTTACCATTATTATTCCAATTATAAACTTGTCAGATTATTAAATTAACGATTAAGAGTTAATTTTTAAATCTGACTACAAAATAAATTACATGTCTTTTAAAATAAATGATACTTTTCACAAAAAGTCCAGTGCTTTATTAATCCATATTGATTGATAATGATGAAAATGATTCAACGATCATGAAATAATCAAAATTCCTTCACATTAATAGCAAAATCATGGTATAATACGGTGATTAGTATAAAAAGTGGTCTAAATAATAGTAATCAGTCCGAGAATTGATCGAAGTTGGTAAGAAGTTCGTTGTGAGCACTCCATTCAATCTCGTCTCATTCCCTGACATCTGGACATTAGTGCTGGCTCAGTGGCTCAGCGGCTCAGTGGCTCAAGCCGCGGAGATGCCGATAGCGAGTCCAATTAGTTCCTCATGCGTAATCGATCAGCTCCTTCGTTAGTGGCCACTCGAGTCGCCACTCGCACTCCGCGAGATCTATCTCTTCGGATGTCGACGGAAAGTGTCGATCAACCTTACAGATAACAAGCTTTCTTACCGTCAAATACTACCAATGTTATAAATGCGAATTGTATGTGTGGATGGATGTGCCGTGTTGCTCTTTTACGTAGAAACTGCTGAACGGATTTCAATGAAATGTCTCAATAATATAGCATACATCTAAATAGGGATATGCTACAATTTATGAAAAGATATTTTTTTAAACCAAAGTATAAGCGGACGATGTCGCGGGCGTCTACTGTCTCAAAGATTCTTGCTCGCACAGTGACAATTTGGAACTTCTCTAAATTACGTATTCTGAAATTATCTTATTCTGAAAATGTCTCATTGCCAAATTATCAAGATGATACTTCACATGCCCTTTGCCACCTTTTATTCTTACGTTAATTTCGTCAAGAAAGTAACAACTGCAACAAATTGGAACAGTGTTTATTTCAATTTCCGCTTAGTCAACGGAGACCAAACATCCGCTTCATATAAACAAAATGATAGAAAGTTACAATTTTATATTACTGTAGGAAAATAGCTTTACGTAGAAATTCTATTGACAGTCGCATACTTAGCCGTTTCTGAGATTTTTCTGATATTGTATAAGCGTACTCAGCGTAGGCGTCAATCGATGCCTGAGTGTATATATCCATACTTGAATGTTGTTTTAGAATGCAGGCACTGTTTCACTGGCGTGAAAGTAAATCTCACATTATACGATTTGTTTTTTTTTAATATTCACCCAATCTTTGCACGTTCAAACAATTTTTTTTGACCACGCTCAGAAACGTTGAATTTATGAAAGATATTAGTCTCAAAATGTTGGCTACATTACCAAATAAATGAAAAACTCTTTGGGTTATGAGACACAAAAGAACAATTTGTTATCTTACACTTAGAAAGATGTCATTCTAAATTCAACAAACCTCAGATACGCAATAATCGGGCATAAAATCAAAATAACGCTAATTACTTACATTTACCAAAATAGTACTTAAGATTTTTACTTTTTAAAAAACGCTTGAAACAAAGAAAATGACTTCTTTAAAATTACTTTATTTATTAATTTATTTATATTTGAACCACATTTGTTAATAACAGTTTAAAGGAATGAACAATAAAATAACAAAAATAGACGTCAGACTACGTTACGTGGATTCAGATACTTCGAATCCCTAAATGTTTGTCTAGCAAGTACCTACCTATGTCTGCCATGAAGTGCATTGTAGCTGTGTAAGATCAGACTATTCCATTAAATACTTGGGCAAGTTTACATGCGATCTCTAAACAGAGCACTTCTTGAGTGCAAATAGTTCCTGCCCATTGCGAGCACGCCGCGTTGCCGCGTTCACTGTTTGGGGAAACAATAGTGTTTGCAATTGAATTGCGATCGCAATCCGTCTACTTTGCTTTGTCAGGAGGACACACTTCCTACGCCATATCCTTCACTTGAATTGAGTTTTGGTATATACTTCCCAAGTTATTCGTTGTTCTTCACTGCAGAACATTATGACGTTCTGTAAACGTTAAGGATTTGCACTTCGATTCTTTAAGCGCCACATATTTCGATCGAATTATTGAAATTGTTCGAAGAGATTATTTTAGTAAAGTTAATATCTTTGAGACTGCTAATGTTGTGCTAAATCCAAATACTGAATTGGCTTCCTTACTTGGCGAGCGCAATAAACTTAATCAAAAAAAACACCTAAATATACTTAATGACGGGATTGATTTTGGTAACGCCTAAAATAATATCAATTTTATTTACTTTGTTTAGTTTTGTGGAAGCAGAACACAATGGTATTTTAATAAATTTCAATGAAAATAAACTCAATTTTTCAACAGCTCGCAGCAAAACGGCTCAACTGCGCCCTCTGACGAGCGGTAATTAACCCGTACGCTTCGAAGCAACAATTCCATTTATTTCTCTGTCAGCACCAGTATTCATAGTTTTCCGTGATTAGTCGGTGCAGGCTCTGGCTTATCTATGGATTTTCCCGTTTAGATTTAGTGCTGATGCACATTTATTTTGATACAGAATATCATCGTCTAATTTGGTGAAAGACCAAAAAAATCTGTAGGCGTTTTATTTGGTAATAAGCTTATTTTGACAGTATAATCAAAAATGCCATAAGTTATTTTCAATCAACTTTTTTAATGAAAGTGAGTACTAAGGACTTTCTAAGAGGGTGAAAGAGAATGGGGGGAAGTCCACGCAGTTGAGGTCGAGGGCGGAGAATAAAACTTCCCGACCTACCTAAGACTGATATAAAAACTCATTTAGATTTAGATTGCAAATTACAATGCTATATTGTGAGGTCGCTGTACGATACATTGAATTAGGTATCATAGGAATAGTAGGTTGCATTTGTCTTGTGCCGGCGACCCAGTATCGTCCTAACTCAGTGTGTAGTGTGTCCTTTAACTGTGTTACTTGAGGCACACGCACAGCATGCACAATAATTGCTCTCTACGGATTTGTCCTGAAAGTTCCTGTTTTCCAGCTGCTGCTGAACAAATTACTGCAGTTGTAAATAGGTGGCGCCACCACGGGGGACCGTCTAGGTTCACTCGGCCGCCGGGTGGCCGGGTGGCCGGGTTTGGCTCGCTGGGATTAACTGTACCAATACTTTGAATATATTATTATATACTAGCTGTCCCGACAGACGTTGTTCTTTTGTCAATCATTGACAGGTAGAAATGGTTGCTACAATGGAAAACTAAATTGTTGTTTTTCATTATATTCCTAGCATTTTCTAAAGTTGTTCACCTTTTAAACCTTCCCTGGACCTTCACAAATATTTCGAAACTAAAATTAGCAAAAACGGTCCATCCGTTCCCGAGGTTTAGCGAGACTAACGAACAGCAATCTATTTTTATGTATAGAGATTAGAAACTATACTATATTGTTCCAAAGAAAAATCATGAATTAGAAACATTGTACTGCCTTTTGTTTCTGTAATTAGATTTATTATATTATTCTACTATGAAACTGTAGTAAGACCACGAGAAAGGGAGTTACGACTAACAAAGGATCTCTGTTGAATAAAACACCTGATTCTTAGTAACTAGCAAAAACGTTAATCTAGACAATTTTTGTACGTGTATTTTCTGTAGGTAGCTTTGTGACGACGCGGAAAACAAATTGAACAAAAAAATACTTAAGGAATTTTATAGCAGGTTTTCCGTGCACTGATGTTCTTGTAGTTGTACAGTCACGGAACGAAAGAGTTGACCAGTTTTCAAATAAATTCATTCACGCGTTGCAAGCACATGTTACCTTTTTAAACTGTGTGACAGGATAGAGTGTTGTGTCGAGAAGTAGGCTTTATTGTTTGTCAATAAAATTAAAATTCGATTATAGTACGATTAATAATTGTAGTCAGCGAAATGACAACTTCAACAGTGACTGATACAAAAAAGGGTGACCCGCTACAATAGTGACGTTCGGCAATCACTAGACTTAGACATTTAGTCATGATTTATTTTATGAGGTATCAAAGCCTTTTTTAAATAATTGTAAATATTTCATAGTGTACAAAACGAATTAAATAATTACGATTTAAGAAATATGGGCCCTACCCCCATATTAAAACTTCTCACTAAAAAATTATAACCATAGCTGGAAAAAAAATGTTCAAAGAGGTTCAGGGGAATTAACACTTGAGAGTCAGCAAAATACAAGTAATTATATACGTTAGATAGATAGATAGATATTCTTTATTGTACAAAAACATTACATTTGAAGCAAATTACAGAGAACAATGTACAATTTAGGCGGTCTTATCGCTAGAGAGCGATCTCTTCCAGACAACCTTCAGGTAGAGGATCGTAAGTGAATTAAATAAACCAAATGTGGGTGAGCTAAAATAGTAGAGGAAAGTACTAATAAAACTACTATAAATAAAATAATTGGAATAAGGTCAGAAGATACGGACTAAACACTACAGATACATAATTAAATTACTACAAAAATATACATACATATCAATAATATTTTATAACAGACGTACATATACCATACATATATACATATATTCAATTGACAAGGATTACGCAGCATACCGAACAACCAGCACAACAAAAAGAAAAAAGAAAAAGGAGTGGGCGATCACAGTGAAAGGAAATAAGCTTTGACTCGGGATTTGAAAATAGGTAAGGACTGGGCTTGCCTGATGGGCAAAGGCAAGGAATTCCACAGGCGAACGGATTGGACAGTGAATGAGTCAGTGTAGTAGGAAGAGGAGTGTGGTGGGAATGATAAAAGAAGTTTCCGACTCGAACGCATAACATCGCTCCTGGCAGACTGCTGGAAACGAAACAATTCCCTGAGATAAGGAGGTGATCGTGGATTGAATAACACGGAGTAAAGCAATGAAAGAATGTGAAGGTCTCGACGACGACGTACGTTTTTATTCGTTACGGTTGCAATTGATTCCGACTCCGATTCTGAATTCATCTCTTCATGATAGTCCATACTATTATTATTTGATTCAAAAATAAGTAAACCGGAATCTACAAAACCTTCATCACTGCCTATATTATATGAAATTATAAGGCGTCGTCCTTTGCCGGTTGGGCCCTTCAGGCCTGTAGTCAAACCTTTAGAAAACACTTGTATGGAAGATTCTACTGTTGTATCCTCCCAAACTTTTCCAGTTGTATGACCTGTTAATAAACGAAATTCTTACCTGTAAATAATATAATACAGAAACAAAACATTTTGAAACTGAAAATCTATTTACTAAATACAGTTTACCGAAATACCTCTATGTCTCAAAACGAAAGTCTGACCAGTGTGTGTTGCCAGTAATGACATATGGAAGTGGGACGTGGTCATTCACTACGACTTTTTTGCCAGGCTGTAATGTCGACTAACTTTTAATTGTAAAAACTCGATTTACCACATCACTATTTATTTGGGAGTGAAAACCTGCCACACTGAAAATGTCATTTCACTGACTACAATTAAAATCCGAGTATAGACGTGTGTTATTCCACGATTGACAGATGAACCAATACTATTTATTTGTTTGATCATTACGCTGCAGTGTCAAGTTTGATAGATCGAATTATTACATCCTCTTTGCTTATTATGATTAAAACTAAAAATGTTATTAACAGTTCCTGTCAATGTCATCATTGAGCAAGCAAAAATAGATCTTAGGGTGGTCAACCTTTTTATTCCTCGACTGTATGTTATACCGATACGCCTGTTTGTATGGTTAGTGTGAGAAGCTTGGCCGGCGACCAGCCACCGCACATAAAAGTCTTTACGGCGTTACTTTAATTGAAACATGGGATCACCACACCTCCCTGGAGAGTGGAGTGCGGTCGGGGAGGAATCTTGAAACATAACAAACGATACGACTGGCAGAATGACGTGTAAAGGTTAGGCCTCATTAGTGCGTTGCGGCGCGCTGAAATTGCGATTTGTATAACATTGCATACTGTGACCATGCCAGTAACGACTCAACGATTGAACTTGCGCTGCGTCGTCGCTACGCAACGCATCAATGGGATAATAAAACCCTCCTTGTGAGGCCTTGGCTTAGTGCGCCTATTACATATTTTACAGTTGACAAGCCATATTCTGAGCTCATAAGGTCAACGCAGCGCAACGCAACGCCCTCATCGCGTTGGGTTCAAATTCCTACTGTGAAATGTGGGCTTCTGAATATTCCGTTCACCATAACGGCAACAGTCAGTGTGCCTCTGACTAACCCATTTAGGGATATGTCGTTAGGGTATGTTATGTTAGCTCTGTCTACGCCGGCTGTGTAGATGTAGATCTGTCTATGTGCAGAGGCGCATACATCAACCTTTACATAAGGGCACCTTAGGCGGCTGACATTAGAGCCATTTTGCAACGGTTTTGTAAAGGTTGAAGTGTGCGCCTGTGTACATGTAAGTTAGCTCCCCGTTCCGATGTGTTTCGCCGAAGTTTTTCCAGCCGAACAAACGAACTCTGCCAGCATGCGGGCAAAAGCGAGGGAATTAGGAATGCGGTAATTACTTCATTAAAGCATTTGCAGTTTGTGCACATGTTTTGGACGGGTTAATTAAATTTTAATCAACCTTCCTGTGATACCAAATTCAATTTCTTAACATCGCAATTTTTGATATTTTCCCTGTATTTGCGTGAGTGATTCTTTGCTCTTTCCGTGGATGTAGATAACGTGATTAAAAATTTACTCAGTATAGGGGAAATTTTAAATTCGCTAAAGTGCAGTTCCGATCGGATTTCGAGCTATTAGCCGGCGTCAAAGGGTTTCCCAATCGCACATTTCTTTTATGCCTCATTTTTGGGACTGCAAAAAGGATGCATCGTTGACCTTTCACGAGTAGACGTGCGTGAATCGCTTGTTGCAGACAGAACAGCAGGTACAGTCCAATATCCTGCTACTCAATGTACGTTTGACGTCTCTATCGCTGCCAACTTCCTGTATTCGGCTTTAAAAGCTTCTGACGTACGATCGACGATTTATGAGTTAGGTAAAATTGGTTAGATGACAGAAATTTTGAATAGGATAAATAGAAACACATTTTACTCTCTACATCAAATTATGATCCATATTAGCAACCATAATAACTACATCATAAATGTAAATATTGTTATTTAGCTTTATCAGAAAGGCTGCTTGTATAAGCTTACAGTACAGAAACTTGGTTGCTGATCTGAAGTCTCAGGCTATAGGTACATGCTCTGTTTTCATTTAGCAGAGCATGTATAATAAACTCGAGCTTAAAATTTTTATTTACCGGTTATTACCCGCTCCAATACCAATACAAAGCGGACGTTAAAAATACTAGTTATTTAAAATCTGCCATTTATTGAATGTAAGCATGTTTGTGTGATTTTAAATTGGTTTCTTTTGTTGACAGACGCATCCAACTCTGACCCGGGCGCGAGCGTCAACGTCGCCAGCCCGGGCAAGCAGCGCCGCGGCTTCAGCGGGTGAGTGCCACTTAATCCTAATCTCTTCACTTTAACCAAATCAGCCTGAAGTAGAATACTGTAGGTCTAGCGCGAACCGCTAACGTCTTCGAAATCGAAAAGTGAACGTTACTCTTTTTTTAAATAATAAAAAAAGTATCTTTTACTTTTCTATTACGAAACGTTAGCGGTTCGAACTAGACCTACTGATTACACGTACTCGTTACCTTTGCCGACATATTTGGTGTAGTGGTTGAGAAGTTGGCTACTACGCCGGAGGTCGCGGGTTTGATCCCCGCATAGTACAAATATTTGTGTGCATGAACATGTCTGTATGTATTGGCATGTGTGTTTCCTATCTATGTTATGAATGTATTTACAACACAAAGTGTTTGAATATGTTTATCCGTTGTCTAGTATCCCAGCTTATTTTGGGGCTAGACGGTGCTGTTTGGAATAATGTCCACAAATGTTTATTTAACTGCCTTGATAGAAAAACTTTTCATAATTAAAATTAATTCGTTTTTGATCAAACTGGACACGCCATCGAAGGGTATCTTTTAGTTTTTTTACCACGTAAGTGGTGCATAAATACAAACAATCGAATTAATCAATGTGCCCACTGTAATGAGAGGTGGTTTATAAAGTAGGTAATGCTCATAAGGTGGGAGGCCTTTTTAGCTCCTCTTGTTTTGTAGGCTTAACTGATGGTGTACAGAATTCTTTCGATCTTGGGCAAATGGCCCGTGGGATCTAGTCCTATATTATTTGGGCACCGTCTGCATGCTTGTTTCTCGTTTTTCATGAGGAGACAAGCCATTGGCCGTGTGTGTACATGGGTACACACGGCCAATGGCTATACCATGGGGTATATCATTCTCTTAGTTAAAGGAATTTAATTTAAATACATTTAATCATCTGAGCAGAGCGGTCAAGTTACAGATCTGATTCTAATGTTGATTGTTAAAAACTAAATGGTGCCAAAACCTTCAAGTCTTGTTTGACCATTATCAAAATACCTGTAGTGATTGTGAATGATTACGTAATGAACGGCAAGGGAAAACAATGCGTTATCTTCATATCTGCTGGAAGACGAATCGTCGTTTCGTTAGTCATCTGTTATCTACGGCGTGCGGCGCGTGCGCCGGTTCTTCGGCGATAGTGACAGTTGCTGGTTGGCCAACTCCCGCGCAGACATGCACCGCGACTCCGGCCCCAGGGGCCGATACTACAACGATTGCTGCCGATTCCTCAGGTCTTCCACATTTTCATTCCCCTTCATGCTTCAAAAGGCTCAGTTATCTGAATAAAATTGTGTAAATAACACGTGTACGTTTACTTGTTATAGTGCATCAGATATTATGTGAAATTTATTAGTTATTTGCGTGTCGTATGTGTAAGAAGTTCACTCAAAGGGAATGAAATAACAACTTGGTATGTGTTTAAATAAGTGGAGTCGTGTCGTACATTCGTTAAAAATGTTAATATCGCGCAGTCGAGCTCGCTTTGTTTGCCTTGTATGATGTAGCTAGTTTCTTATCAACATATTTAGACGTCAATCGTCATTCTTAGTAATCATTTATTTGTTGTAATTATGTTACCTAAAGGGTTAGGGTGATTTCTGATGGTTGCATTATTTCTTCCTAATTCTCAATGGTCCTCCCAATTCCAAAAGTTTAACCGGTTGCTGCCCGTAATTAGTCATTAGTACTCGTACTTAAAGTGGCTGCTGCATTTTTGCTAACCTTATCGACAAAACATCAACCAACCGCTCACTCCATTCTCGATTTAAATCGCAATTGTTCTAGCAGGTCGATCCATGGTGCATGAATCGTATTTGTCAGTTGCCATTATTACTTCCTCTTGCCGTCAAGCCGTGCCATCCAATAACGATGTCCGCGAAATTGTAATATGTCGATCGCCGCTAGTGACTGGACGAACAGGCCAATTTGCCAGTAATGACAATTGCCTGCTTTGCGTCCGAGCTCGCGTCTACACGCTCATTTCTTTCGCTGCCCCGTGTTACCACATTCAAATATAAATTATCATCGTAATCTTTGATGCGATAACGCTCTACTACAACTCAATTATTAACTTCTTCGACATAGATAGCAGATAAGGGTATTTGTGCAAGGTATTTATTTGCATGTCGGTGGTGTGGGCACACGGGCTGCGGTGCGCGGCGGGTCGGACGCGCGGTGATGCGCTACACTCGAGCGTTGATCAGTTACTATAATGTGGAATCAAGTGGTTTTCGCGAAGTGAGTCTCGTTTGTTTTTGTGTGCTACGCAACGGAGCCGGCGGACTGCGCGGATTCAAAGTGTTTTTGTTACCGACCGACCGCAATGCGGTGGACGGTCCTTGACTCGATGAGGGCCGATTGCTTGTCATCCAGATAAACCATACTAATCTTATTTGTTGTTTAATCATTTTTATCGATGTCATTAATAATTCTGCGTTCTGTATTCAGTTTAACTACAAAGCTAAAGTCGATGCAGTTCTTAACTAATTATAGTTGTACCCAGTCAACGGACAGCAAAGACATAGTGAATTCTTACAACATCCTATTTTTCCGCAGAAAGTACTTACGAGTAGAAACGCGTCCAATTAGTTGTTAGTTGTCGTTCGAAGCACGTAAGTCACCGTTAATGTTTGTAAACTGGCCTCGAGCAGTGCGTGTCGGCTGTCCACAAGCGCGCACTGCAGCGGCCGCGCCACAGACAAATGGTGAAATTATGTGTTCCCGCCCTTATTGAAGTGCCTGAGTGGTGCACCCGCCCTGGGCCCGCGAGGGTCCCCGTGCCGTGAGCTGCATTTCAATTCTAGGTTCAGGATTTCCGAATTGCGCACGATTGTTAACAAGAAGCTTTTCAGTGAAGCTGAAACTCATTCATTAGTCAACCACTTGTTTATGAAAAGTATTTCTTACAACTCACCCTTTTCGAGCCTTATTGAACGAGTTTTTGTTACAAATTGCTGTTATTCAAAGGATTGTGCTCAGTTGTTTGTTTTGAAGTAACCAGTAGAGATTTGATGCACATGAACCAGAGGCAGATTTGATTTCCTGGTACTCATTCGCCCACTCAATAAGAAGAATCTACCTACACCCTGTTTAGTTGCGTATACAATGTTAGATTTTGTAGTATTGCATTTCATCACGCAATGTCGATAATAACATTGTAAAGAAGCAGGGACAGCCCTACATTTGAGTCCACACCAGAGCCAATGTGGTTTATGTATCTAGTTACGCAGGTGTAACTGTAGCACGCCGACTGTCGCGGTCGAGGCGGTCGAGCCGACCGAAAGTAGACGCCGTCAGCTTCGTGGTGATACAAAAAACATAATTTGGTAACAAATATCATACATGTTGTTCTAACTGTTGTTTTATTGCCGTCTTACAGCTATTGACTGAAACATTCGAAGTTTTAAATAGCATTGCATAAAGGACGGCTACAGACGTGAAGGCCAATGAAGTACGACTTTTAAATGAGTATTTAACTGGACAAAAGCCGTAGTAAGCAATTATATTTAAAAGAGGTAGATACGTTATGTCAGTAATGATGCGAAGTCGATAATTGTCCCCTACTCATAGTATGACTAGACCATAAACGAGACAGTAACATCTTGCGCAGTGTCGTCTCAAACTGTCAATGCTTTGCTCAGGTGTTCAAAGTTCTAATTTCGGGTGTCACTATTTTAGCACAAGTAACCGATCTACGTCTTTTTATTGTAATATCATTAGTAGTAAGCCAATATTTGGTAATCCATAACATACAATCCGCCGTGATTTAACGAGTTAGGACGTACACAATAATAGAAAACTTACTTTGCAATTGTATATCAGCTACATTTAAAGTACTTTATCTTTTATTCGGTTACAAGTGTCCGATAATAATAACTACCTATAATCTCTTTTCGCCGTCTGTACAATATCAATATGTTTACATTAAGATCTATTGTTTATGCGTATTGCATTTTTTTCTCTCTGCCGTAAGTTATGTTTCGTTCCTAATCATGTAAGTATGGTCTAGTCTAATTAAGTAAATCTATCAGCTTAGATTAAAGAGGAAAGAGTTTTTCCGCTACAAAACGAATGGAATTGAATTCCAAAGTTCAAATGGACAGTTTTTTTTTAAAAGCAAACGGTATACATTGATTGAAAGTCTGCGGTTGAAAATCGCCCTTCGTTAACAGGTGCTACGAGATTGGATTTAGTTTTCAAATGGTTTTTCGTCTGTTTGCTAGCAACGCCAGTTCACAATGGTATTAGAGAAAAAATTTCAGTACAAGTTTTTGGTAAGGGTATCACCCAAAAACTTGAGTACACAACATGACGTAACTTGTATTCACGTGTGTGTTACGATTGATACAGAAAAACGAAAGATTAATGTTATCAGAATGCACACGCCCACCTGGCTTTCTGACGAAGGTTCCGAGCTAAGATGGACTAATAGGGAATATGCACTGTTCTTTTTTACATTTTTGCATGATAGCATAAATCGTTTATGACTGATCAATAATATATGCATCACCAAAGATACAAAAAATTGTTAAAATTTTCAAACTTTAGGAAGCGCCTCAAACGGCTGCCATTATGGCACGCGCGGTTGTCATAGACTTTGACGTCACGCAAGTCTATGACAACACATATTATGTAACCTACAAACTGTTTAATTCTTCTTCTTGTCGCGCTTTGGACAGTGACATTACACGTAGATTTTGACGTCGCACTCTGGTTCAACCGCTTTGAATTTCTCACATTTTTTGGCACTTTTCAATAATATTTTTTACATCGACAAAGAAATAAAATTAGGAAATATGGATAGACACGTAATGAAAATTCAAAATAGTATTCAAAAAAATAATATGACCACCATCTGTTTCAAGTGCATATTCCCTATTCTCTAAAAGCGAGTAAAGCTAGTCCTGGCATCACCTTTGAAGTCAGCCGCGCTGACGTTTTCCCTCATTCCGTCATGAGCTACGTGTAACTAATATAAGAAATACACTTTGACAGCTGCCATTATCATTGGAAATCCAACTGTACGCAATGCTATAATGGCTCAAGTGTTCTGTCAGGCTCGAAAGTTAAGCCACTGCTCATGAATCGTATTTCTATAGTATTAATTAAAGTACTTTAATAACTATGTAGACTATAATAACTTGACTCACAACTTATTAGCCATATCTAGGACGTCGCATTTAAGATGAACGGCAACCTTTTGTCGAAGAAAAAGAAGGGTAATATGATTTGAAATCCATCATTGGACATTATTACACACAGCGCCATCTAGCAAGTCCCAAAGTTTGTACCATGGAATACTAGGCAACGAATAAACATACTTAAATACTCTTTTTAAAACATACGTACACAAAGTAAACACACATGGAAAAATTCAATTTAATTGAAATTTACATTGTTTCACTAGACTTTACCACGTCTGCCTCTAACCGCGGTGACACTCTTGATCTCTTCTTAACACAATTGCTTTTGTTCTAGACGCCGCTGGCTAGGGCTGCGCAAGCCCTCCCAGGGCAAGGACAAAGCCCCAAGTGGTGCGCAGTCGCCCGCCACATCGGACAAACCCGCGCCATTGAAGAAAATACCCTCGGACAAGAAACTAAAGGTAAACTTAACTTTACTTTGAGGTTACAGTGCTATCATACTTCATCACAGTTGCTGTTAAGCCTAGCTTTTGGACTGATCACTCAATTCATCTGCGTATAAAAAAGATATCATACCTAGGCATTCATCTAGAATTTAGTGAGTTGGCACTCATCAACATTAAAAGTTGGTAGAGACTGAAGACATTCTCCCAATTTTATTTATCTGAAATATTTTTTGCGTACATCATAATTTTGAATGAAATTAATATGAATCTAAAAAAACACGATAAAACACGACACATAAACCATAAAAGGAAGAGCTTTCGCGAAAATACCATAGATCACTCTTTTTTCGGTGGTACTTATTAAAACTTTAGTTTCTACCTGATATAAAAGCTTTCCTTGTATTAAATCTCTATTGATTATAGAGGTAGTTGCGAAAAACGGCGTCAAAAAGAATACTTTCTATTTTTAGCTTCAAATCACGTCAATTGAGTGCTTTTAGTTTTACAGGCTGACGATGATCGAAATTAGGACTTTTAATGTCGAGTGATCCTGTGTTTGTATCACCTTTGAAAAGCAATGTCAACAAAGACGCAACTGCATGTTACTCCGCTTGGACAACGCTTTGTGCATTGAAGTTGTTGCGCCTCGGAGTGGAACCTTATAAGTACAATAAAATTTATGCATTTCTCTGTCAGTATATTTCAATGGCCATTTCCATCCTGTAGAGTTCAGAAGCCACTCTTCACTTGTAACGCTATGACATGTTTCGGTGCGTTCGTAGCTCTTTTATTTCTTTATTTAAATATAATTCAGATTCCTCACACTTACCCCCCTTATTCATAAAAACTTTAATAGCTCTTCAACCTGTATCGCTCTCTCCCTTTCATTCTTGTTGCTGCCGCTTTTTTCGAGTAAGTGACATAACACGCCAATCGCTTAATCTGTTTGGAATGTTCCCCTAATTAATAAGGAGGTAAGTGTTATATTTAAAGCAAAAAGGTGTCAAAAATACTCACCCCCTTATTCATAAAAACTTAAACAGCTCTTCAACAACACATTAACTTTTGTATCGCTTTGTCACTGTCATTCTTGTTGCTGCCGCCATTGGCGAGTAAGTGACACGACACGTCGATAGCTTAAACTATGCTTTAGCGTTGCGTTCGTTTTTATGAATAGGGGTCAGACTCTACACAAAGTTCAGAAAGTTAAGTTAAATAATACATACCTATCTTCATTATTTATTCGTAATTGCTATTTACATTTTATATGCAGTGTATTCACCTGTAAAGGCATATCTGTTTAATGAAGACATAAATATGTAATTTATTTTCGCATATGTGTAACGATTTTCTCTTTCTGAATTCCCAAATAATATGGAAATCCTCATTATGCAGTTGCATTTCATAAATAGTGGGTGAAAGAAAATGAAGCAGTCCGAAATGTGCTGACAATTACCTGTACCCCGATAGGGACCGCCATGACGAGCTGTCTGTTGTGCGAGGATAATAAATAAATATACATATACGCCAGTTCGCTTTTAGCGTAGCCTTCAGACTGTAGCTCAGTCAGCATTTGCATCCATCTGCTTAGTGCATTAGGAAACCAGTAATATGCTTCTACCTATTACTGTAAGTGAATCAGCCGTTGAGCACTTTAGTTAATTATCACATAAAACCTCATGCCACGTTAATTTGACGACATGCTAAAGATTTTGGAGACTCATTTTGCTGACCGTACTGTGAACGGTCGCACTGACGGCGCCTAAAAGCCAGTCAGTCATGTCAGTTTGTCGTGACTGATATGTTTTTCACGTGTCACTTTGTCAGTGGTTCCATGTCGTGCTTAACTGGTTTACGCTAATGCTGTATTTTGTGCATATCATTTAGGAATTACAGTTTTTTCTGAGATTTGTTGGTCGACGATCATTGTGTAAGGACGATTAGACTAAATTGAACTGAACTTTTAAGGTACCCACCGCAGAATATCAGCGTTGTAGTGTGAATGTGTGTGTTCTAGTCTATTAAGCGACACCATGCTGTGCAGATGTATTTTCGATGCATATTCTAAATTATCATGTTATTTTTGGATGTATGATAAGTTATTTGTTATGATGATTTACCACTCTCATAGTTATGCTCAAAAAACTTGAGAATTCTATTAGAAGTATTCAATCCTGTAATGTTTTATTTTGTTGCACAGCTACTCTACGGCGCAGACCACGACCGCGCAGAAGAAGGTGAATGTAGCCACAACGCGGCCGCCCTCGACGAGGTCGAGGATGACGCAGCCGACCTCGAGCTGCCGCCGCCCATGAAGCCCATCCAGGTAACCAGGAACAGGTGTACAGCAACCGCCGATGGAACCCAACCAGAAACATAACTCAGCGTGCGGGCGTTGACTTGACCGCCATCCTAGGGCGCTTTCTTCTTATCGTGTAAATGGCTATACTTTTTGTTACCAAAACTCCGCTACCCTCACGACATAGGTATACAGCAGATCCTCACGCGTGCAGCTCCGAACACTTGGGGCATGATATGAGGAGTACGAGCCTCCTCATATCATGCCCCAAGTGTTCGGAGCTGTTTTAGTGTCAATGTGTGGCGCCTACCCACACACTTTGAGCGTCTGTATGAAGACAAAAGACGAGCTTGGTTTACCTATGCTTAGGGGTTTTTCTGATGTATCAGTGGTGATACTTATAGGGAAGATGAAGACCCAAAGACCCCTTAAACAGAAAGTGCCAACAATACACCTCATTTCAGTGCCATCTGGACTCGTTTGCCACACAAGATGGTCTACCCATTTCTAGGTTGTTGCCTCAGTGAAGCAGGGCGGCCAGATCCTGTTTCATACAAGATTCAAACCGCAAAAAAAGAACTAGTATTATGATTTTATTATTTTTAAATAGCAAATGCTTTTTGTAATAAAAAGCATTGTCTATGAGATAACCGTAACGTAAATTATCAGATTTTTCTTTGCTCTATACTTTAATCCCCCACTGGCCAACCATTACCTTGCTATCGGTATTTGCCACTGCCATGGCCATGGCAGGAGGCCTAGCATAACCTTTTTACTTCCCTTTGCACTGATACAGAAAAACCCCTGGCAGCCTCAAATGTCTGCTCTGCAGCGTTTTACAATAACTCAAAACCAATAACAGATACTGGATACAGTGCTGTGGGCCGCCGAGAGGCCGCGTGTAGGGCTGTGCAAATTGGGCCGCCCGCGCCATGTCCGCTCGCATCGCTGCTCAAACATGTCACTCAACAAATCGTCGCTTATATTACAACACCGCGAATATGCTTTTTTTCCGTTTTTTAGTTTTAAATGTCATTGGATGGAGAAAAAAAACGCGCGTTTAATGCGCCAATCACGTTCAAAAAAGCTAGCCACTTAAAAACAAGAATTCAAAAATTGTATCACCGCGTTGATCGCGTTTTCGCACGAACACCGCGAACATGCATCAGTCGCCTTACAAGTTTATTTACTATTAAGGAATTAAGTGTAATGTTTTTTGTCTCTCCTGAAAAGTGATCAAAATGCATATTCATAATAAACGATAAGCCCGCGTAGAACGTAATAAATTCCATCACATCCGCCTCTCTAAACAAACATGAACTTGAACAGTATTCGAACTTGAGATTTATTCAATCAACTGAATCTAACAAGTTTCATAAGAATTGTACAAGAAGTTCTAAGTAAACATTTAAGCTCTTTCAACTGTTTTTGTATTTCTCGCAAAGCCGTAAAGTTGTTACAGCTGAAAAGATTCTTGTTATTCTAACACTGCTTTAAATAATATAATCTCGTTACACATTTTCTGTTAAGGAGAAACAAAACATTCGTATGTTTTTCTAGCTTAAGTAGAGAAAATACAGCGGAATTTAAAGTGTATCCAAGTAAACGCTTCGAAGTTGTACCAATTTGGTAGACAAAATATTTGAGAGAGCGAGCGAGTTTGTATTTAGCTTGAGGCGCAGGGAGAACATGGGGATGGAGGTACAGTCAGCCAAAAATGTGGTGTACCACCCTACGGTTGAAATTCGTTTGAACGTCATGAAACAACAAGGTCAATTTTCCCTGGCAATAAGTTTTTGTCAGTGACTATTGCTCTCTTTGTCATTCATGATATACCGTCATGCCAAGTGTCAAGTTTGAATTATCATATTGTTTAATATTTCATGGACGGAAATACTTGACAGTAGAAATGTCAGTAAGACTTTATTTTTCAGTAGTACTGAGTTTCTCTTCAAAAAGATCGACATGGTTTTAGTTAAGCGAAATAGATTATCGCATTTAATGAGGTTAAACTAAGTCACCCAATGACGTCAAATGTCAGGCAAGCAGGCAGGATAACAGACAAAACGTCACAACATAATTGTGCATGTGTTAAACTTTGTTAGAAAAGTCAATCTTAGCAAACGTTACATCTCGCAGAAACGTTTGTCAAAAGAGGTAGACCACTTTCTTGGCTGACTGTACGACGGCGGAGCGGAATAGGGTTTCCAGGTACTTGGGTAGATGTGATTGTCTTTGATTAAGTTCTCTTGACACGAAATAGCGTCGCGCGGCCGGCCGGTGGCCCCGTCTCGTTAGTCTGCGTACACATTTGCAGGTAGTTTCTAGAGCACGCGCCTAATGCAATGGACGATTTAAAATTAACGTCTTAAGCCGTGGCTAGTAGGTGTATATTGGGAAGTATACTTCATTTTTTTCTTCACCACTCGCTCTCTTCGTTCGCTCATTCGAAAAAAATGAAGTACCTTCCCAATATACACCATTGGAGCACAAAATCAGAAATAAACCACCTAAAATATTTCAGATGGTTTATCATGAACGATGAACTTCAAACATGTTATGGAATTAAAAATTTTGATCAAAAAACCACTAACCGAAAGTTAAATAATTATTCGCTTAACAGTTTGCATGCACTGTCATCATTTCCTAGCCGACCCACGAGCGCTCGCGCTGACGTCGTGCGTCCGGTCTTGCGATATGACACCTCTACGCTACACATACCTAATGCACCGATTCCTGATTGTTTAACTAAATCGTTGAATGAAACTTGATACGAGTTCATTTTGGTGTAAGACGCAACATGATTATTCGAAAAGTGAATTATTATCGTCAATCATAAAATTAATAACAAATTCATAAAAAACATACCTGTGATTTTTTTCCCTTGAGATCTGGTATTTCACAAAAAACACAACATAACTACACTGATTGATAGATCATACATGGCGCTCTTAGATACCCGATTAGAATATGACGGCACCATGAAACTACAACGACCACAAGTGGTGGTTTCATGCCAGATTGGTCGTGCCGATACAAGTGATACTCTATTCAACCGCGTGTTATCCAGCAGCAACATAGTCAATAATCACATTTATGATAGTAAAAAATGTCGGCACCATGAATCCTCGGTAATTCCATGATGGAACAGAGATTCATGCCTGATTGGTCGTACGGACAAGTTTGAATGCAATTTACCACAACTATGAGCATGGACGCGTTAACTCAAAAAGGTGTGTGGGAGCCGCGACGATCCCTTCAATACTGATGCAATGTATGAACAAGACCAGTAAATCGTAATTAATTAGTAACGCTTTTTGTTTCGGGTTCCGTATAATTGTTGTTAGGACAAAAGTTTATAAACATAATTCTACTAACTGGTTAATACGTTGGTGTAATGCTAAATACATTCAGTGAGGAACCTCATCATCTTCAATGATGCAGTAACAACCTTAATAAAAATCAAAATTATGATTATTTCGCATTACCATATAAATCCATATTAAGCATAACATTAGGAATCATATTTAAAATAGATTTTTTTGCAAATAATACAATATAACTGTAAAAACAGAAATAAATGTCAATTAACTTAAAACAAATAAAAAACATATTTAAAATAATATTTGATAACTACTTATTAAATCTAATCAAACAGATAAAAGTCCGCTGTTTATTACGTAAAGATAGGAAGGAACCCTAATGCAATAATTAAAATAGATTTTTAAAATAAGTCATATCACTGTAATAAACAGAAATAAATATCAATTTACTTAGTAAGTAAGTAAGTAAACATTTATGCAGAATAAAAACTTAACCTATGAAACAATGGTATCAATACATTTACTTAAAACAAATAAAACTCATTTTAAAAAAATATCAAATAACTAATTATTAAATTTAATCAAACACAAAAAAGTCCGTTGTTTATTACGTAAAGATAGGAAGGAACCCTAATGCAAATGCAACACAAGCAGGTATTACTTTGAACAAACAAGTCACTACATTTTGCCAACGCTGCACTACCTTATCTGTAAGCTCGGTAATATGATTCAAGATTCAAGTATAGTCAACCACAATAAAAATGATTTTTACTTTCATAATTTGAACGTATTTCTAATTACTTAATTGTGTAATGGTTCAGAAGTTGTTTACTACAATAGAAGTCGCGGGTTCGATTCCGCACAGTACAAACATTCGTTTGCATGAACATGTCTGTTTGTATTGTTCTAGCTGTTTCCTATGTAAACAAATGATGTATTTGAAATATGTTTATCCTTTGTCTAGTGTCCCATAACACAAGCTTTAAGAAGTTTAGTTTATCACTAGACGCTGTTGTGTAGGTAGTGCAACTCTACACATGACATGTAATATCATTTAGGAATGGTTTAATGAACTATTACAAGGTTTTCGCCTTCCTCCGTTTTGCAGTGCCAGTTGCCACAAGTTTGGTTCAAAGTCAGTCAATTCAGAAAAAACTTTTTTTTTTTAATTTTCCTGCGTCTGGGAGTTAGTTTGTTGGACTTACCATACACGGATATTCAGTTTCTTACTTCTGGACCTTAACGCTTACAAATGGCATGTTCCCTGACGCATGTATACACAAATAATTTTACGTTATTAACAGCGAAAAATGGGAATTTTCTATCGTTCATTAATAACAGCGCAACATTTTTTCTTCTAAATAAACTCAAGTCAACTGTACATAAGTACGTACCTTTCAGCCGACCTAGTTAGTGAATTAATATTTTATTTTTCACGAAATGTATTGACAAACCGAAATTTTTGCTGACAGCTTACAATTTTAGACAGTGTTAGCTAACCTTTTATTGGAAAGACTTTATAGGTCGTTTTTGCGATCACTTCCTAGTAAAATTGGAGTTTTACAGTAAAAAATGTTATGCTCCTCTTTGTCTGAGTTTGCAATATTTTTGAATAAATTAGGAGCTATAGATCAATGAAAACCATAACATCAGTGACAGTGAGTGATCATCAAGGACCATCAAGAAGTTATTCAACGTTATTAGTGCTACAGCAAGAAAATTCAGCAGAAATCAATCATGTTCGTAAGTTTTATCTTCAATTTACTATGTTAAAACGATAAAGATTTTTATTTTACATGTTTGTTTTTATTCTTCATATGATAGGTCTGACATCGAATGCAACTCCGAGGTTGAAGTTAAACGCCGGGCAGTGCACAAGCACTCAGAGTCTGACGCCGAGCCCTCCAAACGCCGAGCACGGAAGGCCACTCCAGCACTTTGCGATTCTGACGCCGAGCCCTCCAAACGCCGAGCACGGAAGACCATCCCACCACTTAGCGACTCTGAAGACGAGTGTGCTAAAAAACGGTGAGATAACGACCTGCATCTCAGTATTGTGACAAACAGTGAAGATTCTTATAACCACTTATAACGCTTATGTTTATGAACGTGAATACTTAACATTTGAACCAATACTTTTGTTTTCATTTTCAGGAGCAACAAGACGGCTGGGGCCAAGAGGAAGGCGAAATTTATAAAAGAACTTTTTTACACGGACGACGAAGTAAATAAGCGGTAAGTTTTATGTAAAATCATAGCGAGGAACGTAATGACCAGATCTTTTCAAAACAAATCTTTTTTAAACCAAACATTAGAAAATATTGACTTTATAAATTATGAACTCTATGTACCTTATACCTTTATAGTTATGTACGTGATACATACCTTTTTTTTCTCCTGATTACGTCAAAGCAAAGGAGGGTTATGATTGTTTGGTACCTAGCAAACTTATTAATTAAATAATCCACGAAGCATAGTAAGTAATAGTTTCTCATCTAACTTAATCATTTCAGTTCCAGTAAAGCGGCTAAAAGACCTACGAAGCGCAAGCCAGCTGAAGGCAGCGTACCGAAGCGAGCTCGGTCTGATGGATGGTCCAGTGGTCATGATAATATTGTAGATATAAGTTATACAGGTATACCTAATCTTAATAGTTTAAATGACCTGTACAAAACTAATATGTTTAATTGCTTGGTTCACAAAAATAAATGTGCTTTAAGAAGTGCTTTGTGTATTAAAAAATGGTGTTTTTTGAATGGATACTCATTATTTGACTTGACTGTTTTTACTAAATAATTTATTGATAATATACATAACATTAAATATGATCAATGCATAGTTTTATTTAATTCTACCTACCTAACGAATTTAAATAATAAGTAAAAAATAACAAACACAGTTTTTCACATGACGTATTTATTTTAATAATATTTCTGATATTTATACAAGTGTACAGGTTAAAACTAGTCTTATATCTAAAATAAAGTTTAAAGCTAATAATTATTATTATCACTAATTTTCCTACTTATTTTTTTAATCACTGTTTCTGTTTCGTCCATTATGTCATCCAACGGTTCTTTCACAATATATTGTGCACTTAACACTACATTATCTTCATCACATTCAATGTCCGATTTGTTGAGAGATTCACCGCTTATATCTATCACTTTTATTTTAATAAGGCGTATTCCTCGCTGATGCTCATTATTAATCACGTAGGAGGTTCTGCGCAGTCGGTTCTTCTTGCATTTATGATTCTTCCGCTTCGCTTGCCTCTCTTTGGGTGCAGGGCTAGACCGATAAAGTTCAGGACAAGCTTGCCGAAACGCACTAGCAGTTGAGAAGGGATCTTGTGCGAACTGACTGAACATGATGTCGGATTCAGACATTTTCTGTAACAAAAAACAGTAATACATATTATCAATCATTTGTACAAATGTAACTTTCAAACAATTTTCTAAAAAATAGTATACTTACAGATAAGTAAATAGCACACCACTTCACTCGAGCTCAGAAACTAAAAGAATGACATGACCAACACCTCACTAAAATAGTTTTGCATAGTTTTAAAATTTTACAAGCTAAACACTTTTAAATGGAACATGCAGGGCTGTCAATCCACATTTTACAATGTATGATTTTATCTGTAATGTATTAAATCCTACTCCTTTTTAAAGTTGATTATAAAATCTTATCGTCTTGCAGTTAGTTTGGGTTCGAATTATAATTTATAGTAACAATCATCCTGTTGTTAGGTGACCTACTATATTATAATTGACTCTCTTATATCACAGCTCGATACGCACTGTGATAGTTTGATGATGTTCATAAAACAAGTTTTGGCAAGTATGAGCTGTAATTAACGTATTGAAACTAAAACAACATTATCAAAAATATTTTTTTAACTTTCATAATATGTAACTGACAACCCTCGTAGTCTTAGGTAATCATAACAGGTTGAAACTTGCAGAAATCATCACGTGTGCACTACTTATGTTGTATAGGTTTTTGAGCAGTAGCTATGAACTAATTAAGTAGGCAATTCAAACCTGGGTTTGAGTTCAGCAATGAAACAAAAAAATTGGTGAAATATTTATTAAACAACTAAACACAATTATTCTTAACATACAATCTTACGTGGTCTAAATCTAACATAACAACAAACTTAAAACTAGATACTTGACTTAACTAGTCCAATCTATTGTAGCTAAATTAAAAGGTACTAGATTTATGTTCCCATGCTAATGTGTCTATATTGTTTCTTAATAAGATACGTTTATCATCATTAGATGATAAGGCTACTTTATCAACACACTGAGTGAATATTTGGTGTTTGATAGATTTGAAAACAATGTTTCTTTTGCGAATTATTTCCTTTTCCAACAAAGCTTTATGATAGTCTTTGAAAAACAGTTTGTTGACTACAGGTTTTTTAATACCTTTAGCTTTCTTAATTTCTTTGGTTTCAGTTTTGATACAGTATAATTTTGATCTTAAACCAACAAATTCTGTAATAAGATGTCCGCCAAGTTCATCTTTGAACAATCCAGGTATTTTTTTATTTTCGCGTTTAATACCGTACGTATTATTTTCTTCATAGTTACTTGTATCAAAATATCCTTGAAAATTGTGTCTCAGATCTTTATATATATCACTAGTTTTCACCGAGTACAAAAAACTATCTGTATCTGTGTAACAAAGGTTTAAATTACGACCATAAAATGGTTTCATTACAGAATAATGGAAATTATACATGTGGCTTTTGGAAATTTCTAAAACCGTAAATCCAATATAAATAGGTTTGTCAAGTACAACTGATTCTGGCTTCAACTGAACTGCCACAAAATTTTCTGAAAAAATGGTAGAACTATGGTAATTAGGCCTCGCTATTAGTTGTTCTGCAGTGACCATTTTTTTCGTTCTATTTTTTGTATCAACCCACTGATTGACTAGTTTTACATCAAGCCTTTTTTCGGTGTCCTCTAAAGTTTTGCCGAAAATGCTATTATTTAATAACTTAAAAAAATCCTGTTCGAAACTTGACTTTGCCTTTTTTCGTAACTCTGTATTCAAATCAATGTATTGTTTTAAATAAGGGCTTTGTCTGAATTTAATTACTCTATGAATCTTTGCGAGCTTCAAACCATGTGATAAACACGTTTTCAAATGCGCATAATGGATAACGTAGTTAAATTTGTCATATAAGTTCGGTATTAATTTTGGAGTTTTAGATCCTGGTGGTGAAAATTTTTGTGGGCAAAATGGTAATTCATTATGCAGGTCATGTAAATTCTCGGGATATTCTAAATCAACTTCTAAAATAAACCCTTCTTCGGAATCATCGGGTGTTTCAAGGATTTCAATTTGATCAATATCTGAAACATTCAATAATCTAAAATCCGAATGAGGTAAATAAGAACACATCGCATAGCCGTACAAATTATTACAGTCTATGTAAAATAAAAAGTTATCGGGGTATGACGTTTCATAATTTGTTAAGTATTTATTGTTTGCTTTCGCATACCTCGTAGAACATAAACATACTCCCCCGCGAATACCTTTCTGTATTAATCGAATTATTTCTAAGTCATCAATTAGCTGAAGTTTTACATTCGTTTTAAGGAGCATTGCGTCAAAACTCAAACTAGGAGCTGTCAGATAAAATGAAGGATCTAACTTGTAATTTGTTTTACAAGTGCAACGAAACTTTTCAAATACATCTGCTAGTAACAAAACGTCAGATTTCAAATATAAATCTGTGTATTCACCCAAAGTTTTTAAATTGAACTCATTCCAGACCTGTTTAGCATGGCTATAGTCAGATTCTGAAACAGTAGTGTCACTAAGGCTCGAATAGAAGCATTGCTGTGGAGGCAATTTTTTCTCTTTGTACGAGTCCCAGGTAGACATGTATTCATACGGATACACGCCTTTCCGTCTTAACAATTCGAACCTCTCAGATTCTGGGAAAAAATTAAGCAAATGAATAAAATCTTTCTTATCTAGATTCGATACAAGTTTTTCTAGGCTTGTTCCCAAAAATTTAAAAGAGTCAACGAAACGAACCGCCATATGTTTATTGTCATGTGTTGTAAAAAACTTAGTGAATGATATGTAATTTTCTTTGTTTTTAGCTATAACTTTTATTGGTCCTGATGTTTGTCCCAGTTGACTTATAAATAAATGACTGTCGTAGCCAGACAAGTTATGAAAAAAGACAGGAACAAATTGTGGTAAACGATAGTTAAGATTACAGTAAGAATGAGCTGCACCGCGATAGTTGCCTGTCAAGTGGCAGTGGTCCCGAACTTTATCATCGAATAATAATTGACTGCATAAATAACATACTTTTGATTCCTTGAATGCGCAAACTTCTTGTGTGGTTAGTTTTTTCATAGGAATTGTATTTTTATAAATTTGTAAAATTTGAGATACATCCTTTTTTAGGTTATTTATGAAAACTTCAACACAATCTTCACCGCGATAAGTTACGTATCGATTTAAAGAACTATTATAAGAACAAACAACATAATACGCAAACGCAGCCGGTACATGTTTTTGAAACAGTTTCGTTGAACTGGAACTGGGTTCGTTAGGACTGGGCTGCAATAAAGATTCAAAGTCAGCATAAATTACAAAAGGCATGTCTTGCATTTTCTCATAGTTCTTAAATTGAATAAATGTACCCGACTTTGGCAAAATAGTCGCAACCCCACCGCACACATGAGCGTTTAATTTACGTTCGTTTTGAAAAAATATCATGCAGTCGTCACAAAAAAATATTTGACCATGATGTTTTGTTACTTGCGACCTTATTAAGCGGCTTAGGTTTTTAATCAAACAATAATGTGAAAGATTACCTCTTTCTATGTACAATAAGTTTATGTGATTGCTTTTTTTACTCAACGTGCGGTACAATGGTCCAACAACATTTGTTTTGTTTTTGAGTCCATATACATTAACGCTTATATTAGGATTATTTTTCTCAAATCTTTTTATGTCGGGAAACTTAACCGGAAACGACATTTTATTTACATTGAGCACGCTCTTAAAATGAGGATAAGAAGATGTTCGATGCCCGTTGCTGTCTGCAGGAAATAAAGCTGCCATTATGCTCCATAAAAAACAGAACTCATCTTTATTTTGAATGTTAACACATGCGCGTTTGAGTTTCAATGCTTTTGGCAAATCAATGAATCTAGATGCTCTCAGAGGATTGTACTTATTAATGTTAATTTCTAAGTAACAATTACGTAAAAATAACCAACCGCTATCTCGTTCTTCAAACTCGTCTACTTTAGAAGTAATCACGTTGATAACTTGAGAGAAAACTTCTTCAAAATCAAAACTATTATTTATTACAATGTTTTCCGTAGCAAATGACTTTATTTCGGACTTGTTAGAATCATTCGATCTTAAAAGAAATTCAGCGAATAATTCAAAGTTAACTTTGATGCTATCATAAGTTAACTGGCGCGCTCGTAGCAGCTGAGCGGCGCGCGCGCGCAAGCTGCGCATGAACGAGGCCGGCGCCTGCACGGCGCTCCCCGCATCACCACACAACCTGTACGCTGCGATGCGACTGCGGAAAGCACTACCTATTTTCTCAATACCATCGCTTTCTTCAATAGCAGAGTTATTTTTATGTATTGTACTCTTAAGATGAGCGGAAAACGCTTTGCTTTTAACAGAAATATTACAAACGGAACAATATATCGATCTGTTTGACATTGTTACTTGATGTAAAAGAAAAGATTGATTTAAATTTAACTAAAATAGATTGGACTCTTATTTCTTAATGTTTAGGATGATAACTTATTTTTTGTTATCGACAAAAAACCGTCCTTCGTCGGTAAAATCCGCGCGTGCTCGCTTGACAAACTTGCGCAGCAAGTCCAGCTGTTCAGCGTCAGAATCGGTTCTATATTTAAGCGATAATACCGCCTTCTGCCAGCGATCTCTCGCCGGTATCGACTTGATGTCCGCTGAGTTATAGAGTCGGAGCTCCACGAACAGATCGCCGGATAGGTCAGCGGTATGACGTAGGTTACCATCCGCCACGCGGCGCGTGAGCACGGATTGCAGGGAAGGCGCGGCGCGCGTGCGGTTGACGACGATCTCCGGCTCGTCGTCTAAGTCCAGACACCATCCATCAGACCGAGCTCGCTTCGGTACGCTGCCTTCAGCTGGCTTGCGCTTCGTAGGTCTTTTAGCCGCTTTACTGGAACTGAAATGATTAAGTTAGATGAGAAACTATTACTTACTATGCTTCGTGGATTATTTAATTAATAAGTTTGCTAGGTACCAAACAATCATAACCCTCCTTTGCTTTGACGTAATCAGGAGAAAAAAAAGGTATGTATCACGTACATAACTATAAAGGTATAAGGTACATAGAGTTCATAATTTATAAAGTCAATATTTTCTAATGTTTGGTTTAAAAAAGATTTGTTTTGAAAAGATCTGGTCATTACGTTCCTCGCTATGATTTTACATAAAACTTACCGCTTATTTACTTCGTCGTCCGTGTAAAAAAGTTCTTTTATAAATTTCGCCTTCCTCTTGGCCCCAGCCGTCTTGTTGCTCCTGAAAATGAAAACAAAAGTATTGGTTCAAATGTTAAGTATTCACGTTCATAAACATAAGCGTTATAAGTGGTTATAAGAATCTTCACTGTTTGTCACAATACTGAGATGCAGGTCGTTATCTCACCGTTTTTTAGCACACTCGTCTTCAGAGTCGCTAAGTGGTGGGATGGTCTTCCGTGCTCGGCGTTTGGAGGGCTCGGCGTCAGAATCGCAAAGTGCTGGAGTGGCCTTCCGTGCTCGGCGTTTGGAGGGCTCGGCGTCAGACTCTGAGTGCTTGTGCACTGCCCGGCGTTTAACTTCAACCTCGGAGTTGCATTCGATGTCAGACCTATCATATGAAGAATAAAAACAAACATGTAAAATAAAATCTTTATCGTTTTAACATAGTAAATTGAAGATAAAACTTACGAACATGATTGATTTCTGCTGAATTTTCTTGCTGTAGCACTAATAACGTTGAATAACTTCTTGATGGTCCTTGATGATCACTCACTGTCACTGATGTTATGGTTTTCATTGATCTATAGCTCCTAATTTATTCAAAAATATTGCAAACTCAGACAAAGAGGAGCATAACATTTTTACTGTAAAACTCCAATTTTACTAGGAAGTGATCGCAAAAACGACCTATAAAGTCTTTCCAATAAAAGGTTAGCTAACACTGTCTAAAATTGTAAGCTGTCAGCAAAAATTTCGGTTTGTCAATACATTTCGTGAAAAATAAAATATTAATTCACTAACTAGGTCGGCTGAAAGGTACGTACTTATGTACAGTTGACTTGAGTTTATTTAGAAGAAAAAATGTTGCGCTGTTATTAATGAACGATAGAAAATTCCCATTTTTCGCTGTTAATAACGTAAAATTATTTGTGTATACATGCGTCAGGGAACATGCCATTTGTAAGCGTTAAGGTCCAGAAGTAAGAAACTGAATATCCGTGTATGGTAAGTCCAACAAACTAACTCCCAGACGCAGGAAAATTAAAAAAAAAAAGTTTTTTCTGAATTGACTGACTTTGAACCAAACTTGTGGCAACTGGCACTGCAAAACGGAGGAAGGCGAAAACCTTGTAATAGTTCATTAAACCATTCCTAAATGATATTACATGTCATGTGTAGAGTTGCACTACCTACACAACAGCGTCTAGTGATAAACTAAACTTCTTAAAGCTTGTGTTATGGGACACTAGACAAAGGATAAACATATTTCAAATACATCATTTGTTTACATAGGAAACAGCTAGAACAATACAAACAGACATGTTCATGCAAACGAATGTTTGTACTGTGCGGAATCGAACCCGCGACTTCTATTGTAGTAAACAACTTCTGAACCATTACACAATTAAGTAATTAGAAATACGTTCAAATTATGAAAGTAAAAATCATTTTTATTGTGGTTGACTATACTTGAATCTTGAATCATATTACCGAGCTTACAGATAAGGTAGTGCAGCGTTGGCAAAATGTAGTGACTTGTTTGTTCAAAGTAATACCTGCTTGTGTTGCATTTGCATTAGGGTTCCTTCCTATCTTTACGTAATAAACAACGGACTTTTTTGTGTTTGATTAAATTTAATAATTAGTTATTTGATATTTTTTTAAAATGAGTTTTATTTGTTTTAAGTAAATGTATTGATACCATTGTTTCATAGGTTAAGTTTTTATTCTGCATAAATGTTTACTTACTTACTTACTAAGTAAATTGATATTTATTTCTGTTTATTACAGTGATATGACTTATTTTAAAAATCTATTTTAATTATTGCATTAGGGTTCCTTCCTATCTTTACGTAATAAACAGCGGACTTTTATCTGTTTGATTAGATTTAATAAGTAGTTATCAAATATTATTTTAAATATGTTTTTTATTTGTTTTAAGTTAATTGACATTTATTTCTGTTTTTACAGTTATATTGTATTATTTGCAAAAAATCTATTTTAAATATGATTCCTAATGTTATGCTTAATATGGATTTATATGGTAATGCGAAATAATCATAATTTTGATTTTTATTAAGGTTGTTACTGCATCATTGAAGATGATGAGGTTCCTCACTGAATGTATTTAGCATTACACCAACGTATTAACCAGTTAGTAGAATTATGTTTATAAACTTTTGTCCTAACAACAATTATACGGAACCCGAAACAAAAAGCGTTACTAATTAATTACGATTTACTGGTCTTGTTCATACATTGCATCAGTATTGAAGGGATCGTCGCGGCTCCCACACACCTTTTTGAGTTAACGCGTCCATGCTCATAGTTGTGGTAAATTGCATTCAAACTTGTCCGTACGACCAATCAGGCATGAATCTCTGTTCCATCATGGAATTACCGAGGATTCATGGTGCCGACATTTTTACTATCATAAATGTGATTATTGACTATGTTGCTGCTGGATAACACGCGGTTGAATAGAGTATCACTTGTATCGGCACGACCAATCTGGCATGAAACCACCACTTGTGGTCGTTGTAGTTTCATGGTGCCGTCATATTCTAATCGGGTATCTAAGAGCGCCATGTATGATCTATCAATCAGTGTAGTTATGTTGTGTTTTTTGTGAAATACCAGATCTCAAGGGAAAAAAATCACAGGTATGTTTTTTATGAATTTGTTATTAATTTTATGATTGACGATAATAATTCACTTTTCGAATAATCATGTTGCGTCTTACACCAAAATGAACTCGTATCAAGTTTCATTCAACGATTTAGTTAAACAATCAGGAATCGGTGCATTAGGTATGTGTAGCGTAGAGGTGTCATATCGCAAGACCGGACGCACGACGTCAGCGCGAGCGCTCGTGGGTCGGCTAGGAAATGATGACAGTGCATGCAAACTGTTAAGCGAATAATTATTTAACTTTCGGTTAGTGGTTTTTTGATCAAAATTTTTAATTCCATAACATGTTTGAAGTTCATCGTTCATGATAAACCATCTGAAATATTTTAGGTGGTTTATTTCTGATTTTGTGCTCCAATGGTGTATATTGGGAAGGTACTTCATTTTTTTCGAATGAGCGAACGAAGAGAGCGAGTGGTGAAGAAAAAAATGAAGTATACTTCCCAATATACACCTACTGTGGCTGAGTGAAACATTTCACGCTTTTCAAAGTGCTTGGCGTTAAATCTGCGACTTGAGTCGCGCAGTAAACGTCTGGACACGGTGTGTTGCGAGCACGCTCGCTCGGGACACGTGCACGCCAGAGCGTTGAGGGGACGGCCGAATCATAGTATAAACAGTAGGTTATCTAAGGCCGCCCGCCGAGTTATTAGCCTAGCGTGCACACAGGCACGCGGCACCGCCCGTACGTACTGCCGCCACCTTATTCCCCCCTATTCTATGCTGGCGTGTGCGTGAAATCGCGTGCCGACACGGCGCACGCACACATTCAAACCGAGAGCGGCACGTTTGTATGTAGATATTTGACTGTTCTCTGTGTACTGTGGCCGAATGGTGCGAGCTACAGACTAACGGGCCATTTGCGCCGGGACGAGCCATCAACGCTCGCAGCCCGTCGCCCGCGGATGGCTCACGGACGCATCACAACACAAGCAACACTGTTTTATGTCCGCCGTTGCGTCATTTCACACGATAACGCGCTACAACTAGACTAACGCTGATTGTATGTAGTAATAAGGATTGTCTAGGATTTTTATTACCTCCATTGTGATCAGTATCAACAAATATTGTTAGCAACGAGGACACGAGAAGTGTATCGCTTGGATTGTACACCGCCTGTGCGGCGATCGCGACCGCAAGGTGATAAACATATGCTACTGCTATACACACTACTTACTTGCTAGTAATAACGTTTTATTAATTAGTTTTTTATGTAATAAGATAAATATCATGCAGCGAGTAGCTAGTTATTTTAATTGTTATTCATATTTTATTCAGAATTGTATAAATAACAATCAATTTAGTTGAGTTTTTTCTGTGGCTATTTACTTATAGATTAGGTACTGATCCTACGGTTCATCTCGTCTTGTTAATGGCTGGACGTTGTAGATTACTGTTCTAAGAAAGCTTTGTGATCATTATGTTATATGTTACGGTTGAAATCAATGATATTATACCGAGAAAGAGGTAGATAGGTTATGTCATTACTGATGCCAAGTCGAAAATTGTCTCCTGCCGTACGTACCTATAATTTGACCGCGAGAACAAGATTATCTACTGTGTCGTCTGAAACTGTCAATGCTGTGCTCAGGTGTTCGAAAGTTATGATCACGGGTGCCACTTTTTCAGCACAAGTAACCTATCTACCTCTGTTTATTATAACATCATTGGTTGAAATAATGTTGTAGAAATGGTAAAAGTAGAAATGTTGCATGTTGATAAAGTGTAATGTTTGTCGTAGGACCCACAGGCCGTGCTACAGACCCCCGCCCAGCCCGCGGCGGCCTCGAATCCTTCCAGAGTAAGCGACCAAATCCTCAGCAACATTATAACTCAATTGGCCATAGATATAAACGAAAGAAGATGCGCAAACGCAGATCCCCACCATCGTGACCAGCGGACACTATCGCTCCTATTACAATTAGCTTTGACTTTCATCTACCTTTTTTACATTTAATTTAGTTTATTCCATCCTATTCCATAACACTTATTCTGTGTATGCCAAAAACACGATTGGTCTAAATCGCGTTTTACTTATAATGTATTTTAGGTTGTGTTAGGACAAAATCTATCAACTAACAATTTCGCATAAAACCTAATACGCAATCTTTCTATTTAGCAGTACTAGGTATAGTGCGAAATAGGTAGTTGATCTACTTAGTACTGACACTAGTTAAATTTTTTTAGGCAAAACGCGGTTTAGAAGAATTGCGTTTTAGGCATACACAGAATAAAGGTTCTATAACTGTGTTTTTTTTAAACTTTACATCTCTTCCTCTGGTTTATGTCTGTGGTTCTCATTCATTTTATCATTACTTTTAATTATTACTTCTACTATAAATCTTTCTGTGTCGTCATCCTAACTCCTGTGACTAACTCTCGGCTCAGGCAAGCTCTCAGATCCGCCGGTTACATGTTGGTTAAATTTTCAGGCCTCGTTAACACTGGAAGCTTTGGATAGTAACGGGGGCCCCGCCGATATCGCAGAGATTGAGCAAATAGTTAAGGAAAAAATGGTTCGGTTTTAACATAAAGCATGTAGTGTGTGCATGTGCTGTTTGTTTGTGCAGTCGACCGCGGCTCGAGCGCCACACTGACCACACAAGCTGAGCTCTCATTCCTTATAACTTGCGTACTGCGCGCGGACCGCATGAAGGCTACAGTGTTGCGCGTGAGCAGTGGCTGACTGTACCAAAGCCGCGTGGTTACCGTTTGCGTTCGCTTGTAACGGTTTTTACGCTTTTAATTTCATTTTGCGTGTGTTTATTTGGATATTTTTTCCAGTATGTATGGTCACAGCAAGACAGGCACATTGCATTTGAATTTGTGTTTTTGTTTTTGCACTAAATCACTGGAAAAGTATGTTGAAATTGGTTAACCTTTTAGTTAAGGATAGGTACGTTTCCATATATTGCTGAAGACTGCAATGTGAAATTAAGTTTTCATGAACTATTGCAATTAGAATAGAGACGCGCGTGCTTTCGCGCATTTTACTATTGGTGGGTCAAATTGGAAAGGTCTTAAAATATGGTGCAAGTTCCTTACGGACCTGGCATGTTTGGCTATGGCTTGATTTCTGGCCTATTTAGACCTCACCTCGTGTTTCCGCTTAGGTTTCCTTTGCTGAGTAGATGTACCTACCTATTGTGTTCCGATTACTGAGAATCGAAGTTAAGATTGCAGGAAACTAACGACTAGAATGTTTTATTATTCAAGGATATTTTCCTTGTAGAACATGATGTCCGTATAAGATATATGAGTGTACTCGCTCCCTGCAAGGACTTTACCAGATCCTCACATTATTGGAAAAAATATTAACGAATTCATCTGAATAACGTAAAGAGTAGCTGTTATACAGTTTCAAAGCACTAGCACTTCTATCATACAGTATTATCATAAATAAGCACTTTGCAGTTCCATCCAGTTTTTATTTCTTAGAAGTGTGGTGTTTACCGTCAAAGCAGACAAACAAAAATAAAATTATTTTCCTCCAGCCGGATAAGAGTGCTCCGCTCGCCGCCTCCTTTTTAAGTGCAACTTAAAGCTGGCAGCTCAATAGAACCACTCTAGCCTCTCACCGAGGAGACCACTAGCGCCGCTAACGGCTGGTGCCTCCATTCCAGAACCGGCATTTCGTTTCTCTTGGCGGATAGTAATTTTACGCGGGGATAACATTTTTTTTCAATAAATTATTTTGAACTATGGCACCCAATAGACCAAATAGACTTTTATACAAATTGAACAATACCTATATAACGGGTTTTCACTAAAGTCCTTTGACATAATGTCCTTTGTATGCAAAGAAAGATGCACACAGACTGACACCAGGAGAAATGCAGAAGTCGGACACCAATTATTTAATTTGGGAAGAACATCCAAAAATCTCATCTCAATATTTGATCTGGCCATAAGTCTGACATACCTATTTGTTATTTTTGACGGACAGAAAGCCATCACCACTATGGTCAATTTAGTTTTAGACATTCGCTTACGGCGCTACATCGCTACTAACTTTCGCCGTTGTATTTTTAATTTTTCAACTAGGTATGACCTCTCTTCCACTTCTGATACTTTTGATATCTTACCTACATTACGATTAGTACTATTTTCCTGTAAGTATATTTGAACCCTCGGAAACGTTGTAGCAACTTATTCAAAGGAACGTTTTATTCTTATTCGCGGAAAATGTTTTGAATCCATCTTTCATGTTCTCAATTCTCAATTTCTCATACAATAGGACACCGGAAATAAACCGTTGCTTCTATTTTGTGATTTCTGAGAATTTAACCGAACTAATGTTACGTATATTTCGCTGTTTGTTTTGCGGTATTTGTATAAGATATTTACTTTAAAAGGGATTTTGACGTGCTCTTAAGGCCGCACTCGGAACATCAATTAAAATAAACGAAATTACTTTCATAACGAATTTAATTAAGAACTTTGCGAGTTATTATATAAGTATATAGTATATTTGAGCGCTATTTGCTTGCGGTTATTTCCTAAATTTAAAGACATGTTAAAAAAGCGGATTTTAGAACGTATCATTAAAAAGGTTGTTAATTTATGAAAATCTTCGTAATAACGCCATTACTTACTTAAAACGGCCAAGTTAACTTTACTAAAGTTAAAGAGAACAAGATATATAAGAAAATTGTAATACAAGTTAATTTATATTGACATGTTTTTGTAAAAGATTTAAACCTGTTATCAATAACTAAAAATTTCATTTTATACAAGTTATCCGCAATAACTTCATCATACTTATATCCTCAGTAGGAATTTTACGCTTGAGTATTAAAATACTGGTAATATCTCTCCGTCTTCATAGATACGAGTAAGATAGAAGATAGATGATCCTTAGATATTACATTCCGCCTGGACGCCCGAGGCCTCCACATGCGGCTAATGCAATAGTTGGCAGACCAACGTTGAACTTATTTGGCATCAAACTTCATGAAGTATATTAAGGCAAACGTCCCAGTATCCGCCACTTTTTGCACTTTCCTGACTTTGCAATGCTGCTGTGCAGAATCTACTACACTGATAATACATATTTTTACGTCAGGAGGTAGATAATTTAGTTGTTTTGCTTGGTGACTAAACAATTTAAAGCTACGCAGCTGCATAAAATAGCAAAACGGTCCAAAGCAAAAAATGGCAGTATGTCCCAATATGCACCACTTTTGTCCCAATAACCGTTTAATCGTCCCAGAAGCCGCCACATGTATGGCAATTTGAACTTTAATTCGAGAGCTTAAGGTTCAACATTGAAGCCATTCGGCTAGGGTTTGCTAATTTATGTGATATTGCTGCTTATGTGTTCTTGCTCAACTACCAGCAGATGAGGACCAGTCCTTCACCACTTGAATTGACTGTAACTTGTGCTATTATAGGTAAAATGTGGTTTGGTTTCGAGTTAGCTAAGTTAATCTGTTTTATTCAGAATAGTTTGACAAAGTAGATAAGAGCCTCCTAAGTTCAACACCTATATGAGTCTTCGCCTTGTCGTAGCGTTGCCGCTACGACAAGGCTTGGGGGCTGGAACCACCTCTGTTGGTCCAGGCGTAAGAGGCTAGATTAAGGCGGCGCAAGTGCTTTCTAATCGGATCATACCACCTGCGGTCTATGGTATATAGCCGTAAAGAAAACCAGTGGCCCAGACAGTATACCAGCAAAAGATCATCAAACTTGTTAGCCGACCTGACTACGGTTTTTATCCCTTCCTCCTGCAGAATGGCAAGTGCTGCACTGGGTAGGTGAGTTGGTATTAGCTGAACCTTAGCTTGCTTGCAAGAAGAAGAACAGACTGAAAAGCATTTTCAGTTTTCAACGAAGAATGTTAGTGTATGATCTTTATGGCGTGTATCTGGTTTTCGCTTGCTCATTCTTTACGCTTCAATCTTGTTGTGGTGGTAATGAATCAATAATTATCCTCATCTATCATTTTAGTATCTTGTTATATTAAGAATTGCCTAACAAGCTCGATGTCAACTTATTTTTAATATGAACTTTGTTTTCAAATGCCTTCTCTGCGATTCTCTATAGGTGTAGGTCTCCTTTAGCCTATGCCATTTTTTCCGGTCCTGTGCTGTCTCCATCCAATTCACTCCGGCGGTTATCTTGATGTCGTCGTGCCAACGCGTTTATGGTCTCACTCACGGTTGTCTTTCTCCCACGGTCTCCTCTCTACGGTTATCTCTGCTCAACCAGTGCCTTGCACCATGAATCGTGTTTCCTCGCAACGTGGCCCGCCCATTGATATTTTACGATGACGTCTGTGACTTTACTTTGTTCTCTGAGCCACTCGTTTCTTTTACGGTCCTGAAGCCTAAAGCCTCTCTGGGCGACTCTGATAGTTATAGGCGTTTGTTGAGGATTTTCTTGGTAAAAACCCAGGTCTCTGCTCCGTATTCGAGCACCGGCAGAATGCATTGGTCGTGAATGCTAGGTTTTTTTTCCTGAGTTACTTCATTTTGAACACACAGTCTCTTTTAAATAGGCGGCCCATGCGCTGATTGTATACATCTGGTGATTGCGTTAGCCCGATTTTCCTTACCCATCTGGTGATGGGTCAAGAGATGGTTATCTTGACCTAGATACACATATCTTTCCACCCTTTTTAAGTCAAAATTTTCTACTTTGACGTTGAAAGTGGAATTGGAGCAGTTGGTCATAACCTTGGTCTCATTCAGATTCATCTCTAGTCCGCACAGTCGCGAGGCGAGTCTACCTAATGGCAAAAGCTATTTTGCCAAGTGATCGAATCAGGAACAAGGCAATCTGTAAAAAATAAGGACGCTGACGTGGCCCAGCAATTTACGTCATGCGGCTGACGATCATCGCTTGATGACGATGAATTACTAATCTTGTATCAAGCTCAAGTACATAAATTTATGGAGTACAGCTCTTATATCTGGGATGTTTAGCCAAATACATGCTTGAGGCTATACATTCTATAGAAGATTGAGCCGAAATATCCTTTGTCAGCGACAAATTAGTGAAAATACAAATAGATCGATTAACGACGAGTGGATCGATTAGCGGCTTTACTTTGGAAAGTTTCATGTTTGTCAGCTTTTCATCTATTGCTGTTTGGATAGTGTGCGCGTGTTTTGTACTCATACAATTCGATGATAGAGACACTAGTCCAAAGCACGCGGTCTCGTTCCTTAGGTTTACATTCTTTAGGTTTAAAGAATACGATTATACTCGTATCTCACTCAAACGTACTGTTTTGATCACTTTTATGTGAGAAAAAAGGATGCAAATCGTTATGCTACCCTCTAATAGCATAATGTTTTACATCATTAGATAGGTCTTTTCTAGCTGAACATAAGCTATTAGAGCGCCAAGTTCCAAATCATTTCTCTTCTCTGTTTGAGACTCATCCTGATCTCGTAGTAGCTGACGACCGGGATATTTTCAGTTTAGTTCAGTATGCTGGATTATTTTGACTCTGGGATCTTCGGCAGTACTAGCCGTAGTAACAAATTTGGCGACCGAGGTGTATAGCTGGCCGGAATACAAACCGTATTGCAGACGCGGATGTCGTGTCGCGAAGGCTTCCTCCTTCCTAGCATCATCGGTAGTCTGCAGTGCCAGAGACCGACACTCAGCCATGAGGTCAAGGTTGGTGGTCACAAGTTTCTGCAGGTTGTTCTGACGACCAGGCTTTACATTTAGGACCTGGATCCAACCGCATGGACAGCTTCTACAAATCCGTTACCTACTTATCTCGCCCGCTGTAACGCAATTGTCCAGACAGACAAAGCAATTGGAGTTGAGAGCACTCTTAGATTTTGTTATGGACGCGAGTATGTCGGAGCGTAGACTTCATGCGTCGAGTTCGACCCAGTCTGACGTTCAAATAAAATATGCCAAAATTGATGTTAATTTGAGTAACTGTACAAACTTGATACCTACTTATTTGTTTTTACCAAAATGCTAAGCATTTTCAACATTTCTTCCATAAAAAACACAGTGGCGGATTTAGATACAACTAAATCAGAAGTGTCCCAATTACCGCCAAAATAGCCTGAAATTGTGGCGAGTACTGGGCCAAGCATGAGTTTGAAAGACCCAATACACGCCACACGCAAAAAACTTAAGAAAAATGAAAAAAAAGTTTGATGTGATAGTTTATATGGATAGGAAATAGTCTTACCTTTTACAGTATACATTTTCTTTACTGTACGGCTCACCAAAACAGCTAGACTTGATAAACATCATCAGCTGGTAAGTCCCAAGTTAACTCACTGAATTGTCAAAAGTTGGGAAATATTTGGTATGCATACTTTTGAAGGCTGATTCCTTCGATAGTATAGCCTATTGAACTTAGAAGTGTTATTTTTACTGTTTCAAATATGACCGAGAATGTAAATCCACTAGAAGTTAACCTTTAAATGTTAGTAAAGTAGCTAAAAATTGAGTTTTTATAAAATGTGGCGCGTACTGGGACAGTGGCGGGTACACCAGCGTTTACCTTAACTTGTTGCTTATAAACAGTATCGAAAGTAGTTAGTGCGATTTATGTACTTCAATGCAAACATAGACCAAAAGAATACTATATTCAATTCAGTTTATTTATTCGGATATCACATCCATGGGTTAGTAAAAATAATGTTAGAACTTAGTAGCTACTTACTAATTTAAACAAAAAATGAACAAAATGAGACACTCGGCTCGGTCGAATCAAAACCAAAGGCCTATTTGACCATCACCCGGGTGAAGGGGTTGTGAGCCTTCCGCTCACCCCATTGCCCGGAAAAGCTGTGAAAGTCACACCTTGGACTAACAGCAAGTCAATTCAAAAAAAAAACACATTCGGTTGAAGTGCCGTATAGATATAATAATAATAACTGATAATTACCGTGTACTTCAAGTGCAAGCAACTGTTTTCATATGATTTCTTATTTCCAAAATTAATACAACCAATACCCTGAGTGGATATGCTGTTTGCAATAAATTACGATTTCCGGGAGTTAATTATGATTAAAAAATCTGTAAATCTGAATAACAACTTTCCATTGCAGATAAGCAGATACATCATAAAATTACCGATAAGCTTTCGTCTTTCGCTACTTAAGAAAGCTTTTTATAGAAAAGTCGACTGCTTAAATATTAGAACGAGTCCTTTTGAGTAGTTCGAATACAATATTCATTATAAGTTTCACTACTGTATACTGCTCCTACTGCGTATAGTCTCACGATTGTCTATTATACTAGGACGAAGCTTCTCACTACATCGCGATAATTATTTTTGTGTTTGTGTGTGTGTGTGTGTTTGATTATCCGTGACCATTCGCTTTGATAATTAGCAGGATGCGGGCTACGGCTTTGCCTATTATTCTGCAAATGTAACATTCCCAGATTAATATGCACTTAGATTATATATTAGTCTATGGAAGCTTTGTCCGCAAATATCCATGCATAACCAGATTGTGTTATCCAAAGCCGACTATCAGACAACACTGCAGTTCCCATTGCACTACCCTTGCATGTGCTTCTTTGTTTTGTTTTTTCAATGTTCGAAACGTTGATGCTCATATTAAGGGCAGTATTTAAACTACCATTGGTAACAGACGTCTTACTGATAATGCCGTCATCAAGAAGTGGTTTTAGATGTGTGGATGGTTTTTTATTGCGATGAATGTCAGCCTGGTGTTTTACCAATTGACAGTTGACAGCACAGTACTAGCGATTGTCGCACGACGGCCGGACGGCTGCAAACCAAAATTGAACACAGCAGCAGTCCGGCTGTATTTTTAGTGGTAGCTTTTTATTCTATACGTTTGTTTGATATTTTCTTTGGTTTGTTTTATTGTTTGTTTGGGTTAAAACTAGCATTAAATACTGAGGCAAAATACATTTACTTTTTTTTCATTATGTTTCGAATTGCTTAAATATTTTTTTATGTGGTCCTACCAAAATCTTCATATTGTTACTTTTACCGAAAGTTCTTAATCAACCAGGTTCTCTTAAATGAGTGGAGATAAAATATGAACTTCTTGAAATAAACAATAATTAATTTGTTTAGTAGATAACCCAATCTTTGAAAACTAGCTTTAAGTAATACTTAGGTGTTTAGTTTCTGTTGTGCATTAATTCGTATTTACTCTAGTAATTGGTTACTTATGCGTAAAATAGCTTATTACAACCGTAGGACCATGCCTAATGTCATCAAAGGTGGCTAATTAATCGATTCAACTAACCGAATGGACGACATGTCTAGTAATTATGCGATTCGCTAATTATATGTATCTGCGTCCTAGCGAGATAATGTGCTGATTTAACGATTGTTAAATGTAGTGAGTTATTCCTCTGTTTATGTAGCACCAAGTTACGACTATGTACGAACGGGGAGCCTTGTACGTGCTGCTTGTACTAAACGACAGGGCAATTAACATATTTTGCGTTTGAAGCTTAATAGGCCAATACGTCAAGTAAATGCTTCGTTGATGCGAATCGTTTTCTTGTCATTGTACATTTACAATACCTTTTTTAAATACTTGTCCAAAAATGATGTAGTCGTCGCCAAGTAGAATTTATCATTTCACAAGATATCTCAAGATGTAGAAAAATGTCTATACCCACTTATTGGCTTTACAATAAGTAGATGCTCAAATTAGCAATTGAAAAATTGAATCGAATTAAGAATGGTAATTGTTTCAATAGTAATTCGTTTTTGTCACCGATGCTTTAGCTTCATTTGGTCATAATGACATTAGTCCAAAGGGACGTATCAACTGGCGACGACTATAGGAGATTTTATCTCTTGGTTATTGTAATTATCTACCGGTAATGGTGACGTTCGAAACATATATCAGACTATTGAATTCCACGATTTAATGTTTGACAATAAGACGTTTTCAAAGCAATAGGTGATGAAATAAAAAGTATGGCGATATATACCTATTTATTCTGTATCTATTGCCGTTGTCAATACTTGCCATAATCGCCTGCGCCGGCGCGTCATAAGGCTGTGGTTACTATTTCGTGACGTAACAAAAGGCAGACTTAAAATCTTTAATAGAAATTGCACAATCACCAGGAGCAACACGGGGGCCCCGGCTGCTCGCGCGAGCCAGTCAAGGAGGAGCCCTACGAGCTGATGGTGAAGAAGCGCGAGTTCGTGCTGCGCGAGCTCGTGGACACCGAGGAGATCTACGTCAGCGATCTCAAGCTCGTCTGCGAGGGATACATCAGACATTTCCAGGTAAGAACGGTGCTTCTTCAGCCTTCAATAGACTGTCTGTTAGTCCAAGGTATGACTTTCACAGTTACGTTAGTAAATTCCGAACGTGGGAAATACGAGTATTCTTATGCGTATCTGCAAATCTGGGTGCTGTTTCATACAGAATCACACTCATTTTCCCGCATTAAGCGCTTCCTCCATTCTCGCTTTAAAAAACATGGATATGTAAAGAAAAGCCACCCTGTTTTTCAGCGTTTCATATCGTAGGACCAAGGACCTTGTTATAGGTGCTCAACTGGCCTTCAGCTACTGAGGTGGCAATGCGTGGTGGTCTAAGATAGTACATGCCTTATTCTCTCTTTTGTCGTTGTTTCCAAACGCATAAGTTTTATTGCTATACGAGCTCACCTTGCGATGGTTCATGAATGAAACAATTACCACACTTGTTCATATCCACATTATCATAACGCGGGGTATACCGCAGGTATAGTCTGTTTTCGCCCTTTCTTGCATTTGATGCAAGTGTTTCGCATTTCATGCTATCAATTAATTATCTAGTAATACGTGTACCACTACTTCCAATGTACGTAGGGCCCTCGCGAAGTGTCAGGGCGTAGGGCGTCTAGGGTTTTGCGACACATTAACTATGCGAAAATACAACCTTCCAACCAATGGTCACAACGTATGCATGGTAGGAAACATTTATTTGTAGTCTGCAGGGTTCGAAATGAATGAGACAAAATATCAACAAATAGGAACAGTGTAATTAGACTCGGTTTCCACCAGAGTGAAGATATGTTTTAACAACTAATCACTTATGACGTTTGACCTATGCGTAGTGGTAATAAGATATTATAATAATTGGTGATTGGAACACCTCTCGGTTCCGTTCTTACAGGCGAAGGCCATAGAATGTTTGAGTTCACCATCGTACATAGGACACAATATTACCATCAAGTGTTTAATAATTTAGTTTTATAGAAGTCTATCTTAAATTGTCTTAATTGCAGTTACGGTCAGTTCTGACTAACTATTCTACACTTTAATTGCGGCCATAAGATTTAAAAATAGTGCATAAAAGTTGAAGTTTGTGAATTCGGGATGGAGTTGGCCAATCTCAGCGGCTAAACAGCATAAGTAATTCAGTTAAAAACCACTTTATTTTGTATACTTTGTACAAAAACGACTTCAACGCACAAATGGCTCTTTGTCTTAAACCATTTTTATGCATAGAAGTCTGATGACAAAAGCTCTAATTATATATGCATGCAAATTTACACGAGAGCGGAGCGCGCACGCGAAAGTTAAACAAAGGTTGTGTTGCAATTTCACAGGTTTATTTTATATACGAACAATAGGTGACGCAAAAAATACGTCCTGTAAAAACGCTTTCTGCTACCCCGAATTCACTTCAATTAAAAAATGTTTTTTGATGGACCCATCAATGACCTCGCTTTTTCGGACGATTTATACAGTGGCGTCGGAATTGTGACTGGAAAGGCACAGACTAGCTTTTTACTTAAATATTCACAGAACAATTCAATATTTTTAATATTTTCGAGCTCTTTCGTGCTGTATGCTTAGTCGGTTTTATTGTTTACTTAGAGGAGAGTTTGCGTCACATACATTTAAAAAGTTGTTATGATTTATGTTATTGATTTCACTGTATGAATTTTTAATTTTTTAGCTCATTGAACTGGTTATTGTAAGTTAAATTGAATAATATTTCTCTGTTTAATAGCTGCGGGTAATAATTGTCATCAGAAGTAATGTGAAAACCAATCACAAATTTGCACAGTGCAATATCCCACTAGTAGTTATAACTTACTTACTAATAAAACTCAGCAAAAATATCTACTGCGCTAATGACTTTCCTCGATCCGAATGCAGCAACATCTGCAACAGCGGCGGAGTTTCCACGCGCTGCAGCGAACCGCTAGTCAGCACCTTCGACGCAGTTTACTGTTTCGCCTTAGCAGTAATCAACTTTCAACTTTAAAAATAACTTTTCAAGTATCTGTATTATAACTAACTTCAGTACAGTTCAGCTCACCGCAAATACGTAGCCCGAATTAAAATGATGAGTCAGATAACTATACATATTTTACAGTCGTTCTACCTACTCGTTTTATCCATTCTCACAGTTTTACTAAATCATGATTAACGACAGAATCATCAGTAAGTAGGTACTCCGCGGCGCCTACTGTAGGTTCAACCGAATTGGTGTGCCCGACCATTTTGCCGGATAATGGTTCCAAAATGAACCCTACTGAATATTCGCCTTAACTCACCACTTAACTCACAAACAGTACCAATGCGACAATATATTTGATAAGCAGCTATTGTAACATAATAATTGTGTGTTTTCCACTGCCTCTCAAAATGTTGGTAATCACGAGTATAATATTTCTGTAACTGATGATGATTGGTTGCCCGCAACAGCTGAACAACCCTGACCCCCCAATCCCGGAGGGGCTCAAGGACCGTCGCCACCGAATGATCTTCGGAAACATCGAGGCCATCTACGAGTGGCACCGGGAGTAAGTATAGCAACTTGTTTACTATCGAATTATTGATATAACCTGTGCTGTCCCACTGCCTCTCTTCCTACTCTTCTCTCTCTGTAGTCTCAACCCACTGAAGTGAAGGTTGAGCTGATCCCGCCATCTCATCCTGACACATTGATGGCTTCCGTTTTGAACTATCTTTTTTCTCTTAAAAGTTTGCAAACTCAGTCCTGTCAAAGTTTATATGTATATTTTTCTTCCTCGTTTATTGCTGATCTCCGCAAGTCCCTGTTTTTTATGGCTATTCACCGGTATAAAAAAGTATTTTCTGTTACCACGATAACGAATCTTCCTGTCTTAGTAGATTTTCCTATCAAGTCTATGATGTATGGCTCGAAACAGTTCCATTTCAGCCGAAATGAAAGCTAAAACCGAAAGCGTACAAATGAATTGATTGATCACACTTTCCTTTCTCGGACTCTGACTTCCCATTGAGTACGAGTGGAAGTGAAATGTGTTAGCTTCGTGCTTCATTTCAATGTTATGTATTGTAAAACTATGTGGAGAAGGTTTCTCATTTTGTCATTGTTTTTAGTTATGCTGAAAACTGTTTTTTATGAATTCTACTCACGGTGTATTTCATTTTATATTTTTACCACGAGAAGAATCCATAAAGGCGGTTACATTTTTGGGGTTCGTAACGAATTACACGGTTTTTGTAATTAATGTAAATAAATATTGGCGCTGAGTTTATTTATTACATAGAATTAAGCTGTGCGACTCCATATTTTATGCTAAGCTATTTTTCGATATTTAATTTTTGTGCATTTCAATTTGAGATTCGAAGCTCAAAATATAATGTCTGTGACTGAACGCAACCATCTCGTTGGAATGGTTCGCCCTTCATCGTGAAGGAAATTATCCAAGTATGCTGATGCTGCTGGTGTATGCGCTGAGTCACTTGCTGTGCGAAAGCTGCGCTACGCTGTCGCTAAATCTATGATTTGGCGGCCAATATTCACCATTTTTTTACCATAGCTATCGTTGCAAATCAATTAAAGGGCGTAATATGTTTTATTCAGCCTCAATAAATATATTATATCCCTTAATTGAAGCGGAAACATCGATCCTCAAGATGCTTTTCTCTAAAGAAAACAAGAGTTTACAAAAATTAAGCCCGAATATTTATAAGCCGCTGTGCGCTAGTTTTACAAATATATATCATATTATTTTAATTTATAACTAAGCGATTTGTTGTAACTAAGTATTGGTGGAAAATATATTCAATGCAGTTTTTAACATTTGCAACCCTTTGAAACAGTAGTAACTAAGCTGCCTGCAGATTTTTTCATATAAATATTGTGAGGTCAATGATTTATGCAATTTTTACTGAAGTAGTTCAAACGCGCCGTTAAGTGTCAGATGCCATAAATATTTATCTGCACAGTTACCTATCTACTGTCTCATCGGGTCATCCTTAACTTAGACATTAGTATGAAGTCTTTCGGGGCAGCAGTACATTGTGTGCTTGTCCTGTGCAGTAAATTCCTGTGTGAAGTACAAGAATGCGTCAAGGCGCCAGAGCTACTCGGTCCACTCTTCGCGCGGTTCCTCGAGAAGCGCATGTTCATGTATGAAGCCTACTGCCGCAACAAGCCGGTCTCGGAATACATCGTCTCGGAGCACGACCACTTCTTCCAAGAAGTCAGGAATAAACTAGGACACAAGCTGCAGGTAAATATCTCACAGAGTAACTCACATCATCACACAAATGACACGAATCCACTCACAACTTGCGAACGAAATCGCATTTTTTTGTATTCGCTTGAATTAGGCTTGCTGGTGCCTATGACAACACTTCGGCCAGCGAGGCTACTCTTGTTTGTGCTTAAACACTACAACTAAAACGCATAAGAGTTCATGACACTCATGACGCGATTAATGCATGCATGGCCTAACCTAATCACTTTGATTTTGGTAAAGTACAAGCTATCTTAAAAGCAAAAATAACTAAACTGGCTTATTTTCTTAATAAAAATGAATTCACTCATTAGAAAAAAGCTACAAACTGCGCAATATTTTTAACGATCACTCCTAAAAGTAGCTCACTTTCAGACTTATTCAAACATGTGTAATCTGAACATGTTGTTTGCATTTAACACAATTAAAACACTTTTTAATATTTGCTCGGTTAGTTTTGGTATTCAAGTTTGTGTTTTTGACAATTGTTCCTTAATATAGTCCTACATGTTCTGCTGTTAATGAAATTGTCTAAATGGTTCACCTTTAAATTTGAATTGTTAGCCCAGTCCAACCTTGTTTATTTACCCTACCTTCATTGTAAAAACTTATCAAATTGTTACTGCCATTACTCCTTGAATGATTATTGTAACTAAATCATGTGTTCCGGTACTAGGTGCGTCTTAGAGAACGAAATAACCTCCCTGGCGCACGCAATAGTCTGGCCCAGGTATACGTACAGCTCATTATTTGACCAAATACTGGGCAGCGCTGGTACCAACATTATCGCTTGTCCTATTCAAGTAACTAAACCCAAACAACTTAATCTGAAAAAGAATAGGATACGAGGCTAAATTATTTTTCCTAACAATTTTGTTATTAATTACCGAATTGGCATGATATTAAAAACATAAAAGTACCAGCCGTGCTTTTTGACTTCCGCAACTTGACTGCCCCAGCCTGTCGACTTCAATGCGAGTTTGCATCGAGTTTGCTTCGAGTTTGCTATGAAGTCGACAGGATGAGCAGCGAGTGCAGACATGATTGTTGTTCCTGCTAGTGGTCACCCTCAAACTCATAAGGGCATCGAAAACATATTAGACACAATTTAATGTTTCACTCCATACTTCACAACTTACGTCAGCTGCAATCTATTGTAAAATATTATGATCTTTTCGACGCTCATATTCCCATTCCGCTTGCATGATCGATGTTATAATGTTGTTGTTATTCCCATGAAAATACACATCATATAAGTTACGTTTGATTTTGGGGAGTTATTTTTATTTGGAAACACACGTCCACACACCCTCGAGAATGTTGTGAAATGATGATGTTAATGTTGTGTCGCTTGTTGGTTGTTTGCGAGCAGGTGCTCTTGGACTTTAGGCGAGTTGCTCGCACGTCCAATAGTCACGAAGCCCTGGAGGTGGAGTCTATAACGGTGTATCCAATGTTTCAGCTTGGAGACCTTCTGATCAAGCCTATTCAGCGCATTCAGAAGTACCACCTTCTGATGAAGAAGATCTTGATTTTCTCGGAGCACTCGCAGACACCGCCCGAGGTGATCGCGTCTCTGCGCGAGGCCATGACCTGCACCGACATCATTCCCAAGAACGCCAACATGATGATGGACGTCGGCCGTCTGCAAGGATTCACGGTAAGAACACTAAAACTGAATCATATTAAACTTTGGCAACTCTTAACTGACTATTTTGCTGGTTAAAAAGTAAAACATTGTTGAAAGAAAAATCTCACACCAAGATCAAATGATCTTATACCAAGCAAGCTTGTACTATTGAAGCACATAAAATGCCTGTGTTGATGAAGCACTACCCATAAACATAAATTTTTGCTTAATTAATATTTGCTGTTTCATTACATATTTCTGTGTCAGTTAAAACTATTGCTAAAGTTTATTGTGAAGGAACATAATGCACTTCCTTCATTTTTATTATTTAGTCTGTACACTCAGATGCTACTTGCGAATTTAATTTACAGCTGATAAAAGCTTTTATGTTGCGAATTAATAATTATTTTCGAGAGCGAAAAGCTTACGCTAATGCACCACAATACCATCGAGAGAAGGGATTATGCGGTTGCAATTCACCTTTTTGACGAGAGTGGCTCTTAGTTGGCCCATCGGAAATATACTTACACCGACAATGACCAGTAAGGCTTCAGAGGATTATGTGAACGAACTTTTACAACCAACAAAAATAAATACACACGCGATGGAAGCAATACTCAGTTTTGTACCTGCTCAGCGATCCAAATTAATTAACACATGTTTTTATTGGTATACCTACGGTGTTGGCTGAATTGGAGGCACACGAATCATTAAGCCCGACAACTAGAAGCATTGCGTTTGTTAATCTTACAAAACATAACGGGAAATAGTTTCGGTTATAACAAGTAATCAACTTTATTTAACGCGACACTGTTATTAGCTACCAAAATAACGGTGGTGACTGTAACTAACAAATTTCGGAACTACTAATCATATCATTTTCGCTTGCGCATCAATTATGATATAACATTTAAAAAAAAAAAATTCCTTTCAAACACAATATTGAGTAGTCTTAAAATGAGTAACATAAAAAAATTGAAACGCAAGCACGCAAGTTTAAAGAAATACGTTAAATGAGAAAGAAAAACGCTTATCTCATTGTTGTTTCGTGATGTCTTTTTAGTGATATTTCGTCCTATACTTGGCAATTAGTCGTTTTTAATTGTAAACAAAAATGCTGAATAAAACATGCTAGAGTCAATTCGTTAGAATATTCTCATTCATTTCCGATTTATTTCTTACCTCGCTCTCACTCTTACAAAATCGATTTTGTTGTTAAGTTGAATGATCTGTTAATGGCCTCGGTAGCACAGTGGTTAGTGCAGGCGCCCCGTATGCGGAAGACGCTGAGCCCAAGGCTGGCTGTTTTTTTCTGGGTTTCCTACCTTTAGTGAGAAGCTAATGCATTAACTCTAATGCTAAAATAAAAATAAAAAACCTAAGTTGCATGATATTTGTTTGCAGGGCAACATAACATCGCAGGGCAAGTTGCTGATGCAAGAACAGATGCCCGTGGTGGAGATGGGCAACAGCGACAAGCCCAAGGAGTACCACGTGTTCCTGTTCGAGCAGTGCGTCATCTTCAGCGAGGCGGTCGGCAAGCGCAGCCAGTACACCAGCCCCACTTACAACTACAAAGCTCATGTCCAGGTCAGCCAGTCTCATTTTATTATTCACTAGCTGACCCGAACGACGTTGACAGTTCAATAAATACAATATTTGACAGCCAGCAAATGCATGCCGTCAAAGACGCTAGCCCACTAGAGAAAGGTTTCCGACCATTGATTAGGTGCCCAATAAATGTCCACAAACTTTGACAGATTATTGATTAAAATATCTCTAATGTTTGAGTGTGCAGAAGACGTTAATTCGTTCTATGTTTTTACGAATGTATTGCAATAGTCACTTTTGATAGTACACAAACGATCCCAGAGCCAAGCTATCTCGGCACTACAATGAAGATAATCTGGACATCAGTCTGTACTAGATAAGGATGTCTCTCAAACAGCTCAAGAACAACAAGATATAGAGAAATACAGTAGGAAGAATACGCCTCTGGAGTTCTGCACAGCCTTTTTCCTGTTATGCTAAAGGCTTTCGACTGTGATTCGCGCGGTGGCCATGCTTTGGTGGTGCTTTAAGGACAAGGGTAGGCGCAGAAGCGAATATTAACATCATCTGAGACATGTATTGTGCCGATTCAACGGCTCGTACAAATACGCGGCACTAAACCCTGCCCATTCACTGTTGGTGTTCTCCAGGGTTCAGTCTTTAGTCCGTATCTGTTTTCTGTCTATAGTGATATTCCTTAGCCTTTGTGTCCGTGTCATTACGGGCAAGCTTCTCGAGAGTTACCTAATTTGGTACGAATACGCTTTTCAGGAAAGGACAAGCTACGTTAGAAAAAAAAATTTTGCTATGGGGATTATATGATATAGTATAAGGTCAACAGACTTGGTCTGCTTCTAAAGGACTAAAATACCTCCTATGCTATCTTATATAAGTGCAATGTAGTTTGATGAATTTATTTTATTTCTTAAGTTAATATTTAACAATTCCAGATGAACAAGATGGAATTGGAGGAGGTTGAGCAAGGCGCAGCGGTTATAATCCACTCGGTAGACCCGAACAAGCCGCGCCAGTCGTTCCTGTGCCGCCCCTCCGAGGCCACGCGCCAGGACTGGATCGCGACGCTCTTCAGCATCCAGCAGTCGCAGCGAATGTTCGGCGAAGCGCTCGAGAACCCCGGCGCGTACCTGCGCGAACTCCAAGGGCATGGCGCGTAAGTACGCAGCGGCCCAGCGGTGTACGCACTTGGTGGCGAGATGTACACACCTTTTTGCATGCATACGACAATACGCGGGAACGTACACGCAAGTAGAAAATAATTTGGTAATAACTGGAACTAACATCATTGTAATATGACAGGTGAATGAGGAAATTAAAAACCCAGATTGTGGATAAGAGAGTGATTTCTAAATCACGTTATAACATGTTTTTTTTTGGTTGAGTTATGGTAACTTTTGGTCATGTTGCGCGTGGTTACGGGATGACATCTGGGTGGTGCGTCACGATACCGCGGCGCGTCTTACCGTAAACAATTTGAACCGCATGTATCATGAATGAATCATGATTGCGCTCACAAAGGATTGGTTGATACCAATGCATGGGTTTTTGTTGATGGTTAATAACAACACAGCTGGTTAATTTTCCTCGTATAATCTTATACTAAAATAACAAATTAATACTTCACTAACAATATTAGTATATTTTATTCAAGTAAATATGCTTGTAAGCACATTATATAGGTTTCTTGTTGATATTATTTATTTTTATTATATTATATGTTTACCTATTAATACGACTTAAGGTTGCGGTTAGGAGGATGTAGTTTTATTTAACGTATAGCTCAGATATCTTGAAAATTGATATCTGAGTTGTTACGTAAAACTCTCATATAGATTTAAATGTCGTCACTTTAAAATTAAATGTTTAAGCAACACTTACAGTAGATAATCAGCCAATATTACAGGCTTTGTAGTGACTACATTAAACGGTAAATAAATGGTGCTCTCACCCGACAGTAAACTAAAAAGTATATATCAAAATTAGAAACTGTTACCGTATTAATTTTCTAATTTATGTCAAAGAAATGTTAGAAACTCGTTTCGCATCTTGAATAATTTTAACATCAACGTTGTATTGTACAACTAACTGAGGGTGACAGCACTATGCGTATCATAGCGATAAACCATTAGTCTTGGACTAGAGTCCAAGCGTGAATGTACTAACATGCGGTGATGGATTCGATAATAAGTTAGCATAATATAAAATGTCGCTGCGACAGAATGTAAGTTCGCGACGTAAAACCTAGTGAGTAATAACTGTCCATGTTAGGTTAATTACTACACTGGAATTGATATTTAGATACATTTATTTCGGAAGTATTTAATGTAATGTGAAACGTGGTTAGGGTATGTAATAAAAATGTAATAATGGATAGCTATAATCAGGTCAAGTTCGTCTTAAATGCGAGTCAACAGTCGTCTGATTGAACGATGCCACAGAACCGGCATACTGATGGTTAATAAGTGTAAAAACAGATCAACGATATGCGTAAAAGAAAGTGGCTACGCATATTTGGACGTTATATCCACCATTTTAAGTCCTACGCATTATTATCGGAGTACTAATTCAGAGGGAAGCGAAGACAGCAACCCTCATAATAAATCCAGATCAGCTCTGAAAGAAAACGGGCCTTAGTATATAGTGACATTTGTGTATTTCTGACGTTAAAACTATACTTTCAGAACAATTAGACTAATATAACGACTTGGTATAGTCAGGTAAGCAAAGTGTAAATGGCGATGCTGGGAACATGCGTATTTAAAACACATTCAAATACTAATAGTTAAGCGTAATTTTCATTCTAAATATTATTCCTCTTGCTGTAAATGTTGCTTTGTATACCTACACGTAGAGTTAACATTCAGTTATATGAGTCTTGTTGGTGATGGACTTTTGAACTGCATCATCCATTGTTTTTTGCCGAGCCCATGTAATATAATTGAAAGGAAGAAAGAGGCTAAATTTATTGGACACTAAACTTAGCAATAAGATTTGTTGTGAGCTATCTACGGTCGGTTATTATTCTACGTTATCGTAAATTAAAAATCCCAATATAATCACAATATTTTTAAAGAAACGCACTTGAATGTAAAAATAACAGACATGCTACAAAAGTGCTATGCTGTGTACAGTCAGCGATATCATGCATCATATCAACTTTCAAATATATTCGGTGCAGGGAATCGTTTAGAAAAAGGGTCTTGATGTTACTAAAAATGAAATGGGATATCAAACTAACTAAAATATTGTCAGCTAAATTACATCGCAGTAAAATAGTTGACAGAGCATCTGATGCGCAATGCCACTGTTTCCCCCATAGTTATAAGTAAGAATCGGAGAAGACTGGAAAAAATGGAGTGTGAAGATACGAAAGTATATTGAAAATGAGGGCTTAGGAGTAATGCATGGTAAGTTAAGATAGAAATACGAAACAAACATTCTCAATCCGATATTTAATAGTACATCGTGTAATCTCTGTAATAGCTGTAGGTGCGATATGTTAAGTTACATGACATGCACTGTCTAACCCAAAAGTGGTTTTAGACATTGGTGATTTTCGACAAAATTTCCTAACGAAAGCAATCAGTTGCTATGTTTGCAGCAATCCGTTGCGCTTGCTCACAGAATTCGCTCGCAAATCGCCAGTGCCATCGTAATTTCACTAACTAGAGTTCTGTAGATAATTACAAACAGTACTTAAATGCACGGTTATAAACTATGTTATTAGGTATCATAGTGTTACTAAAACGTCACCGCTTGTTGTAGACCACTTCGCATTTCCGGTTGGAACTATTGAAATTCGGTTTATGCTCAAAAGAACTCACTAATCAATGAGCATTTGATATTCTCTAACCTTGATGGTAACCAACCTGACTGTAGACTTTAACGGTTTTGAAATAAATGTTATATCTAAGAAACTGTATCTGATGAGCTGAAAGCACGCCATCTTCATAATTAAGTATGTGGCTATATAGGTGTTTCAAGTATCCATACAATAATAATCCAATATTCAAATTCAATAACGTATTTACGAATAAAATATAATAGTTGTAAGGACCAGAGTTAATACCTACCTAATATATTTTCTTATTATATCGTTTAGCGCGTTCTCCTCACAACCCCAAATACCTGGCGGTTCGACCTATTATGTTATTTAATTCAACCATATATGTTCAGGTATAGGGGCCAATTTAATTGCATTCGGTACATCATTTAACCCTCGAACAAGTTGTGTAATTCTAGTTCACCCATCGATATTTTTTCCCATCCTAATCATTTAGTATGTAAGTTAGGAGGATAAACTGTGTTAGTTGACATAACCATACTCGTAAAATGCTTAAGTGTCGCCACTCATCGAGTGCAGACCTTATTACAATTCCGCTTTTGATGTTCATAGAGATTAAGGTACTTACAATACGAGTTAAATGAACACTTATTTATATGTATTTTATAGTTTGCCATATTTGCGCTGCGTCTGGGTGCAGTTTGAGTAAATGAGAGTGTGATATAAACCGGTAGTGATGGAGCGCTACGCATCGCTTCGCTAAGAGGAAGGCAACTGTCACCTTGGCCACAAAATATCTTTTGGACTATTATATGAAAATTGTTCAGTATGAGCAGGGATGAAGTTATAGTGCAATGGCGCTAAGGTTATGCTTCTAGACAACAAATGAAGTGTTAAGAAATGACGGTAGGACAACATTTTGGTTGGCCAAGGTGTCAGTTGCGGTCCTCGCGCCAGCGCCGACGCGCCGGCGGGCTGGAGTTACGTTCAAAGTGATTATTGCTTTAACGATCAGTTCGCTTCGTTGTGGCTACATAGTATAACGGGCCGCGGGTTTTACATATTATATAGCTAAATATATTTTGTTACTTTACTTGTACGGTGTCGGAGGCGGCGATTGTTTTGTGATCGACGAGTGCTTCGTTGTTTGCTTTGGTATATAATAATAATTAGGCATCTCAATAGCGTGTAGGATAGTTCACACTGCTCCTAAACTAAACTATCTCTTGCGAATCGTGTCGATCTCTACCTATACTGATATTTGTATCTATTGTACTGTAATAATAATAATCTATAATCAAAAGTTCTCGACCAATGAGTTTTGAGTTTACAAAAACGATGTTATCTCTGCACTAGTGCGCTATAGTTTTGTATTTTTCAAAATATGTATATATTTGCCTATCGAAACCTAAAGTATGTATATAATACTAACTTCTAACAATCTCTGTAATACTGAACTACTTATATGTTACATGAGTAACCAATAAATGTGAATAAAAAATGCTTGTGGTTTAATGCTTCTAGTCCCGCATGCTTGTTATTTTGATTTTTTGTTTTGTTTTTACTTTTTTGTTCGGCGGCCAGCTTCGTACGCGGCTAGACAAGCACCGCGCAGCAGCAGTCGCTCACATATACTAATGCTGTCTAAAATCGAGCTTGAAATGGGTTTCAAACTTTTGGCTTGCTGGGGTGTTTCAAACTAGATCTTAACCGCCTAAACTTGTTTACGTCTGAGTCTACGGTACCGAGCAAAGGCTGAAATTGTGTGAAGGCGCGTGGGAAATCTCCTATAGATATTACACAGCAGCATCGCTTGTGAGCTTAGGCAGAAATGAGTTAAAACCAAAAGAATTACGGAATAACCAGCAAATAAATAATGCTGGTGATATTGCGTTACCTGTGATGTTTTTTGTTTAACCTTCACTTTTTACATAGAAAAATGTATATGGATTTGCTTTTCTGAATAAAATAAAACAGGACATGTTAGATACTCGATCCTCGAATATCACAGATGAAACCGACTAGGAAAGTAATGCCTTTATATAATTGTGTTTTTAGACATTGATTAACCATTCATAGTCTAAAAAACCTAATTTGACATACACGTTCAGGGTTTTCGAAATTATTTTTTCAAAAATCAGTCTCGTTATTGCTGTTTGCAGAATCAGAAATGATATCCATATTATTATTATGTGTATGTTTAAAAGCGAGAAGGAAGGGTGGATGCTATACTCAGATTCTTTTGGTGTTAGCTCAGATGAATCATAATTAGCCTTGCGTTTATCGGGTGACTTCAAAAATGACAATAGTAGCAAAGCTGGTGCGGCCGTTTTTTGTTTTTATTTAGTTTTATTTAACCCTTCACCCGTTTCCCTAGCGCGGGCGCGGGCCTGCGCAAGACGGAAAGCGTGCCGCCGTCGGTGGGCGCGCGCATGGCTCCGGAGCTGCGTGCGCGTGCGCAGCGGCCGCACGCGAAGGCCAACACCATCAACCTACCCACCACCACCAGCCGGTCGGACGACCGCAAGAAGAGCGTGCCCGCGAACGCTGTGAGCCCCACCTCACCGCCGCACGCTAACGTAAGTACAGATCCGAAAGATAAGAGATGAAAATTTTAATTCTGGAGTAAGAAACCGCTTTTTAGCAATGATATCATAATAAAAAAATAGGTAGATAGGTTACTTGTGGTTAAAAAGTGGCACCCGAAATCAAAACTTTTCGTACACATGAGAAAAGCATTGACAGTGTTGACAGTTTGAGACGACACTGCGCAACATGTGTCTGTCTCGTTTACGCTCTAGTAAATAATCATACATGTGTGATACATATCTGGTTCACACGTTAAAACACTGCCAAATTAACCACGTCGTAACCCGTGGACAATTTTTGACTTCACGGCAGTACTGACATAACCTATCTACCTTTTTTATTATGATATCATTGCTTTTTAGGGCTTTGAACCTTTTACATCTTGAGGTAACTTAAGCATTGATGCGTTCTTGTGCAGAATTATGACAAGACAGATTTGAATGAGTAACATTAATTGAGAAGAATGTAAGCGCGTGCAGCGGGGCGGGCGTTCAAACGTCTTATAGAGCGTGCAGACTGTTAACGCTTCAAATTTATCAAGTCAGTTAGCTTGCACGCTCAAAATGATTCACCGCTGCACGCGCCGCCTTCCAAACTTAAACTGATGCTTTATTTATTTTGGTTAAGAACGGAACAAACTAACATAGTAGGTCTCTCAATTTTTTTCTTAGAAGTGTAAATAAGTAGGTATTTACAAATAACAATTTCCTGGTAAACAATAAACAATGAAGAAGTTGACAGTACAAATATTACTTTTTGGATGACCAAACGAACGTTTCATGTCTATTAAAATGCGATGTAGTATTTAAACTTCTCCGTTGTTTTTGTGTTCGTGCTTATTACTAATACTACCAATACCAAAGATAGGAAAACCAGAAAAATGCATTCGGTCTTGGCATCAGGCGGGACTCGAACCCGCGTCCTTCGCAAGCCGGGCGACTGCACTACCAATTATGCTACCGAGACCATTAACAGACCGGACGAATTTCTCTGGTATATTATACCTGACAGCCAGGTTGGTTTCCCCAATGTTTAGGCATATACCTTAAACACTCGAAAGAAACATTATTGCAAATATTTGACTTTCGATTAAGATGAAACTACGATTTTGATAGGTTATTTTGTTTTTAGCATTAGGGATAATGCATTATCATCTTACTAAAGATAGGAAAACCAGAAAAATGCATTCGGTCTTGGCATCAGGCGGGACTCGAACCCGCGTCCGCGTGTTAAGTGCAGTCGCCCGGCTTGCGAAAGACGCGGGTTCGAGTCCCGCCTGATGCCAAGACCGAATGCATTTTTCTGGTTTTCCTATCTTTAGTAAGATGATAATGCATTATCCCTAATGCTAAAAACAAAATAAACTACCAATACCGACTGAATTTAATAACTAATTACCTTATTCATAAAAATGAACGCAACGCTAAAGCATTGTTTAAGTAATTGACATGTCTTGTCACTTACTCGCAAATGGCGGTAGCAACAAAAATAAAAGTGACAAAGCGATACAAAAGTGAACGTGTTGCTGAAGTGCTGTTTAAGTTTTTATGAATAAGGAGGTTAGTCATCTCGAATAAGTGGCGACGACTGTCGAAATTATGTCAAGAGTTTGTTATTGCTGCCATTCGAAAAGTCAAATCAACAGATTACGAACATTTTTTTCAACAAATCACAAACTTATTAGACAACATAACAACAATAAGTTTAAGCCTATATATCTGTTGACTGATTTGAATGAATATTGAAAATGGCCAGAAACCTCACAGCGTGATGGTTCCTTTTTCCTCATCAAGACATTTACCCGTGGATCCTGGCTCACCTACTCTGTATAGAAGGCCACAGGTCAAGTGTTTACACTTCAACAGTTCATATACCTTTAAGATAATACGCCCGCTTACATTACATTTTATTCCTGAAGTCCATAGCTTTGAATAAAAGTGGGAAAGCTGAGTTGAAATTACATGTAATTATGAGATCTACGCTCGCTTCATTAGGTGTAACTAGTACATAAGGCGTTATTGGGAATGTAAGTGCACTATTATTAGCAATTTGGTCTTGTATCGTTATCAAAATGGTATTGCTAACCTAGTGTGCTAGGATGACATCTTCTTCATTTCATTTGAAGAGCGATAATAATAATACATGCTAATATATTTTAATACAAACCACCGAATTAACAAATGTTCAAAGTCAAAACCACAAGCATAACTGTCACTTTCCTACGCAATAGATATTTTATGGGAAAGCATGAAAATAATGTGGTGACTTTGCTCGACGTTTGATAATTGGGGGAGTTTAACCCTCAGGTCCCTAAATTAAAGTTTAACTGCGTTATGAAAAATAGAAACAACGAAAGCACAACAGACACCCAGACCCAGCACGAATAGATAATCGTGCTGGGTCTGGTAACAGATGTTTCATGATTATTTATTCTGTGCTGTCGTGGTAATCGAACCCGCAATCGTTTGGGTCTTAACTTGCGCTTGGTATCTAAACTTATACAAAAAACTTATACAATAGTCATAATCATAAACTTATTTTAATGGCAAAGCTTTCGCATGACATGGGGTTTGAGTAAGCTTGGCGCTGTTTTTAACTCCTTCATTCACTGATAAGATGTACTGTTACAAACAAAACTGATCAAAATATAGGAATGATGGATCGACATTTATTCTTGAAAAAAAGGGGGTTTGACATCACCAGTGTAAATAAAATTTAGATTCTAAAAATTACCTTTCAATTCTTACAATTCGTGGACCCTCTGTGGCTTACAACTAATTGAAAATGCAATGGTGACTCTTAGTAAAAAAACAGTTTATTCATAAACAAAGTTACTCAAACCCCGTTCACCCGTTCTACTGGTCCACCAGATGTGTTGTATACAGTTATTGCACACTATAATTTATTTATACTACTTACCAATCATTGCAATTCTTCTAAATTTTAGTTTCTTACTTTTTTTCCTTTCGTTTTTCTTGCACTAAGGCACATATATTTCGTTTGCATGTTTCTTCTTATTTAACGCTTTTCTGTATTTCTTTTGTTGTAGGTATGATAAACATGGGAATGCATTTTTAACATAGACTGTGATAGCGGGCCAGTTCGACTCACGCGCAACACTTCTTACTGTGCTTAGTGATTCGGGATAACCGCCAATGACTTTTAAGTTAATTTATTGTATAGTATTATTTTTATAAAGTGGACTCGGACCAACGGTGACGGAACACTAGGTGAGCATGCATGCATCGCTTGCGATCAACACTGCTTGTTACCGAAACCGTCTTCTTAGAAGATATCATCAGTATGTGAAACGTAACAGGGGTTGTCGAAGCGGCCTTGGGGGTTGAAGCTGCGTCGGGGCGGCAGCGGCGGGACGAGCGGGGGCGGGGAGCCGAGCGCGGAGGGCGTGGTCACGGAGCTGCGGCCGCCGGAGCTGTCGGAGCCGGCCACGGACGTGGTCGTGGCGCCCGGGGCCACGGCCACGCTGGCCTGCCGCGCCGTGGCCACGCGCGCCACCACCTCGTGGCGCAAGACGGCGCCGGAGACGCGCGCGCTTCGCCACGGCGGACGCTTCGCGATCACTTTAACGCCGGACGGTCTCGCTACGCTTACTATTCACGCGTGTCGCGCCTCCGACGCTGGCGTTTATTGCTGTTTGATCAGTAATGAATTGGGCGGAGTGCAGACATCAGCAAGATTGACAGTGGGGACGGGGGGAGCGCCGGGAGTGCCGACAGTGCGAGCGCACCCGGGTGGAGGCTTGGTGGTGCAGTGGGACGAGTCAACGGCGTCGCACCTGGAGTACTGCCGCGTGGGGGAGGGGGAATGGCGTCGCGCGACGGAGACGCCGGCGTTGGCGAGCACGTTGGCGCTGGAGGAGCTGCCGGCCGGGCAGTACTGCTTCCGGCTGGTGTGCGCGGCGCGGGGCGCGGCGGGGGCGGCCTCGGGGGCGGCGGGGTGCGGGGGCGGCGGGGGCTGGCAGCGCGAGCAGTTCGGCCGCCGGTACAGCCTCGAGGAGGAGGTGGGCCGCGGCCGCTCGGCCCGGGTGCTCGCCGCGCGCGACACCGGCACCGGACAGCGGGTCGCGCTCAAACAGGTAACTTTACTTAGTTATCTACTTTGATTATTATCTGGCTTTTAAAGCTAGAGAGATAGATTTTTATTTTTATCAATTACGTCTCCTAACGGTCGGGATGCTAAGTAACTGTATATCACTTTTTTATTTAATAAACCGTAAAACTTATAAATCAGTCATCAAAAAACTTCAAATCGATGTAATCGATAATCGAAAATGATTTGTAGTGTTTAGCAGTGCTTTGCACACAGTGTTGCTTTTACTCTCTCATCTAACTGTTTTACTTTACAGTTACCTACCCACATTTAGTTTATTTTTGTTTTCTTACGCTTCCTGGAGGTTGTCCGCCTAAATTTTCATTTAATACAACCTTAATGTCCTCGTAAATGATGAATATCTATTTACCAGGTGCTGGCCGGTCGCGGTGCGGACGCAATGCGCGAATACCGCATCCTGTCGCAATGCGCCCACGGCGCCGTAGTGCGCGCAATGGCGCTGTTCGCGGAAGTGCCCCGCGCCGGTGCGCACACGCTTGTATTAGAGCTGGTCGGAGGCGGGCCTCTGCTGGACTGGGCCGCGGCCCACCCAGCGGCCTACACGCAGCAAGCCGTCGCACTGCACACCAGGCAACTGCTGTCGGCGCTCGACTATCTGCACACGAACAACATTTCTCATCTAGATGTCAGGGTAAGCAAGCTTGAATAAAAATAACAGTTACACGGTCCGCAAGTTTAAAGTCGCTCGGCGTTTCTGTGCGAGATTAAATCAGAAATGAGGTGATACGGCAAAGAACCAAGGTTATCGGCATAGCCCACCGGATTAGCAAGCTGGAGTAGCAGTGGGCTGGACATGTTAGGCGGAGAACCGACAACCGTTGGAGAAACATGTTCTTGAGTGGAGACCGCGTCTCGGCAAGCGTGGTGTAAGACGTCCTTCTGCAAGACGGAGTGATAATTTGCGTAAAATGGCTGCCAGAAACGAGCGGCCGAAGATCGAGTTCAGTGGCGTGTAAAAGGATAGGCCCATGTTCAGCAGTTTACTGCAACCGTCTGATGATGATGAATATAAAGTAAAGTAAATAAAAGAAATAAATGGCCTATTTACGTCTTACTACTGAGGACAGACATCACCTCAACTATGAGGGGGAATGAACCATACTCCAACACGCGGGCTCTGTGCGGATTGTTGGAGGGGTGTAAGGTTAGTGAGCAACCTTACTGCCAGATTTTATCAAGCCGCCTCAAGCCCTAATTTAAAGTTAAACCTAATTTAAAGTTAAACTTAATAAAAATCAATATGATTACAGCCAGAAAACATCCTAGTGGAGCTCGGTGGTGGTCAGCCGCAAGTGAAGCTGATAGACCTGGGCTCGGCGGTGGAGGGCGAAGGGGAGGGGGCGGGGCGCGAGGTGCTGCCCCCGGCGCCTGCGCAGCTCGAGTTCGCGCCCCCGGAGTGCGTGCTCGGCCGCCCCCCAGCCCCCGCCTGGGACGCCTGGGCCGCTGGGGTCTTTCTATACGTCTTTCTTACTGGGGTAAGTTATAAGTTAACCTTATTTAAATATTGGAAATACCAGTGAGTTGGCCATTTTAACATTTTGAAGTAAACGCGCTCTTGAGTGTAGACCGCGTGTCAACAGGCGTAGTATATTACGTGGCTCAGGCAAGGTGGAGCATGCGAGCAGCCGAAGATCGGTCTCAATGGCGTGTAAGAGGAGAAGCCCATGCCCAGCAGTGGACTGCAACAGGCTTATGATGTAGGATTGGAGATGGATATGCAAATCCATAGAAAATAATTACAAAGGAACGTCAACTTCTTGCTGTGGGAAAAAATAGCCTGACATGAAGTGATCTTCACACAGTGTTCCTTCAATGTAATAGAGTCGCGATATGAAAAAGTTGACCAGTTTTCAAATACATTCATTTACGCGTTGCAAGCACATGTTACCTTTTTAAACTGTGTAACAGGCTAGAGTATGCCGAAAAGTATGCTTTATTGTCTGACAATAAAACTAAAATTCGATAAGACTTATGTTACTTCACGATTGACACCAATTGATCTTGTCAATGTCATCGTTGAGCAAGCAAAAACAGATCTTAGGGTGGCCAACCCTTTTATTCCACGACTGTGCCTACAAGATGTTCTGTGTGTAAACCTTACTAAACAATACTATAATATTTAACTAATAGAGCAGTTTTGTACCTTGATATAACTATACCTAAAGACTGTTTTTTCAAAATGACCTAAATTACAAAATGTAATAATGAAATACGTTTTAAAATCTACCAATTTATTAGTTCGATATTTTTTTATTGAAAAATCTGCTGTTTTTTGGTACAAACCTGACCTGGTAACCTGATGTGCTGTTAGTGTCGACTGCACTAATGCAAGTAATGCCCCCGTAGCTATCACCATTCCTGGACGAGTCGATCGAGGAGACGACAGCGAACATAATAAAGTGCGACTACTGCTTCCCGCCGGAGCACTGGCGGCTGGTGGATGCGCGCGCGCCGGCGCTCATCGGCGGGCTGCTGGCCGTGGCGCCGCATGCACGCACGCGCCTGCGGGACGCGCTTGAGGACCCCTGGTTTGATGAGGTACACATACATATCACGCCTCTTAGCTAACAGGGTAGATACCGTCTAACCCCCTTATTCTTTATAATTATTTATAAAAACTTTAACAGCGCTTCAACAACATTTTTCTATCGCTATGTCTCTTTCATTCTTCTTGTTGCTGCCGCCATTTGTGAGTAAGTGAGAAAACACCTCAATTGCTCAAACTATGTTTTAGCGTTGCGTTCGTTTTTATGAATAAGGGGGTTAGGCTCCTGTTCACACGTAAAATTGTATTCAAGCTAACGTAGGGCATGTTTTAAATAGATCTAAGTTGATTTTATGTGTGGATAATAATTTATAATTTATTTTTATTTTAAATATTCCCTAATTGTCAATAACGCTCTGACATAAAACAAACAAATGCTCCATCCCATGAGTTGGTGCCAGGCAGGTATTTCTTGGATTACAAATAGTTATAATCTGCTTTAACATTTGTTTCATTCCAACAGGCCCCACCAACGCCCCTATCAGCGACACAACTGAAGACGTTCTTAGACAGACGGAGACCTTCTGGCCACGGGAACGCTTTACACGCGCTGCGGTCCCCCAACGACACCTGACCGCGGGCCCCCGCCCCCACCCCCGGCCCCTCGGACGCTCCGGGGCCCCACCAAGCCTAGACCAAATAATACTGGCAAATGAAACTGTTGGCGACAGAAAAAGGCCTACTCCCCTAACAACTCCCCCTCATTGAAGGTATTTTATTCCATGTTTACAGACTATAGCCACTGAGAAGCCAATGTTTAGCCTATGTTACATGTAATGCTTAAGTAACCATGAAGAAGTCTTATCTTTAAGTAATGAACTCATTTTGGCATGTATTATACTGTAAGTGCAGTCGTTATGAACAATTAGTGAAAGTGTAATCTAAATTATATTCATTATATTCAAGAACTTGTTATAAATTAAATTCACTGTTCTTATACCATCGTTAGGGTTAGAAAAAGTTGATGAATGATGAATACATAGGAAAAGAATTCTAAGAATCCTAGAACGCACCTCGTTAGATCTAGCGGACAAAATAAAGATGGTAACAGTATAGTGTGTGTGATAGTAAACGCCTATCTAGATTATATGATAATATGAAAACTTGTATTGCCACTCGAACACCTTTCCATTTAACCTAAAAGTAATGAAATCTAAACACAGGATTGAACATTCAATAATGAATTGTCGTTGATATATTTTGAACATACAATAGACTGAAGATGAAATATTTAAGAGATGAGGTTGCATTGAAACTGCCATCTACCAACTAAAGTTTGGAGAATGATATCTCCTTTCTATAAAATGATTTCTATTCAGAGAAAGTGAGTGACTGAATTCAAATAATAACGATATTTGTTGCGCACACGCACATCTCTGACTCGAGTCTCGCCGAGCGCCGACTCCCGGTCTGTTATTCGAATGTATTATTTAATTTGATATTCACACTTACAAGTTTTATTATTCGCATGTAATTAGGTAGCTAAGGCGCCGGATGAAGCTTCATCCGTAACTCGATTTAGGTTTATATTTCCCTCTAAAGTCGTAGTTTAAAACGTTCTATAGTCAATGTTGCCCACCTTGTTCGATATTTTAGTTACGTGAAATTACTTTGCGGCGTTTATTGAAGATATTCATCGTGTTTGTCGTACACCTACTATTAATGAATTAAATTTAAAACGTTAAAAGAAGTTTGGATACTTCGCGGCATGAGAGTCGACTGTGCGGCATGCAATGAGGTCAAAAGTAATTTTATTTATGACTACTCTAAAAGAATGAACACTTATTTTTTGTGAATGACAAAATTAAAACAGCCTTAGAGTTTCTCAATGTTGTGCTATTAAGTTAATTGGAGTTAGGCTTTTAGTATTATTGGAAACGAATAAGCCAGTAGAATAATAAATACAATTAAAATTATTACAGATTGTAACGTAAAATAACTGTGATTTTATTTCTGGCTTTGCGTGATTACGTGTTTAGCTATTTTTAAATTAAAATGGAAGTCATCTCTCGTGCCGTAAGCGTAACTTTTCTAATTATTTAACTCCAGACATAGTTCACCTTGGAGAGCTCTCACACAACGTTGTCGGATCCCTGAGGTTGTGTCAACTGTCATCAAAATCACATTGCATGTTTAATAGTAGGGATTTGAAGAGTGACTGGTCGGAGTGAGTCGTGATGTATAATGTTTGTTTGTTTGTTTCTAGAGCGGCCGATTTTAAGGAAAGTGTCTGTGATTTATGCTAAAATAATATTTTCATGCTTATTCCTAATTTAAAGTATGTACTTGTTAAATACTATTAAATTGTAAATAGCTGTAAGTTTTTAGCGCGTAATTTTTGTCCTAATTTGTGACCAAATGCAAATTTTAACATTGTGAGTGGTACACAAAATCAGTGTACTTGACGTGTAGTTACTTGTAAATCTTATAATCGAGGTCCAAGGCTTGCGCGTGACCGACGCCTGCGCAGGCCCCAACGACACCTATTAAATATATATTGAAAGCTAACAGGAAACAATGGAGTTGTAATGAATTTAGTTTTATTTCAAATGAGCTGTAGTAGACCAGACGTCTTAAGGTTAAGTGTATTGTTAGTCATGAAGATAAAGATAGTAGGTATGAAAAAGTAATAAAGTATCGCCATGTAAACTATCAAATTGGTGTCTTATTAATCAGTTGTTGAACATTTCCAGAAGGTATAATAATGTCACAAACTTTTTAATCTGTCGGTATTTTGAATGTGATCCGCCTCCCCGAAATTATTTTTATTATTTTATTTGTTTGATCGTTGGAGACGACGAAGTGAATTGTTACCGCTACTGCCTGCACTAGTGATATTTAAGACGAATCATACTATGCTTCAATGTTGAATAAAGTTGGAGTTTTGTCTTGCTACTATTTTCAAAACGCCAGCTTGTTTGTACCTTTACTGTGGATAATATCTCTTCTATTTATAATTCAGTCTCCTTTACTCGTTGTCTAAATGATCGTGTATTGTTATTTTTCTACTCATATCTAAAATAAGCTATTCTTTGTGTCGCGCAAAGTTTTGGTGTGATTCAGATACATTCCTGTCTCTCTGTAAGCGTGACTAGCAGAGGCGTCGCGTGCGCATGGATTCGCGCCTATGCGAGAAACCCATAGCGTCCGCTAGAGGTCGCCTTTTTTATTAACATGCGCAATCAACGCCTCACCTACGCGCAAATAGTTTAATACTGCAATTCGCTTCGTCAGCTGTTACAATAAACTGACATCACATTTCACCTAATGTTGCAATAAAATTAATCATCTATTGCACTTGCCAAGGTTTCATAATAATGTTAGACGAATTGGTATTATTTTGAAAAGTGGTCGACGAATTTGAAAGAAGTCATGCTTCGAGCCTGAATATATTCTACAGTTTTTAAAAATGATTTTATTAAAATATTTACACATGCCAGTGTCACTTCTAGATATCAAGTTTATTAGTACTGTACCTACTGATGATGTAACTATATAAAATTAATTATATAATTTTGAAAATAATCTGTTTCATTTATTCGATTAGTTGATCTATTGTAGTGTGTGACGCGCCTCTCTTCCTTTGTGTTGCTCCCGGTCCCCACATTGCACTATTTACCTAAATATATAAGAGGCAAACCTACTCGGCCATACTACTGTTATTAACCACTAAAAGATTTTTTAGAAATGCAACCTGAGTGAAGAAATGGGCGGCCGCTAGTATTCATATGAACAAATGGGAGACACTACACTCCCATTTGTTTATATCAAGTTTAGTTCAAGGTGAAATTAATGTGTTAAGAATAAAACATTTATTTATAAACGGTAAAATAAATTACACACAGAGCTCCTTAAAAATAACACACATCTCTTAATTGTATAAAAAGTAGAAAATTGATATAACTTAAAAATATTCACTGTCATTTTTGTATATTTTAAAATTATGGTATAAAAATACTTGTGTTAAATGGTGTAAATGTCAGCGTTTTATAAACTTTACGGGAGTAAATATTTGTCAGATATACGTGATAAATGCAACCTGTGTTGCCCAAAACGAGAGCTATAATACTGTAAACAACATTACTGTTAACTATACTGACGAGCGAAATAATTCTAGAAGGTTAGGCAGTTACTACATAAATGAAGTTATTACGTCAAGAGGGCTCTTAAAATAAAAAGTATACACAGTGGTTAGATGAACAGGGGTGGTTTTCCGGCCAATATCATCTCACATCTCGGTGCTTCACACTTACTTCAATTATCAATACGCTTCACTTTGAATTAGTATTTTCCCTTTATTTTGTATGTAAATAATTTAAACATGTTGTTTGGCTCAGTTCTTTTCTCTCATGCGACCGCAGTCGCAAATAAATTGAATTTTAATGGTAATTCATCACGACCGAGATGTGATTGGGCGCCAACCTGAAATAGCATAGCTGGTTTATGATCCTCTCACATTAAAAGAACATCCAGCAACATGAATAGCTAAACATTTTTTTTTGCATTGATCACATCTGAAATGAATAATTAAAATAAATTATACTCCACTACCTATATAACAAATATAAATGTTGCTAGCTGTAAATACAATAAATTTTGTGACGTAATATTAGACAATAAAGTGCACCACAGTTCGTTAAAAAATTGGTAAATACAGGTGCTTTTGAGGTCATAAAAATTACATGACAATATTATTTAAACATTAAATGCACATAACAAAATCAAAATAGTCCTAGAAAAGTACATGAATTTAGTCGTTTTAATATAATAAAGTCGTTCTCAAAAACACTGTGTTGATGTTTGTCTAATCTTGCAAGCGCGTTGAGCACACACGCACATTACTGCTGCTACACAATCACACGATGAACATATAGGCTGTGATGTAAACCACTAATATTTGGAGGGCCTAACGCAGACAAATACGATCATTTTAACTCTAAAAATATAGGCAAAGAATTACAATCGTCCTCTTGTCTATACTACCTACTTCAGGAGATCTTACGAAATGCACACTCAAATTTTGGCACACCAAAATTTTAAAGATAAGCTTGTTGATAATTACGAGATAAACTTCACAATACAGGATATCCCTTACTCGGTAAGTGCATACTATGTAAATAGCTACGTTTGCAGGTGGTGAGAAAAAAAATTAAAAAAATTACAAAAATTTATATCATGATAACATGTTATGCCTATTTAAGATAATTATCTTTCTACGTTGACGATTGAGGCGATTGACGTTTCCTAAATTTTTAATAATAATTTCTGAAACAACTGAAAATAAAATTTCTTCTTCTTAGGCGGTTTAAAACTAACCAACACGCCAATTTCCTCGCGAGGTAGGCCTAGAAGAAAATCGAAATGCATTTGCCTTTAGTAATAAAATACTTGAAAAAACCTCTTGAACAGGACATGGCTTGAAAGCAACTAAACTGTAAGCACAACGAGATATCAAGAGAGCCATCTACACGTTTTACCGAAATCGACCTTATCCTCGGCCTAGAACTTGATTCCGGCCTGCACTTGCGCCATGATGCCGGCGGACTTGCGCAGTTGCGCGGTCTCGCCGTCGGTCAGCGGCTGGCGGATGACGTCACACACTCCTGCGCCGCCGAGCACGCACGGCAAGGACAGGAACACTTCGTCTTCGATGCCGTGTTCACCCTACAGAAAATGAATACATTTTGACTCAAACAAATTGTTTACTATTCTACACAACGCCGTCTTGTTCCCGTTTAGTCTGGTTTGGCTAGGGAATGTACTATGGAAACTAGACAGACAACAGATCAAAAAATGTTTGCACAGTGCGAGGATCGAACCCGCGACCTCTGGCGTGCAGCCAACTTCTTGACCATTACACCGAATCGTTCGTCAGTTGAGGAATTCACTAAAAGGAGACAATAATGAATCAAAGGTTGACCACTTTTTCTTTTTTCACTCTTTTTTTTTCTTTACCCTTTTGCAAGATTCATTCGGTCAAAATGCAATTATAGCGTTAACGCGAATTTGTATGAATTCATGGTAGCGCCTCTGGTGGCAGATGGCAAAACCGTTTATTTTCTATGCAAATCCGCGTATACGCGCTCGATGCGTTTCACCGAATGAAACCAAAGAGTGGTCAACCTTTAAATTTGAGTTTGCTTTAGAAGTATTTTACCTACCTTCAAGTAAGTAGAGACAGCATGCACACTGTTAGCGTTCGACAAGATAGCCCGAGCCAGCTGCGAGAGGGACAGCCCGATGGCCCAGGAGGTGTAGCCCTTCAGCTTGATCACCTCGTAGGCGCTCTTCACCACCTCCTCGTGCGTTTCCTTCCAGTTCTCAGGGTCGGTCTCTGTGCCTATCTTTGGGTTGAGGTCGCTCAGACGGACGCCAGCGATGTTCACGTCTGACCAGACCGGCACTAAAAAAATATAGGTAGTAAGTAAAGCTCAAGAGAATAAATCAATTTTGATTAAAGTGGTTCTTGCCAGAGTAAAGATTAAATCATTTGTTTTTACCTTAGCGTGACAGCATCCATGCATGGTTGTATGATAATAATACTTGACGACTCCAAATATGTGTCTCTACTTATTTGATTTTGATAAGGGTATGACAGACTAGCCATTTGACATTGAGACCGCTTCTAGGGCCAACCTAGTTAAACCATCTCTTAGAAAGATGTCGATTGTCTGGCGAGGCACAAGTTGATTGTAACAGAATTTTAAGTAAGTTGGACTCTCTTAATAGTACAAGTTTATACAAGGCGAAGTCTAATAAATAACTAAGATATTTTTGTTTTAACTGAAAAATAACATTTTTTTTTTAACATGAGGCATGGCTGTAGGCTTTGTGAATGAATTCTGAACTCACCACTGCTATCCCCGTGCTCGCCGATGATGTACCCATGGGTGGAGGTGGTGGCGATGCCTAGCTTCTCCGAGAGCAGGTAGCGGAACCTGGCGGAGTCCAGGTTGGTGCCGGAGCCGATGACGCGGTGCTTGGGCAGGCCGCTCAGCTTCCACGTCACGTACGTGAGGATGTCCACAGGGTTGCTGGCGATGATGAAGATCGCGTCCGGACTGTACTTCACCAACTGAGGGTGATTAGAAGATGTAGGTTAGGTATATTAGGTAAACTGCATGGGTAAGTGAACAAAGGGTGCAAGTGGGTTTTCTGGTTTTCAGATCTTTAGTAAAAATCACAATAAGTACCTAGTTACAGGCCGCGTCACGAAAAAAGAGCTCTATAGTCCGTTCGCGTTAAGAATGCAGTTAACTTTAGATTTAATTTTGTCACACACCTAAAAACTCAGATCCACAACCCGGTCCTTGCATTCGAAAGTATGCGTTCAGCTGGTCACTGTGGACTTGGCTTTCTAATTAGGAAAGATTTGACTAGGGGGCGTGCTAGATCGACGGACAAGTATGAAATTACTGCATTCTTACCGCGAACGGACTATCTGTAACTATAGGTACAGGATACCTCGTCGTTCCTCCGGGCGGCGAGGTATCCATGAGGATTTCTCCATTGAAAGAAGAAAAAGAAAGATCAGACTTATGCTCAAAGTTTACGGTTATACGCTTTCGCTCAGCACAACTATTCCGAACTGATACATCGTCATAACCTAACAAGTGTGTCATTGGTACAGTCGCCGGCACATCAGGCTACCTATTTTCGTTTTTCATGCTATATACGGAGTGCACGTGCACGCAACATGCACGGAGATGCTATGGAAAAAAATTACAAGCTATAAAAGCCAATTAGCTTAGCCAAATTTCCAATTAGCTGCTTTTTGTCTCACTATCCATTCATTTCAAACTTTAGGCATGACCTTGTTCAAGTTTTGAATGACTCACTATGGTTCATAATACTTTCCATGAAAACATAAGACAAGTAAATAGTAAGTATTGTACCATTTTGAAAGTTTGATTAAATGGGCCATTTTTCTAGACAACTTGCCAAGGATACTAGAGTAGTGTTTTTTAAAGAAAGTAAGGGATGAAGTTAGCTGACATAAAAATTGTTAACCATGACTCAGACGAACCAATATTTTAAAAATATTATTATTACTAAACCAAGTGACAAAGATTTTTTTCCTTATTTTCCCAGAACCAGTATAACCTAGCCTATCATCCTGTGCCCGCTTAACGTCACGTTTCGGGCCACCCTGTATATTTATTCGTATGATTTATTTGTTTTTTAACATTTTGGTTTTCCATTTTAGAATTTAACTTAAAAGAAAAAAAGAGGTTTTAATAAAATCAACGAGAAGCATTTCCGGAGCGTACCTGAGGGATGATAATCTTGAGCACATCCGTGTTCCTCTGCACCAGGTCCAGGCGGCTCTCACCCTCGCGCTGGCGCACGCCTGCCGTCACGATGCACAGCTTCGAGTCCGCCGAGATGGAGTAGTCTGAGGAGGAACAGGTCATCAACCAGGCGTCTACTTCGGTCAGTGGAGTAACAGTATGGCACTAGGGCAGAAACGGCCAAGGAAGCCTCCAGATTATACATCCACTCGTAGGAGTTGGGAGTTGGGGTAGAGTAGTGACATCAGCTCTACCACTCACTACGGCGCGGAGAAGCGTAGTTCTCGAGGAATAAATGGAATTATCTCATCAAAAAATAAAGGTTTCGGATCTATGAAGGTCCGAAACATGAGACATGATTGACAGAAACTCTGCCTTATCTATGAGCAAGAGCATCTCCGTTACTTAAAGCGGCACTTTGGTTCTCGCTTCATATATTACATAAATAGGTAGTAAGTTCTTTAATGGCGACTTACGTACGGTATAGTATCTACGATTCAAACTTAATGGCGACTGTGAACATCGCGCGAGTCGATGCACACACAAAATAAGGTGTCAGCAGGTTGCGAGGTGAGGTCAATCTTGCGCACTCGGCGCTCGCAGCTAACTTCCGAGCCTCCATTAAGTTTGAATCGTATTATACTTAGGTTTCAGATAGAAACTGGTAGGTAAGTCAATTTTTAGCCCAGCCTTAGATAGCAAGACAAGTACCTGTGCTAGCCTGTATCTTGGCGTTCCTCATGAAGGCCGAGCCGTGCTGCAGGTCCATCATCTCGCCCTTCAACTTGTCCGCCATCACATCCACCATTGCGATGTTGTTGGTGACACCCTGCAAAGATTCCAGGTGTTTGGTAATGATTCCCTATTGATCGACACTTCATGATAATAGTTATATGTACTTATTCGACCTTAGCATGTTGGATAGTAACAAAATTAATAAAGCCTATATGTAAAAAAACAGCTATGTCGTCCTGCCAACTGAGACGACGGCAGGATCGCCTTTTATCCAAGTTGTTTTTATCCCTCGTTGTTTCAAACGTTGATGGTGAAGATGAACGGAATATACCTAGATAAGTTTATAGTATAGTTGATATTAATTAAGTACTACGTAACTATTCAACGTCTCACAGCACGATGTGTAGAGCTGAGAGAACAGAGAGGACAATGCGACAGGGAACAAAAATAGCAACAGCATTCCCCATGCGAATTCATAGTATAAAATGTCACTTAATTACTTAGTATGCAAAATGGATCAAATGGTATTGTATGGCAGCGGTGGAAGGAAAGCAAGCTGCATACCAGAAGCACAAATGCAGCTCAAATGTGTGTAGATGACACAGATGATTTCTTTCATTTCATAAATTGGAAGAGTAAAACAAAAGGACATGATTATTATGAGTTACATTTTCATCGATATAGGTACACAAATATTTTTCCCGGTCATAAATTAACGTAAAAAAGTAATCATATAAAATTTGCCATTAAGTGAGTAGTATTTTGCAAAACGTTTACAATGTACGGATGTTATTCAGTGTAGCTGAAGTAGCCATTTCAAAAAACTCCTTCAGTGTAGCTGAAGTAGCCATTTCAAAAAACTCCTTCAGCCTGTTCATAAGTAATTAAAAATACGAGAAATGATGATGATGAATGATCTATGCGAGAAATGATTCAAAAAAGGACCTAGTGCGACTTTCCTGGACATTTACGTTAATCCAGCAGTTCAACATATAGCCACTTAGCTGCATGTTGGTAGATGGATGGATGGTATTAGAGTTGAAATGTTGGCCAATGTAGGTAGTTGGTCCAATGTGTAAAGCGGAGTTTAGACGTATGAAAATGACGATTAGTTATAATCATCCGACAGGTGAAGGAGGTCGAAAAGAGTTCTCCAGAACAGGACAGGCGGTCCGCATGCTGGTTTTTTACCTACCGTCGCTTAAATTACACCAGTGCGAGATGGTTAACAATAAACGGTATCCATATTTCGTCATTATGTCGTTGTATTTACGAAATTTCATTTGCTTTTAAAAGTCGTAAGCATAATAAAATTTGGCATTAAGCCATTGGTAAGTAGGTACATGAAAAGATTAGAGCAGATGGAGAGCAGTGTAAATAATTTCCAATGCAGTTAATTGACCTGTCACGGCTGACAGATATTAAAATCTGTGGTCACTGACGACTGGTGTTAGCCGGAATACCACCCCTGCGCCCTGTCGCAGTTGGTAATATTTGACCCCTTTTTTATTTATTAATGTTTACCTGCGTGAGGAGGGAGAAGACAGCAGCCATCCCGACTTGGCCGACGCCCACCACCGTCACCTTGTTGCCGGTGTCATCCACCTTGTCCTGGACGGGCTGGAACAGCTTGTCAATGGTCGCCATCTTCCCTGCACCCGTTAGAAGACATTCAGAATATAGGCAACCATTAGTTAGAAGCATAAATACCATGAGGCATATCATACGAGAGGTGCCAAAAGCAATTGTACAATGGTAGAGTCGAATGATTGTGGCGTCACTTTAGAACAAGTTTTGAATTCGACTATTAGCTTAGCTTAGAGCTTTTCTCAAGTAATCATAGGACCCACAAATTAGTAAAATACATAAAACATTGTCTTCAAATAAATAATTTGAATAATAACTGACACTTAAGTTAATTTTTGCCAAGTTACTGTCTAGGCAGTTTGTTCTGATGTGCGTCCTCCAAATGATACTTTCTTTTAAAATAGATTAATTTAAAACCATTTTAAGAAAACGAACTTAAGAACCACTTAGCAGCATGTCAAGTTCAAGTACTTATATGATGAGTTGGTAGTGGGTAGATACGGTCAGTCCTCCTTGCTACATTGCAAAGAAATGTCATTTAGCAATGGGTAGTCTGATGTGCCGTTGACTGTACACGAACTAAATTAATCCAATTAAAAGTAAAAACAAATGCACGCGGGTGAATGAACGGCGCTTAAACTGCACGCTCCGTAAATAAATGTGCGCTTTGTCAACACTCAATCTTGGATTATTCTAAGCTTGGATACAGGTGAACGCCGACATCGGGAAGTTATTTGATTATCTATCTGATCTACATCATCGAATCGAATATTAACTAGAAAAAATATATACATTTGAAACAGTTTCAATCGCAACGCCCGGCGCCCCCTTCAGACAAAAACTCTTCATTCTCAGGCAGGTAGGTACGAAATTGAACTTAAAAAACGAGTTGATTGATTTGGACAACGATAAGTTTTTTGAGTAGGTACTTTAATCCGGATGTCGCGAAATAATGATGTGTATAGTCAGCATCAAAACCTTGTGATCTTTGAGGGTTTTCCCTCACCCTTCGAGTTATCAAATATACCTATCATAGGCACTTAAGGCCGTAATAAACTAATCAGGTACCTACTAATTTAGAATAGATTTCAACTTTTTTCAGATTTGAGGGATGCTACCTACATCAAATTGCTCTTTCGCAGAGAAATATCATTTAGCAAAACAAAGTAACAAACGGAAATGGAAAGCCTAGCTTGTATGATTTTCAACATTTCAAGCGCCAACTCTACATGCTTAAGATTCAGTTACTGGTTAACTTGGTTGACGGTTCTTTTTTGGTTGGAGTAAAAGTACCTATTTAAGGGAGCTTTTAGGTATTAAGGGTTCTTTGGGTTAACAAATTAGTTTCCATACGAACCGGAAAGCATTTACTTTTCAACTACCTACCAATTAGCTTTTTGTCTTTCCAGGAACCGGATTTCCGGTGTGTCAAGTTCCATTTCAACCACCGCGGTGGAAACGCACAAAAAGGCTTACGCACCAAGTGTCACTGTCATAAACGCAAGTGTAAAAACATTTATGCAATATTTTTTACATTGATTTAGATGTAGATCTCTAAAATACACTTAACAATAAAAAAAATTATGACTTCTAAACGCAAATAAGAAATAAATAAAATTGCACAATACTTACAGCGACCATTGCTGTGGCCATTCTTGTGATTATTTTCTGCCATAACAATAGAATCCCTGCTAACTTGTTAAAGTTCTTCAACCAAACTTTAATGCACTCGTAATATTTTGAAATAATCTGGCACTACCGCACTACTGCAATTACAGAGATCACTGAATGAACTGAGATGATGAGATTGACTTGACAATTAAGTGATTGAGTGATCGATCGTAAAGACTGATCGGGTTGCGATTGGTCCGTTGCTGCCACAAGTGTCAAGCGCTGGTTTACTGAATGAACTGCTGCCGGCCGGCGAAGGTGAGAGTTAAATAGTGTTAGTAAGCGACCGTAAATGTGAAGTGCGGCGTGCGCCGGCGCGGCGCGGCGTGTGCTGCGAGTCACGCATGCATCACGCAACTCGGCTTAAGCTTGGATAAGAGGAGTAGATGCAGTTCAACTATTTTTTAAAATATAATACTAGGGACTTATATAAGTTTTAAACACTTTAAAAGATGATTTAAATGAATATAACTTTTATTCTATTGCTTAATTCTGTTTCTGTCATTGTGTTTTTTGATTTCTTTTAATTTGAATTGAATCAAATGTAATATTATAATGCGTTTATATCCTGTAATTTTCTCTCTATCTAAATTTAATATTAAGTCTGCTAGACAAATTAGTAAAATTCGAAATTGACAATTATTACTTACAATGTAAGATAAACATCTGTATTGTACCGTATTTTATGTACTTAAATAAATATAAAATTATTTATTCACTCAATTCGCGGAAGAAGGTCAAGCAATCCCATGCAATAGCGTTTGTCATGGCGCAATCTAGATAGACACCTAAGTACCTACTCCGGTATGATTTCATCGTACATTTTCCTGTACCATTCGCATGCAATGTGTTCCCAGTTGATTCTAAATCTAAAGTATTCTGAAGGTTTACGAATAAATTGGACATGCATGATTGTTTAATTCTTACGTTTTACATTTGAACTTTTCTACGAAACAAAAAGGAGGTAAATGTCTTATTGGTTATCGTATATGTCGTTAAAAAACGTAGAGCAAACGAGCTTCACTGAAAATAATTTCAAATACTTTCACCATCTGAAAACTGTTCAAAATATTTGCATAGGCTTCCTGTAATTTAAATGTAAATGTTCAACATCATGAGCAGGAAAAACTGTTTATAAACTTTTTATCAAACCGGTAAACGGCGGGCGCGGCGCGACAACAACTTCAAAACAACTGCACCTACGTAGCTTTCATTACTAAACAACCAACATGATGCAAGAATCGACTTCCAGGATTCACTAGTACGTAATCTACTCACCGGTGTATGGTGTGGTCTCCGTGGATAAAGGCACGTAGCACGCAGCTCCGCGAGTCTCCTCTCTGGGAAATGACGGCTGGCTTGTTGCTTTGCCGTCCCGCGTTTCGTTACTCAAGGTGACCTTCAACACTCCGTTTTGGATGCCACAACGCCGCGCATGCCCGAATTAAAGCTTCCAGTCAGACAAAAATGTGCTTTAATTTGAAATTAGAACGGCCGATAATGCGTCGTGAGCGGCCTGCGAGACAGGACTAAGATCAACAGTGTCTGACGCGCACAATTTGAAAGATAGCCGCGATGTGTATTTGTTTTATGGGAGCGTTGACATTGCAATACGCGTAAAAGTTATGGTCAGCGAAGGTCAACTAGGTTGGACTTTTACAAAACTTTCAATTTTGTTTACGGTGAACTCTGTTCTATTCTTCTTTATAGGTATAAACGATTGTTTCGACTAAAAGAACATGCTATTAATCTGTCTTTTTTACTAACGCCATTTAGGTAACATTGATAAGATAAGTAAGTGATACCTAATAAATGTTCATCGTCAGAGTTGTTCCTTATATTGAATGAATTGTAGCAAAGTGACAGTAATTTTACGTATGATATGATATCACCCTAAATTAGAACGTTCCACAATCATCATTCGTTCATTTGTTCATTCCCTCTCGTAGCTTGACGAGATAGGTGTGATCTTAGAAAACTGGGAAAATTTAGTCATGTTTTCAAAAGTTCACCTGTAAAAAGTTATTTTTTATCTTATGATTTAAGTGGGTACCTACCTATCTGTCGAAAAGTATCTGAGTAATAAGTAATTTGAGGTTCTGAACTTCTGAACCCGAATGACAGGTGCCAAAAACACAGCCTGTTTAAATCTAGCAGAATTAAGTAGATATCTAATTGTGACTAGTGTTCTCTTGAACATTTTATTCTAACCTAGCAGTTTGATTTTCATCATTGCGTGGGAGGAAGTAAAAGACGGAAATACTGAACAAATATTTTATTGAAGCTCAATTTCCAAGAAATCATAATACACGTCCATCATCGACGTGTTCATCGTTCATTCACATTACAGCTATTACAAGTAAAATTAAATAAAATGTTTGCAATTTTTTTGCTGTCGCTAGATTTTGAAGTTATTGTAAAATCATCAATATTGTCTTATTCATTGTTGATATAAAATAGATGAAGTTCTACGAAGCCAGTTTGATAGTGTCCATGCTGTCGGCGACAGTCTGCGCAGACCTGCGCAGGAGTTCCATCTCGTTGGGGGTCAGCGGCTGACGTATGATGTCCATCACGCCAGCGTTGCCCACCACACACGGCAGGGACAGGAACACCTCCTCGCTGATGTTGTGTTCACCCTTCAGAAATACAAAGGAGTCTTTTGTGAAAAAGATAATTGTCAGCATACAAACCGAACGTTTAGGCGCAGATTATTAAATTTTCTGCACAGTGGTAACAAACTGGGTAGTTTCGCAAAGTCGCAAAATGTCCGTATCGCATAATGTCCAAACCGCAAAATGACAAAGCCACAAAAGAAATTGAATGAAAACACCTTTTTATAGTAACAATTGTTTTCCGACTGAAGGTAAGACAAGACACACTGTTCCTAGCTTAAATGATAGTAACCTAAATACAATTGGCGACATTAATTGTTACTTTGACATAAGTGGAGACGGGCCGGACGCAGTTGGCATCGTTGAGCACCGCGGAGCAGATGTCGGTGATGGAGAGCGCCGTAGCCCAGGAGTTGCAGCCCTTCAGCTCGCGAATCTCCTGCCCACTCTGAATTACCTGAGCAGTGTAAAAGAGGATCTTTATCAATACTTTAAAATTAAAAATACAACCTTATTCCAGTCGACCCTTTTTAAAGCTCCATTGTAATGTCTAATCACGGATTACGTTGGTTTACAATTCCTAAAAAAATATATTTTTAACCACACAATAAACGTATCTACCTTTAAAGAATATTACGATACATAAAATGCTCTACCATCGGAAGGTTGTTTCTACTAAGAAACTTCAGTTCAGCAGTTATTTTTTATTTTTTAAACAGGTTAAAAGCAGCCCAGCACAAATTAAATGACCCAACAGCGTCATGCAGTTTTGACTTATGATTGTATAGACTACTTACCTGTCGGTGAATCTCCTGCCAATTTTCAGGATCATTCTCAGTGCCAATGTCGGGGTTCAGATCCTTGAGCAGCACACCTCCCGCAGATACACCCGACCAAACCGGAACTGGAAAACATAGTTAAAATAAAGTTTATGGTTTATCGAATTGGCTCCTAAATCTTCGTTTTTATTTTGTGCCTAGGTCGACGGTCTTGACTTTTTATTTATTTTGATCCCTACCTTTACAAATTGCAACGATATCTCGATAGCATATCGGTCAGGTATCTGTTAGTAAGTGATGACGTCGTTACTCTCTGTCGCTACTATTGTGAGAAAATTAACCTAAAGTACACTCAACCCAGCACTAACCGCTATTCTCTCCATTTGCTCCAATAATGAGGCCGTTGCAGGCGGAGGGGGCAAGTCCCATGCGGTCTGCGAGGAGATACCGGAAGGTAGCCGATGACAGGTTGGTGCCGGAGCCCACCACCCGCCCCTTGGGCAGCTCACTGACGCGCCACGCCAGGTGCGACATCAGGTCCACTGGCTCCACAGCCACCAGCAGGATGCAGTCTGGACTGTGGCGGAGGAGCTGGAACGACCAGGAGGGCGATTATCAACGCACACTTCAAACGACTTACGAGCGAATTTGAAGGCAGATTTCGTTTTGGGATTCTGTAAAACTCGTGTAGTAATTAATTATCGTGGAAGTGAAACAATCGAGGTCGCCAGAGATTTTAAAACTATCCCTATAGATACAAATAAGGGAGAATACAAATTAAACCTAATAGTAACTATTGTGAAATGGTTACTATTAGGTACCTACATCAACAACGTCGACGGTTTTGATCGTACTAATCGTACCGGTGGTAGAGGCTCATTTATTTCAGCACTGTGGACGTAGGTACTAACCCACTTATTAATAAAAACGCCAAAGCATTGTTTAAGCAATTGTCGTGTTATGTCAATTACTGGTGATAAAGCGATACAAAAGTTATCGTGTTGTTGAAGAGCTGTTTAAGTTTTTATGATAGGGGGTAAGTACTTACCTGCGGTATGACGGCTCTAAGTAGATCCGCATTGTATTTGAAGTCGTAAGTTGACTCTCCTGCCTCGTTCTCCGTGCATGGAGTCAATATGCATATCTGTGAGTCTGCAGAGATGGCAAAATCTGTAAGGGAATATTGCTATAAGTATTCACTTAACCTACTGATCTCGTAGAGGGGTGGCCAATTACTTTCAGTTGGGGTACATTCAAATAACATGACCGCGGTCCGGAAGGGAAAATGCAGAACTGTTTGAACTGACGACTGATTTGGTGTACTTAATTGTTGAGAAGTCGGCTACTACACCAAAAGCCGCGGCTTCGATCCCCGCACAGTACAAATATTTTGTGTGCATGAACATGTCATGCACGTAAGTATTGGTATTTACAAATGAAAAAGTAGTTAAGTATGTTTATCCGTTGTTGAATATCCCATAGGAAGGGGCTTCAATTAGCTCATCTTGGGGCTAGATGGCGCTGTGTGGAATAATGTCCAGGGATATTTATTTTATTTAACTCAATGGCTAATAAAACAACGGTAAAATACTTACCAATCGAGTGACTAGGTACTACAATAAGATAGACTCATCTAAGATATGTGTGTAAGTATAATACTTATTCAACAGTATTTGTTACATTACAGGTTAAGTACCTTTGCTAGCTCTCATTCGGGCATGCGGAATGAACTTTGAACCAGACTGTAAATCCATTAATTCTCCCTTAAGTTTGTCTTCGCTGAAGTCTATCATGCTGATATCGTTCGTTACACCCTGTACAAAAACAACATTTTATATCAACATTAGTATACTATACTATAGCCTATATGCCCGGGGGGCACTAAAGTAACGCTGGAGTCCAAATACCAAATATGAAAAACAATTCTCTACGCCATCCACTCAAGAGCTCGGAGTCCCCCAGATTATCCCCCGAATTCACAAACGTACATCAACGCTAAGCACGCGCTCACGCTCATGCTGCCCTGTAAAATTTCTACAGAACTGACAGGGACATCTATACTTCTGAGTGATGCTCAGCGTTCATTTGCTTTTGTGAATTCTTGGTTATGTGACAAGAATATCTGCCCAAGTTTAAGTAAAGTAAACCTTAGCTAGTAGCGAGAAGACGGTAGCCATGCCCAGTTCACTGGCTCCAACGACGGTGATCTTGTTATTCGGCTTATAGCTGCTTCTGTGCGAGGTGAGGAACAACTGATCGAGTGTGGAGCCGTGGGTGGTGCTCTTGGGCTCGGTGGGGGGAGAGGCATCTTGAGTGACGTCCCCAGTCTTCATGCTAGGAACTTGCGGTCCCTCGTAACACGAACAACCTGAAAAATGGCAACCCATTTTGGCATGTCGTGGCATAACTAAGTAAGAACTATAATCAATGATATTATAATAAAAAATGAGGTGGATAGGTTATGTCAGTACTGACACGAAACCAAAAATTCGCGTCCGTAGCTCCGTGCCTATAACGTGTGAACTAGATAATATGCTTATTTACTAGGGCGTAAATGAGACAGATACATGTTGCGCAATGTCGTCGCAAACTGTTGACACTGTCAATGCTTTGCTCAGGTGCACTAAAGTTCTGATTTCGGACGTGATAACGTCTTTAAAATCGTTTTAGTCGGGTGACATGTTCAGAAACTTGTGTCACACCAAAACCTCACGAGCGCGATCGCAGGTATAACGAGAGAGAGACGGACCGATCTCCCGTCCCATCTCGAGCGCTGCCAGTCATTCCGTGAAATGCCGTTATCACGTAAACATCTCGATCGTAAACCTACTTTACAAACAAAACAACCAATTTTTTTTAGCACAAGTAACCTATCTACCTCTTTTTCACTATAATATCATTGAGTATAATAAAGTAGATACTACAGCCAATAAACATGTTGTATCTACATAATCGATCGTTTAGTGATAAACGATAACGAATTGCACAGTGGTAAAAGCGAGCATGAGTGTCCATCATGACATGTTCACAATGGTTCATGGACATCATGGATGTTCAGATTTTATGCTAAGATCATAATTTTATTTTGCCAATAATCTTTTGGGTACGTGCAGAACTCGTGTTCAACGAAGACTGTAATGAAATAAATGACTTTTTTATTCTTGCATTCGGCAGTGAATTTCAACATTATTCAAAATCATCATCATCATCAGCAGCAGCCACACGACGTCCACTGCTGAAGATAGCCCTCCCCCATAGATTTTTCCAATTATGAATAAGTCCACCAAAACTATGAATTGATTCATGATTTTTCTACAAAAAAATGGAGGTGTAAGAGCCATGAGTTTTGCGTGATTGCATTCCCTCATCATTGCAGTTGTCTACTGCTGGACGTAGGCTTCCTCCAGGGTATGCCACAGGTCCCGCTCCCCCGCTTTCGCCATCCAGTCACTACCAGCCTTCTTCAATTCAGTCCGTAGCTACGAGTATCCCTGATGGTGACTTATTGAGTACGCCCTCTAACTTACAGTCTGCTGGTGTCTTCACCTCCGGTGCCGCCGACGGCGACGGCAGCGGCGACGCCAGGATGCTAGGGTCGAGGATCGGTGGCTTGTTGCTCTGTTGTTGTTGAGGCTTGGTACGTGAGTACAGCACCCGACTGAGGCTCTGCAGGTACCTCCGCATCATGCCGCCTCGCCGCCGACTTGCAGGTAACTCCAAATACTACATGCGGATATATAAACTTCTTCTAGGGCTTCATTTTTCTTTCTGGATTTTAATGTATTTGGCTATGACAAGTTTATGTATTTTACGCCATATTGTTGGAAACAGATTGACTGACGTTGACGTTATTTGTTTTGATTTGATTACTTTTTTTGTTAAAATCTTCCAGATAAGAGTGACAGATTATTTATGATCCCAAAGAAGGATTTTTTACCCAGTTAGTTTAAGTAGATGCGCAGTTTTAAATTAACCCTGAACCTGCGCATATTTGAGTGTGAAAGTGTCAATGGGCGCTGCTCATTTAAACTGCGTTAAATGGTTAGGTACTTAAATTCAAATCCAATATTTCTTTATTCAAGTAGACCAATAAACAGAACTTTCGAATCGTCAAGAATCTTAATTTTAATCACTAAATAAACATACAATATATAAACAATACTTATAATGCATGTACATAATGTGACTCTACCACCGGCGTCGGAAGGTTGCTTCTACTGAGAAGACCCGGCAAGAAACTCAGCAGTTACTCTTTTTCAATCGTCCAATGTTTTACAGTACAAAGTGAATGTTTGAATAAACCAACCAAGTCATACAGTCTGCATCCGTCCTTTCACAATGTCACTAGATTCAAAATGTTTCAAATAAGCATAGCAAAACGGTCAAAATAGTGAAATTAACTCTCTAGAAAAATATTATTATGGACCTACAAGTATAAGTCTTGGAATACCACTGGATATTTGAATATCCACGCTACGTATTGCAACAACGGGGTACCTACCTACCTAGTCAATAGTCATACCCCCGAATTCAAAAACTTCAATCAACACTCACGCTCATGCTGTCCCGTAAAATGTCAGTAGAATTGAAAGAGATGGTCATGCTCAACGTGGATTTGCGTTTGTGAATTCGGGGGCATCGGGAGTTAAATAGACAAATTGTTGATCTTTAATGACTACATAGTCGATTAAAGGGATTCTAAGCAACTCGCCATTTGCAAAGTTGCTTTTGTAAAAATTGAACTGTCTAAATGTCAACACTCCTTGTTCTTCAAAGACCAAATTAAATGCAGTTGGTAAGTGCTTTCGTCGTAACACATCGTTAGCGCGATGTAACTTACAGTTACCGACATCTAGCGGCGATGAATGAAATGTGAAATTTTCTTTCCTCGCAATCCGTCTCAATCTGTTTTTTCTGTTCCGTGGTCTCAATAGGCCTATTTGACACATTTGCTATGAAAAATATGCCAAATTAGATGGAGACTCAATTACGATTCAATTGAAGCGTTCTATATTTGCATACGGTCCTCGTAAATTCGAAACAGAGGCTTGTAAATAGTGCATTTCGTTGTTTTCCGAGTGGTGAAAACTTTCAAAACCTTTCGCAAAACTGGCTTCAAACCGTGCATCTATTGTATACAGAATTACAAATCAACGGTACATTTTTGAGATTTTAGTTATTTTTAATGCCTGCTGAGTTGACATTCTGAGTAGCCGTTTTGCGAGAGGTTGGCATTTTGCGAAGTTGGCATGAGCCGATTTTGTTAGGTAGGTTCTTCAATGAAAGATAAACATTGTAAGTTTAGTTTTAAAGATGCTATTAATCTATATATAAAAGAAAGTCGTGTTAGTTACTCCACTTATAACTCAAGAACGGCTGAACCGATTTAGCTGAAAATTGGCATGGAGGTAGTTTAGAGCCAGGAGAAGGACATAGGATACTTTTATTAATTAACTTTTATTTTTTTTTATTCATTGCCCTAAAGGCGGAACAAAGTTCGCCGGGTGAGCTAGTACTAATAATAATAGTAGATACTACTATTACTAGTAGTACTTAATAATACTTTATCTTAATAGAAACCGACTGTTTATCTGCAGTTTCTATTCTATGATTCCACATTAAGTGAAGGCTGTAGGGGCAATACGGGCCTTAAACGGATAAAAACCGCTGACCGTACATGACTGAGTTTCTAGACATTGTTGGACTAGTTATCTAAATACTTTCGATCCGAAGCATCACAATCAAGTAAGTATGGGTATTTATTATGTCGTACCTACGTAGGTAAATATTCTTCAACCTGTGTGTAGAGTCTTGACTCAAGGACGACGAGTCCTTCCTAGGTCATGGTCTTGCTCTCTTTTGTGCATATGCAGTAGACCAGTGGGCGTGAAAAGTAGTTACATTTTCAAGTTAGTACAGTGTTTAATGTTAGGAACAAGAGTTGCGGCTCACTGAGTTGATGAGTGGAGAGTTAAATGCACTGTTTTGATGATCTACAGTGAAGATTGGCAAAAATTTAATAAATGAATATACATATTCTATACAGCTATTGTGTCACTTTCATACAAAACTATTTGAAACAGCCTACTCCCAGTGACTGACGCGACATGGTGAAATACGAAAGATGACATAATAGGTTTTGTTCTGTTGACAAGAGGTGGTAAATGCTGGGTAAATAATTCTTTCATTACATATGACAATTGACAACGTTACAAGACGGTTTCACCTGCTATAAAATAACGTGGTGATGTTGGTAATATTGGTGGGTTAATGCTTATGCACCCCAATAACCCACATAGCAAAAGGTTCCAAAAAAAAGTACTTAAGCTGAAATGTTAAAGTAGTAGAAAGTAAATGTCAACTGACACCAATCTTGTCAATGTCAAAAGTCAATAAACCAGAATTTGTAATGCAAGACTTTCTATTTACTTTGTTAGCATCAACAAGTTTGATGAACCATTTATAGTTTCTTGGCTGATTAAATATTCAGTTAATTTGATTTAAAGAAGGTCCTTATCAAATGCAGCTATGAGTACGTGGAGGATGGCTGGTTTGAAGTGAGTGAAATCATCGCTAATAATTATAAGCTTTTTCTGTGGCGAAGCCCCTCGAGATGAGCCCGGCACAGCGCGCCAGGGTTTTACCGGTAGAGTGGGCGAGTCCTAGTAGGTACCACAAACAGCGGGAAGTGCGTAAAGGCATTTCACCCGGTTAAAAAAAGGTACAGTTTTACTTTGGGACTATGCAATGTATATGAGCTCTCTTATTGTATTTCAGTTACGTGAACTATTCTAACATTGCGGCGCGCGTGCTACGGAAGTCCCTCAAAGCAAATTTGCGCGACGAAGCCCGCAAACGCGACATATCGGCCGTCAGGTGCTTCTATTGGTTGAAGGGTGAAATGTTAGGTAAGCTGACATAACAGAGTAAATGTATGTATTAACCATCGAACTTGGAATGCAGAAAGCCGCCCGATCAGTGCCCATAGTAGCCGTAGTGCACAACCACTCTTATGATAACATTGTGCGCTCTAATCCTCAATCCCCGGGATCATTATGAAGCAGTAGGTAGACACTCGTAATACAAATTGCTACGTTTAAAAAAATCACGATCGAAAAGCTCATGCAGGTACTCATTTCTGAAAATACACCAATTTTATTTTATTTCTTTCATGCAGCCCATGGGAAGAAACTGGAACCAACTGGAGAGAAAACATAGTCCAACTCCTCCTAAGCTGAAAAAGTTGATTTTGTTGTTTTTTATCTTTGTTTGTCACCAACGGACCACAACTAAATCAACCAATAAAACAAACAAATAGTATCACGACATTTATTTTATAGTTAAATTGCAAGACAGTAGAATTTATACAACCAGTTTAGAAATCTTAGCCTCGCATCCACTGGGCAACAATTGACGCGCAGAAAGTGGCAACGTCGCACAACAGCGCGACGTTTTCATTGGACGTTTCATATTATGTGCACTGATATCATAGTTGGGTGTTGCTGATCAAGATGTCGGGCAACATGTCGCGCGCCAAATGTTGCCCAGTGGAAACGCGGCTTTACAAAGGATTACAGTTTTCATTAAATTAAACCCTAAACACGGCGACTTTTACCAGGGAATTACTCGCGATGCAACTGTATCGTCGTTGGGACAACATCAACATAATTTTATACGATGTTATTTTGCCACTTTGTCGACATGACGAAAATGTATTTGTAGCTTTCTAGTACTAAAGGTGCCCTGTTTTCTTTAGAAATCTGAAGTCACTCGCTCCGTTACCGAAACGCTTCCCTGTAGAAAGTCGCCGTCTAGCCCCTTATGGCCGATACATAGATAGAAAGTACAGGGTAGCATGTAATGACAGCCAAGTTAGAAACTCTAAAGAGTCCGAAATGTTCAATAGACCAAGGGATACGAATTTTCCGTGTCCATTTTTTACTTTGAAAATCTGGTTTCGATTTTTCAACGTCGATAACATGTCCTCTTATGCCTACCCTGTCTTATTTGTATCGAGTGTGAGTGATTGATCTTTTACTGACTATTAAGTCAGCAAAACTCGTGCGGATGTGCCTAACGGGTATGCCGCCCTAGCTCAGATTTTCCTGCTAAGCGAGCATACCTGTACGTGTATGGCTGGATAATCCATAGCGCCTAGCCAAGAGTAACACGCCAATGATCGCCAAAAATGTATGATATGACATTAGAATCAGCGACAAGGCAATATGGCATTTAATGTCATAACGATAGAACAATAGTTCTCTTCATGCAGATATTTATTGGCGTTTCACTCTTGGCTAGCCCAGTGACGATGCTATGTAAGTACTTTAAAGTAAACGCGTTGTTGGTGGTTACATCAAAAGGCAATGCACTCTATGTCCTGTTATGCTAGAATGTTGATATCAAAGGAGTTAAAATATTACACGACAAGTAAAATCCTGAGGTCCAGACCACAGGATTTTACTTGTCGCCACAAGCCACAAGTTAATCGAAATATAACAGTTTAGAAATGCCACATGGGTGTAAATCAAACATGGGTGTTTGGTAAGCAGAAACATTGATCTACTGGCGGGTCTTATGCACCGCTATACTTAACATTTAACATCGACGATAAACAGACACTGAATATTCGATACACGTGCGAACTTAGTAATTAACCTACGGTTTGCAATAAAATTATTATAATTCAAATTACAGTTTTAAACTGTTGGCTATCCCTGAACATAAATCTATTGTAACGTTATGAGTGTGTTTGGATGTATACTTATTTTTATTGTTATTTTATTATTTAATGCCTAAATATTTTTCAAATAGTAAACTCGAATTTTAAATGGACCTTAATGTTGTTAAAGTTGAAGTGAGCAAATGTTGTATTTAGGTGTAGTGTTTTAAAATACAAAATCAGAAGGTGTATGTAACATAATCTCAATAATTCATTATTTTGCTGACTGATATTTTGACTAATTGATAGAGACGAGACAGTTGAGATAAATAAATATCCGTTTACAGTAATAGAACCATCGTTATATCTAATTAATTATATCGTTGATTACATCAATTCATCTTAAGATTAGAGCTACAACATTGAATGCACATACACCAATTGAATTCCAACGTATATTTCCACTGTACCAACTCCCGCTTATTTAATACATTACATCAACACAGCCTAGCTCTCTGGCTGTCAGGCCTCAGTACAGTCTGCGCAGTCTTCCGCCCGCCCTATTTCCCAGCTCGCAATAGAGGCCTTTCCAAAAACGTACAACTATTCCGCCAGAAATAAGATAAAACCCGAAAGCTACATTTTAAAAAAAAACTGGTCTTGAATTGCGGATATGAGTGAAACAACATGATATGTTCTAGAAAACTTAAGTATACACTTTAAAAGAAGCCCCTTAGATAGAAAATTTGTTCTGTTTCTGCAACCTATCTAAGAGGAAGACAGCCCTCAGACCCATAAGACTTACAATTTTAAACTGGCCTAGCTATCTTAAGAATCACAATTCATTGTCCCAAAACCATGCCTACACTTAGATATTAGTTATTTGCACAAGCATCTACTGATACGATTCTACCACTAGCTCGCCAAGCCTACCTGCCTACCCGCACTATCCTGCCAAGTCATTGGCCTGTACATTTAGTAAGTGGTCCTTATAATATAACCGGCATGTACTTATAATTGAGACTGTGTCTCTCTTATAAGGCCAGTTAAACACCGACGAAAAATAATGCCTTATTGCTAGACTCATTGGGCCTACTGGATGGTTAACCAACTTAATATCGGAGACCTGTAGAAAGTCAGTAAAAGATTAGAAAAAAATAATTATGCTCCGAAATTTGTTGGCTTTTATGTTTTCGTAACGTCCTAAGAATCATGTTAGTCAGTAATCTGTGCATTACTGAGACTACGAAGGCCACCGAGAATGACTAAGAGCAGGTATTCCCGCTAGTGAGGTGCTGAAAAGTTTTAAAAACTGTTTACAGTAGAAAACAATAGCAAAAATGAAATAAAAGTTTTAGTTGAGGATCTAATCGCTTACAGTTACAATATCCAATCAATTCGCTCGATAGAAAAAAAAACCCAAAGTTGCCTCATATTTTTTTCAATACTTTGCCTAATATAAATACAAATTGAACACAACGTGTAGATGTTTTCAAGGAATACCTGCCTCTTAGAATGACATTCTCGAGAGTTGTCATAGCAAACGGGCATTAGGAGAAATCAACAGAAACTACTCACTACTACACTCACATTTGATAAAATATAAATAAACATTTGAAAAAATACAAACATACTTAACTGCTATGTTATGAACTTATGATCGAATAAATATACAATTAGAACGTTAGACCGTAATTAAGTAATAGGTACAAACAATAAGATTAATTAATTGACTTCACCGAATGTAGGGAAAATCATGTTTTTTATTAGATTTTACGATATGTGTCCAAACAAATACCAGACATTATAAAGATTATCAAAATATAATCTAATACGATGAACACTTTTGGATTTCGATAGTTGAGCTAATTTTGGCTTCATTATAATAAGGTTAAAAGTTATAAAGAAGTAACTGTACCTATGTTAAAAATATTTAAGATAAACATAATAACTCAATCGTTAGTAAGAGAGCCCAAAACAATATTACTTGATAAAACGGATGTAGATGAGTTTCAAAGTACTATATTTTATTCCTCTCTATTGTTCAGTAATCAGATGTCTTTAGCTGGGTTTGCGGGGGAACTAGGATTGACCAAATTTAAAATATATCCAACAATTTGTATGTACCTGATATTTTTTGGGCTCACGTACCATAAGCTTACCCCCATTTCCAAAAGTCAACCGAGTAATTCGATAATATTGATTATCGCTCGTCAAGTGATCTGGTGATGGATAATTTGACTATTTTTTTCAGAAACTGGGGTTCGTTTGTTCAATACGCAAAAAGATGTTAAGTTTCAGATGCAATGTTTATTTTGGTCATTGTTTAGCAATGTTTATTTCACCTTTTATTTATACAAAACAAGTCCACAAATCTTCGCGAATTGAACAAATTTGTTTAAATCTATTTACTACATACGTCCCCATAACTAAATTAGCAATACAGTACTATGATCTAAGATTTATTACCCTCCATTTTACACTAGACTTAGTCTAAATTGAGATAACGTTGCAATAAAAATATATGAATAGAAACCAACCAGACCTAAAAGAAACAATGGTAGACGCTTTATTTTAGGTACGAAAGTATATTTTGGAAATAACATGAAATAATAATAGAAAAAATCTATAGAACCCAAAGTTTAACTAAACCAAGTAACATTTGAAACGCAAAACGTTAATATAAACGAATATTTGACATGTAATTACCACATTCTTATATTTAAGTTTATCGCGATTATGTACAAAGCAGCCCTCTAACACTATGCGGCTATCTCACTTAGGAATGTTGCGTGCCACGTCAACGAGAAAACATAAACTGAACACTCATTTAAGTAATGAGTTATGGGTTCCTTATACAACAATCCCTAATCAAAGTAGAAAATATTATTCCTTATTACTAAGAGCTTCTAGTTTTCTACTGAGTCATACTGTAGGACAAAATTATCTCACTTGTGTAATTGTAACAAATGCTTTTTATAACTAATAAGCTTTTTGAAACGTATTTATCAAAGCCCTGTAATTTTTCGTAATAGTTATCACTTCAGAGTATTTCTAAATTATTTGAATTTAAAATTTAATCATCACATATTCGAGTACATAAATCTTAAGAAAATATAAGGTATTTTGATTAATTTAGGACTACTTTTATATTAGATTAATTTAAGAATTAATTTAAATGTGATAACAATATTAATATGTACTGATATGGATAAAAAATGTTAGTACTAAATAATCTAAATATAGTATAAGGAAGGCACGATTTTAAAAAATCATTCGGGGTTTAACTAAAAACTATTATAAAAGTTAAATTCGTTATTATCAATTCCACTATCAGTATTAAAATAAGAATGTGTTTTGTCCGTGTTGCTCCTTGTTGCCCCAGTTGCAACAAAGTAGGCTAATTAACCACGTTGCCGAATAGTTTATTTGGATTTTTAAATTGTATGGAAACTATCTTGTCATTACACACAGACACAGGGAGGCCAGGGAGTTAAGTTTAAATCTAAAAATCAGATACCTCGTAGGGAGGTATCTTAATGTATTTCCTACCCTCATTGACGTAAATCGATTTAGTGTAATTTACTAATATATTATTTTTTGGTTTTTTAGTAGTTTTCATTTAACATTGTTTATTGATTTTTTTCTTACACTATTGACCAGGTTTACCTAGTTTGTTTTTTGAGTGATTTTTTATTATAATTGCTATCACAACTACCACTCTAAAACTGCTATTTATCATTGTTAAGTATTCTAAATTTCAAAATTATAGTTCGACTTTAGTACTGGGTGTTTTTTTGAAAATAATTAGGGTAGAGGGATAGACGTTACCCCGCCATCCAATGTGGTTTGGGGGTGCGCAGTGGACCTACTAACTCGGTCCGGGGGCGCCGCCGTTGATGTACCAGACATTCATCCGCCGCCGCCCTGAGTAGCCATCCTGCACTGAAGGCTACTGCTCCATCTAGGCTTTACAGCTCAACTTTGCTGAAGCCCAGGGCCCCAAGTCTGCTAAATTTAAGACGCTTCAATTGAATCGTAATTGAGTCTCAACAGTCGAATTTGACATATTTCATAGAATATGTATTAAATTGACACTAATATGCGTAATGTAATGTGCTAATTTGACACATTTTCTATGAAAAATATGTCAAATTTACTATTGAGACTCAATTACGATTCAAATGAAGCATTCTGGAATTAGCAGACTTGGGGCCCTGAATGGCTCTCTACACTTCACTCTAAGTAAGGTGCACGACAGTTTAATGTCTTGTCGAGGACATTTAACTGTATAAATTGTATGAAGTTATATTTTATCCCTGTGTGTAATGTATAGAAAAGATCACTTTTTTTCTAACGAAGTAAAGAACATTTCAAGAACAAAAGACTGGGATCTGGAGAATGTGAAAACAATATAAAACACACATGAATTGTTTGTTTTTGCTGTTTTCGGGGGCAAATAAACATAATTCAATAGGATCGGCAAGATGACAGTTCACAAATAAGGAGACATCTAAATGCAACCGCTAAATTGTATAAGTAAGTTGTGTATTTTATATCTTTCGACATTAGCCATTTTTATTTTATATTTTGTTTTTTGAGTTCTAAAGTAGTAACAGAGGCAGTTAGCAGCTAGCAACTACTGGGGTAACTAAGAATAACACGGGCAATTAATGATTTCTTATATTATTACCGAGAGAGTAACGTACGATATGAATGTCTAAAAGGTATATAGATAAGTAATTTGAACTGCAACCAGTTATTCGGGGAGCAATGTGTTATCATGATTCCCTGCAGTAAACAGCACTACTGTAGTAGACTTTGTATCTTCTAAGGAGTGGGTATGAATTTATGGACAAAAGTATCCGATTCAAATCTGGTTTGTTTAAAAATCTGTACATAATAGAGATTGCGTCAAGGAAGTTATATTACTAAAATGTATAGTTTAAATTGAGCTGCTCCACTTAAGACGAAACTACGAGTCATGTTATTCCTGAATGTTACCAGTATAGTAAAACATCGCCCAGCACTTAATCACTTCTCTCGCTCTAATCAGGAACACTCGCATAATTGCATAAACTTCTTGATGACTCGCGCATTTAAGAGTATATAAGCCTAAACTATTTATTGTTAGTTTAAATATTAGGCACTGTTATGGGGCCCTATTACAAACTCTTATCCAATGGGCTACACAATCAAGAGCAAATGTTTTTAAGTAGCAGAAAGCGCTAAAGAAATATGGGGCGACGTTAAAAGTTGCCAGATTGGTAACAAGTCAAAAATAATGAATGAAATGTATTTTTAAGTTTTTGATGTAGATTTACATAATTCCAGCACAAAATAATTATACTAAACTATCAATATATTCAAGAGCAGAAACAAAAGTCAATGAGTTTGTAAATTCATTAAGAAAGTAATTAATTTCGAAAAGTTTCTATTAGGTGAAAGAATATTTGGATGATGAATTATAAATGTCCGTCTGCCCCTATCTTACACATTGCTATACCTGTCAAGGTGCATTTTTGATTGAAGTACCTAATTTAGATGCTAAGCCACACGAAAAAACCATAAAAAAAAGTTTTGTTCTTAGCCCATGGTTTGAATCTTTGAGTGTGTGAAATAATACAATTATTTACTACGATACTATTGCATTATAAACTGAAATAAACATATTTTGCATTGTTTAATTCTTTCATGAAATTTTGAGACAAAGTGAGTTTTAATGAGGCCCCGCAGTGCAAATTACAAACTAAATTGTTGCCTGCATATTGATATACCACAGGCAACATTTACACTAGGATATTTATTGTAAGTTAATATTTGAGAAACTGTTATGGGGCCTTATTTTAATCTTCAGAACTATTGCCGCTAGCTTATCTTCTTCACAAATCTTTCTTCATGTGAGAAATAACGTCAAATGAAACCATAAACTGTTGGGTAATATTTTGAATCGTTTAGTTATTTTCCATTCAATTTTAAAATTAACTTGAAGTAAAAAGGCCCCACTTCAGTTTCCATACTAGTTAAGTTATTATATTTAAAACCAATGGCGATATTACAACTAACTATACGCTTAATTATTAATTATGGTCACAATCCCATCTCATCCGTGTTGATTTCCCGCTTTGCACTCTCACCACTCAATAATAGAGTCCAGCTACGTTTATATTCGCAAATTTGGCATTGTTTATACGATAAAACTGACAAACTACTTCTAAATAATACTAAACACCGATACCTATTTTATTGTCTGACATATGTTTTGCTAAAATATTTAGCAACGAGCAGCGTTACAGTGTAAACACGTTACACTGTAACTAACATCTTTTCTATTCTAATTCAAGATTATAATATACAATTAGCTTAAGGGGCCGCTTTCTGCCCACTAGCGCCACCAATCGTTTTTTGTTAACTGTGGTTTATTTAAGATGTTAACAGATTAAATTGTTTCCATGTAAATTAACAAATGAGACATTTTTTGCTTATTGACTGCCGAGAAACCAGACACAATAGAAAATACATTCTTTGTAGGTCACCTTTGGGCCGCGTGGCGTATAACGTGTTAACACGATTGGTGGCGCTAGTGGGTAGTTAAGAGGCCTTTCAAATGCTACAACATCGAGTAAATGGAGGGTATGATGACCAAAACGCTCAGCCAAAATCGCGTACCACTAACATTAAAGTGATTACGTGTCTAATTAGCACTAGGATTGTTTGATTGTTTTCAAGGTTCAATTTAGGTTAGCATAGCACTGTGGGAAGGTTTGTTCGGAGTCGTGGGTTGCTAGGGAGTCGCTTTAGATCAAGGGTGTGGTTCCCTCTGCGGAGTCAGGCTCGATGATGATCCGGTTTGATGAGGAGGTGGACAGAGTTATCGTGTTTTCGGACGAGGGCTGCTCGAGTTCATAGAACTCGGTTATCTCTCCTGCTAAGCCTCTGGTGCTATCAGAGCTGGAAGGCGATTGCAGGAGAGATAAATGGTGATCCTGGGTGAAATGACAAAGAAACACTTTAGTTTAAAGTTATTTACAAATTAGTAATGATTAGTACATTAAGAATTTTTGTTACATGATAGTTTGTTTCAAATTAAATTGGAATAAAGCAGTCACGATTAGACTGGGATCGAGGGGATAAAACTATTGTCACGACCTTCATTTATTTTTCTAATTAAAACAACTACCGATTTAGCATCACAGTAACTTTGCAGGCATATGAGTCATTAATTGTTAATTAGCTATCGATACTTAATGGTTGTGCTTAGTCAAAACTATAGCTGAATTCGTGTCATGAATGCTATTGACAATATAGTCGGCCGTTCCGAGAACAGTTACGACGGTAAAAAAGTTATTCATCCGTAGCCGATTATTTACATCCAATGGTGATCTCGAGCGATCGAGTTCAGGAACTATTGACAGTACATTTGATTTTGAAGTTCGATGCTATCGATAGGTATTTCTAGGGTAATTATCCACAGTTGTTTCTAATTAACTAAAGATAGCTGTTGCTTAAATACAAATTTAGCCACAACTTTAGATACCTAGTAGTTTCTAGGATGATTATCTATGATTGATTCCAGAGCCCCAAGTCTGCTAATTTTATAACGCTTCAATTGAACCGTAATTGAGTCTCAATCGGCTAATTTGACACATTTTATATGAACAATATGTCAAATTATACAGTAGAGACTCAATTACGATTCAATTGAAGCGTTCTAAAATTAGCGGACTTGGGCTCAGGTCAAAAATCGACAGTTTTTCTAAGACTACAATCGACAGTTGTTACTTAGATCACTACTAACAGTTGTTTATTAGTAACTATCGCCAGTTGTTATTTGGATAACTATCGGCAGTGGTTTCTTCTGCTATCGACAGTTGATTTTTCGTTAAATATCGACAGTTGTTCCTTAGCTAACGATCGACAGTTTTTTATAAGTCAACTGTCGACAGCATTTTCCAGCTAATGATCGAACGATTGTTTCATAAGGGGGCGTTCACAAATTACGTGATACGATTTAGGTGGGGAGGGGGTCGAGTCAAATCTCATCTAATCTCACGTTGGGGAGAGGGGGGTCTTGACAAATATCACGCATTTTTTTTTCTGATTGAAACATTTCATATTCAAGTATTCTATTGTTATATTTTTATTACATTTATGAGTCTCAGCAATATTGATAGTCTTAACTAGTCGTAAATAAAAACACAAAGAAAACTGTTTTTTTTCTTTTTTTTCAATAACAACCCATTGCGCGTTTCTCACGGGAGATTGGGGGTTGGGGGAGGGGGTTGAATAAAATTTCACGACATCTCACCAAGGAGGGAGGGACAGAAAATTTTAAAAAAACACCTCACGTAATTTATGGACGCATTTTAATCAGTTCAGCACTAGTCCGTTAACATATACCATACCTATGCTTCCACATCGGCCTGAGCGTTGACGGGCTCGCGCTCGACGGCCTCGGCCTCAGCCCCGCGGCGCCAGTTGAACCGCGGCAGGATGCCGTTGTACTCCGCCATGCCCAGGATCAGCACCGCGAAGCCGATCAGGTGCTGCCAGTGGAACGCTTGCCATTTCACCGCCAGAGATACCATCCAGATTACCAATGTCCTGAATGGTAAGGGCTTGTTTTTTAATGATTGAAATTCATCAAAGATCTGGGCAAAATCTGATCTGGATCGTGAAAAGATGTGGGCTTCTGGATGTTCCGTTTACCATGACGGCAACAATCAGTGTGCCTTTGACTAACCCATTAGGGATATATGGTCGTGAGTGATTTTTAGAGCGCCTGGTTTGCGTTTGATGATTTTAAATAGGTTCATTATTTTTAATTAGTAAATAAGTTCAAAAACTTGTCTTTTCGAACAAATGATGATTTGGTTGTACCTACTACCTCTTCTTTCTTTTAACTCTTTTTTATTTTGGTTTATTATTCATTTTTTTCTTTTACTTACTTAAGAGAACCCTTTACTACCGTTAAATTTTACTTTCCTGAATTTGAATGTCCAGTAAAATCTCATTTTGGCACCCGTTTAACTCATACCTGACAGAGTCCAGAACCATCCTGGTGGTGGCCGACATCTCTTTGGTCACGCTTATTCCCGCGAAGTTGAAGAACGCGATGGACACGACAGTGCCCAGTATGGCGACCATGAGGATGGGGCTGTTTCCTGCAACATTCATGTTTGATATGGAATATATTGTTTAGATGTAATAACAGTTAATAATGCTGTGCGAATTTACTGATTGGCAGCTAGCTCAAAAACACCCAAGTCGTTATGTCATGTCATCATGAATCAATCATCATGAAAACCTAATGATTCACTGCTGAACATATGCCTCTTCATAGGTTTCTAGAGCGCCTTGGATGCACTTAACTCCTGCGACCCTTATCTGGCTTTATTCGACCAAAAATCCGTCGTATGGTCTCTATACGAGAACGGCCCCTGACAGCCATCAGTTCTTCGTGCTATGTGTCCCGTCCACAGCCACTTCGACCTGCTGACCCGCTGGGCTACGTCGGCGACTGTTGTTCTTTTACGAATTTCTTCAGAACTCATTCGATCTTACGAGCCTGCAGCCCTTCAGCATTGTAAGGCTACAGTAACGGCTTAAGGGCACGATGAATGCTTCTTTGCCACATTCGTAAAAAACTACAAACCAATTTGCACAAGTCCATCGATGGCGTCCTCCACGGATCCATGCGCGTTGTGGCCGAAGTGCGGCGGCGCCGGGATCCAGTAGAAGATCACCAGCAGCACCGACAGAACCGAGAAGCCGAACACGCCTTCCCAGCCCACGGCTTGTAGCGGGGGGATGTTGAGACCTGCACCAGTATTACTTGTTAGACCTGCGTTGTAGTTGGAAACAGAGAGGAAAATTGCGATGCCATTCACAACCAGATGGATCGATCAAGTGAAGACTTCTGAATTTTAGATGGTCATAAGGAACGCCGGCAATCAATAAGACAGATAATCTACGTGTATGTTCGGGGATGTGGCGAACAGGATGTTAAGTTCCTAATCTACCATTGAAAAGGAAGGAACCTAGGACCAGACGGGTGTTGTGTCTGGTGGGCTACTGCTCGACGGTTGTTCTTGGGTTCCTGTATATGTGTAAAAACCCGTTCATAATCACTCGACGTACCTTACCTATCCTCAGCTAGACGCATCCAGCTCCTGCTAACAGCATTTCGCAAATCGTTGCTCCACCTAGAGGGAGGTTATCTTAAGCGCAAGAACGCGCCTACGCCAACAACATTTATAAGAACTCTACCAACTTTAACAGGTCATCCTTCACCCAAATCCAAACGCTAGGTTTTCTATTGAATGGCGCTCTATTAAATAATCAGATCTTTTTTCAGCCAATTAGCTATTGGTTTTTCGGTTTTTGAGGGCCGTGCCACTGCACAGGAAATACATAAAGTTAACTTAAATTCTTCTAGGAACTTGTCCATAACAGACAACGTAGTTCATTCAGTGCCTTGGAAGATATTTAATTGCCACATACTTTTACTCGTAGTAGGTGAGGTAAGTATTATAGTGTACCTATAGTTTTACGTTATAATTTTCCTTTAAGCTACAGCATAGAGTTCTTCAAGAGGGGTTCGAGAAGGTTTCTTTAGTCGTATGTTTAGTGTTCAAAGCTGCAGTAACAGCTTATCACCAGGCGGCACCGTCATTGATGAAAAAACTTTGGCGAAGTTAGAAACCATGAACCACTTTACCGGAGACATATTTCTCTTCGTAAACCATCTGGCATGCCGACACGACCTGGGCGATGATGATGAGCAGGTCTCCAGTGATGAGACTGTTCCGACCCTTAGACTCGCCCACGGACTGATACAGAGCGTCCGTCACTCCCACTATCAGCAGGCCTATGATCACCAGTCCTGTAACAAAGGGTTGGTTTGATCTTAGAAAGATTTTAAGACATCGACCTCACAGCTTCTAGAGTTCTGATAACAGAGCGGAGTCGGTCAACGTATCGGACTTATACGTCTTATGACGTAATCCATGCAGTTTGTACCAATTTTGTGAGCTGGAGACAATGTAACTGATTGGCCAAGGTTGTGCTTAACTCTTCTCAGGTGATTTATAGCATTCATTTCATCACGTCAAACGTCGCCAAGGCTCTAGTGGCTGTGAGGTTGATGATTCGAGGTAACAACAAAACTGACATCAAAGGCTTAGGCATTATTTTGTCCAATAACTCGCGTGCTCAGTTCATTTAGCGATAGCTAAGGCTTAAAAACAAACAGTACACAATAAGAACACATAACATTTATCAACTTTCGCGAAACAGCCTATTGCAGAAACCATAAATAATATAAATTGCAGAAATTAGAAGGTTATTAAATACAGAGAAATGCATTTGCTTTTGCACGTGCGGAGGGCACTTTAATTATACTGTAACATTATCGGAACCCCCTTTTTCATAAAAACTTAAACAGCTCTTCAACATCACGTTAACTTCTGTTCCGCTTTGTCCCTTTAATTCTTGTTGCTGCCGCCATTTGCGAGTGCGACAAAACACGCCAATCGCTTAATCTATTCTTTAGCGCTGCGTTCGTTTTTAAGAATAAGGTAGTTAGTGCTTTTACTGCACATTATCACAAAAAATAATGTATTCAGTTTATTTTCCACCGAATTAGCAAGTATTTAACGACCAAAGTACAAAATTATTCATATCTTTTTATATATCTTATATATATAAAAGAAAGTCGTGTTAGTTACTCCACTTATAACTCAAGAACGGCTGAACCGATGTAGCTGAAAATTAGCATGGAGGTAGTTCAGAGCCAGGAGAAGGACATAGGATACTTTTTTTTTTTTCTTTTTCCACTTTTTTTATTTAAGGCGGAACAAAGTTCGCCGGGTGAGCTAGTAACCAATAAAACAGAAACGTTAAGAAATGTTTTACATAAAATGGCATCAAACGATTTATTCTATTACAAATACTTGTAATAGAATAAATCGTTTGATGCCATTTTAGAATTCAGTTGTTCTGTTCAATTGTTTTATACAAAACAATTGAACAGAACAACTGAATTCTACTAAAATTACAATGTAGTACAATTACGTTTTAAAATTAATTCTAAACAACTTAAATTGAATGATGACTTTGTGGATGTCTTGAGAAACATTTAAAAAATCAATAAACGAGTAACTGTTTTTAAACATGTATAACGTTTGAGGGAGACCTTTATCTAGCAGTGGGGTCTTGAAGGTTTAAGTAACATTATAGCAGGCTTTGCAAAATAACCCAATTACTAAGTTCGTACCTACATAGTTATAATTGACCTCTTTTGCAACTTTAATATCATTGAAATGTTAGCACTTTTCCTCAAAGTTAATTGCTAAAACTGTTTTTTTTTACTATTTATGTTTATTTAAAGGTCATTAAATTGTTCATTTGTGTACATTTTTGGCAATCAGATATAATTCAACCGCAGGCAGAATAACATATAAATAGATCACACAAAACCCTTTTTTAGTAGAAATGTACCTGAATGTTTTTAATCTCCATTGATTCCCATAACCTTGCGAATAGAAGGGGCCTTGTACTATAGTTTGAGTTCATAAATATGTCTTTGTTAATCCCGCCTTTGGCCAAGCTTGAATACAGCGACCATGCCTCTTCATACGAGTACAGTCAGCATTGAGGAATGAGGGTCGCGGCATGAATGAAAAGTGGTGAAATAAGTGTGCAGTATTTAAGAAAGTTTTGGAGGGTGCAGGCCACAACATCCTGAAGGTTGTCGCTGAGGACCTCAGAGCACCTGTGCTGAGGCACTTCACCCGGGTGATGGTCAAATAGGCCTAATTGGTTTTGTTTTAATTAAGTACTTAATTAAAATTATTAGGTTCTAACATTTTATTATATCCGAACAAATAAATAGAATTGAATTGAAAAACAATATTTTCTCTACACAGTTAAAACGGTGTTGCACTCGTTCCAGTTTTTAGTTAAGATGCTTCAAGGGGCATACGACTACGTCATTGTAGTATTAAAATTGCTTTTGTCGAATTTTCACTGAATTTCCCCCCACTCCGTTAGCACCGTCATTTAGACTTTTCAAATGTATAAAATGGACCCTTAGTATTATGAGATACGATATCTGTAGCCTATTTAACAATGATGCGAATATAGCAAATGACTTCACGTTGTCCTCAAATGGGTGCTATTATAATAAGGTGTAATTAAAACTAACAATACATCGGTATTTGTGTAACCGATGCGCAATGCTGAACACGCTATGACCAAATATCAGTTGATGATTCATACGAGTGTTTGTTTACTCCAGATTTTTAGCTTCAATAGCTTCATACATTACATTTAACAAAACTTTATTGTTTGTACTATTTAAACATTTTAGATGCGTACACACACACGCTCGACGAGTGGCTCTTGAATATCCTAAACAGGGTATTGAACGGAACACTCAAAAGTTATTGGCGTTTTTAATCAGCTTCGAGTTTATTAAATTACCAAGTAGGCGTTGCGGTCAGATTTGAACTCGGGGCCATCCGAACTCCAAGCCTGAGTGCTAAACCACTAGGCCACGAGGTACACTGAAACTCCGCCATACTACTCAATGCTCAAAACCAGATTCTTAAGCTGGTGGTATTTGTGCTATGGGTGGCATCTTTTATTAACCATTCAGTTCCCAGCGCTGGGCATAGGTATACCTGGTAGTTTACCAGGTCATCGCACTATCTCTTCCTGGGTCTTCCTCTTCGACGATGACCATCTGTAGGGACTCACAAGGACTCATTCGAGCCCATTTATCTGAATGCATCCTGCAGACATGACGTGCCCACCCCGATTTGAGCTTATTGACTTTTTGTCCATAACATAACGAACATTATTACTCCGAACATCTGAGTACACACTGTACATTTGCAGGTCTTGTAGTGTGTAATGTGTATGTGTAGTTTAATCTCAATCAACGTGACGGCATAAGTACCTTGACCGACCCTTCACCCCAAAATTTCGGCGGCAGACGAATCTAGAGGTGTATCTGTTGTATAAGACTTAAGAGCGATAGGGTTGTGGGGTGGTACAAACATGGCAAAATAGCTCGTTTGGATTCGGATTAAAGCATCTATTGCGATGTACGATCAGCCCCTTCGCACCCCCCCACACGGTCTGGTAGATCATTCATTTTCGAATGACCTTGAGTTGTGACTTTGAAAGACTCAATGTACTACAAAATATTACATGACAAATTATTAAAATCGGCCACTATTTGTAGCTTGCGAATGAAGGACATAACTATCAAATTGTCAACTATGCTAACAATATAACTTTGTGTTGTCATCAGTGAAAAAACTTCAGTTTTGTGCATAAATACTCTGTTAACGATATCTACAATTTCATTATGTTTAATTAAAAAACAGTTACGATATACATTATGACGCCTTTATGTTTAAAGTTCCTATAAGACAAACGTTCTTTAAGGTTGGGTTGCACCATCCGACTTTAACAATAACAAACATCAAAATTTCAGTTAAAGTACCGGTCTGGTAAGCAAAAATGACGTCAAATTGTCAAATTTGACAAAAACTTTAACATTAACTTCTACTATGGTGCAATTTACCCTTAGGGTAAGTTTCAAATTTGACAATTTGACGTCATTTTTGGGCCTAACCGGTACTTTAACTGAAATTTGGATGTTTGTTATTGTCAAAGTCAGATGGTGCAACCCAACCTAAGTAAAGCAATCTGAAACTACTTTTTTACAAAGGCAAGACCCTCTCTATAATCTAATTTTTAATTACATAATGGACGTGGGAAAAGCGACTGCCGATCTAAAGTGCAACTGGGCTGGTCACGTTGCAGAATGCATTGCACCTTTTGGCACCCCAAAGATGGTCATCGCCGGAGAGGAAGACCTCAGAAACGATGGAGCGATGACATATCCCGTTATTCTGGGGAGTGGCAGATTATGGCTCAGGACAGAGACATTTGGAGAACTTTGGGGGAGATCTTTGCCCAGCAGTGGGACAGTATAGGTTGAATAAAAAAAATGGAGAATTGTACCGCACGTTTGTGACGCATTATAATTGCTGCTAAAATTATTCGCTATGGCTATTGTCTCAGATTTCCATCTCAGTATTCAGCTATTGGAGTGTGTTTTCATAACATATCCGTTGCTTGCACTGTCGTGTTTTGATGCCTATACCGCGAACCTCCGTATAAACATGCGCCGGCGCACGGAAATCAATGGCGACGATCCCGTCTGTGTACAACACAAACTCTAAACTCACTCATGACTTTGACCCGTGGTTAAATTTCACTAAAATTTAATTGCTTTTAACTATTTTTAGTTAGTGGCTGGGATATGCTACCTATGTTATAATATATTTTCAAGGTTGTGTTGAGGTGCAACTCACCCTTACATGCATGTAATTATTAACTTAGCATCGAATGTTTATTTTACTTGAACAGACAGAGAATACACAGATTTTGATTCAGTCATTTTGTTTATAATATAAATAAAAACTTTAATACCATCATGGCTCTATCACGAGTGTTCTTAGCTACTTATAATGATATAGTTGAATAGCCAATAAGTTGATTTAGTTTTGTTGCACACAAATCGGCCAATATTATCTAAATGCACTACTTTGTGTAGTTGTCGCAGTGAACTCTGGACCGCTCGATCAATGCCAATTACTCACTCGTACGGTACGTAGCTTGTTATATGCGATTTTACTGATTACATGAAATGTTATACCAATTTAAATTAATTCATAAACAAAGTAAGATTCGATTTGGACTGTAATGCGACCTGCTGTGAACCACATGGACATTACGTGAACACGAATTTTTCACATAACGTGGCCTGGTTTTATATTGATTTGTGTTTTTGTTATTTTTTTTTATTTATATAATAATTTAATGTTGCAAGCGTGTTGGATTTAATCTGTTAGCTTGTAAGCATGATTTTGAATAAAAAAAAGTAAATAAATAAGAGGCGAAACCACGCCGTTATCTGGGTGGTTTGGGCTTCGTATCGGTGTATTCCATCACCAAAACATAATTACATTGCTACTATCAATTTGATTTTGCTGTTCACTTAAGTTGGCGATCTGTATTTGATCCACGCCTGATTCATCAATCATTATCATTCACTTTACATTTAATTTATGTACAGATCTGTTTATGGAGAGATTTGTCCGTTTTCATAGTTTTATTTTTGCTTAACTCAATGGTGATTTTAAATATGAATAACTGCTACATATTTGATTGATTCGGGTACCTAGGTATCTAGTTACGAGTATAACAGCAATGTTAAGAATTTCAATATCTCTAGATTTTGTGAGATTGTTCAGTAAAAGATAATGTTCCGATTTTAATAACAACAACAATTATTTATGTTGTTGAATTATGGGGTATTGAATAAATTATTACTTTATAGGAGCCTTTGTGTTCCAAACAGATGCTTCTATTGACCACGACCTGAGGGTAACATGGGCCCTTATTCATCGTACACGAGTCAAGGGAAACCTGAACAGTATATTCATTGTTAGATGCGGGTACAGTCAGTATCAATAGAAAATAAGCACTTTTGCACGATTAACTTTGTCTGTCGTAGAAATTATAAAGATGTCAGATTAGTCAGTACGGCAAAGTACCAAAGTGAAGAAATACTTTTGAACCTGTTGTACCAACTGCAAATCGTGACTATTTGACAAAAATAGGGTTATTTTAAAAACAAGTCAACATGAATTTACATAGGTGATCTAGTTCTTTTTAAAAAATACCTAGTATTTTATTACTTTTACTTCTTGATGCTTATTTTAATTTTAGTGAATGTTTTGAGAGCCTCAGACGGAGAATATTTACTTACGAGTCAATCTTCATTTATTGAATTCTGATAGCATAAAATATATAAACGCTAATACAACAATACTAACAAACATATGAAATGAAACCAATTTACTGGGGCGCTAGCCAAGACCATAACACAAAATATGTTTCAATACGTCAAAAACTGTATCATGTATTGATTTGATACTAAATGTCAATTGTATCATTTATTTGGAACTTTTTAGTGGTAAAAACATTCTAATGTGTTACTCTTGGTTAGCCCCTTGGGTTGCACTTGAATCCCATTCAGTAAAGTTCGCAACACGCTAGTCAAATGCCACATCACATTGACGGACCAATAGCAAAAGATTGCTTAGTCCGTCACTAAAATAAGGATAAAAAATACACTTGGTCACACTAAGAAGATGTTTGACTGATGTTGCTGAACTGAGCCACCTTCCAGGACGAATCGCGTGCAAGTAGGCCACTGATAAAGATGAACGTTGACTTATTTTATACCCTATACGTCCACCACAGGCCTCAGGGTAACGCACGTGGTTGAGGCATTTCCCGTGGGCTGTGGTTGACCGTATAAAGCAACAGTAACTGCTGACTGTAGATGGCGTACCCTTCATTTAGTATACACCCATAAAAATGGACAGTGAGAATTGTTTTTTAAGATTTCAGAATATAGTCGACATTTCTTCCACCTGACGACCGATTTGCTGTAATGGCTAAAAAAATGGAAACAACAGATGTCGCGGGTAGGAAGGATCCTCGTATGTATGTATGTTAGTTCACACATCAAAACTGTCTAGGGATATCATAGGGATATTATTTTTCAAATATTTCATAAAGTTAAGTTTGTTTACAAGTTGAGCATTATCTCAGAATAACGCGAGGACAGTGACATAGGATAAAGGTTAGGAAAATTACAATAAAAAACCTTTGATTTTGCAAAAATTTTGATACCTTTTAAAAGAAAAATCTGTCTTTTTTAACGTCCTTACAATTGTACAATAATGCTACTACAATAAATTTCTTTATACAATCTGAAAGGGCAGATATAGCAGTTTCTGTGTTCTAAAAATTTCTACGTTCGTATCAATATTTTAATTTTTACAGCCTCCCAAATAGCTATACTTTGTATGAAAATGCTTGAGATATCCCTAGACACTTTTGATGTGTGTATTTGCACCGTTGTTTGATGATATTAATCTAGTCAAAGAAATGTAAAATAATGTTGCTTGTCTGTGCCGACATAGTATAGCTATAACAACGCAAATTGTTAGCCAGTTCTGAAGATTTCCAACGAGATCAAAGTTATTATCTGAAAAACTGGGCATTCTGTAACACAAATATCATGCATGCCTTGTCAATACAAATAAAAGAACAGCAAATTCAAAAAAGTGTATAGTCTGACGGTGAATACAAAAGATACTTACTTCGCTTAGACATAAATGAAAAAAACACATTTTATTCGCACTAGCTAAATAATTTGAACGTCAAGACGGTTACTTGAACGCCTTTCAAATTAATTTTCTTCATGGATTCATGGCGCAATACAAAATTTTATTAAAATGTTTTTATTTTGGGTATAAAAGTGGGTTTTGGAATGAATGGAAACAATTCATTTTATTTGATTAAAGCAATGCTGATCTCAGCATCATCAGCCCATAACAGGTCACAAGTCATACGAGAGGTGTTCAAAGTATCTTGGCCCTGAAACCAAGTTACCAATTTGATAATAAAGTAAAGAACTAATTTATCTAAGGGCACACTCTCCGAAAGCTATCCGTGTTGCAGATCGCCAGCTCAACTGTTCGCAAAAACGCCCTTGAGGTGAACCAGCTAAAGCGTCACAAAAGATGCTTTGATAATAACACCGAGAATACATAGAACACCCCTTGTAGACCTAACGCATCTTCAAGCCTTAAGTCGTCTTGTGACCAACGTGTGTCCGACACGTTTGCGAATGCTTACCTATCCCGCGCCATTCCCTCATGATGATGATCCTGTCGAGGATGGTCATGGACAGCACTGCCACGAACACGATGATGGAGCCGCGGAACATCTGGAAGCTGCTGGCGTACGTCAGGTTCAGCCCGATGTACATGATGGACGTGCCGATCTGCGGGGAGGGAGGAATGGGCTAGATGACTTTTTTTTGTCTATTATCGAAAGACCTTACATTTATATAAATAATCCTAAAAGAATCACTTAAGATCAATACGAACGGAGATATCACAACTTGAATTGCACATTTTTGAACTTGCCCAAAACACTGCATACAAACGTGACTGTGAATATGTCATGCTGTATGTTTTGGTACAAAATAGTGATATATTTTTTTTTATGATATACTTTGCCCACCCACAAATTTCGATTGTGGTTTCACAATAACATTTTAATTCAATTTTTATTTTTGGTGAACATAAAACAACATGCAAAATGACTCATAGTCATCTACCCTATACCCTATCCTCTTCTGCTATTCTTTCAACATACTCTATTCATTGTTATCAGTATCACCCCGTGTTTATAATTTCTCAAATAATTTTAGGTGTAACTTATTAACTAATTTATTTTTTGTAATGCTGCCATACCGCCTACTAGTTTTCGGCTTAGCTTTATGGTTGGCTGGTAGAGAATGCCTTATCGACTCAGAGTCCACCATTATTACCAATTTATTTTTGTGCACGGATAAATGGATCCTATATGTGACTACTTGATAAGTGTCTATTTCTGGAGCGCAAAAGTAGCTAGGGGGAGGGGAGGGGGGAGGCGAGATATAAAATAATTATTTTGCTAGAGTGAGGTGCAACGGGTTGGCATGTCACCCATTCTTTGAAAGTATTGCGTATGTTTCCTAATTAGCAACATAATTCAAAAATATAAATACAAGTACCTAACTGTGAGCACTTTCGTACTTTTCACCTTCTCCTCTCGATTAGAATAGAACCTTCTCCTGACAATATACACAACAAGAAAAGAACCAGTGAAATCGGTCCAACCGTACACGCGAGATGCTGTAACCAAGGAAAATAGGAAATCATTTTTATATGAATTGAGGTATCCGAATGTGTCCATTTAATTCAGAATCTTTCTCGCTAGTTACTTACTGGACGCACTTGTTGGTCCAACGTAGATTACCTATTATAAGTATGCGTTCCTTCAATATGCTATTATGAAATTCAAGCACCGAGTTTTCATATAACTTTATGCGCTATTGTTTGATAAGAATGGCATGTCTGAGAAGCGGTACGTCACATATTTACGTCACAGCTAACGTGTAAGTGAAACTGTCTAAATACATGATGTATCTGTAACTCATTAAAGCATGGTGGATCGTGTGATTAATAACACCCGAATTCACAAACGACAATCAACGCTAAGCACGCGTTCACGCTCATGTGTCCCTTTCAGTTCTATTGACATTTTACGGTACAGCATAAGCGTGAGCGCGTGCTTAGCGTTGATTGACGTTTACGATTTCGGGGGTGAATCACACAAATTATGTTTTAATCATTACTGACGATACAGTTTCGAAGTTAATTTGTTCGTTCTGAACTTGGGTAGGTAAGTATCTTCTACCTTTAAACTATTTAATTACATATTTGAATACAATGTTATCTTTATTACAATATATTTTTATCTAATCAATAGTATGTAAGCGGCCGAGCGTTACAATAACATTAAAAATAAAATTAATCTAATGCATCAAACTATAGGACAATGCAAAGTCGCAATCGATAGATTATAGTTTAGAAAAGGTAATGAAAGAAAACATGGTTATCTGCCTGTCAACAACAGATTTGATAACCCTAGAAACTACTTATAGATGAGAGATATTTACACATTCCTTTATAACCTACGATACGGCGTGCCGGTGCCTGCCACACAATCATAAGACTCCTTTGTTCATAAACGACAAACAAACTATCGACTTTATACGTCCCACTGCTGAGCCCAAGACGCTCAACAAATATATTATACAGGGTCAGTTTTTCAAGTGGGCGTGATAGATCAAATCCTAAACTATGAGGATTGTTCGAAAATACTCAAAGAAGTCTAGAGAAGTCGAGACTGATTTCAGCAAAACAAAAAATGCGTACTCAGATTTGCAAAAACACTTGTTTTCTTAGTCGGGAATTGGTTTTGGAAACGAAGGTCACCCTGCCACTCATCCAATACAGTTTTGGCGCTCTCTAGATGTCGCGGGGCGGCGCGTGTTGCGATCTTACGATAAGAGCTATGAGATTGCACGTGCCTATTTAGCAGTTTCTAGACTGTGCATTTACCTGAATAGTTTTCAAAACGAAAACAATCTACATAACACAACACCAGATTACAGTATTTATCAGTTGTTATCATTTTGTTTTGTTGTGTTTTTACGATCTACTAATTCTTGTAGGTGTCTGCCATACTCGTATCAGCATCTTCGTTTCGTTTCAGAAATAATCAGAATTTAGGGTATCAAATAACAGACATAATTGCAAACAACAGCATTATTTATACGTTAAGTATTCATTCTAATAGATAATATAAGTATTATTTGTAATCTCTTGTAGCCTAATTTATTTCCAAATTCTACTTCATTTTGTTCATGCAAAATACTACAAATTTCAGTTACCCAGTATTGCACATATCCTATTTAATATATTTATAAATGTTTGAGGGTCCAGTAAATAATTCAACCATGTCCTTTGTATAGAACTTGAACAGGCGAGTGCCGATTTTGCGGAAATCTATTTTGCCCCTTATTTCCAACGATAACTTTTGCATTTCCTTAGCCAAATGTGCCCAGATTGCGTTACGACCGAGCAACCATTGAGTAGCTTCACCCTGCCGCGTCGAGACGAGGTATGAAGCCAGACTATTTGACGCTACATTGCATTGTTGGTGTAAATTGAAATTTCCAACTGTACAACAGAACCAAAACGTCAATTTAAAATGCAGAACTCTTGTATTTATGAAGATAGAAAGTTCAGGTCTCAGACGTAACGTCGCGGCGTTAAATTTTCAAACGTAAGTAGCAACTTAACTGGCTGAATCGCGCTGAACTTCGTAGATTAGTATACATTTTGTATTAGCTCCAGCAAATTAGTGCTTGCAGCTAGTCACGCGACGGTTAGCTCGAGTACAATATCCATCGAATCAATAAAGATATGGTTAATTTAGGTACAGTCTAGTCGCCGTCGGATATATTGAAGCCTATCGAAGCAGACTAGGTGACTAAATATCCTGATTTTGACAGCCAATAAGTTAAATACACCCAAGTTACCAATAATAACTGAGCATGATCAGATATTAATGGTAACTGGGGTGTGTTTAACTTTTTGGCTGAATATCTGATGGCGACTATAGGTACTTATAACTTTTTCTTTTTTAATCAAGACAAAAGCATTTATTTCATATATTTCTTTAAACTTAACTTAACTTTTAACTTTCTTTCATTTATTTCTCAAAACAAAAAAGGTACATGGTAGCAATCCCGTTTTGTATGATTTAAACATTTATTTCATGTTAATAATATTTAGCAATAACAAGATCGCAGTAGCAGTCAGCGGTAATTATAACAGTAACCAGCATTGTCATCAAAAAGTAGTTTTTAAGGCTGGAAGTCAATTTTCGAACGTTATTCGCTGAAAGAGTTAATTTCAAGTATCGCGACTAAAAAAAAAAGAAAATGGCTGCAACTTTTCACCCTCGCCGTTTTCAATGGCCGTTTGATTAAAAATTTCGTGGAACTGAAGAGGCAAACGAGACAAAGGACACGCTTTTCAATACTCACTGACGCGAATTTCAATCAAACATGCGCGCGCGATACGTCAAGTTAACACGCTTTTTGCCGTCGATATTGTCAATTATCGAGACACACTCAAAGGAGCTTTACCATTAGCTTTGTCCACCTGCTGTTATAAAACTAGCTTTTATTGATTTTTCTTATATGAGAACCTTTTTACAAAGTGTTTTAAGGAAACTTATCATTGTAATTTTTTGAATATAGGTGCATATAATTCGCCGAGGATATTATGTCATAGGCCACCCCCGTAGCTGATGCTGGCAGCGCATGATAAGGCGACTTGAAGTGGAAGAGGAAAATTACAAACTTTAACCCGCCAATTTGGTCTCCATCTTCCAGAGTAGCCGGCAGCAGGTGCTCTACACCAGAATGCCCCTACTCTATGTGCGTTAGGAAAACCTGACCCTATCTGCGGTGAACAAGTGATGGACGTAAATGCACGACGAGGTCTGGCTTTCAGTCGTAAGTGTCTAAAGCGACATAATCATCCCCTCATAATTTCTCCAAACTAGTGGTGTCGTGAAGTCTGTGCCGCTTACAGCTGGATCTGCACAGCCACCTATTTACTGAAAAAACACTACATATTCGTCTGCACCAGTCGCGAAGGCCAATGGTAAGAAGATTCACGAATATTCTGAAGCTTTTTAGGTCCTCAGGCCTCTCACACTGCGGTGCAGTATTCATTCCAGATCTATTTTGCTCCACCTATATGTATTGTCTACCGCCACCTACCTTGACGCTGAGTTGTCACTGTCGTCTCCAGCCGTTTCACCTTGTTTCTAATTCGATCTCGTAGCAGAATAAGTAATGAAACTCACCAGGTCGAACATGGCAGCAGGCATAAGTATGAATGGGTTGAAATCTTGGTTCCCTGCGGTCAGCGCATGACCATCAGCGTTTCTGTACATGACTCGGAGGAGGAAGAACACGAATAGGCAGAACGTTTCTCCGAGGAACATGGCGCTTGCCTGTTGAAATAATGATGTTTTAATATTGTAAGCGTTACTTACGCTTACGGTACTACCAGAAAGAAAAGAAAAAAAGTTTGTTTTATTCAACTGGGAGATAAATCCCACCATGTCCTCTTGCAAAACTACTTTTAATTTTAATTTACGAATACGTAATCTGAAAAAGTAATCTCAATCCTGGAATAACTATCTTGCCTTGCACCGAATCAACTTGGACGTGAAACTCAATTCAGTTAACTGCTAAAATCAATATGGCTGGGGCCCGTGATGTATTCAGTGAAGCCTGATGTCTCCATTTGAGTACCGAGGGGCTTGTGTGTGTCTAATAATATCACTCGAATGGTTCGAGAGCTAATCAATATAGCTGTCTCGTAGGACTGAGACTCGTTAGTGTTTCTGAGAATTTAATATGTACAGTCAACAGCACATCAGGCTACCCCGCGTCAGTTTTTTCTGTCTGGACTGGAAGGAGGACTGACCGGAAATGGTTAGAGTGATGTGCCGTCCACTGTACATAAACTTTAAGTTTCGTGCCAAAGAGACTTAAGGTGCGACGTTTTTACTTTTTTTTTGTGTTGTCTCAGTCACATATCTTAGACACTAGAAAGTTAATGAATGTTTTTTTTTTGGATAATAAAGCCCAGCATCTTGCTTATTTTTTAAATTGGGAATAGAAAATGGTTATGTTAATCCCTTGACAGCAATCCTACTAATAGTATAAAGGCGAAAGTTTGTATGTCTGGATGTGCTGCGTTGCTCTTTCACGTACAAACTACTGAATGGATTTTAATAAAACTTTACAATAATGTAGCTTATACACCTGAATCGCACATAGGCTACAATTTATAAAGAAATATGACTTTTGGTTTGACAACTTAAGTTCACGCGGACAAAGTCGCGGGCGGCCGCTTGTTCTCTGTAATTTGTTTAATTATACTTTCTATTATTTGAAGGATTTTTGATGTCATCTATTCACTCCTTTTTTAAGGACAAATAAGCAACTGTGGAATGACTACAAAAGAAAAAGCATAAAAAGCCAACTAAATTACAATTTAGTGAATCCAGTTCTGTTTACTGGATTCACTAAATGGTAATGATTCACCATATGGACATCCATACATGGACCAGGTACATACCTGGTCCGAAATAAACAATTATTTTTCTTCCTTTTATTGGTGATTTAGGTAGTTGCCATATTTTTTTTTGGTTACTGTCGCTTTTTACGTAATATAAATTTCTTTACAATAAAACCACAACAATAAAATAAGAAATAGAGAAAACTAGGAATTATTTACCTGCAAGAATGGGTGGTCGAATTGCCTTTCGACCCCATCTGAACCTGGTGCTACCACATTGTCTGCCCACTTCGTACAAAGGGTGTTAATGGATCCGGTCACCACCAGCATCAATGCCAGAAACTTCTGATATCGTGTCCACGCCATTTTCTAAAATGGAAAAGTGCATAAGCATATATACATAAAAGGCCTATACGTCCTACTGCTGGGCACAGGCCTTACCTCAACTATGAGGTGGAACGAACACGCGGTAGTGAGCAACCTTGATGTCAGATGTTATCAAGCCACCCTGAGGCCTCTGACTAGGCTCAACGACTGACATCTAGCGCTGTTAACCGGGACTAACTTTTTAACGTGCGTTCCGAAGCAAGGAGTTCGGCGAAATACACATCTCTGAATTTTTCGGTCAGGATGGTCACCCATCCCATTTCCGACCTGGCTTTACAATAGCGATCGTCACCGATTACTGTAGCAAGTGCGCCCCGGGCACTTACTTATCTCAAGCTCAATAGTTTTATTACAAATTGAACTCTATTGCACTAGCAGAATCCTTTGAGTGTGATGAGATTGACTGTACTTAATAAAACTAAAAAAAACCGCATGGGCTGAATTTTTTCCTATTTTTTCCAAATTCCATAACTCACTTTTCTATCTAGACTAGAGGAATAATGTTTTGATTCTTATCACATTCGCATTTATTAATTTAAATTATAACATTTAATTCCTCTTTGATTAGAACTAAAATTTCAAAAGGTCATTGTTTTAAGTTCATATTACGATTACACATTGTAACAAAGTACAGATGAACTTATTTGAGAAAGATATAAAGTTATATCTTTCAATAACAATGCTGCCTAGATTTTACATTTAAAGGGTTGGTGATTGTGATTGTTTCTGTTATTGTTTTGTTTGTGTGATAAGATAAAGTATATCTTATCTTCATATTATTATTGGGCAGTTGTATCTGTATGGGGGCAAAGTTGTTTGCTTCAGTCCAGAAACATATTCTTATTAACACCAAACAAAGGTTATAACAGTAGAATCCTCATAATTTGGATGAACAGGCCCATACCTCTCACAGGAAAAAATTCAGGCCTTTGGCCCTCCCACTAAAAATACCACCAGTCAATTGCTGTTGTCATTGGATAGTTTCACAAATATAATATCAAAAAAGGTCCTAGTTAATATTTCATGTTCCTAAATTTCATTAATAATGAATATTCATGTTACTTTCAAAACATATTAAGGAGAAATATAACAAGTTATTTTGCTGGGACCGAGTTAATATTTTTAGTAGATCTTGCCTTTATCATTGCTACTAAAAGTGAACAGCTGCTGATTTTGATATACAATTGTAGCGAGCAGAAACACCTCTGTGAAACATTTTTAGGACTGCCTTGGCTGCGAGATAAATTACTTGATGTATTTGTTTCAATAGTTAACTACCAATACCTTAGAGTTGAAATAATCAATCTCAAAAAATATCTAAGTATTCCATTTCATTTGAAAAAATTATAATTCTTTTTTTTTTGTAAAGATATTAAGTGAATTTTAGCAGAATATGAAACAATACTGGCGTTAGTTAATAGTTAGGTTCAAAGCAAATCTGGATGATTATTAATTTTCTTTACTTAAGTTTAAGAACAAAGAAAGTTATTAAAATTTGAAAAAGGAACAAATTCGGTTTCGCAAAACACAAACTTTTCTTAGCACAATTACTTACCAAGTATTTTTCTAGACACTTCTGTCACGCAGTCACTCACTATGTCCAAAAGATTTTCATTTGTTAACTTTATTTAAATTTACATGGACACGACCTACCAGACTGCTGGCTCGAAGTAGAGAGAAAATTTATTGCTGTATCCCGATTCCCGACACAGGTATTGATCGAAAATTATGCTGTTACGGCGACAGGTATACAACGCATGAGACAAAAAATCTGTATGGATCTAGATATCCTAACTGCATCTGATGCAGTTCCGTTTAACAGTTTCACGAGCGAAACAAAACATACGTCGTCTGGACTCTGTGCTCCGACCTGACGTGACTTTTCAATTTGGTTGTCATTCAGCCCGTCATTTGTCATACTCCGTGCCAACCCAAACTAATAGGCAACAGTCCGAATTGAGCTAATAGGGGCTTAATTTCGCTTAACGAAATGATCCGCATTTGTTTCACTGTGTGCAGAGGCCCTACCAGAAGAAGTTTATAGGTATTAAGTCAATAAAAATAATAAAGTACAATGGGCGTACCTTTTTTTCTTAGTTTTTTGCAATAAAGAATAAATTAATTAATTAATAGGTTACATTGCTTGTAATGTCGTTGACTCAAGATATTGAACGGGGTCATCAATCTAAATGACATGAAATAAAATAGACCCAGAAAATCGGCTCTCGCTGGTTTTTGACATCAAAGAGTTCGTTGCCCTACGAGCTAGGGTTGTCAACCGGCACAACCCAAAAGAGAACATCAATTGAAAACCTTGTAGGTAGTACTTTTATGGTTTGAAATATTGACTATTGCCTAATCACTTTATGAATAGAAATGTTCGGAACTTTATTTCAATAACGTGATTACGTTGTTTAATAAAAGTCCTTTATAATGGTATACCTTTGTAATAACCCTTTATTAGGGGATAGCTACTTAAATTCTACGATTTCCCAACACTTGGATACTCACTAAGTGATTTTTAAAAAGGAAAAATTGCGCTGTTACATTCAAAATGTTTGTCAATCTAATAATTAGATTATCTTAGTTAGCCAAATAAAGTTACTTCCTAGAATTTGATGCCCATAAACGACATTACAAGACGACATTACAAGACGACACATTACTAAAGGGTGACTCCTTTTTACAACACCAACAGATTCGATTCCCGGTCATTCATTTAAAAAAAGGTTGAATGCCATTAAATCTAAGGACATGTTTATCGCTATCTCCCATAGTTACTGACGTCTCCTTACTGAGTCATTTGGATTGATCATAATACCTAATATAGTCTAAGTTACAGATAAATGCTAGATATTTTTTTAACGTACAGTCAACAGCACATCAGGTTACCCCATTTCCGTTTTTTCTCTCGCTCTTGCCAAAGTCATTCCTTTGCAACAGAGCAAGGAGGACTGACCGGAAATGGGTAGCGTGATGTGCCGGCCACCGTACAACATACACACTTACATCACAATCTTACACATTTTAAGTTTATGGAAGAATTGAGAAATGAGAATTACTGTTGATGAACTGCTAGCCAGTAAGGCAGATGAAATTGTCTTGTTTGAAATTGGTGAACTGAAATTAATAAAATGGCCACAGTTCCTTGGCACAAGCTACCACGTTAATCATCTGACGGTCAAACGCACGTAAAGTGCTATAAGTGCTGAAAACGCAATTCGGACTGTTGCCACCTGACCATAGACGAAACATAAATTAACAACTGTCATTAGTGTCTAGTGCTGTGACCAACGTAACGCTACGTTATATTGCTAGTTATCAAATAACAACAGACTAAGGTTTCAAATAACCATGCAACTTAATAATTTTTGAATACGGGTGTTATTTAATTCGAAGTGCGATGTTTCACCATTACCTATAATCACGAGGAAATTCTGTCGGCATACAAACTTATAATTAATGATTCAAAAATCAAAAAATGTCAATTTGCCAATCAGCAAATAAAATGCTTAATTGTTTATCTATCTTACTTAATCTACTGCATAAGAGTCTGGAAAAGCGCAGGTAAAACCCCTTTTTATCGAAATCGAACGTTCAGCGCGTTGTTCCAAGGGTAATGCTCAATAAACCTCCTAGTATTGCGACCGACGATTGATGTCAGCAATGATAATATGTTTTGTTAATCAACCACAGTGGTTGGCCAGTGACTGGCTACTGCCCTTTACCGTGCTTTCTGCTATGCAGGCTTATAGCCTAGTGCAGAACTCGCTTTCTTTTTTATCTGCACAGTTTTTTCTGAGCATTTTATTTTTTTCACAGAATAATAAAGAAAATTAGCAGGTAAAAGATTTACAATATCATTCATGAATTGATTCTTGGTTGAATTTTAAAGTGCGGTGACCTATTTTTTGGAGTCCTGCGTGGCGCGTGCTAACTGCTACATTTTATGAAAGATAATGTCTTTGATGAGAATGGTTGCCTGGCACAGAGATGGCGTTAGTATTCACTTCGTTAGGCATAAAGTTATCAACACAAACTTAAAAAACTTACTGAATAATGAAATAGGTGGCAGTAGTGGTCTCTTTTGACTGCGACTTTTATTTTACTTATATTTGCCTTACGTTTTAAATGAAAACTTTTATGAGTTATTAATTAATTATTTGTATAAAGTATTAATAAGCATGCTAAATCAAGCTCTCACATAAAACCTCAGCGAGCCCCAGCGCAACCTGGCTGGAAGCCGGCCAGCCACCACAGCGAAAATATAAATAAGAAAAACAATTGACGGCTGAGAAGATTAAAAATATTGTTCTCGCGTCGTTGTTTTATGTTGTTAAATCAAAAAATACTTCAATTAGTAGGTTAACGCCTCGCATCGCACCCTTAACATACTGGAGTTTGGCTTTGGTAAGTGGAGTTGCTTTAATAATACCTACCTAGGTATATTATAGGTACCTAGTAGCATCAAGTGATTGTGTTTCGCGGACACCTAGGAACTAGCAGAATAAGTACGCTGACTGTGGTATGAAAATTTACTACCAAATGTGTTTCCAAAATCTTTAAATTAAACACATAAACATAAGGAACATAAGCTCCGTATTTACATCCCACAGCTGCTATGTTAGGTATTCCGGTTGGCGCCGAAACTCACTCTGCTCGTGGTGAGTTATCTTTAAAATTCAATTTCTTTGCGACTGTGTTCATTTGAGAGAAAAGAACTAAACCAAATAAGAATACAATTTTTTGATTATTTACATAGTAAATGAGAGGAAATATCATTTCGTAGTGAAGCATGTGAAAGTGATGCCTGCTGGAATGCCACCCCAGCACTGCTGCTTGCTGCCGAGTTCGGAATAAAACCTTAAGCCTTACCTAAGCACACGGGCCACACTACAAATCGCCGCGACCGGCATTTTCCGTTCAAATTCAAATTCAAATTTCTTTATTGCATGTCACAATGTTGATATGGTACTTAGGTGGTAGTAGCACTTAAAAGTACATGTGACGCCCCGTGAGGGCACAGCAACAATACAGAGGTGCAACTTATATATATATATATACTATTTTACAATTAATTTTATATGTATTACTCTATAATATAAATTAAAATTATACATTTATTGTTGACAGAAAATTCTCTCTAAGATTTATAATCAAAATATTCACTTAAACTATAAAAGCACTTGGTTATTAACAATTTTTTTAATTCTTTTTCATTACTCATACTCTGAAAGTAGGTCATTACTGACCTGAGAAGCGGGCTGAAAGTAATACTTTTCATCCCTAGGGAGAATCACTTTCAACTGACAGCTGTCATATTATTTTTAAAAAAACTAGTTCTTTTTCACTTAACTATTGAACCATGTTCCAAATTTCTATACAGCCACGATGTAAAATTGAAATAACTTAAAGTTAAGTATTGATTGGAGAATATACATTTTTTAAATAACTTTATTTTATAATTAAGTTTCAACAATTTCTTTAAAATAACGTAGCTTTGAGCAAATTATTTACCATTTTTCCAATGATGAAAATAAAAAATAATGGCTGAATAGCGGGCCGGCCACAGAAAAAAAAACAAACAAAATAGGCGGGAAAGCGGCAATTCGATCTTCATGAATTAATTCATGTTTTAATTTTTACTTTCCTCGTGTTTGTAATGAAAAGCACAGTGTTTACCTCGGGTTAAAGACTTATTTAGTCCCTCGAACTATTGGCGCCCTCACTTCGTTCCGGGCGCCAAACCCCGTCTCGGGACTAAATAAGTTACTTTCACCCCTCGGATAACAATGTACTATTTCAAAACATGGTGAACTATCTATATTTCTAATGAAGTTAGGCAAGTGATTATATATTTTTATGATCATGTAATGAGGGCTGGATGTAACTATTTGTAGCTTAGAGAATGGTAACATAATTTTATTTTTATTGCGGTCATTTCTTTTTATAACAGAAGTCGGTAAGAAGGTAAACAAACTTTTATGCTTTCGAACAAACTTACATGACTCTAATATATACATCGAAGTGAGTGTGAGAATTTGATGTTTGATAAAATGGGGCCGTTTTTCCGGCGTTTTCATACATTTTATATGGCGTTGCCGCATACGCTGAAGTCGGTGGCCAACACACGCCACACGCTGCAAACTATAGGAATATAACAGGTGGCGGCGTTTTGTGGCCCATGTGCGGGACGCTAATAACATCGGAGGAAGATGAAGTAGGTAGCAATTAAACACACAGTAAAGATTATAACGTTTATTTCTTATTGGTAGTATAAATATAATAATATGAAAAAACTATGGTAACTATTAAAATAAAATCGTTTTGAGTACCTAGACAAATGCACAACGACAAATAATATTTTTTCAAAGATGGAAATAAATCCTTAAACTAACAATGGAATGTATTGCACGGTATTGATATGTAGGTACCTGCACCTACACACAAAACACTATCTATTAATAAACTTTTACATGAAAAAAATAAATATCGAAGTAAGATGAGTATCAAGACGATTGACTAATACTTACAAAATAATAATAACACAATAATGTGTAGCAACAGTCCCGGCCTCAGGAGGAAATCAAACCCACACCTAGCCCTTAACATTCCAGTCCACCTCCTGCGATAGATGCCACATCTAGATTTGACTACTGATATGTTAAGATCATACAAATAATATTGGTAATAATAATAAATAAATAATTAATATCAATAAATACCACACGGTGGCACCGTGACGTCGCCTAGTTCCAATTAAAGCAAAGCTTATATTATGGGATACTAGGTTTTTCTGTAAATACATACATAATACTACTATACAAAGGAAACATTTAGACACGCACCTCTAGGCCCTCTGGCAAAGTGGTTATGAAAAAGTACCCAACTCATTAGGTTTTAAACTAAATCAGTCGTCCAAAACAACTTCATGACCCTGTTGATTCATTAATTTTGTATCTAATGTAAAACATCCTATTTTCAAAAAAAAGTAGTTGCTCAATTTCTTAACCCGTCTTCTCAGTAAAAACAATCTACCGACGCTGGTGGTATACCATTAGAGTCACATTATGTACTTGAGTTTTATGTTGTATATTTTTTGAAGTTTGGGATGGTCAACTTTCTTCCCTTCTTAGTCTATTTATGTTAACTGTTTCTATGTAAGAAGTGCATTTGCTTAGGACCATGTATACCTACGTTTTGAAGTGCATCCGAACCACTATTACTTTTTGTAGGGTAAATTTCACATCATTATAATAATACGAGTATGATGCGGTGTTCTACAATAAATAATAGTGGTGTGACTGTACCTCGTTTTAACAACTAAATTGAAGATTTTCAAATGACGATGCACTCGTGGGGGAAAATCTGGCCACGCTGCAGGATGGTAGGACAAGCTGGAACAACAAAATATATTTTTATGGAGGTTTTTCTAGCTTGAAGCATGGTCTAGTAAAGACGCTAGTTTACTAGCTTTACGTTAGACTAGTTTATAAATAGTAAATAAACAAATAAACATTATTTATATGTCCCACTACAGAGCACAGGCCTTATAGCAACTAGGAGGTGGCGCGAGCCATACTTCTTACGGGCTCAGTTCGCGTTGTTGAAGCCAAGGCTTAACGGCTACCTCCCAAAGCACGGAGATGCTAAAAAAATACATCACAAAAATTTCAGTCGGGGTGGTCACTCATCTAATTTCCTCACCCGTCGTGTGTTGTTATAATGGCGTCCGTTGCTGTTGCAAGTGGTGCACTGTCGCAACTGAGCCAGGGGAGCCACCTCAAACAAACAAATAAGTAAAGATAAATACGTAGGTATTCGAGGGGTACTTCCGTGGTCTCCCTCTTCTTTGTACGGCCACAATAGAATTTCCTAAGCAGTAACATTTAGCTGTTTCAGCTTTCTGTGCTCTTTGTAGAGTCTAACAAATGCGGTCAGCGGTGGCGGGTGCAATAGCGTTCAGTTTATGGAATTGATTTGTTACTTTTCACCAATTTTTGATTGAATAAATCGTTTTTTATTGCTGTAATTATCATAAGAAATAAATGGGATTGATCAAAAGTCGAAGGAAGGCGACCAATCAGGCTATTAGAACTAAACGCAACACCGCCGCCACCGCAGTCCGCGTCTGTCAGTTAGAGGCTTTGATCCATTGTGCCCTCTCTTCAGACTCTGCTAAAAACATGTCGATTAGCTCCTACCTTTCTCGCAGCGCTGTCCGTGGAAGCCTGTGCCTTCACACTTGCAAGCGAAGCCGGGGTCCTGCACAGTCTGGGTGCAGATGCCTCTCACACACGGGAAGCGACTGCACACGTTTGAACTCCTCTCTGCAACGGATGTAACGCCTAAAAATTATTCTTTGGCGTTTGCGTACACAATTTTAAACAATTGGATATTAGTTGAATGAATTTATCTGTTTGTTCACTGATAAACTGTAGGATGGATTTGCGTTTTGGGAAACCAATATGTGTGTGTTTGAGCAAAAGAACTGAGCCAAATAACATTTTAAAATTATTGTTATACAAATGAGGGAGAATACCAATTGAAGGTGAAGCCGTTTAAAACGTTTATATTAGGAGTTTTTTCCTGATCACGATCGAGATGAGATTTGGCGTTAGCCAGAATAGCATAGCAGAGCCAAGCATTGAAAGAAACCTAATCTGAAAAGTTTGCACGAACGACATGATGAAATGCTGTACAGTTTGCATTCAAAATGGAGTGGCGCAGATGGGTCTATAAATGGTAATAGGCACTGCCTACGTTATGACTTTATTACAGTACCTATTGCTCTATACGATATAGATAGAACCATTATTGCACACCAAAACAACAGAAATGAACAGCAGAAGAACAGCAGCAAGAAACAAAGATTAACGTAAATGTACAATTTTGTCGGCTTTATCGCTAAAAAGCGATCTCTTCGAAACAACCCACAGGTAGAGGAAAATTGACTAGAAGGGTAGGCAAGTGCACAAGAAATAATAATAGTAACTAAAACTTCGAGTCGAGTTGGAAAGAAGGCTGCAATGCCATGCACGCATTTCGCTACTTGATCGGATGAGGGATGAAAAAAATTGGTAGAGGAACTAACTCACCGACGCGGACGTCGCGACGGGTACCTAAGGGAGTTAAAATGGCAGAAGTTAAATGTAGGTATTCTTTGAACCATCTTCATACAACTAACGTAGCTGGGCAAGCGAAGCCCGCGCGTTTCGTAATTCTTTCGATTTGTGATTTATAAAAATACTTAACGCTAGCTTCCACCTTAACGATTATGTTTAGAATAATTCACTTTAACTCTAATTAAAACATTACAAAGTTCTAGGCATGTTATTGAAAATTGCCGTCATTTCGCTCCTCAACAGACGTAGTGGTAATTTCTTCAATAATTATGTTATACCTACGAGAATTGTTGAACAAAATAATGGAAGCACTGGCGGATTAACATAATCGACGAATATTTTTTTCTTTTTTGAACAGATTGACGGGCTAATCTTGTTGTTTACTCGAGAGCTTAAAATGCTAATTATCCATGGTTCAGCCAATTAGCAAAATAATCCGAAGGGCTTAGGAGCAAAAAACTTGAAAATAACATTGTTTTTCCACGTAAGTTTTTTAGACAGAGACGTGTTTCATTTTATTTTCACTTGGAAAATGAATAACTACCTAGGTACTTCGAATAAACCTTCATTTTTTGTAAAATAAATGTTTTCTGATGAGTTTGTTTTCCTATCATAAATGTAAGATAATACTTAATAAGATGAATGGGGCCGTGGTTATGGACACCTTCATGACAGAATGCCCAAATTTAAGTATCTGGCATATAAAATGTTAAGAGAATAGTTTTTATTTGTATTTTTCAGTTTTCATGCTAATATTTTTTGTTATTTTAAATGTTGTGTTCGCCTGTAGTAGGTAAGTATATTTATGAGAAAATTGTATTTTAAATGCTATTTGTAAATTGTGGCCATATATGTACTGGTGGCGATCCTAATTCCTTAAATAAATAAATAAACATATGCTCGTGCCATGACTAAAGAAGAAAAGCGGACTACCGCTTTAAAAACAAAGGCACATGCGTTTTGCATTGCGCATGGAGAACGGAACATTCAGTCCTCATTCAGAAGCCCACAATTCGACTATCGAAATTAAAAACGTAATGCAGGGCCTGCCACCGTTAATTTTTTAACGGTGTTTCCCATCACCAGAGAGACAGCTGCAAATGGCACGTTCAATGAACACAAAGTGGATGTTTCGGCATAACTTCAATTTTTAATCACAGAAATCTGAATCGAAGTGTTAAGTCACTCGGCCAAGACGCCCATACATATCTTGGAGTTTCAGAAATATATAAACAGGATCACAAACACCTAATCACCACTTTGGACACACATACACAATTAATCCTTTAACAATAAGAGTTTTAGTTAAGCACACCCTTGTGTAGTTTATTAGAAAAACCTTCTCTACAAACGGCTGTTTTGTCAGATTATTTTTTGTCATTCTATAAAAATAAGCTTACATGGAATAATAAACCTCTTGCCTTTGACTTCTACTTATCTATTTATACTTTACCATAGAAATTGGGAACAATAAAAGGTGTTTTTACTTTTCCAGTAAACAGTAGTCCAGTCTTATTCGGGATAAGGTTTTACGTCGTGTACGTACATACGTACCCGACGTAGGTACATACCTACATACGTCGAACTTCGTATAAATTGGTAAGGTAGTGTTTTCTTTAAACGCTTATAAAGGCTGTAGCTTTAGGCAGTAAGTTTATTATTGAACACAGCATTAAAGTTGTTTCATTCTTAAACAAAGTGCTTACGATCCTTATGTCTCCATCAAGAATCAAATAAAATACTTATGTCAACCTCTACTTAAGTTTTATTGCGTCAGTGTCTAGGAATAATATTAAACTGCAGGGGCAATAAATTCTTATTGCATCCAATACTGATATATTTTCTGATATTTCTAACGCAGATTCGATTCAATTGAATGCGTTATCAAATAGCTATCTCGAATTCGAATAAATAAATTCGTCTACGGTATATTGCGAAGATATGAAAGACTCGAGACTTCGACAAATCAGTGAATCTGGAAGCTAAACTTATTACACATAACAATACGATATGTACCTACTTACATTCATCCTAACTTACATATTTTATTAACAAAACGAGATGTCCAGGGTTTGGACCAAGGGCTGCCCGAGTGAACGCAACGGTAGTGGTATCGTAACATTTATTCATATAGAATGAAAAAAAAACCACCCTGGATAAATAAAAAAAAGGTTTTTTGTTAATTAGTCATATTTCAAAACATTTTAAAACCGTAATGTCATTATCATTATCATGGGCTATTAAAGGATCTGATGATATGGAGACGTAGTTTTTATCGTTCTATAGAGCTTTTTTAAAAAAACGGTTAGTACTTGCAAAGTCACCCTGTATAAAGTACAGTACAGAAGTATTAACATTCGGTCTTAACTTACCACGGTGTACACCGCCAACACCTCGTTAGCTATTTTAGATGGATGGGTAGGGAGGGATTATCTTATCTAAAACCGAACGCGCATTTAATGTTTTTGTCCACATTATTCGACATTGTTAATTCAGACACACGAGCTTAGACTTCATTTCGATTAACCCCAAGGAGATAAAAAGCCAATTCAACGAGAAAGCATGCTCAGTTTTAGATGAGATAACACGACCACTGAGCTCCTTTGAGGCGTTTTGTAGATAATATTCGGTCTTGCAGCCTAGGTACTTACTTTTGATTGCGCTGAGGCATATACTTGATCTTGCAGCCGTAGCCGCCCCTGACAGTACCTCGTAGCTGTGATAGATAATTGATCTTGCAGCCTTAGCCGCCCTTGACAATACCTCGTAGCTGTGATAGATAGGTACCTCTGATTGCGTTGAGGCAAGCTCGGCGCGTTCTGTAGATGTACTCGGTCTTGCAGCCGTAGCCGCATGCGCATGATGTCCCGTATATCTTGCAACCATTCTGCGATTGCTCTGGCTCGCAACTATTTGCGCTACCTGAAAAATAAAATCAAATAGGCATATTTGAAAACCTGAATTTCAAATCAAACAATAAACTAGACGTGTTTATAGACGTACCTAAAAGCACTCAGCTCAAAGTACTTATACATAATAAACAATATTATAGAAATTCTTATTTCTTTTGAAATCAAGTCAATACCTTAATATTTTAGGCGACAGCAGCGTTAAGTCCGAGTGTAGGTAATTATAATCGCTTTATGCCGGAGCCGGCTTTCTGTATCTATTTGTCATGTTGTACTAGCCACCAAGGTGGGTCTGCGAAGTTATGCAAATTATTTTAGAAACCACAGCCATAATTATTGCTACGGAGTGCCCTCGCTAGAGCGTATTTTCAAAGAATACGCACAGACTTCAATAAAATAAATCACTATCTTACCACTCTTTCATCGCCACCTATCACTATTACAATCGGAATGGGTTACCCCCGAATTCACAATCGTCAATCAACGCTGAGCACGCGTTCATGTTCATGCTGTTTCGTAAAATGACAGTAGAACTGAAAATTGGCAGCGGTGCTTCTGAGGGATGCTCAACGTTGATTTGCGTTTGTGAATTCGGGGGTTAGAGTGGTGGTGAACATTTTTAAAGTAAAATGACACATTCTACCCTGTGGTGTATCACAATTAATGTATCCTGAATGACATGATTAAGTTATTTCTAAGTTATGAAACTTTACGCAAATACGTAAATTTTATTTCTTTTCATAAAGTTTTACAATAGAGTTATTTCAGCGAACTTTGCGCTAAGCATGGCTAACTGGCTGACCGCCGCACTCAGAGACGTCGATTAACGTTAATGGTTCATTAGAGTCAAATATTTTTAATTCTTAAAAATGTTTTATTCTATTTGTTATAAAGTCTATGATGAAGTTAATTTAGGTCTATGAGTGCGGCAATCAATATCGTAATTTATCTCAGTGATCATTCGATTCGGTGCATTTACGAAAGAGTCATGGAAGTTAAAAGAATAGCCGTTGCTTTCAAAACGAATGAAATATTAAGCCTATGCATTGAATATAAGTAAATTCGCATAAGGTAACAAGCCTTCGCTAAGCTTTATTGCGAACTAGCGGGCGCCCACAACGTCGTCCGCGTGGACTTAGGTTAAAAAAATATTGAAATAAATCTTTATAAATTGTATTATATGTTTGTTTTGTATAAGTTTCATAGGAATCCATCCAGCAGTTTTTACGAGAAAGAGCAACACGGCACGTCCACACATACAAACCGCATTTATAATATTAAGTACTTAGTAGAATATCTTTCCCGAAGTGCAATCCCCCATGAGTGAAGATAATGGTTTTTACACAGCGTTTTGAAACTTGGAAAAAGATATTTCCTATCAGTAACTGACTATTATTGCCAATACTTGTTCGACCGATGGTATTTAATATCCAGTAGGAAATCACACGGTTCACCCAACAGTGCTTTAATGCCATAAAACCTTTTGCATTGCACTTTTTCAGCGCTGCGGATTTTTCACGAAACTTCGTAAATTTTCGCACATGAGTAGATGTCCCGGAGCCTATCCATTAGCTTCAGTTTATAGAATCCAAACAAACAAAGAAAAAGATACCGTAAGAATAAAAGCATCGTAACATCTATCAGAAGGTTCTCCATTTTTAGGGTCTGTCCAAGGGCGTACCCAGGATTTCAGCTAGGGGGGGGCAGCTCATACCTGTTTCGTTTTTCGAAGAGAGAGAAATACGTTTTTAATTCCCACTTGTAAGGAAAATTTACTTCTAGGGGGGGGCAGCTGCCCCCCCCTGCTCCTACCTGGGTACGCCCATGGGTCTGTCAGTCAGGACCATGTCTCAGCATGGCACATGTACAGTGCAGTACAATTGTAGGTGTGTGTTTGTCTTAAGTGTTAATGGTTAGTGCGTAGGTGGTCAGAAACCTAATTGAAGTTAAGCTTCTAATAATATCTAGACGCTTCGTACACGTGTAGCTTTTAATACACTGCATTCATTGAACATGGCAGAACGAAACAAGGCCCTTTCGTGCACTCTTAGTGCAGTTATCGCTGCATCCGATATCGCGCATAATATAATAAACATCGTTATAACGCACTTTAGGATGTTTTTATCTTGTGACGTTTCCGCCGCGTCCTGTCCACATCCTTCATTTTGATATTATAATGTAGATATATACCAATACATTGACATTGACGTTTAAAAATAAGGTAATCTGGCCAAGAACGAATGAAGTCGTCCACGTAGAAGATGCGTAAGTTGAAGTGGCATTGGAAAGTGCATAAGAGAGTATTCTCTGAAATCTCCATAAGTGGCAATAATCTGATTACTTGGAAGAGTTGATAAAAGCCGGTGGTGGTGCTGTGTGGACTAATGTCTAATGTAAGGAGTTTGGATCATGATGAGGAAAGGACGCAATGTACTGAAACTTAGCAACGATATCATATAGCCATGATATAATGATAAAAACCCCAAAACCCTGCAGTATACCAAAAAAAAAAGTCTGGAAGTGCCGACGCAATAATTAACGAATCTTAATTGAAGAACGGATTTTGTTCAAGAGAAGTCGGGTTTTAAATAGAATTCCCGTTAGTTTTATAATAGTAGTTCCTGCCAAAAGGTTTTTTACGTATTGATCCTAATTTTCTCAGGCATGTTTGTATGTAATCTTTTGTGTGAACTTCGTCAGTTTCAAGACTTTTCAAACCCTGAGACGACATCTTGCGGGTCTTGATTGCGACTGCCAGACAGACACGTAGAGATGTGCATTGTTGTATTCACAGGCAATCGATATATCACGGCTTGGTGTTTTATAATAACCAATTACACTCAACTAGGAGGTAACTGAGTACAAGTAATGGTCATTGTTAATTATTACTATCAAATATTACCTTCTTTTCAAAAAAAAATATGTGTGCGATTTGACCTTTATATTCACCAACCATGTGATGTTAAAATAAATATAAAAGTATTCTATTCTAATGCATAATACCTATGTGTTTTCAAGGTTATCACATGTTCGGTTAATAAAATTCAATTCCTTTATTATTGGCAGCAAGGAACATTTTTAGATTAATCAGTATTATTTTTATTTAAGTGCGCTGATTAGGTGTAAACAAATAAATAAAATAATAAGGGGAACCTAGTCGTTTACGTATGTTTAATACCTTAATTTTACCACTTTATTGTGCTTTTTCTGTCATCAGGTGTATCTTAATAAAAATATGTAATTAATGAAAGTTTGATAATGATACTATAGGATTCGTCTCATTAACACTTCGCTTGACTCACCCAGTCGATAGTGCAGTAATATGTGTTTGCGCATCACTGTTACAAAAGTGATTTATGATGAGTCTTTGAGTTTAGTATAGCGAATGTATATTACGCTTAATTCACATACATTATGAACCATTCAGTTTAATAAAAAGGCAGGTAATGTCTTTGTCATAACAAAAGGGGGTGGGGTGGATCCTTTATTATGAGTAGCCTAGTAATTATGTAAATTTCAGTCGAGTGGGCTAAATACGCTGATGGAATATTTCATGGTGTAATAACAGGGGGTGGAACAAAAATACTTTAATTGCTTTGAAGAAAACTTTCGTAATGTTGAAGGAACTCTTAACCTTCATTTATCGTGTAAGAAGTACTTACATAATATTTCATAAGCCCAGCATTCTGCCAGGTTTGTGGCATTTTTACAGGTAATATTAGGTACACAGGTATACAGGTAGGTCATGTATCTAAATACTGACTTTCACTTGCCAAAAGTTGTAGGCCGGATGATAGACAAAATTTACAGCATAGGCCTCACCGGAGTGAATACTCCTTTGTAGTTTAAAATGATTTGGTTGTCATTTGTCTTTTTCACGGTTTGACATGGGTAATACAGGGTGGCCCAGCGACAGTGGTCCAAAAATTTTTTTTAGGTAGAGGGCATCATAACAAGTCATTTAAAAACAACATTAGTTCCGCGAAAATCAATACTTTAGAAGTTATGATTTTTTCAAGTTTCTTTTGAAATTTCTAAACTCCAATCACTTAATTCACTCTTGTTTGGAAACTATCGCACTGAATCAGTACAAATTTGATATAGATGTACAATAGTAATGTAGAAACCATATTATGTGCGAGTTTTGGGTTTATTCTAAGACAATTCGGTTTTTTTTAAATTATCGTCAATAATATTTCGCTTTTTCAAAAACCAATACGATTTTCAAAAAATCACCACTGCAATGTTTGTACACTTGATGATTTGTTTATGATCTTAAAAACTGTCCATAAGTATGATAACAGTCTATACAAAAACTTGAAGTGATGCAACCAATGAAACACTTTCAAAATTAACATCATGTACGGTAAGTCGCTAAAACTCAGAATGGGTCATTTCTGCACTGACCCTAATTTAAAAAGAAAAGTAGGCAAAATAGTTTTTTTTGAGTATAGGGCAACATAGCAAGTCATTTAAAAAAATATCAGATAGTGGAAAACCAATAGTTTAGAAGTTATTATTTTTTTAATTTTGGGCCTAAGTGGTTGGCCTTCAGAGACATAGATCACTTTTGTTTGTAAACTATCCGACTAAGGAACTTCAAATATGGGATAACTTAATAATTCATTCCGTACTTTAATTAGCTTCGCTTTATTTTATGTTGACTGGTAGATAATGCCTTAACAGCATTAAGTCCGCCTTTTGTATCACTCATTGTATTGTAATGAATAAATGAGATAAATCCTTCTTCACTTTCTTCTATTCCCACTCATTTTGAAGTTCGTCAGTCAGATAGTTTACAAACAAGAGATTTATGCCTCTGAAGTTCAACCACTTAGGCCCAAAATTAAAAAAATAATAACTTTTAAACTATTGGTTTTCGACTATCTGATGTTGTTTTTAAATGACTTGCTGTGTTGCCTTATACTAAAAAAAAAATTTTGGCTACTTTTTTTTTTAAATTAGGGTCAGTGCAGAAATGACCCATTCTGAGTTTTAGCGTCTTACCGTACATGATGTTAATTTTGAAAGTGTTCCATTGGTTGCATCACTTCAAGTTTTTGCATAGACTATTATCATACTTATGGACAGTTTTTAAGATCATAAACAAATCATCAAGTGCACAAACATTGCAGCGGTGATTTTTTGAAAATTGTATTGGGTTTTGAAAAAGCGAAAAATTATTGACGATAATTAAAAAAAAACAAAATTGTCTTAGAATAAACCCAAAACTCGCACATAATATGGTTTCTACATTACTATTGTACATCTATACCAAATTTGAACTGATTCAGTGCGATAGTTTCCAAACAAGAGTGAATTAAGTGATTGGAGTTGAGAAATTTCAAAAGAAACTTGAAAAAATCATAACTTCTAAAGTATTGATTTTCGCGGAACTAATGTTGTTTTTAAATGACTCGTTATAATGCCCTCTACCTAAAAAAAAATTTTGGACCACTGTCGCTGGGCCACCCTGTATAATAATTTGAGTTATCTCTTTTGTTTTGTCTGCGACTGGGTATGTATGTTTTCATGATTTTCATTACTTTGTGTTCCTTACTTTTTATTAAACACTGTTTTATTCACTTTCCCTTTTTCTCCGATACATGACAGCGGATTTATTCCAAGAGTGGTCCTTAGATGTCATCTCAATGGCTATTGTTTTGTTCGCTCAAAACTTAGCTACAGATCAAGCTAGCGTCGGATTTAGAACCAGCCAGACTAAGTAGATGGATATCACCGTTACTCCCATTTAGGGAACAGGCCAACCACAGCTCCCGAGCGTAGAAGAGAGTGGAGAAATAGTGTTGAGGCCCAGTCCACTCCACTCAAGCTGCTAATATTGGCTCAAGGGTAAATGCTTTATTTTTGTCCCGTACGAAATTAAAAATCTCTCACAAGTACAAAATTCACGTCCGTCTGGCAACATTGGGCTGGATCAATACCATCTGAGCTTCGAGTCATTAGTTATTAAATATCGCAGACTCTACTCCTCATGTCACCGACGCGACGCAGTAGGCCACATTAAAAATTCTCTGTACATTTTTGAAGTAACATTTTATTTCTTTTAAAATATTATGTTAAAAATGTACAAAGAGTTTTAATATGGCCAACTGCGTCGGCGGCACATGGTCGTACTGATTTAAGTGAAATGCCACAAAGGTACTTATTAAGTAACTTAATTACTAACGTACGAGTATGTGTGTTTAAATGGAAAGCGTCAATCCGCTCACGATTTTTAAAAGAGTAATTTTCGTAGCGGAGGGATTTTACAGTATAATTAAAAACGCATTTATTATTTAAAACTGGAAATGCTACTCGGTATATTCGTATTTTCAATCATGGAGAACGGACATACTATTAATACGTCCAGATTAAAAGCGATATTGGATACTTCATTAACGTCCCTCACGTATTGGTTCGTCTGTGTATACATGTTAACTGTACGAAGAAGGTTTATTTATTCAGTGATTTATTTCATGGTTATCTCCGTGCTTCAGAAGTTAAGCAGATAGTTCCGGCTAACCTCGTGAGATGTCAGTCTAAGCCTAGTCAAAGGCTTTGCGGTGGCTTGATTGCATCTTAAGATTCATCACTAATCTTACACACCTTCAACAATCCGCACTAAAAACGCGAGCTGAATCATGGCGCGCGTCACCTCATAGTTGAGGTGAGACCTGTGCCCAGCAGTGGGTCGTGATTAAAAGGCTGTTGTTTCTCTTCGTATAGGTATTTTGTTCGCGTTGCGTTCCGATCGTGTCGGCGCATCCCTTCAAGTTCTAGCTTTGAAGTGGAAATAGCGTTCGAGCCATGGCGGGGTTTTTTATCACATTAGCGTAACCTAACTCGATCTCCTGAATAAAATTCTCTACAGGAGGAAGCTGACAAATCCTGCAAGTTGCTTACTTGCTTGAACTTAACTTAAAAGCAACAAACAAAGAAATTAAAGCTTACCCACTGCGGAGCAAACGCCTCACCAAACAAGACTTGATATGAGTCTTTATTGTTTCTAGGTTATTTGTCTAGCAACTAACGTCACACGGACCAGTAGCACTCGCAGGTTGAAAAAATTGAAATCGTTTGTTTAATTAAACGTAACGTTGTGCTGGAATTGATTGGTAACTAGTACTTGATTGATGATCCTGGGGGTTATGAGAGATTCATACAAGGATTTTTAACAAGTCGCTCATATTCTCGATGTATTCAAGGAGATGTAGTGTACCATTGTAAAAAAAATCAATTAAGTCCTTACCCCAAAATGAGAATGAGAATTATCTAAAAGAACTACGAGGTAACAGTAAACCGCAGAAATAAAATGAATGGACGAGAGTTTTAAGGCAACTGTCAATTACAATTATAACCGAGAAGCTCAGGTAATAACTCTAAAACATTTGTTCCTTAACATTAAAATGTTATTAACTGTTATGGTTAGATGACTTTATCGCTTACTTTGGTCAGTCTAAACAAAAAATGTTTTTCCATTTGAAATTAAATAAGTAACTAAGTCTGCCACTGAAAGTACACTAAGTACGAGTTAGTTACCTAATAACGTGGTAACGTGGGACATGCTACGTGGTAGCATGTCCCATTATAAGACACTAATGGCTTGTCCCCATTTCAGTACCAAAGACCAAATTAGGAACTGACCTGCATTCTGAATTGGCGTGCACCGAGCCACAAGGTCGTGGATGCACAGTGCAACGAGCCAATGAACCGATGAACTGACCTACAGGAGGCAATTATACCCCTCTTTTGATGACAAAGTGCCCACTGGACCTTGGGATGCTAGAAATAGCCCAAACGCACAGATTGTAGATGCAATGGATAGCAAGAATGATGGGCAATTGGCGTAAGTACGAACCACTGGATAAGATCGGATTGGATTTGGATGGATTTTATATTAGCATTAGGGATAATGCATTATCATCTTACTAAAGATAGGAAAATCGGAAAAAGACATTCGGTCTTGGCTTTTGACCGGGTAACTGCACTAACCACTATGCTAAGGAATCCATTAACAGACCAGCGGATTTTTTCTGGTATATTTTACCTGGCACTCCTGGCAGCCAGGTCTGTATCACTAATGTTTAGGCATATACCGGTCGCCTGGTTTGCAAAAGACGCGGTTTCGATTCCCGCCTGAAGCCAAAACCGAATGTCTTTTTCTGGTTCTCCTAGCTAAAGATAGATATTGTTAACGGTTCTAGAAGATTAAAGTAGTGGTGCATTACAGCGACCAATGTACAATTTCGGTTGAGGCGCTCTCTTTTTAGGCGAACGCTACACGCAAGATCCGTATTGTGATCCGTCAAGTCACAATGTGCCGTGTTGCTCTTTCACGTAAAAACTACTGAATGGATTTTAATGAAACTTTACAACAATGTTGCTTATACATCTGAATAACACATAGGCTACAATTTTTAGAAAAATACGTCTTTCTTTCAACTTTAGTCCACGCGGATGACGTCGCGGGCGGCCGCTGGTTATGAAAAATATCATCCCATTGCATCCGTGGGAAGCCGGGGCGGGGCGCTACTAACATTTTCTGAACCCTAAACAAAGCATAGAATGTAATACCTGTACCGTATAGCTTCAAATTAAGTAAAGCCTGCACTATGGGGTAGTAAACAGCTTGATGAACATTATATAGTGTCTGACGCGCCTCTCCCGAATAGTAAGTAAATAAGGTTTAGCAGTAATATTAGTTAGTTAGTGATCAATCATACGTCAAGCTACATGCAGTGCATAATTTAGTACTTCCGGTCCCCACCCGCAGTTGTTAATACATAAGTACATAATATACATAATAAACACCTAGACCAATGCAAACAGATATGATACCAGCAAACCTAATACCACAGGAGTTAAAGACTGATCAACATATTTCTGAACATACTTTTGCCTGCATGCAGAGATCGAGGCGGTGTCTACTCTTTGATATTTATGTTCTTGTTAAGTCCTACGACATTTTTCCTTTCCCGTTTTCATATTAGCTCTTTCTATGAAGGCTTACAGAGCAACTTAGTTTGGGGAACCCGTCTCTTGCACTGCAACGGTGAGGCTGTCTAGTCATATTTAATAATAAATATCTCTGGACATTATATCACACAGCGCCATCTAGCCCCAGATGAGCTAATTGAAGCCCGTTTTTATGGGATACTAGACAACGGGTGCCTAGTATCTAGACATCCGTTGTCTAGTACAAAAGGAAAAGTATTTAGTTATGTTTATACTGTGTATGCGCATGTACTTAATACATAGGAAACACCCAGACTAACACAAACAGAGATGTTCATGCACTGAGCGGGGGTCGAACCCGCGACCTTTTTGATGTAGTGGCCGATTTCTCGTGAGCGTATGTTAGATAATCGGTAATCCTTGCCAGTCAGCTGTCACCACTGGGTCATTGGTATCTTTTATTGCTAGGCTTGCTTTCTAAAAGACTAGCTTTTTATTTAATAACTTACATTCAAATTGCAATTTTATTCCGCAAAATAGTTTTCCCCGGAAAGCAAAACAGTAATTTCAGCCATTGAACTTATTTATCCATAAACAGTTTAGTAAAGATACTCTTATCACAAAAACATTAAGAAAATAAGTTTGTTTATACGTTTTTTTATCCATTATAATTTACGAGTAGGTATGAAACATATTAGATAACAACGGAGTCACTGTGCTCGGATGACACAAGCAGGAAGCATGCGCGTAATAACTATAGTTGAACGAAAGACGAAAGATAAAAAAATAATTATGAAAGTTTATAATTCACCGGCGCCGGCGCACAAAATAACGTCGAAGAGACTCTTACGCAGCTTTGTGCCTAAGTTAAGTATAATGGGAATTAAAATCGCGAAGATCTGTTCTCGCGGTTCCGATATTAGTATGGTATGGTATATAGGTATGGATCTATACATTGGATGAATAACACGAGGTCATAGTACCTACCGAATCTGAAATAACTGATCAGTAAGTTAGTAGGTACATCTTTAGTGACAAAATGACGATTTCCGATTTGAGCAGACACTTCTTATGCCAGATAGATTTCACAAATTGTGATAAAACTAATGAATTAGATATAATCAAGTGTAATCTTAGACCTACATTACTTTCATATAATTGGTGCAATATTATACAACAGTTTTGTGCCTGAAAACCAACATTTAACAATTCGCATTTGATGCTTTTATATTTTTTGGTCGATAAAGAATTTTGCTTTTAAACGTTGAGTCTTACTAGAGTATAGTTAGTAACCTGGTTACTTAAGACTACTGGCAAAAGGTTTCTTTTCATTAGCGGATGTTTAATAAAGGCGCGAATACATTTTTGCAGCAAAGGGCTAAAACAACACAAATATACCGAATGGTCCTTTGAGGCTCCTCGCTATGGTAACAGTATCAACGTTACATACATATATCCGCCAGCACTAACATGCCCACTTGAGAATACCTTCAGGAATATTATTTTTCCTTCTTGATGAGAGAATTTCGCGCTTTGCTAGAGATACAGTCATAAAGGGTCGTTGTCAAGTAAAGACTTTTCAAACAAGTAGGTTTTAAGGCACCTGAATCTATGCAAACAGAACCTGAATTTCCAAACGTACACCAGTAAAAATTGAATCGCAAATGTGAGTGCATATTTTTCAGCATCCTTGAATAATTATCCTCCTCTGCTTAAATATCCAGTTCCTTAAACGCTTAGCAAAAGCCTTAAAACGCCCTTTTCAATTCAAAAACCTGTAATTTAATATTCTGAACAATAATCCAGTGGTCCACTTCGTTCAGTAGGGGAGACCGATAGCTAACAAAAAAATTGCTGAGTTTTTTAAATAATAGTATTTTTTATATCTTAATTTAAAAAACAAGTAGGATTTTTGTCAAATACAAAAAAAGGCGTTTGAAAGCTACACCGCGTTATCGGAACTTTGCCAAAGATAAAACATTTTTAACTTACAGCAGCAGACAGCTACAGCCAGGACGATCAGGGCGAGAGACACACGCATCTTGCTTGAGCTGAACACGACACAGGACTGGACCGGCTGGCAGCTGACTGGCAACGAGAGTGAACGGCCCGCTATCTGCGAGCTGGTATCTCCGATCCAATGGGCACATTGTGCTGCTTACTTAGGGTTGAGGACACTAGGGCGAAAAGCCGGACGGATGGTGACAATAATCTAAACTGGTTGCCACCGGTATTTGCAAGCGCATATTGCACTAACTGGTCCCTGATCTGATTTTTCGAGGCCTCCTGTGACGTTTGTTGCAACGGCCTCGGATCCCGACGAAAAGAGGTCACCTTGGAGGATCTAGCAATTTATGCCTTGGCGACTGATGTTCTCTTATCTGCTGAAGCTTTTATATCTGTCTCGGACAAGCTCATTGAACTTTTGTCAAATACTCGTAATATGTAGATAATAATTTAAATATTTTAGGCATAGGTACCGCCTAATTTTTAACAATTTTAAAGTTTTTCAGATCAGTAGACATTCTATATAAGAAATATAGTATACTAGCGACCCGCTCCCGCTTCGCACGGGTGCAATAGGATGTTATTATACATATTATAAACCTTCTTCTTGAATCAAAATCTCTATCTATCAAAAAACCGCATCAAAATCCGTTGCGTAGTTTCAAAGATTTAAGCCTACAAAGGGACCTAGGAACAGAGAAAGCGACTTTGTTTTATACTATGTCGTGATTTAGTTGTGATGCATATTCGCTTTTTAACCCACAATCTGACTAACTTCTCTCGATAGATACCTAATAAGTCCACAGTTGACATATTTTTTTTTGTTTTTTAAAAAGATTATAGGTTCCTACAAATTTTTACATATTTTTTATTAAAATAATATAATGCACAAACATAAATGTTGAACACATACTCTCTGAGGTGGATGTACAGCCTTATTTTTAATGCGCGGATGGCTACTTTAGTATGTTTGAAGGTACGGAACCCTAAAAACTAAGATCATGCCATCTATTTGACATTTATTTTTACACTATCACTTTGAGAATTATAAAAGACACATAGGAGTGCGCATTGTAATTTCAACCCCTGGGTACAATAATTACATTGCAACGTTACTACAACTCAACCTAAGTACTAGACCTCAGCATATATGAATATACCTCTAATGTATGTATTCGCTTGGTACACTCATCAAACTTTCCTCTTAGTAGGAATTAGCAGTGCATCGTACAAATTTTCAAAAATTGCTGCGTTATCCTATCCTACTAATATTACAAATGTGAAAGTTTATATGTGTGAATGTGCCGTGTTGCTCTTTGACGTAAAAAGACTCAATGGATTTGAATGAAACCATACAATAATATAGCATATACATATAAATAGCACATTTGCTACAATTTATAAAAAATAACGATTTTTTTCTTACTTATGTCGACGCGGACGAAGTCGCGGTCTGCCGCTAGAAAATCATATATTTTTACTGGGCGTTGAACCACCATCTTTTGTTTTTTCTACTCCTTTCAGATAATTTGCGCTGGTCGGTAAGGGTACCTACTCTTGTCTTGGTCTGAAGTATCATTGCGTTTGCTTCATTTTACTAGGCACTCTGCTCGTAAACGTACGAAATAAAGTGGCCGGAGTCTGGTTTGCCGTAATTGTAAGTAACATAAGATTAGAAAGAACATTGCCTATTCTGTGCTATGTTCATCCTACATTTGTCACTATAATAACTTTGCACTTACGTAAAATACATTTACCTATATTTTTTAAGAATCACGAAGTTTATTTATAAATTTTGCCGTCCCTCGACGCATGGCACTTGCGGAGAAAAATCCCCGTATTATAGGTACTACCTACTACAACCATCTGCCCGCTGCATTGAAAAAGGAACCTTCTGACGAAGCATTCCGACGTCAGCTGAGAAACCTTTTGTTGGAACATTCTTTTTATACTGTGACGGAATATTTGAATACTCATTTTAATTGACATTTTTATTAATTATTTTAATTGTATTTGACCTGTGAATTCATCTATTGTGCTTTGTAATTTTTATTTTTTCTTTTATTTTCAACGTTGTTTTTGACATTATTTTTTGACATTATTATTTGACATCATATTTTATGTATTATTTCAATTAATAGAAATAGAAATAGAAAAACGTTTATTTGGTAAACATACACACAATATACAAAAAGAGCAATGTTAACAAAACAAAAACAAACAAATTTATTAAAACCTATTTAACATACATAATGGAATAACAAAAATAATTATTGCGACAGTATGTGCCAAAATGGTCTCCGCTCAGTATACGGCCGCGACGGCAGAGCTCGTCACGACCACTGGTATTCTGCGGATGCCATATTTTAAAGATAGATACGTCAGCCCAACAGTGAACAGAGTTCATCAAAAAAAAGTAAAAAAAGAACAAAATAATAACAAAGCCAAATTACAGAATTACAGTGGTACGGATGAACAAAAAAAATAATAATAATATAATAACGTAAAGTACGACACATTCAAAACATAATAATACTCGTACATTCAAAACCTACATAATACTCGTAAACACAATATATTTTTCATTACTCATACTCTGAAAGTAGGTCATAACTGACCTGAGAAGCGGGCTGAAAGTAATACTTTTCATCCCTAGGGAGAATCACTTTAAACTGACAGCTGTCATATTATTTTTAAAAAAACTAGTTCTTTTTTCACTTAACTATTGAACCATGTTCCAACTTTCTATACAGCCACGATGTAAAATTGAAATAACTTAATGTTAAGTATTGATGAGAGAATATACAGTGTGTTTGGGAATTGTATTAATTGTATTAATCATTTCATATAAACTGACGATCTCAATATTAATCACTTATATAGGACATCAATGTAATGTATAACGTTATTTTAATAATGAGAAATAAATAAATCTAATCTAATCTAATCTGATCTAAAAACAGAGACTATTGGAGCAATGGGTAGGTAGGCCTTCTGTATATACATAATATATATACATACGTACATAATATACGTAGAGTGTACTCTACGTTTATTAGATACCAGACTAACTATAAACTAGTATCTACCGGGTGCGGCAATTGAACTGTCCGCCTCCTTGTAACTATTTTAAAATTCGAACTACTGAATCGAACGCGGCAAAAATTTGAAAATAAAATCTGTGACACATTATCTATGTTACTTCAAAACTATTCGATCGTGAGAAGAAACGTTCCAATTTTATAATAATGGATTTAAAACGCAATTCAGTGATTGCTCTTTATTTGGAGGGAAAATCGAACATCGACATTCGTCGAGCGCTACCAAATCTTCAATTGAACGAAAAATTTGTGCATCGTACTATCCAAAGATTTAACGAGACTGGCAGTGTTAAGAAACGCTACGGGGGCGGTCGACGCCGTACTGCAACGGCGCCAGCAGTTGTCGAAAAGGTGCGACATCGTTTACGCAGAAATCCAGAGCGCTTAGCAAATCAGCTCGCCCAGGATCTTAAGGTGAGCGACCGCAGCGTTCGTCGTTTATTAAAGGAAAAGCTTAAGGTTAAACCATTAAAAAAAAACCTTTCGCAAGAACTCACTGCTTTGCAAAAGAGCAAACGGCTGGCTCGATCAAAGGAGCTGATTCGCTTGCTCGACACTGGCGAGCTTCCCAACTTGGTATTTTCAGATGAGAAAACTTTCTGTGTTGAGCAGTTTCTTAACAAACAAAATGACCGTGTGTGGTTGAAAGGACGTGTCAGCGATCATTCAGATGAACTGAGAGTCACTCGACGACAAGGAGCCGACCAAATCATGGTATGGGCGGCGGTGTCCGAAAAAGGACGTTCTCCGCTTGTTTTTCTCCCAATGGGTCGCAACCAAGCCAAAATAAATCAACAAATCTATCAAAATGAAGTTTTAAAAACAGGATTGATACCGTGGGCCCACAAGACATTTGGTTCGGAGCGTTGGACGTTCCAGCAAGACTCGGCGCCATCGCACAGAGCAACTGGGACGCAAAATTGGTTAAAAGCGAACGTTCCTGTGCTGATCGACCGAGATATGTGGCCGTCGTCTTCGCCCGACTTAAACCCTCTAGACTTTTGTATTTGGGGTGTTTTACAAGCGAAGGCCTGTGCTAAAAAACACACATCAGTGGAGGCGCTCAAAACTACTCTTACACGAAAATGGAACCGTTTAAATGACGACCTTATTCGAGCAGCCTGCGCTTCATTCAGAAAGAGACTCAAGCTTGTAGTGCAGGCTAAAGGCAGTTGTATTCCATTAGAATAAATAAGAATTTAATTTTAGATGTTTTATTTTCATATGTAAAAAATATATTAATAAATATTCAAAGTAAATAAAAATATTTAATTTTTTAATATGGACAGTTCAATTGCCGCACCCGTATAAACAGATATGCACTGTGCGGCGATCGGACTTGCGGAACTTATTGTCATTCTCCATTTGACAGTTTCACTGACTCTGTTTACTTAGTAATTTTTCATGACACAGACCAGTAAAGTCCATTCCCGAACTACCTAATTGGTTAGCTATCCAATGCAGCTCACAATACGAGTATTTAGCGGCAAGCCAATTCCCTTGTGTAAACTGAACCAGCTAAAGCTATGTATGGCTTCATAGTTCCTGAATAATTGCTTTGGATGTTGCAGCCCGCCCTGCAAATCTGCCGGATAATTGCATCACTGGACAAATATCTTGGAGTTGGCCCTTCAATGTAACACGGCTGTTCAATGCAGTTATTGGCTGTTCAGTCTTCGTGATACTTTAGCTTGCTTGAATATTTCTCTTATTTTACACACTTCATTTCTTTAAATAAACGATTGGAAACTGTGGTTTTACAGAAAAAAACTGTTATTTTTGACATGTCATTTTGAACGACTCTAACCGCCGCACTCAGAGACGTCACATAACTTTAATGGTTGATTAGCGTCAAAATTTGACATTCTGAAAAGTTCTTTATTTAATTTGTTATAACGTCTCTTTTCAAAAATGAAATTTTGACGCTAATCAACCATTAAAGTTATGTGACGTCTCTGAGTGCGGCGGTAAGCATTTTTCAATGCCTGTGCCTATAAATTGTACTAGAGGTCGAGGTCGCCCGCGACTTCGTCCGCGTGGACTTAAGTAAGAAAAAAAGTGATATTTAAAAAAAAAATTGTAGCCTATGTGCTATTCGGATTATAAGTTATATTCTTGTAAAATTTCATTCAAATCCATATAAACTTTCACATTTATAATATTAGTAATATATTCCAACGCCACATGACCACACAGGACTTGTTTCATAATATTCAAGTTCATAATAACAAGCTGTACTCTGTCCTGCTGGCCACAGTCTATAATATGATATATACTTATGCCTATGTTTATCATTAACAAGTCTGATAATTGTGTGCAATCAACCAAAGCTAGGTGTTGAGTCAATCGCTTTGAAGTCTGAACCAATGGCTAATTCGACTATCTGACTGCAACACATTCACTGAGTCAAAGCAATCACTGACCTGTCAAAGAGCAGGTGCTGTGATGAAACAGGCTCAATGAACCACTGCTTGTTAAACTTCCATCACCTGGAAACAGGGCAATTAGCAGCTCTTATGCCCCATATGTCACATACAAGAGCTTTGTTGTTGTGACTTTGATGCCACATTTACATAGCCATCAGACAAGTGGTTCTTGTACCGACTACCAAAGACTTACGATGACTCTACAAATTAGGTAATGTTTATTTTTAGCAATAGGGATAATGCATTATCATCTTACTAAAGATAGGAAAACCAATAAAAGACATTCGGTCCATTGGTGTCAGGCGAGAATCGAACCCGCATCTTTCGCAAACCGGGCGACTGCACTGGGCAGACGCCAAAGAACCGAATGTCTTTTTTATATCTTTGGTTTTCCTATCTTCAACTCTACAAATTGTTTAAATATTGATGGAGTAAATCTCAATTTCCAACGCGCATAAGTAGTAACCTAAATTGTTTAATTGATGAGTAAAATCAATTAAGTTACAGCTAGTTATTGCGATAGTTGAGATAGTAAAAAAAGGTTGTGCTAACTCACAGACTAAGAGCGTTTCCTGTACGTATATCAACCAATTTTTCTGACCGAAGTTTAGGTGTGCTGCCCCATTTCCTGCTTTGCTTAATTTGTATGACTTTAACTGACATTAGAGACACTGAGACAATGTGGCCTTACACACTTACCATACATTCCCGGCTCATTCCAGGCTCATGAAGAGTCTCCTTTTCCCTTTTCTTAAGTTGCTTAGTTTTGAGCTAGATGGCGTTGTGTGGAGTAATGTCGAGTGATATTTATTTATTTATTCTAGTCTATTATTTAAAATTCTGTTTAAGAGTCGCAGCACATCATTCGATAGCCCGAGGCTCTCTTAATTTATCATTATTTTTAATTAAAGAGGATTACAAAGGACAAAGGCTGCTGGAGGCTTTCCATGGGCTTAATTTTCCTAAAATTGATGTTCTCCTGTTCTGAGAAGGGTGTGTGTACCTGCAATTCGGCTGTGTTAAGTATAGGTGTTGTACCTATATTTGTACCTAATATTGAACAGCAACATGTCAAGGGTATGAACGTCTCATAAAAACCAGGATAGCTGCCAACAGAGCCAACCAGGGTTCACTAACACCATGATAATTTGGATATAGCGTTATAAAAACTCATATTTTTGTTGATTTACTGTGCCGTGTCCCACTGAACAAAGGTCTCTATTAATATCGTTGGAGTACCTACCTAATACGTCATGAACACATCTGCCACTTATTAGATTAGTGGGATATGTCTTTCCCATAATTGATTCCGATTTGTTTTCTTTAACGATGACTATCTGACGCTGAAAGACCTTAGTAACGATTCAGAACCTTTGCCGGTTCGGTAATTTCCTTTCAAGTTTAGTAAATATCTCGCTCAGCAAAAGAGTTCTATTTATTTTACACGTTAAAGCGTATAGCGGTTCTAAATCGCTCTCTTGAGTCCATTTAAAGCACATACCTGCATACGTGGCAAGCGCAGTCCTGTACATTAGCAGTTAGTTCTTCTAAGTACGTCTCATGTTCCAGAGTTTTGAAATGAATGGTAGGGTTTTCTATAGATTTTGAATAGAACGTGCTTTATGTGTAGTGTGATAAGGGTGGCTTTATGGGCCACATACTAAGGTTATTGTTAGAACATTCTTACTACTCACTACACCACGTAAACACAACATACAAAATAGTTAGTTGCTGAATGTTTGAGGCCACATTATAACTTTTATCTAGCTACGAAAAACTGAGAATTTCCTTCTCCATTGTCAAAAGGATGAGCTCCCTTGTATCTCACAACGAACAATTATTTTCTTTACGCATACATAACGTTCTCTTGCATAATTTAGGAGAAGGCACTTTTGTGAGGCAATTTTTCCCCGGTAGGTATTTTATTTTTAGAAAAGGTATCTGTTTACCTGTCAACGTTGATAACGCGAGCACTTATTAAAAATTAAGTAGACAACGGTATACTTTTTCTTCTTTCCGATTTCAGAGGCCTTGGGTTCTGATCTCAAAATTTCCAGGGAATTATTGAATTTCGCTTTAAAACAGTTATGTAAACTAAACAACTACCTGTATTTAAACAGTAAAAGCAGTAAAATAATGTTCGCTTAATAATCTTTATTGTATATTCAAAAATTATCACAATATTATTAGCTTAGTTTAGAATAGTCTAAAAATTTGGTTTACAAAAATATTGTACTTAAAAATATACTTAATATCAACTTACGTGCCTTAGGATTCGGATAATGAAAATTATTAGTTTTTGGCAACCAAATCACGTAACTACCACCGCAGTAGCTAAGTTACATATTATTATAATGTTAGTTATTTAACTGTACACATAGTAAACGACTTATTTATGAGTATTACGAAATTCGAATGGTGCTTGTTCTAGCTATATCCAAGAGCTTATATTACAGCCATCAGTTAGGTACTTAATACTGGGAATACTTTTTACTGCCTTTGAAAATTGTACATACATACAGCAGGTATGGATGTAGCATATGGATTTTATGATTTATCATAATTTAATGGCGTGTACTGGGCAATAATTCCTCATTTGTAATATTCACGTAAGTAGCTGCAATTCCTTTTTGACATAATATCTCAAGATCTCGAGGATTTGTCCGACGACAAACCAATGACTAGGTATGGTCATGATGACACTGTTAATTTATTTATTTTATGCACTATCTGGAATTGCAATATTGATAACTATTATTATTATTATTGAAAAAACGAGCTTTTAAAATGATGGTAGACTATATGCGCACTTTTAATTTGCTGTAGTTTATTGGCATCAGTTGGCTAGTTAAGAATTTAAGAGCATTTGCATTTATGTTTCCAAAAAAAAGCACAGGAGTGGCAACGAATTCGAAGTGGGATTGTAAGTATTCTGGTGTTTTGTAAAACTCAATAACCAACCATGTGCGCATGTGATCGTTCGAGTGAAAAGATTTAGGCCAAATCACATTTTAAAATGATTTCTATACACATAAGAGAGAACACCTATGCTAGGCGATGCCAATTGACAATTCAAGTTGGCTTTCTTCCTGAGCACGAACGAGCTGAGATTTTGCGTTATCCAGAATAGCATAGCAGATCCAAAAACAGCGAAAGTCTACAAGTCTGATGATTAAACTATCTGAGCGGTGGTGTAAAGGTTGAGGAACGGTGCGTTCTTCCCCTCCTGGAGCCAGTTATCTTGAGAGAAGTGGTTGTTCTGCTTCTCGATGACGTGGAAGGTGTACCCGTGGCGGCTCTGGTCTGATTTGTTCTGGGCGCTCTTGTGGACCACGTTGCCGTGGATGAGGATACATGTGCCTGGAAGTAAGTGGAACGACGTTAGAAGGTTGATGACAAGAGCGAAGAGTGTTGGTCAGTTATTTTTGATAATATAATGTATGTGCGTAAAAATTTGCATATTTTCCAGAAAAATAGTGATGTTCATAAACTAAATACTAGAAATAAAGCCAAACTTAGAATTCCTAATCTTAGACTACACAAAGTAGGCAAATCATTTGTTGGCCAATGTATATTTTTTTTTAATATGCTACCTCAAATTCTTATTGAGCAGCCTCTTTACAAGTTTAAGTCACTGGTTAAAGCGAAATTAATGAAAAGAGGTTACTATAATGTAGATGATTATTTGAATGATAAGAATTTGTGGTCATCGTAGATATAATCTGCTCCTCTGCACATTTTGTCTCTTGTCTATACTTGATATGTAACATATACTACTATTGTAATCAAAGAAGATTGAAAAGAGTAGCTATCGAGTTTCTTGCCGGAATCTTCTCGATAGAAGCAACTTCCGAACCGGTGGTAGAGTCACTTTGTTCATTTTGATTTTCTGTTTTGACGTGTTACAAATGCTTGTAAATAAGCTTACATGAAAAAAAAAAGTGGTTAAAGACTCTGTCACGATGCCAGTATTGTAACTAGTTCTTTAGCATTACAGTACGTAGTTGAAAATAGTGGGTGGTGTTCAACGATTGCTAGTCACAGCAATCTCAGTGAACCCTGGTCACGCACGGAAGAGGGCTGCCCCGGTGTTTTAGAGGTAGGGTGGGTCCCACACTCCCCCGCTGCCCGCCGAGCAGCGGGAACTGCGTAAAAGCATCTTAAAAACGACCAGTGATTTCTATTTATTTATTTGTTTAATATTCCTTCGTCTTAAAGTCTCCGTGATTAGGATGCGATATCATAGTTGAATCAGAAAGGTGAGCACATTATCATACGCAGGAAACACCCAGACCAATTAAAACAAACCGGAACCCTGTTCGTGCACACGACAGTTTCTACTACGCGGGATCCTCTACTGTTACACATGGAGAGACGAATGAAATGGGGTTGTTTTTTAAGCTTTTGGGACCGTCAATTCACGTTGTAAGTATTCTTTATATTCCTGGTTACTAGTGCTAACACCTGAGCAAAGCAGTGAGTTGACAGTCTGAGACGACACTTCGAAACATGTATCTGTCTCGTTTGTGCTCTAGTAAATAATCATACTGTCTTTTTCACACATTATAACATGGTCAAATTAACTATACTAGGATTTTTAATTGTAGTCAGTGAAATGACATTTTCAGTGTGGCAGTTTTTCAGTCCCAAATAAATAGTGATGTGGTAAATCGAGTTTTTACAATTAAAAGTTAGTCGACATTCCAGCCTGGCAAAAAAAGTCGTAGTGAATGACCACGACTCACTTCCATATGTCATTACTGGCAACACACACTGGTCAGACTTTCGTCTTGAGACATAGAGGTATTTCGGTAAACTGAATTTAGTAAATAGGTTTTCAGTTTCAAAATGTTTTGTTTCTGTATTATATTATTTACAGGTAAGAATTTCGTTTATTAACAGGTCATACAACTGGAGAAGTTTGGGAGGATACAACAGTAGAATCTTCCAAACAAGCGTTTTCTAAAGGTTTGACTACAGGTCTAAAGGGTCCAACCGGCAAAGGACGACGCCTTATAATTTTACATGTCCTTCGTGGGGCATTATTCGCTGTAATTGATGCTCGAGTCTTGAGTATCGGAAATAGTGTAATTTTCATACTTAATAATTTTCTAGTATTTTGGCATAATTTTGTTACTTCTGAAATTTATTGTCTTTAACGTTTAAACAAAGCTCATTTGTTAATAAAACAGTCATTTTTTAACTTCCAATCATCCGAAAGTCACAACTCCTGTAGTAATTAAAATGTTGAAATTGAGGAAACCGGAACATGTTTTGAATCAATTATCGTACTGTTTTGAGTTACTATGCTCTAAATACGCGTACATAAAAAATAATAAAGCCGGCTTGACACCTTAAAAGAAACACCCTGTATAATTACTTGTATTTTCCTGACTTTCAAGTATTAATTCCCCTGAACCTCTGAACATTTTTTTCCCAGCTATGGTTATAATTTTTAGTGAGAGTTTTAATATGGAGGTAGGGTCCATATTTCTTAAATCGTTTTATTTAATTCGTTGTGTACCTATTAAATATTTACAATTTAAAAAAGGCTTTGATACCTAATAAAATAAAGCATGACTAAATGTCTAAGTCTAGTGATTGCCGAACGTCACTATTGTAGCGGGTCACCCTTTTTTGTATCAGTCACTGTTGAAGTTGTCATTTTGCTGACTACAATTATTAATCGTACTATACGTCGTACCCCGTGGACAATTTTTGACTTCGCGTCTGTACTGACATAGCCTATCTACGTCTTTTTTTAGGGTTGAGAGCCCTCTGCGCTCACCCTACATTCCGGTAAAGCTATCAAGGCCATCTGAGGCCACACAGCTAGTAGTCATTTAGAAAAAAAAAACTTTTTATTGTAATATCGTTGATTCCTGGGGGGCTATATTTTATTCTAAAACGGAATCTGTTTACCTTTGCTAACAGGAACAGGAGTGAAACTAGACTCAGGGTACACTGCCGCCGGTTTGTCGTATACGAGGTGTGGGTCCTTGTCAGGGTTCCGCAGGAGGCGCCGGTGGACGCCTGATTTGTGGGAACCCCTCGCCATCCAGAGGCAGCCATTCTGGACTGTGGCATCCTCGAGGGCGATCCAGAAGCCAAGGGGAGGGACTGGCTCCGTATAGAGGTAGGTTGCGTCTTGATGCGGTACAACTGGAAGTTGAATATGCCAATGTTAGAAAAGGCATTAAGGTTTAGCTGTCAATCGGAAAATTTAAATCTATAGACTCTAATGTTATAAAGAGGAAATACCATAGAAAAATAGTTGTACAACTAGAAACCAACCTTATCCCTGATGAACAAAAGCTATGATGATTTGAATTCTATGCAAACGAAGTTACGGGCGGATGCCAGTATTGAATAAGTTAAAAACGACTCAGACATAATAAGATGGAAGGGTTGTAGAAACGCTAGTAACTCGGCTTGTTTCTAAACTGCTCCTGGTAAACAAGTTGAGTGGGCACTGGGCGACGCGTTTTTCATTTAAAAACAAAGGAAAAGTATTAGCAGCAAAAACACAATCTTGAAAAGTGTACCGTTTATCCTGTCACTACTCTGAAGAGATAAAGTATACTTATTATAATATTCAAATGATCTTTCAGGGGTTGATAAACTTGTTCCAAATGTTCAAAACCCTGACTAAACGGTCCTTCTTAAAAACCGTTGCTATCGAGACGATAAAGAGAAGAAGACTCATTTATCATATTTCACATTTTTATTTTATTTTTTCATTCAAAATGAGTTTGCGTTAGACCCCAGTCATACCTGATGGTTAGCGATGACGGGGTCGAAGGTGGAACACGCTTACTCAGAAAATGGCTATTCACTCTTGCATTGAAGACTCCAAGGTTGTATTTGTATGTTTCCGGAAACACAGACGAAGGGAGAGCGTTCCACTCCTTAGCGGATCAGAAAGGAAGCACCAAACCGCTTAGTCCGGACATATTTTCAGCCAGTTACCTAACGGTAGTGTCAAGAGGGTATACATAAGAATTACCGTACCTTCACCGCCAATCCTTGGGTTCTTGTAAATGTACATGCTCTGAACGACAGCCGGTTCCTTGAAGCCCAGCTGATGGCAGACTGATTTCACTCGGTCGCTGTATGTGTAACACCTGAAGATCGGATGCAGGAGGTGAAGAGCGTGGCCGACCTGCAAATGTACACAAGGTATTATTTATTTAAACTGTCGTGGTCATTAGCTTTAAAATTGCTCGAATAGGGATTGTAACCATACATGTATCTTATTTTATTTATATTATAAACTCGTTATAATCCGTTGCCGTGTGCCTTACACGGTAACAATATTGATTCAAACGATTTTAGTGTACTGAAGGTGTTTTCTGCGTTACTTTTTCTTAAATTATAAAATACGAGAAATTACATGATATTAACACAAGTAGAACGTCGTATTTGTAAAATGTTTACTTAGTAAACCTTATTCCTAGATGACCATTCTTGTAGCACTAAGTACTTTGTGAACTCTAAAGCAAAACAATGCTTGTACATTGTCTATGTAATAAACTTGTATAATATTTACAAACGACAATTCATAAAGCAGTAAGATAGTTCAGTAGCACACCTAAATTAAGTACGAGTTCATACTAGAAACTAAGTTTTATGACGCCTCAATGACCGCTGCGGTGGCATGTTCGCTTAGCTCGCTTAGCGCGCTTTGTTTTAGTTATTATTTTGACCTATTCTTGGACCGTTGCAGTCCGTTTCACTCGTATCAGGCATACAGGATAAAATGCTAGCGCTAACATTCAATGTTATAAGTACTATATTAGGTTAATTGAATACAAGAGAAATAGGCCCTGCGATGTAAGTCTGGAAGTAGAAGGAATAGATATGAAGTACCTTATTGAGGGCTATGCTGGGGTCCACTTTGAGTTTTCCATCGGCATCCATCGCGTCATTCTCGTAGAAGAAGCGGATTTGGTCGTTGCTTTCTAGGAAGTATGTGGACTTTATCTGCTGTAAAAAACAAGGTAACAAAAAATATTAAGTGCAGTGCATAGAGAAATTAAGGTACGGAGAGCTTTTAACGTTGAAAAAATAAGCAGTTAAGTAATATTCTGACTCTCTGTGCGTTTGCAGTATTTAGATAACCTTATTAACATATTACGTTTATTACAACTGTAACCTTGTGCTGCTGAAAGCTTTTGCGGTCGCAGCATTCAAGTGTTTCTTTTGTGATTTTAAATACACACATCAAAAGTGTCTAGGGATATCTCAAGCATTTTCATACAAAGTATAGCTATTGGGGAGGCTGTAAAAATTAAAATATTGATACCAACGTAGAAATTTTTAGGACACAGAAACTGCTATATCTGCCCTTTCAGATTGTATAAAGAAATTCATTGTGGTAGCATTATTGTACAATCGTAAGGACGTTAAAAAAAAGACAGATTTTTCTTTTAAAAGGTTTCAAAATTTTAGCAAAATCAAAGATATTAGATAATGCTCAGCATTATCTTAGAATAACTCGAGGAAACAGGCATAAGATAAAGGTTAAGAATACTACCAAAAAAACGTTTGATTTTGCTAAAATTTTGAAACCTTTTAAAAGAAAAATCTGTCTTTTTTTTAACGTCCTTACGATTGTACAATAATGCTACCACAATGAATTTCTTTATACAATCTGAAAGGGCAGATATAGCAGTTTCTGTGTCCTAAAAATTTCTACGTTGGTATCAATATTTTAATTTTTACAGCCTCCCCAATAGCTATACTTTGTATGAAAATGCTTGAGATATCCCTAGACACTTTTGATGTGTGTATTTTAAACATGTTAAAAACTGGGAGGGCAGTTGAATGTTATAAATTACCACGAATGAGAATGAAACTTAAAAGTTCTCGGGTTTGATTATGCACTAGTTAGTACAAATCATGTTCGTTGGTAAAATGGTGAAGTATTAATACTGTTTCATATCTATGATTGAATCTGTTCGCTAAGTTTTAGAGGTTGCAAGGAGGTGCCAAGTTAAAGAATTTCATTCGCACCTGTTTGTCTCCTGTAGTGGCGAATATGATTTTCTGGTCTGTCTCTGGCACATTCTGGGTGAGCTCCACCCCAGCAGACCGGAGCTCGTCACACTCCGCGGGACGGAGGAAGTCTTCGAGGACCACGTATCCATCTTGCTCTAACTGTGAACAAATGATAAGAGGCCATCAGTGAACCAGTCACCAGTGCCATGAAAACTCATATATCCCAAATAGGATCGGACAATAATACACACAGCGCCATCTAGCTCTTAACGAAGCAACTTCGTTTGTTTAACTTCAAAAGTTTTTTGTAAAATATACATGTTTTTTTTTTCATAAATTGTAGCCTATGTCCCATTCAGATGTATAAGCTACATTATTGTAAAGTTTTATTAAAATCCATTACCTACGTAATTTTTACGTGCAAGAGCAATACGGCACATCCATCCACACAAACTGTCGCACTAATAATATTAAGTAGTAGGATTTCCAAAACAAGAGTTATTTCTAAACTACCAGAGCAGAAATGTAAATGTCTACAAAACAAATTAAATGTAATTGAAACTGAGCTTTCAATCGGGAGCTTTGCTATTTCTAGACACAGATTGCACTTTGGTATAAACGGTAGTTGGGCTGGAGAAAACAGAAGCCGTACTAGAAAAAGCGGAAATTATGTTTTCTGCTTGCGTCGTAAATTGCCTCAGATATTTCATGATTTATTCCCTTAGGCTACCCCTAGGAAATTTATGTTTTAAACACCGGAGGTGATTGCAATTGTTTTTGTATCCGAGTTTGAGTCAGTGTTCAAGAGAAGAATGTACAAAATCGCCCAACAAACGCTAAGTGTGAACATGCCCATGATGTTCACACCTAGCGTTTGTTAGGCGATTTGTACAATTTAGATGGCCCTTTTTGCTACAAAGCCATCGCACCCCGACAGCTTTCGGTGTAGGATTTTCTACAAGAAAAAGAGTTGGGCTGTGTAAGAGCAAGTCTGTCACAACAAAGCATATTGATTTGTAGATACCTCAACCAACTGGAATCATGAACTTGACTTAAATAACAGCTACTTTCATTTCCTGCAGAAAAAAGGTAGGTATGATAGTTTTAAAAATTGACCCAAATTTTCGAATTCCTCTCTAAACCTACTTCTCTCATTCCAAACACGCCTTCAATGTTAATTCAACCCATTGCACTAGAGAGTGCAGTCGACAGTGCGGAATTATAACACTAGAAGGTAAGTCCATTGAGGACGGTCGCAAAAAGCATTTCGAAGTAAAATGCTCTTGGGGCGGACGTGCTCGAGGTCCCCCTTCGTGGCTGCACCGAATATGGAAGCAAAAAAGTGAATAAGAGTCTGCGCAAATTGCGCAGACATACCATCGATTGGCCGATAGCTAGCTCGGTAATTAAATTGATGCAGCCAATGATTAAAAATTAAAAAAGTAAGGTAAAGGTACAAGTAATGATATTTAAAAAGGGGACACTTTTCCACTTCGAATCAGTACTGACATACGTATAGACATGTTGCGCAGTGTCGTCTCAAACTGTCAATGCTTTTTTAGAATTAGAATTAATTTATTTGCAGAAATATGGTGGATCACATGGTGTTACAAAAAAAAATCTAGAACACATATTTTATCTACATATAGAGACGTGCAAACATTATAACAAAACTTTAAAAAAATAATTACATTGATACAATTTAATGATTACAGATATTTACAACATTCAATTTAAATTAAAATTAAGCATAGAATTAATAATATTCAATAAAACAATTTATTCGAACTATATTATTATGTCAGTTTCTGATACTCAGACACAGAATAATAACACTTCTGCGAAAACAGAATGTGTACCTGTTTCTTGAATTGAAACAAGTTCAGAGCCCTAAGATCACCAGGTAGATGGTTGTAGATTCTGATAGCCATGCAAAAACTTCTCTTACTGAAAACAGCCAATCTCTGTGTCGGTACATATAGCCTGTTTTCACGCCCATGTCGCCTATTTCTAAATACTGTATCTCCCTGCTTTAAGAAAAGGTGTGGGTGTTTATGGACAAACATACAGATCTCAAACAAATACAGAGACGGTAAGGGCAATATGCTTTCTCGCCTAAATATTGATCTGCAACTCTCGTCAAATTTTGTTACGCTTAAAGCTCTAAGACATTTCTTTTGTGTTACAAATACTCTATGTGACTCTACTGAGTAACCCCATAAGATTATTCCATACCGTATGCTTGAGGATACCAAAGCATGATATGCAGCCAGAGCTGCTTCTTTTGTGGCAATATTTCTTAACTTAGGTAGAACAAACACATATTTGTCAAGTTTAAGTACTAGTTTATTTATGTGTTCTTTCCAGTTACAGTATTTATCAATTGTTACTCCTAAAAATGAGATATTATCTACTATCTGAATTATATCGTTATTAATTTTTACATTGATTTCTGTTGAGGTACTGTTGTATGTTTGGAACTCTAGTATTTTCGTTTTTGACACATTCAACTTCAAATTATTCATTGCTAACCATTCTATGACAGACGATACAGCCTCACTTATTTCCATTTGAGCAGTATTCCTGTCCTTGGTTTTGATAATAAGCGTAGCGTCATCAGCAAATAGCACACATTCGTGACCTACTTCTGCCGGTAAGTTATTTATGTAGCACAGAAATAATAATGGACCGAGCACACTGCCCTGAGGCTGCTTTGCTCAGGTGTTTGAATTTTGATTTCGGGTACCACTCAAGTAACCTATCTACCTCTTTTTTATTATAATATCATTGGGTACAGGTATTTACTTAAGGTTGACCTTGGATGACGCGTGAAATATTATGCAATAATCCAAATGGAGCAATATGATTGGTAAGTGTGACTGCCATCATGGCACTTCTTCGACTAATATTACGCGAACAAACATAGTAACAGCAAAACTGAAAGACTCATAAAAAAATTGTTGTGCTGGATAATTAGAGCTCTTCGAGTTTTTAGGGGATCTCCTGAGTCAAAGGGGTAGTGGTTGCATCTTTTCTTATCGGTAGGACTATCTTTACTTCGGCTGGGTGACAACACCTAAGTAAAGCATGACGTGGGAGCGCATATAACCCCTACCGTGCCGTTGTCATGCAATGCTCTTAAGCGGAATTGACTTCTCTTTAATCCAAGGCCCTTATATAGTTTGTATTACAGCCAGGGGCCGTGGGTACTCTGCACTCTGCCATCTTATTGTTGATCCACAACATTTTAAAGTCCCAATCCTGGGCACAAAATTATTACTCAAATCTAGAAATAGTTTTTTTTTAGTTTGCAAGAAAAATGTATTAAAAAGGTATATATTTTATTGAAATCTTATTTATTGATTTTTATTGTATTGATTGTTATTGAGGAAATACAATGATTGCTGACGTGAAATATTTACCGCCGAGGTTGTACGTGTCGACTGTTGAGTGTCGACAGACGTGGCGACTCGCCACTTCTGGCAAACCGTCTAGGGTTGACAACCATACTGTTCTAAATAGAATTATACTGTTCGCCATATCATACTTTTTACTGTTGAACAAAATTAAAGTATTTAAACTTATAGAAAATACTGTTTTCAGCATCAAAATGTGCAAACATATTATTATGTGTAAAAGTGCGAAAAGCTGTAAAAAAATGTATTTAAGACAAAATTAAATAGAATACAGTTTATTTACTAAAATACTGTTAATTATCCTTCATAGACCTAAATATACCTTATAAATGGTAAAAAAAGTTGGCAACCCTGGAGCCGTCCCCCACACGTGGTCTCTCCACTATTTTAGCTCAGAAAAGTATTTTTGTGAGCTTATTTCAATGTTGACGAAACGGAAGACTGAGTACAGAGCGTCGGCAGCACTTATAACAATATGATTGTTTTTATGTATAATATTATGGCAAAGTGTGTGGTCTATGGAAGTACCGAATACGTGTGTTTCCGTTCGATTCTATAAGAATAGTTTATAAAGTTTTAGTTATTCAATAAGTAAAACACTATTAAGTATACTCGTAACTCTGAAATATTATCCGTGGTCCGTAGTATTCCCCGAAAAAAAAACAATTTAATTAATGCAGAGTCAATTTTTGCAGAATTTAGAGTTGAGACTTTAGAACAATTATTTGTATATTATTGTCAATATCGCCATCACAGAGAAATTGCATAATTGCGAAGAATCGCGGGCTCTCCATAATTTGTTTAAGACAAAAAATTAATTAGTTCAACTGTAACCTTTTTCAGACCAATTTCGTTTCGAGTTTCAGATGTTCAGTTTGACACCTTTCTAAGTAGGTAACTATTTGTACAAGTGTGTAATAACCACACAGTACATTTATGTACTCGAGTAACCTCAGGTTTGTGACCTCTATTTGTTTATCTGAAACACACGGTTTACTTTATTCTAACGGCTTCATGACATTACACTGTCGACCATAATAAGTAGTCACTAATAATAACCATGTTTTTTGAAAAACCAGTCACAATATAGAATGCATATTTCAATGACTAATGTCTTTCTCAAGCGCAATAGAGCTAGTTTAGCCAACAATAGTTTTTTATTATTTGCGGTTTATTTAAGATATTTCATTAAAAACTGTCTGATTAAGATCATAAAATAAGATATTTTCTGCATTTTAAGATGTTGAATAATTATCGCTGTGTGAAGGAAATAATTTGTGCTTTATGCCTAAATTGGCCACTCTATTTAAATTCCAATAATGGTTCATTTTAAACGAATATACTTCCTCGCGTCAAAGACCTCAAAGCTGTGATGTTCAATGATTCTCGACTATAACAATGGACATAAGGCGTGAGCTTCAGTTCTGTGCACCTTGTATATAAAATACGAACCATGTTATAATACAAACTAGCGACCCGCCCCCGCTTCGCACGGGTCCAATAGGATGTTATTTTACTTATAAACCTTCCTCTTGAATCACTCATTCTATTAAAAAAAACATATCCAAATCCGTTGCGTAGTTTCCAAGATTTAAGCATACAAAGGGACATAGGGACAGAGAAAGTGACTTTGTTTTATACTATGCAGTGATAAACAAGCTTTACAAATAATTAAAGAATTTGAATATGTCCATTTAGGTAACTTTAGTAAATAACATGCGCTACTTATTTTGTCCGCCAGTATAATATTGCGCTTCTCGCGACCTACACGTAATTAATTATAATGGCTCATTCGCATTTTACAGGCTTATAATCTCCCATTGTGTCTGCACAAATACATCTCCCAGACTAATGTTTAATTAAAACAAAACATTTACTCAGTGTTTGAGCAATTCTGCTGACTGTACGTTACTTTGTTTATTTATTCATTTAAGCACACCAACATCAAGATGTTTACAATAACACAAACATACAATGAGCTTAGTTGTTATACATCAGCTAATTACAGGTATACATAACCTTACCAGAAACAGTGAAGAATGAGTGAGTGACAAAAACCTAACTTAAAAAGCTAATTCATTTTATTACTAGGACTTATTACTAGACCATATCACCATTATTTTTGAAGGTAAGGTTAGTTTACGAACATTATGCGGTAATACACGTCACAAGGGTGAAAGGAATGCACAGATTAAACTATCATTCGCCAAAAAGTAAGTCAAATCGCATTTGCAAGGTATAAGTTGTACTATTAGTACAAAAAGTCAAAATCGTTACACCTTCTTATTAATCCGATCATTTTAAAGAACCGTTTGGTTTTTCTGTAAATTCGCTGACAGTCAAGGTGATTAATTACGGGAAAAACACCGAAGGGAGATTCGGCCGAGTTGAGTCTGGCAACCCGCCGCCCTGGCCTGCCCATCCGACTTGTTATTTCCGCCCATTCTCACCCGTTTTGATGTAATGTCGTGTCGAGAAACAGACACATGGATACTACACACATCAAAACTGTCTAGGGATATCATAGGGATATCATTTTTCAAATATTTCATAAAGTTAAGTTTGTTTACAAGTTGAGCATTATCTTAGAATAACGCGAGGACAGTGGCATAAGATAAAGGTTAAGAATATTACAAAAAAAAACATTTGATTTTGCTAAAATTTTGACACCATTTAGAAGAAAAATCTGTCTTTTTTTAACGTCCTTACGATTGTGCAATAATGCTACTACAATGAATTTCTTTATACAATCTGAAAGGGCAGATATAGCAGTTTCTGTGCAGATATAGCAGTTCTAAAAATTTCTACGTTGGTATCAATATTTAAATTTTTACAGCCTCCCAAATAGCTATACTTTGTATGGAAATGCTTGACATATCCCTAGACACTTTTGACCAGTGTATTACAGGGAGTCAATAGTATATTTATTTATTTATTCTACATTGCATTAAGATACAGTAGAGTTGACGGAGTTAATACCGGCATTCTCTACCAGTCAATATTCGGTTGAAAAACCAGCAGAAAGTTTCAGAGGAAGACTTTTTTGAAGTCCCATGAAAACTCAATTCATTTTGATACTGAATGTGAAATAATGAACCATGTGTGCTTAAAGGAAATAATTATGCAATTCGCAAAATGGCCGCTTTTCACTTAATCGCCAGGGAATATTCAATTAACGATATGAATATCAGATGCACAAAGGCTTCCCCTACGAGTAAATAATTATTTTGGTTTATAGATTGATCCAGTTTTACGTTTTAAACAAACCCGCAGGTGTGCACTCGAATAACCCATTGCAATTACTTGAAAATGGGAAGCATAATTATTTGGTGGTATTAAAATACTAATTGAACTGAAAATTTATAGTTTCTGAACGATTTTTTATCATGCACACATACATTTATGTAGCATGCATAAGCTTGGACACAAGTTTTATTAAAACTGTAGTATCTATTTTTGGTATCTATGTATTTTTTTTTAATTTACATTATTATACCATCTTTTGCAACGAACTTAGATTAAGTTCCAGCGGATATGAGAAAAAGTCCGGTAGATATCCCTCAGTCCCATAGGATCCACTATTTCGATCCACCAGTGGATTGAATAGCACGCCGGAGTTCACTGTGATCCACCAATTGTCTCGGTGGATCCTATGATACTTTCATCGTCTAATATGCTCCACCAGTGGATCGAACATAGTTCAGGGAATTTGTAAGAATCCACCACTGATGTCTGGGGAATAATTTATATAGGTACAGTCAGCCAAAAATGTGGTCTACCACCCTACGGTTGAGATTCGTTTGAACGTCATGAAACAATAAGGTCAATTTTCCCTGGCAATGAGTTTGTGTCAGTGACTATTGCTCTCTTTGTCATTTATGATATAACATCATGCATGCCAAGGGTCAAGTTTGAATTATCGCAGATTGGGTAATATTTCATTGACGGAAATACTTGACAGTAGAATTGTCACTGAAACTTTCTTTTTCAGTAGTAATAAGTTTCTCTTCGAAAAGATCGACATGGTTTTAGTTGAGGAAAATAGATTATCGCATTAAATGAGGTTAAACTAAGTCACCCAATGACGTCAAATGTCAGGAATCTCAGATAACAGACAAAACGTCATAACATTATTGTGCATGTGTTAAACTCTGTTAGAAAAGTCAACCTTAGCGATCGTTACATCTCGCAAAAACTTTTGTCAAAAGTGGTAGACCACTTTCTTGGCTGACTGTACATAGGGTCCACTGGAATCTAGGTTAGACTAACGTATTGGTACTAACGCATGAAGTTAAAATATTGGAGCTAATAAAGGAAATTATTCTGTTTATTCACACTTGACTTGTGATATCAGGTACTAGGGCTTCATGCTATATTGGAACTACTACGAATAAAAATTCTTACCTGATATCACAAGTCAAGTATGAATAAACAGAGTAATTTCCTTTATTCGTTCCAATATTTTATCTTCATGCGTTAGTACCATTACGTTAGTCTAACCTAGATTCCAGTGGACCCTATGTACCTATATCCCCTCCCCAACGTGCTTATGCAGCTGCTGCCGCCAGCCGACCTGTCACCAACGCTCCGCAACCTGAGAGGCGGCCAGTTCAAGAGAAGAAGAAGAGTAGCGGGAGAACCATCCACGCTGCTGCACCTGGGGCTCCACTTGTCCAGCTTTGTGACGAGGAGGGCTTCACAGAGGTAGTGAAAAAGAAGAGGAAGCCTACCCGTCGCAATTTATGTGGTGCTGCACCGACCGGACCAAGCCATTTGCTGCAGGCAGCCATACCCACGACGCTGCTGTACGTGTCCCGACTTCATTTCTCTACGAAGGCAGAAGAAATCGTAGAGTACATCCGAATTAAAACCAACTTCACTCTGAGAGTCGAACGGTTGGAGTCTCGCCACAATGTTAATTTTAATTCGTTCGTGGTTAGAGTGCCTACCGTCCAGCTTTCGACATTCATGAAGGAGGAATTCTGGCCGAAAGGTGTCATGTTCCGGCGGTTCCGAGGCCGGCTCCCCGACACTGCACAGCGTGATACGTCGTCGATCCAAAAACGTATTAATTAGAGTATTTATGTTTTAGTGCTATATTAAGTATGTATGATAGTCTTTAAGGTATTTATAATATGGGCCGATTATGTTATTTAAGATCTATCAATGTAATTCGTTGCCTGAAATAAATGAAATTATTATTATTATTCTCTTTATTAATTGTAAATCTTAGGTATAAAATTTGTACAGCACATTCATAAAACAAAGATTTATAACAATATAAAATCTTAAGAATTATAATTATAAAAATAAAGTAATTACAATTATAAAACTTAAGTGCAAAAGCTACAAAACAATGATTTATAAAAATGCTATAAAAACCTAAACCTAGAATGCCACCAGCAACGGGACGGGCAGGGCTCAAATTGCCGGTGGTTAGGGCTGCAGAGAAAGAAACCTCCTGACAATACGTGCCGTGTCCAGGAGAACCGCCTTCTGTATTCGACCCTTGATCCAACTCTTTAGCGAGAGCCTCTCAAGATGTTGGTCGAGACTCTTCGCTATTAGGCCGTTTGCCGAAACGACTATCGGCACAATGATCGTCGAATCAACACTCCACATGGCGGTCACCTCGTGAGCCAAGTCAAGGTACTTGCTGAGTTTGTCCTTCTCGGCCTTCACGAGGTTATCGTCATGTGGAATGGTGATGTCGACGAGCACTGCCCGGCGCTGGGACCGGTCTATCAAAACGATATCAGGCTTATTGGCTACAATAGTCCTGTCCGTGATGATAGAGCGGTCCCAATAGAGCAATGCGCGACCATTTTCAAGAACTGGCACCGGTGCGTACTTGTAGTACGGCACCTCCGACTCGACAAGGCCATATTGAAGAGCAAGTTGCTGGTGAATAATCCTGGCTACTAGGTTATGTCTATGCAAATACTCGCCATTAGCAAGGTGAGAACAACCGGAAATAACATGGCGAATGGATTCACCAGGACGGCGGCATGCCCGACAAATGTCGACCGTACCGTCCTTCATAATGTATTTCCGGTAGTTATTCACCTTGATAACCTCGTCAGCAATTGCACAGACAAAACCCTCGGTTTCCCCAAAGAGGTCCCCGAAACGTAGCCAGTTCACCGATGCAGAGAGATCCACATCAGGCCCTGTTAAGGCCCGATAGAATCTCCCATGCAGCTCCTTGCTCTTCCATATGTCCCTGCGATCATCAGTGCTGAGCACCGGTAGTTGTCGCCAGTTCTCGTTTGCTAAGGAGAGCGGCGTGAGGCCTTTATCAACTGCCACAACGTCGCGGTGCATCCCACACTCGTTGTTTAGGAAAAATCTCCTAAGACTGCACACTTCGCGGTTGTGAAGGTTCTTAACATTCAAAAAGCCACGACCCCCCACCTTCCGCGGAATGTACAGTCTCATAACAGACGACCGTGGGTGTAACATGCGGTACGTTGTGAGCAGTTTTCGCACTCGTATATCCAGGGCGTCCAGCTCGGTCTGAGTCCATCTTAGTATGCCAAAGGAGTACATTAGTAAGGGCATCACCCAACCGTTGAAGGCGCGGACCTTATTGCCACCCGACAAAGAACTCCTAAGTACCTTTGCCAAGCGACTAAAGAAGCGTTCCTTCACCGATTGTTTGACGTCCCCTACTGATATACCTAACGACTCCGACATACCAAGATATTTATAGGTTTCGGCTTCAGAGAGGGAATGGAGTGTCACTATCTCAGAAAGTTGTAGGCTCGGAGAATCTACAACCCTCCCTTCTTGTACATGCATGACCGCACACTTATCCACACCAAACTCCATCTTGATAGCATTGCTAAAAACCTCTGTGACTTTTAGCAATTCCACCAAAACCTGGCGCTTTGGTGCAAATAACTTCAGATCATCCATGTACAAGAGATGAGAAATGACCTCACCCCCTCTACGAAGCCGATAGCCCAGCTTTGAATCCCTCAGTAAGGTACTAAGAGGATTCAAAGCTAAGCAAAACCACAATGGACTCAGACTATCGCCCTGGAAGATACCTCGCTCAATCCTTATCAAGTCCTGCGGGGCGGGGGGACCGTCTCCACAACCTGGTTGACGGAGACCTGTGATCCACTGCCTCATGCATGTGCCTAGAAAAGATCTCAAAGTTGTATCTACATTATACAACTCTAAAATCCTCTCAAGCCATGAATGAGGCACCGAATCATAGGCCTTCTTATAGTCAATCCAGGCAGTAGAAAGAGCTCTCCTACTCCGCCGGACTTGTTGGCAAATGGTCGTGTCTATGAGGAGGAGTTCTTTAGTACCTCGGGACCCAGCCCTACATCCATTCTGAGCAGCAGCCAAAATATTGTTAGCAACTACGTGTGCATTTATTTTTGAAGCTAGAATGGATGTAAGGAGCTTGTAAATTGTAGGTAAGCACGTGATGGGTCTATAATTTTTAGCTTCCGAGGTACTACCCGACTTGAAAAGAAGGGAGGTGACACCAGTAGTCATTATTATTATTATTATTATATAAATTATTCCCCAGACCTCAGTGGTGGATTCTTACAAATTCCCTGAACTATGTTCGATCCACTGGTGGAGCATATTAGACGATGAAAGTATCATAGGATCCACCGAGACAATTGGTGGATCACAGTGAACTCCGGCGTGCTATTCAATCCACTGGTGGATCGAAATAGTGGATCCTATGGGACTGAGGGGTAGATTTATGAATATCTGAATAATTCATGCGTTTGTGACCAATACGTACTTACTGTTTAGTAAGACAAGATTTAACGCAAAAGCAACTTAAACCAAAAGATACTCAAAATCACAAACATACATGAGGCATTTTCTGATACACCTAGATGTGAGAAATCTAAAGAACAAAATATATGAACGTGACCTCTTGGACCATCCTGTAGATGGATTCATTTTGTACTTACAAAATCATGGAATCTTTATTGAATTGAAATTTAAAAGGTACAAATCATTTTCATTAGTGTCAATAATACACTTCGAAAGGTCATCGGTAGTAATCATCATCGTCTCAAGGGGCCAGGTGCATGTCTCGTAACTAATAAAGTGTCGTTCTATTCACAATATATTTCTTGGTAGGTATGCCATGTTATTAGGCATCACCCAAAAATCGCCTAATCTCTGCCCGTTGTCTCCGTACGCCGTCCAACGGGGACATCGGCACTTCAATTAAAATCACTTACCGTTGTCCCCGTCCCCGTTTCAACCTTTTTCAGTTGTAATGATTCAGAATCGTTTACCTAACAAACAGTGTTTGGAATGTTGTTAGATTAGGCTCGCTAAAGGAATTGTCCTCGTCTGTCGAATGTACGGTCAACGGCACATCACTCTACCCATTTCTGGTCAGTCCTCCTTGCTCTATTGCAAAGAAATGACATCTGGCAAAAGCGAGAAAATAAAATAAAATGGGGTAACCTGATGTGCTGTTGACTATACCTACGTTATGGTGACAGTGGGAGAAAAGTTTAATCACGTCGTGCTGTCCTCGTGATGGGGACAGCGACAGCGGGAATAGACCAACGAAACAGCGCAACGCAGCACGCCAGTGAGGCCTCACACTCACGGACTGTATTGAATTTCTCATAAACTTTTGAGATGTAGTTTTGTAAAAAATGGTTGAGTCTTTATTTAATTGACATTTTACATAGTTTTGCCGCCAAAAGCGTGCAAGTGAAAAAAAAAGTGATAAAAAAGTTAGGTCTTCTTTTCCATAAAAAAAGTTAATTAAGGCAGTGGACACATCAGCGTTTTCCTAAACACCGACATCGTAAGGTACCATGTCATATTCCAATCAACAAGGCATATTACACGTTTTTATGCAAATGTACCGAGTATTAATTATATTTAATAGCTCGTAAATAGCTCGATAAATGTCAGACCGGTGGAGGAAGTGTCTACCGATGGAACGCTAAGAAATTATCGGCTTTTAATATCTGTAATTCAATGCCTGAGACGGGGAAGCTATAAATAACTCTCTGACTTAGTATTTGTTTATTATTTACCTTAGTTGTACATTACCATTAGGTACTTGTGCAGAACAGCACCATTTACATATTTAATCGTAGGTATTTTAATTTATAAGTGACGTTTGTTTTCATTAGAACAACATACCTAATTAAAGTCGCAAAATCTGAGACTAAGGTGGTTCTAAAGTTTCAGTATGTAAGTGTAACCTGACGATAGCGAGATCCTTACCACATTACATTACATTATACCTATTAGCTTTTAGAAAATTTACTGAACGGTAAGTAATTGTGGAGGCTGAATAAACGTTTTTCTTTATCGTATTAATAGATCGTAGCCGAGGGCTTCATATAAAATGTTCGTAACGAAATGTGTAACGTAGTTAGGTCTTCAGAATTAAACCCGTTGTAGATATCGTCTAAGCTGAAATGACGCGCCCCTCTAAGATACAAGAGATGCAGTGGAGAGACGTGACCATTACCTAATTTAACAATGGGTGAGGATTGAAAACAGACGTTCAGCATTACGTCGTGGACGGTGCAGTACCATCACCTTAGTATTGGCTGGAGAGCACTCTCCTTCGTCAAAACTTTTATTTTGATCAGCATCTAGCGAATAGCACTCTCCTATCATGACTATCCTTAGTCAGTGAGTCACTATGCCCAAAGCTAGCCAAACTCGCGGTGACGTGGGCAGAGTGAGCGGTGCATTCTAATAATAATTCCCAAATATATTTGCTCGTATTCATCCCGGATACTCAACAACTGAACCGCAAATATAGTGAGTCTCGTAAATTTTACAAGCTTTAGTACCTAAAATTAAACGTAGCTGTTCAATATGCTTAAACAAAATATATATAAGTGCATAGTTATAATAAATAATGTCCAATTAAGTAGCTACAAAATTTCTATGTGTTAATAAATTTTCCCAACCTTCATAGAAGTTTTAGTTATGTCTAAATCAATAGATGGCGTTAGCAGTACGTTGAATCGCGCTATCAATAAGATTTATGATTTGCTTATGTAGTGTTTTCGACTTTCAATGTAATTGTGACAATCCACCTACAAAGTTATCCCATCGTGTTTCATTTCATATACCACTCGCGGACTCCTTTATTGCATGGTTGTTCCTAGCTCTAAAATATGTAGGCTTCTGAAGTGTCAAGTGTCACACAAAAATGTATATGTTTTTGTAAATTCAACGATGGTGTGGATTAAAAGGAGGTATACATGATACAGCTGAAACCAACTGCTTAACGTGTCTCCTGGAGCGCGGAGATTCCAAAAAATGCCTCGGGAATCGGTAGCCATAGCAAGAGCCACGGGCATAAACGTATCTGTGCACGATTATTTAAATCTCAAACTGCACCCGACACCGTATGGTGGCTAGAAAATTCAAGAGCCTACATTCCAAAAAGCAAATTCAGCCATACTTATATAAGTATGGTGCGAGGGTCGAAAATTCCCCCAATATCTGGTGGCTAGGGTTTTTCAATCCACGTTTTCCTCACCTCTGAATAACTAACAAGTTCTATGTATAGTGAACACGAAGTACTTGTATGTTCCGGCCAGATTTGACCTCTTTTGCTAAAGAGCTAACGACTCTTGAATTCTCTTTGACGAATCGTAGTTGTGGTTTTCTAAACAACACTAAAAGACCGCCCCTCAATGTTTGTAATGGTAAAACTTCCAGGCTTGCAAATTCGAAATTTACGTCAGAAAAGGCTGTTCATGTGAACTACACTACAAGGAGTACAGGTCAACCAGGACCTTGCATCAAATTTTGAAATAAAGGATCTAATTACTAGAGAATTTGCAAAATATTTTACGTTTCCCATTAGCTCATGGCTGAACGCCTGATAAAACATTCGCAGTGTTCTTTAACGACCATCATAACACCCGCCATCTTTGTAATAACCTCGTACTCAACATTCAACTTTACTTTCATTGTGGTAAGCTCCATAATGGTTATTAACTTGCGCCCATAATGTTTGATTCATGTTTCCTTTACCAATATGTGCATGAATGTGATCTACGACTATTTTATGGTCTTAAAAAAATAACGGCTTAGGACTAGCAAGACCTAACTGCGCCCCGTTTTAGCTTTTTCTATTAGTAAGTAACTAAATAAGTATAAGTAGGTAATATTGTTGCAGTCTAGAGACCAGAAAACATTGATGACAATATTCGACCCCAAACACACAGGAAAAAAAAATAGCAACAAAAAAAATACAATAAAGCAGAAACAAATTAGTAATAAGGAAACATTAGCTGCTTAGTGACATCTCATTGCTGGGCACAGGAGGTCACGTCAACTATGAGGTGTCCTAAGCCATACTCCATCGCGTGGGTTCAGTGCGGGTTGTTGCACCAAACACGGAGATGCCCAAAATATACACTAATGAATCATCATCATTATGAAAAACAAACAAAAAAATAAATAAATATAAAGATGAACTACAGAAATAACTTTATGAAATGCACTGCCCTGTGTCATGATGGCATATTTATTTATTTATTCTTTATTGCACAACAAGAATGGTACAAAAGGCGGACTTAATGCCAATGAGGCATTCTCTACCAGTCAACCATAAGGCTAAGCAGAGAAGTACAGTAGGCGGTGCGACAAAAAATTAAATAACTTAGGCATAGTCGAGAGAGCCACGCTCAGAATGATATAACCATCTTAATTTTTATTTTAATTAAGTAGTATTGTTACTTATTGAGGATATTAAGTAGCCGTAAAGAGAGCCAATATTTCAGTGGGTTATTAGGTAAGTGGTCCAATTTTAAATTATGAAACCGATATCACTAGTTTAAATGCTGAAATACAGCACTGGCAGGGCACATGTGACGAAGATGCGATGGTCACATGGACCAAAAAAGCTGGAGTTGGCCTTACTCTGAAAGTTGGAGACAGCTTAGTGGACTTTTATTAGCTATGACTACGAATTATGTTGATCAATAACTTTTATAAAAGTAAACCTATTTTGACAAAAGTCTGTTATTGTATTTCGTGGTTAGAATTGAGCTGTGGATTTGTTTTTGTACGAAGTGACAGCTCATGCAGAGAAAACATGTTGAAACCGCTGAATAGAAACAACAGTCCGACCTTGGTGGTAGAGTCACATTATGTTCGTACACTTATTAATCAATAATGTAAAATACTAATTAATTATTGTTCATCGTGTTTAAAGGAGTAACTGCTGAGTTTTCGCTGACTCTTCTTAATAAATAGTTTCTGTCACCGGTGGTGGTAGAGTTGTTATTATGTTTGTCAATATTATGTTGTTTTATTATTATCTTTTAAGTGATTTCAAGCGTGGTAGTACTACAGAGCGCCGCGCTTGGGATAAGACCGCGAACAACAGTGTGTTGCTTGCAGTTTGCGGTCCGTCTTGGAATACCTTAATTCTCGACTATTCAAAAGATAGTTTTGATTTGATTTCATTTGACGTGTGATTACGTCAGCACTCACAATGCGGCATCGTCACATTGCTTAATTGTCTATTCTAGAACTCTGCGTGTGACTCAATAGGTGGTCGTCGTGTGTCAAAAAGTGCGCAGACGCAGCTGTGGTACACATTACAATGTTTACATTAAACATTTTGGTACGTCAGGTATAAACAAAGTTTTGAATAATTATGGTTAAAAATACATTCGAAAAACTGTAAATAATTAATTTAAAAAAGACTACTTACAACAGAATTTCTTCCTTGAGTCTTCTCAGATAGACGACTAATTTTTCAAACAAATTAGTCAGAGGCACACTACTTAATTGTTGCCGTCATAGTGAACGGATCATTCAGCAGCCCACACTTCACATTTTAAACTTGTTAATCAAATATGATTTTTCTGCTAAAGAATCTCAACAATGAGATATTTTACCTTCTGCGGCTAATATCTGTGTCAAATAAATCTGTGTGTTTTTCTATAGTGTTCAATTTATCAGCATGAATGTCACATATCGTTCGCATCGAGCTTATCCCCCGGGATCGAACGACAGGGAGCACTCGACGAACCGATTTAATATCAACAAGGGAAGGGTTGCTTGAGCATTATTTATTATTGTTTACGCACAAGGGCGTACCCAGGTAGGAGCAGGGGGGGGCAGCTGCCCCCCCCTAGAAGTCAATTTTCCTTACAAGTGGGAATTAAAAACGTATTTCTCTCTCTACGAAAAACGAAACAGGTATGAGCTGCCCCCCCCTAGCTGAAATCCTGGTATGAGCTGCCCCCCCCTAGCTGAAATCCTGGGTACGCCCTTGTTTACGCAGAAACTACTTAGTTTACACTGGCGACGATTTTACAAAACTTAGCTTATTCATCTTTGTTTATTTATTTAATTTTCATTGCACCACGATCAAATGGCGGGCTCAATACCGATGAGGCACCTCTACGAACCCCTATGGGTTAAGGTGATATTTAATTTTGTTAAAGTATCTTGGACCTACTGGATAAGATTCTCTAGGTGTGACATAATTTAACCTTTAGTTGTTGATTACGGCGAATGCATTTTTTGGGCCACTCACCAGTTGTTGTTGCTGACAATAAAAACACAGTAGACTTTCAATTCCTTAGTAGATACATATAGGAAATGGTCAGTCATTGAGGGCGCGTGCCCCTTCCAGGGTCCCCAAAGAACACTTGTTTATAAGGTTGCCCTTATCTTAAAGACGATATTGTAGATCGCACCCCCCCTGGAGAAAAGCTGCAACTCCACTTGTGCGTATTTTTTTTTATTGCACTAAAAGATCAAGAAAAAATCAATACGTATTGTCAATTTTTTTCATAATTTTTGTCCTTAAAGTTAAGGAAATAAATACAAATAAGTAAAATTTTGCAACATTATTATTATATATGTTTCCATCATGGAAACGAAGTTATTACACTTGCATTTTAAATATTTACTAAATTCCCAATGAATAATACCATATGTAAACTAACAAAACTTTCAAACGAAGACTTTGAAAAATAATTTCGTATAACTGTAGCTGCTTAGTTCTTGTGGGATTTATTTGGCGATTCTCGTTGTGCAAGTCTAGTTGCCTATTTCTTCCACGAAACTTTTGTCGATATTGTATGTTATAACTATTGATACGTATTCATTTTACTAAGAGTTTCAAAATGGTTTTGACGTAATTGGAGAAATAGCTTAGTTAGACGTTACGTTTTGTTTTAACAGTTTCGTAACTAGTAATATATATTTATTCTTGGAAGTAGGTCTATGAGTTTTATGGCGCAAAAACAATTAAGTAAAACTAGCATTGAATATACGTGTCGTAATAAGAGAAACATACTTATTCCTACCTAAAAGTAACAGTGCGATTTATGGTAATCGTTGTTATTGCGCAGGAGGGGAGGCTACGCCGCGTGTGCCCCCGCCTCCTCTCCCGCTCTCGAGGATAGTGGATAGTGGATCGAGGATAGAAACTAGTCGTGCGCTTGCCAGCATTGCCAGATCGTACCAAACAGTACGGTTTTCCGTACTATTCATCATACAACCGTACCACAACCATACCTCAGTGTGGACCGTACCTTTTTCGTACTTTTTCTATATTAGTGTTTTTTTTTAACGCAAACACCAGAGTTAAAAATGGTATTTACCATGTCCTGTTTTACTTAACATTCTTTGCCTTCCTTATTCGGAGGCAACGAATTTATAAAAACAGAACATAGTTTGCAGGACCGATATCACCGATGTCTAAAGTCACCGATGTCTGGTCTTTTAAAAAGTTTAAAATTTTAGTTAGTTATTCGAAACTCTATCTTGTCTTTCTATGGTCTACTAAAATAAAAATAGGAGCGCGCGCACTTTTGTCTGTGCGCTATTAAGAATTTCGTTCAAATTTCAATTCAAGTAATGAAGTGAAAATGTCATGTAATTTGCGACTTTAAACCAATTAAATCACAACAAAGTTCCATGACGACGATAACCATTCATCTCTATCTTCTTCTTCTTCTCAGCATTTGTGCGTCCACTGCTGGACATATGCCTCTTGCATGGCTCTCCAAGAAGATCTTGATGAGGCGAGTCTTGTCCAGGTCGGTCCTGCCGTCTTTTTTTTTGGTCCGACCATCTGGCAGCTGGTCTGCCAACACTTCTGCTTCCTGTACGAGGTCGAGGTCTCCAAACAAGGGTTCTGTACGACCACCTGTTATCATCTCTTCGGCATACATGACCAGCCCATTGCCATTTCAGTTTTGCAACTCTCGTAGCTATGTCAATGACTCTAGTGCGTCTGCGAATGGTCTCATTTCTCACTTTGTCCCTCAGAAAGATGCCAAGCATCACTCGCTTCATCTCTATATGTATATAAAATTGATTGCTGTTCGATAGTCTCACCTCTCTAAAACTCGGTAACGGCTGGATTGATTTGGCTAATTTTGGTTTTGATAATATGTTTGTTGAAGCTCAAAAAAGGTTGGTTTACTCATACTAGGAATACCTATAGTAAGAACCACAATTTAGTTTCTCTTAGCAACCGTTTCTTCCTGGCACGTGACACTGAATGTTTGAAAACATAACGAAGTTTAGTCTATCGGAACAGCTAGTAATACAAATAACCCCCTCATGAGTTCTCGCCTTAGCGTGGCGGCGGTAGGGTGAACCACCGGGAAACGAAGATAACTCAGGCGTGGCAGTGTGGTGGACTTGCCACCCACCCACTGCGTCCCGTAAGGGCGACACGTAGGGTTGCGGGGCCAGTGAGGCCTGCAAGCGCCCTGAGGCACGTGGTGGAGGCCACGGCGCACAATCGGTTGGTGGGAGCCAGTGATCCACGGCTGATCTTCCCTGTGCGTCGCGGCCTGGCGTCCTGATGAGGTCATGGCATCAAAGGAAGCAACACCACTATCATACAGTAGCTGACTGGTAAGGTTAACGCGTTTAATTGATGAACATAACTTACTTCGGGTAGGCGGTCGCATCGACGCCGTTGTAGATGTCGGTATGGACGTGAGGAGGCCCATAACACTTGACGGCCTGTATCCAAGCTGATAATCCGACATTATCATGTAAAAACAGCACATGGAAATCAGGAAACCATAGTAAACGAGCTTAGACAAAGGTATTGGGTATTAAGGCTTAGGCCTACCGTCAAGTTTATTGCCTCGCAGTGTGTGTTATGCAGACTGCGAAAAAGTCAACCGCAGATACCTCGAATGGGGGACCTACCAAAGGCCCGAATGGCGCATCACCAGCGGCCATTCACTTATTGTGGGTTGGACCTCTTCGGTCCAATGGAAGTCACGGTGGGTCGTCGAAGGGAGAGAAGGTATGGTGTATTGTTTGTTCACTTGTCTTACAGTCCGGGCGGTCCACATCGAGTTAGTTGCCTCTCTTACAACGGACTCGCTTATCATGGCGCTGCGGTGGATGGCTGCGAGGCGAGGTTGGCCACGTCACCTGTACTCCGATAACGGAACCAACTTGCGCGGCGCTAACACGGAGCAGCGGCGGTCGATAATTTAGCTAGATACCGAGGTTCTTAATGCTGAAGGTATCAACAATGGAATGGACTGGACCTTCATTGCCCCGGCAACTTCTCACTGGGGTGGGGCATGGGAAAGACTAATAAGAAACGTCGAAACTTCTTTAAAGGTAGTCTTGAACGAACGGGCTCCTAGGGACGAGGTATTGCTCACGTTGCTTGCCGAGGTGGAAAATATGGTAAATAGCAGGCCACTCATGCATGTCTTGGTTGAACCGGATGGCGTCGAGTCACTTACTCCAAATCACTTTCTCATAGGCTCATCCTTGAACTTGCCTGTCATCGGCGCATTCGACGACTCCGACCTCTTCTTGCGCAAGCAATGGCGTATATCTCAGCGGCTGGCCGACATGTTCTGGCAAAGTTGTGTGACGGGTCATTCCATTCCCTAAAATATGGTTTATTGGGATGAAGGCTGGCTCACACGTCAACTTGAAAACAGGTGCCACCTTCGGGAACTGGTCTGCTCAAGTTTACTTAGTTTACCCAAGTTTACTTATTAACTTCCTGTTTTATTCACTTTCATGTGAAAACTGTATGACTTGGTTGGTTTATTCCAACATTCACTGTGTATTGTAAAACGTTGAACGATTTAAAAAGAGTAACCTTACCAACCAACCTTATGGATAGGAACGCCTGGAAGTAAGCTCTCAGCTCGACGCGGACTCAAATTAGCCATTGTAACAATTATACGGATCCAACATAATAATGTGAACCAACCAAACATTTTTTTCTTTGAATTGTATAACTGGATGCAAAGCACTTGTAACAGGTCTGTTTAAATAAAGATATTTCTGATTTTAATTCCAACTGCTGAGTTTCTTGCCGTGTCTTCTCAGAAGAAACAACCTTCCGATGCCGGTGGTAGAGTCACATTATGTACAAGTATTTTAAGTATTGTTTATTTATATATTATTATTATGTGTATGTTTATTAAGTCGTTAAAATTAAGATTCTTAACGATTCGAAAGTTCTGTTTATTGGTCTAATTGAATAAAGAAATATTGAATTTGAAAGGTGGGTTAAAGAGGTTCTGCCTGACCTCTTACCAAGGGAAAAATGGCACAAAGAAAAGAAACCACTCCAAGTTGGAGACTTGGTTCTTGTGGTGGACCCAAACTCCCCCCGCAACATGAGGTCAACCGCACTGGTCTCAGAGGTGATAGCTGGCAAATACGGCCGGGTTCGGCTAGTCGAGGGAGTACTAGGACCGGTGAGTGCTTGAGTGCTGTACCAGCACTGGGGTGGGGAATGTTAGCGACGCACTCATTACCAACTTTTAAATTATTGCAAATTCTTATTCTGATTTTTTGAAAGTAGTTTTGTTAATGTAAATATTAAGCAACCCTTTGTTTTCGAAAATGTCGGGCAGCTGCCCGCGCTCTTGTCTGTACGTGTAACAGTGTTGATTTCAAATAAACCACTATTTTTGTGAAAGTTCTGCGTTTTGGTGTGAATCATACCTGAATCCCCTTGAGTGTCTAACATTGACCTTGAAAATACGCTCGGCGCTAGGGGCACATTTTGTTGGGAAATTGCCTGGCGGTTAAAAGGTTAATGTTTGATTGGACTCATAATGCTTCCTTTGATATTTCTTTTACATTACTCATTAAGACATTATTATTAGACATTGATTGACCCGGTGCAAGTCAAATGCAAACTCCGTCTTTCTATCCTGTCCATGGTATCAAACCCGTCCTTTTGAAAGCTTATCCTTTTGACAGCACATACACTTTCCCAAAAGATATGCAAAAAATATTTCAACCTATTTATTTTAAGTTAAGTTTCAATTTCAAATACTACCATAAGCAATATCATGTTTCACAGGATAAAAGTATGCAACCATTTTTACTTAAACGAGTTGTTCAAGGAAAACCTACGTAAACCACATTTACACATTGAACACACGACTAAAACAGAACGGTCATGAAGGATTATCTGCAATGGTACCAAACAGTTAGACTTCTTTATCATGTCAACAATGCAATATTCACAATTACTTCATCAAGTGTTTAATATGTTTCGTGGAAAAAGTACGCAACGCTCTCTTTTCGGTTTTTCTCGAAATGTATTACGTAAATTTTAAATATAGACACGTAAGCTCATCAAGGATACTTTTAGCTATCATTTGATGTATAATACATATTTCTAATTGTGTTCGTTAATTTTTAGGACAGTTTTTTTACGCTCCTGAAAAGTTGTCACTTTTCACTTGCAGCTTTCTTCCAGGAGGGGTGCGAGATGTGCAAGAGAAAACTAAAGGTACGTGTGCGAATGTATGTGTGGTTGCAATACAATTAATTCATCTAACCGAATGAACGTTTTTAACAGAGTAGAAATTACTAGAATTAGAAATGATGTAAATCAATTAGCTGTTACAAGCCACTTTCCTTTTGCTACTGCGCATTCGCTAGTTAAAATATTAAACGATTGATCGATCATAAACGGCAGTAAAGACGCAATGAAATTGAAGGAAAACTCATATTAGCAGGGCTGCCATCATTATCAGAAAAAGTGCATTTTTATTGATGGTGGCAACATCTTTATTGGAAATATTGAGTGGAACATTAGTGAATATGTATGATGTATAGTGTATTTCGTGATCGAATCATAAATGAGAAGATCCGTAGAAGGTTGCTGACGTAGCCCAGAACCAACTAACAAAAACCACAGACTTGGTCCGTAGTTACTCCGTGACCATAGCGCTTGTAACAGAGTGCCGAAATATCGGAAACTCAAAACAAAAAAGGTACATGGTAGCAATTCCGTATTTTACGATTTAAGACTTTGTCCGGCAGGTGTACGAATCGTTCTGATTCCGGGTGCCACTTTTTTAGCACAAGTAACCTAGATATCTACCTTTTTTATTGTAAAATCATTGCTTGTCGGTCGTGCACAGCCCTGGCGTGGCAATTGGTTTCTAAAACTGTATTTTAATAGCCCTTTTCTAACTATCGCTCGTGCAAACACTTCGAGGGTGCATTAGTTCAGGGAATGCATAAGTAATTGATTGTTGTAACACTTACCGACCAAGACCAGGATTCAGGCTAATTGTGGTTGCCTGGCACAATTACATTCCTGATAGCGGCTTATTTATTTATCATGTTTATTTGTAAAAATTTGTACAGTAACAGACAATTTAAACCCCGAATTCACGAACGCAAATCAACGTTGAGCATCCGTCAGAAGAATAGATATTCCTTTCAGTTCTATTGACATTTTACGGGACAGCACATTCGGGGGTAAGACACCAAAAAACATATTTAGGTGTATTCTCTGTCTGGCTGACATATTTATCAAAAATGTTTATGTAGGTATGTTATCGGTTCCCTAGTTTCCATAGAACAAGTTTTGCTTATTTTGGGACTAGAGGGCGGTGTGTAACTTCAACGAATTTAATCAGTCTAGTAACAGTATTACCACTCAGCCACGAGTCGTTTTTACAACAACAACAATTGTTGTGTTAATTTCGCACAGCAAGTTTACTTCAATCTGGTCATAGTATAGTTGTAAGTTATTTTAGCTATGTAGTAACAGCTATTTGCTAGGTCCATCGCATTACGTGTTATACTACCTATATACTACCCCGAATATCTCGCCTGGCCCTTTTCAATAAAAAAAACATTGTTTAGCCAAAAGATCTTTACGCTCAAGGAAATATCCGCTTAGAGGGGTTTCTCCCTGTTCAACCAATTTCTACATCGTACATAGAGCAACCGTTTATAGTGTGAAATCTTTTGTACACATAATATCTGTTTATGAGTAGCAAACAGAAAGCAAATCTTTTGATATCGTGTTGTTTTTATTATTATTACTTCACATTACACACATTACCACTATTGTTACTATTATTACTTCACAAGAATTTGAGTTTCTCACAAATCTAACAAGTTTAAAAAGAAGATACTTATAAAAATAGCCAGGAGACAAAAAGTTATGAAAAAATACATACTTATAAAAATAGCCTGAATAGAAAAGCACATTGTAGTCTTCTTAAAATAGTGCAAACCAGCCCTCTAGACCCCCTGGAGCGAGGACTAGTTTGGGCACAGATTTGGGCAAAAGCTTCATAAAGCTCTTGTGTGAAAGCTCCCACCGACGAAACTCTTTGCCACTGAGAGTTGACCCTTATTTATGATTTCATTTTCCTACGTAAGCTTAGACTATTGAATACCAAAACTCGATCCAAACTCAAGAATAGATACAACCAGAGATTGCTAGAGTTTTTATATTCATACCAACCACAGTCAGTTTTGAGTGTTTTGAGTGACGCTTTTCTGGCTAAATTCACAGTCAAGCTTCAGATCTGAATTCTGAAATTACACTCAAAAATATAAACATAGCCTGGGTTGGCGTGCATTTTGATTTTGAGATGAACCGACTTTTGTCAGCAAGGTCTAAGCTATATCAGGTTCCCTGGGTGATTTTTTGCAGAATCTCCTAGCACAAAATTCAAAATGTAAGTACCTACCTATCTAAAACGCTGAAACGTTTACAAATACTGTGTTTAACTCTTATGTGCATTTCAGATGAACTAAGGTAAAGAACAGACAAGCGACATGGAGAAGTGTAAAACAACTTATTTCATTACATAATTACATTGTAAGGTTGAGCTGAGAGTTGACCACGTCCTTATCAGTATCAGGTTTTCCCGCTAGCAAAAGCCACGATAACTAATGCATTTAAAACTAATAAACAATATCACCTAAATGCATTTCTACAAATATACAAAAACAACAGCAAAATAAGGATATGACACATAAAAGAAAATCGCACAAATTAAAAACAAAACATAAAAAGACTGACTCAAACCGTCTGACATTATCTGGACGAAAATACGACAGTTTAAATAAACTGTGACCTCACGGACAAGTTCAAGGTAACATGTTCCCAGACAGATAAACTATTCAGAACAGTTCGCAAGTAATAAAGACGTATTGAAATACCTGATTGCGTATTGTGTCGTGCATGGTGCTAGCGATGGTTGACTGGATGAGAGAACGTCCACGCCGGTGCCACTGACAAGAAACAAAACACAACTGAATCGTTATGAGTCGCGTGCAAGGAATGACATCGCAATGTGTAGGCGCTCCTACGCATGTGACCCCACTATCGCATGCGACAAAGACTCGTACACCGAACGCTCGCTTCGGACGCTTACCCAAGAACCAGCTATCGAGCGGTCGTTGGAACGCACGCAACACGAAGCTTCGTTCACAAGCTCGCTGCGCACGCGCTTGATCGATGACGCAGCACGGGGCGGGGGCGCGTATGACAACATCTGGAAACGATTGACGTTTCGCGGCCAAGACGTGCGATTTTGAACTCTGTAGGAAGATGAAGTAGGAGTAATTAGATGCGCTTTGGGAAGTGGAGCTTTAGTAATGAAGCAAAAATGTTATCTCGTCTCGATGATTTGTGGTTGAACAATGTTTTTTTAGTTAACTATGGGAAACAGTTAAGCCATTCATTTCTCTCTAAAGCGTTATCTTGCCATAATGGTATTTCAACGTTTTATAAAAACTTTAGGTTATGGGTACTTAATCATAGGTGAGTACAAGTTTCACAAAAATATAGCTCGAGCTGATTCAAACAAGTATTCACATTTAACAGCAAAAAACGACAGCATTGAACCTAATCAGTCAATGTAGTGTCACAAGCATTGACTTTATGACAACGGGTCCCCCCTTCCTTGCCACAAGTGCATACTATTAATAATGCTCATTAGTTTCAAAGTATAACAGAATATTGTAAGTCCAAAATTACAACTTGTTGAATCAGTACACCTATCTTCATAGAGTCAAGTTTATCATAAGTGTACAGAGTTTGTGTTATCTTCGTTGGTCAAAGAGCACATAGTTTAATATACCTACTTGCTTTAAAAACACAAAAATAACAAAAAAATAAAATATTGTTATTTGTTAGAAGTACGATTTACGATGCGAATGAGAATAGGCACCCACAATTGTTATTGAGAGGAGATTTGATATCGGCTGCTCTACAGAAATGGACGTATAGATTTCTACTCAACTACATACTTTGTTTATAGTTGTGAATACGGATCTTCAATAAACATGAAAACCCTTCCACGATCATAATCCCAAACGGGGTAGGCCGTGGCACACTGATTGTTGCCGTCATGGTGAACGGGACATTCAGAAGCCAACATATTTTCGTCGAGGGGTTATTTTCGTCAAATTTGCATTCGACGTGGTAAAGGGTGAGGATATCGCCGTTATCCGAGTTGCTAGGGCTTTATATCGGTGTTTTCCATCACTGAAGAGTCAGCCGCTAACATTACAATAAACACAAAGTAGGTGTTCCGGCCAGTCGTGAGCTCGGGACTCCCGATTTCCGAGCCAGTGTTTAACCACTGGACCACGAAGCTCTCAATATACGCATGTGGAGATTTCTCTGGTTTAGTACCATGAGGCATCATGAGTCAAGCAAGGCATAGTAGTTTTACCATATAACCCGGAAGTGTGGACATCGGAAGGTGCCGTTCCCAATGATACCAACAATCGGTATTCCTCTAACTAGCTACTCCATCTGGGATTATCAGCAGACGTAGAGCGTTTGTAATGTGTGTCAGTTAGTTCTGAATTTTAATAAATAAGTAATAAGTAAATATCGTTGGACATTAAAGGTAGGAAACCCAAAAAAAACATTCGGTCTTGAGCTCAGGCGGGATTCAAACCAGCGTCTTCCGCAAGTGTTGGTGGTTCGAATCCCGAAAGGTTTTTTCTGGGTTTCCCATCTTTAGCAAAAAGTTATGTATTATCCTTAATGCTAAAATAAAAATACATTAACTTTTGAACAGTGCGTTACTGTGGGATACTGGACGACGGATTATCATTTTTTTTCATGTAGTTTTTATGTATGTATGTATTTTTTATGTGTGTGAATGAACATGCCTGTTTGTATTAGTCTGGGTGTTCCCTATGTGTATTACATAATATTTGTACTGTGCTGCGATCAAACTCTCTGTGAAGGGAAGGAGATTGCTCCCGGGGTGCCCGGGGTGCAAGCGGGAAGAGTAAGGACAGCAGGTAGGGTTGTGGGAAGTAGAGCAGGCTCACTCTACTCATCATGATACCGACGGCTAAAGGTGTCTAGGCTTCGGCGTTGGGGAAATAAGACTCAACACGGTCGGTTGAAATCTGGTTATTTGTTAAATGCTACTGGTTTATACACATGATTATTCTAATACACACTACTATAGGTTATTGCTAGTGAGTCGTCGGTGTAAAGCGCCGACGCTGCACCTTGAGGGTCCACCGGTCGCCGGTTTGGCGCTGCTGACGGCTGCTAAATGTGCGAGTTAGCTGAAATTAATAGATTAAAATGTCATATTTTATGAAACTCTCTTCTCTCTCAAGCCCTCCAATTGTAAAGAATTGCCTTTGTATGAAATAATTGTCACAGTCATGCCAACTTCACCGGCGTGTGGGATGTAAGGCAAAGTGGGTAGAGTCTGCTAAGTAATTCGTCGGACAACACACCTTTGTCTTGAGTAAGGCAGGGAGGTTAACGAGTGCTTCCTAATTAGTACTGCGGTGAAATGCTGAACTTCTCTTGAAAATTGTGCATGTTTTCAAACCGACATAACATAACATACTTTCAAGAACATTTATTTTCCCAAACTTAATTAGAGTCACATTGGCTGTTGCCGTTATGGTGAACGGAACATTGTGATATTTTTGTAAGTACCTAGTTTGTTTAGTTTCATTTTTCATTGAAATCATTATTTTCTAAATTAGAATTTTGCACCGCCAACAGTATCTCTGTCTCGCCCGATGGTTGACTGGTAGAGAATGCTTTTAGCATTAAGTCCGCCTTTTGTACTATTTTTGTGCATTAAAGATTAAATAAATAAATAACATTAGAATCCGGCACTTTGCCCAGCGAATTTGTATCCAACCAAGTTAAAGGGCAACAAGTCGCCTTAGAGAAGCTAATAATTAAGAAAATAAAGTAAGTGTTCCACTCTCACCTCTTGAAAACAATAACATAAACGGCGTTTATACGTTCCACTGCTGGGCAAAGGCCTCACCTCAACTAAGAGGTGGAACGAGCTATACTCCAACACGCGGGCTTAGTGGGGATTGTTGGAGGGGTATAAAACCTTACACCCCACACTCTTGCTCTCACTAACTAGTGAGCAACCTTAATGTCAGATGTTATCAAGCCGCCCTAAGTGCCTTCCAAAAGACGGAGATGCCCGAAATACACATCACTCAATTTCGGTCGGGGTGGTCACCCATCCCATTTCCGACCCAGCGTGTGTTGCTTTACAACAGCAATCGGCGCCGAACACTGTCACAACTGCGCCACGGGCACCTCAAAACAATAAGATGTAATAAGAAGGTGCGTCTAGTTTCAAGTAATTCCCAACAGTAAACCAAGTTTACCACTAAACATACTAGGTAGTTTGGTCAAATTAGCTCTACTACTGGCGTGGAAGTGTAACTTGGCACTTAGCGGCACCACGCAGCCGCAGTACACAGAAAACAGTAAAATATCTACATACAAACGTGCCGCTCTCGGTTTGAATGTGTACGTGCGCGTGGCGCTCCGTGTCGGCACAATTCTTACACTCGATTTCACGCACACGCTAGCATAAAATAGGGGGGTATAAGGTGGTGGCAGTACGGACGGGCTGTGCCGCGTGTCTGTGTGCACGCTCTGTGGCCGGGGCGTAAGAATACGGCCACGGTTCCCCCCCACCTGTCGTAAGAGGCGACTAAAGGGGGGCCTTCGGGGTCGCTGGGAGTGCACGCGGTTGGGGCTGTGTGCCGCTATTTCAAGTGGCCCCGAGGAGAACGGCAGTGTTTGGGCAGCCACACACTGCCGTAACACCGGCTGGTGTTAATAGGGAGGTCTTACTCCCTACGAGAGGGGCTGTGTGAACAGCATTGTGCGCCAGGTGTTCAACCGGTAGTGTTCCTTCTCTACAGAAGAGATCTCGGTGAACCCTGGTCACGCACGGAAGAAGGCTGCCCCGGTGTTTTAGTGGGTATTCCCACCCTCCCTGTGGTGGGTAAGTCCCACACACCCCCGCTGCCCCCCCTAAACAGCGGGAAGTGCGTAAAAGCATTTCACCGGGTAAAAAAAAAAGGATAATAACTCGGTGGGCGGCCATAGATAACCTACTGTTTATACTGTGACGCGGCACTTCGGCTCGACTTGTTTGTTTGACGCTGTTTCGGCACTTCATGAAGTCATTATGATATGACACTCTGAAATGTACACGCTACAGCATTATTAGGGACCTTTGAATAATTCTGTGTTTGAATACATTTTGCTAGCAACAAAGTTTTTGAATGAAGGTTTTTTGTGTATTTGCAGCTGTGACGAAGTTGATAATGTTTTATCTGGCCTGGTAGAGATAGAGAATTTATGTGGTACCTCATAATTTATATTATTAACTACGGTATTAGTTTCATCGTAATTTGGACACTAAAAACCGAAAATTGATTAGATTGCTTTATTATTAGATCTGGGTGGTCACATTATTTTCATTGTTCCTTTTTCAAAGTTATTCAGTGAGGTACTCATGAATAACTTACAAACATTTCAAAGTTTCAGTAGATATGATCACATTAGCGGGTGCAATGCGATGTTGCTTTACTTTAAAAACATTCCTCCTAAATCACTCTATCTATTGAAACAAGCTCATCACATAACGTAGTTTTAAGGATTTCAGCATACAGGGACTTTATCTGTCCCGACTGCGACTTTAATTTTCATTAATTTTCGTTGGAAGCAATCAAATTCACAATTCAGCCTCAAAAGCGGCGTCATATCATTCATAGTGTTGAATACCACGAAAATGACACGAAAATTTCATACTTAAACCGATTAGTCTTTCGAGGCTATCCTTTTTCTAAATCGAAAAAAAAATATGTTATTTGAAGCATTCCAACTATCCCTGGCAGGTAGTAATAATACTTTATTAACCAGACATATTATTATCTTGCTTTTGAAAGCTGCGTGTGGAGTCGTGTTTCGACCCCTGGAGCAAAACGAGGGGTGAAGTTTTACGCGTGTATCTGTATTTGTGCAAATACATATTATGTGTACCTGTCTAGTGGTAACTCCCATTTGGAAAAACTGATTTTTATTAAGGATTTTTAAGGCAGCCGTTAAAAGACCGGCAGCTAGGGATATGAACGACTAACTAAAGTCCAATCGTTTCTACATTTAAAATAAATTTCCTACTTTGATAAAATTCTAGCCGGTACCGATACCCACATCACTAGGTATCTACAAGATCAACCCACTGACACCCAATAGTGACACAGTATTTTGTAAAAATAAATAGTTCCATTTCGCTGGGTAGGTTCATTTGAAATATATTCAGACTCATGACATCCCGTACCTAAGTAGGAAGATAAAGTAACTAATAGCATTTTATGTAGCTTATTTTTTAACTTCTAATTTACATTAAGTAGTTTTTAGTGAACAAAGTGTATTCAGAAAAGTTTCGCAATGATGTCAGTTAAATAAGTTATTAAAATAAATCGTTTTAACATGACCATTTTAGACAACATTTTAACTTTTCTATATGTTTGCCTCTTTTTTGCTTGTTGTTGCAGCCATTTGCGAGTAAGTGACAGAACACGTCAATTGCCTAAACTATGCTTTAGCGTTGAGTTCGTTTTTATGAATTAGGGGGTATATAGGTATTTAAGTATTTTAATATACGTTTTTATACTATATCGTTGTGTGGAGGTTGAGTCTTTTTGAATTTTGAGTTTGATTTCTAATCGTAAAATCAACCAATTCACCCGTTTTATATATGAAAATGAGTAAGACTTGAAACACTTCATAGTTTTATTCATGATAAAAAATAATAAAAATTGTAACACCAATATTAGATACATGACTTAACATAAAGTTGCTTTTATTGCTTGCGTTTTGAAATAAAGCTGTTCCAAATACCAGTTTTCTATATTCAATTGATAGATCTTAGGCTATGCATTGATATGATCAACTATACTAATGGACTGACTTTAACCTTAAAAATATTCGGTTTGTCAAAAAAATATACTGCTAGGTCCCATCTACATACTCAATTTTGCTCGTATGTAACCGCTTCAGCCTGAGGTTCTAATTTAAATGTTATTAATAATAAAGCCGGGAAAATTAGCTTCCCCTATCGTTGGGGGTGCAAAATATTATACAAGCATCTAGTTGTTTCGGATGGCTACCGTGCCGAATCTTTAATAGGGGCGCGAGCTCGGTGGCGTTTTACTGAACACCCTGTAGACGCGTGACGACTGGCTTGGCTCACACATGGCATCATATGGGGCACGATTTATGACGCACATGATATAATGTACACTTAGTAGGTGAAAGGAATCCTTAGCGATTGCGCAATCCAATTCAATTTGGCAGAAGACAATCATACCTACGTAAGCTATTTTAATTCCTTTTCAAAAAACATTCCTTTACTACAAAAAGTCAGGTTAGGTTTTGTGGCGTTCTAAGTAGGATTTATGCATTTTGAATTCACAAAATATTAAAACCATACTCCTGTTTTTTTTTGGATATTTAATGAATGTATTACAACATTTCCACCGTCCCACTCAACAAAAGCTACAAGTTTGCATCGCGATAAATGAAAGTAGCTAACTACGCAGCCGCGGGGAGTTAGGGCGGGGTGGAAACCAGCCTGCGATCCCGGAGGCCGCCCGCCCTTCGTCATTCCGAACGTCGCTTCGCAGCTGGTCGCCCGCGCTGACTCTGCCTCTAGCGAAACTTTGGAACTCTCGACACTCGTGCCGACTCTTGCGTGCTGCCGCCGCCTGGCAGCACGTCTCTTTTCCTTCTTACCGCGATTTTTAAAAAACATCTCTGCCATCGTAACCACTTTCCACCGGCCCGCGGGCCGCCGTTGCTCGCGCTTCCGTGTTAAACTTTAATTTAACCGAAAATGTCGCTCAACGTGAAACTCAACCGTTTCAAAGTACTAAAATGCAAGAACGAGAAATTTGCCCGCCTGGAGTTCCGAGGTAAGTGTCTTGTAGAAAAAAATGTGATAGTTTTCGTCAGTTAACTGCAGTTGCCACGCTGTAAGAAGAGGAAAATCAAACAAAGGTGGAAGAACAATGACAGTAGTTTGAACAAGGTTGTAGGCACGCAAAATATTAGGAAGGAGTCTGGTTGATAAAATATTCATCATCATTGCCTTATGAAGTGTTGCGTTCACGTAGACGGCAACATAATATAAAGAAAATTATGTTATTTATGTCAATAATTTTAAGTTTGTTTGGCTGGTGGCGAGTTGGCTTTGTGTGGTGACCAGCTTCAGCGATTTTTACATGTTTTTGTCTATTTTTGAAGGGGTAGTGCGGAATAAGGATTTAACAAATATTATCAGGGTTGATTTTCAAAATATTTTTGTAACAGTGTAGCCTCGGTGGCTACCTACCTTTTTCCGCACAAAAATGATTCACCCTTTCTGCGTGTCAGGAGTTGAATTTTCAACTAGTTCTCACACCTCGTTAAAAGTGGGTTTGCGTATAATTTTACAATCCTTTTGTTGCGGTAGTTTGAGCTGTGCGCTGAAAATGATAGTCAGTATTCAATTGTTCTTGTTATCAACTGCGTTGCATGCTAGCAGTTCTTATGTTAGTTTTTTGTTCTGAGCTAAGCTATTGCTACGCGACCCGAAAATTATGAAAAGCTTTTATTAAGAGCTGGTAGATGTTGAAATTGGAAAGCTGTGTGAATGGTATTGTGGAAAATATTTTTTCGTTTGAAAGGCTTGATGGGTAAGCCAAATTGTATGGAACGTCGTTGAAAATTTCGGCCAAGGCTTCAGACGGTAGCGGTACATTTTTGATGCTTCTGTCGTAGAGCACCAGTTGAATTTGCATCGTCATTTACTAACTACTTAGTCCATGTTAAGTCACGATGTTAGCTCAGTGACAATACTTATATCCACAATGCAGGATGGTGCAGATCTTTGAGGAAATAGATGTTAATATTCCACCTTGTCCTGTTGCACACCAGTTGCTTAGTCCGCACAATCACTCCGAATTGTTGCACGTGAACAATTCTAGTGGTGCTCGCGCATTCAGGATGAAAAGCAGGCTGCTATCTATAGAGAAGCGCGAGGATGAAACAGATCTAACACATGGATATTCAAGGCGTTGTAAAAGTATTTTGAAACCAGGACCGAATACCGGAGCCGGGGCCTTTTACACACACCAGCTCTGATACTATCCGTGTCTTCATCCGTTGCTTCTTCTCCCCATCCTCTTTGATGCGCGCAGGTAGTGCCTTTGATCTATCTGCAACTGTAATTTTAATCTATTACCCAGGATGCAGCTGGAGAACTGTTTCAGAGCAACTGTCCTTAGGATTTCGGACAGTAAGGAAATAATAGAAATGACATGAGAACGCTGATCGACGTCCTAAGAATCGTTACTATAGAGAGCGGTATGACAAAAGCTTCATCATCTGCCTAAAGTAAGAGACGATCAACGAGGTATTAACAAGATGAGTAACAGCTGGAGGAGAATGTTGTTCAACATCGCATCAAGATTCTCTGTGTGGTTCATTTGGTGTTATCAGAACCGTCAAGCTGATAGAACTCATGGTTTCCTTAAATTCCTCGTTCACTTTGGCGTTGAAGAGGATCACCTCATTTCTGTTATAACAACGAATCGCGTTATCTGACCCTTTATTTAACCCTCTTATGTTACTGTAGGGTAAAGATTACGGTTTTTCCAAGCTGAGAAACATCATGTCAGCCGAACGACGCCCACTGCTGAGCCCCCCTTAAGGATCTTCGGCTACAGGCGACCATGACCAGATCGTCGGTCTTTGACCAGATCCAGACCTGACCAGCTTTTTTTAGAGTTTTTAGATGATACAGATGGTGTCCTTGGGTCACCTCAACCTTCCTTAAAAGACCAAGTATAGATCGATACTACTTAAATTATGAAATCAGGTATTTTCGGTTTTCTAACTAGCTGTGAGGGTATTTAAATCTCACGTTTATCTAGATTTTATTCGTCAGTCGAATACCAGCTTAAATAACAAAAAACTTGTGAGGATATTACTCGTAATTCAAGGACTTTTGCTCCCAGTTTAAGGGATATGTATGATGTATGACTTGACTTGACACTATATTCAAAGGAGCTATAGGGAGGTACTTAGCTACTCGAAGCGCCCACAGGCTAGGATAGACGTTGTTTTTAAAAAGCGGTACTTTTTTCCTCACTCGTGCACCGAGGGTACAAAACTTGAGGGTTTTTTGTGGAGTAAATAAAAAAAAACAGTTTCCAGGTTTTTTCTTTTACCCTCGTCTACATGGTATTGCTTTTTCCAAACTTCACGATCAGCGACAGTATATTTATTGATTACTTACTTGCACATCAATGAATGGTTATAATGGTGGACACGTAATAGTATAAAGCTATTATCTACCAATGGTGGTTACAATCTAAAAAAACCGGCCAAGTGCGAGTCGGACTCGCGCACCGAGGGTTCCGTACAAACCTGCAAGGTTTACAAAGGTAGTAAATTTAAAATTATTAAAAAAATATATATTATGTGATGTAACTAAAAATTTATGGTTTTCGTAATTTTTCCTTTATCTATGTTATAAGAGTTGCTTCGTACCAAATTTCAAGATTCTGAGTTCACGGGAAGCACCCTGTAGGTTTTGATTCCCTTGCAAGTGTCGAAAATTTGCGGCATGAACGGCTGTATCTTTTGATTAGCGTTGGCTTAGAAGTTTGATTTTTTCACAGCTTCAAGGGACAGTAGACCTGAGTAATTGATATAAATTTCAGCTTCATACCTCCACGCGTTCCTGAGAAAAAGGGTCTTGACAGACGGACGGACGGACAGACGGAGAACAAAGTGATCCTATAAGGGTTCCGTTTTTTACTTTTGAGGTACGGAACCCTAAAAACAGTGGTAAAATAATATATTTACCCAACACTGATTATAGGTGGGTCGATTGAGGTGCCCGTGGCGCAGTTGTGACAGTGATCGGCGACGATCGCTGCTGTATAGCAACACACGCCGGAAATGGGATGGGTGACCACCCCGACTGAAGTGATGTGTATTTAGGGCATCTCCGTGCTTCGGAAGGCACGTTAAGTTGTTGGTCCTGGTGGACGTAGCTTGATGTAAGTCGTTAAGCCTAGTCAGAAGGCTTAGGGCGGCTTGATAACATCTGACATTTAGGATGCACAATAACCTTAGGTACACCCCTCCAACAATCCGCATTGAGCCGGCGTGTTGGAGAGTATGGCTTGTTCCACCTCATAGCTGAGATGAGGCCTATGCCCAGCGTGGGACGTAAATAGGCCGTTTATGTGGGAGCCAGACACCAACGAGACTTACTGGGTCTTTTATTTAAATAATTTTATGACTGCTCGAAGGTTTTGAGTTTTTTTTTCTTTGCGAGCGTCTTTATTGACATTTATGAACGGAGCATAAATAGGCATCAATATTTTTACACAATTGCACATAAAGTGCGTTAACTTGTACGTTATGTAATCAACAGAAGATTCACCGTTATTTTTAAAACAAAAAGTTAGTTTATTCCCTAAATTCGAAATCTTATAAATTTTTGGACAACCAAAGTACCGACGCGCATAAAAGTGAAACTTTTCTATCAGAACGCCGTGTGAGAGTGATGAAATCTTAAATAGGCTAACTTTCAATCTACTTCAAAACTTTTATTTTGTTTTGTAACAAAACCTCGGAATAAATAATTAATAGAGACATCTAAAGACCACCCACTTTCGGACTTTTGTAATTTGTAGAGGATAAGGAGAATACGAATATCACGTTTCGTGAGCAGCTGTATTTCGTTCAACGAATTTAGTCAATTTAAAGAATAATTTTCTAATTACAAAGGATTCCGTTACTGCGTTACGGGGCGTTTTAAACCTTGTCCTTTACCAGATATTGTGGCGGCACGAGGCACATTAAGCCCCACCGCCCGTAAGAGACCAAAATCCTTTTTCTGTCGCGAAATAAGATGAAATGGACGGCTTTTGTCGTGATTATTATCAACAATGAATAAATAAATTAATTATTATCCTAAATCTGCAGCCGCCCGTGGTTAAATTAGTTAGTTTAGTCTCTATAGGTAAAATAAAATGTGGGGCCTAATATACCCCGCATCGCACTGAAGAATGGCAGGTTTACATATTATTTAGTGATGGGAAAATTAATATCGATTCTATTTAATTGTACTTATTTACCAAACATAAGGATTTTTTTAATTAAAACATGTCAAACAGTATTATTTTTTGCCACCATTGCATTCTGTGAGAATTTTCTTCACTTTTTTGTCAGCTTCACGACTCGTTAAGAAGGTGCGGAGTTTTCTTCCTCTATTCTGATTTTCACTTACATTCACCACCTGGTTTTTCTTCATCTTATTAACTTCGTCTTCGTCGTAATTAACTTTTTTCGGCAGGGTTTCGACATAATCGGTAGCGGTCTTACTTCGTCGCGTGCGCAGCCTCGAATGCGTTGCACAACACTAACCGCGTGAAGCTAGCGTAGGGTGCGGTACGAGGTGCGCGGCGATACGAGGTGTTCGCAACCTCGTTCCGCACTGTGTTAGAATTATATTTCTTCAGTGCGGCATGAGGTCTAAAAAACCCGGTATTAAGGTTGGTGTACCATAGAACTAGGAAACAATAGCACATCTCAAACATATAGTTATCTCTCTCCTACTCTGAATCAGATGCAAGTTATGCCTCTCGCACGACAAAGAAGTTTAAGATTTCGATACCTCCTACGTAAGTTGTTGTATCCCACAAAAATGCGATTTGGCGTTTTTACTAAAAATGAGCTTTATTATTAGTAATCTATGCATAAAAAAATTAAAACTTACGAAAACACAACTATTTCATGCAATTTCAAGACGTAAAGAGTTGTAACTTTTCAACGGGAACGGACTACAACACTGTATAGTCCTTGACAACCGTTTACGCGGGGCGTGGGGCGGGGAAGATCGCGCGCTCGCGTGTTGTATGGGTTAGATAAAACAGACTACGCCGGAGAGAGGATTGAGACGGTCCGTGTGTCAAGCGCTTCAAGTTTTCAATTTTTTCTTATTTTGACAGGCAATAATTAGGATCATGTATTTTTGTAAAGGTTCCAACTAAAAATGTTGTAAAGATTACATACAACAGTATACGTTGTCAAGTAACCATTCAATAATGTTGTATGTTTTACATACAACATTTTACGTTGTTGAGCGAATATAAGAAAATGTTGTATGTAATACATACAATATTTTACGTCGTAAAGCGTTCATTTAGAGAAGTGTATGTAATACATAGAATATCTTACGTTGGAATAAAATAAAAATAAATGTGGTATGTAGTAAATTATAATGTTTGCATCGAAAGTTGATAGTCAAAATTAAGTTTTTGTGTATGACTTGCGATATTTATTAACTTTTGTTTTATTTTTTACTTAATGTTACGACATATTCCTACATTTTTAGTTAAGTTATTTATACAGCGCTTTATCTTTACTGATTCACCGATAAAGAGCATTAACCTTGATCGTTTAATTAATAGCTTCCTTACAAGCAATGAAATTTCATATTTCATTTTTGTCAGATAGTGATATTTTTGTTTAGTAAGCTACGTCGAGTCTTCACATCGTCGATCCCACAGTGCCTAAAGACAAAAGTCTTCAATCAGTGCGTTCTACCCGTCATAACATACGGAGCCGAAACACGGCTAGTCCACAAATTTAAAGTCACTCAGCGGGCTATGGTGAGGGCTATGCTCGGCGTTTCTCTGCGAGATAAAATCAGAAATGAAATGATACGGCAGAGAACCAAGGTTATCGACATAGCCCACCGGATTAGCAAGCTGAAGTACCAGTAGGCTGGCCATGTTAGCCATAGAACCGACAACCGTTGGAATAAACGTGTTCTTGAGTGTAGACCGCGTCTCAGCAAGCGCAGTGTAGGACGTCCTCAGGCAAGGTGGGGTGATGATCGCGCAGGATGGCTGGCAGGAACTGGATGCGAGCAGCCGAAGATCGAGTACAGTGGCGTGGAAAAGGAGAGGAAACAACATAAAGTCAGGCAGTGTCTCATTACTGAATTTGTTCCATTGCACCTAGGCTAAGACCATATTACCAGGGACGAAGTGATAGCCCGCAACCGGGTTTTACCAAATGTTTTGTTTGGTAACGAAGAGTCACCAAAACCAATAGTTATATTCGATGAAACCTGTATATACATAGAAAAAAGTTCTAACTTTTTATTTCAACGCCGCAGTTATAGCCACCATAAGTATAGGAACTTAATAAAACTATTTATGATCGTTTGCGCGGATGGATATATTTCGGACAACCGATGCTGATATAATGAAAATGATATTGCCAAACCATGATGGACCCATTAAAGACTGACCGTTCCACTTTTTTTCCATGAAGAAGACTCATTTATTCTGGACAGAGGCTTTCGGGATTCAATTCCTTTAATAGAAACATATGACTATGTTGCTCACATGCCGCCAACCAAACGACCGAACGACCACAAGACACGCAATTAAGCACTGAAGAAGCTAATAAATCACGGCTCATCACAAGTGTGCGATTGGTCGTAGAAACTATAAACGGGAGATTCAAGCGCGACTTCAAGATATTTAGAAACAGAGTATTTAACAAACATGTGCCGCATATATTTAAAGATTTTAAAATTGCTGCAGCTTTAATTAATTATTTTGAAGATCCTTACGGAGACACTCCATAGACAGAAGATTTCATTGAAATAATTAATCAAAATATCGGCGCCCCAATCAATTATCTGACTATGTGGAGGAAAATAATATAAGCCGACAAGGAGTGTCGTTTCACAAGATGACTGGAAATGATCCGAATATACCACAATTAACAATTGAAGAGTTACACCTATCACGTGAAGTTAGCACGGTCGTATTGCAGTGAGCATTCGAAAGCTGCAGGAGTATTTAATATGGAAATACATAGACATCCAGCGGCAATAGAGAGCAGAAACAATAATACTTTAATCAGGTGCAGAATTCATTCGCGACACGTTACGACAAATATACATTATACTTATATTATGTTTGACGAGAATCCATTTGGAATAAACGCAATAACGGAATATTACTGCTTATGCTATCATGGTAAAAGGACATTGGGAAATTGCGCACACGTCATTAGTTTTGTAAATTACTTAGGGTGGGCTAGACATCAAGATCACTTTTAACACTAAGCAATTGGTATGGATTTTGTTTCAAGAGATATTATAGAAATTCAATAAAACTTCACATCGACATACCTACCTATTAGTTTTATTTTTATTTGTTTCAATCCGGAAACCTAAGTGCTAGATCATAATCATCATCATTTCAACCCATAGATATCGACTACTGAACATAGGCCTCCTCCACCGCCAATTGATAGATGCTACTAAATAATCGAAAACCTACCACGATTTCAATGAATCCTAAGTTGATCGTTGTATTAAGAGTTTATTATATATCTAGCTGCATCTCCTGATCACCCAGATACATACCATAGCTATTGTATCGTCATTTAATTACATACAAATACGAATTTTATAGATGATAGGCGTTTTGCGTTTTTTTAGTAAATCGCCTGAACAAAAACATACAGCAATATTTTTTGGTGTTAGTCATTGACTTCGAACATAAAATAAATGTAATTTAACAATACACAATATACCAAAAAAATTTGATATGTTACGTTTCTGTCGGGCCTGGTTTTTTTTTGTATGGGATGTGACCATTCTTCTTTGGTATTAATAATTGAACTTTTATTTCTTAACTGACAATATTTATTCAATATCAATAATATACACTTGAAATTTTATTCTATGTGTATTGTTAATGTGACATACAGTGAGACTAAAATAAACATTTTCAGTGAATATTGTTGTAACTATCATTTACAACAGCTAACTTTTTTTTAAACTTCATAATAAAATATTGTAAGTATAAGATACAACTAAAGATAAAACCAAGACTCCGCCGTATGATCTTGTAAGTATGAGATATCACAGCTGGCACAGTCTGTGTTCCGCAGTATAATGTTGTATGTATGAGGTACAACAGTTTTCACAGTCTGGATTCCGTAGTAAAATGTTGTAAGCCACAATTCTCAGAAAATACGCAATTATTTCATAAATTTGTTTCAACAAAATCAATAAAACCATATATTTTATTTACATAAAAAAAATCACAAAGCTACATAAATAAATGCAGTTTCTAGGCCAATTTGAATGTTTAAAACGCTCTCCTGTAAAATTGCAGTTTTGGGGATACAACAACTTACGTAGGAGGTATCGATTTTTCTTAGCGCTATAACGACCGGACGCGGACAGGGTGTTTTAAGCCCTGTTTCGCACTGAACGTGTTAAGGACTATATGATACTAAACGTGTTCTTGAGTGGAGACCGCCCCCCGGCAAGCGGAGTGTGGGACGTCTTCAGGCAAGGTGGAGTGATGATTTGCGCAGGGTGGCTGGCAGGAGCTGGATGCGAGCAGCCGAAGATTGAGTTCAGTGGCATGTAAAAGGAGAGGCCTATGTCCAGCAATGGACTGCAACAGGCTGATGATGGAGGACCACTATTCCGCTAATTATCAAATGGTTTAAGCGAGGTTTTTCATCGAACTTCAGATGGTGTTTGTGTAGTTAGTGGGTACTCGTCGGTAGATCTCTTCCGCGATAAGAATGCAGTAATTTCATAATTTTCCTTCAATCTACCAGGCCTCCTAACAAATCAAATTGTTCCTAATTATAATAAAGCGAAGCCTACAGTGACCAGCTGACCCATACTTTCGAACGCAAAGGTTGTGGATCTGATTTTATTTGTGTGCCACAGAATTAAAAGCCAATGTCTGAAAATGGCGTCTTTTTTTTTTTTTGCGGCCAGCGACCGAACCTTATTTTTTAAATAGAAAATATTGCAAGAAATCAAACTTACTATGGCATGTAGACTCCTGCATCAGTCCGAACTGAGTTATAGGCGTTAGAAGTTTTCTGATTTTCAAACAAGATATTTTTTCTTTTGTGCGCAATTTTCGCATAAATCGCAACAAAATAGAGACATTATACGAGTAAACATTGTGTGTGATATTTTTCGCAAAGGGTAAAATATCTTATATGTCATTCGTCTTTTTTTCGGGTGGTCATCAACCAAACCTTGCTTTTATGATTAAAAAAAGTGTAATAAACCAAACTTTTATGGCATGTAGACCTTTGTTTGTTTGCTGATTTTACAAACTAGATATTTTTCCTTTTGCGCGCATTTTTCGCATAAATCACAACAAAATAGAGACATACTGTGAACATTTTGTGTGTGATATTTTTAGCAAATGGAACCATAATTTTGTATGTCATTCGTTTTTTTTTCGGGTGGTCAGCAACCATACTTTGCTTTTATGATTTAAAATAGTACAATAAACCAAACTTACTATTTCGTAAAGATCCCTAGCTCAGTCCGAACTGAGTTATGGGCTTTAGAAGTTTGCTGATTTTACAATCTAGATATTTTTCTTCTGCGCGCAATTTTCGCATAAATCGCAACAAAATAAAAAACATTGGATGTGTAAAGATTGTGAGTGCTATTTTTCGCAAAAGGAATAATATCTTATATCATTCGTCTTTTTTTCGGGTGACTTTTAATGATACCTTGCTTTTTTAATTCAAAATAGTGTAATAAACCTGTTCAGTCACCTACTGACTGGCTGACTGACGGGTTTCTTCGCCCAGTGGGCGGTGCGGGCCTCGAGCAAAAATGCTCTTGCCTGGGCATTCAACACGTAGGGGGTGCCCCCCCACGGTAATCTTTCTAGGTAAATGACTTTACCATCCTTGGTTTTGTGTACAACTCCCCTGCTGCACAGTGCGCCACCCTTAGCGCGGTCAAGCCCGCTAGGTGAGACCCATGAGGGAGGCCCGGAGAACGACCTGCGAGCAGGCGGCGTCTTACAAGGGATTCAGATGCAAGGGAGCTGTACTTAGTGTTTTGCGTCATTGTAATTTGATTTCAAGCGAGGAAGTGGCGAGCAGAGGGCGTACCAGGCGGCTGCGGCGTAGGTGAGCCGCGGGTGAATGTAGGTCTTGTAGTGCAGTGCCCAACCGTGCAGTGGCCCCTGTTACTTGCCTCAACGAGCTCGTGGAGAATGCGCGTGACCTTGAACGTCGTAGAGTGGCCGCTGCGGAAACCGAACTGCTCGTCCGTTGGCTTGAGGAACGGGCCTATTCTCCGCAGCATCAGTCACCTACGGTCCTGGCCGTATGGCCTGGCCCATGCATCATACGGGGAACGCGGACATTGCCTTTTTGCTCGCGACAGTAGTTACGTTACGACGGACGTTGCGATGGACAGTACAAATTGTAATTACATTCTAAAATATACCAAGTTCATAGAAGAAAACAGAGTTTCATTGGCGCTCAAGTGTATCAGGGGAAGACAAAAACAATCTTACCAAAGCAATGAAGACCTCTAAACGCAGTCTGAACTGAGTTATGGGCTTAAGAAGGATGGTGATTTTACATCTAAATATTTTTATTATTTGTCATGGCTATGCGTTTGACCCCATTCAGCCATGATGAGGTCGTTGCTGGAACAGGCTAACCCAGAAAATGTCCCAGAAAAATACCAAGGTTGTGGGCACAGGCTAAGAAAAAACGTTCCATTATTGGTTTATGTGCCTTCGGGAAAGTAGGAGTCAAATAAATGGACTCTATTTGGCGAAAAGTAGTCTTGCCTGAGTATTGTTGGCGTTAAACTCAACGATCGCACCAGTCGGACACTGCTTTTAACGCATTCATCCGCGTTGAGTTTATCTGCTCAACCATAGCCTCTCTAAGGCTAAATATAAGATAATATTCATTTTGATTAACTGCAATAACATAGTGAAATTGAGCGCCGGTTGAGACTCAAAGACCACTCCCTTTCTTGGTGCTGATGAAACTATGTGATACTTATGTGGTTTTATATTTTATTCTGTGATATTCCGTGATAACGGATATCATTTTACTTTTAATCATAAGATAAGACAACTATAAGATAAGATATGCAAACTTACACATTAAGTGGAACATCGGAATACGCCCTTAAACCGCTGTCACTCCTTCTAATGCTCGTAACTCATTTTAAACTGTGCTAAGATACAAATGTCTTAGTGAGTTTGCTTCATTACACTATTTTGCATTAAAAAGGCAAGGTTTAATTATATAATGGCCGCACGAAAAAAGAGACGTAAGGCACATAAGATATTTTTTCTTTTGCGACAAAATATCACACTCAATTTTTACACGAACAATGTCTCTATTTTGTTGCGATTCATGCGAAGCTTATTCGCTAAAGGATAAATATTATTGATATTTCTGTTTTTTTGTTTTTTTTGTGCAATAAAGTATATCTTATCTTACCTAGTTCGTAAAATCAACAAACTTCTAAAGCCCATAACTCAGTTCGGACTGAGCTAGCTCAGGGGTCTATATACCATAGTAAGTTTGGTTTATTGCACTATTTCAAATCATTTGCTTCAAATATCGCACACAAAATGTTTACACGTACAATGTCTCTATTTAGTTGCGATTCATGCGAAACTTGATCGCAAAAGGAAAAAATCTATTTTGTAAAATCAGCAAACTTCTGAAGCCCATAACTCAGTTTGGACTGCGTTTAGAGGTCTATATGCCATAGTAAGTTTGGCTTATTACACTTTTTTTAATCATAAAAGCAAGATTTGGTTGATGACCACCCGAAAAAAAGACGAATGACATAATAAGATATTTTTCCATTTGCGAAAAATATCACACACAATATTTACTCGTAATAATGTCTCTATTTTGTTGCGATTTATGCGAAAATTGCGCGCAAAAGAAAAAATATCTAGTTTGTAAAATCAGAAAACTTTGAACGCCTAGAACTCAGTTCGGTCTGATGCAGGAGTCTACATGCCATAGTAAGTTTGGTTTATTGCAATATTTTCTATTTAAAAAACAAGGTTCGGTCGCTGGCCGCAAGAAAAAAAAAGACGCCACTGCCCCTTACAAATCCGTCATTGTCCTTTAAAGATGACTGCATTCTCAACGTGAAAAGGTGTTTTTTACAGTAAGTACATGGTATTGTGCAGGTAGTTCAGATTCGGTCGTACTTGTAGCCTTGATTTTAGGATAATTAATCCGTGACGACTTATTGCTCTTTAAAAAGCACAAACCTGAATTTTGAGGTTCGGACCGAAAAATGATTTTTCATTACTCATACTCTGAAAGTAGGTCATTACTGACCTGAGAAGCGGGCTGAAAGTAATACTTTTCATCCCTAGGGAGAATCACTTTCAACTGACATCTGCCAAATTATTAAAAAAAAACTTAGTTATTTTTCACATATCTATTGAACCATGTTCCAACTTTCTATACAGCCACGATGTAAAATTGAAATAACTTAAAGTTAAGTATTGATTAGAGAATGTATATTTTATAAATAACTTTATTATAATTCAGTTTCAACAATTTCTTCAAAATAACTAAGCTTAGAGCAAAATATTTACCATTTTTCCAATGAAAAAAATAAAAAATAATGGCTGAATAGTGGGCCCGCCACAGAAAAAAAAAACAAACAAAATAGGCGGGATAGCGCCAATTCGATCTTCATTTATTTTTAAATCTTTTTCTTTGGCTAATTCATGTTTTATTTTTACTTTCCTTGTATTCGTAATGAAAAGCACAGTGTTTACCTCGGGTGAAAGACTTATTTAGTCCCTCGAACTATTGGCGCCCTCACTTCGTTCCGGGCGCCAAACCCCGTCTCAGGACTAAATAAGTTACTTTCACCCCTAGGATAACAATGTACTATATTGCATTTAACTAGATAGTAGCTGTACCTATTACATAACCTGCGTTTCAATCGTTTCCAATGATAATTGATGTTCCTTGTGGTTTAGATGATGGGTTTCTGTTAGTTGTTAGGTACTCATAGATTAATTTTGATTTGAGGAAAATTATCTACGATTTCAAGGTTGAATTATTCCTTTTCTGTCCATTCTGCCTGTTCCTTCGAGTGGAATATCTCGTCGTGTATTATTAATATCACGCAAAGTGCTCTTAATATCCTTCATCCAAGAATTACCTCTTCAATTGTGTGGATGTAGGTTACTATTAATTAATATGCCATCTATTATTTAGAATTTCGGCGAAATGTATTCCAGAACGAAATTGGCCGTAATGAAGGTAATTGAGAAATATTTCCTGCAGTCGACCACAGCTAAAACCAAATCCATTTCTTGATCACATAATGTGTTTGTGTAACAGCAAATTGTCAACCCTGTTATAAAAAAAAACATAATTGTGTCCTTTCAAAAAGCAATTAATTTGCCCTCTCACATAAATCATCATCATTATAATCTTTATTTCTCACAATCTGACCCTGACCTAAGCACAGCTTTTTTCCTTATGACCATATCGATACCTCCTACGTAAGTTGTTGTATCCCACAAAAATGCGATTTTGCGTTTTTACTAAAAATGAGCTTTATTATTAGTAATCTATGCATAAAAAAATTAAAACTTACGAAAACATAATTATTTCATGCAATTTCAGGACGTAAAGAGTTGTAACTTTTGAACAGGAACGGACTACAATAGTGTATAGTCCTTGACAACCGTTTACGCGGGGCGCGGGGCGGGGATGCACGCGCGCTCGCGTGTTGTATGAGTTAGATAAAACCGACTACGCCGGAGAGAGGGCTGAGACGGTCCGTGTGTCAATCGCTTCAAGTCTTCCGCACATGTTACGTAATTAAGACTTGATAATTGAATAGAATACGTTATAACTATGGAACGTACAGGTGTTATGACAAGGGGGTGTATACTGTGTGATTTAGTAAATCATACGAGTACACAATCTCAGACACCTGTCCAAAATATCGATGTGACAATTATTGAATCTGAACAAAACATAATTTACGAATCCAGTCTCCGAAATATCACGGGTATGTTTAATTTTTCTTATTTTTACAGGTAATAATTAAGATCATGTATTTTTTTAAAAGTACCAACCAAAAATGTTGTATAGATTACATACAACAGTATACGTTGTCAGGTAAACATTCAATAATGCTGTATGTTTTACATACAACCTTTTACGTTGTTGAGTGAGTATAAGAAAATGTTGTATGTAATACATACAACATTTTACGTCGTAAAGCGTTCATTAAAAAAAGTTGTATGAAATACATAGAATATCTTACGTTGGAAAAAAATATAAATAAATGTGGTATGTAGTAAATTATGATGTTTGCATCGGAAGTTGCTAGTCAAAATAAAGTTTTTGTGTATAACAAAAGTTAGTAAATATCGTGACTTGCGATATTTACTAACTATTGTTTTATTTTTTGCTTAATGTTACGACATATTCCTATATTTTAGTTAAGTAATTTATACAGCGCTCTATCTTAACTGATTCACCGATAAATACCCTTAACCTTGATCGTTTAATAGCTTGCTTACAAGCAATAAAATTTCATATTTTATTTTTGTTTTAGAGTCTCCATTACCAATAAGTTTCAATGAATCGGAAATGAATGAGCTTACAAATTTGATAATTTGATGATATTTTCAATAACACAACAGAAGAACAAACTGCTTATACGATACGTTCAATGTAGATGACGTTTCTGACGACGAGTTAAGGTTTTGGACTGGAAGAAACGGAGCCACGTTCAACGATTTGCTGAGTCAAATACTAAGCCTGAATCGGTCCTCAAATACTCCCAGAAATGACTGGCTATCTACTTGTGCAAAATTCAATCAGAGGAGCCGAATAATAGAATTGCTTCATTTTTTAAGATATTCGAGCGAACTATTGTAAGAAAAATACATAAAGTCAGGCAGTGTGTTCCATTGCACCTAGGCTTAGACCATTTAACCAAAGACGAAGTGATAGTCCGCAGCCGGGTTTTACCAAATGTTTTGTTTGGTAGCGAAGAGTCACCAAAACCAATAGTTATATTCGATGGAACCTATATATACAAGAAAAAAGTTTTAACTTTTTATTTCAACGCCGCAGTTATACAATTATACTTATGAAGGCTAAGTATAGGAACTTAATAAAACCATTTATGATCGTGTGCACGGATGGATATATTTTGGATATAACAGGTCCGTACTCTGCACGGACAACCTGGTATAATCAAAATGATATTGCAAAACTATGATGGACCCATTGAAGACGGACCGTTCCACTTTTTTTCCCATGAAGGTGACTCATTTAGTTTGGACCGAGAGGCTTTCGGGATTCAATTCCTTTAATAGAAACATATGGCTATGTTGCTCACATGCCGCCAACCAAACGACCACAAGACACGCAATTAAACACCGCAGAAGCTAATAAATCACGACTCATCACAATGGTGCGATGAGTCGTGGAAACTATTAACGGGAGATTCAAGCGCGACTTCAAGATATTTAGAAACAGAGTATTTAACAAACATGTGCCGCATATATTTGAAGATTTTAAAATTGCTGCAGCTTTAATTAATTATTTTCAAAATACACGGAGACAGTCTATACACAGAAGATTTCATTGAAATAATTAATCAAAATATACAACACCCCAATCAATAATCTGAGTATGTGGGGAACATAATTTAAACCAAAAAAGAGTGTCGTTTCACGAGATGACTAGAAATGATCCGGTTATTGAACATTTTCCACAATTAACAATTGAAGAGTTAATTAAATTCTCAATCAGCACTTATCATGTGAGGTTAGCACGGTCGTATTGCAGTGAGCATTTGAAAGCCACGGGAGTACATAATATGGAAAAATATAGACATCCAGCGGCAATAGAGGGCAGAAACAATAATACTTTAATCAGGTGCAGAATTAATTCGCGACTCGTTGACAAAAATATATTATGTTTGACGAGAATCTAAATGGAATAAACGCAATGACATAATATAACTGCTTATTCTATAATGGTAAAAGGACATTGGGAAGTTGTCATCATCATCATATCAACCCATAGCTTTCTACTACTGAACATAGGCCTTCTCCACCGCCAATTGATAGATGCTACTAAATAATCGAAAACCTACCACGATTTCAATGAATCCTAAGTTGATCGTTCTATTAAGAGTTTAATTATATATCCAGCTGCATCTCCTGATCACTTTGAAACATACCATAGCTATTGTATCGTCATTAAATTACATACAAATACGAATTTTATAGATTATAGATAATAGGCGTTTCCAATTTTTTTAGTGTATCGCCTGAACAAAAACATATGGCAATATTTTTTTGTGCCATTGTTTTCGAATATAAAATAAATGTAATTTAACAACACACAATATACCAAAAAAAAATGAGATATGTTACGTTTCTGTCGGGCCTGGGTTTTTTTTTGTATGGGGTGTGACCATTCTTCTTTGGTATTAATAATTGAACTTTTATTTCTTAACGGACAATATTAATTCAATATTAATAATATACACTTTAAATTATATTCTATGTGTTTTGGTAATGTGACATACAGTGACTAGAATAATCATTTTCTCTGTATATTGTTCTAAGTATCATTTTACAACAGCGAACTTTTTTTTAAACTTCATAATATAATATTGTAAGTATGAGATACAACTAAAGATGAAACCAAGACTCCGCCGTATAATCTTGTAAGTATGAGATATCACAGCTGGCACAGTCTGTGTTCCGCAGTATAATGTTGTATGTATGAGATACAACAGTTGTCACAGTCTGGATTCCGTAGTAAAATGCTGTAAGCCACAATTCTCAGAAAATACGCAATTATTTCGTATATTTGTTTCAACATAGTCAATAAAACCACATATTTTATTTACATAACAAATTTCAAAAAGCTACACAAATAAATGCAGTGCCTGGGCCAATCTGAATCTTTAAAACGCTCTCCTGTAAAATTGCAGTTTTGGGGATACAACAACTTACGTGGGAGGTATCGATATACAGTAAAACCACTTCACAAACGCAAATTAAGGTTGAGCATCACTCAGAAGTACAGCTGTCCCTTTCAGTTCCATTGACATTTTACGGGACAGCCTGAGCGTGAGCGCGTGCTTAGCGTTGATTAACGTTTGTGAATTCGGGAATAACTCCCTCATGCTGTCCCGTAAAATGTCAATAGATCTGAGAGGGACAGCCATACTTCTGAGAGATGCTCAACGTTGATTTGCGTTTGGGAATTCGGGGGTAAGTGTCTTAACTTCTATGTTAGGATACATAACACAATGTGATAGATAATTTTTCTGCCATCTGCTGATAGAATATTTTTCTTTCTTCTTTCTTTCGAACCCAGCACTTTCGGTTTTAAACTTAGTCAGGATGTCTTCTATTGCCCTAACGTGCCAGGCTGACGCCGGAAATTGCACGTTATAGCTGTCCTTAACCGTACAAACGAGGTAGGATTTCATTTGCTTACCTATTTCTGGATTTCCCTATAAACAAAGCTGAGCCTATTCGTATTCAACGAAGCGTTGTCGTTTTATAAATTATACTTCGTCCAAGAAAAACAAAAAGTTAAAATGGCGGCCACTCCTAATTATTTGTTAAGGCATTGTTATATTACAACTCAAGTGGAGTGATTAAGACCGGCTTTTATACTAAATACAACAAGTCTCAGTGTTCATTTATTTATGAGATCCTTAAGTTTGCTAGCTTGCTTATTTTTCAGAATATATCTATAGATAAGTAGCCTCTATATTCAACCCTTGCTAAAATGTATTACGCTTGAATGTGAATTAAAAAATATGTGTTACCTGAACTACAAACAGTCCTTCATCTTGCTTCTTTCTGGCGGTCACCAGACGGTGTTGAAATTTACATAATAATATAAATGCTAATTTTATGGATGACAGTGTACAAAGGCTGAAGTTTACCCAAGTACAGTGAGAGACGACGTGCAACAAAAGCTAGCTGAATTAAATGCATATTTTTTTCTAATTAACTGTGTTTTAACTAACCGAGCTACATAGTTATGCACACAGTTTATAATTGCCCTGATCTAGGTAGACCTAATGGTACGCGGTGACTAATGCCATCATTATTATCACAGCTGAATAAATAAACAATACATGAGATTGCACTAACTAAAATCACCATCACTGATACCTATTGTATGTTGTTATTAGTCCAATACTTAAACATTTTATCTTCGTTTGAGAGCGTCATGGCCCAGTGGTTAAACATTCCAGCTCAGAACCAGTGGGGTCCTGTATTCTAGACTGGCTGTAACACCCATTTTCAAGTCCATTGCATAATTTACGGCTGACTCTCCGGTGATGGAAAACACTAACAAAAAAGGCAAGCAACTTGATCAACGACGTTAGACTCGCTTGGTACCATGCTGGGTTCAATTTTATTTCGCACGGCAAAATGTGGACTTCTGTATGGTTCGTTCACCATGACGGCAACAATCAGTATGCCATTACTACCTCGTTTGTCGACCCGTTATGTGCAGAGATTACGAGCGCACGTTGTTTCAGAGAGTCGTGGATTCGATGCCCGCCCAAGCGCTAATGTTTGTTAATGCAACAGATATTTGTAAGTCATTTGTTTTTAATACCTTTGTTATTTCTTGTTCTCATAACATAATGGAGAGAACTCTGGAACCAGAGCAATGTATGTTATGTGCTTCCATTTTATTAATCGTTAGAGCAAGTCAGAATTTTAAATTATTTTGCGATTTCAGAAAAGGTATACGCGAAATTTACATACGTTGCTTGAAGTTCTAAAGCTTTTTACGGTCCCACATAAGCCTGCTGGTACTTAGAACTACTTAGTACAGTTTCATTGAAATCCCCCTCATGGGTTCTCGCCTCGGCGTGGCGAGGGGGCCTAGTACCGGTGATAGGGGAACCACCGGGAAGCGAAGAGAACCCAGGCGTGGCAGTGTGGTGGACTGGGAACCCACCCGCTGCGGCCCGCAAGGGCGACGTTGGGCTGCGGGGCCAGTAGGGCCTGCAGGCGCCTTGAGGCGCGTGGTTGGGGCCGCGGCGCACAACCGGTTGGTGGGGGCCAGTAATCCGAGGCTGATCCCCCCTGTGCATCGCGGTCCGGCGGGGCCGTACCGCCGGTTACGGCAGCGGAGCCGCCCTTTGGGTGGCTCGTGGTTGCGGGCCCAGTAGGGTCTGCGAACAGTGGGTGCCAGCGGGCCGGAGTGCGGGGGTGCTCTGGCTTGCATTGCACGGCGTCCACCGAGACGGCGAAAGTGCCTGCGTACTCCAGGCGCTTTCGTGACCTCCCCCCTTCGTTGGGGGGTCGGTTGGAGGGGGCCCCATTAGGGGCTAGCACTGGCGGTGGAGCAGTGCGGCATTACTTACGGTAGGATCCAGCTTCGCCGCCAAAGTGCCACAGTCGAGTGCCGTGGGGTTTTAGCCGGTAGGAGTCCGACATAACCTTGTCGTCCCCCCGGGCAGCGAGGTATCCATGAGGATTTCCCCACGAAAAAAAAAAAAAAAAAAAGTTTCATTGAAATGGCTTTTAAACATTCACTCATGTTTCTGAATTCATTTCTTACTCTCCGAGGTGCTTAGACTTGGTTTCCTTTCTATTCTGTTGAAAAATCTATCCCACAGTACTTATCTAATAGGTTATCACGTTGTTTTCACTTATAAGCATGATTCAGGCTAGTCAACATAAAATATTTTAGGCGTAAAGCTTTACTGAGCATTTTGTTTAAGTAAGTTCAAAATGCCAGTATTTGCCTACATAAGTATACATCGATATTAATTCGGTGCCATGGTAAAATACTGTTTTTTTTCCTGTAAACATCAGACTCTTTTTTGAGAGCTTTTTGGCCTTTCTGAGTAGATATTATGAAGCTGAATCGCTGTCTAGTTACGCAAAGCTTGATGAACATTATCTACTAAAATAAAAGGTTTTTCATAAATACCTACATACTTATTAAACTTTGTTTTGTAGGACCACCAGCTTTAAGAAGACGAAAGCGTTGTGTGATCCGAAATGATGTCAAGATGCGCCGGTAGGGGGCGCCTCCAATTAACCACAGTCTCTTTGGTACAGTGTTTTCTTATTTCACCGCACCCGGTCACTGTAGCTTCATTTGAGATCGTTTGCGGCCTGCTTGATTAAAAATGTTCCTTAGAACCAGACACATTTTTTAATGAAAAATATGAGGTTGATTGACTCTTCACTGGTTCACTTTTTAATATAATAATATCACAATATAAATAAATATCCCTGGACATTATTCCACACAGATACGTACTTAAATACTTTTACTTTTGTAAATACTTACTTAATTATAGAAAACACCCAGACCAATACGAACAGATATGTTCATGCACACAAATGTTTGTGAGTACTGTGCGGGGATCAAACCCGCGACCTTTAGTGTAGTAGCCGACTTCTCAACACCAGATCGGTTGTCGAAGTATGTACTTTTAGACATCTAAATAAGTACGTAATGTTAGTGCCCGGTGAACAGCTCGTTTGTTCCAGAACAAATGTTAACTGGAAATGTTTGGCCTTTTTTAAAGTGCCCGTAACTTCTCATCAGGCAAGGAGTATGTGAAACGCAAGCTCATTTAACTCTACTTACAAGTTAACCTTAGGAACTAAGCAGCAAATGGAAAATGAAATTATTTCACAAACTTCCTATCGTATAGAGTAAAAGGTGAAACAATGAAGTTTGTACCTATAATCACACACGCAGATCAAGTTCACAACATTAGTCCGAACATAGTTATGGCGGAGGGCGCACGTTGCCTGACGCACGCAATTTATTTATTATTTATTGAATTCTATTTGTTATTAATGTATCCCACTGGGCAGCTCCAGTATTGTTATTTAATGTACTATCTAGATTTAAGTAATTCTCATTGTAAAGGAACTGTATGTTTTATGAGAATAAATATCTTTGAACCTATAATATCAAAAGTCAAAACCGTCGTTCCAATTCAACCGGCAACATAATAGATATACATATTATTGTATGTACATTAGCATCACATCACAGGTAGTTTAATAACAATAACCTAGATTTAATCATTACATTCCGGTGAGATAATTAGACATGCGCATTATCTACCTACCTACCTAAGTACATAATGCGCATGTCTTGTAGGTAGGTAAGTACCTTCGCTTTGTGCCAAAGCTGAAAAACTACTAGCTAGGCGAAAAAAAGCGAAAGGGTGGATCCACAGTAATGGCGTCGGCTCGAGTGCATTCAACATTTCAAACATTTTTGATAATAATGCGGCTTCATACTTACGTGTAGGATCACCTCAATGATTTTAAAGGGAACGAAGGAAAAATTACGAATGACTTCACTAAATCGACCTAAGAGCTGGAAAACGTCTGATGAATGTTTCATTTTTTGCAGGATTTCTAATAAGATAAAGGTCGTAGCTCACTAGGCAAGCACGGCAACCGCACATGTCCAACCTAGCGATTATCTTGCCATGCAAATTTGAACCTTAAGTTGTGAGTGGTGCAATATATTTTGCAATAAGAATATGCGATCGCCAACGGCGAGCTGTCAGTGCGCTCGCTGCTACTTTACAGTCAACAGCACACCAGGCTACACATTTCCGTTTTTTGTCTCGCTCTCGCCAATTGTCATTGCTTTGCAATAGAAGACAAAAAAGGACTATTCGGATATGGGTAGCTTGATATGCCGTCCACCGTACCTGCCATAGGCACTACTACTACTAGCAGCTCACGTCCTTACAACTTAGGGTTCAAACTTGAATGGCAAAATAATTGCTGCTTTGGAGCCACGTAGTTGCCGTGCTTGCCTAGTGTGCTACGGAGCTTTAGTCTGCCAACTACCTACCCGATTTTCAGTACAAGACGTAGAAGTCTGATACGTTAACAGACACCACTGGTTTGTTATTCGAAGTTATGTGGCTTTGAAGACAAAGCTTTACTTCAAGCGATAGATAAAGACATAGTTAAAAACCAAGCAAGATAAAAATATAACTTTATCATAATTGGCTTAATACCCGTCAGGCCAAAGCCAATGGTTTTGAATCGATAAAGTGGTTTGTCTATGGATGGCAGCGCAAAACGTCAACAAAATGTAAACAAACTGCACAAAAATATGAAGAGGGCGAAATTTAAACATTGTAAGTTGCAAGAAACTCAGAAAACTCAAAATAGTTATAGCGGCCGATCAATCCTGGCGTGTGCTCCAGAATTATTACTTGTGGGTGGACCGGGTCTCTTCAGGCGGCTACAAAGCAAACGCCGCTCACCGGTTGTAGCCGGTGAAATCGATTTTTGACGAATATGTCGATGACTTTGTTATGTCGCTTCTTGGGTTGGGATGGGACTCCTTCAGCCTTCCCACCGTGAGCTAGAAGATCTGACTCCGCGCGGTTTTATTGGTGATGTTCAGCAGCATTAGTAATAGTTTCCGAACATTTTGCATATGTACCGAAGTGCTAGTGTGCCGCGGTAAAGAGAGCTTGACGATGGTGTCTCAAGACCTCGCTCCGCGCGAAAGTTGCCTTCTAAGCTGGGCTTTGCTTCTCGAATCAGGCTCCATCAGGAAACTTGACGTATATCGACCGCAGATCATCGTTGGTGGTGCCCAGCCTGTCTTTCTATGGAGACAGCTGAAAATAATCTGAAGCTATAAAGAGCCGAGGCCAACTGTGAACTATACTCCTATGACTCCTCAACACAACCCACTGTGTAGACTAACTATAGTGCGTGAAGTTTTACAACGATGACAGTGAAGTTCAGTGAACTCTTCCCAGCAGGTAGGTGATTTGTGAAGCTATTTTGTAACAAATTCTCAATTGAAATACTCCATGAAGATTATTTCACTTGTTTTCTTAGCAAAAAAATGGTCAGTTACTCATTAATGCACTTACTGCTATCAATTGATGCAGCAAATTTAATTTTAGAGGTTGTCAATATTAGTCAGTGGGTCAGAGCAAATATTTCATCAATCAAGTTGTTTCCAACACTGAGTTATTACGATTTTAAACAGGATTCATGCATCGCTTCTCCTACAAAAAGCCCACCTGCCTAAATAATATGTTTTATGTACTGAGTGATACCTATTTCTATTTACTAAATTCATGCCGAAGTATAAATATATCAAAGAAAAGTTGTGTATTTGTGTGTGTCTTTTTATTTTGATATGTTTTAGTTATGTAATACCTACTTACATTCGTTTTATTTTATTGTTTTCTAGAAATGCCTCAGTTTCTCACGCTTCATGTTTTTAGCAAAGCTTTAAGAACTGTTATGCATGTGATAGTTATACATAGCGTAGAGGTTGGAAATTAGATTTATTTTATTGTACAATTTCACAGTGTTCGCCTGCCTCTTTGCATAAACTTTAAATGTGAACACCCTGCATTGAAATAAATAAATCAATGAAAATTATCATCTGTGAACCATATGTTGGGTAGTTTTGCCAGGTTTTTGGAGAGTTTAGGCTCCAGTTAAGATAATTCTTGATGAGGCATTGGATACTAAACCATAATATGGAACATGTTTATTTTGTAATTTAATGTCATTTTTATATTCCTTCATCATGCAAATTACTAATATAATTATAAGTCTTTGTTACTAACCAATGGATAATTGTTATTTGAATAAATCAATTTATAAACATAATCCATATCTGGGCATGATATTTCATTTGTGTTTTGTTACTTGGCGAATAAATGAGGAAGCAGAGTTTTCAACCCTAAAGAATCATTACATTTATGTGAAGAGACAGTATTATTGTATTGTTTTTCATATCTTTAGGAAAAAAACGGAATCTCTTATACAATTAGTTGTTGTTGTCTGTCAAGACACTTTTTCTCAGGAAAATGTTGAGCTGGAATTTATTTCAAAAAGTCAGGTCATCTTTTCCGCACTAGGTCAGTTTTTTAGTATAACATGCAACAGTGACAGTTTATAACTATTATCTTCATGTAAATTGACCTTAATATTGTCATTTTTAACGAAAAACTTGAAAGTAATCATCATAGTGTGCATTTTTTTTGACTTCAAGGTATAATTTTCTACCTTGCTGTGTAACATGCCTTCATACCCGAATTATTATTCATTGCTAAGTTTTGGACAGGGATGTCACCTATCTTGGTTTCCGAATGGGCATGTGTTGCTTTATAACGGTTACTGTCCAAAAATGAGGAGTAAATAATGAAATACCTAAAATCGGTTCATTTGTGCAGGAACACCATTGTAGCATACTTAACTGAAAACCCCTCTATCTTTCCTTTGAAGGTGAAAATAGTTATAGTTGTTTCAAAACCGCAACAAATACAATATCCTATATTTAACTGCCAAGTGTATAAATAAACATGCTTTTATCAGTGTGTTCCTGATAAGGAAGGCAAACAATATCTAACCCATAAATGGAGTTTAAAAGCAATATCGCAGTTGGAAGTCTCGCCATTTAGCCTGCGCGCGGCTGATCCGGCCTGGAATTGACTATTATTGTATAGTAACTACCCTATTGCCGTTAGGTTACAGATGAAAATTGCATTAACTAGTATTTGATAATCTTGGTACAGTCGAATAAGTCGAAAATATTTGATAAAAGCAACCTTATCGCTGCAGTGTTAAAATAGGGTGTCACTTGTTTTAGATTTCAGTGATGCTTCAAACGCCAAACTGCCACTTCGGTATTACGATTGCTTTTGTCATACCGTCAATACCTTACTGACCACTTTGTACGAACACATCATTGTGATGCTGGCTGTACTTGAAAAGCAATGATCTAAAAAGGTGATTTAAATATTATAGAAAAGAAATTAACTAAATTGATGCTACAAGTCCACAACTCACAGAAAGAAGAGTAATACATTCAGACCGATTTGGTGTAGTAGTGAATAGGGTTCTCTATTGTGTCTCATAAAATTTTTGTCCATAATTTAACGTATTATAATGTTTTCTGATATAATTATCATTTGTCCGAATGATAGGTAGCCCTAATTTACTGTCTCATAATATCACTTGCCCTAAAATCATAATTCCGAAACGTTATATGTCCTAAAATTCTTTGCCATAACTATCACAATCTATAATATTTATGAAACCTAACTGCTTTTCTCATAATAGTGTTTTGTCCTAACGTCTCTTCTCATAATATATCGAGCACTAAAATCGAAATTGCATAAATGTTAATAACTGTCCTGAATATTTGCAGCATGCAGCATACAGGGATGCAGCATGCATTTTATTTTAGGGCTTGAAAAAAAAAAATACTACCTATCACGGCCATGTCGGATCTGCCCTCGGCATTCACCATGTAAACAAGCATGCAACATGCAGGAAAGCATGCAGCATGCAGGCAAGCATTCAGCATGCAGGCTATCATGCAGCATGCAGGCAAGCATGCAGCATGCAGGTTTGAAAAAAAAAACTAACCCTCGGATTCGGACTTACATTGTTATTATAAACTACCATTCGGACAAACATTCATTATGTCAAATCACACTTAGACCAAGTGATTTTATAGCTAGTAAAATTAGGACGTATAATTATTATAGCACTAAATTTTACGACACAAAACCATTATAGTTGTGGACTATTAGGTGAAACAAAGTTTCGTTTAAGAGACCATTATGGATAGTGATGATTATAGAAAACGCGTTCGGGATTTCGATTTTCGGACGTACGATATTCGGAGAAGAAAGGGACTACCAGTGAATAGTAGTCGCGGGTTCGATCCCGGCACAATGCAAAGGCGTTTTCTATTTAAAACCACATCGAACACTTAAAATAAATAAAAAAAGGTATAGGTAATAAAAAAAAACACAAAAATGACTGAAAGATATCAACTTATAAACCTGCCTTGGCCGTGTTAGTGATGTCTGAGTTGTAAAGGTATGTAATCAGTAAGTAATCAATTAGTTCTGCTGACTGCTTCAAGCATCTGATCCGTCGAGCTTGTGGCATTCGAGATTTTGATGCATGGATGTAGCGATCTGTCGATCTTGTGGTTCTTCGAGGAAAGGTTTTAGAGTTTTTGATATTCGAGCGAAGGGCGTTCGATTTCAAGTAGGAAACCCCACTCTATAGTTCACAATTTTAGACTTCGCGTCAGTTCTGACATAACCTGTCTACCTACCTTCTTTTTATTATAATACTAGCTGTCCCGTGCACGGAATAGAAAAAACAAGTGGAAGTGCAATGCAACCATGTTAGTGAAGGAACCGCTGTCGCCAAACTCACACAAATATATTGAAAGTCATATAATTCATTACAAAGAAAAAAGCCGTTTGATTGGTCGTTTCAATTCTAGTCCAAATTAGCTTAATTCACAGATCGTACATCCGGAAATCAACAAACAAACAACAACCTAAAACTAAACCAAATAAAACATTCCCCAACCCGATTTGTCCTCGTGGGGAATTAGACTGCAACCCTCCACCAAATATAAAAATAAAAGTAGAACACGATACAAAACCTACCCTGAAGATTTGCACTTACAATGTAAGAACACTAGCATCGACAGAACGATTTCTCGAATTAACTAGTGCCCTAAATTCGATTAAATGGGACATCCTAGGTCTGGCAGAAGTTCGAAGAATGGGATGCAGAATTGAAGAGCACAGCGCTCTTATTTTCTGCTACATTGGAGAAACTAAAGGACTGTACGGAGTGGGATTTCTCATAAAGAAAAAATACAAAAACAACATTACCAACTTTATAGGAATCTCTGAAAGAGTAGCATTTTTACAACTAAAATTTGAATGTTTCTGCTTATCAATAATCCAAGCATATTCACCCACAGAAAGATCAACGGTTGAAGAGATTGACAAGTTTTATAAGGACATAGATTATGCTCATACTCTGGCTGAAGGAAAGGTGATAGTAATGGGAGATTTTAACGCCAAAATAGGTTGCCCAAAAACAGAAAACTACCCAGTGACGGGAAAATATGGTTACGGGACGTGCAACGAAAGAGGTGAACGGCTTTTAAGCTTTGCTTACCAACACAAACTGTCAATCATGAACTCTTTTTTCAAAAAAAAAGAAAGCCGCAGATGGACATGGCTATCACCCGATCAAAACACTAAAAACGAGATAGTTTACATAATGATAAATCACCATAAACTTATAACTAACATTGAGGTACTTAACAAATTTAAATTCCATTCTGACCACAGATTACTGAGAGCAACATTACTTTTAAGGCATCCAACAAAGAGCAGAAAAACCTACGCAACTCCAAACTACATTCCTAAGACTGAAGCAGAGATCGAAAACTACACCACAAAACTAAGAGAATACACAGAAAATATCGAAACAGGCCATACTGATGTCCAAACATACTATAGCATACTGGAAAGAAGCATTATAGAGAGCTTAAAATGTGAAAACACTACGCACCCTAGTCGGCACAATATTTTCTCTGAAGTCACAACCCAACTCATAGAAAGACGCACAGACCTACAAAGGGCAAAAAATAAAACAAAAGAAATGAAACTGGAACTTAGCAGACTATACAAAAAGACTAATAGATCAATCAGAAAGGACTATACCAATCACAGATATGAAATTATTTCAAGGAATATTATCAATTTTAGAAGTGCCAAAAAAGCGTACAAAGAATTAACTACACATAAATCATGGATCCAAAAACTTGAATATAACTCACAAGAAACAAAATCAAGAAAAGAGGTAATAAAACAAGCAACAGACTTCTACAAAAATTTATACAAGAAGCAGAATAGCACCGACATAGAATTAGAAACAACTCAATTGAACACAACAGACTGCATCAGACCAATTGATAACTTAGAAGTTTTTGAACAAATAAAAAAGCTGAAAGCTGAAAAGAGTCCTGGTCCAGATGGTCTATGCAACGAAGCCCTCAAAATAGGAGCTCCTATACTAACTCACTATTTCACGCAGTTGTTTAACATGATACTAGATGAAGAACAAGTACCAAAAGAATGGTGTACATCAGACATAATTCTGCTCTTTAAAAAGGGAAGTCCCATAGATATAGGAAATTATAGACCCATTAGCCTGCTAGCAAGTACATACAAATTGTTCTCATCCATAATCTTAAGAAGAATATCTGATGACATCGATAAACAGCAACCTAAAGAACAAGCCGGATTCAGATCAGGTTTTAGCACAATGGACCACATACAAACACTAGAACAAATAATAGAAAAATACAGAGAATTCAACAGACCCCTATATGTGGCCTTCATTGACTACAGCAAAGCTTTCGACACCATTAGTCATTGTTCAATTTGGAACGCACTGCAACAGTCAAACATTCACTACAAATACATTAACATCTTGAAATGCATTTATACACAAAGTACAAGCAGAATAAAATTAGAAACAAGAGGAGAAGAAATAAACATAGAACGAGGAGTCAGGCAGGGTGACCCACTATCTCCAAAGCTGTTTATAGCAGTACTTGAGAATATTTTTAGAAAACTAGATTGGAAAAACAAGGGTGTATAGTCCAGTCATTTAAGCTTAAATTAGGTAAGAATCTCGGAATTCGAGATACCCAGCTGTAAGTCTGTAAATACTTGTATATTGACACCCTAAAAGTTGTCTCAAAACCTACATATGGTAGGGTGTACGCAACCATTAAATTTCAAGGTCAAATGTCACAAAAATCGTTTTTTTGTAAATATCTCATTTCCTATGGGTTTTTTGTTAAATGTATCTATTATCAATATTGTAGAATACAAAATTCTCTACAAATTTTGTTTCAATTTTTTTTTCATACGGTGAACCGTTTTCGAGATAGAGGGCGGAGAGCGCGCGGTCACAGCATCACTTCAGGTCAACCGGTGCATCCGGTCAAAAACTTAAAAAGTGAAAAAATGTGAAAAGTCTCGATCATCTTCGTTATCTGCATTACGTCAAGTCTACAGAACTTAATAAAGCTGTGCAGCTTTCAAATATTCCACCAACAAGTGCAGCTGCTCATCAACATTGTAAAAACAACAACGTTGTCGAAAATCGTTTCGCATTGCCCAACCCCATACCTGGGGTTCCAAATCATGCCCTAACCAAGTTTGAACTTGATAATATACACGTTGTTGTTTTTACAATGTTGATGAGCAGCTGCACTTGTTGGTGGAATATTTGAAAGCTGCACAGCTTTATTAAGTTCTGTAGACTTGACGTAATGCAGATAACGAAGATGATCGAGACTTTTCACATTTTTTAAGTTTTGTCCGGATGCACCGGTTGACCTGAAGTGATGCTGTGACCGCGCGCTCTCCGCCCTCTATCTCGAAAACGGTTCACCGTATGAAAAAAAATTTGAAACAAAATTTGTAGAGAATTTTGTATTCTACAATATTGATGATACATACAAATAGCAAAAAACCCATAGGAAATGAGATATTTACAAAAAATCGATTTTTGTGACATTTGACCTTGAAATTTAATGGTTGCGTACACCCTACCATATGTAGGTTTTGAGACAACTTTTAGGGTGTCAATATACAAGTATTTACAGACTTACAGCTGGGTATCTCGAATTCCGAGGTGAACTTACTATAATGACTGGACTAGTATATATAAATGGACATTATACAAACCATTTAAGGTTCGCTGATGACATTGTCATAATGGCCGAAACTGCCAAAGATCTAGAGGATATGATAAGATCGCTTGACTGGGAAAGTTCTAAAATCGGCTTAGAAATGAATGAAAACAAAACTAAGATCTTAACCAACTATCGCAAACACCCAATTACGATAAAAAATAACATTATAGCATATGCCGATGACTACATCTACTTGGGTAAGCAAATTTAATTTAAAACATCGAACAACGAAGAAGAAGTTACAACAAGAGTTAACACAACTTGGAGAAAATTCTGGGCACTGAAAGAAATCCTAAAAGGGAACTACACCTTACACATGAAGAAGACAGTATATGATACATGTTTGTTACCCTGTTTGTTGTACGGTTGCCAAACTTGGATATTCACAAACAAAATAAAACAGAAAATCAAATGCAGCCAAACATCAATGGAAAGAAGTATGTTAAGAATTAGAAAGATTCAAAAAATTAAGAGTGAACACATCCGACAAAAAACTAAACTCACCGATGCTTTGAGGCACGCACTCCTATTAAAGTGGAGATGGGCCGGACACATCTCACGTTATACGGACAGGCGATGGACTATTGAAGCCACACATACATACACAGCAACAGCCATAGTGTAAAGGACCAGAGGGGAAAAGCAATGTTGGTAGACCCCTAAAGCGGTGGACTGATGACATAACACACATAGCAGGAAACGACTGGATAAAGTTGGGCAGGGACAGGGAGTCGTGGAAGAGGTTGGAGGAGGCCTTTACCCAAACAGGGGTCCATATTTCGTAATATTAGCAATAAAATATACAGGGTGTCCCGAAACGTGACGTCAAGCGGGCACGGGATGATAGGCTAGGTTATACCAGCTCTGGGAAAAATGAAGAAAAAAATCTATGTCACTTGGTTTAGTAATAATAATAATATTTTTGAAATTTTGGGAAATCGACACCCTTGACTATGTTTTCATGAACCGTACTCACAAATGACCAAATTTTGAAAAGTTTTATTTTTTTATGTTATCCCAGAAAACTATGCGTTTGATTGTAGTCACTTTTATGATGATCAATATTGGACATTTAGTAAAAAAAATAAAGTTCGACTGAGTCATGGTCAAGAATTTTTATGTCAGCTAACTTCATCCCTTATTTTCTTTAAAAAACATTACCAAAGCATCCTTGGCAAGTTGTCTAGAAAAATAGCCCATTTAATCAAGATTTCAAAAAGGTGAAATAATAACTATTTCCTTGTCTTATGTTTGCATGAAAAAAATTATGAACCATAATGGGTCGTTCAAGACTTGAACTAGGTGAAGTCTAAAGTATGCTATTGTTGGTTAATGAAACAAAAAGTGATCGTAGGTTAGTAGCGGTAGCAAATAAGAAATGATTGCTGTTGCTAAGCATTCCATGCCAGGTCGGTTAATGTGATGGGTGACCACTCCGAACATTTTTTAATATCTTTTACGTCCTTCGAAGGCACGTTAAGCGGTTGGTCCCGGAAGACGTGTGCCCAGTATTGAGCATAAGTGTCTCTACTTATGCTCAACGTTCACGCCTACGGTCAACGCAACTATCCCGTATTGCTACAACGTCATACTCTAACATGTGGGCACAGTGGGCTAAGTGTGGATCGTGGTACAGTCACCGGCATCTCAGGCTACCTATTTCCATTTTTTATCTTGCTCTTGCTGAATGTCATTTCTTTGCAATAGAGCAAGGAAGACTAGTAATGTATTTTTCTGACATTTCCGTACTTCGGAAGGTACGTTAAGTAGTTCGTCCCGATTGACACCGCTAACTGTCAGTCGTAAAGCTGAGTCGGGGACCTCTGGCCGGCTTGATGACATCTGAGATTTTTTTTCACTGATTTTACACCCCTACTACAATCCGACTGAGCCCGCGTGTTAGAGTATGCCTAGCGCCCACCCTTGTAGTTGAGGTGATGCCTGTGCCCAACTGTGGGACGGATATAGGCCGTTTATCTATGTATGTATGTGAGGAGGACTGAACGAAAATGGTAAGCGTGATGTGGCATTTACCGTAAAAGTAAGATACCAGAGCTTCTATTGAGCCATGTAGTCAGATGTTATTAAGGAGCCCTAAGGCCTAAGGTCAGCTGGGAACAACTGCTTAATGTCATGTGTACGGAGATACTATGAAAAAAAAGAAATGGTCACCCATCTCATTAACCGACCAGGCATGGAATGCTTAGCAACAGCAATCATTTCTTATTTGCTACCGCTACTAACCTACGATCACTTTTTGTTTCATTAACCAACAATAGCATACTTTAGACTTCACCTAGTTCAAGTCTTGAACGACCCATTATGGTTCATAATTTTTTTCATGCAAACATAAGACAAGGAAATAGTTATTATTTCACCTTTTTGAAATCTTGATTAAATGGACTATTTTTCTAGACAACTTGCCAAGGATGCTTTAGTAATGTTTTTTAAAGAAAATAAGGGATGAAGTTAGCTGACATAAAAATTCTTGACCATGACTCAGTCGAATTTTATTTTTTTTACTAAATGTCCAATATTGATCATCATAAAAGTGACTACAGTCAAAATCATAGTTTTCTGGGATAACATAAAAAAATAAAACTTTTCAAAATTTGGTCATTTGTGAGTACAGTACATGAAAACATAGTCAAGGGTGTCGAAATCCCAAATTTTCAAAAATATTATTATTATTACTAAACCAAGTGACATAGAATTTTTTCTTTATTTTTCCCAGAGCCGGTATAATTTAGCCTATCTCCCCGTGCCCGCTTGACGTCACGTTTCGGGACACCCTGTATAATGTAACCACAACTGTTAAGAATTATGGAATAAACGGCTTATTATTATTATTATTTACATCCGGAAATCAACCTTCACACTCTACAGATAATATTTGTTGTGCTTTACTGCTGACAGTTTTACGACTTTTTCTAATCTAATGTCAATTTAGTTATGCTTGACGAGTGAATTCCGTTGATCGACCATAGATGGCGGGATTCTCTTTTGGGAGCAATTATACATTTAATTGTACAAGCATTAAGATTGAAATTTGCGTTATAGGTCGATATCTATCTGTCTATTGAAATTAACAAGATTTTATTAGAAAACAAATAAAATAGTACCGATGGTAGGAAAGACCTACATTTTCAAGTTTTTTTATCCTACTATAATTTTTGCACTCCAAAATGGAGCATTACGGCATAACTACGGAAATATGAAATTGTCGCGAGACGAGCAACTCGATGCGATGTTGGAACACGACTGGGACCAAGTAAGGGTAGCTGCTCTTAATTGTGGCTCGCGTGCCACGCCCACTTCGCACTTCCACTGTTTTTTCTATTCCGTGGTCCCGACAGACTTCGTTCTGTTGTCAAACCTTCAGGGACACGTGACTGGTTCAAACAGTTGCTAAGAGAAAACTAAATTGTGGTTTTTCACTATATTCGTAGCGTTTTCTCATGTTTCCTCACCTTTTAAACCTTTCCTGGACCATCACAAATATTTCAATACCATAGTTAGCTAAATTGGACCGGTGGTTCGCGAGTTTTAGCGAGACTAACGAACAGCAATCCATTTTAATAAATGGCGATAATTGATCGTGCCCCTTCTTTTTTATGGTTCCACAACTCTCTTCGGCACCCAGTTTTAGATCATAAAGTTGGTGATCTGTAATATCGTTTACTTCTCAGTGAGGTATTTATATTTCGTATTTCTCTTCAATGTTACGGTTATCTGAAGTTGGCTTATTGAATAAATTACAAAAAAGCTAAAGCAACATCCGGAATTTCCTGGAAGTGGAAATTATTCTCAATTGTATTTGGCAACCTTTAGTTGCCAACCAAGAAACGAGTCGTTAAGGGCAGGAATTAGGATGGTTTTATATTTATTTAACTCTCCATGTTAACCTCACTCCACCTGTTGAAAAGCAGCTGTGAAGTCCAAATAATAGGTCAACAAGTAAGGCACAGTAATGAAGTTACTACTTCTTCGTTTTCTTCAGGGAAGACACTGTCTATTTTTTTAATAGGTATACACATTATCCTTTTTTACATAAGGCAGGCATTTGGTGCTAGCTTAAGACCCATTTTGCAATGGTTTTGACAGGTGAAGCAGAAGCGATCGTATAGAGGTAGGTACTAGGCGCACAGAACTTATTGGTTGGTTGCCGCTACTTGGAATATTAGAAAGAGAGACAGTTAGAAAACGTAGGGGCGTGAACAAAGGAGGTTGACCCCGAAACCGAATTTTTGCTGGGAATTTCTATGATCGATGTTTTTATTTTACGTTAATTTACTCGAAATCCAAATTATGAGCTACGACTGTAAGAAATTACCAAGGGACTCCTTTCAGGAGTTTGTATACCCCCCTTCAGTTATGAGGAGTATTTTTGTAACACCCTGTATAAATATAAACTCGAAGTGAGCCTTACTCACATCTGAGCACCTCTTGAAGGATGTGGATCGTTAGAGCGCATCGGAACGTATCCGGGCCGCTAAATTACTTATGAAGACTTAACCAAAGTGAGGTCTGAGGTCGCTAAAGGTCACTGCAACGTAGAAGGCACCCTTCCCCTTTGATGTTCTAAATACAAGCCATTCTCAGGTATGCTTCCTTAATAGACTAATTAGGTCAGTTGCGGAGATGAGGCTAAAAGCACTCTCTTTGGACTTAATAGTGTAGTTGGAATTTATGAAGCAATAAAGTTTAAATTGATTATAGGCGATCTTAGAGCTTCCTTTGAAAGATATATTAATGATGAACTGAAAATATAGCTGCTGTTAATGCTTTGTCTTCGTTGATCGGGCAAGATACTTATTTAATTAATATTATTTAAAATATTTCAGATGTTTGCTAAGCTTTAATAATATAAAATGAATCTTCGTACATATTACTTGAATTAAAACTAAGCAAATACCTATCATCTATTTAGAAAATCATTCCAGTGGTTTAAAAAGTGCGTTGTTTATGAAAGTTTTTTAATGTGAAGTAACAAATGCAGGGACATTTTATTATTAAATACAATGTTAATATAATAAAAAAAAACATAGATAGGTTACTTGTGCAAAGGAAGTGGCACCCGAAATCAGAACTTCGAACACCTGAGCAAAGCATTGACAGTTTGAGACGACACTACGCAACGTGTATGTCTCATTTACGCTCTAGTAAATAATCATACTACCTTGTACACGGGGTCAAATTATAGGTACGTACGCCAGGTGTCAATTTTCGTCTTCGCATCAGTACTGGCATAACGTGTAGATCTTCCTCTTTTAAATATCATTGATTTAAAGGGATGTAGTTTGATTCTTCAACTTGTAACATCCCACTGCTTCAGCTAATATTTTCCATACGTCTCGGTCGGTCCAGGCTCTGCTGATCGTTCTCATGATGTTTCACGTCGTCACTCTACCTTTTGGCCGCGCAGCTAACCACTTGTAAAGACCACTTAACTTTGATTACATAATATAAACCCATAAACGGCCTATATACTTCCCACTGCTGGGCACAGGCAACACCTCAACTATGAAGTGGAACAAGCCATACACCAACACGCGGGCTCAGTGCGGATTGTTGGAGGGGTGTAAGGTTAGTGAGCAACCTTAATGTCAGATGTAATCAAGCCACCCCAAGGCCTCTGACTAGGCTTAACGACTGACATCTAGCGACGTCAACCGGGCCCGACTGCTTAACGTGCCTTCCGAAGCACGGAGATGCCCGAAATACACAGTCGAGGTGGTCATCCATCCAATGTCCGTCCCGGCGTGTGTTGCTTTACAACAGCGATGGTCGCCAATCACTGTCTTAACTGCTCCACGGGCACTTTAACTTTGATTTCCGTAGTTAATCAAAACATCAAACGCGTCATGACACAAAACACAATATTTGTTGTTAATTCCCACATGAATCCAAACAATGAAGATTGTAAACCTAGGTACCTGACATTGTGACGAGCGTGCCTTCAAGGTATTAAGTTTGTCCATAACTTGGGGTTATCGGCGCTTAGGTTGATAGCGCATAACTTGATAAGAGAAAGTAATCTAGCCCCATACTTGAACTGCCGTGCTGACACGGAAGGCGTGTAGTTATCGTAACTGTTAAATCAGGCCATGTTCCAAGGTAGGCTAGAGATCTTTTACAAAAGATCTAAAAACCAGAAAAAGGCTTTTGGTCATGTTGGCATCAGGCAGGACTCGAACCCGCATCTTACGCAAACAGGGCGACTGCACTAACCAACTATGCTACCGAGACCATTAACAGACCGGCCGAATCTTTCTGTTAAATTTGCCCTATGAGCCAGGGTGATTTCATCAATGTTATAGGCATCAACCTCTAACACTCGGAATGCCAACATGACCAAATGTCTTTTTCTGGTTTTCAGATCTTTAGTAAAAGATACTGCATGGAAAATGCTAAAACAATAATAAAACATAGGCTAGAGATGTTGACAACTGCTGGTTTAAAAATTGATAACTGCCCAATTGGGACTGCTTTATTCCTAGTAAATGATTATACTTACGTTTCTATAGTTAAGTAGCGGGGCTTTCTCAAATATACCATTCTGCCCCTTACGCCCCCTTTGCCCCACTCCTCCTTTCTTTTGAATATTCACACAAACACTTCTTATTAAGATATTGTGATACTCCTATTAAAACTTAGCACAATACTGTAATAACTCAAATTAAAATGCAAATTGTTTATTGCATTCATGAATCTAAATAAGATGACAACAATACAGTTCCAGTACAACATGTTACCTACCCATTTGGGCATTGCAAAATCTAAGAATAAATAAACGTGAGATGGATAATATTTTTAAGTTTGACATTCTTTCATTGAATGTATATGAACGTCAAAATGGCGGGATCACTCTTCCTTTTAAAGAAACTTCCCACTAGCTTTTTAGTAATTATCCAGTACCTTTTGACACCTCTAATAATAGTTTAGGTACTTTCTTAGTCTAGACGATATTAAAGGACATAGAGGATCCCGCGTCAAGATGGCGGGATCACGCTGTTGCCACAAAACTTCTTATTACTTTGCTATACCAACTGCTCTGAGATTTCAACACCTATTCAATACCTTCGGAAAGTCTTGAGACGTTGCTTGAATATCTCGTAGTTTTTTAGTTATTTATTATTTTCATGCTTAGAAGCTATAACGCCTGTTCAATTAACAAGAGCAAACATGTAGTGAAATGAATTTGCTATTATAAAGTGACAGAAGGTTTTTGCTTCATTGCAAAGGAATTAAAAAATGCATACAATATGTTATTGTTACCATTAATTTAGTTTAAATAAATTAAATTACCATGATTTTCATGGTAACTTAGCAAACACTTATGGTGTTTATCATTAACCAAACTACCTAACGTAAAAAAAATACATTTTCATAAAACTATAGTGGGTAGGTACAGGACTGCTGCGTATAGCGTCATTGCTTACTACGTGACTTGAATTATTTGCTCATATTGAAGAATAAATTGGCGAATAAAACCGCCTCCTTTCTCAAATGTGTAGGTAGATGATAAGAAACTCTTATTGCAGTGCAATATGGACTGCAACGGTACATTTCAGTTTGTAAAATGATGTTGGTTTCATTCGCTTTACATCTTACCTTCTATCTACATAGACGATCTCAAGACTGTTTAGCCACGGTATAGCTTCATTTGTAGTTACAGTTTTCTAAGCATTTATGTAAGTATACTCGTAGGTACTAAACTTGTAAACTGCTTTGAGCGCAAAACAGTAAAATATCATTCCTACTACGAGTCATAAGAACCGGCAGCAGCAGCGTTCCGGGGACCGTGGTAGGGTAGCTCGGCCTGACTTTCATATCACCAAACGTTGGATGATAGATCTTACATACTGTATTACTCCGTTTTACTCAAACGACTACTATCTATCACTGAAATAAGAGCTTCAACCTATCCACAGGTATTGTCGAGTATAATACATTAAAATCCATTCTTAGTAAAGGCTATGCCGCTCACGGACTTTCTTCTTCAGTCACAATAAGAAGTGCTCCAACTCCTGCGTCACCACATAAATCGGCTGTCTATACTAATAATGTCTTCGTACTTAAGAAATAAAATTTTATACGAAATCGTCACCTAGTTCTTCACCAATGAGTTATGCAATACGAACCTCAAGCGGAACTGAACTTAACGATGTAATTTTAGCATGTGTGGAGGCTACAATAATGCGCACTTAATTTAGGTTTTTTTTTAAACGCATCAATATACAATCATTTACTCTGCTACGAGACAGAAATGATCAAAAAAGGTCGTTTAAAATTACACAATACAAACTTGTGTGAAAACTGAATCTCGTTGACGATTCAAACTACACCCAATTATGAATACTTTCATACGAGCCAGCTATGATTTCGTCAAACATGAAAATCTAAATACGCAAGTTCTCTTCCATGTGTAAAAGTTATGTTTGCTTTTAGTTAGAATTGGATAATTAAAATAACAGAGACTAGTTCCCTGGCGTAAGTTGGTTCGAGAAACTCAATTCTCCATTTTCATTTGGCTTCCTCCCACTAGTTTGTGGAAATTAATTAAAATCTTTAACAAGTCTTTTGTGCAGCCTGATAAAGAGCGGTTTAAAAGCGATTGGTTCAACCTACACAATTTATGAACTAGTTGCTCGCTCTTTCATATTTTCAAGCACTTAGTGGAAATTGAAACGGAGTCTGCAATTACATAATAGCTTGGGATTTGTTTTGTGCATAAATTACGAACGAATGAATTGATCATTGCAGGTCAGTAGTGACATTGTAAGGCAACGTGCAAGGTCAGTAATGGGATGGGAGGGAGGAGAGTTTTTTCGGGCATCTCCGAAAGCACGTTAGACAGTTGGTTCTGGCTTACTCCGCTTGATGTCGGTCGTTAGGTCTAGAAGAAGGTTTTACTTCAGCTTGGTACTCGCAATATCGAACAGCACGGTTTACCACGACCATTTTCGACTTCGCATCAGTTCTGACATAACGTATCTCTTTTAAATATCATTGATGATGGCCATTCCAAGTTCTAACAATACAGTCACCTCCTAATTCCAAGGTATTCAATGTCGTTGAAACGAAAACATACCATCACACTAACCCTTGTTTTAGGTGTCAGGTAGATCTCTACAAGGAAAAGGACAGTACCTAGTAGAGCGCCCTCGGGGACTCCTCGGGTTTCCTATTTACGTTCGTAATGGACACCTCAAATATTAACCAAGCCCAAGACGCTACGGACTTGTAGGCACTGCAAAATTAAAAGCTCGAAGTCAAATTCAATAATGGATGAGTACTCTCCCGAAAATATAGCAAATGCCTTCATAATATGACGTTTTGAAATATTGTTTCTGAATAATTGCTATTCCCTGTTAGTATTCAGTTTCAGCCAAAGCAAATCAATTTGGCTAGCTAGTCACCGCAAGAGAAACTTTTACTCCTAGGTATAGCGAGATATGCGTTGAGTCCTCGCCAATTGCTAATGCGCTGGAACTCTGTTTGACTACAAACCACGTCACCTCAAAGAATACAGTTCGCAAAAAAACGATACAGTCTATTTAAATTATTAAAGTAATTTTGATGGAAGATTTTAAGCTGTCAAATCATGTGTTTTTTCATGGTTCCTAACAATGATTTATGGTTTACCCTTGTTTGATCGAACAACGTTTGATATAATATTACTAAATCGAACAACGTTTGAGAAAATCATCACTTTGTATAATTATCATTTGATAGAATTTTCAGTTCGTCGAATGTTTATTTGCTATAACAACGTTTGCACTAATGATCAAAAGGTAGAATGTTCATTCGATGTAATTTTCAGATGGTATAACATGCCAAGCAGCATGTAATGAGGCAAGTCGTTTTTTGGGTTTAAAATAAAAAATAACCACGAAGGCTTAAGGCGGGAGCTACGCTCCGCTTCGCTCCCGCCGTAAACCTTCTAACCTAATCTGACCGAGTCGGTTCCGCCCAAACTATAGTATAGGGCAGTGACGAAATTCGATAATATGAAATTAGTTCAAATGAAATTCGTTCAAACAAATAATTACATCAAATAAAAATTTACCAATTAAATATTCGGTCAAATGAATAATTCTCCGAACTGATTTTATTGCAACTGAAATTCGACCAACTGATTTTCGACGAAACGTTGTTCGATCAAACAAGGGTGAACCATGATTTATTACTTTAAGTAAACAAGTTGTAATATGAGGATAAAGGGAAACTTGTATCTGATGTTTAAACAGATTTGACAGACAGACAATACTACGCGAAGGATATACCTCCACTCAAAACCACAATGCAAATGTATTACTTACCCCCTTTTGTCACTTCTTTATTAACGTTAGCTGTCAGCACTACGCTGTTTTTTCTGTCACATCCAGATCGATATAATAATACTTAACACACATACACATAATAACATAATAGCTGCGAAACTACAAATAAACTATTGAGCAAGAGCTTTCAATTTTATTACAGTTATTGGTTGGCAAGCGATTCAAGGTAATATTGCATCGATAGAACTTGTAACGGAAATTAAGTTCTTAGTTATGAACGACGATACGCAGATTTTAGCAATCGAACATAAAGATGTCATTAAAAATATAAGCATGATAGGATTTAGGTAGTTGTAGCAACTTACACATACGAGTATAATATAAGGTTTTGATGTTTAAAAAGAGGTAGATACGTTATGTCAGTACTGATGCGAAGTCAAAAATTGTCCCCTGGCGTACGTACCTATAACTTTATTATAGGTACGTACGATTATTTACTAGAGCGCGACACTAGAGCGTAAACGAGAAAGATACGTCATGTTGCGCAGTGTCGTCTCAAACTGTCTGCTTTGCCCAGGTGTTCGAAGTTCTGATTTCTGGTGCCACTTTTTTAGCCCAATTAACCTATCTACGTCGTTTTTACTGTTTTATTATGGTATATAAGGCAATCATGCGGCCAAATAAAAATAGAACCAGGTAATGTAATATTGTTGAACATTGACAGCGCCATCTGTCTGCAAGAAAGAAATATGGCGGTTAGGCCTACGATTAGCTTCGCAAATGCGTGAAAGAAACTGATACATCAACGTTTTGTATGTTTTTTATGTTAGAGGTGTGTTTTAGGCCCAGCTAGAGAAAATATTTAACCAGAAACAATAACCTGGCAATAAAGATCCGTAACTGGCTGTCACGTACTGAATTTAGCACGATGAAGTTCTGGTTAATATTCTATTAGCTTCCAAAGCTTTGGCTGTAGTTGCAGCTGACTGGTCCCAATTAGACTGTAAACGGTAACTATAATTACTGGGCAGTGCGGATGTGTGGCAGCACCGTAATCGATGTCACAGTATAAACCATACAGTAGAACATCTAAATACAAACGTGCCACTCTCGGTTTGAATGTGTGCGATATCACGCACACGCTAGCATAAAATAGGAAGGCATAGGCAGGCGGCAGTACGGACGGGCTATGTCGCGTGTCTGTGTGCACGCTAGGCTAATAACTCGGCGGGCGGTCTTAGATAGCCTACTGTATGGTTTATACTGTGTCGATGTGTCATTACGGCGGCGCACTGTGAAATTGCCTTAGGTAATGTTACTTAGGCTGTCAAAGGGTAGATTACTGAATAAGAAACGCGAGAAATGGAGTCATTGACAAATTGATCCAATTCCTTTTTCACACTTTATTAGCTACTTTTGACGCTTGGAATAGATGAAGGATGTTATTATTTCTTCAAAGCGGATAATATCAACATATTTCGGATCTGGGACAGAGAAAGCGACTTTGTTTTATACTATAATGTAGTTATAAGAACAAACGGTGTGTGATTGATAAAATAATAATACTTTATCGCTTTTAATAGGTTCGTACTAACAGGCCAAAACAGACCAAAACTTTCTTTAACTGAAAAAATGTACAAAATGTCCCGATCTATAAATCAACAAGTTTACCAACTTGAAAGTTAGTTGCATAAATCTTGCCCATGATCTGGATTGTGAGAAAGGAAACTCTTTATATTATTAACTAACTAGCTGTCCCAACAGACTTCGTTCTGTTGTCAAACATTCAGTGTCACGTGACAGGTAGGAACAGTTGCTATGATAAAACTAAATTGTGATTTTTCACTATATTCCTAGCATTTTCTCATGTTTACTCACCTTTTAAACCTTCCCTGGACCATCACAAATATTTCAAGACCAAGATTAGCCAAATCGGTCCAGCCGTTCCTGAGTTATAGTTATAGCGAGACTAACGAACAGCAATCCATTTTTATATATAGAGATAGAGATAGGTAAGTGCCAATTATTTTGCACACAGGTTTCTCTTTTAAAACATACCTAAATAACACAATCTACGCCTACTATATGCCAAATGGTATAGTTCGAGGCACACCGACTGTTGCCGTCATGGTGAGCGGAGCATTCAGAAGCCTACATGTGGCCGAGCGATTTTGAACGTTGTTAGATTCGGTATGAGCTGTTCTCAGGTTTGATCCAGCGAACTGTCCACGCCGCTAACTTGCCTACGAGTAGAGCCACTTCTTAATCGGTTCTCAAACGAGCTCCAACATAGTGTCATTTTTCACGATAGCATTGTTTACAATGATAATATAATAAAAAAGGTAGATAATAGGTTACTTGTGCTAAAAGTGGCACCCGAAATCGGAACTTCTCGTGCACCTGAGCCTTTTGACAGTGTTGACACTTTGAGACGACCTGCTCAACATTGTATCTGTCTCGTTTACGCTCTAGTAAATAATCGTACTGTCTTGTTCACAAGTTATAACACGGTCAAATTAACTACGTCGTACCCCGTGGACAATTTTTGACTTCGCGTCAGTACTGACATAACCTATCTACGTCTTTTTTACTGTAATATTGTACTCTTGTATACTAAGGGAATTCCTGAAGAATTATATAAGATAGTTAGCGTTTTGGTTGTAAATTAAGCCAACTATTGATATTAATTAGATAAATAAATAAATCGCAGAGCGACATAACTCGCGGGAACCCAGGCACTAATTAACTCCGATAAAGCTAGTTACACTATGGCCTCTGTAAAATGTAATTTCCTTAAGACTGATTTGTTTTCAACTTTGTAGAGCTTTGCTGGCTCACTACTATTGAGTTAATAGTAGTGAGCCAGGTAATTACTCCCACTAACAGCCCTGGGAGCTGCAATCTTAGAGCTGTGTTTAAACTGTTATACCTACTCTGTAATGATACAACCTTAATCGAATAGTCTAGAAACTAGTTCATTATGATGTTTCCTTTCCGGAACATCTGGGTTGTGGAATGAACTTCCTGTCAAGACCTGTCTGGTAAGGTAGAGCATAGACTGCTCTATAGATGTTTGTAAATGATTTAGATTCGTTAAGCTACGGACGCCATGTTGGTAAGTCCGATTAACCTACGCAAAATTTTGCCATATACTTTTAGTTCATATTGAAACGTATTGAATCAACAACAGGTCAAACAAACTAAATACCAGTTCAAAAATAGATGCATGAACATAGAGAACAAGGAATCAAAACCAAAATAAACAAAGAAAAAGATAGTGTAGAAGAAGATACCTACCTAGTCACTAATTTTGTTTAATATCAGCTGTAGAGTCTATATTTTTCATCATACCATTTACTTTACAAGTTCTCTTTAACGTAGGTTAAGTCATACATTGAAAATGCCCCAAGAATATTTATAACTAAGGCTAAAATATTTGAATACTAACCCCCACCCGCGCTGGGGTGGCTAAGGAATGCCGACATACCTACATACCAGCTATAAAATTCTTCAATCGCAATTCGCCATCGTAATTTTTTTATCACTGACCCTTGTAACTGAATAATGTTGTAAATAAAAGAAAACATTTTCTTGAGAGAATCCCGTGAACATTTCAACATTCGACAGAATATTTTATGTACAACGCGTTCGAATGATAAAAATTTATAAAATCAAGTTAAATCAATGAATATTTCTAAACTCAACGAATTAAAGGGCTCCTTTTCTACACTACAATTTCTACAATCCAAAAAGTTTAAAAACTCCAAAGTATCCTATACCTGTATCCTATGCTATATGCCAACAAGTATTAGAGAAATAAAAATTGGTGCGTGAATTGAAAGAAGCAAGAGCTCAGCGTATGCTGGCCATGAGAAGCTCAAGCAGCGGTCGACTGTACGACAACGGTCGACTGTACGACAAGATGATATTTGGGTAAATAAAGTCGATGGGCCGGAAAATGTTTGTGTTCATCTGAGAAGTTGCGAAGCGCTTAAAGAAAGTTACGACTGACTTTGAGTACCTTCGCCTTGTTTTACTTTGAGCGTGTAACCAGAATTGTTTTGTTTTCAATGTGCATTTTAAAATTTTATGGTTTATAGAATCGCACAAGATTGTGTATCTTTAATACACATTAACAAATTTTAGATTTGGGGTCAATGTATTGTGTAGCTGAAAAATTAGTTATTGGCATAGAGTCCTCAAAGTGAAGTTCAAGAAGGTTCATATTGTACCTGGTCGTCTACGCGTTGAATCCTTCTTCCGATAGTGCAAATCACGTAGCTACCGAAAGACGCGGTCTGCGGGGGCAGGCGCGTTTTGATGGTATCGTTGGTAGTTTTCACCGATTTGTTCATTTCCAAATATTTCTTATGTATTTCTAGTAATCAATCTACAGGGTGGCCCAGCGACAGTGGTCCAAAAATTTTTTTTAGGTAGAGGGCATCATAACAAGTCATTTAAAAAAAACTTTAGTTCCGCGAAAATCAAAAATTTAGAAGTTATGATTTTTTCAAGTTTCTTTCGAAATTTCTCAACTCCAATCACTTAATTCACTCTTGTTTGGAAACTATCGCACTGAATCAGTTCAAATTTGGTATGAATGTACAATAGTAATGTAGAAACCATATTATGTGCGAGTTTTGAGTTTATGTTAAGACAATTTGTTTTTTTAAAAATTTTCGTCAATAATTTTTCGCCATTTCAAAAACTAATACAATTTTCAAAAAATCATAGCTGCAATGTTTGTGCACTTGATGATTTGTTTATGATCTTAAAAACTGTCCATAAGTATGATAATAGTCTACGCAAAAACTTGAAGTGATGCTGCCAATGGAACACTTTCAAAATTAACATCATGTACGGTAAGTCGCTAAAACTCAGAATGGGTCATTTCTGCACTAACCCTAATTTAAAAAAAAAAGTAGCCATGATATTTTTTTTCGGATAGGGGGCATCATAGCAACTCATTTTAATAATACATTAGATAATCTAAAACCAATAGTTTAGAAGTTATAATTTTTTAAATTTTGGCCTAAGTGGTTGAACTTCAGAGACACAGCTCACTTTTGTTTGTAAACTATCCGACTAAGGAACTTCAAATATGGGATGACTTAATAATTAATCCCAAACTTTAATTTGCTTCGCTTTATTTTATGTTGACTGGTAGATAATGCCTTAAAAGCATTAAGTCCGCCTTTTGTATCATTCATAGTATTGTAATGAATAAATGAGATAAATCCTTTTTCACGTTCTTCTATTCTAACTCATTTTGAAGTTCCTCAGTCGGATAGTTTACAAACACAAGTGATCTATGCCTCTGAAGTTCAACCATTTAGGCCCAAAATTAAAAAAAATTATAACTTCTAAACTATTGGTTTTATATTATCTAATGTTGTATTAAAATGAGTTGCTATAATGCCCTCTATCCGAAAAAAAATATTATGGCTACTTTTTTTTTTAAATTAGGGTCAGTGCAGAAATGACCCATTCTGAGTTTTAGCGACTTACCGTACATGATGTTAATTTTGAAAGTGTTCCATTGGCAGCATCACTTCAAGTTTTTGCATAGACTATTATCATACTTATGGACAGTTTTTAAGATCATAAACAAATCATCAAGTGCACAAACATTGCAGCTATGATTTTTTGAAAATTGTATTAATTTTTGAAATGGCGAAAAATTATTGACGAAAATTTAAAAAAAAACAAATTGTCTTAACATAAACTCAAAACTCGCACATAATATGGTTTTTACATTACTATTGTACATTCATACGAAATTTGAACTGATTCAGTGCGATAGTTTCCAAACAAGAGTGAATTAAGTGATTGGAGTTGAGAAATTTCGAAAGAAACTTGAAAAAATCATAACTTCTAAATTTTTGATTTTCGCGGAACTAAAGTTTTTTTTAAATGACTTGTTATGATCCCCTTTACCTAAAAAAAATTTTTGGACCACTGTCGCTGGGCCACCCTGTATATAAAAAAGATATAAAAGAAAGTCGTGTTAGTTACTCCACTTATAACTCAAGAACGGCAGAACCGATTGAGCTGAAAATTGGCATGGAGGTAGTTAAGAGCCAGGAGAAGGACATAGGATACTTTTATTCATTTTACTTTTTTTTTTTTTTTACTTTTTTTTTATTTATTGCCCTTAAGGCGGAACAAAGTTCGCCGTGTGAGCTAGTTATGCAATAAAATGTGTGCTTATAGTATCATTGTTGTAGGTACAATATTATTATGTTTTCAGTGTGTATTCTGATGTTAACCTATGTAACTAGCACATTACGAGTAATAAAATATAACCGAAATCATTATAGGTGATTCAAAAGAACTGCAGCAGTAGGGTTGAGGCTCGTTAGTCGGTGCTATTTCCTACCCCGTTGTGATCAACGGGTAAGGAAATGGCATCGACGAAAAAGTGGTATTAGCACGAGTGCAAGTGCCAGATAGACACCACTGGCACTGGTCCTAATACCATTTTGTGGCCTTTCAAGGTCCACTACTTATAATCAGTGGATAGTTCGGCATTATTCATGTTTATTTTTAGCGCAAATACCAACAGTAAAATATGGACTTACCGTTTATATTCCTTAAACTGATTTTATGACACACAAAGGGCTTTTTTACTTTTATAGGGGTAACCTTATTTCCCTTGCGGCTCTAAGAGTTAGCTAGTTAATTTCAATGCCTGGCCGTTGTCGTTATAATGCACTACTACCCCTTTTGAATGGTATACCTACAAACTTAAGTGTGATAATACTAATTTGCCAAATTGTGCATCTATGTGTGTCTATGTGAGTTCTCCTATGGACCCAAATTATGAGTATTTATCATTTTAAAACTACTCAGTTGCTTATACTGCATGAAGTGCCTTTTTGACAAACAATTTTCTACCTTTATAAACTACTCGGTCGACCTTTTTAGCACAATGAAGCACAGCAAATTGGTTTGTGAATCGCTGAGCTAACCACAACGACCGAAGTGGTAATGTCGGAGATCAGTTATTGTGGAGTGAGGAACAAGGTAAGGATAAGTTCCTCATCCATAATAGAAGAGGGAGGATCTTCCGACCAGACGGGTGCTGCTTAAGTCTGTTGGGCTAAGTACTACCCAACGGTTTTTGTAGGGTTTCTGTAATATGCAGTCGCTCGAATGATGTTGATAGCGCGATTCAGTTACGAGTTTGCGGCGAGATAGATGTCACCATAAGTTTTTCGGGCATCTCCGTGCCTCGGGTGGCTTGATAAGCAGTTGGTACCGGCAGACATTTAGATATCAGTCGTTGAGCCTAGTCAGAGGCCTGAGGGTGGCTTGATAACATGAGACAGTAAGGTAACCTCACACACAGCTATCCCCACTGAGCCCACATGTTGTAGTACGGCTCGCGGCCCTTGATAGTTGAGATGGGGCCTGAGCTCAGCAGTGAGACGTATAAAAGGCTTTTGTTCGCGTATTAGATGTGGTTTGATTAGGTTCAGACTTCAGATTTAAGATTTTTTACAAGTGAACAAGTTTATGAAAATATGAAACATTAATCCTGAAAAGCAACTGCAAAATCTTAGTAAGAAGTTAACTACATAATGTTGCTTATTAAAATAAAGTTTCAAATCAAGTTAAATTGGTTAAACTGGCATGAAAAGAGGTTTCTGCTGAAATAACGCATCATTAGCGGAACGAAAAGCTGAGGTGCCTTTATGTAGATTCTACATTAATTGACGTATCTGGAACGTATACCTATTTTTAGACTGCTGCTAATAAGGTTGCTTCGAAGGATGTAGGCTGCAACATTTGTTTAACAGAATAAAAAAACGTTTTTTTTATTAAATAATTGGTCTACACGACTTTACTAAAGCGGATTCATTGTTCACAATGACGACTTAATCTGGGACACCCAACGGGCAATAGAGAGGCTAAGCTCGGTCCTGTTTCGTTACGAGATCGAATCAGAAATGAGGAAATCCGTAGGAGAACTAAGATCGCTGCCGTAGCCCAGCGGATAAGCAGGTTGGAGTGGCAGTGGGTGGGGCACATAGCTGTTGGGGCAGGAAGGTTCTCGAGTGGAGACATAAGGTGGACGGATGACCCGATTAAGATCGCGAAGTTATTTATTTATTTATTTATTCTTTATTGCACAAATTTACAATAAAAAGTACAAATGGCGGACTTAATGCCAAGACGCATTCTCTACCAGTCAGCCGCGAGGCTGAGGCAAGTTACGGTGGATACGACGCAGACTGGGGCTCGTCTTTTCGAGTTCCCGGGAGCAGAGAGCGGCGTACAAGCCGACACCTTCGCAGCAAAACTGCGAGAGGTGGTGGCGGGCGTGGCCACCGTGGCGCGGCCCGTTAAGTGTACCTTCCTGCAAGTGGCGGAATTGGACGATTCCGTCACGAAGCAGGAGGTTGCGGCAAAGGTGGCCCAAACAGGCGGCTGTACAGTGGAGCAAGTTCGGGTCGGTGAAATTCGCACCGGCCGCGGAGGCGTAGGGACGGTGCGCCTTCAATGCCCCACCACAGCCGCCAAGGCCGTATTGAGCGCTGGCCGCCTCCTCATCGGCTGGAGTTCGGCGTCTGTGCGTGCCCTGGAGGACGAGCCGCTGAGGTGTTATAAATGCCTTGGCACCGGTCATACGCGCACGCGCTGCCCTTCCGCGGTGGACCGCTCAGAACTGTGCTTCCGCTGCGGGGTCCAGGGGCATAAGGCTAGCGGCTGCACGGCGAAACCCAATTGCGCCGTGTGTGCCGCAGCCGGCCGGCCAGCCGGTCATGTAATGAGGGGGACCAAATGCAATCCCCCTCCAAAAAAGGGGAAGCAGCCAGCGCCTTCTAAGGTCACGGGTGTTACAGCCGCTCCGGCGGCCGCGAAGGATGGTGCAATGTCCGAATGATGCCTCAAGTCGGACATTGCACCTTTATTCAGGCGAATATAAACCACTGCCGTTCGGCCCAGGACCTACTGTCCCAAACCATGGCCGAATGGCAGGCAAACATAGCGGTGGTGGCCGAGCCCTACTTCGTCCCAGACTGCTGGTACGGGGACACGGACGGAGTAGTGGCGGTTCTTACCCGGCCCTCCCCGGATTTTCCCCCTCTATCTCTGTTGGAAAGGGGATCTGGATTTGTGGTTGCTGCTGCCAGGGGCTTTGCCGTGGTTGGAGTGTACTTCTCCCCCACGCGGCCTTACAGGGAGTTTGAGGACTACCTCAACTCCCTGTCCACAGTCCTCGGCCGATTGGCACCCCGGCAGATCATCCTTGCCGGGGACTTAAACGCCAAGTCGCAGATCTGGGGCAGTGTGCGCACTGATCTCCGCGGACGGACCTTGCAGGCATGGGCTGTGTCGGCCGGGCTGTCGTTGCTCAATAGGGGCAAGGAATTAACCTGTGTGCGGCATAACGGTGGTTCGGTGATTGACGTGACTTTCGCTACCCCAGCACTGGCCGCCATGGTTAAAAACTGGCGTGTGGACCCTGCGGAGACTCTATCTGACCATAAATATATAAGATATGAGATCTCCGGACGGGGTCCCCAGGGTGCGACACGAAAGCCTCCGTCTTCATTCCCTCGCTGGGCCCTGACACGGCTTGACCGGTCCATGGCAAGAGAATCAGCGCTGATTCAGGGGTGGTTTTGTCCCCCTGAAGGGAGGTTGTTATTAAATTAGACAACTAGCTCAGTTGAATGATGGTTTATTAGTCCTTCTTCATAATGAGTACACGTTAATATATATAGTGATTAATACACATAGATATGAGTAGGTACAATAACATACGTCACCTCACCTCCGGGGTGAATGAAAAAAAAAAAAAATAGTTACATTTTTTTTTTTTTTTAAACATTACAGAGCTTAGTCCTATTTTTATGTATTACATGTTCTTTGTTATTTTTCAAGATCTTAACATTAACTCCCATGTCTTCTACTACAGAATAAGGACCTTCATACAATTTGTCCAATTTCTTTGCACATTCATTTTTCACTAGAATTAATTGTCCACTGTTATACGATATAGGATTAACATTTTTATCATATACACATTTACGTTTTTCTTTGCTTAAAATTAAATTGTTACGAGCGTCCTGGTGAGCTACTTGTAACCGGTATTTTAGGTCTAAAGCATAACTTTCAGGATTATATAATGGTTCGATAAATTGACTAACACTACATAATATTTTACTCGGTTTACCAAAAACTAATTCGAAAGGCGTGTATTTAGTCTCTGTGTGAACTGTGTTATTAAAACTGTAGCACCAAAATGGAAGCCATTGACTCCACGTATCTTTTTGACCATTACATTGTATTCGCAAAAATGTACCTAGATTTTTATGCGAATTCTCCAACGCACCTATTGATTGATGATGGTAAGCTGTTGAAGTTAATTTTTCTATCTGCAATAATTTACATACCTGTTCCATTGTTGAAGAGACAAACTCCGTTCCACGATCAGTCGCAATAGTATCTGGTACGCCGAATCTTAACATAAAATTACTAACTAACGCCTTAGCTATGGTTAATGTCTCCTTGTTCCTTATCGGATAAGCTTCCACAAACTTAGAAAGTTCGCATTGAATGGTTAAAATGTAACAATAACCTTCTAAATCCCTATCCAGGGGGCCAACAACGTCTAAAAATATTTTTTGAAACGCATGCGAAGCCGTGGTGGTTATTTCCATGGGTTCCTTTCTTAGACAATATAGAAATGGACTCGCGATTGGGCCGCCCGTCAATGCAAAAAAGTCTGTCCCTTTTTGCGGGGGCAGGGGGAACACTCACACAAAGAAAATTACCTCTACTTTAACAGAAGAGGCTTGTTGGCACAATCGCACACAAACCTAAATAAGCAACACAGGGATATTTTACACATACATGTCAATAAAATGATTCACACTACTACAACTTTTGACATTAGTTATGTCTTTACACGGTACTTATGTCAACTTGGCTAGTGCTGACCATAACACAGCTATTGGATGTACAAAAATAAATTGAACAAATGCTTCGATTAGAAATTGTGAATTATATTATGTATTGGAAATTACGCACTTTCCTTAATTTCTAAGCCTGATTTTAACTGTTTACGTGGACTTCTCAACCATAATTCACAATTTCTAATCGAAACATTTGTTCAATTTATTTTTTACTTATTGAAACGTGTAGATTTTTCTAATCTTTTAAAGCAGTATAGCAGTAAGCAATCATTAAATTAATTATTAGAGTAAAAATTTGGACTAAGGACCAATTGTGAGGATTAAAAACTTATCAGACCTATTGGTCTGATAAATTAACCTCTTATTTTTAACATTTAATAACGCCGCAGATTTTAAAATCTACCTATGACTAGTGCATAGTCTGAAATATTTCGATTTCGTAATTCAATATTTTGAAATCTGCCGAGTTGTTATTTGTTCATCCGATGACTTTGATCTAACTGTTGAATAATCTGCCCTAACTGAAACGAGCTGTATGTACGTCTGCCTAAGTTAGTAAACTTGATATTAGGTGATTGGAAACATCGGTTTTAAATGCATGCTTTCGTATTGTAAGATAATGAAGCTTACAGCTGGACAAATAACAAGTTTTATTTCAAACAGTGTTACCTACCTCACTCACAGTAATTTTTTGGTGAATATTTGAATCCCTTCCCTAAATAATCAACTGATAAAAAATCATTTCATCCGATTAATTTGTATAAATAAATCGTATAATATGATGTTATCATAGGCATTTAAAGTCATTTCCTACCTGATTTGTTTGTTATTGACGTTATATCGCTTGCTGCACATATTAACTCAGCAAAACAAAAAAAACATCTTTATTGTTGTAATCATTTACAAACACTCACCTATTTATTTATTTACTCAGGACATGACAAAAATATAAAAAACAAAATGTGACTAGGAACCTCTTTGTTCAGGCGTCACTTTACTTCTATCGATAACAAGAAGCTCTAGAATGAGTCCCGAAGTTAAGTGCCATCGAGTATGCCAACTTTCCTGTTTTCCTGTTTCCGGTATTTACATTACACAGAAGAGTAGTGTGGTTTTTTAATTTTTGTTACCTTTTATTTAGTCTTTTTTAAAATGAATTTGAATGTTTTTTATATTGTTAGGCCCAGTATCACTTTCGCAGTAATTACAAATCTAACGACACATCTCAAGCTGAAATAAATCGAGCCGTTCAGGCTGCAGAGCGTGTCAAACACTATTACATACAAAAATACTTACATATATACATACATACACTCGAAAAACATAACCCGCCTTCTAGCGCAGTCGGATAATAAATAAATGAATCATTAGAAACATTATTCTTACGTCAATCGAACTAATTGAAATATTTTATTCGAGTGCAATCGGAACTTGCCAATCGATTTTTCTTGAAATTAACCCCAACACTAGTGTGATTACGAAAACACTCAAATGTCATTCCGAACAATGTTTCAGGTGTTTTAATTATTAGTGATTTTTGTAAAAGAAACATGAAATTGAACCAAAAAAATACATACGGATGAAACATAACATTATCCTTCTTCCAATTTGAGTTTCTCGAAGTGTTCTTACTACTATCTACAGCACAAAACGGCATTTTTGAAGAGCTCTTTACTCATCGACGGATGACTCGTTATGTCAAAATTTCCGAGTTTCAAGTAGTTTTGTTCAACGTTCGGATTTTTAATCGTAACGTGAGCAGAGGGGTAACGCACGTAAGGCATCTCCAGTTCTTAATGCTCTAAGGTTCCTTTACATGTCTACAATGCTTCATTTTTTGACAAGTAGTGCACTTACTTACAAAAATTTTCACATCGTTATCTAAACCTGGCCAATAAAATTTTCTCTTTATATTTTGAGTCATCCTACGCACTCCAGCATGTCCACTGGTGGGTAGTAAATGAAAATCGTTAAGAATATACCTTTTTTCATCATTGTTGTCAATTCTTTTGACACCTCTTAATACACAAATTCTGGGACCGGTCCAATCCTTTATCGTATTTATCTCTTTCAATACATCTTTAAGAAATGACTCATTTTCTCCACTTTTTACTATGCATAGTTCATTAATATCATATTTTTTACAAAACGTCTCTAACTTTGTCACAAATTCGGCTCGCGAAAAGTGTGCCCTATAGTTGAGATTAATGTAAATTCTATTTTTACTCCTATTAAATATAAAACATCCACTTTCTACCATCTCGTCATTATTCTTTCTTAATTTCTCTACCTTCTCTTTGCTAATAAAAGTTAATTCCACAAAATCATTTGGTATTTTTAATAACTCCACTACCCTTGGTTGATCAGACCACTGGCTCATGGGTTTATTAGAAATATCCGATTGAGAATCTCCTATTAATTTTCGTCTTTGTGCTCTAGTCATTACATTAACAACCTCGTTATTCATTTCCTTCAATGAATCTGATGTTAAACAAATGCGTGATAAAGCATCTGCTACCGAATTATTTTTCCCTGGTACGTACAGTATTTTAAAATTATATTCTTCTAGCGATAATCGGAATTTTAATAATCTACTAGACGGATCTTTTAATGAGAACAAATAAATTAAAGGCTTATGATCAGTCATTATAGTGAATGTTCGACCATAAATGTAAGGTCTAAAATATTTGATTGACCAAACAATTGCAACCAATTCTTTTTGAATAGTAGGGTAGTTTCTCTCAGCTTTATTTAGCGGTCTACTAGCATTAGCCACTGGCCTCATATCCTTATTACATAAAACTGCCCCAATAGCTGTGCCTGAAGCATCAGTCTGAATCACAAACTCATTATTTTCAGTAAAATCTGGAAACTGTAATACAGGTGGAGTTGTCAGTGCATTTTTTAACGTTACAAAAGATTTTTTACATTCATCAGTCCATATAAATGGTTCGTTTTTTCTTGTCAGTTTATTTAAACTATTTGTAATTTTTGCAAAGTCTCTAATAAATTTTCTATAGTAGTTACAAAATGCTACGAATCTCTTTACTTCATCTGTGTTAGTAGGCACTGGATAATTTTGCAAGACTTTAATTTTGGCTGGATCTAGCAAGACTCCTTCAGCTGATACAACGTGACCTAAGTAAAGTAATTCTTTTTTGAGAAAGCAACACTTTTCAGGATTTAATTTCAAATTAACTTTTCTCAACCGTTCTAAGACATTTATTAAATTTTTATTATGTAAATTCATATTTCTTCCGAATACAATCAAATCGTCCAAATAAATGAAACATTTTTCAAATGCTAGTCCAGACATAGCTACTGACATGACACGACTAAACGAACTTGGACTCGTCTTCAAACCCATCGGTAATCTTTTCATTTGGTATTGGCCTGTGCTAGTAGTGAACGCTGTATACTTTCTAGAATGTTCAGATAAAGAAAGCTGGTAGTAACCTTGATTTAAGTCGAGATGTGAGAAATAAAGAGAACCAGAGAGTGAATCTAAGATGTCAGTGATGTTTGGTAATGGAAATTTATCGTCAACTATGCATTCATTTAATTTCCTGTAGTCGACTACCAAACGCCATTTATTATTTTGTTCACCCGTTGTTTTCTTTGGCACTAATAATATCGGGCTAGACCATTCACTCTTTGCTTCTTCTATTATGTCATTTTTTATCATTTGGTCTATCTGCTTACTAACTTCTTTTTTCAACGCTTGCGGCAATCGATACTGCTTTACATAAACTGGACTTGTGTTAGGTTTAAGTGTAATTGACTGCTCATAAATATTTGTTGTACTAAGCTTATCACCTGGTAAAAAGAAAACATCTGCATATTTGGAACATAACTCTGTAATGGAATTCCTTTCCTCTGTGTTAAGGTGACCTAGCTTCAATATGTCTAATAAAACTTTAGCTCTATCTGAATTCCTCGAACAAGAATCAAAGTTACACACATCGTAATCCGTAAGTGATTCTAATTTAGGTTGAAACATTGGCAAGTTAATATTCTCTTCATTCGTGTTTAAAATTTTTACTGGTACTCTATTATTATGCACTTTCACTATACTTCCCGCCAAAAAAATATTTTCACCTAACTGTTCCGCGTATATGACACCTTCATCGTTACTATTGGAATTTACATGTAAGTAATGTATTGTTTCACTTCGACCTGGTAAAACTAAGTACTCGTTGGAACAAGTAAATGTGTCATACATTGGTAAAGAATATTCCATTCCATTTTTGTAAAACGTAATAACATTTATACTTAAGTCTATATTTGATGCATACTTGCATAAGAAATCTAATCCTAAAATTCCATCTGCCTTTAATGGTACCGAATCAAAGACATAAAAGTTGGTGTTGAATTCTGTTGTATTAACATCGTCATGATGAATCAACTCTAGACTAACATAGCCTGTAGATCGAATTTGACCCGCTATACCGTTCACGACGGTATCGTCTCTAAATATGGGCGTGTTTATCGGTATTGCATAATGATGCGCCAGTATCTATAAGCCAAAAATATTTTTTATTTGCAACATAAAACGACACAAATTTTGTTTTACCATTCAAAGCTAAGATGTTATGTTTAAGACCGAAAAAACTGAATATCCTCAGACTGTTGTGATGTTTGAGGCTCCTGTTCAGTTACTTGCTCTGTATAGAATACGCGTTGGTTTCTATTGCCCCTATTTCGGAAACTCGAATAGTTATCACGTGAAAACCTTATACCACGTCCACGATTTGGGTTATAAGTAGTTCGCCTATTCGTGGAATTAAAATTAGGCGTCGCCGCATTATGATTATACCTATGTTGATGCCGATAACCTCGCTGTCCTCGTGAGCGACTGGTATACAGTCGGCCTTGGTAAAAATTATGTTGTGACCTACCTTGATTCCCACGACGTGAGAAATGCATCACGTCTTCACCTTTCGATGTAGCAGCTTTTGTCAGCTCCTCATCCTTTGCCGCCTGTATAGCCTCGTTTAGATGCTCGTAGTTCCTGGCTGCTATAATGGTGCTCAGCCGAGGATCTCGCAAACCCTCTGAAAACCGTTTCACCGCAGTCTTTTCATTCAAAGGCTTCAAAACAGCATAGCTATCAGCGTTCCCATCGGCTTGTGATATTGTTAAATCTGAGAATATCTTTTCGACTTCTGTACCGTACTGATCGATAGTGCGCCAACCTTGACTAACACTTTGCAGTCGGGATTGAATTGCCGTAAATGACTTTTTAGTTAATAACTTCTGTCTCAAATCTTTTAAAAGATCTGTCGCCGATGCGTACTCTGAAGCTAATCGCAATTTCGCATTTTCTGTAAGCCTACTCTTTAAGACAAACTTTATAAGTAATTTTTTGCCAGAATCAGATAACATATCTGAATACATATCCACAGAGTCAATGATTCTCTTAATGGTACTTTCATTATTGTCCATCACAGGGATTAAATTACAAGCTGTTTTCAGATCAAAATCCATTGTTAAATTTGGATGTTCACTAGAGTCGCTATAGTCAGAAGAATCACAATCAGAAGACAGTACTTCTGCTGGATTGGAACACAATTCTAAAATATTGCTATAAAGATATTTAATTTTTTCCCAAATGGAATTTATAGTTTCCAATATATTAGGATTTAAGTCCTTTTGTTCTTTTAATAATGAAATAATTGCCTCACTTCTTTTAAAAATTATTTCCACCTCAGTTAATTTACTTCTTATACAATTACCTTGAAATCTTGATTTTCCCTTTTTAACTAAATATTTCCTCACTTTTTCAATATTATTTAAACATTGGATTAACTCATTTTCCATCCCTAATTAAAATTATAAATAAAAAATAATTAACACATACCCGGTTTCCATAAGTCACGTAGTAGGGGACTTCAGGACGATCGTATATGGACATAGGAATGTAAACACACGGCACGACCCACTCATTGATATTGATTAAAATAATTATGCTTAAATTTTACTTACATTCATTTGCATCTGCTAGTATGCAATTTAATATAAAATATTGATTAATATATTATTTAGTATTATGCACTTAATGTTCCTATAATAGTCATAGTTATTAATTTTTTTTTTCAAGTCTTCACGATGATACCGTATTGATAACGCACTTTCACCTTTATCGCGCACAATTTCGCACTATATCACTTCAATCTTTACTGGTTGTTGTGGGGGAGGGCCATTGCTTGGGCGCAGACGAAAAGATTTCCGCAACTCATGAAGTGTAATCTCTCTTCGCATCCATTTTTTGTGGGTTTTCTTATATCCACGGTATACTCCATACACTCCTGCCAAGACGAGAAGGGTCACTATGATGATCAAAAGGATATTCGTGGTACTCGCATGGAATTTCAAGTCCTGCGTCGCGGACGCTGAGTTAGTTCCTCCAGACGCGGTCTGAGCAATGATAACTTCCTCTTGTTTCGACTGTTCTTTGCCCATTTTCGATGATAACTTCTTGAGTTTTTTCCAAAATAGATTGCAATGTTATGCACCACGATTCGCTCGAACAATCAGACGACGTGTAAAAACTTTCCATGATGAACACTCAGTCGGCCGGCGCCGAAACACGAGATCACTTCGTCACGCGCTCCAAACATGGCAGGGTCGCCATGAAGGGAGGTTGTTATTAAATTAGACAACTAGCTCAGTTGAATGATGGTTTATTAGTCCTTCTTCATAATGAGTACACGTTAATATATATAGTGATTAATACACATAGATATGAGTAGGTACAATAACATACGTCACCTCACCCCCCGCCCTGACGACGACATAGAGTTGGCTGCGCTGCAACTTCAAGACTCTTTGACCGAGGTATGTAACTTTTCCATGCCTCGGTCCCGCCGCCCCGGTCCCCGGCACGCCGTACATTGGTGGTCGCAGGAGATCGCGGGTCTCCGGGCTGCCTGTATTGCGGCCCGGAGAGCGTACACTTATTGTAGGCGCCGGCGGAGAAGGAGTGACCCCGAAGAAGAGGCCAGGCTTTACGAGCTGTATAGGGTGGCTCGGGGCACTCTAAAACATGAAATTGGTCAGGCTAAAGACCGTGCTCGGGCGGAGATGCTCGAGGGTCTCAACCGTGATCCATGGGGGAGGCCATACAAGATGGCGCGCGCTAAATTGCGCCCCATTGGCCCCCCTCTGACCGAGACCCTTGAGCCAGCCTTCCTGGACCAGGTGGTCCGGGCCTTATTCCCGGCCCGTCGGGAGGAATTCTGCCCCCCAGCCATGCCTCCACGTTCCAGCGCTCCTGTGCCTGATGAGATTCCTCCTGTCACAACGGAGGAATTTGGGGCCGTTAGACTCCGGTTACGGGGTAAAAAGATGGCCCCAGGGCCCGACGGCCTTCCGGCCAAAGTCGTCTCCTTGGCGGCGGGCCCAATGGAGCCGAATTTTAGGGACCTCTTTGACCGCTGCTTCCGGGAGAAGAGGTTCCCTAAGGTTTGGAAGGTGGGTCTACTCTGCCTTCTCCAGAAGGCCAAAAGACTCGCCTTCAGCATACAGGCCAATAATTTTGCTCGATGAGGTTGGTAAGATGTTCGAGAAGATCATCTCATACCGCCTCATCGAGCATCTCCGGGAGATGGGCCCGGACCTGGTGGGCGCTCAATACGGGTTTCGTGCAGGGCGTTCCACTGTCGACGCCCTGACACGACTGCGGGACCTTACAAAGGAGGCCGAAGAGTGTGGGGAGGGTGTAATTGCAGTGTCATTTGACATCAAGAATGCATTTAACTCCCTCCCGCACGCGACCATCACTGAGGCCCTTGGGTATTTCCGGTTCCCCTCATATCTTCGGGGGATTATAGCGGACTACCTCAGGGGCCGTGAAATAGTCTTCTCAGACGGTGATAGCGTAGTTCGCCGCTATGCGGCTGAGTCCGGTGTTCCACAGGGGTCGGTGCTGGGACCACTCTTGTGGAACATTGCCTTTGACTGGCTCCTCCGCGGGTCCCTTCTCCCGGGCACGAGCGTGCTATGTTATGCCGATGACACGCTCCTTACTGCCCGGGGGAAAACGTTTGGGGAAGCGGCCATAAAGGCCTCCGCGGGGGGCGACCTGGTCGCTAGGCGTATCGGCCTCCTGGGCCTCACAGTGGCCCTCGAAAAAACAGAGGCCATCTGGTTTCGGGGGCCACGACAGAGACGGGCGCCGCCCGATGCCCACATCATGCTCGGGGGCGTCCGGACGGCAGTAGGGGTCGAGATGAAATATCTCGGCCTAACATTAGATCCTGGGTGGCACTTCACTGCACACTTCCGTGCACTGTCACCCAGGCTAATGAAGGCGGCTGATAGCCTGAGATGGCTCATGCCCAATTTAGGAGGGCCCGACTCTAAATGCCGGAAACTTTATTCCGGCATTTTGAAAAGCATGGCGCTTTATGGTGCGCCTATCTGGGCGGCGGCCCTCTCAAGACGAGAGAACGTCCGTCTTCTACGAGCACCCCAACGGGCGATTGCGCAGCGGGCCGTGAGAGCTTACCGTACAGTAAGCTTCAACGCGGCCTGTGCGCTTGCGGGCACCCCTCCGTGGGAATTGGAGGCAAACGTATTGGCGGTCGTCTACCGCTGGACGGCCGCCAAAAAGGCTGCGGACGAGCCGTACTGCTCCGATGAACGGGAGGCCGTCCGCAGGGAGGCCAGCGAGGGTTTGGTCCGCCTTTGGGCGGCGGACCTCCGCGGCGCGGAATATGGCCTCCGCGTAACAGAGGCGATAGCCCCGGTCCTGGACCGATGGCTCACGAGGACACATGGCTCCCTCTCATTCCGGATGGTGCAGATTATGACGGGGCACGGTTGCTTTGCCTCCTATTTGCACTGCATCCAGAAAGAGGGAGCCCCACGCTGCTTCGAGTGTGGTGCTGCAGAAGATACGGCCCACCACACCCTAGCGGTGTGTCAGAGGTGGGCCACGCAGCGCAGCGAGCTTGTTGCTATAGTGGGACAAGATCTATGCCTTCCAAGCGTCGTCCTAGCCATGTTGGCGGATGAAGACGCCTGGAAGGCGGTCGCCACCTTCTGCGAGGAGGTGGTGGCCGAAAAGGAGGCCGCGGAGCGCTTACGGGAGCAAGATCCCGCTGCTAACGCGCTCCGCAGGATGAGGAGGGGAGGGAGACGGCGAACAATCGCCCGTCATCTCCAACCTCTCCGTGGAGGAGGCCAGCTGGTGCGTGGTACGGGGGTACCTGCACCAGCATTGCACAGGCCACCTCCACTGCCTGGTAGTGACAGTTCGACGCCCTCGGCTGTCCCTACTGGCCCCTCCCCAAGAGGGAGGGGCCGCTTCCTGCCCGCCGTGTAGGCGGGCTCCGTCTGGGGGACCGCGTAGTGGGCTTCGTGCCAGTCACCGCAGTTCCCCCAACATGGACGATGAGAGGGAGTCCCGGAGTTTTTAGTGGGTATGCCACTGGGTGTCACCTTCCCCAGTGGTGAGTCCCACATAACCCGTCTGCCCCCCGGTGGACGGGAATGCGTAATGTCATTTCCTCCGGGTCAAAAAAAAAAAAAAAAAAAGTTACGGTGGATACAGGATGCCTACAACCGGCCGCTTTGCAATTCTATGAGTGCTCTGGAAGTTTATGCAGTGCACGTCGTGTGGCTGTTGATGATGATGAATCTCTATGGGATACTGCGTCGCTTAGAAGTGCGCCAGTGCGCTAGAATACTACAGTGAGACGGTCTGCAATCGCCGCTTTTAGAATTTATTTCTTAAAGATTTATAGACGCCTGGAGTGTCTTTTGTAGTTAGCCTAGCCTGTACAGTCAGTGGCCTGCGGTCACTATCGAAATTGTACGCTTTTCAATACCAGGTCGGGTGGTAGGCTGGCTGAGTGACCAGGTGGTCACTAATTCACACTACTTATTTTCAGCAGACCTCTACTGAAAATAAGTGGTATTTTCAGACGTCTCCGTGCTCGAGAGAGACGTCCTCAGATGTCCGTCGCTAAGCGTAGTATGTGGCTTGACAACATCTGAAAGTAAGAAATGAAACAACTTTACAACGTTTTCTACCCGCGGTTTTATATTTTGTTTCATTTTCTAACCCGTCGTTAGTTAGTGCAAAGTAGTGAACGCGGGCACAGAAATGAAACAATGCAATCGTACTTTAGCCCTCGGCATTTGTAAAATACGAACCATTTCCGTTAAATTGGAGAGATTTTTGATTTTATTTCGCATTTGGTTCTTGGCGTATTCACGTCACATCTGCTGTAATTAAAACATGATCCTTCATTATTGCGTAAATAATAAATATATTTCAGCAGCTTTCCTTTGCATGCCGAATGATATTTCATTAATGAAGATAAGTGCTGTAGCCATTTTTCAGTGCACCGGAAATGATATTTTATCCGTGTATAAAAATGGCTGTCCATTCTGTTCCTCCCGCTTGGACCTGTCCATTAACTTTTTATACACGAAACTACAATATTACTGAGATTGCCAATACTGGGTTTTAATTAGTTGTCATATGCAATGATGAATGATCTTCATTTGCTTCGAGCTCGGATGGGAGTGACATATCAATAATACTCTCGCAGACTATCATCAAGACAGATATTATCATCACCTGTCTTTTTGATTGATGTGTTTGTTGATTTATGCCTAAATTGAACTAATTTATTTAAAAACTAGCTGTCCCGGCAGACGACACAGTTTGACAGGTAGAAATTGTTGCTAAGAGAAAACTAAACTGTGTTTTTTACTATATTCCTAGTTCAACATGTTTGATGATATTTGCTGTTGTTTGTGTAGTGCAGAAATGCATTTTACAATAAAATAAAGAAAAATACAATTTGAGGTATACAGCAACAACTTGTTAAGGAAACAGGGCCCCTTAGTAGATTTGGGGCCCAGGTAAGCGTTTCAAACTTGAATATAATTAAAAGAAGTGCTTCTACGGCTTAACTGCCATAACAAATGATGGGACGATTGTGATCTCTTCGGGTGGACTTCAGACCAACTCATGGCCTTCTAGGTCTGGCACTTTAGAGCCACTTTAGATCTGGCCAACTTTCCTTTAGGCTGTTGCCCGACCGCCAGGCAGGAAGCGACATACTACTAGCTTTTCTCACTCAACAAACGCACAATAGAAACACATTCAACTCAACACAGCCTCGGTCGCGTGTGGCGTAGCGTTTCAACGCTACGCTACACTCCACTGCGTTTTGTATACCTCGAGGGCGAACTTCTATTATTATAATAATATTCAGTACTATACTGCTGAAAGTTTGCAACACAAGGCTCCGACTACGTTTTCGTAGCATCATTGTAGAAAGTAGTGGCGTAGATGGGCGTAGCAAGCATTACGAAAATACTCGTAGTTCTAGCTGTTAGACATAGTAATATATTTCTTTACTTATTTCGAAGGTTAGAGCTACATTTATTTGATGGTTTTATCAACATGAAAGACAAATGTTCTCTAAAGTCGCTTTTATGAGAAAAATAACACGAGATAAAATAGCAGACAATTAATATTCATGAATAAAGAAAATACTCGGTAGCATGGCGAAAAAATATTTTATTTTTTTAAATATAATATCTAAAATGATACATAATTTAGTATCTCGTTTCTTTGTTCCCTTTTTTCCCGTCTTAACAACCTGGCGTGGTTTTCTGTCTCTTTCTCAATAAGGTTTCGCGAAGGGGAGGGTTCTGGACTGCGTACAGACTGTTCTTTTCGGCTAGCAATAACTATAAGAATTAATGTTCTGGTCTGACCCTATCAAGTTCTAAATTGGTTTTAACTAATAAGAATTCTTCTCAAAGTACTGCGCTCCAGTTACCTCCTTCATTTATCTCTGTTCACTCCAAATGGATCGTTAAGCCCCTTAACGAGTGCCTGTTTCAACTGTTGAACGTAACCGGACGTTATTATAGAAACTACTTGAAACACAACTAGGTACACTCGCGGGAAGAAAAGGTTGACCAGTTTTCAAATATATTTATTTATACGTTGAGCACATGTTACCTATTTAAAATATATAACAGGCCAGAATGTTGTATTGAAAAGTATGCTTTACTATTTGACAACAAAGTTTAAATTTGATTACACGTATGCTCCTTCACGATTAACAGAAACTTTTTACTAGTTTGATCTTGTCGCTATACGTTATCAAGTTATTTGATAAATGGAATCATTTCATCCTTTTTGCTGAAAATGATCAAAACTACTAATGATAAGTTAAGATAGAAGATTAGTTCCTGTCAATGTCTTCACTGTGCAAGCAAACACAGATCTTAAGGTGGTCAAACTTTCTATTCCGCAACTGTACTTTATACTTGTCGACACACTAGACAAGCTGTTACCTCTCAATATGCAGAGAGCATTCAAAGATACTCTACAGAACGTTTACCTCTGGAATATTCCTCAAGCGGACTTTTTCTTAGGTACAAAAAAAATTCCAGAGACTGCTTGGGAACAAAGAACATTGCCAGGCACTCATGTACTTTCAGTACCGCATTAAAACTTTGCGTTTCTAAATTAAATGTCATTAAACATTATATGAAAATATATCTTGAAATAAGAGGATATTAATATTATAATAATGGAGTAAAAGAGATGGATTACAAATGTGTATTTTAATTCCTCATAACCTATTAACCCATAAAAAATTTGAAAAATTATTGTTTTTTGTCGAAAAAATTAAATGGTGTTGCTCTTACTTCATTTTGTGTACAGAGGTGCTCACGTCAACCTTTACACAGAGGCACCTTATGCCGCTGACATAAGACCCATTCTGCAACGGTTTTGTAAAGGTTGATTTGAACACCTCTGTACATCATGAAGACTCGTTGTGTAATGTTCAATATAAGTACGTTTTTTTTAAAGAAGCATCTTTTTACAGGTACTATCAAGTGCTCGGCAGTCCTGGTGGACAATGAGGAGATCATCTTTGTAAACCAGGTATGGCTATGGTAATAGGTAACATTTATTCAAAATATCCTAAAATAAACACTTCATTAGGATCAGTACTAACCGAGATATCACAATTTGAAAAGCACATTTTAGGACTTGCCCAAACACGCTACATACAAACTTGACTGTGAATATGACGTCACGTTCACTGTTTTTGTATGGAGCGCGTAAGAACTTTGTTGGACAGCTAATATCAAATATTGCGGTTATGAAAATGGTCCTTTAACATAATTGCTACATGAAAGTGGGTTACAAAACAATGATATTTATTTTACAAAATTTACCACTTTTGAAATGCACTTGCCCACCAAAGTTTGCAAGCCTATTGTAGCCTCATTTTGAAACAAATTTTGATTGTAGTTTCACAAAAAGATTCGAATTTAATTATTATTTTTTGTGATTATAAAAAAAACATGCAAAATGACTCATAGTCATCTACCCCATTGTAGTTCCGAGTTGAAATTAGACCGTAACCTCTGTTGCGTTGTTTATTGAATAACTAGCGGCTAGCTCTCCGGTGATAGAAAACATGGTACAGTCGGCATCAAAATGATACTCTATAGATAGATAGTTAGATGAAAGAAAACTACAGAATTCAGAGTTGCGTTTCACTTGTTTTAGATTGTTGCGCAATATCTGAGACAGTACAGTTAATGTCGCAAGTTTCACTGGCATAGCTCGCATATAGGTACCACCGTACCTACATATCACAAGTTTTTCGGAGCAAATGTAAAACACTTCACTGTGACGGGTCTCAACTTATCGCCCACGGCTAGTACCTCCGACTTTGTCATTGTAGTATTACAGTTGCTTTTGTAAAACCGTCAATACCTTTATGACCACTCAGTTAGTGCAGACTGCAGCTTCAACATAATGTGTGGTTTGTCGGCTCATTTTGATTCTTAATGTAAACGCTAATGACTTTCGACCACTTTACCGGACTGTAGGGTGAGCGCAAAGGGCTAATTTAACTGTACGACTTCCAACTAACTCTTAAACCCAAGCATTGGTAGAAGGCTCGCTTCCTCTCTACTTTATTCTTGTTGAGCTCAAATAGGTTCGGTGAAGGTAGGGCTTCTAAATTATATTCTCCATGTTTTTTTTCGTGTGGAAATCCTCATGGATACCTTGTTGCCCGGAGGGACGACGAGGTTATATCGGACTCCCACCGACTTAAACCCTACGGCACTCAGCCGTGGCACTCTGGCGGCGAAGCTAGATCCTACCGTAAGCAATATTGCACTGCTCCGCCGTTAGTGCTAGCCCTTAATAGGGCCCCCTCCAACCGACCCCCCCCCCCACAAAGACGGAAGGCCACGACAGCGCCTGAAGTCCGCAGGCACTTCCGCCGTCTCGCTGGACGCCGTGCAATAGAAACCAGAGCAAAATCAAATTCCCCATGCAACGACAGTCAGCGTTCCTCTAATTAGTATGATGGTATAGTTATGAGCGTGTGTAACTTACTTACTTAGTTATTAATAGTACGCTATTAAATGTAGCACCACACCTTAATTTCAGTAAATTTAATGAGCTGCTATATCGAAAGTTAACGTTCTTAATCTAAAATTCAATATAAATTACTGCCACACCCCCAGTCAATATTTTCTACAAAGTAGTTTTCTCATAATAAATAACTATGCTCTGCTATGAGCTACGAGATAAGACATCATAGTCTAAGATCCTAGTGCAAGTTTGCTCGCGTCTAAATGTACTTATATGATTAGATTAAATACTTTATTGCAAACAATGTTATATGTATGATATTATTACATTTTTGCGTGTGTGTACAATTTAGGCTGATAATTATTAATCTCGCTACAAAAATTGGAATACCTAATAGTGGATTTAAAGCTTTTACATTTAAAGTAACTTAGCAGTACAAATAATCAGATGCAGTAATAGGTTTTACTATTGCTTGTTTTGTATGCTAAAATTATGATGTTGGAAACATGAGGATAGTAGCAGATTTAAACAAATCTCTTTTTGCCTATTCTTTATGGCAGCGCTTTGCCTACCAGAAGTTCAAGCGTAGGACAGGACAAGACAAGACAAATAATCTTCATTGCACGGAACACATTTATCGAATAACATTAAGAAGACATTATTTGTATAATTCAGGTGGTCCTACATATCATAAGTACATACGTGTATGGCTAGGTATGGCCGCGCTCCTGTGTCACGTGGACACAAAGCAACCAAATAGTGATGCAACGTGATATTACGAGTGCTCAATGACGCTCGTGATCTAGCGGCATGATCTTAGACTATTATCGCCCCGTCTAGCTCCTTGGGGACTACAATGTCCTATCCTATATATCAAACCCTCGTTTAAGACTTTCATAGAATCTAGGACGTATCTATTCCGCCTTATTCCATTCATAATGGGAAATCCCCGAGGCGGGGAATTTCCGCTGCTGGAAAAGTTAAAGGTCTTTATTAGCAATTTCTGACGTTTAGAGTTGAAGCTAGATTATGCAGGGCTCTAGATAAAGACATTCAGCTTGGAGAAAAATAAAATGGTCCTCTTAATAAAATATCTGATGGAAACTTTTATAAATTGCACAAATGCAGAGCTAAGTAAGTCATCTCTTTTAGCTTTTTTAACTTTTATGAGGAATCAAATATTTAAAACATACATGCATACGACTACACGACCATATCCCTAATGGTTAAGTCAGAGGCACACTGATTGTTGCTGTCATGGTGAACGAAACATTCAGAAACCCACATTTCGCCGAAATCAAATATTTGTTATTTTGAAAATAGAAATTAAGCTTTGTTTTAAGTATAAAGCCCAGTTCGCAAATCATTCTTAATTTATCTAACTAGTAACCAAAAACTTTCTTCTGTGTAAATACTTGCTAATTATCTGAGGAATAATATAACGAGCAATTTTGAATGTAATAAATTAGCATTTATTTTCTCTTTCTCTGGCAAAAATGCTGAAAAAGTTGCGAGAAATATTATAATCCTATTAAAGATGAAAAACAACAGGATGAAGTGCCTTGGCGCTCTTATCAGATTAATTTCAGATTATATCATAATTCTCCTAAGAATATAATTTGATCTTGCTTCGACATCAATTTTTAAAAGGATACCTTAGAGTATAATCTGTTATCTAACATGGCGCCGGTTCGGTAGCAAATTCTTAACCCCGTATAATCCTAAATATGAACACTTGTTGCTACATCTGGCGTCGCTTTTTTATTATCGCCGCTTTCTGTAATAAATAACATTAGGTAATATATTGATAGTGAAGCACTAAGGTATAAGTTAAGCATAGTAAAAAAAATACCAATCAAAAATAGCTTATTTTAAAGTACTTTTAGTAAAGTACTTTTAAATCGTCAAAACTAACTAACAAATAAAACATACTTAATGGTGGGCTTTACTCTAAAAGGATTCAAAAAAACGTGTTGTTAAACTAAAGCCAGGTTCATATTCCTGTGTTCTGGCCTTGGGGGCTTAGTACCGCGGTAGGGTCCAACCGCCGGGAAGCCAAGAGAACTCAGGCGTGGCAGTGTAGTGGACTTGGGCACCTCCCAGCTGCGACCCTTAACGGTGGCACGTGGGGTTGCGGGCTCAGTTTTGCCTGCAAGCGCCTTGCACGAAAAAAAAGGTTCATATCTGTGTCGTACCGCGTCACAACGCAATCGCGCTCTACCTAACTCCAGCTTTGTTGTCTCACAAGATAACTTGCAGACCAGCTGGTCGAAGGCTGACTGAACATATCAAGTCTGCATGCGTTATTTTATTTAGATCCAGTAATTTTCTTCCGTTCGATTTTCTTGACATAATACGTGTTGCGCCTTCCAACGACTCTCCGCACCCCTGACGCTTTGAACATTTATAGGTCTATCCTATTATGTCTAGACTCTATATAGACATAATAGAAAGGTGTTATAACCACCTATCTGTATATTAAATTTCAGACTGGAATCGTGACATCAAATCGAATAATAATACTGTTAAAGATAGGAAAACCAGAAAAAGTCATTCGGTCTTGGCATCAGGCGGGACTCGAACCCGCGTCTTTCGCAAGCCGGGCGACTGCACTACCAATTATGCTACCGAGACCATCAACAGACCGGACGAATTTCTCTGGTATATTATACCTGACAGCCAGGTTGGTTTCACCAATGTTTTAGGCATATACCTTAAACACTCGAAAGAAACATTATTGCAAATATTTGACTTTCGATTAAGATGAAACTACGATTTTGATAGGTTATTTTATTTTTAGCATTAGGGATAATGCATTTTCATCTTACTAAAGATAGGAAAACCAGAAAAAGTCATTCGGTCTTGGCATCAGGCGGGACTCGAACCCGCGTCTTTCGCAAGCCGGGCGACTGCACTACCAATTATGCTACCGAGACCATTAACAGACCGGACGAATTTCTCTGGTATATTATACCTGACAGCCAGGTTGGTTTCACCAATGTTTTAGGCATATACCTTAAACACTCGAAAGAAACATTATTGCAAATATTTGACTTTCGATTAAGATGAAACTACGATTTTGATAGGTTTTTTGTTTTAGGCATATACTTAAAAGGTATATGCCTAAAACATTGGTGAAACCAACCTGGCTGTCAGGTTTAATATACCAGAGAAATTCGTCCGGTCTGTTAATGGTCTCGGTAGCATAATTGGTAGTGCAGTCGCCCGGCTTGCGAAAGACGCGGGTTCGAGTCCCGCCTGATGCCAAGACCGAATGACTTTTTCTGGTTTTCCTATCTTTAGTAAGATGATAATGCATTATCCCTAATGCTAAAAATAAAATAACCTAATAATACTGTTAGACTAACAGACTGTAACTTGATCTATAACAAAAGTTATGTAAACTACTGTCAGTCCGGTGGCCGGTAGTTTACGTAAACAAATAATATTACCCCCACTGTTCAGTAGTTAGAAGCATCGGTTAAGACGCAAAGGGTTGCGGGTCCAGTTCCAGCTCCAGCAAATATAAAATATTCACTAAAGGTTTCCAAAACACAAAACCTTTATTTTGTACCGGAGCAAAGTATTTGAAATAGACATACCAAAATACTTCACAAACATTTGATTAAATTTTACAACATCACATAAACTGTGAATCTTGACTTAAACTTACAAGTAGAGTTATACATAATATGTAAATATGTCGAGCTTAGAACCTTCATGAATACTGATAGAACAGTTTTGTAGAAACATAAATAATTTATGTCACAAACAAGACATTGAGGTTTTTGTGAGCTGAATAACAAAATAAAAGAAAGTAATTGAAAAGACAGCATTTTAAAGCTACTTTATGTTGTAAAGCACGACACTAAAACCTTATTTTACTCGAAGAATGCCTAACGCACTATCCTGCTCCCTGAGTAGGAAAGCGGGAGAGTGTGGGGCTCTCTCACCACGGTGAGTGGTGGGCATACCCACTAAACTCCGCAGAGTCCATCTTCTGCGCGTTATCAGAATCCCCCGAGGACCCCGTGAGGGACTCAACGAATGGACCCCTAGCGCACTGAGTCGGCAACCCAGCTTCTCACGAGGTAAGTTATGCCTCCCCTCATACACCCGCCAGCTCGAGGTCCCCCCGCACCGCCCACCATAGCATCGCCTGTGCAATGGAGGCACACAGTATAGACTGTGTGCTCTCCTGGCGACCCCAGGGCCCTTTACTTGCCACTTACGACAGATGGGGAATCTTGGCCGAATTCTAAGGCCCCGAACCACGAGGCAAACGACACTTGAACCTGGCTATCAGGCTTAAGTCATAGTCCTCGAAAACTTGCCTTAATTCAGAGCGCTGTGCTCCCAATACCAACCTCATTTCGAGGACTCCTCTGGTATTGAGACAGATATATGACACTTTCAATTTCCGCGGGCGGAGGTTTAGACAGGTCATTCTATTCCCTACAATAAAGTTCAGTGGAACGACACACATTACGTAACACGCAGTCTTCTTAATTTGTTAAAACTGTACAGCTCGGTTAAAAATACAGAAGAATTTGAACTTATTTGCACATCGAAAGATCTTTTTTGAAAAACTCATGCCATCCCGTACAATTACTATAAAACTGAAAGTGACATCTACACACGTGAGAGATGCTGAACTTTGATTTGCGTTTGAAAATTAGGTCAATCTTTAAACTACCTAATAATAAGCCACTACCCATAATAGCCTATTGTATTTACAGTATATGCCGTACTAAAATAAACAATTATTGAATTCAATGACATTAAAAACCGGTGTGTATGTGTAATACACTACATAAATATTAGTTCAGGATGATTATCCGGAATGATTACATACAACACATCCAGAACAGTACAAACGTCCATGGTACAAACAGACATGTCCATGCACACAAATTTTGTACTGTGCGGGCATCGAACCCGCGACCACCGGTGTAATAGCGCACTTCTGAACCATTATACCAAATCGGTCGTCATTTCATTGTTGATATCAAACAACAAACATATTTCATTTTAACTTTCCAGTAGCGGGTAAAATTTTAGTATCTAACTTGCGTGCTAGCTGAATATTGCAGGTGCAGCCTAATTTAAACGGTTACGAGCTTTATTCCCTGCACATAAGGATTGATATGAGAGGGCTTCATGTTATCAATTTGTTTCACGCTCTGAGCTCGCAGCTATATTGAATGCGACACCGCAATACCGCTCAGCTTGAAGAATCTTCTTCGTTCTATTCCAGAAGTTCTGTATCATATGGAATAAAATAAGGAATCCATACTCAACTCGTTGGCATAATTTGTCATGATCTTGGGGTGAGAATTGAATTGAATCTACTTGAATGAAGAGTTGTCTTCTCAGTACAGAAATTGCTAAACATTATTTGCGTACGACACTGGTGGACGGTCTGTGAATTAGTATCATTTTAAAGTACATAGACTATTTAACAAAAAATATATGCTCATGACCAAATCTCAATGGCACACTGGCTGAAATGGAGAACGGAACATTTAGAAGCTGACATCTCACCGAGCTAATATTGAACGAGCCTGCCGCCGTTATTCGAATTGCTTGGGTTTTTAATTGCTGTCATTCTTTACTTCTGTGAAGTGGTTTCTACCCAGACAACTGGTAATAAATGGATGGTCATGGATGGTCATGACCTTTTGATATTTTCATTTATCCCTGTGAACACCTAACCAAATGATTTACACCCCGCTATATACCGCACCTGGTTGAAGATAATTATTATTTTCTCCATATCTAATTTAATTAAGTGAGCGTGACTGTTCAAAAGTAACGTTTTAAATGCTTGTCACACGAAGTTTGGTGTTACTCTCGGTCACAACAGGCTTATGAAACTAATTGCACCACCACTCCTCGACAGGTTCAAAACAATTACTCAAACAGCCATGAGAATCGAGTTCTGATTATTATTTGGGTTAAACCATTTTTTTTTTCAAATCCCAGCCGCGGTGGGCATCAGCGTCGCGATGCAAACGGGAATAGCCCATTTGACGACCGTATCGGTGTAATTGTTGAGAAGTCGGCTACTACACCAATTTTTCAAAGGTCGCGGTTTCGATCCCAGCACAGTACAAACATTTGTGTGCAGGAACATGTCTGTTTGTATTGGTCTGGGTGTTTCCTATGTATATTAAGTATGTATTTACAAAAGAAAAAGTATTTAAGTATGTTTATCCGTTGTCTAGTATCCCATCAAAACGGACTAAAACTAGCCCACTTGGGGCTAGATGGCGCTGTGTGGAATAATGTCCAGGGATATTTATTTATTTATTCATCCGGGTGCATCCTGCAGACAGGACCTTTTTTTTTTTTTTTTTTTTCAAAGTAGGGGAAATGCCTTACGCATACCCGTCCACCGGGGGACGGACGGGTTATGTCGGACTCTCCACTGGAAAGGTGGTATACCAGTGGCCCTACCGACTAAAACCCCTACTACTCCCTCTTATCGTCCGTATAGTGGGGGAACACGGTGAGTAGCGCGAAGCCTGTTACGCGTTCCCCCGGACGGAGCCCGCCTGGACGGCGGGCCGGAAGCGACCCCCCCCATCGTGAGGGGAGGCCAGAAGGGACAGCCGAGGATGTCAAGCCGTCCCTACCAGGCAGCGGTGACCCGTGCAATGCTGGCGGCGGCACCCCCGTACCACGCGCCAGCTGGCCACCGTACGCAGGCCCTACTGGGCCCGCAACCACGAGCCACCCAAAGGGCGGCTCCGCTGCCGTAACCTTCGGTACGGCCCCGCCGGGCCGCGACGCACAGGGGGGATCAGCCTCGGATCACTGGCCCCCACCAACCGGTTGTGCGCCGCGGCCCCAACCACGCGCCTCAAGGCGCCTGCAGGCCCTACTGGCCCCGCAGCCCCACGTCGCCCTTACGGGCCGCAGCGACCCTACTGGGCCCGCAACCACGAGCCACCCAAAGGACGGCTCCGCTGCCGTAACCGACGGTACGGCCCCGCCGGGCCGCGACGCACAGGGGGGATCAGCCTCGGATCACTGGCCCCCCCCAACCGGTTGTGCGCCGCGGCCCCAACCACGCGCCTCAAAGGCGCCTGCAGGCCCCACTGGCCCCGCAGCCCGTCGCCCTTGCGGGCCGCAGCGGGCGGGTGTCCAGTCCACCACGCTGCCACGCCTGGGTTCTCTTCGCTTCCCGGTGGTGCCCCTACCACCGGTACTAGGCCCCCTCGCCACGCCGAGGCGAGAACCCGTGAGGGGGTGCAGACAGGACCTGCCCTTTGCGCTTAGCGACTATTTGCCCAAAGTCTAGGATTACAGTTTTTGCGTGGATCGTGTTGTTCCTCAACGAAATTAACAGCTCTGACAAGTTTTGGAACGCTACTTATGTTTATCCTTTTTTTTTCATTATCAACCCATTTCCAAACTACTGTTATATAAGAAAAGGGTTTTTTTTAAAGGAAGAACTTAAGTCAAAAGAGTTATCATGAAACTTCATCCCTTTGCGCATCCAAAAATACTCGACTGTGAATATTTTTCTGATTGGTTATATTGGCTGTTGAATTCGTCGTTTCAGTCATTTTTCACCGCACTCTGAAAATTGACAAAAGCTACCTTTTCGATATAACGTACTCGATGCGTTCGGTCGATTGCTAAGGGAGTTTTATTCTCAAAGCATGAATATTCGATATCAGGTCTAAGAATAACAAATAGTCCGAATACGCATAGCTTATTGCTTCGTTTTATTAACATGGATAATATTATTAACATCTTCCGGTCTTGAGGGAACGTTAACATATTTTTTAAGTGTCGGAGACATACGAGCTGTCAGGCGCGTTGTCGCCGAATCTTACTAAAATGACGGTAGATCGTTGCGCGTCATTATTTGGCACCAAAATGGCCCAAATGCCAAAATGCTAATGGCCAAAATGGTTAATTTTTTAGCGCGAAAGACATAATTATACTAGGCCTAAATTTGCCGCTTGGAACTGCTCCAATTTCCTGATGAGCTGAATCAGCTCCTCCGACACTCCAGGGGATAAGAGGCGTAAATATGTGTTTTTTAAGATATGGGGAACAACAGAGCTAGAGGGTCTAATGGGGAAAACTGATCACCCGGAGGAAGAAAAGTGAATGTTTGCACTCATGGCCAACTATTTCACTTTTCACGAAGTAAAACGCTTTGAAGGCCGCAACGTCAAGGACGAGGTCAAGGCGAAGAAAAACTCCGCCACGTAATATGTACAAAAACAAATTAAATATCATTTTCTAACCACACGTTGTGACCACGTAATTGTGTAGAATGTCATATAAAAGTGGATAATTACATTAAAGGACACGTCACCTCACTATACATCATATTTACTACAACCATGACCAGTCCATGGGCTAACCCCCATAGTCATAAAAACTAATGCAACGCTAATGCATAGATTGACGTGTTATGTCACTTACTCGCAAATGGCGGCAGCAGCAAGAATGAAAGAGACAAAGCGATACAAAAGTTAATGTGTTGTTGAAGCTCTTTTTAAGTTTTTAAAGGGGGTAAGTTGTTAGTTGTAAAGTTTGAAAATGAAATTTGGCAGAACAAATGACCATTAATGGTTAAGCAAAATGGTCATAAAATTTTATTTTGTCTGCCCAATTTCATTGCAATTGCTTTTATGGCGGGCCTGGAAAGTATGACACCTTTATACCTGTACAACAATGATATTATAAAAAAACGTGGATAGCACAAGTAGTGCTAAAAAAGTGGCACACAAAATCAGGACTTTTGCCCACCTGAGCAAAGCATTGACAGTTTGAGTCAACACTGCGCAAGATGTATGTGTCTCAATTACGTTCTAGTAAATAATCATACTATCTTGTACACACGGTCAAATAATAGGTACTGTTATACCTAACTTTTCTAAGTCCATTTTGCTAACCTAAACTAATTCAATTCCTATAAAACTAATTTCGCCCATGCGGTTCAGACAGTTGCATTTCATACTTCATACAGTAAACTAATCCGGTCTCGCGTCCCAAGTCATTCAGTGTCCCGAAAGGAAAGTGAGGTTTCCCTAGTTAGTAACCGTGAATAAACTCTTGTGTCAATAAACGGTGTTTTTTTTAAAAGACTTTACGCGGCTGCCGCCTAACATTGGTGTCAGAAGTGGGATGTCATAGCGGTTTCCGTAAACCCAGACATCCAAAAGAATCCCGTGGTCGTCGCCCGAGTCAACTGATCGACGGTCAGCCTCAGCCCCTCGCGCCGAGCCCGCATCAGGCACCAGCTCCGAGTCGTGGTCGACAGTTAGCCTCAGCCTAGCGCCGAGCCTGCGTCACGCCGAGCAAACAGCAAGCACACCCTGGTCGACGTTAAGTCTCCGCCCCACGCGTGGAGCCCGCATCAGACTACCTAGGACCTCCTTCCCCAGGGACCACTAACCCCTACTCTTTTATCAGGGACCAAAGCAACTCCAACCTCCATCACCGACTCCATCAAGCAACTCTCCACCCCCACTGCATCAGACCTCGTCTCCAAATCTTCAGTCTCCAAATCCAATGTGGTCATCAACAACGTGGTCACCAACAACGTGGTCACCAGCAACGTGGTCATCGAGCAACGTGTGCGCCTGCCCCGCCACGCGTTTGCGTCATCTTCGCCGTCAGAGCGCCAATCTAGGTCACGCCACCAAACGACACGTTACTTTTTATTATAACTTACTAATTTCAAACAATTTCTTTTTAAAGGTACAATGATATCTTTCTTGTGCATGTAAGTACTTTTTTCATATTTCTTTTATTGCCATTTGCCAAATTATCGTGAATTTATAAAGTCTGTGTTTCCTACATCCTAAATTCTAATTCCTAATTCTCCATCCTAAACTCTTGAAAATGTCTCACTCCGAAGAATTCCAAGCTTCAGTTTAAGTTGAGAAGGTCACACTCAACATTCTCACAAAATTCATCCGACCTTATAATGGGGATCGTGATACACTTCCCGCATTTTAAACAAATTGCGACAATGCTATGTATTTAGCTGCGCCAGAACAGCAACCTATCCTTAGTAAATATATAATTTCTCAATTAGATGGAAAGGCCCAAATGGCTTGTAGCCTTAAAACTTTCAATACCTGGCCCGACCTCAAACGTTTTCTGAAAAGCACATTTGGTGAGAAAAAACATTCATCCCATCTCCTAGTCGATCTTCAAAACTGTAAACAGTTACATTCCGAAAGTGTCACGCAATTCTCTCTCAGAATTGAATCTTGCCTCACAAGACTTCAAGCAGATATCCACTACTCCTGCGCGGACAAATCCCAATTATTAGGTAGAATCGCCGCTATGGAAGATTTAGCCCTAAACACATTCATAATGGGTCTAAATCAGAATATATCTACTATCGTCAGATGTCGAAACCCTCTAACTCTGAATGACGCTATAACATTAGCAACAGAGGAAGAAAAGATTTCAAACCTCAACCGGATAACTTCTAAATCTTTTAAAAATTGTTCTATTTGTCATAAACAAGGTCACTCATCTTCAGACTGTTTTCATAAGATTAAACCTCGTCCCAATTCCAACTTCCACAAATCTTATCACGTCAATCCTGCATCTTCATCCTCATCATTTCCTACTAAAGGTGAAGGTCAATCTTATAACTTTAAAATCTTTAAAATCATTATTGCGAAGAAGATAATTATAATTTTAAACAAGGTGATGATAATTTAAACGAGAACTGATTTCGTCACCGTGTCTGCCGAAATCTATATCTAATAACGGCACGAATTCCTATCCTAAGTCTTATACTAATTCTTTTACATCTCAACCAAATAGATTGAGTCTTAATAATACATCTCAGCAACGACTGAGTCATACTAAATCTTATTCATCTCAGCAACGACTGAGTCCTACTAAGTCTTATGCATCTCAGCAACGACTGAGTCCTTCTAAATCTAACTCATCTCAGCAAAGACTGAGTCTTACAAAATCTAACGCATCTCAGCCACAAGGTCTGAGTCTTACTAATTCTAATTCATCTCAGCAACGACTGAGTCAAACGAAATCTTGTACACCTCAGCCAGAAGGTCTGAGTCTTACTAAATCTTTTTCATCTCAACCTCAAAGCTTGAGTCATACTTCTACTAAATCTAATCTATCAAATTCTAATCCTATTTTTACTAAGTCTACGCCTGAAAACCAAAGTGTTTCAGAGCCCATCTTTGAGATAAATCAACACAAATATAAAGTGTCTTTACCATTTACAAATCTTAATACTAATTACTCTACTAAGCCTCTCAGTTTTCTAATCGACACCGGTGCAAGTGTAAGCATCGTGAAACAATCAAGTTTAACTACTAAACCCGACTTTACCTCTAATATTATTAAACTTGAAGGTATTAATGACTCTGATTCTTATAGCGAAACCTTAGGTTCATTTCACTTACAGTTCCAAATTTCTAAACAACCTTTCGAACATCTATTTCACGCTATAACCGATGAGATAAACCTCAAATATGATGGTATCATTGGTACAGATTTCTTACAACATTTTAACTCAATTATTGACTATAATTCTAACTTCTTAAAAATTAATAATCTAACACTACCTATTAAATTCGATAAGCCGACCTACGTCATACCGGCACGATCTGAAGCCGTAATAGAATGCTTAGTCTCTAATAAAATGACAGAACTACGCAATTTACGCGAAGCGCTTGTGTTAGATCATATTATTAGCGAAGGTGTTTATTTAGCAAATTGCATTGTTACTTTAAAACCTAATAATCGAGTCAATATTTCTGTTTTAAATACCACTGAATCTGATATACAAATTCATGACTTTAAAGTTCATCTAACTCCTCTCGATCTAACTCAAATGTCACAAACTTCCTCATCTCACGAGATCAACTCTGTATCTTCGTCTCCGTCAAATCGTATTGATCGCGTTCTAAGCCAAATAAGGCATGATCATCTTAACGCCGAAGAAAGAAAGGCTTTATTCGAGTGTTGTTCAAATTACACCGACATATTCTATCTCGAGGGAGATCCTCTCAGCTGCACCAACGCAATTGAACACTCTATAAATACAGGCAACGCACCGCCTATTCATGTCAAATCGTATCGTTTCCCAGAGTGTCATAAAAACGAAGTCGATCAGCAGATAACAAAGATGCTTGATCAAAAGATTATCAAACCTTCTAATTCCCCTTGGAATGCTCCTGTGTGGGTTGTTACTAAAAAGATGGACGCCTCTGGTAAAAAGAAGTGGCGTATCGTCATCGACTACAGACGCCTTAATGACGTCACCGTCAACGAAACTTTCCCAATTCCTCTCATTTCAGATATCTTAGACCAGCTAGGTCACTCTAAATATTTCACCACTTTAGATCTTGTCTCAGGTTTTCATCAGATAGCTCTCAATCCTGCTGACGCAGCAAAAACTGGTTTCACTGTTGTCAATACAAATGGCACATCAGGTCACTACGAATTCACTAGAATGCCGTTTGGACTAAAAAATGCTACATCTACATTCCAACGTCTCATGAATACCGTATTAACAGGCTTACAAGGTCTACATTGCTATGTCTACTTAGATGACTGCATAGTGTACAGTCATGATATGAACTCACACATGAAAAAACTAAATCTTGAATTTAACAAATTTCGCGAGTATAACCTCAAACTTCAGCCAGACAAGTGCGAATTTTTAAGACGAGAAGTTTCTTACCTAGGTCATCTCATCACCGATAAAGGTGTCTCTCCAAATCCCGACAAAATCAAGGCCGTTACTCAGTTTCCAATCCCCAAAAATCCAAGAGATATTAAAGGATTTCTAGGTCTTACGGGTTACTATCGCCGATTCATTGATAACTTTGCAAAAATAACAAAGCCCCTAACTTCATTACTAAAACAAGACGTTGCTTTCAATTGGGGTCACGATCAGCAACATGCTTTTCAATTATTAAAAGAAAAATTAACTACAGCTCCTCTTCTCCAATACCCAGATTTCTCAGAACCTTTCGTAGTAACTACGGATGCTAGCAACTACGCCGTAGGCGCAGTTTTATCCCAAGGCGAAGTAGGTCAAGATAAACCAATCGCATACGCCTCCCGAACTCTCAATCGAGCAGAAGGTAATTACACCACTACCGAAAAAGAATTACTAGCTATCATCTTTGCTGTAGGTACATTCCGCCCTTATCTCTATGGCACCCTCTTCAAAATCGTAACAGATCATAAACCTCTCACATGGCTCTTTAATTGTAAAGATCCCGGTAGCCGACTTATGCGCTGGCGACTAAAACTAGAAGAGTATAAGTACAGAATTGTTTACAAGCAAGGTAAATTGAACCTTAATGCCGACGCCTTGTCTCGTTACCCGATACACGCTATTACACATACTAACCTCAATAAACAACCTTATGAGAAATATTTTAAAATGCAATTTACTAACTCTGTAACTAATAATACCGTAATTGAAGAACATTTACAAGCTTTACACCTAACTAAATATAAACTAATCGCTCTTCCTACATCTCTTGATTTTGACGATTCAATGCCAAATTGTGAAGAGATTCTTTCTCAGTTCGAAAATTCAGCGGAAATCCGTGAATCTGAACGTGAATTGCACTCAGTCATATCTGAAACATGTAATAATAAAACATACTATTTCTTATTTACTAAAGTTCATCATTACAATGACGTCACTTACAAAGATATTTACAATTTATTAATTAAACTACGCGACGCTATCATCGCTCAAGATCCATGCGAAACTGATCTTGCAATCTCAGACTTCTCAGATCCTTTCTGTAAGTTATCTTACACTAAATTGTATAATATTATTGCTTTTGTATTCCATAACACTAACATTAAAATACATATTTATAAAAATCAAATAATATACCCAACTCCAGTCGAAGTCCCTAAAATACTAAAGGAAATATCGAACAATACGTTAAAAACTGTAAACTCTGTCAAGTAAATAAACCATTGCGTCAATCTAATAAAGCCCCTATGGAGATAACCTCCACATCTACTAAGCCTTTTGAACGTTTAGCTCTGGACATTGTAGGTCCTCTACCAGATGCTGGTTTCCAAAAATTTTGATTCATCTTAACCTTTCAAGATGATCTTACTAAGTTTTCAAATGCTTATCCTATGGTCACTTCCACTAGCGAAGAGATCGCCCGAAATCTTGTTCATTTTATGTCTTTATTTGGTTTTCCTAAAACCATCTTAACAGATTTAGGAACATGTTTCACTTCTGATCTAATCAAACAACTTACTGAAATTCTTAAGATAAAATCTCTTTTCACCACACCATACCATCCTCAAACAAATGGTGCTCTCGAAAGATCACACGCTACTCTTAAAGAATATTTAAAATCATTTGTCAACGAAAATCAAAATGACTGGCATTGTTATCTAGCCACAGCTATTTTATCCTACAATTCTACTCCTCACACTACTACACAGTTTAGTCCTTTTGAACTTTTATATGGTTATAAACCAACTATCCCTAACTCACTCTATGAAGATAACACTAATAACACCTATCACGAATACGTTAGAGCATTACAATATAGAATGAAATTCAGTAGAGAAAAAGCTATACAAAATATAATTCAAAGCAAAGAAACGTCTAAGAACTACTATGATCAATCTAGCCGCACCACGTCTTATAAAACTGGTGACATGGTGTACTTGAAACATCATCATAGACTTCGCAAGGCCTTATCTCCAATATGGAAAGGTCCATACAAAATAATAAAGGTTAACGGAAAGAATAACGTTACCTTACAAGTCAATCGTAAATCTATAAAATATCATACTAATGAGATAAAACCATCTAAGTGACTTCATTTCATCTTATTCATAATCCTATGTCGTCACAGCCTCGCTGAACTTTAAATAACGCCTTTATTATATCTCACAGCCCAGATCTTATCTCAAACACGAAATTAACAATTTAGTTATCATCGATCAAGAGCCTTCGACTTGCTTACTAGCTATTTCTAATTTCCTTGACTCTGTCCTTAATTCTATTTTATTTGCCAAATCAAATGTTTTGCATCCTTCAGTAATCACACCTACTAATTTATTAAAAGAACTCTCTAAACATAATCACGCTATAAATAAAAGATTAGACTTCCCAGTTCCTCTTAACATTGAAACAATTCACACTATCATCGATGTTTCTACTCTAACTTCATATTATTATAACAAAAGAATTGTTTTCGTCATTCAAATTCCTCTTATCTCACCTATTAAGTACTCAGTTTACAAACTCGTTCCCTTACCTACACCAACAGGAAAAAATCCTAACACGTTTGCATTGATTCATCCCAAAAAACCTTACCTCGCTATCACAGACGATAGATTAAATTACGCTATGTTAGATAGTATCAAAGATTGTCCAAAGATAAGCTCAGATTATTTTATTTGTCAATTAGTTACTGTTTATTCTTCTAACTCTAATCCATCATGTGAAACAAAATTATTAACTGATGTTGTTTTATCATTACCTAGCGAATGTAATTCGAAGTTAATTTATGGACAAATTGACATATGGCACAAACTCAATGGCAATCAATGGATCTATGTTCAATCAAAGACGAATAAACTAACAGTAAAATGTAATGATGATATCACAGACTATTCTATCTCCGGCACAGGCATGTTAAAGTTAACACCTGATTGCATGGGTTATTCTAAAACTTTACAATTTTTACCAACTACTATTTCTACATTTACTTATAAAAAACCAACTTATTATAGACTTTGATATCACTCAAGATGATTGTTGCAAGAAGGACATCATAAACAAAACTGTTCCTTTACTCTCGCCACTATCTCTCAGCAACATTGATTTAGATTCCCTAAATCACGCGGCACATCAATTAGATGTCCTCGAACAAGATGTAAACAAATACCAAGAACAATCCCATTTTGTCAAATACGCAACATACTATTCTGGTTTTACTTATTTCCTAATTGTTCTTATATTTCTATTCATAAGCTACAAACTGTACAATTGTCTTTGTAATAAAAATAATAAGCATAATAATAATAAATCTTGTTGTATACAGATATTTAACCAATGTAATACAAGAAAAAATGTATTGAAAGAGACAAAATTTAAAAACTCAATCGAGATGTCCGAAATCTCATCTCAGTCAGATGATGCTGATTTAAATAACTCTTTTCCTTCAAATCGTAATCTGTCAAATAACTAATGTTCTTATTTCTACTATGTCTTTACCTATACAATGTAACTATGTCTCTTTACTTATAAAATCATACTTTGTCTTTACATACTTATATAATTATACTATGTCTTTACATTATAAGTTTTACTTTATATACAAAACTATGTAATACAACGTTTACTTTTGCAATGTTATAGAAGCATGTTAAATCTTTTTATTTGTTAACTATTCTATTTCTTTAATAAATATTGAATTGTAAAACATTACTTACATAAGTTGATAAATAACTTCTAAATCCTATGTACTAGATCTTAAATAATATCGTAAGTCTTAATTTCTACATCCTATGTACTAGATCTCGATTACTAAATCGTTACTTCTAAATCCTATGTACTTCATATTAAATAATATCGTATATCTTAATTTCTACATCCTATATACTAGATCTTATATACTAAATCTTGACTACTATTTACTATTTCTTATTGCTAAATGATGTTCTAAATCTTACTAGATCTTTACTAAATCTTTACTAAATCTTCACTAGATCTTATCTTAATTCTATATCTAAGTTTAAATTTACTTATAGATATAAAAACTTTCTTTTGTAATTTCTATATCAACCTCATTTTTCTTTTATCTCTTCTCGATCTCGCTTCATCTCATCAGATTTAAAGCTCAATCTTAAAGGGGTGAGATGTTATACCTAACTTTTCTAAGTCCATTTTGCTAACCTAAACTAATTCAATTCCTATAAATCTAATTTCGCCCATGCGGTTCAGACAGTTGCATTTCATACTTCATACAGTAAACTAATCCGGTCTCGCGTCCCAAGTCATTCAGTGTCCCGAAAGGAAAGTGAGGTTTCCCTAGTTAGTAACCGTGAATAAACTCTTGTGTCAATAAACGGTGTTTTTTTAAAAAGACTTTACGCGGCTGCCGCCTAACAGTACGTACGCCAGGGAACAATTTTTGACTTCGCATCAGTACTGGCATAACGTATCTACATCTTTTAAATATCATTGCCTGTGAACCAGTACAACAACAAGCGAAACGGCTTGTTTGGCCGACTGTACAACACGAGTCTGTATTGTCGGCACTCTGCATAAAGTTGCCATTATTCTCAGCCGTGAAAGTTGTGGCATCTGTCACTTTGCGGCGCGAAGTCTCATGAATTCGAACCGCGGTCCGATACGCAAACAAACAAGACACTTAATTTATTTTGAAGATCAATTCATCAAGACCGACAAGTTGTTCTTAAACTTAGGGAATGATTTATTGAAAGTCTTTAGAATTGCCTTTCGTATTTGAATGTTTTCAACTTATTTAAAAACTTACGCACATCTCGTCTGACTGTAAACTAGCAAAGCTTTTAATTCCTTAGTACTGGAAAAGTTTTGAAAGATTATTATTTCTGCACCAAAAACTAAGCAATAATGAGCAGTCCAGAATTACAGAAAAACATGTCAACACTTGTTACGAGTGTTAATAACACAATGAAAATCAATCCTAAGTCATTAAACATGTTTGTCAAAGTGTACATCGAACCCATAGCCCCTCATGTGAATAGGAACATCAAACCATTGCACCAACAAGCCGTTAACTAAATAAGGACAACTTGCACCGGAAAAAGCTTCGCCAGTTTTTCTAAGCCGAAGTTAAACATGGTCTGTTATGTTTACATTAGGACCCCTCGTAGAACCGTTTTGTTTTCATTGCAATGCTAAGCGAAAACCTTCAGAATATATGTTTTATATTTAATAAAGTAAGGAGGTAATTATAGCTATACACCTAAAAATAGACTATGATGAAATACTATGATAAAAATAATACATAAATACACAGTATCAAACATAATGTGACTCAACCATCGGTGTGAGAAAGTTGTTTCTGTACTGAGAAGAACCGGCAAGAAACTCAGCAGTTACTCTTTTCAATATGTTCTGTACAATGATCAGCAGTAAATGACAATTTACATTACATTGAAAAACAGAAATAGCTGTGCTGATATGAATATTTGCAGTTCATGTGCAGTTCTCAACCTCGAAGGTCAATATACTAACTCTACATTTCCCTGCAGCGGTTCGAATGGGCTGTGACCAAGCCAGTGACAACGGGCGAGGTGCTGACCCTCCAGCTGCTCGAGCGCGGCCGGTGGGGGGGCCCTCGCGTGCTGGGCGTCTACCGGCTCGGCCTGCAGATCCTCGTCGCTGATGGACAGCTCTGCGTCACCGATACCCTCGTTGATGACAGCAACAAACCTGTACCGGTAAGTGACATTCTAATCATTCGGACGTCGGAATTAGGAACAAAGACACGCCAGGATAAACAAGGATTGTCAGAAAATTCAGATAATTCCTTCCGGGATCCGTTATTCAGTACTGTTCAATGATATTATAATAAACGGGCGCAGATGGGTTACTTGTGCTAAAAAGGTGGCACCAGGACTTCGACCACTTGAACAAAGCATTGACAGTTTGAAACGACACTGCTCAACATGTATCTGTCTCGTTTACGCTCTAGTAAATAATCATGCTATTTTCAACACACTGTCAAATTATAGCTACAGAGGCGCCCACATTAACCTTTACAAAGCCGTTGCAAAATGGGTCTTATGTCAGCGGCATAAGTTGCCCCTATGTAAAGGTTGATGTGAGCGCTTCTGTACGTACGCCAAAGGCCAATTTTTGACTTCGTATCAGTACTGACATAACCCACCTACGCCTTTTTTATTGTAATATCATTGGTACTGTTCGTAAACAGATGAACACAACTCGATTAAAAGTGTTCAAGTTGTGGCAGGAGTTTGTTATACGTGCCATTAAATACGAAGCTCTGTTGGTTTTCGTTGCACCATAAATCCTTTTAAACTAAGTGGACCGCCCACGGTGCTGGACGGACTAATAGAAAAATGCCGCTAGGTTACAATGAATACCGCCCACAGGGTATTGTTTGGTTGAGGCCTATTTTTATAGTTTTGGTAGTGGGTGCCCCTCTGAGGGGTTAAGTTGTCAAAATTCTATTTTTTTGTGCTCACTAACATTCTAGGCGCATAGTTTGGCGGTGCGTTGATGTAAGTCAGTCAGGTTTGCCTTTTGTTATTATAAGTAAATGATGATGGTAACATTAAATGAGTAAAGTGGTAGTTTCTGAAGCTAACACCTTAAGGACTCCGATATAACTGTCTGGTGAGGGCTAGCCCTGTTTCAGCCAGACCCAGGGTAGCGATTCACAACCGAGTTTTCTTTCGATTCGGTAATTTTCATTAAATTTAATATTCCATTTTTTTATGTAGTAGGTGTCTGTTTTATTATCTTCATAAATATCAAATGCCTTTGGCTTTAACATATACAAAATTCAAGCGTTTTCACTGAAGGAACGATTTTCTAGAATTAAATGAAAGTTACCGGTACTGTCAAAGTAATCGTACAGTAACTCGGTTGTGAATCGCTACCCTGGCCAGGATAGAAAGGGGTTTCTCCTGTCGGAGGCCTATATCCAATTTGGGGCACGATGTCATAACTACATACATAGAATAATATAATTATTACTATAAATCTATCACAATCTAATTGACAAGGGTTAATGCAAACTCAGAGCAAAATTTAGCAAACGCAATTACATTTTGGTTGCTTTGTTCGAGGTGGCCCATGTAGTCACCATTTGAAATTCAAATTAACACGGTCAGTCGTGTGTTGTGTGAATACTACTAATATTATAAATGCGAAAGTTTGTACTTATGAATGTTTTCCACTCTTTTACTTCAAGACTACGTAACAGATTTGGATGAATCTTTACAGTAATAAAGCACGTAGGCTACAATAAATAAAGAGGTTGTTCAATAAAGTTAAGTATACACAAACGAAGTCAAGGGTGGCCACAAATTGTGTGTGTTAATATAACACTAGGAACCCGCCCCGATTGCGTACGAGTGGAATTTGAATTAATAAATAATATTTAAAGCTTATGTTACTCAAGAGACACCCTAATAGTGAAATAGTTTTAAATCCGGTCCACGATAGTATTAGTGTAGATGATATTAGCCTCTTATCTAATAAGCATCATCAGCCTGACATAGTCCACTGCTGGACATAGGCCTCTCCCACGCCACAACTCCCGGTTCTGAGGCTTCCGCATCGAGTCCGATTCCGCCACCTTTCCCAGGTCATCGGTCCATCTCTATCATCAGCCTTACACTGCGTTTGCATTTCTTAATAAGCGTGTGGTCGTAATTAGTTCGTAGTTAACTAATTATAAGCATACAAATCCTAGAACTACTCTCGCTACTACTACTGCTACTAACTAACTATCGCTTGATTTTGTAGACGACTCTGCCATAATGAATAGTTGACAAAAGTGTTATGAAAAGCATAAATGTTATAACAACCCATCCGATGTTTACAAACATAACATAAAATTAACGTTGTATTATTTTCTGCCACATTAAATTTCGATACATAATTTCGGTAGTAATTAAACATGTGGTTCAATTATACCAATCTCAGTAAGCTAAAACCCCATGTTAATTGATAATTTAACTGACCACCGGAACGCGATACGTTTATAATTTGCAACTATATTTTCAGTAGCTTGCTCTCACTACGCCATTATAAGCATGTTACGGTTAAACTGACTGATACAGTCAGCAGCAAAGTGGCCGAGAGATATTTAATGAAAAGGAACCATTTCTACAGATGGAGTCGTATGTTTGTATCGTTACTGAAATCTAATACAAGAGAAAAAAACTTTTATGTAAAAGCAAGCTTTAATTTTTTCAAAAAAATTTGATATAATTCACCACTTGGTAATGTCACTTGGTTCTGATGTAGACTGGGAGAATGAGGCTTAAACCTGGCCTAAATAATAACACAGCCAGATTCGGAGATGACACCTAAAATAAAACTTTCCACTACACTTTCCACACTGCGCGCGCATTCGTATTACTATTTCGTTTGAGGACGTTGCTCGAGCACTTGTTAGAAACGAATTTATCGAATGCATATTTGCAAACCAGACTTCTGACATTTCCACATGCTAACCAAACTTGATTTGCGACTTTTGCATTCGAGTATGCACCATGGTCTATAACCACATGACGCATACTGGTGAACATAGCCCCCTCCCCCCATGCTTTTACGGTGAGCATCCAACAACTGCGTTTGTCTTCTAATTGAAGTTATTGTATTCAAATGCCTGCTGATCACATTTCCGACCATGTTCCGTCAGTCGAAAGCTTTTTTCTCCCTCCCGTTATTGAACCTAGATTTTCTGGTATTAATTAAAAAGATGAAATACGAGAATGAAACTCGTTCCCGAAACAGTTCTTTGTTTGCGATCGAAAAATCGGCCACGGGTTGTTTTATGAAAATAGAAAAAGGTTTTATCCGGTTTCTCCCATTTTCTGCGAATTCAATGAAAAGTTTAGTATGATAAATTCCTGACCATAACCTAACTTCGTTTTTACTGGAAACGTATTTCATCACTGTTCTATGTTGTTTTTTCCCTGACTTAATGAACAACCAGTGTTGTTCCATTTTCCCTTTTTTTTCCATTTCGTGCTTTTGAGAAGTCGAGTATCATTTAATTTTGTATTAATTTTACAAGCTTTAACCCAATGTGAACAACTCAGGTGTCATAGAGGTAAATAAATTTATCTTTATCAATACTGTCTGAATTAGGAGAGAGAAGAACACGTGGTTTAACCCATATACTTTTAACAAACAATATATTTTTAATAATATGGCTAATGAATAAAAACGGTGTTTCGTCAAATATAAATAACAGCTAATTTCGATAGGTTGTTGACGTGAGGTCGCGGATTTTGGTTGCGACAACACCGCTGATGAGCTACACTACCAGTTGAGCCACCTGCTTCCACAAAGGCAAATGCAAGTAGCTAGTCCCCCCCCCCCCTCTCCGCCCACTCGCTTAAAATGGCATGCGACACGTGGAATGCAATTGTTAGTAGTCCACAATGCCGACATGCAATGCACTCCAACGCCTTTCGACACAAATGGACTCCAAATGTTTCAGCAGGCACCTTCGAAAATAAGCCAATTTCAAACGTAGAGACTATCTTCCTATAATAATGGTGTAAAAAATAGAATCAGGAATCATCTGGCTCCGCACAGTATTCATAGACTTGCATAGGATACAATGGGCAAGCCCTTAGAAATGTTACCCTTTCGGTTTGATGACAATACTTCAACACAAAATATCTTACGAACAAAAATATGTTTTTTTGTTAACTATGGGCAAAGTTGCGCTGCCTAATAACGATATCATGACTTTGATTGCAGCCTTTAAGGTGGGGTTAGGCGGTCAGCGAAAATTCAGATTTCGTAGCTCTTCGCGCCTGAAGTGAGGGGGTCGGGGTCCGCGTTTAGTATGGAATCAACGTGCTCGAAACTAATAATCGTAAGCGCCATTCACATTTTTATCAAAAAGTGAATGAAAATTTTAGTATTTTCTAAATCTATAACAGTCACGAAATCGAGAAGGTAAATACCTATGTATTTGTGTTTTTTTACGAATCATTGTCGTAAAATACGGTTGTAATGAGCGTTTATATGATATTTTAGAGGTAACTTCAGGATTTTTTACCATCGAGCAAAGTTTTTCTAATCGTATTTTGGAAACAGTCATCCCATCACACGTAGGTACGTTCTGTATTACAAATTAGAAATTTCAGTGCGAAAAACATTCAATATTTTCAATTATAGCTCATAGATAACAGTATATTTTGCCGTTTTCACCTACTAAGGGCCCTTAAGAGAACTATCACACAAATGGCTAGTTGTCCGCGCGGTCCTCAGTCGCCCGAGATTTGAGCCACGTCCGTCGCCACACGCGGTCTGCGGTGCGCTTGTTGTTTCTCACCGACTATTGATAAATTCAGTCTGTTTCCAGTAAATTGATTTTAATAAATTGGTAAATAACCTGCCCGCAAACGCAGGCTGCGTGTGTACTACGCAGCTTTTACATAACTCGCGGTTTTTATAACAAACTAGCTGTCCCAACAGACTTCGTTCTGCTGTCAAACATTTAGTGTCACGTGACATGTAGTAACATTTACTAAGAGGAAACTAAAATTGAGATTTTTACTATAGTCCCAGCATTTTCTCATGATTACTCACCTTTTATACCTTCCCTCAACCATTACTAGTATTTCAAAACCAAAATTAGCCAAATCGGTCCAGCCATTCCCGAGTTTTAGCGAGACTAACGAACAGCAATCCATTTTTATACATAGAGATCGTAGCAATTATGTGCGCTCAGTCGTCACCTTAAAAAGTCGCGTAGGTAAGTACTCCTTGTTTGTATATTGGCATACTAGAGCGGTACGTCAGGCCAGAAAGAAAACTAAAACATATTGTTTCCTACAAATACCAGTTTAGAGCGCGTAAACTTTTATGCTATATATAACATTCAGATAGAACGATACATTTTATAAACTTTTGTTTTCACGATAAAGTACTAAGATGGAATTTTTTGACACTAACAAGCGGTTTGTTCTATCGTTTCCTATTCTATAGAAATAAAGGCGTATAATACCGTATGTAAGTTTAATGCACTACTTACAACTACGTATTATTGTATATTTAGTATTGGGATAATTAAATAATAAGAACTGTTCTGACTTCAGAAATCAGCTTCTCTCTAGCTGCTAGCAGCAACAATCTAATAAATAATCATACTATCTTGTTCACACGTTATAACAAGGGCAAATTATAAGTACGTACGCCAATGGCCAATTTTCGACTTTGCATCTGCTTTGGCCGGTTGGCGCCAAAACTCACTTTGCTTGTGGTGAGCTATCTTCTAAATTCAATTTCTTCGCGACGGTGGACGTTTGAGAGAAAAAAACTAAGGCAAATAACATTTTTAGTTATTTGGATAAAAAGAGAGAAAATAATAATTCAGATTAAAGCGTATTGATGTGAGATGTGAATTGATGTCAGCCGGAATGCCACCCCAGACTCTATCATCATGTCAGCCGAACGAAGCCCACTGCTGGGCTGCCTATAGGCCGCCCCCAAGGATCTCCACATCGATTGGTCCTGCGCTGTCCGCATTCAGCGGCTTCCCGTGACCTTGACAAGATCGTCGGTCCACCTTGGGGAGGGCCTGCCCACGGAACGTCGTCCGGTACGCGGTCGCCATTCGAGAACCTTTCCGCCCCAACGGCCATCGGTTCTCCGCGCTCTGTCCCGCCCACTGCCACTTCAACGATGCAATCCTTCGAGCGATGTCGGTTGCCTTAGTTCTCCTGCGGATCTCATCATTTTTGATTCGATCAAGCAAGGTAATACCAAGCATCGCTCTCTCCATTGCTCGCTGGGTGGCTTTGAGCCTTTCTTTGAGACCCATAGTGAACGACCACGTCTCACTCCCATATGTCATTTCTGACCAGACTGTGTACAGACCAGAACAGACTGTATATTCTATTCCGATGTATATTTTACAATGTTGGTGGAACTACAGCGAATTATAAAAGTAATCCGAGCTTTATCTTGGAAACGAATTTATTATTTAAACTCGTATTCAGCCGGCGCGTGTGTGGGCGTCGGATTTTTCCCGATATGTAAATGCACGTCAAAGGGAATATTATATTATTATTTTAAATATCTTTTATTAATCATTTTTGAGTCTGAAAGCTTTCCATGTTAGCCTATATTGTAAATTATTTCCACTTTATTAATGATTGATCATTTTACTTTACTATAATTTTACAAATAAAACATTTGTTAAGTTTTACGGTGGAATTCACAAAAGCAAATTAAATAGTTGAGCGTTTAACAAATACTTGAACAACGCTCAAACTGTTTTTTCGCATTCACAAAGGTTCATCAATTGCTCCTCCTCTCACGTGATTAAACTAAGTTGATTAAGCACTCAAACGAGAAAATCGTATTCATGAAAGACAATCAGCGTGCCACAGATAATAAAATGTCATAAAATGTGACAAATAACATGCTCAAATATTTAAAAAGTTGAGAGCGGTCGCGACCTATCTTAAATATTTGATTTGGAAGTATTTCAGCTTTAACGCCCGTTTTAAGGACTTTGGTAGAAGAAGTACCCCTTGTTAGAAGTCTCTGTAATGTGTAATACCTAAAAACACTACAGAAATATGTCAAAACGCAATTTCAAATGGTACTAAGAATTGCAGTTTCCGACAAAAGAAATTAGTCAGCACGTCCCCAAATTGGAAGAAAAGCAATCAAGCAACACAGCCAATATACGGAATACTACTCGCTCTCCATCATTATGCCAAGGGCGGTTATCAAAGACCCAAAATCAGAACAGGATACTACCATTTCCAAAAGACTCTTCCAGACTCCAATGTTTGCTAAACTGTAGCTTGGATGCCAATGCCAGTTATCAAAAAACCTGGGTCAAAAGAATAGTTAGTGCCATTATCAAAAAGAGTCCAGTGTGTGCCTTTCTAGAGTGTAGTGAACTTGGTGATTCAAAGTGTGGCTACCCATGTTTCTATCTAAATTTTAATAGCTGCTGGACAAACACATTATTGCTTCATTAAAGGCTCTGGACCACAATAAAGAGAGTATTCTCAAAAGAAGTTTTTCTAGTCCTTATTTATATCAATTATTGGGAATGGCCTATGTTGGTATAGTTATAATCCCACCAACAACAGTGGAATGTGCAGTGTACTTACTTACTGTGGGCTCTGTTAGGAACACATGAAGTTAAGTCGTTGGTGTTGTGTAGAAGGCACCTAACATAATGTAATAGTGTAGTGAACATGAACTGCATAAATAAACACCGTCAAATCAAAATTTGTTTTATTTAACAACTAATTATTACACAGTTCTAAAACACAAGTTCTTTTCCTAATCTATCCACCCATCATGTCTCACCGCAGGGGAAAAGCCATCACTCCCAGTTTTTAAGTTATTGAAATAAAAAGGTGTGCACCTACTTATTACTTAAGGTTGTATGTTTGTTTCCCCCTATACACCTAAAATTGTGTAATGAATATTTGTGTCTATCCTGTGTTATATCTATTTACTAAAGTACCCATGTACACACATCAAAACTGCCTAGGGATATCTTTTTTCTAATATTTCATAAAGTTAAGTTTGTTTACAAGTTGAGCATTATCTTAGAATAACGCGAGGACAGAGGCATAAGATAAAGGTTAAGAATATTACAAAAAAACCTTTGATTTTGCTAAAATTTTGACACCTTTTAGAAGAAATATCTATCTTTTTTTAACATCCTTACGATTGTACAATAATGCTACTACAATGGATTTCTTTATACAATCTGAAAGGGCAGATAAAGCAGTTTCTGGGTTCTAAAAGTTTCTACGTTGGTATCAATATTTTAATTTTTACAGCCTCCCATATAGCTAAACTTTGTATGAAAATGCTTGAGATATCCCTAGACACTTTTGAGCAGTGTATTAAGAAACAATATTGTTTGTTCAGTCTTCATGATCTATGCTAAATTTTGAGAGCAGTGACCCCAGTCACGGTAAAGAAATATAACAGTAATATGACTCGGCCCCGTCCTTGAGATAAGTGCCTACAGCCGCGCGGTTCGTCGCTACGCGATAGGGCTGCCGCCTGTAGTATTTTAAAACATCCGGATACCTACCTGTTTCAATCTTGTTTTGAAATTGTTTTTTGTGATGGTAAATATTGTATTTCTATTTAAATAAATGTAATTAGTATGTGAATGAAAAAGGATGTGTTGATGTGAAAAAAGGATCATACATACATCCTCAAAATTTTTCGCATTTACAATATTAATAGGAAGTAAAATCAATTAGAGCGTAAATTTTTTGAAAGACCTCCTATCTTAATACCTACAATGAACCAAATTTTGCGGTGGACTAGCTATAACTAGCTATAAAACTATTGCGTTAGCAAATCCCTTACTTGAAGAGTAAGTATGTAGGTCCATAATTTCACTACCAATTGACATGTCGTGCGCGCCAAGGATTTCCGACCTAAGGTCATTCACCCGGTGTGGTGAAGTTAAACCGTAAACCCGCGAATTTTAATGCAAGCGTACTTTACGAATTACTTACTTATCCAACCTACCTATTCTATCTACCGCTGAACCACCTATTTCACTTGTCTGTCACTATCCTTCACCCTGTCAACTCATTTATTCAATAATCTAGGAGGAGTATTACTCGGAGGATAAAGCGAAATACAAGCGTCTTTAAAAATATTGTAACAAATTACGTGCTATTATGTAGGTACGTAACAAAACATTTTAAGCTTACTCGTACGTAATGTAAAGAATGATATCTCTGGGTGCGTTACTGATGAATTTAAACAACCAACAACAGCACAATAAAAGAAAATATCTTGCCCTGCCATAGTACATTTACAATATTATGTTCAGAAAATGGTACAAAACACACAAAACTGTCCGTCCGACACTGCACGGCGCGCGGCGCATTCGCGACTGACAGCCATCGTATCACCCTCGTAACCGGGGCGCGTAGGTATAACTTGCGTTCCGTCCGCTTGGTCGAAGTCACAATACTGTTATATTCCTTTACTGTGCCCCAGTGTAGATCTCGAATACAAATTATGAGTTTCATGGTAATTAATAAAAACACAAAACGAAAAATGAACAATTTATTTTATATAATTCAAAAATAACAAATAAACTATAGGTTCACACAGTTGAAATAGAACATTACAATGTGAAATCACAACAAGGCACAACAAGATAACAATTTGATAAGATGAGGAATACATTATTGCACACTAAATTATTAGCAAAATTATTGGTATGAAAGTAATACATTTTCACCATAAAATACAACTTAGGCAGTCTTATTGCTAAAAACAATCTCTTTCAGGCAACCTACAGGCAGAGGAATAGTGATAGAAAAGGTTAGCAAGTCAAGCTAGTTTGTTGCTGAAATACCCAGCAGAATGGTACTGCCTTTTTAAAAACGGCTATCATATTAAACATTATATTTATATCGCATTATATATTCAGTATCCACTATTGATTTGATGCAAGTGGTTAAAGATTCGAACAGCTATGAAATACATATTTTGCTGTTATGCCTGCCAAATTAAAGTTTATAGTAAGTTATGTGTTTTACAAACAATACCAATACATACAATACATTAAATGCTCCTCAGTGTCAATATTCTATTGTACAAATAGTCTACTACCAATAAAATTGATTGTTTTGGCATAATTCTTCTTCTCTTGCACCTTCTAGGTCTCCTTCTCCATATAAAGTTAGTCACTATAGCGGTCACAGTTGGCAAATAATATGCAATAGCATCATATTTTATGTTCAACCTTTATGGTACTACTGCCTTATTAATTATTTCCTTCATTTTGGTTATCTGCTACTCTTTGAAGAGCTGGAAAGTAAAATACTTGTTAATTACATTTGTTTTTCAGCAAATAAAGAAAGGTAGGTAATGGCCAAATTTACAGTGGAACTTTTAACATCAAACAAAAAACTGTATTGATTTTAACTGACTGTATTGAAGATTGTAGACACAGCTAAATAGAGTTATTTACTTACCCAATAATCTATTTCCATACCCGTGTTCCAAACTATCCATTTTCAGCTTGGCTTATTTTATTTGAGTTATTGTCTTTGCAGGTACTTTATCTGCAGTCAAGATCTGATAAGATCAATTGCTTGCAATTAATCTGACTGTAACGATGATCTTCCAGAAACCCAGATAATTACTTGGAAATGTAGTTAGATAAATTAAATAAGCAAATTTAAAATCTAATTTACTACGTAATTCTAACCTAAATTCTTAAAATGACTGATTGACACATATTTGACATTTGGTTGCGTTCCGTTTTTACATAAATATTGTTTTAAAAATGAAAAAGTATTGTTTTGTTTATTCTATTAATTTTTTTTGTTCAAACATGCGTAAATTTCGAATTAATAATCAAGCTACGTTACAGTCATCTTAAATTTGAGATAGATCTGTTAAAAAACCCAAGAATTGTTCATTTCCAGCAATAATTTCGACAAACAACGAAACGAATCGAGGCACAAAACCATAGTTCCATCAAATGGTTAGCGAGAACGAATGATTATTTTTGCAATGTTGGCATTTCGGTTTGTTTGAAAGATGCTCAGCTGATCACGGTAGAAAACTGCTTAATGAACGTTTGTGAATAGCATTTAAGTTAAGCGTGCGATTAAACTAATGGCTTAATTAGTTGAGTGAGTGATCTGATTTGCCTTTGTGAATTCCACCGTTAGTCTTTCACATTATTTTAAGGCCTTCAATAGTGCCTCAATGGGTTTTACGTTTGCCATGTACTACATTTAGTAGGTAACTTTTAGAAGTGTCAATTATCCAGATTCAACATAGGCACTTATTTTAAACTATAGTTTAAAGTATAATTGAATTTAAACACATTCGAATTATTTGTGAAATATTCTAAGTACTTAATTGGCCTAATCTCTTGTAAATTAAATACTTATTATCACAAATTGACAAGATCAATAATGGCCGCCTCTGGGCTGGAATACCATGTTCATATGGTGGCCAATGTTTTCATTTATTTGCCTTTTATGTTTATGTATTCAAAATGCCGACCAATCTCATATCGATTGTAACCCACCCACACCTGCTGCCCACAATACACTCGCGCAGTTGAGTGCACGAAAGCGGACGGTCCTTTATAAAAATTAAATGACATTGCAACTACATAGTGTTGTTCTACATAGAAAATGCTTGGGAGTCTACATGTTCAGGTCTCGTTTTTGTCCATCTTCATATATCTCTTTTCAAAGGTAAGCTCACCTGTCCCATTTTCTCCTTAATGTTTCTCAATTGCAACTGTAATTTTGTGTACGAAGTAATAAATTAGTAATTAAAACAAGATTCATTAGACATGTCTGTTTGGTGGATTATTTGTCTATCGAATTTCAAATAGATACAATAGGTTAGGCATATTTGCGAAATCGAAAACTCGAGTATAAACTTATACTTCACATTCGAGTCCGTGCTACGTTTACCAATGCTTTAATCGGTTCTGGACTCATGAAGGTTTCGACGACTTATCAAAGTTGAGTTGAGAAGATGAATTTCGAATTCTAAACTCGAGTTTTTACTCAGCACTATTGCCTAGTTGTAGTCCACGGGCACCAATCGCAATACGCCCGCAGAGAATACCAAAATACTTTGCTTCGAATTTCTATCAAAATCATGAAAGGGATACGGATAAAGCAACGCTCGCAAGGTGGGAAAAGGAAAGGGATATTATGAGCATTTCCGTGCTCTGTTGGAAAGCACGCTCAACAGTGCCAACTGAGATGTCGTTAAGCCTAGTTAGAAGCCTTAATCAGATCAGAGGATCAGATAAAATCTGATCCCAAGGTTTGTCACTAAACTTACACCCTTCACCAATCCGCATAGTTGAAGCACTGGGACGTATAGAGGCGGTTGTTTTCATCTTAAGACCTCCCCTTTCGAACGGAAAGCTTAACTGGTGCAAAACAGCATGACGTAATAAACAATCTTAATGAACTCGTTAAGAACGCCAATTCCATTTGTGGGTAATTGAAATGAAAACACGATGCGCTAATTGGATAAATTACTTGTCACTTTGATACTTATTTCACTTTCATATTATTTTCCCTTCTTAGGGTTCCGTACCTCAAAAGGAAAAATCGGAACCCTTATAGGATCACTTTGTTGACCGTCTGTCCGTCCGTCCGTCCGTCTGTCAAGACCCTTTTTCTCAGGAACGCGTGGAGGTATGAAGCTGAAATTTATATCAATTACTCAGGTCTACTGTCCCTTGAAGCTGTGAAAAAATCAAACTTCTAAGCCAACGCAATCAAAAGATACAGCCGTTTATGCCGCAAATTTTCGACACTTGCAAGGGAATCAAAACCTACAGGGTGCTTCCCGTGAACTCAGAATCTTGAAATTTGGTACGAAGCAACGTCTTATAGCATAGATAAAGGAAAAATTACGAAAACCATAAATTTTTAGTTACATCACATAATATATATTTTTTTAATAATTTTAAACTTACTACCCATTTCCTCATAAACGCGTAGAGGTATTAAATTGAAATTTATACCAAATACTCCGGTTTATAATACCTTTAAGCTGTAACAAAATCAAACTTCTATGTCAACGCAATCAAAAGAAACAGCAATTTAAGCTGCATATTTTGAAACTCGCAAGTACTCGCAAGGGAATCAAAACCTAAAAGGTACTTCCAGTCGACCTAGAATCTTGAAATTTAGCATGAAGCAACGTTTTATAGCACACATAAAGGAAAAATTCCGAAAATCTTAAATTTTTTGTTACATTACAAAATATATACACTCGCGAGCAACTAAATCGACTCAAGTCCCCATTCTGCTTACAAACTTTGATTTTACGAAAAGTAAACAAGGTATTTATAAAAAAAAAATATCATTAGAAAGCTCAATATGCAAGCTTTCATAAAACACTAATATTGTTTTTAATAGCGACTTGCGCTAACTGCCACCCCTATAAAAGCTCTCGCAACGGGCACACCTTATCAGTCGCTTATCACAAGTTGACAGGTACACATCTCCGTAAATTTCACTTATTTTTTCCACGTTACCATGGATACCACACCTGAAGAAGCCGCTCAAGTTGTTGCCTTGTTGGAACAAGGATTTAGCCAGCGAGTAGTCGCTGCCCAGCTTCGCTTGAGCCAGTCTGCTGTGTCCCGGGTCTACAGACGATTTTGAGAGACCGGTGCCTTCAATCGAAGACCAAGAACCAGCCGCCACCGGTGTACTTCTGACAGAAACGACCGTGTCATTGTCTCTACATCGCTGCGCAATCGGCATCTGACGGGTGTTGATGTCCAACAAGAACTCAGACACGTTCGTGGTGTAGCTGTAAGCGAGTGGACAATAAGAAGACGTTTGAAAGCAGCCAATCTCACACCAAAAAGGGCTGCGACGGGGCCCAAATTGACTGCAGCCCACCGACAAGCGCGTCTTCAGTTTGCTCGAGAGCATGTCAATTGGACCATTGCCCAATGGCAGTCGGTTCTCTTTACTGACGAGTGCAGAATGTGTCTGCATGGCAACGACCGAAGAGGCAGAGTCTACAGGCGTCCGGGCGAACGATTTGCCCAATGCTGTTTCGCTGAAACAGTAGCATATGGCGGTGGTTCCTGTATGATGTGGGCCGGCATCTCTTCAGAGGGAAAGACGGAGCTCGTTTTCGTGCCTGGTGGAGGCCGAGGAGGCGGGCTTACAGCTGATCGGTACATCACCGATATCCTCTTGGGACACGTTGTTCCCTATGAAGGATTTGTCGGCGAGGACTTCGTCTTAATGCACGACAATGCTCGTTGTCATACAGCCCGCATTAGCCAGCAGTTTTTGGATGAAGTCGAAATGCGTACAATGGACTGGCCTGCGCTCAGTCCAGACTTAAATCCGATCGAGCATTTATGGGACCAGTTAAAACGAAGAGTACGAGCCAGAAATCAAGCCCCTTCGACGGTAGAAGAATTGAAGGCAGCATTGTTGGAAGAGTGGGATAACATACCTCAAGAGGACGTCAAAAAGTTGATCAGATCAATGAAGAATCGACTTCAAGCGGTGATAAGGGCTAGGGGGGGGGGGGAATACCAAGTATTGATTTAATAAATTGTTATGTGTTTTCTTAATAATTTTTCTTTTATTTGTAAAATACCCAACCACAACAACCTCTCCCAAATTCCTGTTTTTCCTGTATTTATGTTCAGTTATATTAATGACAAAGATAATCAACGGATATTAGTAATGATGATATCTTATTAAAGCTGATGTTTGGAGCTCTCAGATGATATATTGTCTTTAAAAATATCTCTTTAACTTTTCTTGAAAACAGAGTCTATACTCAGAGTTAGGGCTTAAGTTGATTTGGTTGCTCGCGAGTGTATTATGACTCGATTGTCGTAATGAACGAACTTTGTAAACCTTGCAGGTTTGAACGGAACCCTCGGTGCGCGAGTCCGACTCGCACTTGGCCGGTTTTTTTCAAACTGAAACAAAACATGATTGCAAGCTGGCTTTGCTTTGTTTTGCTCAATTCGTCACAATTCAACTGCCATTTTCTGTAGCTGCTTTTGACAGAACTTTGTGCACATATTTAAATAAAACATTATAAACAAGCTTTACTGCTGAACGTTTACAAAGAGGGATTGGTACACGCACACATTCATAGAAGCAAAACCCGTTTATGTTCTGAAAATAGGTAAATAATATCCAATGAAGTTGAACCTTATTTTATGATTATGTAGTCCATACAGTGAGGCCTTAGTCTTTCTGATCCTTTTAGGGTATACTAATAAACCGTGATAGCTAAAAAGCTGTTTCACAAATGTATATATTTCCCTTTGTTGTTATAGCAACAAATACAAAAAAATACAATAAACGTGTTTTTTTCGTATTTTTGGTAATAGGTAATATAGACGTTCGATTTTTTCTTAGAATATGTAGATGTAAACGGTCAAGTAAAAGCTTGAATCTAAAATCCATGAGACATCACTAGTAGGATTCAATGTCGTAGACTTTCATAAGCTTGAGATAATATGTTGAACAAGAAATAAGCACGGTCTCCTCCAGAAAGAAGAAGTTTATACAGGAATTCATCAGTGTACACTACAAGGTTTTCCCTGCAGATGTGTACGAAAATATTTAACGTGATCAAGTTTTTTAACATATTTTCATCAACTATGAAGATGACACAATGATGAAGTCCACGTGTAGTACGGGGTGCCATTGGCCTGTTGGAAGTCCATGGGCCGTAGCCGACCAATAGCAAAATTCCACCCTTCCTTCCATCCCCTATTGCGCGTAGCAACATACTCAAGGACGGTTAGTTCCCGAACTTCGGTTGCAAAACGACATCGCTCAGTTGCGCAGACGCACCCGTGTCGCATTCCCGCATTCCTTAAATACATTAATAGTTTAAAAGACTTTTGTTAAAAAAAATCTTTTATAAATTGTAGCCTATGTCTTATTCTGATGTATAAGCTATAATATAGCATAGTTTAATAAAAATCCATTCAGTAGTTGAAACGTGAAAGAGTGACACACATCCATTCAGACATACAAACTTTCGCATTTATAGCATTAGTAGGATTGTTGACGGAATTGTACAAAATGGTGCGTGTCCATTTATTGTGTGGTGAAAGTCTTCAAGACGACCAAAAGATGTTCGAGGAAGAATGTTTTCGACCGTCGTTTGCCCTACTGTGCTTGACTTGCGAAGGATTTTGGCTGCAAATCAAAGGTAAATCTTTTACACCTTAGTATTTTTAAGAAGTGAGAGTCGTCACTTACAATTAGAAATCTAATTACCACAATTTATCCGATAAAGTATGAAAGGAAAATTTATTTCAACGAGCATTAGGGTTTTTCATAAGTGGTTTCCATAGTGTTGGTGGTATTTTTAGGAAATTTCCTAGCAACAACAAAGAAATAACTCGGTTTATTTAAAAAAACACGTAGTCATATTTATTGAGGCAACAAATTCGGAACTTGTACACTGATAGATAATTTTCTGAAGATTTTTCACCCAGCCTACAAATGTATGTTGCAAAAGCGCTGAAGAAAATGTCAAGAAGATTAATTAGAATGAAACGACTAACCCCCCTTTTCATTAAAGCAAAGAGACAAAGCAATACAAAACTTGAAAATGTTTTTGCAGAGCTGTTAAAGTTTTTATGGGGGTTACAGTTTTGAGAAGGTATTGCACTTGTTTTAGATTTAAGTCAGCTATAAACATCATAAGAAATATTCTTGTAGTATACGAATGGCTTTTCTAAAACAGTACAGATATCTTTGACTTGCTTAAAGCCATAGTAAAAAAGGTCAACTTACAAAAGTGTTAGTTCTGAGCGGTATTAAACTGTACAAGAAAAACTTGTAGCAATTAATCTCGCTGGGGGTCTTACAGACGTTATTTTTCAACCTATATTGGATGTTTTCTTACCGAGACCTCCGAGCAATAGCATTTCTTTATTTAAGTAAAGTACAGAGACAAGTTTTATTATTTTCTGTACTGTACACTAGCAAGAAAGCCAAAAGAGGGTCACTATTATATTAAATGTTAAAGAGCTTATAAATATACCAACGCAATAGGCTGCATGCTATAAATGTTATTGTATTCAGCGAAAAGTAGGTATTTTTAGCAAAAAAACAAAAAGTTCAACTCTCCAAAAATGCCATTGTTTACTGAAATTGGATCGGATTCGCTCCGGAATATTTTCTCGTTGAGTTATAAGCATGGATTACCTCCGAGAGAGGTTCGAAAAGTTTTTTCATTAGATCTTCACTGAGCAAGGGCACTGACTCGCAATCAAGTGTTACAACTGCCCCTGTCATGTGGTTCTCATGATTTTAATATTATGCTTGTGCCAAAAGTTGCAAACAGTGAAAACGCACCTTTTTAAAGTTATCAAAGGTTACGGCGTGCACGTCACGCGAAGCACGACACACGACACACGCCACACACGCCATTCACGTCACGTCACACGCAAACACTCTCCTGTTTAGCTGCTATAATTAAAAATGCACATTTTGTAATAACATCGAAAATATAACAAAGCTTTTTCCTTTGTCCGAACGTTTACCTGTCAATAGAACGCGATACGTTGCCAGTTCTTTGTCATGAATAGCCTACGCTCTTTAATATTCGACAGGTTTTGCTAAAACGCTATTATACAGGATATTCATTCGACAACCACACGATCCGTTAACGTTATTATTCATAACAAAAACGGCTTAGTAATGAAATAAGGTTCTGAATCTATCTCAGCCAGCAGAAAACACTATTGTTTCCTGTTGGCTTAGAGCACCGCGACAAATTTTATCACGGGTATATTTTACGCGTTATCACGATTGTGCTGTGAGGTTTTGGCACGAGAAAAAAGGGCGAGATAATTTTACCGTGGTGCGCATAGGTCTTAGATTGAACTCTTTAAGAAAAGAGTGAATCATTCTAGACTAGACTAGAGTCTACCATCACTTGAAACCAGGTGGAATTGTCAGCACTTTTTAGTAAAACTGAATTGGCATTGATACGAATCGATTGATCCTGGCCAGCTAAAACCTTTGCGTTTGCTAACCGCACCTACTTATAATGTGTCAAGGTCAACTTTTCAATGACTACAATGTACAAAATTGTATAGAAAAGGCAGAAAGAACGACGGAAGTGACCAACGCAAGTGAAGGTCGAGCAAGTTTTGCTGTCAAACCTCTTTAATATTTGCACTACAAGCCGACGTAAAATCCGTTTAATTGCTATGAATGGCTTTACCTTTCTCTCTATGGGTTCTTTTATACGCCAATTAAACGTTTCATCCCTACCCAAGGGGCAGCTGGGTCTCCACGATGGGGTTTATAGTCTTTGCCCCCGCAATGAGTTTTATTGACGCAAGTGGCCCTTAAGCACACAGGAGAACGTTATCCGACACAAAGTTTGCTTGATTTTATATTTACCAGTATGATATTCAACCGTGAAAAATGCATCACTTTCAGTTGAAACATATGGCGTGATAATTCGCAAATTAGTCAACTGACAAGTGAAGAAATGATGAAATGATGTCGAGCTGGAAACTTTTGCAGACAGGGACTGGCCAAAATAGGCACAAAATAGACTTGCTTGAAGAAAATCGACTATATCATCTATTTCAGAATACATCAGCGTCGTACTGTGAAGTAGTAGCCATGATCGAAGTAGGTCGGAACAGTCATCATCTTAACTTAGTTTTAGTTGGACCCACAACTACCTCTTCTGGCGAGGGTAACCGTCGTCATATCCGAGCCACAAAATACATTTCAAAATATTTGTCATGAAACGAACAGCAAAAACAATGGCAGTTCAGAGATTGGAAATTTAGGGAATGCGTGGCGATAGCGCACTCATGACAGGGCGTTGTTCATCTCGGTATGTTGGCGAAATCTGCTATTCACGTTTGCTTGAACTATAAGAACGATTTAGAATATATCCTTATTAGGTAGTGGTAAGTGCTTTCGCATTTAAGCGCATAATTACTGTATAAAAACAAAACTCCGAACTTAATGAGTTCTGTTGATACACGCCCAGAATAACGAGCTTATATCAGATCGTTGTATTATTTGTGCATAGCATTAAACTTAATTATTTTCCTATTACGACCGCTTTTAAGTACGAATTAGCCGGCATATGCTAATAACAGCTAACACAATACGAGTACACACGACTATAATTAAGTACACGTGGCTTTTATTCACACCTGCCATATTTTGGTTGGAGCGTGTGTGTATTACTAATTCATTCATGATTCGAAGGGCGAAGGAGTGGACTGATTGCCTCATTACGAGAGAGTACAGCACAACTTGGACTTCTTTGAGAGATCTCCCAAAAAAAACTCACACCGCAATCACCTTCCACCTCCAGTGGGCCTAGCACGAACTGCTAACGTTTTGGTAATCGAAAAGTAAACGATACTTTTTTTCTTTTTCCTATGTCTTTAAGAAACAAAAGTATCGTTTACTTCTCGATTTCCACAACGTTAGCGGTTCGTGCTAGGCCCATAGGGCCATCGGTTTTACGCTTAGTGCCCCGTCACTTCAACTTCTGTCTCTGGGCTACGGAACCTAAGTTCTTCTACATTCATCTTCGTTCGGTTTTAAAGGCTTTTAAAGTAATCAAACTCCAAGAATCACGATACTTTTTTTCTTTTTCCTATCTCTTTAAGAAACAAAAGTATCGTTTACTTCTCGATTTCCACAACGTTAGCGGTTCGTGCTAGGCCCATAGGGCCATCGGTTTTACGCTTAGTGCCCCGTCACTTCAACTTCTGTCTCTGGGCTACGGAACCTAAGTTCTTCTACATTCATCTTCGTTCGGTTTTAAAGGCTTTTAAAGTAATCAAACTCCAAGAATCACTGTGAAGCTTTTACAGTTGAACTTGACCTTAAACTTTTTTGCCAGCTAATGTAGTTAAGTATGCAATCAACAAATTATATTACCCGTTAATAACCCGGAACGTTAACGGAATACCCGACCCAGAAGCATGTATTGCCTAATGATGCGTCGCTGGTGCCATGTCTAACTTGTTGCGCCTCGGGGAACTGGAGAGTTGCCAATAATGGTCTTTACCCTATTACTTGTAGTTACCTCAAAATGACACGCAACGTTTTCAACCGAATTCTGAAGGGAAATGTTTGTCAATTCAGCCTTATTTTTGTTTACAATCTGTTCTGCGGTCTCGTTACATTGAGTCTTTAGAACATATTTTCTCTACATGATGCTCTTTCATCTGTAATGGTGCCATTGGTGGTTCTATTGAGAGCAAAATACATTTTTGTTGTTACGATCAAAGATAAAGAAATCAATTTTATAAGTATGCATTTCTTTCATTCTATTCCGTTCAACATTAACATTTGTACTCTAAATCTTTGTTACTGTTGCCATTAACTCTACACTCTTACTTTCTTTTTGATATGCGAGTAGGTACATTAAATGCATGCCTGACCTATATTCCAGTACTTACGAGAGCTTTTAATATCCTACAAGTGCAATCCAGTTTAATTAAAATAAATATCAGTTACTTACCTTGAAATGCAACCTGGCACAAGATTGCTCCTAGTAACTCTAGGTATAATCTTTCTATTCTAAACAATTTCTTTTCAGCTGAAATTCAAATAACTTAGTTTCTAGTTCTTGGCATAAAGCTCCATTGCCAACATGATAATAATCCAGCAACAGCTTATTCAGAGGACTTGTTGCTTCCATTTCATTCAGGTCCACCCCACTTTGGAAGCGTGCCAGGAAACCTCCGCCTGTCGGATCCGACTTTACTACAACAAACAAGGTTCATTTCATGAAGCTTTTTTGTAGTGAATGAAAAGCTATTCCTTCTCATGATAGGCATACGATAACGGGCTTGAAGGTCACCTGATAGAAAATGATCACATTCATCACCCTGTTGGTTTCTTCGCCTGATGTAACGTGTCGCCCTTGTGACTAATAATGAGAAGTTATAAATGATGATCTAACATTATAGTTGGTGGGCAAAGGCAACCATATGGTGGGCCCCTGACCCGGTGGCTAACGAGCTTGAAATGCAGCATTAGCGCCTCCACTTGCATAGTGTAGACTTATATCCAGTGGAGGCCTTTGTCTTTGCCTTGCTGTGGGACAGATTGGTCTCATACTGATTTTCAGTTACCTATGAGCGCTCAATAAAAGCTGATACGGCAAATCTACTAGTCCTTTCATCCACTTTGTATGAAGTGTTGTTTTGAGCAGCCGCTTTGAAGAGGTCAACACAGGTATAATAATCCAATATTATTGTAGTCAACGTTCCCTTGAGACGAGAGTACGCGCCGTCACACGCCATTCAATTGCGTAGGTGATCGATATTCATTCATAAATTGAATATGGAAATAAATATTCTATTGAGTAAAATCGTTAAATAATTGTGGCTTTTGTCATCACGTGTGATCATTATTCATTATTCAAGTAGACAAAATAGTTTTAATTTTCAGACACATAATAAACAAACATAACAATATGATAATACGATAGCTGATAGGAAGACCCTGCAAGAATATCATCAATAACTCTTAAAAAAAAACTCAACAGTACAATACAGTTCTATAAACAATTCACCAGAATCTGTACATACCTAGTGGTGTGTTTGTCCGTCGAGTACCGCGGCCTGTTTGCATATCGCCTAAAGCTAATTAGCCGTTCGACCCCGAAGCGTCCGCAAACAAACCCACCGAAATACTGTAAAGCCAGTCGTGTAAATCATTCTGCTGTCTAATTCCGCTGAGCTGGCAGCAATTAGTGATATTATCGATATAACAAACAACCCTACAGAGTAGGGTCTTTACCTGGTACCTGGCTAGTACCTGCCTAGAGTACCTGGCTTTGTCTCAAGGTGGGTTATATTGTAATTAATGTCTTTATTTTTGAAGCATCCAAATGCCTGTTTAAACGGAATTTATTTTTTGATCAGGTAATACTTATGTGCATATTTTTGGCCTGTAAAGGCCAATAGACGTATTTGGGGCAGGGAAGAGAGGACTTTGCCCAGCAGTGGGATCCCAACGGATTAGATTATATTTAGATAAGAAAAGACAAGTTTGCAGAAATTGACATTGTAGTTACTGAGTAATCAGGAACCTCCTCACTGGACATCCCACCACTGGGTATCTCACCTGATTCACATCATTCCTAATCATTCCAAGAGAAACTAACACAATTGATCTCTACCATCGGAGTCAGGTTGTTTCTCAACTTACTTTGTCTTAATCCTACTATATTTAAAATTATTAAAATCCCTGAATTGCTGAAGACTCTTATGATATCTAATCAGTGGAAGATATGACAAAAGAGTTCCCCTTCGTGCTACAAGAAATAACAAAACTCGCTTGAATCTCACAAACAGTATCAACCTTCAACCAACAATAACAACAACCAAGGTGAGTCGACATCCATATTTAATGGTTAAAAGAAAAATGTTCATTGCACTGGGAGAAACTAATGAAAATACAAGTAATGGCTCGGAAAGCCCACTACAGCGGAGAAATAATGAAAGCGGAAACTTGGAGATGATCTTTTTCCAGTTCAAGTGTTGTTCTCGTACTGTGCCCTCTCAATAAATACTGAGAACGACTCAGAGAGATTCAGTCAGCTGCAAGTAATTGCTCAACAAACAGGCTTCTTCAAAGATAAACAATTTCAACTGAAAAGCACTTAAAGTGCGCTTGCTTAATTGGTCGAGGAGAAACTATTGTAGTCGTTACTATTCAAAGATCGAAAAAGAGTTGCTTAATTATTATCTGGAATTAAAAGGAATCTAAAAGGTCTTCTTTTTTTTAAAAACGGTATCTCGCACCTATAGTCCGTCCGCGTTAAGAATGCATTAATTCCATGCTTATCCTTTGACCTAGCACGTCCCCTAACCAATCAAATCTTTCCTAATTAGAAAGTCAAGTCCACAGTGACCAGTTGAACGCATACCTTCGAGCGCAAAGGTTGTGGATCTGAGTTTTTTTGTGTGCATCAGAATTGAATTTAAAAATCACTGCACTTAACGCAAACGGAATAGTCCATTTAAAAAGTTAGTTAGTTAAAAACTATATAGTTTGAATTGGTTTTTATTGTACCCTATCCAAAAGCTTATCTGGATCATCTTTTGTAATTAAACCTTCATGTATAGGTGTATCATCATTGCACAGCCTGAAACCACTGTACCTAGAAACTTAACATTTGGTCCAGGGGTTCCTGTTATGTTGTAGGTGAGCACTAAGAAAGGATGTTTAAAATCAAACCCCTGAAGAGGTGAAACAGGGACTGAAAAGATTCCAACTAAGTACAATGTACAATGAGCTTGCCTTACTCAGTCTTCAGCTTTTTGTAGACTTATCAGAATACCGAAATACCTAACTAGAGGAGCCAAGTCAAAGAAATTTCCATAAAAAAGAAGTAGATAGGTTAGTCAGTAGGTGGTGTCACGAGACAGGTACAGTGGATGGCACATCACTCTACCCATTTCCGGTCAGTCCTCCTTGCTCTATTCAAAGAAATTACATTTGGCAAGAGCGAGAGAAAAAACGGAAATGGAGTAACCTGATGTGCTGTTGACTGTACATGGTGCGAAGTGCCGTCTCAGACTGTCAACACAGCTTTGCTCTGGTGTACGAATCGTTCGAATTTCGGGTGCTACTTTTTAGCACAAGTAACCTATTCACCTATTTTAATTATAAAATCATTGCGCCAACTAACATCTTAATGTAATGCCATTTCATGTTCATTCGTACATACAATCACCATAACACGTGAAGTTACCACAAATTGACAGGTTCTGACTATCTGTCTTGAATGTTACCGCTTTGGCGTAACTAAGTACTTATCAATACCTATTGTAGGGATCTGTCAGTTTGTGGTAATCGAATGTGCTGTTGTTTGTACCTATTCATGCCCGTTATCGCGATCAGCTTCTAAATCGGTCCCTAGCAAGACATCAACAACAATGAGCAACACTCACGGGTCATCCATTGTAACCAGCGGTTGTTCGAGGGCGACCTCGTAAGTCGAACTGTGCCGCAACTCCGGAACATGTATTTACGGCTCATGTCCCAGTTTTGAACACACAAACCTTATCTATAGCCCAGTGAACCAAAGCTAAAGTATCTTTGCTAGCAAAGGCTAGTGTTGCCCAACCATCTATAGATTGTCTGTCGATGGTTGACTTTCATATTCAGTCAGATACACTATCGACTGGTGGGCGGCCTGCAGGCCCCGAAAATCTTGCAAACTTCTACATGAATTGGAATTTAATCTGAATATTTTAAAATAAAATACGGAGTCTATCTACATTTACGGTGGAATTCACAAAAGCAAATTAAATAGTTGAGCGTTTAACAAATACTTGAACAACGCTCAAACTGTTTTTTCGCATTCACAAAGGTTCATCAATTGCTCCTCCTCTCACGTGATTAACCTAAGTTGATTAAGCACTCAAACGAGAAAATCGTATTCATGAAAGACAATCAGCGTGCCACAGATAATAAAATGCCATAAAATGTGACAAATACCATGCTCAAATATTTAAAAAGTTGAGAGCGGTCGCGACCTATCTTAAATATTTGATTTGGAAGTATTTCAGCTTTAACGCCCGTTTTAAGGACTTTGCTAGAAGAAGTACCCCTTGTTAGAAGTCTCTGTGATGTGTAATACCTAAAAACACTACAGAAATATGTCAAAACGCAATTTCAAATGCTACTAAGAATTGCAGTTTCCGACAAAAGAAATTAGTCAGCACGTCCCCAAATTGGAAGAAAAGCAATCAAGCAACACAGCCAATATACGGAATACTCCTCGCTCTCCATTATTATGCCAAGGGCAGTTATCAAAGACCCACAATCAGAACAGGATACTACCATTTCCAAAAGACTCTTCCAGACTCCAATGTTTGCTAAACTGAAGCTTGGATGCCAATGCCAGTTATCAAAAATCCTGGGTCAAAAGAATAGTTAGTACCATTATCAAAAAAAGTCCAGTGTGCGCCTTTCTAGAGTGTAGTGAACTTGGTGATTCAAAGTGTGGCTACCCATGTTTCTATCTAAATTTCAAGAATAGCTGCTGGACAAACACATTATTGCTTCATTAAAGGCTCTGGACCACAATAAAGAGACTGTTTGGTATTCTCAAAAGAAGATTTTCTTGTCCTTATTTATATCAATTATTGGGAATTGTCTGTTGGTATAGTTATAATCCCACCAACAACAGTGGAATGTGCAGTGTACTGCGGGCTCTGTTAGGAATACATGAAGTTAAGTTGTTGGTGTTGTGTAGAAGGCACCTAACATGATGTAATAGTGTAGTGAACACGAACTGCATAAATAAACACCGTCAAATCAATAATTGTTTTATTTAACAACTAATTTTTACATCATATTGATTAGTTCTAAAACACAAGTTCTTTTCCTAATCTATCCACCCATCATATCTCACTGCAGGGGAAAAGCCATCAATCCCAGTTTTTAAGTTATTCAACTAAAAAAGGTGTGCACCTACTTAAGGTTGTATGTTTGTTTCCCACTATACTTACACCTAAAATTGTGTAATGAATATTTGTGTCTATCCTGTGTTTGGGTGTTATATCTATTTACTAAAGTACCTATGTATTAAGAAACAATATTGTTTGTTCAGTCTTCATGATCTATGCTAAATTTTGGGAGCAGTGATCATAATTTATATTCGAGATCTACACTGGGGGGTGTGGATCTCGAATATAAATTATGAGTTTCATGATAATTAATGAAAACACAAAATAAAAATGAATAATTTATTTTATATAATTCAAAAATAACAAATAAACTATAGGTTCACACAGTTGAAATAGAACATTACAATGTGAAATCACAACAAGATAACAATTTGTTAAGATGAGGAACACTTTATTGCATGCACACTAAATTATTAGCAAAATTATTGTTATGAAAGTAATACATTCTCACCATAAAATACAAGTTAGGCACTCTTATTGCTAAAAACAATCTCTTTCAGACAACCTACAAGTCAAGCTAGTTTGTTGCTGAAATACCCAGCAGAACGGTAGTCTTTTTAAAAAAAGGCTATCATTTTAAACATTATATTTATATCGCATTATATATTCAGTGTCCACTATTGATTTAATGCAAGTGGTTAAAGATTCAAACAGCTATGAAATACATATTTTGCTGTAATGCCTGCCAAATTAAAGTTTATAGTAAGTTATGTGTTTTACAAACAATACCAATACATACAATACATTAAATGCTCCTCAGTGTCAATATTCTATTGAAGAAATAGAGTCTACTACCAATAAAATTGATTGTTTTGGCATAAATATAATTCTTCTTCTCTTGCACCTTCTAGGTCTCCTTCTCCATATAAAGTTAGTCACTATAGCGGTCACAGTTGGCAAATAATATGCAATATCATCATATTTTATGTTCAACTTTTGTGGTAGTACTGCCTTATTAATTATTTCCTTCATTTTGGTTATCTGCTACTCCATGAAGAGCTGGAAAGTAAAATACTTGTTAATTACATTTGTTTTTCAGCAAATAAAGAAAGGTAGGTAATGGCTAAATTTACACAGTGGAACTTTTAACATCAAACAAAAAACTGTTTTGATTTTAACTGACTGTATTGAAGATTGTAAACTCAGCTAAATAGAGTTATTTACTTACCTAATAATCCATTTCCAAACTATCCATTTTCAGCTTGGCTTATTTTATTTGAGTTATTGTCTTTGCAGGTACTTTATCTGCAGTCAAGATCTGACAAGATCAAGTGCAAGATCTTACACTGAATGTAACGATGATCCTGCAGAAACCCAGATAGTTACTTGAAAATGTAGCTACATTTATAAACAAATTTAAAATTTAATTTAATACGTAATTCTAACCTAAATTCTTAAAATGACTGATTGACACATATTTGACATTTGGTTGCGTTCCGTTTTTACATAAAAATGAAAAAGTATTGTTTTGTTTATTCCATTTATTTTTTTTTGTTCAAACATGCGTAAATTTCGAATTAATAACCAAGCTACGTTACAGTCATCTTAAATTGAGATAGATCTGTGAAAAAACCCAAGAATTGTTCATTTCCAGCAATAATTTCGACAAACAACGAAACGAATCGAGGCACAAAACCATAGTTCCATCAATTGGTTAGTGAGAACGAATGTTTCTTTTTGCAATGTTGGCATTTCGGTTTGTTTGAAAGATGCTCAGCTGATCACGGTAGAAAACTGCTTAATGAACGTTTGTGAATAGCATTTAAGTTAAGCGTGCGATTAAACTAATGGCTTAATTAGCTGAGTGAGTGATCTGATTTGCCTTTGTGAATTCCACCGTTAGACAGGCAAGCACATTGAAAATGAGAATGCATGAGTATAACTCATACCATGAATAAATTACCCTAACAAATAACCAATGAAATAACAATAAAAAAGACGTAGATACGATTAGGCTACTTGTGCTAAAAAACTGGCACCCGAAATCAGAACTTCGAACACCTGAGCAAAGCATTGACAGTTTGAGACGACACTGCCCAACCTATTATATGTACGCAGGGGACAATTTTCGACTTCGCATCGGTACTAGCGTCTACCTCTTTTAAATATATATCATTGCAAATAACACAGTGAATGAACTATTTCAATTTGGTAGTTTTTACCAAGTACACAGAATAATAACCTCCCTCGTGTTACAATTAAACATAGAAAAAATATTGTAAAATTGATGTCAACGAAGTCGCCGAAAGCAGTTTGATTTTGTTTAACCTTGAGTATAGTAGGTATTTCGTATTTGTCCAACGGCAGGAAATGTTCCACTCTCTTGGACTTCGTCATGACCTTCGGGTTAGTAAATTATTGAGCACTGTAAAAGGTTCATAAAATGTTTATAGGGTTTCAGCTACTTCTTTTGAGTATACTTTTATAGACTTCGGGAACAGGAATTCGAACTCCCAAAGAAGTGTTTTGTGAACATCTGGTTTTGTTTCAGAAGTGCAGATTAATATTGGATTACAGAAACTTTATTCGAATCTCAGCATGCATCTTTTTAAGCAGCAGATAAAGTAAAGTACAAATTAAAATTTATTCACCAAGTAACTTTAGGCTTCTTTGAAACAAGATCATGCTTTCTAAGCCCCTTTTCATAAGCTGCGTTTGATAGGAAAAAGTTAATAGGCATGATGACTGTATTTTTTTTTGTTTATTATCGAGAGACCTTCCATTTATGTAAACAATCCTCAAAGAATCACTTCATCTGGATCAATACAACCAGAGATATCACAATTTGAAATGCACATTTTTGGACTTGCCCAAAAACGCTCCATACAAAAGTGACAGCGACAGTGACGTCACTGTCGCTGTTTTTGTAAGGAGCGCGTAATAACTTTGTTCGACAGCTATATTCAATATTGCGTTTATGATAATGGTCTCCTAACATAATTCCTTCATAATAGTTTGGGTTACAAAAAAGTGATATTGTTTTACAAAAATTTAACACATATGAAATGGACTTGCCCACCCAAGTTTGCAGGCCTATTGTAGCCTTATTTTGAAACGAATTTCGATTGTGGTTTTACAATAACATTTGTAATCAATTATTATTTTTGGGGAACATAAAAAAACATGCAAAATCACTCATAGTCATCTACCCCATTGTCTAAGCACTTAACACGCTCAGTTAGCGCCATGTGTATCGTTTTCGGTACACACTGTCCTAACACTTGTGTATCTCTTTCGATATATATTTAGGTCTTTAGCCTCGTGTATCGTTGTAGCGCACGGTTTTCATACGTTTTATACTACCAAAATATTGCTCTGGCCTAGGGGTTTTTTCTGAAGCATTAGGTTAGGGATTCGTGATTTTTTCTCAGAAACCGTCTAGAATATTGGCATATTAGGGCTTGACGCTGAGCGTGTTAAGTATATCCTTTGATACTCATAGCATAGCATAGCCATGCATAGTTTGGGTTTACATATGTATATACTCATTACATTACAAGTACTTAAGTTTGACAACTTATTGTTAAACGAGTTGTTTATTACTTTTGAAAATCTATCTAGCCTCTAACTACCTTGTTTATGATAAAGTCGTGAACGTCATGTTATGCTAAAAATAAAAGTGAAAAATGCAAAATCTTGTGTAATTTCAGCCAAAGCAAACATCTCGGACGAAATTCCGTCGAAGAGTTATCAGTCCTCATTGAAGTACGGCTATCAGTGGGTGAATCTTGGTCCCTCCCAATCGAGTAAAAGCTTTGAACTCTAATACAAGCCAGTAATTAGAAAAGTTTCCGTTTCATCTCTGCAGCTGAGATTCCTGATGCAAACTAAGTGTTGTGGAATTAATTTAAATGATTTACAGTTCAATAGGTTTATTGAATTCTTAACAAGTTATTTTGATAATTCTCAGATGAGGTCTTATAGATTACTATGCATACTAACTATAAACGAAACTGTGTCCTTGTCAGAACTTAAATGGTCGTCAACGAAGCCGAGGGTGATATCGATATAAGTATTATACGATAGCATCAACACTATAAAAAGGCTGTTGATCAAAACTCACATAGTAAATAATCATAATAGTTTTGATATTGTAAATGGTTAGCCTACATTGCACCATAGTATTTATTTAGATAAGAATCAATTCATTATATTTGTGGTAGCTGGTCAATTACTTCTAGATGTGTTTTTTGCTCTTTTTGTAGATATTTGTAAGCTGTGAGCTATCCTCAAACATTAAATCAATAATGTGATGGATATACAAACACACTATACTTACTGATATAATGTGTTATTTTAATATTATGTGGACTCATTGAATAAAAACATGTAGATTGACTTAAAGTAAACTGTAGAGTTACACAACGTCAAAAGTCAATACTACATATAAACTCTGCGCGAAATACCTGTTGAAGCCGAACATTAAAAGCAAACAAGCTCGAGAGCCCTATTTCATATAAAAATAAACTTAATTGAGCATTCAAAGGATCCTAAATTACCTCACATTCCGGGAAATCCCTTTATGAGGTGCGTCGGCGACCCGCCGTCGAGGCAACAGGAATTATAGTCACGCCTTTATTAAGCTTTCTACGCGAATGTCCGCTGCGGATTCCGGCCGCCGGACAAAAGTAGGAATGTACTATGAATAACCTTTGTGCCGTGTGACTGTGGATATTAAACGAGTACACATTGCTAATCCAGAGGACATCTGACGGCACAAAAAGCAATTTTAAAACAACTTAATAAGACTCAATCTGTCGTTTTGGAACCGCAACATTCGGGGCTGAGAAGGCCTTGATAATTGGCTTGTTCACTTTTCGTTGTCCAAAATGATAGATGTTTGTTTAGTAGATTTTAATGACAGATGAATACTATATGTTTTGATATCTTGATTGGTGGATTATATTCGTGTTTTTAAAAGTTTCTTATAAACATTGCACTTAAAAACCTTCAGCACACTAGAATTTGCCGGCGCGAGGTCTAAACTCAGTGTATATAGATCATAAAAGATCCGATTTTCTATCGAGTGGGGGACGCTTTGTCGACGAATAGTCACTATCCCATTTGCGTCCCCACAAAACTAAGCAGGTTAGTTTTTGAGCGTCTTCACACCCCCGATTGAAAAAAAGGCCATCAAATAAGTTTAACGTAAGTATCTCTCATGTTTTTATCTCGCTTTTTAAGTCTAGTATGAGTATTCTAACCTTAATAAAGATATTACCGAATTATTGCAAGAAGCTACCGTCAATAACATGGTCATATTTTTCAAATAAACAAATGAACTAGATTTTATCGACAAAGTGATTTTCAATACATTAAATAACGATCTGATAGCAAAAAATGTAACATCTTGAGACGATGGATCATTCGCGTGCTATCTCGCTTTGAGGGGCCATCTGCTTACCAAGGGCGCGAGTCAGCTCATAGCTTTCAATGACTATAAAAAGTAAGAAAACATGTTTAAAAGAGTAACTGCTGAGTTTTCATGTCGGGTTTTACTTTGTACAGAAACAACTGTGCTACGCCGAAAGTATAGTCACTGATCACTTTCATTATAGTAGGTACTACCTAGTTAGTTAAGTGCGTGTTACCTATGTGCTAAGTGACCCTATACATTTTCAGTCATAACATAATCAACGCCAATCTAGAAGTTAAAAAGAAATTCACAAATAACGTCAGCTGATACCGGTTACCTAGTTTGAAAAGAGCATCTGTTTTTTTCGAACAAATTCAGAAAATACCTAGAAAAATAGCAGAACTGAAATAAAACGGATCCGATACGGATGTAGAATAAAACGCCTAGGTTTTGTTCTATTTGTCTTTTTTGATATAAAAATACGCCACGAGAGGCGGATACTACCTAGCATTTATTATTGGACATTGGGTCCGGCATCGGTTGGGTAAATAACATCGAAACGTGAAATGTTTGAGCGAGGGGAAAAGCAAATATAATAACCGTTGACAATCACCGAAAGCCGCATTATGACTCGGTGTGCCGTAGATTATATAGGCATAGGTATAAAACAAAATAACAAAGCTGTTTGTTTTATGTTGCCAGTAGTTTGGAATTTTTGAAGTTTTAATTGTATGTTCTTTGTTTTTGTTTAATGTTAGCTTATGTTCATGTCTACATTATTGCATTGGAAACCTGTAATATTTTTTTAATGATAGTGTTGTTGTTGTAAATAAATAAATAAAAAACAAGAGCATTCATACGTTCCACTGCTGGGCACAAAACCACAGGCTACCTATTATATTATTATTATAATCAGCCTGCGCTATCCCACTGCTGGGCAAAGGCCTCCCTACCCCTCTTCCACTGAGTGCGGTCTAGAGCCATGCTAAACCAGCCCTGCAAATGAGAGTCTAACTCGTCCCGCCATCGCCTTTTTGGTCTGCCGCGAGGTCGTTTTTTTTTTCAGGCTACCTGTCGAATGTTATTAAGCCGTCCCGTGGCCTCCGACTATGCTTGGCGTCTGACACCTAGCGACTTCAGCTGGCACCTTCCAAAGTACGGAGATGCCTGAAAAATACATCACTAAAGTGGCTCGTCCTAATATGCCAGTTTTCGTGGTTATTCTAAATTACAGAGTTCGTTGCCAAACCTAATGTTATTAGTATGCTATTCATTATATTTAACATAACATAACATACCCTCACGACCATATCCCTAATGGGTTAGTCAGAGGCACACTGATTGTTGCCGTTATAGTTTTTGAACCCAACGTGGTCGCCGTTATCCGGGTTGCTTGGGTTTTATATCGGCGTTTCTCATCACCGGAGAGTTAGCCGCAAATCATACAATGAACACAAAGTAGGTGTGTTCCGGCTAGATTTGATCTCGGGGCCATCGGGTTCCTAGCCGGAGTGATTAACCACTGGGCTACGACGCTCTCTACTTTACTACTACTCTACTTTAATTGATATTTATTTCGATCAATTCAACTCTCTCTCTCTATCTCTCTCTCTCTCTCTTCCAGACTGAAGCTCAAGTAAACTCAGGAGAAACTGGCGCTCCCTTAAATATTTTTGGCTCACCCTAGAACGTAAATCATTCATAGGGCACCAAAGAGTGATTTAAAACTTAATTTCATTGCAGCTTATTATTTTGTTGTATAATCCTCATAGCTGCTTTATATATTAACCACTTAATTTGTAATTCAGTTTATTGTGAATTCAAATAATACATGCTTTTGTTTAAAATTAATCATGAATTCTGTAAGCTTTGTTATTACAAATGAAACGTATTTTCACTTGTGTGAATTTGTAAGAGGAGAAATTTGTTTTAACAAAAACAAACATTTTATTTAACCAATTGAATATGTGAAACGCTTAAAGTCGGTTTTCATTTTGCATTTATGCTTTTTTCTGTATTTTTGAATAAATATGTCTTTATCTGTTTCATAACTAACCAACCTCTAATCACTGAGTTCGAATAAACTTTCTTAATTGTTTTGATGAACTACGTAGCAAGGTAAGTATTTTTAAGCGAATTCAAAAGAAAACATTGTCAGGCAATTTAACTCAACTCCTCCAAACTATAATTCAGCTTAAACTTAATCATACACCACGTCTCTGATTGGCAGTAAAACACCCTGTAGAATAGCTATTCCGATGCCGTGATTGGCACCTCCACACACTGGGTATTGTATTTTCTCTTTGATGTCTCGTTACAAATACAAGGAAGCTACCTTTTGTACAGGAAACCGCCTCCCGTAACGTATAATTTAGAAAATGTAAATTCGGATTCAGAGACCGTTTTCTTTTTCAAAATGTGTTATGAGGAGGTTAATTACTACTCTCTTTGGAATTAAGTAACAATGCGGATTGTACTCGCTGTTTTGTTGAATTTTCAACTTTAAATTTAATTATGCTAAGTTGCTTAATGAGGGTCAGCTGTTTTCGTCAATAGCAATATAGACATACCGGGTGTCCTGCAAAAGTGTGGAATTCGCAGTCAATAATGTGGAAATTAAATAAGAAATTCCGCTGTTCGTGCTCGTCCAGAGTCGCTGATTGAATAATTCTTCATTAGCCATAGGTCATATACAGTAGGAACTGTGGGTTATAACCTGGTTGCAAATCATCCGTCCACTTAACATGTGATAGAGGTCCGTTAACCATGAAAATATGATCTCCATTTTCCATATTTTTTTCTCACTGTGCATAGCCCCTCATCTCTCTCTCTCTCTCTCTTTATCTACCGCTATCCATGCATAGATCCATCTCCGCCAATTAGGGGAACAGATAAGAACCTGCTTTTGGGACACTAACCAATCTAGTTAGGTTATATTTATTTTTAGCATTAGGGATAATGCATTATCATCTTACTAAAGATAGGAAAACCAGAAAAAGTAATTTGGTCTTTTGGCGCCAGACGGGAATCGAACCCGCATCTTTCTTAAACCGGGCGACTGGTGACTGGACTAACCACTGTGCTACCGAGATCATTATCAGACCGGCCGAATCTTTTTGGTATATTTAAATGGCAGCCAGGTTTGTTTCACCAATGTTTATACCTTAAACAGTTAGGTTAGGTAGGCTCTAGTTGGGTTATCTACATAACTATTGTGTCTAGTTATAATATCGTACACAGCATCGCCCTATATCTAATTTTATCTCTAGGCATAGACTGAAAGGCTTTTTGTGAAAATGAAACTCAGAAAGATGCAAGTCGGAAACGTCAAGGGGCTTATTCATCCTATGTATGTTAGCTCCATATGGGAATGGAACCGTGCCTTTGGCTCGCTCAGAGAAATCTTTACTGCACCATCGGGACAGTCAGGACTAGTCGGAAATATCTAATTCATTTCCTCTTTGCGACGAGTACGTTAAATACGGTTCGAGCCACAGCACTCGTGAATAAAATCGATCTAGTGACAGCGCACAGTGGTCCAGGTTGTATTTAGTCACTGCTTTCAGATGGATGTAAATTTCAATCTACGTAATGTGATTGAAATCTACTTCTTAATATGTCGATATTTAAGTGGCGAATTGTATTATAAAAGGTTCATACGCAATTCTTACGTCTTTTGTGTAATATTAACGACGAATATAACTGTAGCTTATTTGTAAAAGTTGTAAATATTTCCGTAACGGAACCAGCGTGCACTCTTGAACGCCGGGAGATCTCCTCAAAACTCATTCGGAATTCACCTATACGTTCAATAAGGAGTGCAGACCAATCACCTTGGGCCATATTTGTGGTTTTTTGTGAAAATGAAACTTAGAAAGATGCAAGTCGAAAACGACAAGGGGCTTATTCATCCTATGTATGTTAGCTCCACATGAGAATGGAACCGTGCCTTTGGCTCGCTCAGAGAAATGTTTACTGCACCATCGGGACAGTCAGGACTAGTCGGAAATATCTAATTCATTTCCTCTTCGCGACGAGTACGTTAAATACGGTTCGAGTCACAGCACTCGTAAATAAAATCGATCTAGTGACAGCGCACAGTGGTCCAGGTTGTATTTAGTCACTGCCTTTAGATGGATGTAAATTTCAATCTACGTAATGTGATTGAAATCTACTTCATAATATGCTGATATTTAAGTCACTAATTAAAGAATATTATACAAGGTTTATACGCCCACGTCTTTTGTGTACAGTAGCATATTTGCAAAAGTTGTAAATATTTCCGTAACAGCCGTGCTATTCCGGCGGTGCACATCGGACATCACTTCACATTTCGGTGCTTCACGCTTACCTCAATCATCAATACGCTTTACTTTGAATTAGTATTCTCTCCCATTTTGATTGTAAATATTAAAAAAAAATTATTCGGCTTAGTTCTTTTCTCTCAAACGACCACAGTTGCAAAGAAATTAAATTTTAAAGTTCACTCACACAAGCGAAGGGAGTTTTGGCGTCCACCGGAATAGCATAGCAGAACCAGCGTGCGCTCTTGAACGCCGGGAGCTCTCCACAAAACTCATTCGGAATTCACCGACACGTTCAATAAGGAGTGCAGACCGATCACCTTGGGCCATATTTGTGGCATAATACGCCCGGAGGTAATTTGAAACGGAAACTTGTTCGCTTTCGGTTGACGAAATAAATTCATCGAAGTTCGCCTAAAATGGCGAAAAAAAAAGTTCAGTTTGTCATTTAGTAAGTAAGTAGGTTAGGTTGTTTCTATTAGCAAGTATAAGTACATAATTGCTTCTTGTTAAAACTGACCTGTTGCATTTCATTCATAAATCCAATTATGCTTAAAAGATAAAATCATGACAAGTCTTACCCTTAAAAATAGCGCTAAACAGCTTTAGCATTTCTTTGCAATTGAAGGTGTTGAACTTGAAAGTACATTGTATATACTCCCTTGTTGTATTATCGCTTACTTCAAAATATGAGTTTTTTGATCACTTTGTTAAAAAAAGATACATCCGAACTTGTTATCTCTAAAGTTGTAGACTGATTGTTTTGTTAGTAAAATCCACTTCAAAAAAAGCAAGAGGAGATTACCTCTTGCTATTATCCGTCCTTTTCTCTTCATCATCACGAATAAGTAGTTTTTCGTGTTTATAGTAAGATGTTTTTGTAGAAAAACATCTTTCGAAAAACCATAAATCACTGATCCAAAAGAACCAACACCAATAAAGTCTGAACTGACTGAAATTTTAACATTCCTAGCTCATACGCTGTGAAAGCAAAAAGAGAAAAAGCCGAGTTTCAACTCAACACACATGTGCTTCCTCTGTGTTTGAAACAGTATTGAATTAGCATTTTTCATGAAACATGCAACTGGTGTTTCAATATTTAATACGAAATAGATTCTGTTTGGTATCACCAGGGGAGAGTTATCTATGAATAATAAACTGAAACAATATCAATCATGTTCATTTGAGCAATTACGAAATATTATGTTTTAGAGACGTACAGTCAACAGCACATCAGGTTACCCCATTTCCGTTTTTTCTCTCGCTCTTGCCAAATGTCATTCCTTTGCAATAGAGCAAGGAGGACTGACCGGAAATGGGTAGCGTGATTTGCCGGCCAACGTACATAAAATAAATTATGCAAATGCCCTAATTATTTTATCAAAGAAAGAAACAGAACCATCAAATACTTGTTGAAATAGAGAGCGTTGCGGCCCAGTGGCTAAACAGTCTGGCTCGGAACCCGATGGTCCCGAGATCGAATCTGGCCGGAACACACCTACTTTGTGTTAATTTTACCGTTTGCAGTTAACTCTTCAGTGATGGAAAACAGCGATATAAAACCCAAGCAACCTGGATAACGGCAGTAGATTCGCGCTTCCCACGTTGGGTTCCAATTCCTTCGGCGAAATGAGGGTTTCTGAATGTTCCGTTCACCATGACGACAACAATCAGTGTGCCTCTGACTAACGCATTAGGGATATGATCGTGAGGGTATGTTACAACATAACAATGTTGTCCAATAGAATCGTCCTTCATTATTTCTTAATTACCAACCAAAGCTTAACAAATTATTCAATTCAACAATTCTTCAGCCTAAAAGATAAGTAAGGAAGGAAGGAAGAGTTAAGCTGAAATGGACGTGAAATAGTCGACGTAAAATCATTTTCGTTCCCAATTAAACCTTGTTCCGACGAATAATTCCACACAAAGGCACTATTTTAAAAACGGCATACTCTGCTCTTTTCATTTTCATTTTGAACCTATTGAAGTGTATAACGGAATTTCGCGACCAAATGAAGCTTTGATTTGAGTGCATTGCATTGGCGTTGCTTTTGAGGGGGTCGTTCGTGTGCCGATAAAGGGAATTAGAGGAACGTCCGGGAATATATATATATACCTTTGTAAATTTAATTGCATTTTACAATTTGAATGTAGATACTTTGTGAGGCTTATTGCTGCCAGTCCTGGTATTTGGTTCCATGAGGAAACTGGGTAGTGGTGATTCTTGCATATCTAATTATGTTTATCGGTAGGTATACTGCTCGTATCGCTTTATTGAACACTTGATTCAGCTAGGGAATAAATTACGATCAAATGGGCTTGAATTTTCTGGACACGAGCACAATCACGAATAATGCAATTTACATGTTTAATAAGTAACAATAATTACAATTACATGGGCACTTTCGGTTTCACAGTAGCAAATCAATATTTTAATGCAAAAATAAATAAATATAATAATAGGTACATATGTATTCAGAATAAGATAGCGATTGATCAATTCAGACTAATAACTGCATACGATTTGAAATATTTGAGAGCGATTAACAACGCACACTTTGAACGATTCGCCAGTGAATTCGTAAGGAGATTTCATTTATGCATTCTGCACAACTCAATAACTACAGTACCGCGACTGTTGTTGTGGTAGTTATACGAACAAACCCGCATGAGATTTTGTAATTATTTTCACACAAATGAGATGGAAAAGCAATCGACATCAGTGTGCTCACCTTTGTGATCAAGATATGAAATGATGTTAGCGAGAAGCGCTATACAGGTGTGAAATGATTAATATGACTTCACTAACTGTATTCCGATTTCAATTGTTTACCACAAAAGCGCATAGTAGATATAAATGACCCGCAAGAACGTTTCCAACTGTTATGTCGATATACATAAGCAATGATAATAAAAAAGTTGTAGATAGGTTATGTCGTACTTGTACCTATTATTTGACCGTGTTGTAACGAGTGGACTAGGTAACATGATTATTTACTAAAGCGTAATCGAGACAGATACTTGTTGCGCAGTGTCGTCTCAAATTGTCAACACTGTCAATACTGTGCTCAGGTGTACTAATAGTTCTGATTTCGGGTGCCACTTTTTCGGCACAAGTACCTATCTACCTCTTTTTTATTATAACATCATTGAATATAAAACCATATTTTCCATGAAGTCAATTTTAAATCGTTGTAATCTATTTTGCATGTGTTAAACCTATTAAACATATTAAGTAGGTACTTAGTATACCTTATTCCGTTCAGTCTGAAAACATCTGCTCTTTTGTACTTTGTTATTTTGATACCAATATTTTTATGTACAAGTATATGTTCAAAGTTTATATTGTTTCGACGTCGTTCAAGAAGCACGCTGATTCCTTATTGATCAGAGTGTAAAAAAAACGACCACAGTAAAACCCGTGCAAGACTTTATTGCGTTTATGTTTTATTACTCGCAATCTTCCATCACGGGGACATTTTTACTATAGTCCGTTCGCGTTAAGAATGCAGTAATTTCATACTCGTCCTACGATTTAGCACGCCCCCTAAACAATAAAATCGTTCCTAATTAGAAAGCCTAAAACACAATGACCAGTTGAACGCATACTTCCGAACGCAAAGGTTGCGGATCTGAGTTTTTTTGTGTGCAACAGAATTAAAATTAAAAATCACTGCATTTTTAACGCGAACGGACTGTACATACTATTTTAACTGTGTTTATGCGTATTGAAGTAATCAACGTCAAAAGTCAGATGTTAAGGAAGTCCATACAATAAAAATACTAGACTTGTTGGTTCTGATCATGGGTCTTACCACTGCTCATTAAAACTGTTCAGGTTATTTAATGTTCAGATAAATTAGACGTTCTTTGCAGGTCATTTAACTTTAAAATAATATTTTATAACAAAGAATAATGTGCGTTGTACATATACTTAGCCCGACTCCTGGGCGATGACAGGGTTGGGTGCTATATAGAAGCATGACCCGATACGAATATATAGTTAGAGCACATCTCAAATTATTAAGCACTAGTTAAAGGACATCTTTAATTATTAAGCCCATCTCAAACAAATTGTGCGAATGCGATGATCGCGCGTTATTTAAATACTAGTAGCCGCCCGCGATATCGTCCGCGTGTACTAAAGTTAAAAAAAAATATGTCGTATTTTTTTGACTAGGCTTAACGACTGACATTCATCTAGATATGTCAACCGGGACCCACTACTTAACGCGCCTTCCGAAGATGCCCACCACCACGACCGAAATTTATAAATTGTAGCCTATGTGTTATTCATGTACGAGTATAAGCAACATTATTGTAAAGTTTCATTAAAATCCATTCATAGTTTTTACGTGAAAGAGGAATACGGCACATCCACACATACCTACGAACTGTCACATTTATAATATTAGTAAGATTGGGGCACTTTATACAGGCTGTGGTTAACCATAACACATCAGGCGGCCACCTGGCTTTCACGACAGCTGTTTAACTAAAAAGCGAGTTCGTATACCTATAGATATAATACGAATACATGTAATAAATACATGTAAACAGTCTGCATGCGGTTTCTACTTATCCTTTCATTCCTCACCGCTCATCATTTGTTATAGTCGTTAACTTTACATACTAATAACGGGGAAGCTCGAATGAAACCCGATTCAAACTTTATAAAATAATCTAATCAAACAAATTAGCACAAGGCGCGGGACAATCTCAGATCACTTGTCAAAGTCCTGTCAAAGACTACTTGACATCTCACATCACAGATTGCATACAGAGTAAGTAAAGGTGGTTGTACACATGGATTACAAATATCTATCTAACAGTTCGGCCATCCTGCCAGGTTTCTCGTCCCGAGGAACCAGGTCTTCACCACCAGCGTCGTCACACGGCGCGTTCTGCCCGACACTTGACAGTCACGTGCTTGCTAGCTGATCCACGATGAATAAACTGCAAACAATTAACAACACACAAGAATTCGTTCAAGTATGCACTCGAACATTTACTTCAATAGAGCTGGTTCACGTGCAAATTTCACATTGTACACTCCAAGTGTGTCAGATATTAAGATTTAAATTCACCAAATGTGATTATTATTTCGAACCAAAAGGTTAGCCAGGGTTATACCACAGTGAAGGGTTTATGATCTCTCATCTGTTAATACCATACTTTACAGGGAGTAACACTACGCCTTACAGGAAGTAATGCCACACTTTACAGGAAATAATGCCATACTTTACAGGAAGTAATGCCATACTTTACAGAAAGTAATGCCATACCTTACAGGAAATAATGCCATACTTACTTTACAGGAAGTAATGTCATACTTTACAGAAAGTAATGCCATACTTTACAGGAAATAATGCCTTACTTACTTTACGGGAAGTAATGTGATACTTTACAGGAAGTAATACCATTTCCATCACTCATTTATTTTCAAGCGCGATTATTTCAAACCGTATCACTAACACATAAGTTAGTTAAGATTTGTTACACATCAGCCCCATCAGTTACCAATAATTCTGTGTGCATTTTGCAGAAAACAGCAATTTGCTGGGTGCCACTCACCATCTCTTATTCTTACTTTACTCTGCAGCGCTCAGTGGCTGAAAGTCCAAATAACGTTGGCACATGTGCATACATTTAACTTTACCTTTACTTACATATTCCATCAAACATATTCATATAATTTCTTCCATATTCACCACCTTGATTATAAACGCAGCTTGCGAGTTTGAACTATTGAACGCTGTCCTTGTTTTACTCTCATTCTCCTACATCACGGACATGATAAGAAACCTAAAATTTTCCTTTAAGACGAGTTTTAGTTGCAATGTTATATTGCTATTTTATATTTGTGAAACTCACAATACTACCCATTTTAATCTCATTTGATTCAAATAACCAAAATGATTCTACAACCCTTACTCCACCAACATTAGGGTATCACAGTAATTTTCTGAAATAATATAACTTAATACGGCCACCACGTGGTTATGTATCATTCATCAAGTACATTGTACTCTTCAAACGATCACCGATGCTTTCCCCTCACGGCCACATCGCGGTTATCATGTCATTTAGTTTTACTTGTCAACCGGTCACCGATGCTTTCCCCTCACGGCTACATCGCGGTTATCATGTCATTTAGTTTTACTTGTCAACCGGTCACCGATGCTTTCCCCTCACGGCCACATCGCGGTTATCATATCATTTAGTTTTACTTGTCAACCGGTCACCGATGCTTTCCCCTCACGGCCACATCGCGGTTATCATATCATTTAGTTTTACTTGTCAACCGGTCACCGATGCTTTCCCTTCACGGCCACATCGCGGTTACTTATCATCTTTTCATATCATTATGTATTGTCTATGTGAATAGTTGTGTCTTGTTTAGTGTAGTTGATAGTGTTGTTTTATGTATTTTGTTGACGTTTACAGTTGTTAGCATATTCCATTTAAAAATCACTTACACCGATGTGAAAGGTGTAATGCACCTGTTGTCGTACAACTCTCCCTCTCTACATAATCACACTTCATAATCACATTTTCAGCCAGTCACCATAAAACTTGCAATGGGTAAATGGCCCCTTTATACTATCATTACGTACTCGTAATAATGCCCAAAACAACTCAAGTGGAATGTTACAACTTCCAGGCCACCTATACGACTGACCTTCCACCAATAACCACTGTGTGAATCAGTGCACCACAGTAAACCAGTGTACCACAATGAATCAGTGTACCACAGTAAATCAGTGTACCACAATAAATTGGTACCACAGTAAATCAGTGTACCACAGTGAATCAGTGTACCACAGTAAATCAGTATACCACAATAAGTCAGTGCACCACAATAACTCAATGTGCCACAGTAAATCAGTGTACCACAATGAATCTGTGTACCAGAGTAAATCAATGTACCACAGTAAATTAATGTACCACAATAAATCAGTGTACGAAAGTAAATCAGATGACATTAAACGTTGACAGCAGCAACGTAACACCGAAATGCCAAATAGCACATTAGGTGTAGTAACTCAACTTAATTGCAATACTTATGATTAGCAATCGCTTTAGCTGCCATCTGTCCCAAAGACCAACAATAACAGTCCATACAATTAAAATGTTGTTACTGATTTAGTGCATGAAGGTTCCTAATTTGCCTGAACCATCCCGACAGAATATTAAACATTCAACCTGCTTTAGGAGACTGCTGAGTTTGTGAGTCCCTTTTAGTCCTCACCAAAGGTTAATTCCAACATCTGGATCTGGTAATTCAAATTTAAATTACATATTCCTGTTGTAACGATTAGAAAATACTTTAAACATCACCTGTAACCTGCAGTTGTAGGAACTTATTAGAAATCAATGTTTCTAAATTACTTAACTTGCCCCTTTGTTCATTTTATGTCTCAAAACATTTGGACTCCACTTTCGCCAATCATTGAAAAGCCATTCTGCATTTTCCATTCATTTAATTTGGTTTTCTGTCATGCTGCATTTCCAAAGCTAAATCATTTTAACAGAAAATAAAGTAACATGTTAGTAAGTGTCTTTCAGAATCAGCTAACAAAACATAATTACTACTACTCCTTAGTTTACCTTTCAGTAAACATACCGTGCCAAACAGGCAGCATAGCTTTCACTCACTGTAAATTCCAACATAAAGCCAGATACAGCATACAGAACCCAAATATTGCCAGGTACCTTTACCAGACCTCAATTATTATGTCAATTCAACAAGCAATACAACTATAGTTAAACCAGGTGGATATTACTGTAGCTTCCCACTGATGTTACTTGACCACAAGCACAGTCAAGATAGATAAATAATGATGACTTATTCATTTCTGCAACATTTCCTGTATTTTGGAAATCATAACCATATGAACTGGTTCGGAAATCGAGCCTGCACCCCTATTACTAAGCTGTAGCCACTGCTCTAACAGGATTGTGATAAAAATACAATCAATGTGGTAGACATTTAGTCTCACAGTTGTACACCAAACTGATCACAAACTTTACAACTGGAATATTTTGTCTCAACCATATTATTTTGTTAGCTAAAATACTGATATTTAAATACTTCATATTATCATTGAAGTGAATCAATCATAAATCCCAAAATCCAATGACTTTCATTTAGCAATTACTGATTCATAACATTTCTATCCTGAACAGATATAAAATGTAATACTTACAATCTCCAGATCCTATAATATTACTATTATTTTCAAACCTTATCTGGCATCTTCAACATATTACATTTTCAGTTGTTAACATTGATTACCATGTAAAAATTTCCAAGTAACCACATTTTCCAATTATTCTTGAATCAACAATGTCTTGAATCTCTCATAGTACTAGCCTGTTTTTTTTTTTTTATATTCACCATCTACACCATACTCGTTTATATCCAAACGTATCGTGTTTTAGTAACACCCTGTAATTCCTTTGCTTCTCCTGCAATCTCATAAAACAATTGAATAACAACTTTTGAACAAATTCAAGAAATCCCAACAATTTGGTTGCAACTCTTCATTCCTAAACAGCCCTCATTTCAAGTTACCAGTGAAGTATTATACTAGGCAATCGGATCAAAGTGTTAAGATAATTGTAGAAACACATGTCAGTTTTCCTATTGAACAACCTCAGATATTTAACTAGGGTATATCTGAGAACATCCAGTCTTGAACCAATAGTCATCTAAGACTCAAGTCAAACATGCAACAATAACAAATCCAATAATAATAATATAGACTCATAATTTTACTGTCTCATTTATCAAAGGAGAGAAATTACTTTCAGATTCCTAAACCTTTGTGGTTTTACTTAGTTTCAATTTATGTCAGAGCTCTACAGCATTCAAACTTCAAAATACAAACATTTGAAAGCCACCCTGTTTTGGTACTTATGAGAATTACTCTCTTCTCATATGATATTTTCACTTACTTGTGACAGATTTTATTGCAAAATACTGTAAGTACAACAACACACAATAACTACCAAAGCCATATTTAAATAGTTCCATTTTAATTGAACAAATAACAGCTAATACTTTTAAACCTTTGTGTTGTCTTCCTTTTTAGTTTCATTTATAGTTTCAGTTAGTCCTAGTCTGAATCTTCCAAACTTTCAAAAAGTCCTCATTTAACAACCACTCTACATATTTGTGCTGGCTTAACTCTTTTTTTTTTTAATGTTTATTTATTTATTATTTATTGCACAAAATTACAAACAACAAGCACAATTGGTGGACTTAACGCCTAAAGGAATTCTCTACCACTCAACCACAGGACTTTACAAATAATTTAGTAAGTTAGGCTGTGCTACTAACTAGAATTTTAGTGATAAGAGAACTTGTCTTCAAAGATTTCCACTATGTTGAATAAATTATTTCTTGTTTAGGCACTTATAAGAGCAAGCTATGATTTCACATAATATATTTTATTGATAGATGGTACTGTCAGTAGTAAATATCACATCATGAGGCCGGGCCATAGTTTCACTTTTAACACTTTCAAGAACAAATTGTCAACAAATATAATTTCTTTTATTAAAAGCCCGCTTGACTTTTTAGACAACATGTTTGCTTATGCTCATACAGTAACTCAATAGCTGTCTTTCTCATGGTCTTATTTAAGATTGCAACAGTTCATTCTAATTAATTCCAAATATTAAAACAGGTTGAGTAAACTACCATTTCAAATCATTACAATCCAACACAGGAACTGAGCGGCTAGACCAATTACTAATTTTCACTATCTTTCTTTAGGTGATAGGATTAACTGTCCTCAGGTGATAGGATTTTATAAGTTTTCCTGTGATACTCACCACACAAGTATTTGTATGCAAGCCAATAAACTTTTGTCATGACCTTTTAGAAGATTGATGCACCGTCATGGACACAATTTATTCTTTGTTTTGATTCATATTCCATCAACTCTGTTTACATTTTATTCCAAGGTGTAAGGTAGTGCATCCTTGAGCTAGATAAGGTAACAAATTAAACTTACTTACAACATCCTTATGTATCTTTTACTTGCAAAAACTTTGTCAAGTAACAATTCTTGATAGGAATTCCAGTAAACTAATTGTGTACCAATATTTGTATAGTACCACTTTGCAAGTACACTTAACTTTAATTCAAATATGCATGATTTGGATTTTTCTGTAAGTCTTAGATCAATCTGAAACAACAATCTGAAAACAACAAGTTGTAAGCAACATCTTTTGGTAGCCATTTCCATAAACTGCGCATTCATTCTGCGAAGTGAATTATATGTTGCCTATTAAGTATTGTTCCCGGTAGTTTAACTTCTCATTTTACAAGATACTGAATCAATCATTTCAGGCTGAAATATCGTGATTATAGCTTCAGACTCGACACAAAACCAAAATATTTTCTGCGAACTTTTTCCAGAATCTTTTCTGTTCTCCTTGATTGACTTCTTGTAATTTATTTTACTACACATTCTGATGTAGGCTGAAAATATTGTGATTCGAGCTTCCCACACAATTTCAAGATGTCCTTTTGTTAATGGCGTCTCTTCAAATTTTCACGAAATATCGCTTTAATCATGTCTTTAACTTTATGTGGGTGTAGGTCACTAATTCCGCTTCTGAACTAATAACGGGGAAGCTCGAATGAAACCCGATTCAAACTTTATAAAATAATCTAATCAAACAAATTAGCACAAGGCGCGGGACAATCTCAGATCACTTGTCAAAGTCCTGTCAAAGACTACTTGACATCTCACATCACAGATTGCATACAGAGTAAGTAAAGGTGGTTGTACACATGGATTACAAATATCTATCTAACAATACTAAGTAGTTTCCTTTTGATCTTGCAAGCGCAAAATTAATTATCATCATTAAGTACCTGCAAATATTTTGAATACCTATATCGTTAATGATAACGGCACTTGAATTTGTGGTCTTAACTTTCTATATTCATATTTCCGAATTATTTTGTTTCATTAAAAAAAACGAATAGTTTATTAAAAACCGTATTGAATTAATATGGCCATTTATATGTTTTAACTAGCGACCTCTTGCGACTTCATCCGCGTGGACATATGTTAAAAAAAATCTTTATAAATTGCAGCCTATGCCCTATTCAGATGCATAAACTATATTCTATTCAAGTTTCAATAAAATTCACCCATTAGTTTTTACGTGAAAGAGCAACACGGCACATCCACACATACAAACTTTCCCATTTATAATATTAGAAGGATAACACACTTTTTTCTAACAATACTCTTTCTAATAACAGAACCCTTTCAACCCTTAAAATGGTACGTTACAATTTCCTCATGAAATAGGGCACATCCCCATTAAAATGCCTTTGAACGAATAAAATATAAACTTTAAATGTGCAACATTCAGCACATTCAACTAAAGTTGCTCTGTCTAGATCACCCCTGAGCGACACTTTAACTGTTATAAAATGCATTAGCACAAAGTTGACTTTATCTAAACACTCGCACGATAAGCGAAGCGGGGGCGGGTCGCTAGTAAACTATATTCTAGTAAAGTTCCATTAAAATTCACCCAGTAGTTTTTACGTGAAAGAGAAACACGGCACATCCACACACACAGACTTTCCCATTCATAATATTAGTAGGGTATCACACTTTTGTATAACAATACTCTTTCTAATAACAAAACTTTCGACGCATAAAATGGTACCTTACAAATTCCTTATGAAATAGGGCACATCCCCATTAAAATGCCTTTGAAGGAATAATGTATAAACTTTAAATGGGCAACATTCAGCACATTCAACTAAAGTTGCTCTGTCTGAATCGCCCCTGAGCGGCACTTTAAGTGTTATAAAATGCATTAGCACAAAGTTGACTTTATCTAAACACTCGCACGATAGCCAAGTTTTAAACATGTAAATAAATATTGCGTAATAGATAAAGAAAACAGTAGTTTATTACAAAGACTAATATATCAATTATAACATAATTTTAGCAGTAATGTCGTAGGTTCAATTCCCATACAGGACGATCATGGGGTGAACAAGTTTTGTGTTTATTTTGCCTGGGTGCAATTTATACATGATTTCCTGATTTTATTGTGCTCTTCAAGATGTCTCACTTCACCTGATGGCAAGCAGCCGTGAGGTCCAGGGGGGTTGACTAGTATAGTAAAAGAGGTACTACTGGTCTGGTCAATATCCCCTTTATGTTTGTTTACACGCCAAGTTGGTGACAGTGATCGGCGACTGTCGCTGTTGTAAAGCAACTCACACCGAGTCGGAAAATGGATGGATGACCACCCTGACCGAAATTTAGTGGTGTGTATTTCGGGAATCTCCGTGCTTCGGAAGGCACATTAAACAGTTGGTCCCGCATGACGTCGCTAGATGTCAGTCGTTAAACCTATTCAGAGGCCTTAGGGCGGCTTGATAACATCTGACATTAAGGTTGCTCACTAACCTTACAACCCTCCAACAATCCGTACTGAGCCCGCGTGTTGGAGTATGGCTTTTTTCACCTCATATTTGAGGTGAGGCCTGTGCCCAGCAGTGGGACGTAAATGTCTGTTAACCAACCTCTCACACTCGTCAAACGAAAGAGTGAAATGCCTATGTGGTAATAAGATTGGAAGTCACCTAAATCAATTGTGTCTATAGAGGGTCTCTTCAGCTATAATGCGCTCCGCGGTGACTGAAACGTTGTTCGTGTGAGTGTAAAATTAGATTCTCACGCAATACGGCACATTGTACCTCTAAAAACATAATGCTTTTGGCCGGATTCTTCTCGCCGAATTATGTTTTTTTTTCACTGTATCTCAATCCTCAACTTGTCATATAGGTGATTTTTGTTAAGTCTACATGAATTAAATAAAATAATATAAAAAAATACCTTAGAATCTTGAATGTTATACCAACACCATACAAAACGAAAAACAGCTGTACGGTTCTTGTTTAGTAGACCAACCCCCAAAGTCACGTGAGCGCGTGCTTAGCATTGATTGTCGTTTGCGCGCTTACGATCATGTTGTCCCCTTCAGTTCTATTGACATTTTACGGGACAGCATGAGTGTGAGCGCGTGCTTAGCGTTGATTGACGTTTGTGAATCCGGGGATTAGAGATCCAATCTAAGACGCTAGTTAATTAAGTGATGTCAGGTATGTAGTGAGCCCTCTCAATCGGTCTGTGGATGCTGCCGTTGGTTATTTTGACGTCCTTCGGCCACCATCCTTAGTTGACATCTTGCACTGATGACTGTTTTATCCAAACGTCAAAAGTAATGCTGTACACTGAACCCCGAGGCTATGAAAATGTACGAAAGTTTATAGTCATGTTAAGAATTAGGGCTGATATATACAGTGTGTTTGGGAACCGGTGTCCGACCCGTTAAGGTGAAGTAATATGATCTATTTTATGAATAAATCCACCATAATTAAGCACTTTGCCCCAGTTGTTTTAAAATGGCCGCCATTTTAATTTTTTTTTCTCGGGAGTACGGGTGGGTTATTTTAGTTTGCAATATCTGCCGATTTAGAGGTCCTACAGTCACAAAAGTGGTATCGTTGGACAGCTACAAAAGTAGGCAATAAGCTGACAAAAAAGCATTTTTTCATAACTCCCTTAAAATACCTCAAAAAAATGTTTGAACTTGAAAATTGTGATAGAATTTGTTAGCTTTTTTCAATTTTTTTTTCAGAAAAACTAGACTGTCAACATACATTTATTTTTAACTTTTTGGATACCCAAAGACATCACCTAAACACTGAAGCAAAAATCAAAGTTCCAAGTTAAATAGTTTAGAAGTTGTGACAAATTGAATATCACCCTGTCATCAGAGACCCTTTGAAACGCAGGTAAAATTTACCTGAAATAAATAAAAAAAAAAAAAATAATTAAAAGTGCTTAATTATGGTGGATTTATTCATAAAATAGATCATATTACTTCACCTTAACGGGTCGGACACCGGTTCCCAAACACACTGTATATGCTCAACCAACACCATGTTTATTTACTTGGATGAACATTATAGGTAATAAAAACCGTTCATAGGTTTTTTTATTGTCATCTTTAAGCTCTATTTTTACAGAGTACTTTACAGCAACTTAAAACTACCGGTTTTAGAGCTTAAACTACTGGAAGGTGTTTGTTTTATATCAGTAATGTTTACAAGCAATAAACTGACCTAGCATGTTTTGTTTTAAACGTTCTGGTTCACTGGAAGTTTAATGTTTACCACCTAATCGAGAAAAACTAAATAAATTCAAGGATGGATGCCATTTTAAGATCCCGCAAATTCCACGTGTTTCTTTAGGTATCTGTCTGTAATACGGAAACTCTTGAACAACTGAAATTTGGACGTTTTTGCATTAGAAGAATGACTTCTTTAAGAATGTTTTTCGATTCAAGTAAAGATAATAGCGTAAGGGTTGCAAAGGGTAATCATAAAGAGAAATTGGTCTCAGCCAACGAATCTCAGTGAAACAAGGCTCAAAGTCCAACGGACGCATCATGCTATAAAGCCGTGTACACGATGTATGTGAGGAAGTGGGTCATCCGCTCCGGGCGACAGAGCTTATCATCATTAAAATTCAGTGCGTCCACTGCCTAACCCAAGCCTGTGTTTTGAAATGAAAATTAGGATTGCGATTACGGCTGTGAAAAGGTTAGTTACAGATTTCCTTATTCACTAGATTTATACGTTCGTAACGTTTAAGGTCGCTTAAAGTGAAGGGAAAAGGAAGATCTTCCACCGCACTAACCGTTTGTACTTAAGGACCTGAAAAAGCAGAACTAAATCCAAATTGTGAAGATTGATTAAATAAATCTAAATAAATTAATTATTAATAATCTATTAAATTTTTCTTTGACATGACTACAAGTTACTTATTATTCACATTACAGAGTTCTGATTGCGAAAAGAAGATTTCATTGCATATTGGAACCTATCACAGTTTAGTTTATTTAAACAAAAATAGGTGTTCAGAGTCATTTTTTTGAAAATGCCCATGGTATTTGACAATAGTTTAAATAATGTTTTAGATGTTTGGTACACAACTAATATCTTGAAGCATTTTTTAAATCTTTTTGTTAGCCTTCTTCTTAACATGTTTACCTCAGCCTATAAGCACTTCCTTTCCCTTACCGAAGACTCATTAACTAATAATAAACATAGCCATAGGTTTTCCAATGATACTTCCTGCAAACAATAATTTAACTAAATGAAGCAGGGTGTATAAGAACCACTTGGATACATATGTAAAGCAGATCCTGAAATATCTACAACACACCCCTTTACAGAGTATCTACTATTGAATAATAGCGGTTTAATTTACGATGCCAATGAGCTATTAGGATCGGGATCCCTAACCTTGGGCATTATGAATATAAATGTTTTATACAAACGTTAATTTGTATGTTCTCGGGCGAGCTCATGCATATTTTACAGAGAGGCGAACGGAATGTCCCGCCTAGTTATTAATTAAGCTCGACTCACCCGCACCACAGTATAAACATACAGTAAGCTATCTACATACAAACGTGCCACTCTCGGTTTGAATGTGTAAGTGCGCGTCGCGCGCCGTGTCGCGATATCACGCACACGCTAGCATAAAATAGGGAGGCGGCAGTACGGACGGGCTGTGCCGCGTGTCTGTGTGCTCGCTAGGCTAATAACTCGGCGGATGGCCTTAGATAGCCTACTGTATGGTTTATACTGTGCCCGCACGGTGAGAGACTGCGGACCGGACCGTTTGGGCGGGCGGCGCGTGTTGCAACGCACTTAAAATGTACGAAATTTCTAGGGGTTTTAATTGACAGCAATATGTCTTGGGAAAGTCAATCCATAGAAGTATGCAAAAAGCTCTACAGTTTTTCATACGCGCTTAACAAACTGGCAAAAATAGCGGACCGGAAAACTGTCCTGACCGCCTATCATGGTTTCATAATGTCAACCCTCGGGTATGGAGTCATTTTTTGGGGCAACTCATCCTACCGAGAGATACTTTTCAGAGCACAAAAACGATGTATAAGAGCCATTTACAAGATAAGGTCTACTGTTAGTTGTAAACCCATATTTAAATCCATGAAACTTCTCACTTTTCCCTGTCTGTACATTTTGGAGTGTTGCGTGTTTGTAAAAAGTAATCCAGATAAATTTCTAAAAAGAGAACCGATAGCGCATACGTCCTAGGAAACCAATAATACAAAATAAAATGTGTAGGACCGCATTAATGAGCAAGAGTTTTATTGGTATGGCATCTCGAATATATAATAAACTTCCAGGGCACATACAGGATCTGGAAATTAAAAAGTTTAAAGTAGCTTTAGTTCATTTGTTAGAAAATAAGTACTACTATAAATTAGACGAATACTTTAATGATAATTTAGTTTAGTTTCTAGGATAGTAAATTTGTGTATGATTATTTTTTAGTATTTTAGTGTTATGTAATAATAATACAAATTTATTCGTATGCCTATTCTAAGGTGGATCATAGTGATACTGGATAACTGTACCTAACACCTCATTTATGTACCTATGATGACGAAATAAATCATTCATTCATTCATTCATTCATTCATTCATTCATTCATTCATTCATTCATTCTTCATTTTTAAGCCACTTCAAAGATAGGAGAAAGTATTTTTTTCGTCTGGGGAATCATTTTGTTTTTTTTTGCTTTTCGGAAAGGTAGACTTTGCTGGAGGTCCTCAAGTCGGCATATGTTGATGGGCGCTGGAGACATAGAAGGACTCTTTAAAATTCTAGAGGCGCAGTTGCTGTGGTGTTTTAATCATCAGAAACAAACGTTTTTACTGAACAAAAACTTGAAAAAGGCTTGAATTCAGTTTTTGTTTTGTGATAATTTCTAAAGATACAAATACTGACACTTATATTTCTTCACAGGTGTTCGTGGACATGGAGGTATTCTACAAGCCCCCTCCAATTCCAAGCGTCCTGGTGCCCGAAGAGCCCTGCCGGAGTGAGGTGGCCTCAGCCAGAGGCTCGCGGCAATCCGACCAGCCGTCAGTGCATGGCTCCACTCCTGGCTCCAGCCATACTTCCATGCCTGCCTCCGCCCACGGGTCTGCCCACTCGATCCACGGCTCGGTCCGCTCCATGCACGGCTCCGCTCAGAGTCTGACTCCGCAGTCTGATGAGGACACCGCCCTGGAGGACATTGGGAGGAATATCGCGAGTCTCGAACGATCCCTGCAAAACAGAGAGAACAGAGAAGTGGTCGTCGATATTGAATCTGGTGATGAATCACGCGCCCGCAAGTTGAAGATTGTTGGAAAACGCTTCCTCAGGTAAGTTCTTATAAATTGCTTGTTCTTATAAACATTGGCAAATAGTCTGTTTAGCGTAGTTTCACGAGTGTCAGTTGAGATTCAAAGGTTCTCGGGCTCGATTCTCACACGAGCACAAATGTTTATTGTTTTGTGACACAAACAATAAACACAATCTACCACAAACAATGAAAGTGCCTTTCATTGTTTATGGTTTCCATAACACGATTAAAAACTTTTGCAAACCAGAGCAACATGTCGCCCGGCATCAACAGGTATAAATCTATAAATAGTTGTTCTACTATTCGAGGCAAAGTCAATAAATAAAAACCAGTGAATCTATCTTGCATTTGTCGAGTTAAAAGTGTAGTTATAGTATTGTTACAAACCCGTTTTTGCTATAGGTGAAGATAATTAATGCAGATTATGACCGTTTTAATTAATATTTCTGCGAAAAGGAAGTAGTCAGCTACAGTTTCGAATTCAAAGAAAACCCGACATCGTTTCAGAGAATTCGGGCATAATATTTAAGGAAAACGCTCCCTAAGGTAATGAGATTCTGCAGCCGCCTGCAGCTTTTAATTTAGGCCCTAGTTTCGTTATTTTTCTTGAATGGAACTTCTTTATGTAAAGTAGGTCACATCTTGTTAAAAATATTTGTGTTCTTATTCGAAAATTACATGCTTTTAAACAGTTTCAAACGTATTTACAAAGGTTTTACATACTCAGGTCGTGGCCCGGTGATAAAACACTCTGGCTCGGAACCCAATGGGCTCGAGGTCAAATCTGGCCGGAACACACCTACTTTGTGTTCATTGTACAATATGCGGCTAACTCTCCGGTGATATGAAACACCGATATAAAACCCAAGCAACCCGGATAACGGCGATAAGCTCGCCCCTTACCACGTTAGGTTCAAATTCTTTCGGCGAAATGACGGCTTCTGAATGTTCCGTTCACCATGACGGCAACAATCAGAGTGCCTCTGACTAACCCATTAGGGATATGGTCGTGAGGGTATGTTAGTTATGTTATGTTTATATTCTGACGGCTCACGGCCAAATTAGATAAAAATTCAACAATGAACAGCACATACAAATAATTAAAAAAAACTGCTATACAGTTGATTTTAAAAAATATTCTCCAACAAGTTAACGAGGTCTTTTAAGATGTGGACACTGAATAAAAATAAATGTATCATTAAGGAACTTCAAAGTTGTAGCATATTTTAACATTTATTATTTTAATTATTCAGTGCCAACACTGAATTTTAATTCGACCCAGTTCTAGGAGACAGGACGAGATAGACAAACATTCATCTGATGCCAGACGCGAGCAACAGAATTTTAAATCTAAGTATACCCTTGGGAGTTGATTAGTATTATTGCAAGAGGCTGGTGATAAAGAGTTTTTATAATAGTGTAAATAGAGCGGTACAATGAAGGATGGAGAGCGTCTTGGCCCAGTGGTTAAACTCACTGGCTCGGAACTTGATTCACGAAGTCGAGTCTGACACCTACTTTGTGTTTAGTGTACAATTGGCGACTAACCCCCTTATTCATAAAAACTTAAACAGCGAAACTTCTACTACTATGACAGATTTACACTTATACACACACATACATTTATACACACAGTTAAATATTTCCTTGGTTAATAGAAAACTCCTGGAGACTAAACAAACATAAATATTTGCCCTAAATCCGTGTCCATCAGTGGGACGTACTAAGACTTTTTGTTTTCTTACACCTTTTGACTAAGTCATCAATTATATTTGCTCAAGTCCTGAATCATTCTCTTACTGACACATCAACGTCCCGCCTAAACACTGGGACCTAGAAAATTCACTTGTTGTTCGACGAGGAACGAGAAAGTATAAAATAATATGAAATTGACTGGGGCTGAAGTGTTTGAAGTTTCTATGGAAGTACCAATCAAAGCAATCGTGTCTCATCACGTATTCCACGTAGACGAGGGTGAAATTACATAGAAATGTACACGTTTTTAAAGTTCTCTTCTTTACCTTTACGTTATTGATTTTGAACTTTATGAACTATCCACATGCGAAAATTAGTTTGCCTCACCACCATATACACTATACGAAAAAAATTACGGATTACGGAACCCTGAAAATGTAGAGCGTGATTTCGGCTTATCAAGTTTTTTACTGTCCATACAACTGCGGAGTGGCGCCTTAATTGCTTGAAAAATAGAATTGATGATTAAACGAACTTACCTTAAGTGAAGTTCTATTATAATTATACGAGGGCTTCATCCGAAGAGATTAGAGAACAATTGTAGTTTCGCATAACTACTCGCTAATCTAACACTATAGTTTAAATATACATTAAATTTAATGTAAAAATAAAATAATAATATTTTGACAGTAAAATAGGAATATTTTGTCTTTTACACTGGCAACCCAAAGCCTACTAGTACGCAGTCGTTTCTGTCACGTCATTTAGTTAAAAGTATTTGGTAGACAACAGTCAGTAATAATTGTTATGTATAAAACAAACTGTAAATAAAACAAACTCTTGTTTTATTAACGGCCATTCAAAAAACAGCGTCTTTTCAGATGTTGTAATAATATTTCTTATAGGGTCTGTAGGGAGGGTGGGTTCTAATCTCTTCGGATGAAGCCCTCGTATAATTATGATAGAACTTCACTTAAGGTAAGTTCGTTTAATCATCAATTATACTTTGGGCTTCATCCTCGAGATTAGAGAACAATTGTAGATGTTGAAAGAGATGGAAATATTATTGCAAAATCTTAATTAACTATAATCCCACCATAATGCTAAGAATCGATTTATTGCAAAATAAAAATATCTCTCACAGTCACCTTGAGAAAAAACAATGTACAACTCACATTGTTATCATTCAGCATATTATTGCCACAATTTAAAAAATAAATGTTACTTCTTTAATAAGATTTATCATAAGAACTAAAGAACACATAATTGGCTTTTGGATGAAAGAGAAAAATTTAATACTGAAGACCCCAAATGGATAAAGCTGATTCGCTTGGATCGTTATGGACAACTTCACTGTTATAAAGTTTACCAAAAAACGTTAGAGTCACACTCCACCCAGCAGTAAGTATTTCTAATTAAATCTTTGTTGACACCAAGCCTGCTGGCGGCAAAGGTGCTCGCGTGTCGGGTAGAGTGGGCAGAGAATGTGGAAGTGTCAATACTGCTTTCATTCAGGGTAGACTTATCCACTTGCTTGAGGGTTTGACTGCCAACCGAATGGAATGATTTTCTGCTACTGATAAATAGGTTATAGTCAATTTGGTGGTGTTATGTATTTTAACAATGCATTGGCAGGACAAATATCTGGTTTAATGTCCTATAATGGAATGATAAGACAGGACTAATGGGTGCCTAACTTGTGGTTCTTTATAGTTCCTGGTATCTTGATATGTATCGAATCAGAACAACGATGTGAGTATAAGTGACAATGTCTGGACTATGTGGGCTGTGATTAGGACTAGTAAGGTCACAGTCTTTTTCGCAAACTGATCTAAAAGCAGATCCTCATTTGGGTATACATTTTCCAAGTAGTCTAGTACGATGGAGGTATCCGAAGTAACCTTATACTTGGGGTCGGAGTTTGAAGAAATAAAATAAAAACCTTTTAACAGTCTATTGAGTCCATCATCGGTCGATACTATCGATTCTATAATTAAGGATATGGCTGACTGGTAACAATTCAGTGTCCCGTATTTGGCTCATGAATTGAACGCATTTCCTTAAAAAAAATCTTTTTTTTTTTTTATTGAAAAAAATAAACCAACGTTTAAAAACTTCTGAGTGTTGAACTATTGAATGTAACTGTAACTTAAAGATGTACAAATGCTATCTAATGAACTTAATGGCACACTTCTTTCGAAAGGTTCCCTGATAATTTTCCGGTCATAAGTCTGCACACTGGAAGCTTCGTTGTGCTGTTAGGAACAGAATTCAATGGTTTATCACTCGGCTTAAAAATTGAACAGTCAGGAACAATTAGTTGATATTACAACGGAAACCACGGTTGTGTAGACCAATAAGGCACTACAACTATCCCTTGAGCTTTATCCGTTCTTATTTTTCGTAGAACCTTTGCGATAGCAGAAACAGGGGGAAACGCGTAAAAATGTTAGTTACCCCAGTTTATAGGCAAAGCGTTTACTGCACGGGTCCCAGGATCTCTGAACCAAGACAAAAAGTCAAGATACTTCGTCTGGTTGCAAAAAAGGCTCTATTTCGGAACTGCCAAAAGTCTGAAACTATGCGATCAAAAGCTTGATTGCTTAATTCCCACTCTGTCTTAGGATGGAGTCACCTGGGTTCCGTGTCTGGTCGCTGGTTTTTTATCGAACTGATATTTGAAGCGTAAGTATATGAAAATGTTTCTTTTTTCGCAAAAGTTCCAAATATTGGTTTTGGTCAATCTGTTCAACTGAGGGAAACGAACGCCAACTACCCGATTGATATACGAAATAGCCGTCGTGTTGTCAATCCTTAATAATTTTTGGCATTGGCAAAATTTTGACGCAAATGTTTTTATACCAAAAAACGCAGATAATAACTCAAAAAAAAATGCATGTGTTTTATAGCCTCTTCAGAGCTCAACTGGCCCTTTGCGGTCTTCTCGCCGCATACTACCCCCTTCCAGGTTTTAGCTTGCATCGGAAAAGATTTCTAAGGTGTAAGTATTTTGACTAATGGGATTAGTCGCCTTTATTATGGATTTAATCCACCATTGCATATTATCTTATAAATTATTATGCAAGCAATCGTAACTATCATAGTCTCCTGACTGTAAAAGAGCAAGATATTTACACCTTTCGAAGTCTTAGCAAAGAGGTTAGCAATCCGACCACACGTGCGTAATACCGAATGAAGCAACGCTGAAGCTTGCTTAATTTATACAATTCGGTAACTATATTTATTTATTTATTAATTCTTAATTGCGCAATGAAAAAAAAAATACAATTGGCGGACTTAATGCCTCAAGGCATATATATATATATATATAAATATATATTTTTGTATCAATTACGAATCCAAGATAATTTCATTGGTTTGATGAAGAAAAAACAGCTTTTTTATGCATTAATAATAAAACATAATTACTCAAAATAATGTCTTAGTTTGACTTTTATCATCCAAACATTCTTGACAATTAGGGGCTATACAGCCCCGGTCATCTAAATATATAGATGACCTAATATGACCCCTAGATCTCAGCAGGGACAAACTGATTAGAGTAATTTGGTAAACACTTAAGGGGCTGCCTGTAGTACAATTAAACATCTTATAAGTTCAAAGAGTTTCCCCGATAACTGAACCTTAGGTATTTTCTATATTGTTTATAAACTGAAACCAAAAAATAAACGTTGTTTAAGTCTAAAAAAGGCCATAAAATAATCCCTGAAAACTAGTTTTTAGGTTTAAAATTGTTCTGAGGTCCTTTAGCTTAAAGTTTTCAGTTTTTATAAATTTGTTTAGTGATTTTGAATTCATTATAAAACGAGATTTATCATCTTTCTTTTAAACAAGAAAATAACTTAATAAGAATTGGCCTACACGACTATCAGATTCTGAAATAGCCCTAGAGGCTATTAGATCAACAATGGCTTCATTATAAGTTATACCTATTTTCTGTCTTTTACAGTCTTTGGAGGTCTTGGGATACTCTTTTGTATTACTGGCTTATGAAAATGGGATAGCGTGACGCTTTAAGCACGTCATAATGGTATACCTAGTCATTTGCTATTCGACACCATTGGTTGTAAAATAAAGACAGGAGACCAGAAAAAAACTTACCCAGTCTACTGTCGCTGCTAAGGGCGTTGCCTGAACCGCTGCTGCGGTGGTAGCGGGGCCAGAGGAGGCGGTGGCGGTTGCGCTGCCGTGCACCCCTTTGCGGCGCGCCGCGGTCTGCGCTTGAGTGTGCGAGACAAGATGTTGTGTCCTCTTGGCAGGCTGCCTGCTGTTCGCCAGCCGAGGTTTCAAGTTAAAAATTGTGAGGCTGGGGACGCGATATTGTCCTTGCCTATCATAGTATCTGATAATGCAGCCTTAATCTCTGGGTTCAGAATCGGCGCAGATAATCTTTGACTATTAACAGGTACAGGTAACAGGAGATGCCGGTAGAGCTCTTTTCTCCTCGTAATAGCGATATGCTCCTATCGAAGGGCGATATCTTTCTGAATATTATCACCCATCTTTTTAGATTTTTATGGGGTCGCCCAGTAACTCAAGGATATTCTCGTGTAGTGGGCATTCATCGGCTGAAGCCGTAACCAGCGCGGGGGCCGCCTAGGCGGGTTCCCTAACCTCCAAATCCACCTTTTAAGCAGGTGGGCCAAGTTGTTCGCTCGGAGCAATGGAATCTGTCAACGGCAGTTCTGAGAGGTCTTGGCTATCAGGAGGTAGTGCATAAAATATAATATTTTATTATTTTGCACGACTAATCAATACCATAAATGGATTAGATTAGTATAATAATTACGCAAACAAAATTACTTACAAAGCGATGGTCGCTAAGTATTTGTTTAAATCGTAATACCAAGAGTGCATGGTTGATTGGTTCAATACCATTAAAATGGATTGGATTGGTAGGTATAATTACGCAAACAAATTCACTTACAAAGCGAATTTGTATAAATCGTAATACCTATTTACTCTTAACTATTTCTCTTTGAATAAATTGAAACACTTAAAGAATTTAAAATAGGAAACCCTGAAAAACAAAACATTCGGTCTTGGACTCAGACGGGACTCGAACCAGCGTCTCAGGGCGGCTGCACTAACCAACTGGGTTTCCTTTCTTTAGTAAGATGATAATGCGTTATCGCTAATGCTATGGTAAAAATAAAATATTTGAAGCATCTATTGAGTCATGCATGACTTTTATTTAATCGAATTTAATTGACTTTCATTTCATTCGTACGATTCTTAGATACTCCTCATCAATTACTCACCATTTAATAGCTTGATGTTACATAGCAGTATTCGCATGGTCATTTTAAACACTGTAATTTATTTGACTTAGAGTCGTGCGATTTTTAGATACCGCTCATCAATTACTCGCCATTTAATAGCTTGATGTTACATAGCAGTATTCGCACGGTTATTTTAAAAAAGTGTTTTTGTACATACCTTGAAGCGAGAGCACAGGCGACGCGTTATATTACTGGAGCTAGTAAGTAGGTCTAGAAAGCTTTTTGCGTTTTCGCATCTTCTTTTCGATCCTCCTAATTTTGCGTCTAATGTATGTATTCATCGCTATATTCGTCACTTTTTCTTTTCGTGTAATGTAACTCCGAAAAGCGGGTAGAATGAAAAAAAAAAAACGGAGCTGAGAGCAGTGTAGACTAGCGAAGCACTAAAACGCGAATGACGTGACAGAAACGACTGCGTACTAGTAGGCTTTGGGTTGCCAGTGTAAAAGACAAAATATTCCTATTTTACTGTCAAAATATTATTATTTTATTTTTACATTAAATTTAATGTATATTTAAACTATAGTGTTAGATTAGCGAGTAGTTATGCGAAACTACAATTGTTCTCTAATCTCGAGGATGAAGCCCAAAGTATAATAGGAAATAGCCTCCCCCAAAGATCTCCACAACGATCGGTCCTGCGCTGTCCGCATCCAGCGGCTTCCCGCGACCTTGACAAGATCGTCGGTCCACCTTGTGGAGGGCCTTGATGTACTCGTACTAATCAAAAGTATAAATAACGGTCGATTTTAGTACTTTCGGATACTACAGCAAAGTATAACCTTTTGGATACTGCAGTGGAAGTCAACAATGCAAAAATACTTGATCATATACCTATAGAGCTTTGCGGCTATAAGAGTCTAGAAATCTACCTAGCAACTCATGTTCATACTCTTGTATCCAATAAATAATCGTTGATTCAATTAAACGACGTAAAATTGATTACATCCTCTAGTAAAAAACATGGTGTCGATACGTGCAAGGGCTCATGTAACATTCCCCACTTAGTACGCGTCGCTCCTGATTGGAGCGTGCAAATTATATCGGACTACCCACTGAAAATAGAGTATCTAGAAGGCTTCTGGTTCGATTTAAAACTGGTTAACTCGTTAACGGATCGGTTCGCTGAACGATCTGCGGAAACCTTAATGCAATCAACCGTACGCCGTTTATTAAAAATGTCAGCGACCATCTATGGAAAAAAACACCTTGGAAATGAATCGCTTTCCGATACATCTGCTTTCTAGTGCGACCAGCATCTTTAACAATATTTTGAGGACCAGTGAGTGACATGAGCGCCAGGTGAGACTCGAAAGAGTTCCGGGTACGATTACCGCACTGAAATAATGTTTCGTTACTGAAAGAGATCTTTGGTCTAGGTCTAGGTGTTTATGGTGCCTAGGTTTGTTTCTGATATCCATAACTCATGGCGACCCTGAGGTCAAGGGTAAAGGCTTTGGACCAAAGTAATGTATGTGGTGTTGTCACAAATAGCGGGCATCATAACCACTCGTTGAATAAAATAAACATTAGTTTCGCAAAAGTCAATAAGTACGTTAAAAATCACAGGTTATGCTAAATCCTGTATTTTAACCTTTCAATCTCGAACGGCACTTCTTTACTTTACGAAATCCTATCTTAGACAAATGGCTAAGTCTTCTTCTCTGTCGTTTCGCTCTTGGCAGAGCGGTCGTAGTCACTTTGAGGTAGACACAGCTTTCCGCACGATCTCCCACCACCTCTTCCTGTTGGTAGACTGTCTAGCGCAGTCAGATACGCGGCATCCTACTCCGATTTTATTTGGTCAGTCCAGCGCACTGGTGACCTGCCAGGCATTCTCGTCCCTTCCACTTTTCCCTTGGATAAAAGTACTTTATTGATTTTTAAAATAAAATTTTGTCACAACAGACGAGGTTTCTCCATGGGCGCCGAGAAGACGGTCACCATCTCAGAGCGGGAGCGCAAGCGCCCCTCGACCTTCAAGAGCGTGAGGAGTCTGATCCGCCTGGGGCGCGGCCGCCCCCGCGACAGCAGTGGCGATGAGGAGCAGGGGCTGCTGGACATGCCGGGCACCTCCAGCGAGCCAGACCGCGCCTACAGCCAGACCTCGGTGTCATCAGACGAGCTGCTTGTCGACATTCGCTCTCCGCCTGACACTCCGAAGATGAAGAAACTGTAAGTATTAATAGTAAAACCACGAACAGTTACAACGATGTACGTATCGTAAGTTATACTTTTGTGTGGAAATTTTGCTGAAATATTTCAGTCTATATCAGGCAATGCGTTCATGCAAGTAAAGTCGCCACGACATCGTAACTTATTTCATAGTATACTAGCGACCCGCCCTGGCTATGCACGGGTGCAATGGGAGGTTATTATTCATACCTTCCACTTCAATCATTCTATCTATAAAAATAACCGCATCAAAATCCGTTGCGTAGTTTTAAAGATTTAAGCAAACATAGGGACAGAGAAAGCGACTTTGTTTTACACTATGTATTGATAGTATTGATACTGTTGTACACTATAGTCCGTTCGTAATTTCATACTTGCCTTTTGACCTAGCACGTCTCCTAACCAATCAAATCATTCCTAATTAGAAAGTCAAGCTTTCTAATTATAGGAATAATTTGTTTGGCACACAGTGTCCAGTTGAAGGCATACTTTCGAACGCAGTTTGTGGATTTTTGTGCAACACAATTAAATTTAAAAATCACTACATTCTTAACGGACTATAGTATTCTGATTGTATCACAGCTTTCATTTGTTTAGTCTCCGACGTGTTGGGTAGTAGTCCCTAAGCCTACTAAGCTGTTGGTTGTGGTCCCACCCCACCCTAGATAAACATTGTGTCACAATTATTTACGAGTGGAAATGGCATTATAGGCTGAGCGTAACAGCACGCTGCAAAAATGAAAAGTTCGATAGTGAAAACTATATTCATGAAAAAAGGAGCGTAATGGTTATTCTTATTCCAATTATGTTGCAGCTACAACCAAAATAATGGTAAGGTCAGTAACCACAAAAACATAGATTCGATATTTTACGCGGGAGTCAACATCAAGAACAGGATCAAAGTCAAGAACTTCGTCTAACTTATGCTTTGGGGTTGTCCATTAATCACGTGATCTTTTTTTAGCATTTTTTAACCCCCCCGCCCCCATTGGTGATACGTAGTGAGGTTTAAGACCACCCCCCCTCCCCCTTCTCAACATCACGTGTATTTTTAGTACCTACAACGAATCTTAAAATTTTCTGAATATTATCTTAATTTAAATACAGGTATAAACTATAATCTTATTTTATTCTGAAATACACGCCGCGCCGTGCCGCTTAATATTTGTTTAAAAATCCCGCGTTAGACGAAAAAATAAATACACGAGATATCTTACTACACCCCCCCTCACCCTTGTGTTATTTTCGTGATTTTTATCAAACCCCTGCCCCCCCTTTCAAGCCTCACGTGATTAATGGACAGCCCCTTTCTCGTAAAGTATCAATACAATTAGAAGTGACAGCTGTCATCTTTCAAGATCTAAATATCTTTAGGTAACGATTCTAACTTCGATAGTGAGTATCTCAATCATCATAATAAACATTGTTTCACTTCTTTAAACCTTCATGGTCACTAACACTACGTGATTGCTACCATGTACCTTATTTGTTTTGAATTTCCGCACTGAGATGTTATTGGCAGAATGAGGTATATGTTAGCAATCCCCTATTTGACTATTTAAACATTGTTTTAGCCGAACTGCGCTGGACACGGCTGGCCCATCCGCCCTCAAGGCAGCTGACTTCCAGGTCTGCGTGACAGTAATCGAGGCCCGCCAGCTGGCCGGGCTGAATATGGACCCAGTGGTGTGCGTGCAGGTCGGCGACGTGCGCAAGTACACCAGCGTGAAGGAGAGCACCAACTGCCCCTACTATAACGAGGTTTGTTTTTTTTCACTTTCTCTATATTCCACTAACTAGCTGTCCCGACAGACGTTGTTCTGTTGGCAATCATTGACATGTAGAAATGGTTGCTAAGGACAACTAAGTTTTTGTTCATCACTATATTCCTAGCATTTTCTCATGTTTACTCACCTTTTGAACCTACCATGGACTTTCACAAATATTTCAAAACCAAAATTAGCCAAATTGGTCCAGCCGTTCCCGAATTTTAGCGAGACTAACGAACATCAATCTATTTTTAAATATGCTTTGTATTAAAAATATGCAAGCTCAAGTTTTTTAAGCCGTTTATCGAACTACAACTGCGGCAATAAGCATAATAGCAAGCTTATCCTAAGTGTTATTTGCTTGGCACATGGTTCTACATCTGATGTTGAAAATAGTCAGTACATTGTACACAATGTAACACATTTAACGTAAGCACGTGACAAAGAGGGCTACACTCACCTACTTAATATAGAAGAAAATAAAAGTATGTGGACAAAATATTGTTGATTGTTGTCTTAAAAAATCACTAGCGATATAATAAAATGAAATCAATAAGCAACAAAGAAATCGTAACGTAGATCGTGATGAGGGTAGTTCAAGAAGCCACAGCGCGCAGCACGTATCGTGCACTCATTGCCCACTTGTAAGAAAGTTGAGTTATATTAGTGGAGGTCATACAGCAACTGAAGTTACAACGGCAAGTTCGTGAACGGCGCCTTAGAACCTTTTAAACTCTATCCTCTGAAATCACAGTGGAGTACGCGGTTACACTCATGCCACACTATAAAGTCTTAGGTTTAAGTTTCGCCTAATCTTGACCGAGTTGATTTCAAGGCATATTTCCGAGATAGATTGCAAACTGCAACCTGTGGTCGCTGTATTGCCTGCGATCTCATTCCGAGCGCGGCGACACTATGTCCACTGAACGACTGCAGGTACAATCCCAAGACAAACCGCAGACCGCAGACTGCTAGTGACCAGTGCTGATTTCTATGAATCTCTAAAAAAGTGAGTCCAAGCGTGACCGCACTGCTGCACCGCGCTTGGAATAAGACAACAGGTGTGTCATTTGCAGTCTGCGTTTGCGGACAGCGGTCCATCTGGTAATTGTACCTTCCAGTCTGCAGTCGCTGTGGACTGCCGCAGCTGCAATGTCACCGTGCTAAACTAGTGGTTTACCAGCTACCGCAGGCAGCGGTCAGCAATTCGCAATCTGCGGTCGTTGAGTACTTGTATTTATATAAATACAGCGTTGGGGATGTTAATTACAGGGAAATGACGTATAATTACGTCCAACGCGATAATGGACCGTGTTAGAGACAACAGATTGATCTGATGCTACATGCATTGTAGCTTCAAAATCAATTATCTGTTTTGAAACATGAGTGTAGCACTGAATGTAACAGCTATATACGTCAGGCTTGCTTAACTTCAATTGAGGTTTGTTAATTCTGTTGGTATGAAGCACACTAACGTAAGTTCACTAAGTACACTTGTAATAAACTTACGAAGTTGCCCTACCATCGTGAGTTTTAAATAAACATATAAATATATTTGAACGCGGCTGAAAACCTAATGATAAGATTATACAATACTATAATTGCTTATTACTCGTACCCACTAGGAATCGTTAAGCCTAAGAGATGTAATAGAAATTGTATAAGAAGTTTAGAAGTTTTGTTTAGAACAGTTGCTAAGCGGAACGAGATAATTACGAAAGTGTTGATTTTAATTAATTGTCTACAACACGTGTCCGTGGAACAAGGGAGGTGAGCGCAGCGTGGCGAGCTTGTCGCTACCGATAATATAATAAAGTGATTAAATACGTCCTTTACACGGTATAGGTTTGATATATTATATTCAATGAATTTGTTCAATAGAACTTAAGAACGTTAGATTTAATATATTTCACCACACACGAACTGAATAATAATATCTGCAGCACCGTTACTCGTTATTCTACTCATTAGTATTCCACCTGATTTGTATGAAAATATTTTAAATATCATTTGGGTTAGTTCTTTCAACTCAATCGATCATTTGCGCAGTGATTGAGTTTTACAGATCGTCAAAATGGAATCTCACTTCGAATTCGTTAATGTAACGTTCGAAGTGTGCATTGAGTATGCCATCCCTGAACACAGGCGGAAATACCATTATACCTGAAGGCGGGCTTGCCGGCTTGCTCCTGTCGCTGTAATACTAAAAAAACAACTTTATCTAACGGCAACGAAATTGCATCTCTAGGGAAATAGCAAAATAAAATAACTAAGCATAGACTTTTAACCTATTTTTGTTTTACCTCGACCGTGTTTTCTGATGGACTGATAAAAAATGCAAGTAAACTAGAGTGTAGAAGCCTTTGCCTTTATTGGGTTCGTGTGGAAATGTTGGAATAGGATTTATAGATTGCGGAAATTCATTGCTAGAAACTATTTTTTACAGTCAGATATTTTAACGCCAACGCTACCAAAACATTACGCAACAACTTGTCACTAAGCTCAGTTCATTGCGTAAATACACGTCGAATTTCAAACTATCTCAATGTATCGTGAGGTATGCTTACTATTTTCAAAGTGTAGACGCGTTTCTCGAAACATAACGCATGCTTACATTTTACTACTAATACAGGGCTACTTTGCAAGTACAATATCTATATATCTATATATATAAAAGAAAGTCGTGTTAGTTACTCCACTTATAACTCAAGAACGGCTTAACCGATTTAGCTGAAAATTGGCATGGAGGTAGTTTAGAGCCAGGAGAAGGACATAGGATACTTTTATTTATTTTCCTTCTTTTTTTTTGCTTTTTTTTTACTTTTTTTTATTTATTGCCCTTAAGGCGGAACAAAGTTCGCCGGGTGAGCTAGTAATAAATAAAACTCCGTCACCATCGTATTTTTTCTTAAAAAATGTTTCAAAATATCCTAAAAATGTCTTCTAATTATACTTGTTGTTCAAACTCGTGCAATAATATCGTGACGAGGCGTGTTTTTCCAAGAATAAAGTAATATACAAAATATTTACCAAAAAATATCATATGATAAAAAACCAAAAAAAACGGAAATCCTTTGAGTTCCTGATACTAAGTCGCTCCTAAAAATTTGGCAACTAAGTCTAAGATCAACCTGTATAATTTGTGCCATGATATTAATTCAAATTGTCGTGTGTTCAATGAACGTTCGGCCATTCAGTGCTACAAAGGCGTTACAGAAGCTTGTTTGGCTATCGGTGTTTTAACTCCCCAGAGAGTTAACCGCAACTTGTACTTGTAATAATGAACACAAAGTGTCCCGACCGGATTGTGAACTCGGAACCGCACGAGCTCCGGGTCAAAGTGCTTAACCATGTCGTTAAATAATGCCAACTGCGTAAATTAGAAGCAAGAGGCCATTTATTATAATCAGTTTTAGACATTTTCACTGTTTATAACATGGTAACATATAGCGGCGGTAGGGTCGCCCCTGACCACGTTGGATTCAAATGCCACCGGCGAAATATGAGCTTCTGAATGTTCCGTTAGGCATGACGGCAACTATCAGTGTGCCTCTGACTACCGCGTTAGGGATATGGTCGTGAGGGCATGTCATGTTATAACATGGTATAACGTGCCAATACATTACAAAATCACATTATAGTTTTCTCGTGATGATCTAGGTATGTACGCCATTGGTTTAATAAATCACTTCATAAACTGCTTTGTTCCTGTGAGTCTACAAAGGATTTTACGATTATCCTATCACTTACCTGTTGTAAGGTATACCTAAAGTAACTTAACAAACTCAATCTTATTTCGGACTCAATAAGGTCTAAAAGTGTAAAAGTTACTCACAATATTGTGCACACAAATTATAATTCAAACTACGCGACGAGCAAGATTGTAAGTAATCTTCAAACACTTAAAGTGGGTACAAAGTAGATTAAAAATGTTGGCTAGTTGGTTTTTATATTTTTTGTTTTGTTTTTTTATGAAAACATTAGCGGCCGCCCGCGATTTCGTCCGTGTGGACTTAAGTTGCAAAACAAAAAGTTATTTTTTTTATAAATTGTAGCCTATGTGCGAATAGATGTACAAGCTACATTATTGTAAAGTTTCATTAAAATCCATTCAGTCGTTTTTACGTGAAAGAGCATCACGGCACATCCACATATACAAACTTTCGCCTTTGTAATATTAGTAGGATGTTCAGCGCAAAGGCTACGATACCCGCAACAGATTTTTTTATTAAATCACATGTTCCAGCATTTTATTGTTCTAAGGATATAATAATTTCTTACTCATATCAAAATGCCCAGTGTAGAACTCTCTATAGCACATTGTGTGACCTTGGGCTTTCTTAGGGAACCGATAGTGAAGGACTTAGTACACCCCAATCTTTGAATCGAATGAGTCGTACAACTCAATCATTAAGAGTGCGCATAAAGCAAAACTACCAATCTTTTTCTTGATTGTACGTGATAAATACTAGATGAAATTTTATGAATTTATTAAATGTTACGCTACATGATATTTTCAAGGGTTGTGTTTGATCAAAAACATAAAATAATTAAATTATCTCGATAAAAAAAAATCACGAAGTTACGTCTGATTTTCCCTTTTTTTCGTTTTATACTGGACATGGCAATTACTATGATGACAATTTTTTTACAAATAATTATATTGAAAAATAAGTAAGGGCTATGTCTAGTATTTTTTTAAAATTCCTTTTAGTTTTGGATTTATAACGATTAAACACTTTTGGCACTTAATACGTTTTGATTCCGCGGAAAAAGCCATCTCCCGTCGCACGTTTGTGAAGCTTGACACATATTTCTATTTCACACATCAGTACCGATCGCTCCGTTGAGACGAGAAGACTACGCTCAAATTCTTAGCTGCTCCGAGTTTCAAAATAAATAGTGAAATGGGGAAAAAGAAAAGGACTTTAAAAAGACTTAGTAAACGAGAGCTAAAAAAGTTACAAACTGAAAGGATGGCTAATTGTCGAAGGTATGTTGTATTGTATTTTAAGAGAAATAAATTCATTTGAGTCGATCTAGTAAGATGACGTAAACAGATGGTGTAAAGTATATGCTAAGTAATCACATGACTTTAGTTGGTCTCTTCAAATAATAGGTTGATTTCGAAGGAATTTGTTTCAATCCACCAGGTATTTATTGTAAGTAAATTGTTTTCAAATAATATTTAATTTTCAGAATTGCTGTATCTCAAAATATTTCACAATCTGACAGGTGTGATCAAAATGAAGTTGTGGAGGCATGCGCGTCGTCGACTATGTAGGTTTCTTTAAAAATAGTATCCATACTCGCTTTTCCATCTTGGGTTTTTTTTTTTTAGTAAAGCTGAAGCTAGCTGAAACAATAACTAGTTACTACCACATGAGTAAATATACTAAGTACTGTGTTTATTTTACAGAACAACATTGAATTTGGAAAATGTATATCTACAGACTATTGTCAGCCAGAAAAAAATACTTACCATAATGATTACTCGAGGAATGAAGAGAATACTCCAGAAAGGTATCCGCCTGAATTCTAACAGTACAATCGATAACATTTAAACTAGTGGAGACCTGTCATTAGAAAAATAACGAATGGGAAATAGTCATTTGAGAAATAACGTTAGATAATTTCTGATAATCTTCACTTTCCAAACCATCCTTTCTTAAATGAAAGTAACTAAGCGCAAACAGACGCCGAAATTAACCATTTCCCGCCTACTTTTTTGCCCGGCCGCTGCTTTGCACTCTCCTGTAAATATAAAATAAATCCGATCAGTTGAACGGAAAAGGGTGGATTTGGGTGGTGTGGTTAGAACTGCAACCACAAAACGCATGAGCCGAGCGATATTTTGACTCAGAACGCCACTTGCTACGAGTACTTTAATGCTTAATTGCAAATGACTTTCCTAATAGTGGGTAATTTGTGCCTTTTTTTAACATAAATTCTGTAAAATATGGCTTCCGCATTTTTTTTCTACTGTGTCATTTCTGCATGTTTTTTTTTGGAAATAGCTGAACTTTTTCATTACAGTTCATTGAAGCGACGACGCACTCTAAGTAGTCGGCCACAAGCTCAGAATGAAGATCAGGCTGAAAATTTGTACGATGCAGCAGAGAGAGTGATAATAGACAAGTTGTACTTTTTTGAAAAAATAAAAATGGTATCGAATCATGCTCCTCAATTCGGTTGCATTCTATCTAACTTAAACATCACAGGAGAAACGTGGGTAAAGTGGGTGGCCACCGTTTTCTGGGATTCACAAGGTTTGATCTACATCGATTACCTCGAGAAGGGTAAAACTATAACAGGGCTTTACTATGCCGATTTATTGGGCTGATTCGACGCCGAATCAAAGAAAAAACGACCCCACCTGGCGAAGAAAAACGTGCTGTTTCACCACGACAACGCACCGGTTCACACGTCTGCCGTTGCCATGGTCAAATTGGTCGAATTGGGCTACAAATTGCTGCCCCATCCACCGTATTCTCCAGAGTTGGCCCCTTGAGACTTCTTTCTGTTTCCTAATCTGAAAAAAACACTCCCCGGAAATAGATATGGATCAAATGAGGAGGTCATTGCCGCCACGGAGGCCTATTTTGCAGAGTTTGACAAAAACTATTTTTCGGACGGATTATAAAAGTTTGAGCATCGCTGTGCTAAGTGTATCGAACTGAATGGAGATGTTGAAAAATAAATTGCCATTTTCCAAAATTTTCCTTTACTTTTTGTAGGCTAAGTAAGTATTTATTGAAATACCCTCGTATAATATGTACATACTTGAAATGAAGATGATGTTTTTGGCATTCATTTTCATTTTTCATTCACCTTTCAACGCCCTATAAACCAGATACAATTGAAAATCTATTATTATAATCGCTGACAATCGCGCCAGGCGGGATGCGACCCCTTAATTCGTCTTCAGTTGGTGGAGGAGAGTCAAACCACCCCCTCATGAGTTCTCACCTTGGCGTTGCGAGGGGGCTTAGTACCGGTGGTAGGGTCCAACCGCCGGGAAGCGAATAGAACTCAGGAGTGGCAGTGTGGTGGACTAGCCACCCACTCGCTGAGGCCCGTAAGGGTGACACGTGGGGTTGCGGGGCCAGTGCGGCCTGCAAGCGCCTTGAGGTGCGTGGTAGCGGCCGCGGGGTTTTAGTCGGTAGGAGTCCAACATAACTTCGTCGTCTCCCCGGGCGGCGAGGTATCCATGAAGATTTCTCCACGAAAAAAAAGGCGGGTCAAATCATGACACCGGGGAGCTTTTATTTATAAATATACAAATGCGTCCACCTATTACCGTCACTAATATAGAACAAAGAACGCAAAAAAAAACCCGCTTGTGTATTTACTTTAAAATATTTTATTTATATTTTTAGTATATAAAAATAAGTCGTGTTTTCCTTCCTGACGCTATAACTCCAGAACGCACTAACCGATTTCCACGGCTTTGCATTCGTTGGAATGGTCTCGGGCTCCGTGAGGTTTATAGCAAAGAAAAATCAGGAAAATTTCTACAGAAAAGCGGGAAAATCTTTTTTCACATACAGCTAAGTCCACGCGGACGAAGTCGCGGGCTAGTATTTAGTATTTATTATGAAAAAATCAACTGGTGACAGATAGACAGTATAGTCTATGTAATAGGGTCCTGTTACATAGACAGTATAGTCTATGTAATAGGGTCCTGTTTTTACCTTTTGCATACCGATCCTTAAAAATAATTCAAAAGATGAGACTACTATCTACAACATAACATTCAACTTATATACAAAGTAAAATTACACACATTAAAATGTAGGTAATGTATTCACAAAAATAATGCCCACTGTGTTATCTGATTGTTTTACGTATACTACGGAAGCTACGCGTTGAGCGAGCGAGAGAGATGTATTGTGGTTCGGCGGCCGATAGTGTTCGCGGAGAGGGGGGCGCGGGTGAATTTTAATAATTTGCTGGGTTTATACGCACTCTTAAGTACAGATATCGTGCGAGTTGAATGCAGTCGGGGCCCGTGGGAGAAGGCGGGAGCATTCCCCCGCGCTACCCGCCGAACACCTCCCCTCACGCGCCTTCAAGTCAGTGCGGGTGTGACAAGGACATCGCTATAAGATATCCTTGTCACGCTCGCACTCTTGTCGTACTCCTGATCTCTGCATTCAAGTCGCTATCTGTACTTTACTAAAGTTTACCATGAGGAAATGGAATCGGAATTAGTTCATCCGCTTGGGGGCTAGGATACCACGAATCGGACACAAAGATACAAAAATACATAAGTCAAGTCAATAACACCCCTTTCTGCGGGGATGATAGCAATATTTTAGTTTATGATGGCGTGTTGGCCATATATAGCTGTAAGTTTATATATTGTGATTAAATGGAAAAATAAATAATAAATGATGGTCTTAAATGTAATTTATGTCATTGTCCGCAGTACTTCGTGTTCGACTTCCACATGCCGCCCATCATGCTGTTTGACAAGATCATAACCTTATCGGTAAGTCAAGATTGTCATTATTTTATTTGACTAAACGGTTGATGTGTGTTGGTGTTCCAGCCTAAATAATGTGCTGTTTCTTTCGGTGATTTTTGATAACTGTTAAGACATCAGAATAATTAAGCAAAACCTGTACAATAGGGCACCAGACATCGGATGAACATTGAATAACCGCAACCCTGGGTGGAGTAGCCAACTTCTTACCCATTACATTAGTAGCAACCCTTATTTCCTTTCCTATTTATTTATTCATTTGGCTTAAACAACAGTTGACAATCGACACATTTAACTTTTACAATAATTTAATTATTGTCGTTAAGACTGGCGCGTTGCTTAAGGGCTCCAGGTGGATAATTTTGCTTGATTATTTAATTTTTAAGTACCTATTTCAACATCTAGCTCGGGCCTTTAGTTTTTCCTTTTCAACAGTTTCCACCTTAACCCATTCGCTGCCAATCAAAAAATACAATAGGAAATGAATTGTTAAAACGCACGGGTGCGGGCTGTGGCATTGAACCAGTTAATCTCCCCTGAGAGTTCGAACTTTCAAAAACTCCTCTCCCGTTCGCGATCTAAAATTAATCTTTGTACAATATTTCACTTATTGTGTACCTTGTGCTGTGCGCTGATATCTTTCAGCTTACTACTTAATTATTAACTTATCTCAGTCAGTTCAGCTTTCATACAAATTCAGCTGGCACAAATGCTCAATAGTTCGCAAGCAATTTTGCTACAGCCGTCAGCCGAATCACTGTTTGCGATTTTGAATTTATGTATCAACTTGCAGAGCGAATGTATTATTCCGTTTGCAAATACTTACAGCAAACAAGTTGGCGTAAATATAACGCGGGAAAATTAGCTGTCTCCAGCTCCTGGTCGTCTAGAGCTCAACAGGTTTTGTAGCGTCGTATCCATAAATTACACGAGACAGGTAATCTTTGGCCTACACAAGCTGTGAAACCAGACTGTTTTATATCATACCGAGTATGGACGCGGTATGATATAAAACAGTATTTCCCTTGCAGCTAGGTGACGCTATAGCCTGCCATTCAGATGTGCACAGCGGCGGATTCGCAAACGTTTTCGGTATCGAAAAGTAAACGACACTTTTTCTCTTTTTTCTATGTCTTTACAAAAAAGAACAGTTTAAGTACTTTTCAATTACAAAAACGTTAGTGGTTTGTACTAGACCTACTGAGCTTATAGTTGGGTGTGTCGAGAATTCTGGCGACCGACCGACGGCGGTATATCCGTCCTGAATAGGCGAGCTAAATACCACAGACCGGTGACGGGCAGCAGCGTCACCGGTGCGAGAAGCTTCGCCCTGCGATCGCCAACCCGCCTGCCCAGCGTGGCGATTATGGGCATAACCTCCTATGGAAGCACGACAAAGGCCACGGCCCCCAGTTCCCGGCAGCCCCACTATTCCTGGTTATGGTGGCGACCATGGTAACGGTGGGGCGGGGGGTGCAAAGAATCTCCGGGCTACGGGAGGCCACCACAACCAACTGACCCTGGCGACGTACAACGGACGCACGCTGCGGCTTGACTCGCATCTGGCGCAACTCGAGGTGGAACTTGGGAACATCAGGTGGCACATACTTGGGTTATGTGAAGTCCGAAGAGAGGGAGAGGACACCACAACTCTCAATTCAGGCCACCTGATGTACTTCCGAGAGGGAGACCAAAAATCCCAAGGTGGCGTTGGGTTTCTGGTTAATAAGTCCCTAGCTAACAACGTTGTGGAAATGTCCAGTGTGTCGAACAGGGTGGCGTACCTCATCATCAAGCTCACCGAGAGGTATAGCCTCAAGGTGGTGCAAGTGTACGCACCGACCTCGTCACACTCGGACGATGAGGTGGAGGATATGTTCGATGACATATCGAGAGCCCTCCACTCCACTACCAAGACCCATTTCACCGTTGTTATGGGGGACTTTAACGCTAAAGTGGGAGTACAAAATTGCAGTGAATCGGTAGTAGGATCCCATGGATATGGAAGCAGAAATCATAGGGGGCAAATGCTCGTCAATTTCCTCGAACGGGAGGGGCTCTTCTTGATGAACTCATTCTTCAAGAAGCAACCCCAAAGGAAGTGGACGTGGCAAAGCCCCGACACTATGACAAAGAATGAGATCGACTTCATCATGGCGGACAAAAAGCACATATTCAGAGACGTCTCCGTGATCAATAGGTTTAATACCGGTAGCGATCACCGACTCGTTCGAGGCTCTCTGAATATCGATTTCAGAGCTGAACGAGTCCGCTTGATGAAGGCCAGGCTCCGACCAACTCTGCTTCAAACTATCATGGGATCTGAAGCGTTCCAGTCAAATCTGGAGAACCGATTTGCTGCCGTGGAAACCACAACTGACGTTAACCAGAACCTTGAAGATGTGGTTCGAGTCCTCAGGGAAGAAGGTACGAGATTTTGTAAAATGCAGCGTAAAGGCAAGAAGTCGAAGCTTTCCGAAGAGACTTTGGGGCTAATGAAGAGACGACGGGAAAACCCACCCGTCACTTCGTCAGGGAAACGGACTCTAAACCGAGAGATCAGTACGCACGTGCGACGCGATCTCCGTTGCTCCAGTACTCTCTCTATTGAGAGAGCGATTGAGCAGAACCGGGGTTCAAAAGTGTTCGTACAATCTCTTGGAAGAAGCCACCTGACGAAGTTGACCATAGAAAGTGGAGAAGTCGTTGTCTCGAAGCCGGCAGTCCTTTCGGAAGTGGAAAACTTCTATGGCCGGTTATACGCTTCGCATGCATCTCGACCTGACCCCGGAAATGAGGACTCTAGAGCCACTCTTACACGCCACTACACCGAAGACCTGCCAGAAGTCAGCATTGACGAAATCGAGATCGCTCTTGGGCGGCTTAAAAATGGAAAAGCCCCTGGAGAGGACGGCGTAACAACAGAGCTGTTAAAAGCAGGAGGCAGACCCGTACTCAGGGAGCTCCAAAAGCTTTTTAACGCTGTCCTCTTTGAAGGGAGAACTCCAGAGGCGTGGAGTAGGAGTGTGGTCGTCCTGTTCTTCAAAAAGGGAGACAAAACCCTACTGAAGAACTATCGACCCATTTCCCTTCTAAGCCACGTCTATAAGCTGTTCTCAAGAGTGATCACGAACCGTCTTGCGCGAAGACTCGACGAATTCCAACCACCGGAACAGGCTGGGTTTCGGAGCGGATACGGCACCATAGACCACATCCACACAGTGCGGCAGATTATACAGAAAACTGAAGAATATAATCAGCCCCTGTGCCTAGCATTTGTGGACTATGAGAAGGCCTTTGACTCGATTGAAATCTGGTCTGTTCTGGAGTCCCTGCAGCGATGCCAAGTAGATTGGCGATACATCCAAGTGATGAGATGCCTTTACGAAGCAGCCACTATGTCCGTCCAAATCCAGAATCAACAAACAAGTCCTATACCGTTGCATCGAGGTGTGAGACAAGGGGATGTTATCTCCCCGAAATTGTTCTCAAATGCAATGGAGGATATGTTCAAGACGCTGAACTGGAAAGGACGTGGCATCAACATCAATGGCGAGTACATCTCTCACTTGCGATTTGCTGACGACATCGTCATCGTGGCAGAAACGCTGCAGGACCTACAACAGATGCTGAATGACCTGGCTGACTCTTCTGTGCGCATCGGTCTACGGATGAATTTGGACAAAACCAAGGTCATGTTCAATGAACATGTACTACCGGAACCGATTGCGATACAAGGCGCCGTTCTCGAAGTTGTTCAAAAATATGTATACCTCGGGCAGACATTGCAGTTAGGTAGAAACAACTTCGAGGACGAGGTGAACAGAAGAATTCAGTTGGGTTGGGCAGCGTTTGGGAAGCTACGTCGAGTCTTCACATCGTCGATCCCACAGTGCCTAAAGACAAAAGTCTTCAATCAGTGCGTCCTACCCGTCATGACATACGGAGCCGAAACGTGGACACTAACGGCACGGCTGGTCCACAAATTTAAAGTCACTCAGCGGGCTATGGAGAGGGCTATGCTCGGCGTTTCTCTGCGAGATCAAATCAGAAATGAGGTGATACGGCAGAGAACCAAGGTTATCGACATAGCCCACCGGATTAGCAAGCTGAAGTGGCAGTGGGCTGGCCATGTTAGCCGTAGAACCGACAACCGTTGGAGTAAACGTGTTCTTGAGTGGAGACCGCGTCTCGGCAAGCGTAGTGTAGGACGTCCTCAGGCAAGGTGGAGTGATGATCTGCGCAGGATGGCTGGCAGGAGCTGGATGCGAGCAGCCGAAGATCGAGTACAGTGGCGTGCAAAAGGAGAGGCCTATGTTCAGCAGTGGACTACAACAGGCTGATGATGATGATGATGATGATGTGTCGAGAATTCTGTCAAACCTAACCCGTCACGGAACCCCACCGTAAAATGCTCTTTATTTTGACGTAGTAGAGAATACTAGATGTTTTTTTATAAAAGTGGGAAAAGGTAGGTTTCAAAAAGGCTGTAAGAGACAAATCAGGAAGCTGAAGCTTGGTTTCACAGCAAGGTAATGTGGGGTTTGTCAGGGTTTGCGGGGTTTACGTATCTACCAAATAATACAGAAAGGCTCTTTAACTTTGAAATCGTTGACTAATAACTCTGACAGCTGTTATACTGCCCTTCAGAGAGATCGAGGGCTACTCGTATCTCTAGTGTACCGCGTAATTCAGTCTAAAAGTAACTTTTTCGCAGTTTTTTCGCCTTTTTGCTAATTAAACCAGGTAGTTATGAGATGAACTTCCTGTAACTTGAGCTTAAATTAAACATTCATGAGCTTTTCCTCGGCGAGAATGGAACTGCAATGATTTATTCAATGCTCAATTTGTGTCTTGTGCACCACACACAGGGACTAATTTAGTTCGTCATGCATTAACAAACTTCGCGTGAAAGCTAATGGGTATCACTCAGTTGACACGTCACAGTATCTGCATATAGCGCAATGACTCGACATATAAACAGGGCCCCGAGTCTGCTAAGTTAAGTACGCTTCAATTGAATCGTAATTGAGTCTCAATAGCCAAATTTAACAAATATTTCTTAAAAAAGGGGCAAATTAGCCGAGACTCAATTACGAATCAATACGAAGCGTTCTAAAATTAACAGACTTGAGGCCCAGGTTACAGGATAGATCCTTAAGTTAAGGCTTAATTGAGAAGACGTTATCTTACCATACCAAAAGCCAGGAATTGAGTGTGGATATAAAGCAAAGAATAGATGGGTGAATACATTTATTTATACTGCAATCTACCAACCATTTACATTTAGGAATGACAAATCAACGTGTTAATGTACAATTTGGGTAGCTTCATCGGTTACATCAGAAACTTTACGAGTAAAATTGCCGAAAAGGAAAAGAAAATGCATCCAGTTAGATTTCCTTAGAAAAGCAATACAATACTTGCAACGCTTAAGAAAAAATGTTTAACGCCTATAATACCGATCAGTTGATTTGAGACCAAAATGATCGGGATAGCAAAATTACTAGCTCAGCGATCCGTTTGTCAGGGGCAACCCGCTGTTCATTGGGTATCGAATACTCGGGTAAACGCTGAGGCGTTAACGACGCAACGGAGCAAAATAAATGTAACACCACAGTATAATTCAAAGAGGCAAAAATAGTTTTGCTTAGCAGATATAGGCTGTTGTGAATTGACCTTACACAAAGGGCGCGGTCCGTTTTGAGTCAAAAGTGCTAATAGTGCGGTCCCACGCGTCCCGAATTGATGAATTGTATGAGCGTGTGCGACGAGAGCGCGCTATTATCACTTTTGACTCAAAACGGACCGCGCCTTATGTCTTTGTTGTACAAATCCATGAGCCGCGGTAACCGCCTACCACCTAGCAGTGAACCTGCATACTCAATGGCCACCCGAGATGTGCAAATAAAAATAGTCTGTTTATATTTCCTAAATTTAATTAAGTTTAATTTCACAAACATTACATTTTTACCAAACGGCCTAGCGGCAGATTTAGAAGGCGATGGTGGGATGAGTTGGACTCTCATTTGAAGGATTGTTCACCACAGCTTTGGATGGACCGCACAGAATGGAGAATCTGTAGTAAGGCCTTTGTCAGCAGTGGGACATAATCTGTTTATTCTGCGCTAGGTTTTGGTGTAAATTGTGAAAGTTTGTTTTAGGTATTACCTAATTAATTTTGATTATTTATGGAGAAGTTTGTATCTAGACAAACCCAGCTTAAGTTCTAAGATGCTACTAACAATTTTTTTGTACGTTTCTTATTGCAAATAAATAAATAAAGGCTTATAATAATAATATATTTCATTACAGGTTGAAAAATTGTAAAAAGATAATTTCAACTCATTTTTATTGCCATGTATTTTTAGTAATGTGAGTATCAAAGAGTAACAAAGAGCCATTATGGAGTAAGTACATCAAAGTACGCTTTATATAAACGTGTTTACTTTAACAAGTTTGCACTCACGCGATAGCATGGAAAAATATTTATTACTCACTACACAGGGCTACTCTACTATGAATAGTGAGTTAGCAAAAAGCTTTTTAAAACATGAAGTACCCTCTATTTGCGCTGGAGACTTTCAAAAGAGACTATTTAACTATTTCACCAAACATAAAAATGACCAAATAAAAGTGAACAAATCAATGACAAAAATAAATTGTGGTCGCTGATAATAATGCTCCAAATTAAATACTCTTTAAAACACTTCCTACAATGAGATTTTAATAAAAAGTAGAAAGGTTACTTGTGCTAAAAAAGTGGACCCGAAATCAGGACTTCCGACCACCTGAGCAAAACATCGACAGTTTGACACAACCCTGCGCAACATGTAGGTATCTGTCTTGTTTACGCTCTAGTAAATAATCATACTATCTTGTACACACGGTCAAATTATAGGTACATACGCCAGGGGACAATTTTTGACTTCACGTCAGTACAGACATAACGTCTGACCTCTTTTAAATATCATTGACTTCCTACCTAAACCCGTACACTCGCAAAGAATCTGACGAACTTAAATACATAATTTGTAATAAATAATCTAAATGGAAAATTCTTGTAGAACGAGGCTGGTTTTCCAATATATCATCTCATTTTCTTTAATGTACGTTATCACACCACCTAACCCGGAGAGCGTGGAAAATCTAACGAAAGCGTGCTCCTCTTACTATTCTGTTAAAATCACCGACCAAATTCGAAATCGAATACCTGGCGAGGGATATCAAAGGGTTTACCTTCAGCACTTTATTCGAGTACATACCACACCATATTTTAGTTAACGTACCACAAAGCCGTAGATCTACGTTTTGACAGGGGCCTCCTGCGAGCTAAGTTATCCCCTTACAATATTGACTGAGTATTTTGAACAATTTCGTATGTTATCGACTGACGTGGAATAAGTAGGAATCGGGATAGGGTAGTTCTTTATATGGCTGCGTGTTTCATTTATTTATGGACAGTATTAAGTATATTCAACATAACAAAACAAACCCTCACGACCATATCCCTAATGGATTAGTCAGAGGCACACTGATTGTTGCCGTCATGGAACATTCGGAAGCCCACATTCCCACCGAGGGAATTTGAACCCAATGTGGTAAGCGGCGAGCCTATTTCCGTTTCCATCACCGGAGAGTTAGCCGCAAATTGTACAATGAACACAAAGTAGGTGTGTTACGGCCAAACTTGATATTGGAACCACCGGGTTCCGACCCAGTATTTTTGATATTCAAACAATACAAATGTTCAATAAATACGTCACCAAGTACATTGGTCATTCTGGTCTCGTTTCTAGTTTTTTCTCTAATGACTTTTTCTTAGCAATGTGTGCAAATTTTGTAGTATGTTTATCAGCTGCACCTGCCCTGTTTAGTTTAAGGTCTAATTATTTTGGTGTTAGATGTCCCATCTGACTATTTATTATTTGACTAGACAGGAAGTCTCAGTTTCATTTAAGATAAGTTCATGATGGGAGGAGTCATTAAGTCGCGAAACTACTTTTGAGGCCAGGTTTCAATATACCAGCGTTACGGCAATGATACGAGAAATTAAATTTCTAAAAGAACTTCCGTTTAAAAAAAAAATCGCTTCTCTGGAAAACTTTCCAGTTGGAAATCCGAATGACTATAATATTACTAAGTATTAAGTAATTTAAATTTAGGTAAATGACCTACTTTCTCGCTTAACAGGGTATTAGAGTGGTGAGCTTACTTAATTATCACATAACGAATCTTTTACATAATTTGCCCTGGGGGGCTAAAACGGTAACATTTTAGCATTTCATATTATGAAACATCTAACTGACGTTTCATCTAGGCCGCGGTCCGTTTCGAGTCAAAAGTGAGTAATAGCGCGCTGACGTCGTTCACGTTCATACAATTTATCAATTCGGGATGCGTGTGAGCGCGCTGTTACTCACTTTTGACTCGAAACGGACCGCGGTCTAGATGAAACGTCAGTTAGATGATTCATAATGTGAAATGCTAAAATGTTGCTGTTTTAGCCCCCATGGTTTTAACCTCTAACGCAAACAAAGGAGGGTTATAATTAACCCGCGTCGCAAACAGAAGCGTGTTACAAGCTAGACTGGGTGTCTGTGTCTGTCTGTTGCATCGTTACACCTGAACCGATAAATTGATTCGGATTTTACTTAATACTCTCAAAGTTTATCTGACCCAAATTGTTATTATTGTGCCTTGTTCTAATATTCCATGTAGGTTTTCGAGTTATCTGAAATTAAAAATGTAGTGAAGAGTTTGTGGTTTAGTTAGAGGTTCCGCGAATTAGTACATAAACTATCCTAAGTAAATGAAATAAAACGCTTCGAACAAAGACGCAAAGTGCTGAGTTTCGCACGAAACCAGCTTAGCTAAATAAACCAATGCTTTTGCCATTGGATCGAGATTAGTAAAAGGGTGTTAAGAATACCAATTAATATCTAGAAATTATTATTTGATTCATAATATGTGCTAGGAAATAAATTTATTATTTAGGAATAATAAAACTTTACCTTTAGCTATAATTATTATGGTTGGCACAATGGCTTCATTTAAAAAACTAATAAGCCCGAGTGTTTTTTTGTGTCATATGAAAATGTGTAAACCCCAAGAAAGTCGTCATATTCGATTGCACTTATCTCAGGAAAGCGACTGCTGCAATTTTTCTTCTAAAGCCAGCCATTTTAAAACATTGGAAATCTATGGTGTGACAAGCTCGCCTAACAAGAGCTTGAAGTTCAATTTATTTTCATAAAAAAGCTTGCAACTAAACTAAGTGTCTTCGCTTTCATAAAGCTTAAAATTGCTTTCCTATTTTTAACGCCTCGCTACGGGCCCACGATGGGCTTTCGAGGATTACTCGCTACGAAGCAGCCTTAGCGTTCCGTAGCTCGTAGCAGCTATTATTCTCGTAGTTTCGTAGACAGGGGATTATTCTACACCAATCATCGTTGTTGATTTTGGTGAAACTAAAGCTAAGTGTTCTAACCCTCGATTTGAATGGCTGTTTGAACGGCATAAATAGAATAACTAGTAAGTAATCGTTCAAATAACTACATATTTACGGTATTTTCTCCGTGCTTTGGAAGGCCCGTTAAGCAGGTGGTACCGGTTGACGTCGATGGATGTCAGTCGTGAAGCTTTGTTAGAGGCTTTAGGGCGGCTAGATAACATCTGATATTAAGGTTGCTCAATAACCCTACACCCGTCCAACAATCCGCACTGATTATCTCTGATCTGTTGGATTATGGCTCGTTCCACATCATAGTTTAGGTAAGGCCTGAGCCCAGCAGTGGGACGTATAAAAAGGCCGTTTATATAATATATTATTTTTCATTACTCATACTCTGAAAGTAGGTCATTACTGACCTGAGAAGCGGGCTGAAAGTAATACTTTTCATCCCTAGGGAGAATCACTTTCAACTGACAGCAGCTGTCAAATTATTTTTTAAATACTAGTTTTTTTTCACATATCTATTGAACCATGTTCCTACTTTCTATACAGCCACGATGTAAAATTGAAATAACTTAAAGTTAAGTATTGATCAGAGAATATTTATTTCTTAAATAACTTCATTATAATTTAGTTTCAACAATTTCTTTAAAATAACTTAGCTTTGAGCAAACTATTCACCATTTTTCCAATGATGAAAATAAAAAATAATGGCTGAATAGCAGGCCGGCCACAGAAAAAAAACAAACAAAATAGGCGGGAAAGCGGCAATTCGATCTTCATTTCTTTTTCTCATTTTTTCTTTAGCTAATTCATTTTTTCATTTTTACTTTCCTCGTATTTGTAATGAAAAGCACAGTGTTCACCTCGGGTGAAAGACTTATTTAGTCCCTCGAACTATTGGCGCCCTCACTTCGTTCCGGGCGCCAAACCCCGTCTCGGGACTAAATAAGTTACTTTCACCCCTGGGGTAACAATGTACTATTACGGTTTTTTAAACACAACTACCACGAGGATTGTAGTGTGGCAACAGGCTGACTATAACAAAAATGCATTTTTAAAAATCGAAATAAAATAAATGAATTCGTATTGTTTAGTTTTCCGATATCCAGTTAGATAGGTTAGCTGTTTTACTCTTGGTCGACGTACAAATACCGGTATTTTTAAAACGCAGCTATTTCCATTGTTATTCGTTTTAAATGTACGTTTCCGCAGCTGGCATGTCACACGCAATTTGAACATTTGTAATAAGTATTATGGATGTACTTACGCCATAGTTGAGATAAAAAATATATTTTATAACTTTAAACTGTATGTTTGATTATGTTTGCCTAAATACCCTATTAGTTTTACAGTTTTAGTAGTTAGTTTAGTAAGGGGTTTACGGAACACGTATTAACCATGATACGTATAGTGGGTTTCCTACTTGTATTTAAAAGCCCAAATTAAAGAACGAACACCTTTCCCCGGAAACTCTTAAGGTCGACAGAAAATTGATGCAATAATATCTCGAAACACTTAAAGTTGACAGATTGATTATGAGCGAGAAAACTTGTGTTTTCTCCAAACATCATTTCGAAACAATTCGTCAAACTGCACTCTACCTCAAATACATATTTTTATTGTAAAATGTATGATATACATGAATAAAATACATTAATTTACACAAAGATGCTTTCAGTGAAATGAAATCTTCCAAACCAAACCTAATTTGTACATTTTGTCTGCAAACAATTCCTTGGGGGAGACTAGTTGATTAGGAAGTTTGACTGTTGAAAAAGTATTCTCTTAAATACTCGTATGTACCTTCAGTGAAGAATAAATTTGACCCAGAAGTTTTTTTTTTAAAATAAACTAAGCGTAATGAATTCCTTGCAGACAGAATTTGATTGCTTCTTCACTTCACTGAGCAATAAATGCAGGCTACGCTGAAAAACTTCGCAATATTTCTTGGTGTAACTAAAAACCTTTTTCTTCCAAAGGAAATGAAATCGCGATGTTCAAATGTCGGTGTTTAGTCGCACGTGATGACTCTCATCTAGTAGTTTTGATTAAAACTAGTCTGAACTCAGATACTACAGGTACATGAAGCAGTTCGTGGTGCAAATCGTTTGACGCACGAGTATCTAGCTCGAGTTTATAGCTAATATCAAAGGAATTGTAAGTTCATGTGCAAATATCAAAGGTATAACGGGAGCGCCAAACGACACAGTGAACGTGGCCAATATGGCAGCGACTCGTTTCACGTCATTCATACGGTATTGTCATGTTCCTTCTCGGATTCACGAAGTATCTTTTACGTCTTCATCAAAGTTGACATTATGGGTTTCAGTTAAAAGGTACAACTCTATGACGGACCGCAGACCGCGAACTGCAAGCGCCACTGCTGGTATTATTCGTGGCCGCACTGCAGCGCCGCGCTAGAGAACAAAAGTGTGTCGTTTGCATTTTGCAATCTGCGGTCCGTTTAGGAATTGTACCTCCATGATGTTATCGACTGTAGGAGATGGTGGTGAAATGGATGATGAACGATTTATAACTTAGTAGTTTGTATTTTCTTTAAAATTATTACAGGGGTCGTAGGTCAGTGAGCAAGACAAGTTAGCAATGCGAAAAAAATGGCGGGGCGGGCGCGAGCGCCGGCCGTTCCGTCCCCCCCGTACCCCGCTCGTGACGTCAGAGCCGCACAGTGACGCTAGCGCCGCAGCGGTGGTCGTTGGTAACGCGTAGACATGCCCCCCGTACCCCGCTCGTGACGTCAGAGCCGCACAGTGACGCTAGCGCCGCAGCGGTGGTCGTTGGTAACGCGTAGACATGCCCCCCGTACCCCGCTCGTGACGTCAGAGCCGCACAGTGACGCTAGCGCCGCAGCGGTGGTCGTTGGTAACGCGTAGACATGCCCCCCGTACCCCGCTCGTGACGTCAGAGCCGCACAGTGACGCTAGCGCCGCAGCGGTGGTCGTTGGTAACGCGTAGACATGCCCCCCGTACCCCGCTCGTGACGTCAGAGCCGCACAGTGACGCTAGCGCCGCAGCGGTGGTCGTTGGTAACGCGTAGACATGCCCCCCGTACCCCGCTCGTGACGTCAGAGCCGCACAGTGACGCTAGCGCCGCAGCGGTGGTCGTTGGTAACGCGTAGACATGCCCCCCGTACCCCGCTCGTGACGTCAGAGCCGCACAGTGACGCTAGCGCCGCAGCGGTGGTCGTTGGTAACGCGTAGACATGCCCCCCGTACCCCGCTCGTGACGTCAGAGGCGCACAGTGACGCTAGCGCCGCAGCGGTGGTCGTTGGTAACGCGTAGACATGCCCCCCGTACCCCGCTCGTGACGTCAGAGCCGCACAGTGACGCTAGCGCCGCAGCGGTGGTCGTTGGTAACGCGTAGACATGCCCCCCGTACCCCGCTCGTGACGTCAGAGGCGCACAGTGACGCTAGCGCCGCAGCGGTGGTCGTTGGTAACGCGTAGACATGCCCCCCGTACCCCGCTCGTGACGTCAGAGGCGCACAGTGATGCTAGCGCCGCAGCGGTGGTCGTTGGTAACGCGTAGACATGCCCCCCGTACCCCGCTCGTGACGTCAGAGGCGCACAGTGATGCTAGCGCCGCAGTGGTGGCCGTTGGTAACGCGTAGACATCGACGGATGTTCCAACTTCAAACGCAACGCGCTTAAGTGTCCTCATACCGTTCTGACATAATTTTAAATAAAAAAATTCGTAATAATAGGCAAAACAAATTTAGCTGTGGAAATGGTCTTGAGCAGACTTCTCGAAAGTGGCACCTACTCACAAGTTTACTTGGCTAATGGGATGGAATGACATTTTAGTGACCACTGACCAATCCACACTAAGTCTGAGAACGGTTCCCACCACCTCATAATAATTTTGTTTTATTACCCAAGTTCAACCGACCTCCATAAGAGATCCGCCACCGGTAGGTAAAGTTAGGTAGGTATAGCAAAAAGAAAGATGAAAGTTAAATTAACGCAGTGGAAATGAGAGCTTTGCGAAGTAACTTTGAAGTATCAAAGAAATTCAGGAATTGGGTAAAGATGTTGTTAAAATTAAGACGATTGATGGTAGATGGTCTGACCGAGTGGAAAAATGGATGAAAAGGCATTAGTGATTCAGGTTTACAAAGCGAGTTTCAATTAACTGTTAAAAAGGTACCTATATTTATTTATTTAATGGCTTATTATACATACTATATCTACAAGCGCCATGGTCACGCCATGGTCAGTAACTCCGTGACCATGGCGCTTGTAACAGTGCCGAAATATCGGAAACTCAAAACAAAAAAGGTACATGGTAGCAATCCCGTTTTAAATGATTTAAGTGTTAGTGACCATGAAAGTTTAAAGAAATATATAACTATTTTACGCATTGTCTACATATAGCTTGCCCCAGTGTGCGACTGAATTAATCATTTTTTTCTAGAGAAACTAACCTTTACCTTGACAACTGCGCTCTTATTCGATATGCATTTGAGGAAGGATATTCACGGGAGCGAAAAACACAAGATCTGTATCATAATTTGAAATCGGTAGCATACTTATGTATGTATCCGTCTGATCCGAGTTCGTTGCTATCAAACTGTTTAAGCCGCACATCTCAAGTCTAGGCTCCATCATCTTAGATCAACGTGGCTGAAGTTCCAAGCAACAAGTATTACAAAACTTATAGTTCATCAAACGCGCAAGTCAGTATTACTTAGATACTTGTCAGCTGAACAGATTGAAGATCTACAAATGCGGGAAACGAGAACTCCGTATAGTGCATAGGGCTGCAAGAAATTTCACCTGTCTAGTATGTTCAACTTGATAAAGTTATGGTTGACTCAGACGGGAGCATGCTGAAGATGGTAGCATGCTAGCAACAAGTTGGAAATAAGGTCAGCATGTAAAAGCTTCATCACCAGGCAACCACTTGGCTCTTACTCGCCAAACGTATGCACTTTATTATGGATTGAAAACTGACGAGTTCCAAAAATTGGACTCCTTTTTTACCTATCCTAAAATAAGTAAGTAAAGTGAACAAAAGAAATACAACCGACGACAGAATGGTTGACATAATAAAGGTAAATGTTCACTGCTATCATATATTTGGAGGGTTTTCTTCTTGAAACCCAAGGAGGCCATTTGTAATAAAGCCAGGATAGTATCAGACGAGCTGTTTTATGATTTATGTATATGCTACTCATACTAGTTAATCTTGCTAATTGTACAGACTATTGTTATTGGATCTGCGAGACTGGCCCTTTTGCAGGTTTTTGAGTAAGCTTCAAATTAACAAATACCAATACTGACTCCTTGATAGAGTGTACTTATACTTGCTATTGACACTTATTTGATAGAAAGTTCTAAGTTCTTATTTGATTGAAAATATCTTTGTCTTATTAAAAAGCAGACATGAATAGACAACCTCAATTTGATCGTGTCTGCTGCCGATTTGTGAAACTACCCAGTAGAGATAAGCTCCCTTTAACGTTGGCCTTAAGACAAACTCTAGACAAGAACGGTGCAAGGCAAGAAGTTTCTAATGACAATTTACAGCATCGGCAGTGCATCCTTGGAAGTTTTCAGAGTAATATTGATGTCAGACACATATCCTGGGCCCCAAGTCTGATTATTTTGAAACGCTTCAATTGAATCGTAATTAAGTCTCAATAGTCAAATTTGACATTCTTCATAGAAAATGTGTCAAATTAGCCGATTGAGACTTAATTACGATTCCATTGAAGCGTTCTAAAATTAGCATACTTGGGGCCCTGGTGTTTGTTGAGCATCTTCAATACTGTCTATCCTGCTCTCCCTTGCATTTGAACGTAAAACCGTTATCTTGAACTAGTATTTTTAGATAATAGTTTGTTTGATGTTCAGCGTATGCTTTTGTTACATTTTCTTTGCGAGAAAACGTTATTAAAACGCAACATGTACCGTCTACTTCAATAATTCTTGACTTCAAAAGAGGTAAAAATCACAAGTATATTTTTCTACACAATACAAAACAAACAGTTGTGATTAAAAACTTTTATTTAGTGCTTACTGACAATGTCTATGTTTTGTTAATTATTATAGTACCTGCCTACAGTGTTGTATATCAGGTTAATTTTTACTCTTTCAAAATGAATTAATGGTTGAAAAAAATTCTTGGCCTACTACGAGTAGGTAATTAAAGGTAGTTATAGAACCACTAATATAATAAATGTGAAAATTTGTATGCGTGGATGTGCCGTGTTGCTTACTTCCGTAAAAACTACTGAATGAATTTAAATGAAGCTTTACAATAGTATAGCTTTCACATCTGAATAGCACATATAATAAAAAAATCTAACTTTTTTTTCTTACTTAAGTTCTTACGGAGTCACGGGCGGCCGCTTGTCTTTTAAATAATATGCCTGGTCTCTCCTAGCCCGCCTTTATGAGGCATACAGAGAAACATCGTTGTTTTTTAGTTAGTTTCAGCTGTAATTATTCTTTATATGCAAATCTCAATACGTAGTTTGTGCAAATGAGTTGACCCAGCTAGAAATTAAAGCGAGGCGTTTTGTCTAGAATTAAAAAAAGACTTACAAAACTCTGGGTAGCACTTTGCCCCGCAATTGTTAATTTATTCATTATTCACAAAAAAACACATTTTAATGTTCGTACATTAACAGCTGCTGAGTAGATAATGACATTGCTGCTTGAATAAAAAAATATCAAATGTAGAATGAAAAAATGGTTTATTTCGATAATTGTAGTGTTTTACAATAAATAAGGTTGACTTCTCCTTTTAAGTGTGATAAACACTTGTACCAGGAGAGGCCGCTCTCTCGTAACAATACAATTTTCCTAAAGCTTATTATCTAATACAATGAAATGGAATGTTTTTTACACTTTCTGAAAGCAGATTTGGTGCAATCATTTAGAAGTTAGCTACTACACCAGCGATCGCGGGTTTGATCCCTACAAACATTTGTGTATGTCTGTTTTTTTATATGTCTATTATGGATATATTTACAAAAAAGTTTATTAAGTATGTTTATCCGTTGTCTAGTATTTTATAGTGCAAGATGAGCAGCCCTAAGTACAGTTCACTCTCTAATTAGACACTATACGGTATGCGTTAAGTCGTGCTTAAAAAACAACGTTCAAAATATTGAATAGTATATTAACAATATGAAAGGCAAAGCATTAGTGCCTCATATAATAAATTATTATTGGGACTGTCCCACATGAAATGGTAGTAAAACTGATAAATAATAATATGATAAATAATATCAAACTAAAACATTAAAAATCTATGATATGTACAATATTATATTTATATCAAAATGGTATATGAATCAAACTCTTCATTTTACGGCCAGAACGAATGCTTGCTTAACCAGCTGTTTAATACAGCTGTTCAGTATGAGAGAAAGTTACATGGTTAGAAAACAATTACGTCTGAAATAATGGCAGCAAAATGGTTTTTAAATTCCTTTAATTTTCATACAAAAAGCCTTTACGCGATCGTTATAACAAATTATGCGTACTTGAGTTAATTATGTACGTGCGTTGGGTTCAGAATGTGAATTATAAAAGCGAGTAGGAACGTATCGTCAGGACTCAAATTGTTGATGTTTTATTTGGCGTTACTATTTAAAAAATGTAAAAACGGTTAAAATGTGATATACAGTCGAGTCGAGTAGGTATCTTATACAGTATTTTTTAAATAATCTAAGTTATTAAAACACTCCGTTACTTAAAGCTTAGTATGTACAATGTAACAACACATACCCACTGAACTCACACACACACACACACACACTACTTTAGCCTTTTCTCAGCAACAGTCTAGAATTAATTATTTTATTTTTATGTTTAAAAAGTAAGAACCTGTTATTGCCAGTCAGTTTTGTTTTAGTTATTAAGTTTATATTGTGTTTATACTAAGTGCTGTTAGTTCTATGATCAATAAATAAAAAAGTAAAAAAAAAAAAAAAACTGTTGTAGATTTTGCAATAAGATTGGACATTATTCCAAAAAGTGCCGTTTAGCCCCAAACTATAGAAAGTTTTCCTAATGGTTGCTGGACAACCGTTAAATATGCATAAATCCTTTTTTTTGTAAAAACATATTTAAAGAAAATACCCAGTTCACATTGACAAACAGACATTGTAATAACACGGCCGGTTGTCTTCCTGTAAAAAATAATAGCATTAAGGTTAAGCTTATCTATGGATGCTTGTAAAGAAAATGGCAGCTTCCCCTCCTCCCGCGGATGATGAGGTTTCTAGTCTAAGGATTGTCTTTGGTTTGTAACCTAGGTTACGCTTTTGTTGATTGTCATTTGTCAAGTATTGTCAGGTTGGTTTTTATTTCATTGTGTCAACAATTATATTTCTTTCAGAGAATATAAATGCTTAAAAGAAAATAAACTTACCTACCCATCAGAAAATGCCGTAAGATTGTTTGGAAACATAATTGTAGAAGCCAATCAAGTTTTAGAAAATAGCCCACATCAACAGGGTTTAATAAAAGAGTTGAAACATCAAATTCAGTCCAAGCATTCATCAGCATTCATATGATTCTTTGGGTTGTAAGCAACACAAAAGTGTAGTTGCGAAAAGCTGTTTTGATTTAACTCTGCGATTAACTGTGTTCAATTGGTGCAACATTATAAACAAAAATCTCAAGGTACGGATGTTTGTAGATTGGAAAAGAAGATTTTGCCCTGTATGCAGCGTAAGGCATTTACTAAATATTAAACAAAATTAAGAAATAAAAGGCATTGTTTAATTTATACCCAATTTATATTTCCAAAGAAAACAAGCAGAATTTAGGTAGGTACCTATAATATACCGTACCGTTATAAATCCACAAATATATACAAAAAGGTTTTTTTTGTTAAACCTTTTTGTATATATTTGTGGATTTATAACGTTAGCATCGTTGCCGCATTATGAAAAAACAATTAAAAAAAAAAGCTGTCAAAATCTTTACATGAGAAAATCTCTATGGATCCTAAGGCGAGTTTTTTGCTACGGAAGTTACCCGTCTGAACCTGTTCCCTATCTAGTTTGTGTGTAATAATGACTTTGTAATGTGCGGAAATCGAACGCGCGACCTTTCCTGTAGCAGTCAACTTCTTAATAAAGTATTTCACCAAATCAATCGTCAATAGAATCCTAAACCTAAAAACTTGATTTCATACTTGACTCAGAAATGTCCATAGTCATGACAAAATACTTTACTGAAAATATTGTGAAAGTTCACAACATTTTAATTCAGGCTTCCTAAGAAAGTCTTGCAAATCCGAAATTCAGAACACAGTTTTGTTTTTTTAGACTGTTAAGCGTCAGAAATGAGAATGTTTTACCCTTAGGCAAATAACTCTTTTAAAACTAAGCAGCCCGAAGTATTATTCACTAATGGGTTTTGTAGCACTACGAAAGAAGCGGCCACATATTAGCAAATCTTCTCGTAATTCCTTTTAAGGTTATGACTGTAACAACAGAGGCGTTGACAAAAGCTTCAGGGAACTGAATTAATAATGTGGAATTAGCCATTTTGAAAGTTACACTATTAGAAAATGGTGTGTTTGTGGTCCTCTTTCGGAAAGGAAACTGTGAAAGTATCGAGAAAAAGTGTACTGGTTACTTTCATATTGGTAAACATAATACAGCTCTTAGTTCTGCCCCTAAGGTGCTATCCTATACATAACATTTACGGCCTATTTACATCCCACTGCTGGGCACAGGCCTCACCTCAACTATGAGGTGAAATGAGCCATACTCCAACGCGCAAGCTCTATGTGGATTGTTAGCGGGGTGTAAAGTTAGTGAGCAACCCTAATGGCAGATGTTATCAAACCGCGCTAAGGCCTCTGACTAGACTCAACGACTGACATCTTGATACCATCTTGGAACCAACAGCTTAACGTGCCTTTAGCTTAACTACATTACATTAATTTCCGTCGGAACGGTCACCCATCCCATTTCCGGCCTGGTGTGTGTCGCTTTGCATACAACAGCGATCGTCGCTGATCACTCCTATAAGCACCTCCTATAAGTTATCTTTATTCACCAACTTGCTAGGTATACATTAAACCCGAAACTTCTACTTAGAACTATCTCAAGATTTCAACGGATCGGGGCGCGTCGGAATGCACTCCCCAAATGCTCAGAGAGCATTGTTTGAAGGATATTGGCGAGAAAGGTACACCTTCGAAATTCCAAAAATTTCAGACCTTTAGGAACGGTTAAGCTGGAAAATACTAACTTCTTCTTCTTCTAAATACTAACTGGTACTGTTCGGATAGCTGCCGGAGGTGGTTTAAAAAGACCCAAACATTTTTGTTTCTTTTAAAGAGTTTGAAGAGACTCTACTATATGTGTGGCCACTTCAGTTTCCTTTACCGGCTGAACGTTTCGTTGCGTTTTGCGCCGTTTGATGTGGTTGGTGCTAGTGCTCGTAGACTTAAGAGGGCATTGCTGGTAAACCTACGATTACCACAATGAAAAAGTGAGCATTCAGTGATGTTATTCTACAAGTTTTAAACAGTCATGAAAAACAGTATTTTAGGAAAAACTACAGCAGCAAGAATCGGTTGCCCAATGTTTCTAAGGGCTTCAGGATCAAAGTCAAAGGTTGCACTTAATCAATGGACTGATTGAGTGACGCATAAGTTAGCTTCTGTACGTAATGGAGTGCCAGTACGCAACCAATCTATTGCGTTAGCTTTGACCCTCTGAAAGCTCCTGGTTGTCCTAGTCATACACCTGGTTGTCAGAGTCATCTGTGACTTTTTTCAAGACTACAAATCATGCCAGACCATTGATATAGAAGAAAAATGAACAAAAAGAGTAAGATAGGGCATCCACGTACCAAAAGTGGCCACTCTTAAGCAGGTCTTATGGACCTGTTTGCAAACCAATATGAAAGGGCTTGTTTGCACGCACGTCATTCATACGTCAATATCATCGCGAAGTACGAACGTAACGTATCTTCCTCTTTTCGTTTAAATCAATGGCCTAGACCGACCTTTTTATACCCGTACTTCTTTGTGTCCTTTTTCATACTGACTGTTTTATGGTGCTACTCGATTAGGTACCTGACTTCCTCTCCTGATGCCGACGATGACCTCTTAGACGCATATTCATAAAAACTTAAACAGCTCTTAAACAACACCGTAATTCTTGTATTGCTTAATCACTGTCATTCTTGTTGCTGCCGCCATTTGCGAGTAAGTGACACAACACTTCAATTGTTTAAACAATGCTCTAGCGTTGCGTTCGTTTTTATTAATAAAAGGGTTAGTCAGTGTGTGTGCTTTAACCAAGCATTATAAGCACTTGTTTGTTGAAGTTTTGTTTATTTTGTGCCCAAACCTCGTGTACTACACAAGAGCAAACAACAGCCTGCTTTGCTATTCAGAGGCGTTCCGAATTCCTCCCATACCGCTTTCGGACGTGAGCAGGAGACACTATAGGACGATGTTTATTTATTGATATCGATTTGCTGGTATCATTGCTGAGATATTGTCCTTCATAACATGCCAGTGTCTCTTCCAACGAAACTCCATGCTAAAAACATAGGAATGAAACCTTAAGGTTAAGACTTAGCTACAAAAACTTGCTTCCGCAAACTGTTGTATACATTTTGTGAATTTTGCTATGAATGGTTTCATCGCCTAATGGCTGCCTTCGCCGTCTCATACCTGCCTAAAAACTCGTATTATGATGAATAGATACTTAATCTTCCGACTACGCTCGTAATCATAAAAACTTTGTCTTTACTTGGGACTTGGGCTAAACAGTTAAACATATTACTTAGGTAATAAGTTTCAAGCTCGCACTTTTATGCGGCTGATGTAGTTGATAGCGCTAAAACTTTGAAATAGTCGTAGACAGTAACAGTTTAACTAAACTTAATTCTGTTATTATGATTAAAATTTCAATAAATCTATTATCAATACCTATCTAGTTTGGGATCGTCTAAGCTGAAATGACGCGCCGCTCCACTTCATCTACGCACTTGTGTGCAAGCACTTTTTTCTTTGTACACTCGCATCCCCTTATGTCAACTTTCCTCTGCTTGTGGGTTGTTTGGGAAAGATCGCTTTATAGTGATCACTTACTCACCTACCTTACTTGGTTGCCTTACTTGCTCGCCTGTTTGGTTACGCGCAAGACCAAAACCTTAATTTACTTAATATACAAAAGCTCAAAAATGTTACAAAACGCTGACTGTAACCATGTTTCGTTTGTAGCTATCTTCAGTCCGATTGGTCGGCAAAGTGCTGTTAAAACCGGTGAAAACTAACCGCATAAGCCGGATATTGGCCGAAGTGGAATTAGCGCGAAGGAAAGCGAAAGCTCGTGGTTTGCCAATAATTCCTTCCGATTGAGATTATCCGGTTGCTCTTCCGGGCCTTTGTGACCCTGAATGCACCCGGAAAGAGGTAGCTTTACGGTGCTAGCTGCGAAATTATTTAACATGTAGGTACGCGGAAAAAACGCTGCATGAATGAACCAGTTTATGTTTGACACTAAATGTAAATTCAATTGCACTTTCCTATAAAACACATAAAACCGCAATAAATTATTTAAAGAACTTTCTTTTTTTCAGTCGTTGGTTTCTAATTGCTTCGCAGAAAGTATAGAAAGTAGAGTACGCATCGCGGGCTTAAAAGTGTATTTGTCTTGAGCGATCTTGAACCTCTCGTACTCAGGATTCTAGAAGAATCACTAGTGCTCGTGGTTCAATGTAGCGCCCGCGAAATGCACTTTTTTGAGCCCTTATTGCATAATTGACTATGATGAAATACAGTTGCACCTACAGGCTAGTAAAAATTCACTAGTCCGTGGCTGCACCCAACTGTTTCACTGTTTGCTTATGCAACGAAGTGTAATATATCGGAGTGTACGCGTGGGAGAGCTTTGAAATCTTTAGATGCGGCCTTCAGTAGCCTTACATAGCGCCAAAAAATTGCTTTGCATTGCTTTAAATTATCTTATTATAATACCTGTCCCTATCACTCAGAAGGTTTGAGAGGAAATGCGTACCTGTTCGCAAGTAAGTCCCATTTAGTTAATGGCTAGAAGCAGGTGATGATAACTATCATCCACAGCGACAGAAGGTCCAGAGTGGAGTTTACTTGAAGTTTTTGTTCTAAAACACGTTATTCTCTATTTTCTGGGGAAGATGCAACAACACTTAACCGCCCTCGAGGTATTTGAAAATGATTAGTAAAACAGCTGTATAATATTCTCCGAATTAATTTAATTTTACTACCACGACTCGTTTGCTCAGTGGCCCGAGGGCCGGCTATGACTCAAAGGGTTCCGGATTCGATTGCCGCGCCAGCACAAATGTTTGTTTATGAAACAGAAGTTTGTGCTGGGTGTTTGTGTTACATTAATTGTTGTTCCTTTATATTTATAACCGAAGGGACAACCCAAGAGCAATACTCGTGATGTTGTGTCATATTTATTCATTTTAGTTTTTCTCTTTTCTATTGCTAACTACTTCTAATTTCAATTCTTTATTCACCTACCTACCTAAAACCCTATCACAGTGTATCAAAAATGAATTAGGTAAAAACTAAGTTATTAAATTTCATATTTTTTCATATAACGTGCAACGCTATAAATTCAGCTGCCTGCATCCGCGAGCGACCGAGGGCTCATGCAAGGCGAATTACATTCATTTTATTTATCACCTTATTTCCCCGGCACACGGATCAAAATATTTTAATATTTCCGTCAGGGCAAAAGCAAGTAACTACGAGTAGTCTCAGCAAGAAGGATCAAATAAAAAGAGGAAATGGCGGTGGTAATTTTGTTTAGCAACATTTTATTAATTGTTTGGTTTCTCATGGCAACATTTTCTCTCTACCAGAATATGTGCACCGGTGTGTTTGGGTTTGCAATAAATACTTCTTTTCAATTCATTAATCTACCAAATCGGCGCCTTTATTATTTATCTACCGCAAGAAAATATTATACTGTCATTCACATCACTCCTTCGAGTCGTATATGAACCAGCGACCCAGAATAAATCTTAAAACTTGTTTTCTTCCCAAACTCTTCACAGACAAAAAAAAACAGTGTGTCAAACATGTCATGCGAAAACAACAGTTTTTTATATAAATTGGCGTGCGAAACAAACAAACAACAGCCTTTTTATGTCCCACTGCTGGGCTCCTCGCCTCAACTATGAATACTACTATTATTTTTGACTACTACTATAATTTGAATTGTTATTTGATCAACATTTAGATAAAACAAATACTTCTGGATTGAGGTACCTTCACGTGGGAATATTCTCTTTGGATTTTTCGTCGATTTTAAGCTCGAATAGTTTTCCGCTGAGCGGTTTTCAGGCACGTACAAAAGCTCTCAATATTCGATAAAAAATTCGCGGAGCCCATTTCATTACCGAATCATTTTATTTACAAGTAGATATATGTAACTACAGTGAACCTTTGGATTATGAAAGTTTAATGGAATATTATGATAAGTACAAACTCTCACAATCATGTCCCAATTGTTTTGAAATTGTACAGTTATTGGCAGCCAACATGTAAGTTTCAAAATTATCTTTTTTGTATATCAAAATCGAAATAACTTTATTAAAATGGTCCTGTTACAAGGTACTTTCGAATCTAATTAGCAAACAAAACAAACAAATATAAACTAACGACACCTGGTGGATTTTCTTGCTTCTTGAAGGTGGTTCCTTCTCGGTCTCGCCCATGAGCGGCTGCTCAATATTGTATTTTTATTGTTTTACTCTGGTGTCTCAGAGTGTAATACGCAAATGTGAAATGTGAATAAATAGGTGTGTGGCAACTAGAAGAAGTTACATCTGATGCATTGTTTCAGGTGCTGCAATCTCGCCACATCCTGCGCGCCAACAAGCTCCTGGGCAGCTTCAAACTAGACGTTGCTACTGTGTGGAACCAGCCAGGTAAGAAACCTTCGTTTAAAAACCTATAACACTTATAAATTGTGAAGGGCTTAGTGCAGATTGATGAAAGGGTCTAAAGCTTGCTGTCAGATGTTATCAAACCACCCTAGCTAGCTTAACGACTAAAATCTAGCAACATCAGCCAGGACCAACTGCTTAGTGCCTTGCGAAGCACGGAGATGGCCGAAAAATAGATCACAATGTTTCGCTCGGTTTGGTTCGTCCGTAGAAAACATACGCTGGTACTTTGAGCCATACATATTCCGACAGAATTTCATTGAAATAAAACAATAATATTGAGCGAAACAATCCATTGGTTGCGCGACATAAACAGTATCTAATCCCTGCTCGGCTCGGTATCCCGCGCGTGCCTGATCGCCACATTTCCATTTTCCTAAGCCTCACATCCATCATAGGATCAATTTGTGTACCAACGGAATGCTAGACAAACATGACAGCTAAAAGCTGATCGTTTTTGCATAAAGAGATTTCATTTCAGGGCTTTTTTGCAAGCGTGCAGGCATCAAAACCTGTTTTAGGAACTCAAATTTCGACCGCACATTTTAGGACGCTAGCCCACGGTGACTTTGCGTTTCCATTGCGACTCATCTGAACGCCCCGTCGCTGTTTCGCAACTGTATCGATGCAGCCGCGCGACATGTTCGCTAGAAAAACTAGACCGTAGGCGAGCGGCCTTATAGACGCTGCTGGTAGTAATAATTATTGCCAAGTATCTTGGAACCTACAATTAAATAACTACCCATATCTTTAAAACCCAGATTTAACTATTTATTTCCTTCAAGCCTGCCTTTTTCACAGTTGCTGCGATTTTTAGGGTTCCGTACCTCAAAAGGAAAAAACGAAACCCTTATAGGATCACTTTGTTGTCCGTCTGTCCGTCCGTCCGTCCGTCTGTCAAGACCCATTTTCTCAGGAACGCGTGGAGGTATGAAGCTGAAATTTATATCAATTACTCAGGTCTACTGTCCCTTGAAGTTGTGAAAAAATCAAACTTCTGAGCCAACGCAATCAAAAGATACAGCCGTTTATGCCGCTAATTTTCGACACTTGCAAGGGAATCAAAACCTACAGGGTGCTTCCCGTGAACTCAGAATCTTGAAATGTGGTACGAAGCAAGGTCTTATAGCATAGATAAAGGAAAAATTACGAAAACCATAAATTTTTAGTTACATCACATAATATATATTTTTTTAATAATTTTAAACTTACTACCCATTTCCTCATAAACGCGTAGAGGTATTAAATTGAAATTCATACCAAATACTCAGATCTATAATACCTTTAAGCTGTAACAAAATCAAACTTCTATGTCAACGCAATCGAAAGAAACAATTAAAGCTGCATATTTTGAAACTCGCAAGTACTCGCAAGGGAATCAAAACCTAAAGGGTACTTCCAGTCGACCTAGAATCTTGAAATTTGGCATGAAGCAACGTTTTATAGCACACATAAAGGAAAAAATCCGAATACCTTAAATTTTTAGTTACATTACAAAATATATATTTATTTTTTAATAAATATAAACTTATTACTTTTTTCCTCATGAACGCGTAGAGCTATCAAGTTAAAATTCATGTCAAATACTTAGATCTAATTGCCTTGATCTAACCCGTGAAAAAAAAAAACTGAGTCAACGCAAAAACGCAAAACGCAAAAGTACAACCATTGATACCGCATATTTTGAAAGTCGCAACTACACGCAAGGGAATTAAAACCTAAAGACCACTTCCCGTTGACATAGAATCTCGAAATTTGGTAAGAAGCAATAGCTTACAGCACAGGTAACAGAAAAATTCAGAAAAGCTTAAAGTTTTAAGTAGTTATACCACCAAAAAATTGTGATTGTAAACATAATTGCCTCTCTAAAGCCATCCATAGCCATAAAACCCACTACACAGTTGTGATGGGGGATTTCAATGCGAAGTTGGGGCAACGTTGCGGTGATGAGCTGAGAGTGGGGCAATTTGGATTTGGGCAACGGAACAACAGGGGCCAGATGCTGGCAGACTTCATGGAGAAGGAGAACCTCTTTATGATGAACTCCTTCTTCAAGAAGCCCGTAAGCCGCAAATGGACCTGGATCAGTCCGGACGGTAGGGTCAAAAACGAGATCGATTTTATCATGTCGACGAAGAAGCATATATTCAATGATGTCGCTGTGATCAACGCTGTTAAGACAGGAAGCGATCACCGCCTGGTCAGAGGCACATTGAATATCGACATAAAGCTTGAGAGAGCGCGACTGATAAAATCCACGCTCCGACCAATACCGGCTCAGATTCAAAACCCCGAGTGCTTTCAGCTCGAGCTTCAAAACCGCTTCGAAGCCCTTGAGAACAGCATCGATGTGGACGATCAATACAACATGGTGGTGGATACCGTCCGTACGGTAGGGTCCAAGTACTTTAAAACCCGCCGTCCAAAGTCAAAGAAACTCTCCAGTCAGACTCCCCTACTCATGGATCAGAGAAACGCAATGCGGCTACAGAACTCAGCGGATGCCCATCGTTATCGGCAACTCAATAGACAGATATCTAAGTCTTTGACGAGCGACCTTCGCCAATTTAATACCCAGTGTATTAAAGAGGCCATTGAGCGGAACAAAGGCTCCAAAGTGTTCGCCAGAGATCTGTCTATTGGGCAAAGCCAACTGACGAGGCTGAAAACTGAGGCAGGTAGCATCATTACGTCAACACCTGAAATCCTGAGGGAGATTGAGAGTTTCTATGGACAGCTGTATTCCACTCAAACACCGGTTGAAAGCAAGGCTAAAGACCCTAGAGCCAAGCTTACCCGACACTATACCGAAGATATCCCGGACGTCAGCCTGTACGAGATTAGGATGGCTCTCAAGCAGCTTAAAAACAACAAGGCGGCGGGTGATGACGGAATCACAACAGAGCTTCTGAGAGCGGGCGGTCGGCCGATACTCAAAGTCCTCCAGACGCTCTTCAGTTCTGTCATCCTCGAGGGCAGAACGCCAAAGGCATGGGGCAGGAGCGATGTGATGCTGTTTTTCAAGAAGGGTGACAAAACTCTCTTGAAGAACTACAGACCCATATCGCTTCTGAGCCATATCTATAAGCTGTTTTCGAGAGTCATTACGAATCGTCTCGCTCGCAGGTTCGACGACTTCCAACCTCCCGAACAAGCCGGGTTCCGAAAAGGCTATAGTACCATAGACCACATTCATACGCTGCGGCAAGTTATACAGAAGACCGAAGAGTATAACTTGCCACTTTGCCTAGCGTTCGTGGACTATGAGAAGGCCTTTGATTCGATTGAGACCTGGGCAGTGTTGCAGTCTCTCCAAAGGTGCCAAATAGACTACAGGTACATCGCGGTGCTAAGGTACCTATACCAGAATGCCACCATGTCGGTCCGATTACAGAACCAGAACCCTAATCCGATCCAACTACAGCGAGGCGTGAGACAAGGAGACGTTATTTCTCCGAAATTGTTCACAGCTGCGTTGGAGGATATTTTCAAGCTTCTGGACTGGAAAGGACGCGGCATCAACATCAATGGCGAGTACCTAACACACCTACGATTCGCCGATGATGTAGTTCTTATGGCTGAGACCTTGGAAGACCTGAACATAATGCTCGAAGATCTCGGTAGTGCTTCCCAAAGAGTGGGTCTTAGGATGAACATGGACAAGACGAAAATCATGTTCAATGCCCATGTTGCACCTGCTCCAGTTAACGTTGGGAACATTACACTCGAAGTTGTTGACCACTATGTTTACCTGGGACAGGCAGTCCAGTTAGGTAAGTCCAACTTCGAGAAAGAGATCTCTCGTCGAATCCAGCTCGGATGGGCAGCGTTCGGGAAGCTCCGGCATATATTCGCGTCCGAAATACCTCAGTGTCTCAAGACGAAAGTCTTTGACCAGTGTGTGTTGCCAGTAATGACATATGGGAGTGAGACGTGGTCGTTTACTATGGGTCTCATAAGAAGGCTCAAAGTCACCCAGCGAGCAATGGAGAGAGCGATGCTTGGTATTTCCCTGCTTGATCGAATCAGAAATGATGAGATCCGCAGGAGAACTAAGACAACCGACATCGCTCGAAGGATTGCATCGCTGAAGTGGCAGTGGGCGGGACACATAGCGCAGAGAACCGATGGCCGTTGGGGCGGAAAGGTTCTCGAATGGCGACCGCGTACCGGACGACGTTCCGTGGGCAGGCCCTCCACAAGGTGGACCGACGATCTGGTCAAGGTCGCGGGAAGCCGCTGGATGCGGACAGCGCAGGACCGATCGTTGTGGAGATCTTTGGGGGAGGCCTATGCCCAGCAGTGGGCGTCGTTCGGCTGATATGATGAAACATAATTGTAGTTACGGCAATGACCGCAAGTTATTATACTATGTATGGGGAGGGCAACATTTTTCAAACGGCAAAGACGACCTCACTCATCGTCATTCAATCCCGATGTTTTGGTGAATGTAGCTGTATAATCTAAATGCGTCCTAACTGCTTAAAGTGTTATACTTATAATTAAATTCAATGACATTATTATATTTCTTAATATAAAATAAAGGATCACTTAAACGATAAAGAGATCTTTGTCTTCAATTTATGCTCCTCCATCTTTCCCCATTGTAATGTTATGAATTTCATTTTGCAATAAAAATACCATAGTTATGACTCGATTGTCGTAATGAACGAACTTTGTAAACCTTGCAGGTTTGTACGGAACCCTCGGTGCGCGAGTCCGACTCGCACTTGGCCGGTTTTTTTATTAGGTTAGTAACTTCTACTAACCTAATAAAAAATCGCAGCAACTATTAGAAACGGTTATTTGGTTCTTACCCAAAAAACCTACCAAGGGCAAACAAATCTTATAACTTAAAAGAATACAATCATACATGGCTTCTTCATGAAAAAACATAAGGGTTTTTTCAGAGTTTCCGGACTCATCATTTGGAAGGAAAAGCTTGAAAACAGCTTTACGCAAAATTCAATGAAAAGTCAAGTATAGTCAATACTTGACTTCTCATTGAATTTTACCTGCATTTCGTATCTCCTTTGTTAGTCTGAACTAACAAAGGAGATACGAAATGCAAAAGCAACAATCTCTGTTGGCAGCTTTTCCTGCAGCTCGACATGATAAAGAATATAATATCTCTGATACTTTGCAAATTGGTATAACCAAGCTACAAATTTGCCTGTAAGAGGCTTACGTGGGAAGCTCTACGAAACTCTTCAGAGTCTAAATGAACCTGAATATAGAACGTTCTCGAAAACTAGTAATACGAGCGTATTTACGAGTAGTTTCCCTATATCAAGCGGTACAGAGGCGTTCAAATTAACTTTCAAATAGGGGCACCTTATACTGCTGATATAAGACCCATTTTGCTATGGTTGCAAAGGTATGTGAATGACTCTAGTATCTACACACACACACGCACACACACACACAAGCTCATATTCATAATATTACTTTTCTTCATTACCTCATTATAAACTTCCTTTCTTTTTGTAATCATTTACATTATGTACACACCGACATACTCGCTGATTCATGGGTGAGACCTGGAGTCCTGAAAAACAGGGCTGCCCTAGTTTAGGCTCCAGTCGCACAATTGTTAAGCTGTAACTTAGATGTTTATAATTTTTCGAACAATGTACCTACTTTACTTTTGTGTGAAAACAAATGAGGGGTGTAGAATCAACGGCAGCTAAGTGCCTATGGGACTCATAGGCATTATTGATTGATTGATTGATTTTTTTATTTTATTTATTGTTTACTCTGTACCTACCATGTAAACCTCATAGTCGTTTATAGTCACATTATACTCATAGCCGGGACCTATTAAACCTTGTAAAACGCTCTTCGCGATATGTTGCACGTCGAAACTACTGCACTAAGCCTTTCGTTAGAATAATCTCAAACTTCCTGCTTTTTATCAAAGGACAGTCAACTGCTTAGACTAGATCGTCTGTAACAACGTAGGCCTTAATGTGACAAAACGATATAGGGTAGTTTTTGCCAATTAACCTTCGATCATGTTATTGATGACTAAGTAATGTCTTAAAAAAATCCATTGAATGATCCACAGGCTTATCCATAGGCATCCATATTTTAGAACCACTATGAAGTTACGATTATGAACTACAAAAATATAGAGATCGTCTAGGCTGAAATGATTCGCCCCTCCGCTGCGTCTACGCATACAACCAAGCACTCCTTTATACTTAGATGCGGCGCAATTTCAGCTTAGACGATCTCTACCTGCCTCCACATTACCTAATCATTAAATAGATTGTTGTATCTAATAGGTGTAAGAAAATCAAAGAAATAATGTACACGCCATTGACACGAATGCAAATTAAATAAGTGCATTATTCGCCACTAAACTGGAGTTTGTAGCAGTTGGTCAACAAGTCAACGGATGTTCGAACATCCGTGTATTATTTCGGTGAGTAAATAATAAAATTAATCATAGCGTAAACTATAAACCGCTTAGTAACAGACTGATTGAGTGCCCATAACAATCAACTAAGCTCTACAATATTAGGAGTACGAGTGAACTGATGGCTCTTCAAGTCTGAGTGTGCTTTCAATCAAAATTTACTACTCAATATTTTACAAAGCACGATGAAGCATTTTTGCTAGTTCTTTTCAGCCAGTTTTGCCAGAACTGGGTAATATTAATTAAATCAATTAAGAATGCAAAATCGTACTTATGAAATGATGGGTAGGAGTGTGCATATTTTTGTAACTGGCCACACATAGAGGCAAAAAAAAACTTGCCTCTAACAAAACCTTGTTTCCTTTTAACCAAGATATGTTTCATTCTGTTTGCTTCTAACCAAAAATGTAATAACAAAAACAGTTCAGAGCTGTCTTTTTTACAAACAGACAGACAACTTGACAAAGTTATAACTTTGATGGATGGTCAAGAAACAAAAACTGAACACTCCGGGAATATAAAAAGGTATACGGAATAGAATATAGAAATAGTCTTATTTGGCAGTTGACAAACGGAAAGAATATAAAATCTAAGATTTGCCTCAATAAGCTCATCATTATTGGTCGTTCAGATCTATGTCCAGAAATAGATACACGTTCTACAAATGATGATAATGACTAAGAGTGAATAAACAACATTTCTTTAATAATTTTGTTATGATTAGCTATCAGAAAGCGTATCCAACAGAATTTCAGTTATTTTCCGACGGCCTCTTAACCAAATTACCATAATTTGATCTTTGAAATTATATTCCTTTGAAACAAAATGGCCTTCGTCTTGTATCATTACGAACTTCATTTATCTCCTAATCATGTAATGAATAGATTATTACTTACAGACAAATCTAGAAATGTTACATCATACATATACGTGTATAAAAATATAATGGATTTGATATTTTTTCTGAAATAATAAACATCGCTGAAGATTTTGTCCTATCTCAAGTATAATTTTACTACACTTGCCGCAAAAGAAAAGACAACCATTTTCCTTTATACTTTAAAAATTGACTGCGTTTTAATAAAAAACAATCTCTTTTAAACATGTTATTTCATTTACTTTGTGTAAGTACATGAAACACAAGGTAAGTGTGATCTTTAAATATCCTTTATTTCAAAAAAAATTCACAAGTTACATTATTGAGATTTGAGCAACATGTCCATCGCATGTTGTTTTCGATTCCGACCGGAGCTTAAGCCGCACTTTGTACAATGAACACAAGGTACGTGTTCCGGCCAGTCTGAACTTGGACCAGCAGGGTTCCGAACTAGAGTGAGGTTAACCACTAGAGCAGGGTTTCTCAAACTTTTGGCACCACGTACCCCTGTTAAAATTTCCAGGTGACAGCGTACCCCTAATTAATTAATTGCTCTCCCCACCCCCCCAAAGAAAATAATAAAATTGACTATTGAAGAAAATAAGGTTTTTATTTTAAATAAAAGGTAACAAACATAGTGCCAAAAGAAATGTCTTTTTAATATTAATGTGATGGATGTGCTTGTTTCTTGTCGCAAAGGGATTCAATTTTAGGCTTAGATTAAAGCAAAAGAAGAAGATGCGGCAACAGCTAGCCGCGCGCGGTCCTACTAAACTGAGTACAGTGTACTTGGTTTGCTTCAGTCTGCGTTGAAACACTGCGACGTGATGCTGTCTTACTCGTTGACATTGAAATACAATATTCCAACTAATTGACGCAAAAAATGCCTGGCTGTGCCTTTATTCACTACACAAATCATTCAAGGCGTAAAAACAAATCACAGGAAATCATGTTTCATGCGTAGGAACAACAAAATTATATTTTTAAAGAAAATATTCTTGTATTTTCCATAAAATCCGTCATTTTTGAGTGACAGAGACAGACTAAACGGGATGTGTGCGTTAGACACGATTCGATAGATTCCTGCAAAAACAGGTTTTCTTACATAGACTTTTCTCGCTCGCACTATTGAGGAGCCCATCGCTCTATCTTTATCTTTTGATGTCATATCACTTCGTTATTATTTTGCGTAGTGTTGTTCGAATGGATGTAGTGTGCGTAAAAGCCCATATTTTAGTTGACAATTATAAGCGCGTACCGTATCTTCCCCTTTTCTTTAATCTAAGATTTTAGGTGTAATTTTGGTCAATTTTAACCTTGTAAATTTTGTCGCGTACCCCTTGCCCTCGAATGGCGTACCCCTAGGGGTACGCGTACCCCTCTTTGAGAAACCCTGCACTAGAGCACGGCATTTTCTACACGCAAAAATGTTGATGCAGGGAAAAGAGACAATGTCCACAACAACAATCATAAAAAAATACCCTACATTCCGATTTCTAATTGAGTAGCTGGACCCGTAAAAAAGGTTAGCTTAGCCAGGCTAGCCAGTTTTGGCTTTCACGGGGCAGCTAGATTTTAGCTATTTTAATAACTTTGAAGCTGGCTGTAAGCTCTTGAAGACTACTATGTCTTATAAACCAAATAGCAATAGGGATGAACCATGAACTCCGATTCTGAACTGAGTCGTATTTGATGAACTAACTCCGTTCTGCAAAGGGGACTAGTTTCCATTTACGTTGGGTGCCGTCTCTATGATCCGCGCCAGGGACTCAGGGCAATGATATTGTAATAAAAAAGACGTAGATAGGTTACTTGTGCTAATAAAGTGGCACCCGAAATAAGAACTTCGAACACCCGAGCAAAGCATTGACAGTTTCAGACGACACTGCGCAACATGTATTGTTTTGTTCACGCTCTAGTAAAAAATCATACTATCTTGTACATTCGGTCAAATTATAGGTACGTACGCCAGGAGACAACTTTCGACTTCGCAACAGTACTGACATAACGTATCTACCTCTTTCAAATATCAATGACTCAGGGTGCATGCTGCTAGTTTCAACCTAGCATGCGGCAGGTGGCGCTATCGTTCACGAGGCTTCGCAGAACATGCCGGCTTTGGAGACGGTAATCTACTTAGGCTTTAGAAATGTTCTGCGCCATTCAGATGTCCGGGAATTCTGAAAATAAACTCTCTAAGTAGATGTGAGGATTTGGAAATGCAGATACATTTTCCTTTTGAGGTGCTGTCAAAGCCTAGCCAAGCCAAGCCGTCCTAACTATTAGTGATGTACTGGTCTGAAATAATATTATGTTTTTTCATCTTTGTATTTTAATAATAATAATAAACAAGGACTCAATAATACGTTGAAAAGATAGTATTTTACACAGGCTGTGCGGCCGATGGACCCTGTAGGCACACAGCTCTGTTTAAATACTCCAAAACTGTGCTTGTCACGCAAAAGCCATTTGTCTCGCAATTTGTATGGATCAATACCTAACTAAATAACTAACATCCTTTACCACACTTTAGTATTAACTAAAGAAAAATCGTTCGTCAAATAGATGTCACAACTCATCGATAGTTTATAATATAAAGATTGTAAAGTAACGATATTTAAATAATTTGGTGAAATATTTACAGGGTACATCGGTATCGGGGTTATTCAGCAAGTCGTTAAGTTGCGTTCTCATCATACGAAATGCTTGTCCTTAAAGAGCTATAGAATTTGGCTTTTGTGACTACATCAGTCAATTTCGATAAATATACAACGCCATATCTAATGATGAGTACAAATACTACTTGCCAGAACGTAAAATGTACGCTTACTCAAATGTTAACAATGAAATCAATCGGTTTAGGTTTCTTTCGGCATTCTAACCTGTACATCGCAAGCCAGGTGACCGGTATACTGCTGAAACAATTGACGTAGGAACCATTCATATGTGCCGTATTCCTTCAGTTTGCAAATGTTATTACCGTGTAAAATGGAAGTCACGCAGAGCACGCAAGCAATATTCAGTGTATTTCGGGGTGTCTGTTATTGTTCAATTTACAGCTATTGTAGGGTAGGCGTGCGGCACATACCCCGCGTGAGCGGAAACAAGAGACGGCTAAATGAACGCCACTGATTCCTCTCTTCAACCGTTTCTATGCTTTGTGAAAACAAAGGAGCTTTACAACGTGAGAGCTTTGATCTGAACAAGAGTTACTCTAGCTTGAACGACAAACACTACAAGCATGTGTTAGACACCAATTAGCATTTCTAGACCGGCCGGGCTTTGCGCCTGAGTGCACGCAACAAGCTCACAACATCAGCAGCACGATCGTTTGTTGCAGATTCCTGCAATTTAGACAGACTCGACCTTATGTTCGCCGATGCGGCTGACTAGCATCAATATAATGAATCATAAATCTATCAATCATTACACATTGTGTAAAATTGATCAGCCTTCGACTGTGAGAACCTACTTATCCCGATCCAAATTAATATGATTGTAGAAACTTAGGTTGGCAACAAGAATAAGATACCAACCAAATCTTGGCTTTTCCTCTACTTGCACGTGTCGAAACATTTTATGAAGAGTCGTGCCTATGTTTTTGTTGTAATTACCTATCTTGTCTTCGATTGAAACAAAACGAGGAAGATACGTTACGTTCTTTCTTACTTCGCGAATTCTAAAACTGGGACATGACAATGACGTATGAAGGACGTACACGTGAACGAGTCGCTATACCAGTGGGTTAAAACAGGTCCATTGGACCTGATTACGTATTACGTACGTAGAGTATGTTGTGAATGTTCTTTCTCTCGTGACCCGTTCACCCCCTGGCTTTACCCACTGGTGGATGTAGGGGTAATTCCTGTTTACCCGTGCACTCTGTGCATCAAGGTTGGAATGAATTATCGAAATATCGATGTATTTGTCGAAAATATTAAAACGAATAAATACACGTTAAGTAAATTGTTGATTAAAACTAACTTAAAGAAAGTAAAAGAGCCTCTTCACACACCATAATACTTATTTAAATTAACTGACAGACGCGATAAAATATATCAGTTATGAGATAATCAGGTGACGAATGCATCCGTGCAAACAAGGTTTTTAGACAAATTACGCTAATTTGTCATCATAAATATTTTAATAATTAATTCCAACCTTGATGCAGTGGGTGCACGGGTAAACCGAAATTACTCCTACACCCACCGGTGGGTGAAACCAGTGGGTGAACGGGTCACGAGGGGTTATTCCCTTTGTGTGCCTATTTCGAACTAGCTGGCCCGAGCGGGTCTCGGAAACAGACGTCAAATGCCAAAGTACTGTGACAGTTCATTAGGAACAACATTTGACAACCAACTAAATTATTGAATACTATTCTAAATACCGGGTTTTCGGAAAATTTATTACGATTTTGGTTCTTTTCTTAATATTCGTTATCAACAACTTTAAAACTATGATGCTAAATATCATGGACATTTTCCTACACTGTGAGAATCAGTTCATCAGTTCTCGTGATATAAGCGTTGCAACAAACTCATTGATGTTATAAACAAAAAACAAAAAGAGGAAGATACCGCATCGGCGTATCAAAAAAGTGGCCACCCAAAAACAGGTCCAATGGACCTATTTAGGAATGACCAAGACTAAGAATACATAAGCGTGTGGAGCGACACGTTAAGCTGCATCGGAAATCATCGGCGCACATCGGTGACGACTATCGCTTTCGGTGCTGTGTTACCGCTCTCGTTTCCACTTACGTGGATTACATCTTTCTATCCCTGTTTGTTGACTACATGCACACGTCGCAGTGTGATTGTAGCTGTGAGGGTGCGTGATTACGTGTAGTTGTGACTGTCCATTTTACGAATTCGCGAATTATGAGCGTAACATGTCCTCTTTTTGTTTATATCAATGATCAAACTCGACTTTGTTGTAAATCCGTATACATTACTTAAGTAGTTATTATTCGGAGTCAAATGACCTTGTATAGGCTTTTGTATTGTTTCTGCCGGTGTGGGAATTGTATCCGCGACCCTCTGCGTCGGGGCCGGTCTCCCAACCCCTGTTAAGTGAGTAGTCAAATTCGTTATGATTTATTCTTTTCAGCGTCTTTTTTGTTCATGTAGCATGGCATGAAGGGGACATTGTATGAACACAGTTGTTGGTGCAATAATAATTCGTCTGGGGTAGGTTGCGCCAAGGACAGCTAGCTATGCTTTGCACGCATGTATCATGGCTGACGACGCGTGGGCAAGGGGTGGCATTCTGCGTTTGCACATCGAACGAATAATAAGTGTGATTGTATTAAGGCGTTCTGTAAAACTCTTTAGGTAACTACGCTAATGTGATCGTTTGAGCGAAAACAAACTAAGCCCAATTACCATTGTTAAATATATAATTTCTATACAATTGAGGGTGAATACCAATTCATGTTGAAGCGAATAGATGAAAGTTGGCTTTTTTCCTGAGCAAGATCGAGAATTGCTTAGCTTTTTGGTCACACTGCGGGATATTCTCTAAAGGAGAGAGCCGTCATTTCCAATAAGATTCCAGTACTATTTTTGTCTGGCCAGCACTTGCATTTTTGGGTTCAAAATGCATGTTCTCTTTCCGCTGCGCAAGTTACGTTGCAAACATTGTTTTAAAGCAAGTCAAGGCAAAACGCCGCTATCCTCACAAAATATTGTGATTCCATTTCGCCATTATTTATTTTGAACTGCGAGGAAAATGTAATCCGTTTACATAATTTATTACTACTAACAAATTGACGTAACATGGTTTATGAAAGTGAAAAATCTGAGCGATCTATAGGAAAATAAGCAAATAGCGAAGTAAAAAGATAAGAAGCTCTTAGTCGACTGAGATAGAATTATGCTAACATTTTAAATATACTTAGACGACAAAATTAAGTTACCTGGAAATCTCTATTTTGAATCTGTTTCTGTATATTATGTTGGTTGTATATTTGAACAAAACGGCGTTAAAACGGCGTTTAACGTGGTAGTAAAGTTCCTGTTTTGTTATGATTAGGTGTAGTTATTTTCACAGTGGTTTAAGGTGCTAACTAGCGAAATAATAGCGGAGTGTGAAAACACCATCCGAGGTTCAGGCACTTGATTATCTGAAACGAGGAAGGCAGTAGCATTCAGGGTTTTGAAGAATTTATATGACGAATTTCCTTAATAACCTGTGGCTTTGTCAACAGATCGCCAGTTTTTCCACAAGTGGGCTTTGCTCACCGACCCCGAAGATGTGATATCTGGTGCCAAAGGCTACCTCAAGTGTGACATCAGCGTCATCGGGAAGGGAGACACCATCAAGGTTCCGCCCAAGAGCGAAAAGGACGAAGATGACATCGAAGCGTGAGTATTTTTGGCAATTGTGAGAATATTTTTAAGTTTGACACTATTACAGTATTTTTGGCAATTGGGAGAAATTTAAAAAAGAAACTTATTCATACCTTATTTACTGTGTGTTCGTGCGCAACTTCAAACTTTACTATTTATCTTAGCCATTCATGTCTCTGTTTCGTAAGTAACAATTTGAGAAACAAATCATAATTCTAAAACTATCAATACCTAATCGCGGAACGGACATGGGGGGATTCGGATTGCCCTTGTGATGCTCTACCGGGATTGACATTACTTTTTAGACACTCTGTTTATCAGACTTTGCAAAAATTTTGAATGCAAAGTCAGTCAATATGTTTAAATCAAAATGTCCAGACTTTAGTAGGTACATGTGTTTCCATTTCACCCATATCTATAAGTTTATCAAAACCGCACGGATATTCAACGGTTCAACCCCGGTTGACTTTTGACGGTATCTAAACTTTTGACCTCTCAAGTCCTGGCCATAGCACAGTTCGTAGCAAGTTCTATGAAGCATCAAGTTCTTGTGGTCTTAGTACTCGCTTTCATAACTTACGTCGGCTACAGTTGAAAACTTCAGTTTGGAGCTCCTAAGAGGCCGAATATTGCCAAGCGACAGACAGACTAAGTAAGTTACGGTAATAGGGTTGCCAATTTTAGTAATAAAAGTCATATTCATAGTTTATGAAGTCGGTCTTTCAGTTTTAAAACGGAAAAAATTGTTGCTACATGGACAGTTAATCTTTTATTCTTATAAAAGTAGATAAGATTAAGTATAATATGATTAGCTTGCTCTGGTGAAGGTATAATGTACTTGTAAAACCTCTCTAAGCATTAGTGCGAACTGGCTGGATGACGCGCAGCCACCATCACAAAAAAAACAATAAAAAAAGAAAACGTAAGATTGCGCGCGACTTTTCGCTTAAATGATTATTATTATGAGCCTGCAGTGCCCCCTGCTCGCCTGCATAAATCAAAACAATAATATGAAAAAAACAGCTTATGTCCAACCACCGCTAACGAGTTCTCCAAAACTATTCAAATCAGTTGAAAACTGTCGTTAATTTAGAAAAAAAGTTATCCAACGATGCTTATTCGCTGACAGTTACACGACCTGACTAACTTACCCCCGAATTCACCAACGATAATCAACTAAGGCTCACGCACGCACTCACGCTCATGCTGTCCCTTTCAGTTCTATCGACATTTTACGGGACAGCATGGGCATGAGTGCGTGCTTAGCGTTGATTCGCGTTTGTTTATTCGGGGGTTAGCTTGTTAAACACCGATCACATTATTAATGTAAGTCCATTTGATGGATGACGCTGTTTAACCCACACGAAAAGCATTGAAATAGGGACTCAAGTCTTATTTCGGAAGGAGTTAGAAATTAAGATTTTCACTCCTTATAGAAATGCTGAATCCGGTCTGGTGTTTGTTTATATTGGAGTCACGAATATTTGCACTTGTTCTCGATTCCTTTCTTGACATTTTTATATAACTTATTTTAGATTAAGTACCTACTCCTTTGTTGTTAAGTCCAAGATTTCGTTTTTCAAAACTTAATTATTTATACTCCAACTAATTTAAGAAATACATTCTGACAGCTGCCAGCGTCATTAGAAATTGTAGGTACTTCGATTCAATACAAATAAGATTCACGAGCTGTAGTTTGACTTTTATGCCTGACATAAAGGTAAATTTATATATTTCTTATGACACTGGGAGCTGAAAAGTGTATTTTTAATATTAGTTGGAGACCCGTTACAAAGCTTGCCATTTTGTGTATCTACTGAAGTGTGTTTTCAAATTATTAAATACACGTGTACTGAAAAGCTCTACAGGTGAGACAGTGGCTTATTTTAGAACTAGCGAACAAAAAGCCTAACGCATCCATTTGTGTATTCCCGCTGGGTTTCTCATTAAAATGATTGCACGTGTCGATTCCCACACGAGCCTCGTGTGTTGCACTGCTCCAGTTTGTCCCTGACCCCATTGAGAGGAGATGATTGGCAACCTTGTGGGGTTCATTAGTGAGACTAGTGAGACTCCTGGACCCTTGTCTGCCTGTGAGAAGAAGAAGGCGTGCAAGACGTCTTCACGGCAGACCATCTTGGAAGTGTCTGGAAGTAACAGGGTTACTGCGAAACAAAACATGCTCATACTGGCTCTTTCTATTAACGCCATATAAAAATTGCAGAATAAGAATCTTACTGCCGTACTCAGAGACGTCAATTAAAGTTAATGGTTCATTAAAGTCAAGATTTGACATTCTGAAAAGTTCTTTATTCAAGGTGTTATAAAGTCTCTTTTCAAAAATGGAATTTTGACGCTAATCAACCATTAACGTTAATTGACGTCTCTGAGTGCGGCGGTAAATCTTAATTTGCATAGCGCAAATATGCTTAAGAGACAACGAGTCGACTTAAAACCAAGTGTACATCCACATAAAAGTCAATACATCTTTATTTAAATATACCTGTTACAAGCGCTTTTAAATCGTCACCAAAACAAACATAAATGCACTTAATAATAGACTTAAATACTGTGATAAAAATAATAAATAAATACACAGCATACAAACATAATGTGACTCAACCACCGGGGTCGGAAAGTTGTTTCTGTACTAAGAAGGACCGGCAAGAAACTCAGCAGTAACTCTTTTCAAAATGTCCTTGTACAATATTTAGTTAGTAGTTAGTTAGGAACACTTTTCAGTGATTGTTTTACAAAATATTATGTAGATAAGACCATCTAACCATAATCATAATGGGTTATAATTAGTATGGCTTTACTTGATTACATCAAAATTATGTAGTTAGTAGTTAGTTAGGAACACTTTTCAGTGATTGTTTTACATAATATTATGTAGATAAGACCATCTTACCATAATCATAATGGGTTATAATTAGTATGGCTTTACTTGATTACATCAAAATTATGCCTGGCTGGTTCATTAATTTATTGATAACATGAGCTACCCATTAGCCAGCATTAGTAATTATTCATAAGAATGAATAAATTATTCGTAAATCGCGCAACGGAATACCTAATAATTATGAATAAAAAATTAAATATTTTGTTTAAATGGTGGGTTTAGTCAGATTTACTTATCTAGTAGGTGTAGGTGCGAATCATAAATTACAAACAATCAATTTGGATAAGTCGTTTGATGAAACACAGGCTAAGTCAATGGCTAGAAGTTGAAATATGTCTGGTATGCTTCGCCTCACCCAGCTCTACGAATATTGAATTATGTATATAGAATAATTTATTGCTGTTTCGTTTCAGAACTTAACAGACCTTTGAGCTTTTGTATTTATCTGAAAAAGGTTTAATATTGTCGATCGCAAAACTCAAGCTAAGCCATAGTAATACGTTTGAGCATCAAAGCGGTCCCAGTTAGTTAGTAGAAGCGGTTCTAGTTGGTCCCACTTTGACCAATCAAATCAATCTTTTTCAAATCTTTAATAATGGGTCTATTTCCCTTATACTTAACAGGGTGAGGTTAACCAGCTGGTAAGTGGAATAAGGCCACACAGCTCACAAAACATTTTGTCTGCTTTATTATTGCTCTAAAAGATTACTATATTACCTATAACCGATCGATTTGGTGTTGTCTATAATAAATACAATAAGTTAGTTTTCCGAATCACTTGATTTTCTCCTGGGCTAAGTTTGCACGAATTACTAACTAGAATCTGAAGTAGTTTCCAGTGAGTAATATCAATGAAGTAAATACGTGAAGGAAGACAGTAACTTGCTGCTGACCCTTAAGCATGACTGAGACTGACTTCAGTATTGCTCTTTCCTCTTCATTAAACTACTTTGTATCTCTGTCCCTCTCTACACCGCAATGTCAAAGCTCTTCGCCCATGAGTACTGATCTGGGCCCTATTCAATAAAGCTGACAATCCGACAATTATGTCAAAAAGTGACATAATTGTAGAATTGTCGCGCTTAGGCTGTTCAATAAAATTGACAAATATGTCGAAAAACGACAGGTGAAATCCTGACAAATTTGTCAGGAAAAATAGCGTTCAATAAAACTCGACATATGTCAAAAACCCACAGTAATTATTTACTACAATTGTCGGTGACAATTGTCAGTGACAATTGTCGGATTGTCGTGACAAATATGTCGACTTTTGAACTGTTTGCAAACAGGTAATTTTGGTTGTTGAAGCTAATTAGGGATTAGTAGTAATTTAGTTTTGCCACGCTGAGAATTAATCAATCTCTAGTGCAACTCGTATGTAAAATAGAAATGAACAAAAAATACCTATTTTAGGACTAATTTAAAAAAAAAAAATACTCTTTGGTAAGTTTAATTAGGTTTAGTTTTTTTAACTACCTACTTTATCTATCAGTCAGGAATTCTTATTTTATTTATTTACAACATTTACACCTAACAACTTCAAAAAAGATTTCGCGACAGAGGGTCAAGGCACCTGTCAGAATTATCTGACAATTGTACAAATATGTCGGATTGTCGCGACAATTTTGTGTTTAATAAAGCAGATTTGACAAGTTTTTCACGACAAATTGTCACCTGTCACCTGTCGCGTAAAAAGTTTTATTGAACGGAAATATGTCGAATTGTCGCGACAATCCGACATATTTGTCAATTTTCCGCCATGACAATTATGTCGCCTGTCGGTTTTATTGAACAGAAAAATTGTAGAATTGTCACTTCTCGACATATGTCGGATTGTCAGCTTTATTGAATAGGGGCCTGATAACATCACATTCTCGGCGCACGTCGAAGCCTTTGCCAGCGGCTAATTTCCTGTGAAATCGCCTGTCATAGACCCCGTTACTAATTCGCAATCGGACGGATACTCCACTCTCGCGTGATTGGATATGGAGAAACACAATACGGGGAAGTCAGATATTCGACATACATGTAATGTATGTGAGAGATACCGATCTACCGCATGGCTTGTCTACTATTCAACTAATGGACTTGCGTTTGCATGTACAGAGAGCTAATTTTAGAATAGATTGGCTGTTACTACACAGCAAATTAGAAACCGTATTTGATCTTGTATTTAAAAGCGAGCCGTTCCAACCTTGCAGTTCTTGCATAAGTACGGTTTTGAAAACCAGAGAAAGACTTTGGTCATCTTGGCATCAGGCAGGAATCGAGCCGGCATCTTTCGAAAACCAGGTGACTGCACTTACCACTGTGCTACCGTGCCGTGCTTTACCATTAACAGACCGGCCGAATCTTGCTGGTATATTTTTACCCTATGAGCTAGGGTGATTTCAACAATGTTAAAGGCATCCACTTTCAACACTCTGAAGAAATTAATGTTGATGAGCACATTGGTTAGTGCAGTCGCCCGATTTGCGAAAGATCCGGGTTCGATTCCTGCCTGATGCCAAGATGACCAAATGTCTTTTTCTGGTTTTCAGATCTTCAGTAAAGATACTGCACGGAAAATGCTAAAAACAATAATAACCATGAGTACGGTTAACAATTTCTTTTGTAATGAGTCCTAACAAGCGTTCCGAATTGGAAGGCGGGATTAAAGAACAAACTCCCTGTGTATATGAAACCCATGGAAGAGCAATCAATAGATGAGATAGAAATAAATCAACGTTTAAAGTTTGTGCAGAAATATGAAATTTAATCATAACGAAACGTGTTGATGAAATCAGTTTTCATTAATTCGTTCTAAAGCAAATTCAAACTTGAGTTTGCCTTTCCTTTTAATAATTTTACCACCTAATAAATAATTACTGTACACTTTTGCTCCTGAAACTTTTCCGAGCTCAAATAAAATGTTGAACTTACTAATTCATTTACATAGGGTTGCCCACAATGAGAATTATGACGTAACTTTCTTATTTGCTGTTTACGCATACATATTATTGTGTTTGAGTTTTGACCCTGTTTGCCAGGGTTGTGTAAAATGCGATGCGTAAACTGCTCCCAAGAATTCATAACATTGCGGTTTATATTATTAAGAACTAGCGACCCGCCCCCGCTTCGCACGGGTTCAATAGCATGTTATTATACATACAAACCTTCCTCCTGAATCACTCTATCTATTAAAAAAAACCGCTTCAAAATCCGTTGCGTAGTTTCAAAGATTTAAGCATTCAAAGGGACATAGGGACAGAGAAAGCGACTTTGTTTTATACTATGTGGTGATATCAAAATTTTTATCTATCGTTAAGTTACACATGCAAGGAGGACGACATCACAATTCATTGCGACCGTATTTTTTCTACTAATGTTAATTATGTCATGTATATTTTTTGTGTCAACTCAAGAAGTCATTCAAAATCGAAGATCTGTAACTAGCTTCGCGAACCTCAAGCCAGGGTCAGTTGTGGTTCCTCTACAACACTTGGTAGATAGGAACTCACACTAGTAACACTATCTTTTTAATAACATATTAAATAATTTGGGCCCCGAAATTTCAACTCCAATACAATACGGATTAGGAAAACCTTATACTTACTCTAAATATCTTCCAATAAGCGCTACCATACATTTCTTGCGTCATTTTGTATTTTTTTTAACATCATTAATAGAACCTAACAAATTGAACGAATAATCGCTTTTAACTTGGAGCTCACCAAATTCCTGTAATTTCCCTACAAGAGTCTGAGCTAAAGTTTTAAAATATGCAGATCAGCTAGGTAAAAAGTGAAAACATTAAAAACATTCACTCGTAACTCGTACTTTAAATGCTAGGAAGTTATTAAACCGCTCAGTTCCACAGCTAAAATTCAAACAACTATTTGACGGAATATTTAGGATTCATAAAACTTGTCTGCTGACGTATGATGTCGGCATACAGGCCAAACATAGTTAAGCAAAGTTTTGCAGTAATATACATTTTACATTTAGGAACACAGGGCTGTCTACCACTAAATAGAAATAGGTATAGGAAATGTTTTGTTCTGTAGAAAATAATATCTTCCAACCCAATATGGTAAGTGACAATGAACACTAAAACAGTAATTGTTTTCTTATTATAAAGCCATGTCATTAAACTTACTAAAGCTGTAAATTTCTTTTTTTACTTTTTTTCCCCAAGTCACAGTCCCTCGCGGTAATATGGAAAAAGCTGGTCCCAGGCAGCGCCCTCTGGTTTCATGTTCTCTGGTCGCTAGCAACCCTAACATTTTCCCCGCCTGGGCCTCAGGGATTGTGACCCGGAAAAAAACAATTTCAGTCGTATTCACCCCATTTGGATGTTCTGTTTTTGTAGATGTTTACATTCGTTTATATTTTATTATGGTTCTTGGGCTCGCCGGACCCCCTTTTTAACCAACAACCTGAACAGGTAATGCGTTTTCCTGATTTGTGGCCGCATTATGTTTTAAATTACATTTTGGGATTGTTCGCAAAAACCCTCTGGGTGGTATCAACCTCCTGAAAATCATTGTACTGTTTACATCAAGAGTTTTTGAAGTAGCTAATTTCGCGAAATATTACTTTGATTAGAAGGCTCAGGGGAAGGATTCCACTAAAACGAATATCACAAAAACACTAACGGTCACCTAGCGCTCCATGGAAAACTATTCATGACAGGCAATTAGAATCAGAAAATGATGAAATCCTTGAAAGAATTGGAGTCGCCGACATTATAGAGGTAGAGGTCAAGGATAGCAGGTTCAAGTAACTTGCAGTAGCCAGAGCACATAGCAAACATTTCAAGACTATTTAAACACATATGTTTTCAAGAGGGCTGCATAATCTAAAAAAGGATTTTGGTAGATGCCTGCCACTTGTGCAATCTATAGAAAGGACCTATGTTCAACACCAGAAGTCATGGCTGATAGTGATGACGACATCTAAATAAAAAAGTACATTTTCTGCTTGTAGCCACTGCGTTAATGATGATGCTCCCTTACTGATTTCGCACAAACAACGGTGTTAGTTTGTGTTCTTATATACTCGCCTGCGGAAAACCAGCGTTACGATCCTCCCAGGGGAGGGTGACCTCATACTGAGCGGGGCCCTTTTGACTAATGTCTTTATGACACACGGCAGTTCATCTTGTTAAAGAACGGTGTTATCCACCTATATATATTTTGTTCCTTACAAATGGTATTGGATGCGGTTTTATGTTGTGATTTTTGTCTATTGTAACATGTTTCTGTCCTATTTCTGGTATTTCTGTATTTTGTGGGTTCGATTGGTCAATTAATGTTTTCTATTCTTATAGACACAAATAAAATTGAAAATCTACACAGTCGCCTTGAGGATTTTGTAATTATTGTGAGGAATAACGAAGTTCAATGAAAAACTTTGGCTCGATGGAAACTTGTGTTCATTTATGGTGTAGGCGGTACTAGGCAGTAGGTTAGGGTACTAAGAATGTTTTATTGATGTATTGATCAACCCCTAGGAACCTGCTTCTGCCGGATGGCGTGCCCATCGAGCGTCAGCGCGCGCGCTTCGTGGTGAAGATCTACCGCGCAGACGGGCTGCCCAAGATGAACTACTCCATCCTCGCCAACGTGAAGAGGGCCTTCACTGGCGAGACTCAGGACCTGGTCGACCCGTACGTGCATGTCAGCTTCGCTGGGATGGCTGTGAGTACCTACATTGAAAAACAAAGGTGTAACTCATTAGATAACCAAATCATGACAAATTCAGGAAAGGAAATCGCACTGAAATTATTTCTGCACACACTGCGTAGTTTATAAATTTGAAAATAATTAAGCAGTTACTCATTCAGGAGTTTTGAGTTTTTATCCTAGGAACTAGGAACTAACAAGTTTATTTATCACAATTACAATTTTACAAAGCTATTGTTATAACTGTTGAAACATTTGTGCAAAAGTATATCCTTTACAATATCTTCCACAAAGGAAACATATACTAGTTTTGTTTATTGAAACTTCTCCGGGGTCATCTAATGTTTATGCAACTCGGAAGAAATGGGTCGATATTAAGTCGATGTAGTATTCCTTAAATCTGAAAATAATATTTGATTTGCTTTCTACGCACAAATACTCACTTGATGACGATTCATGAAAACTAATCTATTTTCTTAGAAGGGTCCTCACACATTACCTCAGTATCACCTAGGTAATTTTCAATTTGAGAGATCTTATCATAGGCAACTATTTTTAATTTCTTTCTAACATATATTAATCGCGGATAGCATTTGTGATTTGATTCCTTGTGATAGTTCATCCTATGCCTAACAAACTTCATTAGATGAGCTTTTTTACAAGACTCTCGACTATTTTCTTCCTCTAATTTTCTTCTATCAATTTTACCATCGTTTATTCTGTTAGGGTTGTACATCTGTGAAGAAGAACTGCTACACCCCTGTGTGGAACGAGCAGATCGTGTTCAACGAAATGTTCCCACCCCTATGTCAACGCATCAAGATCCAACTGAGGGATAACGACCCCGTTCATCCCAATGTTATTGGCACGCACTTTATTGACCTGAAGACTATCTCCAACGACGGTGAGAAAGGTAAGGCAATATGTTTGATAGAATTGAGATTCCAGATTTGCCAGATTTGATTTTCTGACATGGAATTGTTGCACAGGTTTTCTCCCAACATTTGGGCCGGCCTACGTCCACCTGTATGGGTCCACTCGAGACTACAGCCTGCTTGACCAACATGCTAATTTGAACATGGGCATGGGTGAAGGCGTATCTTATCGAGCCAGGTAATACATCTTTTATACTCATATCCCTTTATTACTTATCTTACCCAAGCTCTGGAATTTTGGGCCCAATTAATTTCGTCATTTTCCCAGGATTCTGATATCGATCCGCACCGAAATAACAGAAAACAGCGAATGTATGGCTTCTGAAGTGGAAGTGGAACCAATTCCGCCAATCATCGAGCCTAGTTTCGAGAAGAATGAGGAGTTCTTCTTATTTGCAAGCGTTTTTGATGCCAACATGATTGACAAGAAACTTGTGGACAAGCCTCTGCAGTTTGAGTTGAGCATTGGGAATGCGGGCAATTCCTTGGATGGACATAATGAATCATTGAAGAGACCTCAAGATCTAGAAACTGAGGAACTTGGTAAGAAGTACCGTTAGGTCACCTGTATATGGGCCGTTCATGTTATAGGGGGTGCATTATTTACAAAGATACGGTCAGATTACTGCTTCAGACTTAACTGCTTTTTCCATACCAAGTTTAATCTTAAATTACCTGTGATAAGATAGATCGAAATGTGAAGAAACGTGTTAGAGAATGCTTTTGTCATTTTTAGATGAACTTGCCGCCGACACAGGCTACTGGCAAAGCACGACTCAGCCCATGAAGGCGACATCTAGTGACAAGAACTACTACTACCTGCCGTACTGGGACCACAAGCAGTGTATGCACGTGCGCAGTATCTGGCCCGACCATCGCCGGCGCATGTACAACTCGAACCTCATCGCTAAACTTATCGAGAAATATGTAAGCAACGTCTTGTTTTTGGAAACTTCATAGATAATTCATTGTGACCAGGTCAGGTTTTGAGATTAATGTCCACAACGATCGTTTACTGAGGAATTTTCCGGCCATCTCCATACTTCAGCCTGTTGAGCAGACTGACGTGACGACACTAGATGTCAGTCGTCTAGTTGCCGGCCTTGCCGCGGCTTGATAACTAGTAGTAAGGTTTATCACTAGTCTTCTCTCGTGCTGGAGTATGGCTCGCACGCACCACCTCATTCTTGAAGGGAGGCCTGTACCCAGCAGTCGTATAAAGACTGTTATCAGTTTGTTGATTAAATAATTCTCACAAAAAAAATATCGGTGCAGGAAGAGGGGCTGACTGACGTCCACGCAGCCATCGAAAACGACGCAGGACAGGACGCGAGCAGCGTCGTGGTCCTGAAGAGCGTCCTCGAGACCCTCAGCCACTCCTGCGCAACGTATGTGCGCCACATGTCCACTTCCCCACCAATTGGGAACACCAAGCTGGACAAAGACAGACATAAATTATGTTTACATGAAATTGTAAGTTTAATACCAATTTTGGGACAATATATTATGAAAGTGAAATGTGACGCTAATTTGGTTGTACATTTTACAGGAGCAGATTAGCACAATGTCAAGGGGCCTTAGAGCGCTCATCACCAAGCACTCTATAAAAGACCGCCTGCGCACCGCTTACACTTACTTGAATAAACTGAAACATCTCTGCGAGGATGTAAGTGAATCATCTCCAGCGAATTGTCAACTCCTTGACTGTCAAAATAATATCAAAACTAGACAAAGAATAGAGGCATTTTTTTTTCATTCTTCACACAAATGGCTTAATTTTTCCAGGCTCAACACGCGATGCCAGATATTTTCATATGGATGATCAGCAACGGTAAACGCTTGGCGTACCAAAGGATCCCGGCGAGGGATATCATTTATTCAGATATGATTGAAGAGTGCGGCAAGCACTGTGGCAAAATGCAAACTTTTTTCCTAAAGGTAAAGAAGTGTTTTTTGCCCACAAACGTTTACCACTTTGTAAGAGAAGAAAAATAATGAAGGGACTCTCAGTATGAACTTTAAGAATAGAGTTTCTTTACACCTTTTAGTTAAAATTGGGATTGCCCAACGATGTGACTTAGTCTGTTGATAACCAAAATCTTATTAATTACTTCTGAATTCATGTTATCTAATTTATAAAAGATCTTTATTCAGAGCTACACCTCTTTCTCTCAATGGTTCCACAGAAAGCCAGCGCCATGGCATCAGCCTTAGCTTAAGCTGGGTGGAACATTTTTAAGTTGTATTAACATAAAATTATTTCTTGAACCTTTTGAAAAATATTTAAAAAACTTAACATGGAAAAATCCTTCAAATCCAACTTTTAGGTCTCAAATTAGCAAGACATCAACATAATGTGCTGTGCAGTGCTTGACTTTCAGAGGCTCAAACAAGAATTCTTCGAATAAATACGCTCGACAAAATGACAAAACTTGTACGAGAGCAGTCGAATAGTTTGAATTTGCATTTTCAAAGTTCCAAACTTTCTTTACATCCGCACCGCCGGCACGTCTTAATTTCGCGAATTTCTCTCTCGTTAAGAATGGTAATCATTTCTTTGATCGCAGTGGCCAGGGAAGAAGGCAGCTACGCCCAGTGGTTGGTCGAT